>JAWNZC010000349.1:0-1370000 GCA_035771165.1 Paragorgia papillata
ACGTCTTCCTCGGAAACGATCACGAACGATGGAAAACGGCTCGCTCTCCGATCGCTTCATCATTCCTACGACCCAACGAGGTGCGAAAATTCGCTCCAGGGATAGATTCCGTGGCAAAAGATGCGGTGAAACGCCTACGTCGACAACTAAAGGATGGAAAGATTGGCCAACTCAAACACGAAGTCGATGGCTACACGACTGAAAATGTCATACTGTTAGTTCTTGGCGAAAGAATGGGCTTCTACGACCAACCACAGAATCCTGGAATCCTGGCGTTTATTCAAACTGCGTACGATTTCTCTGCTGCAGTCGTTACTGTGGGAATGAGTCCACCAATTTGGCGATACGTTTCAACGCCTGCATACAGAAAGATTATTCGAGCTAAAGAAAAGTTATTCAAGATAGCTGAAGAATTTGCCGAAATTAGACGGGCGAAAGAACAGCAGCTCGAAACTAGTGACGATATATCTCTGTTTTCTAAGATAACTAGTAAGGGAGGCAACGCTGCCGCAATCCACGATGTAGCTGTAGCTCTCTGCCAGGCTGGCGTAGAAACAACCAGCAGTGCATTTAGGTGGTGTCTTTACCAGCTTGCAATAAATCCTGAAGCCCAAGAGAAAGCATACCAGGAGATCGTTTCTATTATTGGCACATCCAACGACGATAAGTCTTTGGAAGATCCGCAGTTCCACTCAGGATTGCGCTATTTGAAGGCCTGCATAAAAGAATCTATGCGTTTAGTACCAAGCGTGTTTTTAATCGCACGAACTTTGGAAGAAGATACAACGATATGTGGCTACAATGTCCCCGCAGAGTCGAAAGTTATTATGTGGTTTTCCTATCTGGCTTCGAACACGAAGATTTTCAACAATCCAGAACAATTCAATCCCGAGCGGTGGTTTCGAGGCGGTGACCAGAAGATACACCCTTTCGCCACTATGCCATTCGGGTTTGGAGTACGAATGTGTCTTGGTCGACGCTTTGCTGAAATGGAGTTGGCTATTGGTCTGGCTCGTATAATGCAGAGTTTTCTTTTGCAGTACGTTGGAAATGATGAAATCAAGAAGATTAACCTGCAAGGACTTTTTCAGCCAAATGAAGAACTACCCATCAAATTTATTGAAAGAATGTGAACTGCTTCCATGCTAGGAAAGTTTATCATTAAGGAACACTAGCATGTAATTGTTATTACTATATAGCATGTAATAATCAAGACTTTATTGTTGCCAACCAAGCAACCAACCAACCAACTAACCAATACAATCAACCAATCAACACATCAATCAATCAATCAATCAATCAATCAATCAATCAATCAATCAATCAATCAATTAATCAATCAATCAATCAATCAATCAATCAATTAATCAATCAATCAATCAATCAATCAATCACTGCATCAACCATCAATCAATCAATCAATCAATCAATCAATCAATATTAATTTAGAAATTAATCATAATAAATATATTTTTATTAGATTAATAGTCAATATAAGTATTCAACAGCCTTGAAATGTGACTATATAACTAATGCTATAAGGCTGTCCAATTCGCGTTTGGACTTATCTCAAGCGCTAGATTTTCAGACAGATAATAACTGCTTTTTCCATGGTTAATCCAAGGCAAGGGTGTTCATTGCAAAACTGCGACAAAGGTGATAATTTAGTTGGCCAAAAAAAACAACAACAGTAGAATAGAAAAACAGACACGGAGGGCGGAGCCTAAACTCAGCCTACCCTGCATGTGACCCGAGTAAAAAAAAGATAAAATATTAACATTACAAATATCTAAAAAAAATATGTAAAGATCTTGAAAACCAACGTTTTTCTACTATATATGTCATCAATTCCATTGACTTTATAGAAGTAAACTGTTAAATCTTAAAAACTGGACACATTTTATACAGTTTATCGTCTATACAAAGTACAATCTTGCCATCTTGTGTAAATGAGTTTTCAAATTAAATCGTCAAAAACTGACGTGTGGTGGACCTTTCTGTGAGAAGCTTTCTCAACAGAATGTGATCCATTCACATATTCATTAATTGATAAAGCTCACTATCAGTTCCTGATCTTGTGTGGTTCCTTTGTGAACATTCGTACAGAAACTCACTACGAAGACTGAAGAGTTTCTTCAGGGATCGGGGATAAGTTTGCAGTCAAGTTGCCTGCATCAGGGGTAGATTTATCGTCTTTATCTTCAATGGTTTCAACTTTTTCTTTTCTCTTACTCGTCTGAATGATATTTTTTGAAATATTCGTGCCAGATTGCTTAGTGGCGGGCTCAGCTACAGGTGATTTGGCTTTCTTTATAAAACTATTTGTGCAAGGACCCAATGATGAAGGTGATATGTTATCCCTTATCCTGTCTGGCGGTCTTTCACTGCAGCCTTCTTCTAACCGGTCAGTTGCATTTGTTTTTACGATGGGTGCTTTTGAAACTTTAGTATAAGATTTTTTAAACGAAGATCGTCGGTGACGGGATTGCGACAGTTTTAACGAACTTTCACTTTTAGAAGTCCGTTTAATTGTTTCTGAATTTTTAGTCTTTATTGCAGAAGATGATTCAACGTTTTCATCGTAGAATAAAACACTATCGATAGGGTAATGCTTTGTCTTGTAATATTCTTTAAGTAAGTTCATTCTCTCAGTTGTGTTGCTACTAACAACGACTTTAGCCAGATCATATCAACTTCTGATTTATATAGCCTTGACCTTGAGACATTTCAGAGAACTGACGTAATCGTATCGCCTTCGGTGTTTCTCCAAACAATAGTGAACTATCACCAACTTTGCCAACTACCATTTCCGTTTGCACTCTACAAAACGTGAAAATAGGAAAGTAATTTAATTAATTTTCACTGCATATATGCATACCTATAGAAGCTATTCCACCCGCATATATGTTGATTTTACGGCGGGAGGAAAAGTGGAGGACCCGGAGAAAAAATCATCGACGCATGACCGGGAGAGTTGAACTAACAACTCTGACTCACTGACACATTGTGTCAAGTCTCAAGTCGAGAAACAACACAAGGTTATTCCCAGACCGTCATTTATCCAAGTACTAACCCAGTCCGAGCGGACTTAACTTCAGACTTCAGCTAGTGGTGAAAAGCGCGGCACCTTAACAGCACACAACGTTCGTGCTTGGCTTTAATTGCGCAGTGCAGCAAAGCATGCATGCAAAGCTGGTAATATTGGGATACTTGGATGAAGCAGAGTGATGGACAGTAACTGATTGTTGTGGTATAGTGATGGCGGTTAGGGTTGTAGTATAAATAGGCGCTACTGTATGGTGGTATAGCATAGCGGTCATCGCACAAGACATGCAGGGGCCCATTAAAAGTCCAGGAACGATCGAAACACTTTTGTATTGGGTTAGCGAGGCAGTAAAATACAGTTTCTACGAGTTGATGGCATTATGCATGCACACGTAATACAATAAAGTAATAAATTAACGAACTGCCCTCGACCAACACGTTCCGTAAAAGAATGGATATTTCGCTAGCTGCACAGAAAATAGGCTCTTAATACATTCCCCTAATCCGTCCTTTAAATTCCCGTAGAGTCGCCTGCGGGGGAAGCTGTCACGATACCTATCGAAATATAGTAAGGTTAGATATACTGTCGAAACAGAGACTACTGTAGTCTAACGTTTCGAGCGAAGACCCTTCGTCAGAGAGAAACGTTGAATTAGACTAACTATACTCTCTGTTTCGGCAGTATATCTAACCTTACTATATTTCGATTGTTGTTTCAACACTGTACCTGCTTGCTAGAAACTAACAAAGGTATTTATTGCACATGGCACCTATAGCTACTGGCCAGAACTTTTACATACAGGTTTTCGATGTTTTAGGGAGAATATTTGTACACCTGATTGTTTAAAAACACAGCACCAGTTATAACCTTTTGCTCAATAATGCGCATGCCTTAAAATGAGCTGCGTGAAACGATACTGAAAGGAAAAAATCAAAAATTGTTTTGTCAATACCAGCTTTTTTCCTGCAATAGCCAACTTGTTTACAATAGTAGTATCTGTAGAAGCGAGAATTTGGGGTAACACACACGTTTAAAATTTATTGCGTAGCTTTTGAGCTGTTAATCACTCAGCAGACTCAGGCCTTCATCAGAGCAAAAGAAGGCCTGAGGGCGGGTAGGGTTATCCCTATCTCCCAAGATATCTCGGTGTTAGTTTATTTCCATGTTAAAAAAGTAAAAAACTGTTCACATGAGACTGAGATAACTCGGAGGTAGGGATAACTCGGTCTGAGCGATAGGGTAACCCTTGGGTGAGAGTTAACCCTACCTCTATGTGAACACTAGCTTTCACCCAAGTTATCTCAGGGGTTAGGGTCAACTTTTGTATAATTACGCATGCGTACGTCGTAAAAGAACATTCTAATTTATATGCACTATTCTTCCCAAACGAAAAAATTCAATAGGAATTCCTATAGGAATTCCTATTAGATTTTGGCCCAAATTCCTATAGGAATTCCTACAGGATAGGAGATTTCCTATAGGAATTCCTATTGGATTTCCTATAGGAAATTTATTCCTATTAGATTTTGGCCCAAATTCCTATAGGAAATGCAGTTTCCTATAGGAATTCCTATAGGATTTTTTCGTACAGGTTGTTCACATGCCATTTCTTTTGTTCACGTGAAAGCTAGTGTTATCTCAGGGGCCAGGGGTGTTTTACCATGTGAAACAGGGTCAACTTTGATCCTAGCCCCCAAGTTAATTATCCCTATCCCCCAAGATAACCCAGTCTCATGCGAACAGGCCCTGAGTCAACAGATCAAAAGCTAAAGTAATGAATAATAAACGTTCTGTCACCACAAATTCTTACTTCGATTACAATTTGTCACTATATATGCAAACATTCGAATATAAATTAACCATGTCTACAATTAATATGTTTAAAATTAACTTGTAAAAAAAAATGTTGGGTATGTGCACATTCATGTTAACTAACATACTTATCAGATAATTTCCAAATGCAGCCAGGGGTGCAGGCTGTGTTGTTGGGGGAGGGGGGGGGATGACACCCACTTTTTGGGAAACTTGTTGCCTGTTGTTGGAAAAACAGATTCTGTAAAGAAAAATGTAATTTGTTGGTAAATTGATCATACAATTGAGTTGGTTGGTAATGTGAAGAAGTAATCGAGGTACACCCCCCACCCCCACTCAGAATGGTCATGCAATACCACTGCTCATGACCCAACATTTCTCAGCACTCTTATCTAGCACCTTAACCAAGGAAAAAACTGAAGACAGATTTCGTATTTATACTCACTCTCACACAGTAAAACCAATGATGGCATTATCAATCAACAAATAGTTTGGCTTCTGGTAATATAGATGGCATAATTATTGTTGATGGATCACATCATTAATAATGGTTCTATATGACAGCTTCGACCTTGCAAAAACGTGATGTCTTTCAATTTAGGACATCCAGAGTCATATTGTGTCCAGAAAATCAACACCCTTGAAGAATTTACTGTATGCGGCTCTCAATAAATTATACCAATAATAACTTTGAAAATGAGAAACATTAAAAAAGATAATGACATGAGCCCACTTTCTGCAACTGCGCAGGTCACACTGTAGTTCACCTTTAAAGTAGTCCAACTAGAATTTTCTGAATGCACATTAACTTCTACATTATAATAGTTGCACAGGTGCTAGCCTGCGAGCAGGCTCTCTGGGAGGCGCGCAAGTGCGCCTAGGGACAACATTCGTGGGACCATAGTCTGTCTTTTGCTATTTTCATTGGTGAAAATAAGTGAAACAAACATAATTGCAAAAACTCAGTAGCAGAGGCCAGGGGCAAGAAGCCCAAAATAATTTGAGCCTTCCCCAAAAATACCCAACAAATAAATATTTACTATAATTGTAATGTCGCCTGGATAGCCTCTCACCAGTTTCTAGCATTTCAGATTCTGATATAGCTCTCTAATAACCGCCTTCTTTAGTTGTTTTCTATACCCCCAACTATCATAATCATGCCAAAGGGTGATGACTCAAAATCAAACGAATCTCAGGTGAATAATCCTTTTTTTTTGTTGTTATCATTAAGCTCAATAACGGCTTTAGTTGAAACGCCAAAAAGTTTAGTGGCCTCCATAATTCCTTGTTAAATTAAATGTTGTACTACACTGCGTCAACAATGTTGTACTACACTGCGCCAACAATGTTGTACTACACTGCGTCAACAATGTGTGCTACACTGCGTCAACAATGTTCTACTACACTGCGTCAACAATGTTGTACTACATTGCGTCAACAATGTGTGCTACACTGCGTCAACAATGTTCTACTACACTGCGCCAACAATGTTGTACTACACTGCGTCAACAATGTTGTACTACATTGCGTCAACAACGTTGTACTACACTGCGTCAACAATGTTGTACTACATTGCGTCAACAATGTTGTACTACACTGCGTCAACAATGTTCTACTACACTGCGTCAACAATGTTCTACTATACACTGCGTCAACAATGTTCTACTACACTGCGTCAACAATGTTGTACTACACTGCTTGCTATACATGGCTTTCATATCTGGTCCCGATCCGACAAAACTATAATCTATCATGCCCCAGGATATAAACCTAACCTTGACCCGGTCCACTAAATGTTATGGCTTGATGGTTTTTATTTTGGTATCTTGTTAATTTTTTTAAGGGATCAAGCAACGCAACATCATCAATACGCGTTCTACAGAAGACTCAACCTTTGAGTTTCGTAAGTACGCAAACCGGCAGTACAAAGTTCTTTTCCACGACTTTCCTTCAAAGCAACGCGATATGATTCGTATCCAAGCTTTGTATCAAGCCAGTTGTTACAGTTTATACGGTAAAGCTCGAACAAGTGTTGCTCGCTTCGCTTCCAATTCTTCAACGTCGATCCGAGATGGACATGAGCCTGGCGTGAAATCTTTTGACGAGATTCCTGAGGAAGGAACAGTTCAGACCATATTAACTTTGATTCGAAAAGGTGGTACGAAGAACTTGTTTAACATACAGAGCGGAAAGTTTGAAAAATTTGGACCGATTTTCAAAGAAAAGATATTTGGGAAGCAGACCGTGCACGTTGCTGATGCTGACGCGTTTGCGTCTATGGCTCAAAGCGAAGGGGTATTTCCGAAGAGGGATTTTCTCGACATTGAAGCGATTTTCGACACACAGATGTACGACTTCCTCGGAAACGATCACGAACGATGGAAAACGGCTCGCTCTCCGATCGCTTCATCATTCCTACGACCCAACGAGGTGCGGAAATTCGCTCCATGCAGGGATAGATTCCGTGGCAAAAGATGCGGTGAAACGCCTACGTCGACAACTAAAGGATGGAAAGATTGGCCAACTCAAACACGAAGTCGATGGCTACACGACTGAAAATGTCATACTGTTAGTTCTTGGCGAAAGAATGGGCTTCTACGACCAACCACAGAATCCTGGAATCCTGGCGTTTATTCAAACTGCGCACGATTTCTCTGCTGCAGTCGTTGCTTTGGGAATGAGTCCACCAATTTGGCGATACGTTTCAACGCCTGCATACAGAAAGATAATTCGAGCTAAAGAAAAGTTATTCAAGATAGCTGAAGAATTTGCCGAAATTAGACGGGCGAAAGAACAGCAGCTCGAAACTAGTGACGATATATCTCTGTTTTCTAAGATAACGAGTAAGGGAGGCAACGCTGCCGCAATCCACGATGTAGCTGTAGCTCTCTGCCAGGCTGGCGTAGAAACAACCAGCAGTGCGTTTAGGTGGTGTCTTTACCAGCTTGCAATAAATCCTGAAGCCCAAGAGAAAGCATACCAGGAGATCGTTTCTATTATTGGCACATCCAACGACGACAAGTCTTTGGAAGATCCGCAGTTCCACTCAGGATTGCGCTATTTGAAGGCCTGCATAAAAGAATCTATGCGTTTAGTACCAAGCGTGTTTTTAATCGCACGAACTTTGGAAGAAGATACAACGATATGTGGCTACAATGTCCCCGCAGAGTCGAAAGTTATTATGTGGTTTTCCTATCTGGCTTCGAACACGAAGATTTTCAACAATCCAGAACAATTCAATCCCGAGCGGTGGTTTCGAGGCGGTGACCAGAAGATACACCCTTTCGCCACTATGCCATTCGGGTTTGGAGTACGAATGTGTCTTGGTCGACGCTTTGCTGAAATGGAGTTAGCTATTGGTCTGGCTCGTATAATGCAGAGTTTTCGTTTGCAGTACGTTGGAAATGATGAAATCAAGAAGATTAACCTGCAAGGACTTTTTCAGCCAAATGAAGAACTACCCATCAAATTTATTGAAAGAATGCGAACTGCTTCCATGCTAGGAAAGTTAATCATTAAGGAACACTAGCATGTAATTGTTATTACTATAGCATGTAATAATCAAGACTTTATTGTTGCCAACCAACCAACCAACCAACCAACCAACCAACCAACCAACCAACCAACCAACCAACCAACCGATACAATCAACCAATCAACACATCAATCAATCAATCAATCAATCAATCAATCAATCAATCAATCAATCAATTAATCAATCAATCAATCAATCAATCAATCACTGCATCAACCATCAATCAATCAATCAATCAATCAATCAATCAATATTAATCTAGAAATTAATCATAATAAATATATTTTTATTAAATTAATAGTCAATATAAGTATTCAACAGCCTTGAAATGTGACCATATAACTAATGCTATAACGCTGTCCAATTCGCGTTTGGACTTATCTCAAGCGCTAGATTTTCAGACAGATAATGACTGCTTTTTCCATGGTTAATCCAAGGCAAGGGTGTTCATTGCAAAACTGCGACAAAGGTGATAATTTAGTTGGCCAAAAAAAAATACAATAGAATAGAAAAACAGACACGGAGGGCGGAGCCTAAACTCAGCCTACCCTGCATGTGACCCGAGTAAAAAAAATAAAATATTAACATTACAAATATCTAAAAAAATATGTAAAGATCTTGAAAGCCAACGTTTTTCTACTATATATGTCATCAATTCCATTGACTTTATAGAAGAAAACTGTTAAATCTTAAAAACTGGACACATTTTATAACAGTTTATCGTCTATACAAAGTACAATCTTGCCATCTTGTGTAAATGAGTTTTCAAATTAAATCGTCAAAAACTGACGTGTGGTGGACCTTTCTGTGAGAAGCTTTCTCAACAGAATGTGATCCATTCACATATTCATTAATTGATAAAGCTCTATCAGTTCCTGATCTTGTGTGGTTGCTTTGTGAACATTCGTACAGAAACTAATCTAGAAATGACGAAGACTGAAGAGTTTCTTCAGGGATCGGGGATACGTTTGCAGTCAAGTTGCCTGCATCAGGGGTAGATTTACCGTCTTTATCTTCAATGGTTTCAACTTTTTCTTCTCTGTTACTCGTCTGAATGATATTTTTTGAAATATTCGTGCCAGATTGCTTAGTGGCGGGCTCAGCTACAGGTGATTTGGCTTTCTTTATAAAACTATTTGTGCAAGGACCCAATGATGAAGGTGATATGTGCTATCCTTTATCCTGTCTGGCGGTCTTTCACTGCAGCCTTCTTCTAACCGGTCAGTTGCATTTGTTTTTACGATGGGTGCTTTTAAAACTTTAGTATAAGATTTTTTAAACGAAGATCGTCGGTGACGGGATTGCGACAGTTTTAACGAACTTTCACTTTTAGAAGTCCGTTTAATTGTTTCTGAATTTTTAGTCTTTATTGCAGAAGATGATTTAACGTTTTCATCGTAGAATAAAACGCTATCGATAGGGTAATGCTTTGTATTGTAATATTCTTTAAGTAAGTTCATTCTCTCAGTTGTATTGCTACTAACAATGACTTTAGCCAGATCATATCAACTTCTGATTTATAGCCTTGACCTTGAGACATTTCAGAGAACTGACGTAATCGTATCGCCTTCGGTGTTTCTCCAAACAATAGTGAACTATCACCAACTTTGCCAACTACCATTTCCGTTTGCACTCTACAAAACGTGAAAATAGGAAAGTAATTTAATTAATTTTCACTGCATACATGCATACCTAGAAGCTATTCCACCCGCGTATATGTTGATTTTACGGCGGGAGGAAAAGTGGAGGACCCGGAGAAAAAATCATCGACGCATGACCGGGAGAGATGAACTAACAACTCTGACTCACACATTGTGTCAAGTCTCAAGCCGAGAAACAACGCAAGGTTATTCCCAGACCGTCATTTATCCAAGTACTAACCCAGTCCGAGCGGACTTAACTTCAGACTTCAGCTAGTGGTGAAAAGCGCGGCACCTTAACAGCACACAACGTTCGTGCTTGGCTTTAATTGCGCAGTGCAGCAAAGCATGCATGCAAAGCTGGTAATATTGGGATACTTGGATGAAGCAGAGTGATGGACAGTAACTGATTGTTGTAGTATAGTGATGGCGGCTAGGGTTGTAGTATAAATAGGCGCTACTGTATGGTGGTATAGCATAGCGGTCATCGCACAAGACATGCAGGGGCCCATTAAAAGTCCAGGAACGATCGAAACACTTTTGTATTGGGTTAGCGAGGCAGTAAAATACAGTTTCTACGAGTTGATGGCATTATGCATGCACACGTAATGCACATGCAGCACCAGTTATAACCTTTTGCTCAATAATGCGCATGCCTTAAAATGAGCTGCGTGAAACGATACTGAAAGGAAAAAATCAAAAATTGTTTTGTCAATACCAGCTGAGCTAATGAAAACTCAGACATCTTCCCAAGAAAAATATCTCGTGGGAGATCTTCATAATAATTATTTATATTGTCTATTGAGCTAGGGCGAAGTACATCTTGTTTTCGCCATGCATGCGTGTTAAACGAACGTTTTCAACATAATTTCTAAAACTCATTAAAAATGCATGAGCTAATTAGTCAATCAGAGAAAAATATTTGGTCACGTGCATGAGTTTTGAAATCCGGTAAAGGTCGCGTACACTGAATTTATTTCACAATGAAGAAATCAGATAATAAACGGCACAAACAAAGAACCGTTTATTGACACATTTCTTAATTAAAAATTCAACATGAGCTATATATATCTTATTAGATATTTTGGTGTGTAGTATCGCTACTTTATATTTTTACGAGTTGTGCGGTATTTTGACGAGCCCGCAGGGCGAATCAAAATACAAAACACTCCCACTCGTTTATGAAATATTACTTATTACTATAATGAGAAAATTATTTATTAGCATAACGCATAACCTAACTTTCCGAGTTCTATTTATTGTAATTACAGAACGTAATATATGCGCATGCCTTAAAATGAGCTGCGTGAAACGATACTGAAAGGAAAAAATCAAAAATTGTTTTGTCAATACCAGCTGAGCTAATGAAAACTCAGACATCTTCCCAAGAAAAATATCTCGTGGGAGATCTTCATAATAATTATTTATATTGTCTATTGAGCTAGGGCAAAGTACATCTTGTTTTCGCCATGCATGCGTGTTTTCGTTTCCCGGGTGGTGCAACGTCGTACCGCGGGTGCTTACTTTGTGTTTCGCGCACGAATTTGTTATTCTTTGACCCTGACCCTGAAAACACCCTAATCCTAACCCTGATCCCAACCCTTAATAACCCTAATGCATGTGCGCGAAACACAAGGTAACCGTACCGCGGACCAGGATAAAGGGAAGAGAGAGTATAAAGTGTCCTCAAGTCTATTCTAGTATTCTGTGATTCAGTTTGCGACGTACGGTTTATAAAGTCCAACGATGACTAGCAAGGAGGGCAAGAAAAAGCGAGTCCATTTCATTCGCCATGCTGAATCACTGTGCAATCTTTTCCGAAGAGAAAAACAAATGCATTTGCTTCCTCAACAGGAGAAACCGGTTGTTAGTCGACCCTGCTTTATCGCTAGAAGGAGTAGAACAAACCAAACGTTTGAAAGAATATCTTCAAACTCTACAACCTGAAATAGCTGTATCTTCTCCGTACACAAGAGTATTTTAATACAAACGTGTCTGTTATCCTACGGTTCAAATAATGTTAGCATTACTCCTCTTTGTGGTGAGGTGATTGAATTATGTTGCGATGACATTGGTTTACCAGCAAGTTTCCTGAAATTTGCTTTTCCCGTGTTTGACTTTTCATCGTTAGATGAAATTTGGTGGTATGTTCAAGATGGTATTAAACACCAATCAGATGCCGTGAACCTTCTTATTCAGGGCAAACTTACTGCTGAACCTGAAGAACATTTAGCAGCCAGGATTAACAAGTTTTATGACTTTCTTTGTAAAATGTCACAGCAAAACATTGTGGTATACGCTCATAATGATTTTCTCGTTTTGTTTCTTTCAAAATATTTTGGATTTGATGAAAGTCATTTGGATAACTGTGAGGTGTACTCTGTTGATATGAGTTAAACTGTGGCCATGGCTAAATGATAGACCAATTCTTCGTGGCAGAGGCGGAGGAGTAGAAAACTTGATGTGTCTGAGCTGCATGAGCACCATAAAGTTTTTTTCCTGCAATAGCCAACTTGTTTACAATAGTAGTATCTGTAGAAGCGAGAATTTGTGGTAACACACACGTTTATTATTTATTGCGTAGCTTTTGAGCTGTTAATCACTCAGCAGACTCAGGCCTTCATCAGAGCAAAAGAAGGCCTGAGGGCGGGTAGGGTTATCCCTATCCCCCAAGATATCTCGGTGTTAGTTTATTTCCATGTTAAAAAAGTAAAAAACTGTTCACATGAGACTGAGATAACTCGGAGGTAGGGATAACTCGGTCTGAGCGATAGGGTAACCCTTGGGTGAGAGTTAACCCTACCTCTATGTGAACACTAGCTTTCACCCAAGTTATCTCAGGGGTTAGGGTCAACTTTTGTATAATTACGCATGCGTACGTCGTAAAAGAACATTCTAATTTATATGCACTATTCTTCCCATACGAAAAAATTCAATAGGAATTCCTATAGGAATTAGGAATTCCTATAGGAATTCCTATTAGATTTTGGCCCAAATTCCTATAGGAATTCCTATAGGATAGGAGATTTCCTATAGGAATTCCTATTGGATTTCCTATTGGAAATTTATTCCTATTAGATTTTGGCCCAAATTCCTATAGGAAATGCAGTTTCCTATAGGAATTCCTATAGGATTTTTTCGCACGGGTTGTTCACATGCTATTTCGTTTGTTCACGTGAAAGCTAGTGTTATCTCAGGGGCCAGGGGTGTTTTACCATGTGAAACAGGGTCAACTTTGACCCTAGCCCTCAAGTTATCCATATCCCCCAAGATAACCCAGTCTCGTGTGAACAGGCCCTGAGTCAACAGATCAAAAGCTAAAGTAATGAATAATAAATGTTCTGTCACCACAAATTCTTACTTCGATTACAATTTGTCACTTTATATGCAAACATTCAAATATAAATTAACCATGTCTACAATTAATATGTTTAAAATTAACTTGTAAAAAAAAATGTTGGGTATGTGCACATTCATGTTAACTAACATACTTATCAGATAAATTCCAAATGCAGCCAGGGGTGCAGGCTGTGTTGTTGTGGGGGGGGGGGGGGGGGATGACACCCACTTTTTGGGAAACTTGTTGCCTGTTGTTGGAAAAACAGATTCTGTAAAGAAAAATGTAATTTGTTGGTAAATTGATCATACAATTGAGTTGGTTGGTAATGTGAGGAAGTAATCGAGGTACACCCCCCACTCCCACTCAGAATGGTCATGCAACACCACTGCTCATGACCCAACATTTCAGCACTCTTATCTAGCACCTTAACCAAGGAAAAAACTGAAGACAGATTCCATATTTATACTCACTCTCACACAGTAAAACCAATGATGGCATTATCAATCAACAAATAGTTTGGCTTCTGGTAATATAGATGGCATAATTATTGTTGATGGATCACATCATTAATAATGGTTCTATATGACAGCTTCGACCTTGCAAAAATTTGATGTCTTTCAATTTAGGACATCCAGAGTCATTGTGTCCAGAAAATCAACACCCTTGAAGAATTTACTGTATGCGGCTCTCAATAAAATTATACCAATAATAACTTTGAAAATGAGAAACATTAAAAAAGATAATGACATGAGCCCACTTTCTGCAACTGCGCAGATCACACTGTAGTTCACCTTTAAAGTAGTCCAATGCACATTAAACTTCTACATTATAATAGTTGCACAGGTGCTAGCCTGCGAGCAGGCTCTCTGGGAGGCGCGCAAGTGCGCCTAGGGACAACATTCGTGGGACCATAGTCTGTCTTTTGCTATTTTCATTGGTGAAAATAAGTGAAACAAACATAATTGCAAAAACTGAGTAGCAGAGGCCAGGGGCAAGAAGCCCAAAATAATTTGAGCCTTCCCCAAAAAATACCCAACAAATAAATATTTACTATAATTGTAATGTCGCCTGGATAGCCTCTCACCAGTTTCTAGCATTTCAGATTCTGATATAGCTCTCTAATAACCGCCTTCTTTAGTTGTTTTCTATACCCCCAACTATCATAATCATGCCAGAGGGTGATGACTCAAAATGAAACGAATCTCAGGTGAATAATCCTATATTTTTTTGTTATCATTAAGCTCAATAACGGCTTTAGTTGAAACGCCAAAAAGTTTAGTGGCCTCCATAATTCCTTGTTAAATTAAATGTTGTACTACACTGCGTCAACAATGTTGTACTACACTGCGCCAACAATGTTGTACTACACTGCGCCAACAATGTGTGCTACGCTGCGTCAACAATGTTCTACTACACTGCGTCAACAATGTTGTACTACATTGCGTCAACAATGTGTGCTACACTGCGTCAACAATGTTCTACTACACTGCGTCAACAATGTTGTACTACAGTGCGTCAACAACGTTGTACTACACTGCGTCAACAATGTTGTACTACATTGCGTCAACAATGTTGTACTACACTGCGTCAACAATGTTCTACTACACTGCGTCAACAATGTTCTACTACACTGCGTCAACAATGTTCTACTACACTGCGTCAACAATGTTGTACTACACTGCTTGCTATACATGCCTTTCATATCTGATCCGGATCCGACAAAACTATAATCTATCATGCCCCAGGATATAAACCTAACCTTGACCCGGTCCACTAAATGTTATGGCTTAATGGTTTTTATTTTGGTATCTTGTTCATTTTTTTAAGGGATCAAGCAACGCAACATCATCAATACGCGTTCTACAGAAGACTCAACCTTTGAGTTTCGTAAGTACGCAAACCGGCAGTACAAAGTTCTTTTCCACGACTTTCCTTCAAAGCAACGCGATATGATTCGTATCCAAGCTTTGTATCAAGCCAGTTGTTACAGTTTATACGGTAAAGCTCGAACAAGTGTTGCTCGCTTCGCTTCCAATTCTTCAACGTCGATCCGAGATGGACATGAGCCTGGCGTGAAATCTTTTGACGAGATTCCTGAGGAAGGAACAGTTCAGACCATATTAACTTTGATTCGAAAAGGTGGTACGAAGAACTTGTTTAACATACAGAGCGGAAAGTTTGAAAAATTTGGGCCGATTTTCAAAGAAAAGATATTTGGGAAGCAGACCGTGCACGTTGCTGATGCTGACGCGTTTGCGTCTATGGCTCAAAGCGAAGGGGTATTTCCGAAGAGGGATTTTCTCGACATTGAAGCGATTTTCGACACACAGATGTACGACTTCCTCGGAAACGATCACGAACGATGGAAAACGGCTCGCTCTCCGATCGCTTCATCATTCCTACGACCCAACGAGGTGCGGAAATTCGCGCCAGGGATAGATTCCGTGGCAAAAGATGCGGTGAAACGCCTACGTCGACAACTAAAGGATGGAAAGATTGGCCAACTCAAACACGAAGTCGATGGCTACACGACTGAAAATGTCATACTGTTAGTTCTTGGCGAAAGAATGGGCTTCTACGACCAACCACAGAATCCTGGAATCCTGGCGTTTATTCAAACTGCGCACGATTTCTCTGCTGCAGTCGTTGCTTTGGGAATGAGTCCACCAATTTGGCGATACGTTTCAACGCCTGCATACAGAAAGATTATTCGAGCTAAAGAAAAGTTATTCAAGATAGCTGAAGAATTTGCCGAAATTAGACGGGCGAAAGAACAGCAGCTCGAAACTAGTGACGATATATCTCTGTTTTCTAAGATAACTAGTAAGGGAGGCAACGCTGCCGCAATCCACGATGTAGCTGTAGCTCTCTGCCAGGCTGGCGTACAAACAACCAGCAGTGCGTTTAGGTGGTGTCTTTACCAGCTTGCAATAAATCCTGAAGCCCAAGAGAAAGCATACCAGGAGATCGTTTCTATTATTGGCATTTCCAACGACGATAAGTCTTTGGAAGATCCGCAGTTCCATTCAGGATTGCGCTATTTGAAGGCCTGCATAAAAGAATCTATGCGTTTAGTACCAAGCGTGTTTTTAATCGCACGTACTTTGGAAGAAGATACAACGATATGTGGCTACAATGTCCCCGCAGAGTCGAAAGTTATTATGTGGTTTTCCTATCTGGCTTCGAACACGAAGATTTTCAACAATCCAGAACAATTCAATCCCGAGCGGTGGTTTCGAGGCGGTGACCAGAAGATACACCCTTTCGCCACTATGCCATTCGGGATTGGAGTACGAATGTGTCTTGGTCGACGCTTTGCTGAAATGGAGTTAGCTATTGGTCTGGCTCGTATAATGCAGAGTTTTCGTTTGCAGTACGTTGGAAATGATGAAATCAAGAAGATTAACCTGCAAGGAATTTTTCAGCCAAATGAAGAACTACCCATCAAATTTATTGAAAGAATGTGAACTGCTTCCATGCTAGGAAAGTTTATCATTAAGGAACACTAGCATGTAATTGTTATTACTATGGCATGTAATAATCAAGACTTTATTGTTGCCAACCAATTACCAACCAAGCAACCAACCAACCAATACAATCAACCAATCAACCCATCCATCAATCAATCAATCAATCAATCAATCAATCAATCAATCAATCAATCAATCAATCAATCAATCAATCAATCAATCAATCAATCAATCACTCCATCAATCAATCAATCAATCAATCACTGCATCAACCATCAATCAATCAATCAATCAATATTAATCTAGAAATTAATCATAATAAATATATTTTTATTAAATTAATAGTCAATATAAGTATTCAACAGCCTTGAAATGTGACTATATAACTAACGCTATAAGGCTGTCCAATTCGCGTTTGGACTTATCTCAAGCGCTAGATTTTCAGACAGATAATAACTGCTTTTTCCATGGTTAATCCAAGGCAAGGGTGTTCATTGCAAAACTGCGACAAAGGTGATAATTTAGTTGGCCAAAAAAAATTACAATAGAATAGAAAAACAGACACGGAGGGCGGAGCCTAAACTCAGCCTACCCTGCATGTGACCCAAGTAAAAAAAGCTAAAATATTAACATTACAAATATCTAAAAAAAATATGTAAAGATCTTGAAAACCAACGTTTTTCTACTATATATGTCATCAATTCCATTGACTTTATAGAAGAAAACTGTTAAATCTTAAAAACTGGACACATTTTATAACAGTTTATCGTCTATACAAAGTACAATCTTATCATCTTGTGTAAATGAGTTTTCAAATTAAATCGTCAAAAACTGACGTGTGGTGGACCTTTCTGTGAGAAGCTTTCTCAACAGAATGTGATCCATTCACATATTCATTAATTGATAAAGCTCTATCAGTTCCTGATCTTGTGTGGTTCCTTTGTGAACATTCGTACAGAAACCCATCTAGAAAAGACGAAGACTGAAGAGTTTCTTCAGGGATCGGGGATAAGTTTGCAGTCCAGTTGCCTGCATCAGGGGTAGATTTATCGTCTTTATCTTCAATGGTTTCAACTTTTTCTTCTCTGTTACTCGTCTGAATGATATTTTTTGAAATATTCGTGCCAGATTGCTTAATGGCGGGCTCAGCTACAGGTGATTTGGCTTTCTTTATAAAACTATTTGTGCAAGGACCCAATGATGAAGGTGATATGTTATCCTTTATCCTGTCTGGCGGTCTTTCACTGCAGCCTTCTTCTAACCGGTCAGTTGCATTTGTTTTTACGATGGGTGCTTTTAAAACTTTAGTATAAGATTTTTTAAACGAAGATCGTCGGTGACGGGATTGCGACAGTTTTAACGAACTTTCACTTTTAGAAGTCCGTTTAATTGTTTCTGAATTTTTAGTCTTTATTGCAGAAGATGATTCAAAGTTTTCATCGTAGAATAAAACGCTATCGATAGGGTAATGCTTTGTCTTGTAATATTCTTTAAGTAAGTTCATTCTCTCAGTTGTATTGCTACTAACAATGACTTTAGCCAGATCATATCAACTTCTGATTTATAGCCTTGACCTTGAGACATTTCAGAGAACTGACATATCGTATCGCCTTCGGTGTTTCTCCAAACAATAGTGAACTATCACCAACTTTGCCAACTACCATTTCCGTTTGCACTCTACAAAACGTGAAAATAGGAAAGTAATTTAATTAATTTTCACTGCATACATGCATACCTAGAAGCTATTCCACCCGCATATATGTTGATTTTACGGCGGGAGGAAAAGTGGAGGACCCGGAGAAAAAATCATCGACGCATGACCGGGAGAGATGAACTAACAACTCTGACTCATTGACACATTGTGTCAAGTCTCAAGTCGAGAAACAACACAAGGTTATTCCCAGACCGTCATTTATCCAAGTACTAACCCAGTCCGAGCGGACTTAACTTCAGACTTCAGCTAGTGGTGAAAAGCGCGGCACCTTAACAGCACACAACGTTCGTGCTTGGCTTTAATTGCGCAGTGCAGCAAAGCATGCATGCAAAGCTGGTAATATTGGGATACTTGGATGAAGCAGAGTGATGGACAGTAACTGATTGTTGTGGTATAGTGATGGCGGCTATAAGGTTGTAGTATAAATAGGCGCTACTGTATGGTGGTATAGCATAGCGGTCATCGCACAAGACATGCAGGGGCCCATTAAAAGTCCAGGAACGATCGAAACACTTTTGTATTGGGTTAGCGAGGCAGTAAAATACAGTTTCTACGAGTTGATGGCATTATGCATGCACACGTAATACAATAAAGTAGGAAATTAACGAACTGCACTCGACCAACACGTTCCGTAAAAGAATGGATATTTCGCTAGCTGCACAGAAAATAGGCTCTTAATACATTCCCCTAATCCGTCCTTTAAATTCCCGTAGAGTCGCCTGCGGGGGAAGCTGTCACGATACCTATCGAAATATAGTAAGGTTAGATATACTGTCGAAACAGAGACTACTGTAGTCTACCGTTTCGAGCGAAGACCCTTCGTCAGAGAGAAACGTTGAATTAGACTAACTATACTCTCTGTTTCGGCAGTATATCTAACCTTACTATATTTCGATTGTTGTTTCAACACTGTACCTGCTTGCTAGAAACTAACAAAGGTATTTATTGCACATGGCACCTGTAGCTACTGGCCAGAACTTTTACATACAGGTTTTCGATGTTTTAGGGAGAATATTTGTACACCTGATTGCTTAAAAAACACAGCACGGCCCACCAGTTATAACCTCTTGCTCAATAATGCGCATGCCTTAAAATGAGCTGCGTGAAACGATACTGAAAGGGAAAAATCAAAAATTGTTTTGTCAATACCAGCTGAGCTAATGAAAACTCAGACATCTTCCCAAGAAAAATATCTCGTGGGAGATCTTCATAATAATTATTTATATTGTCTATTGAGCTAGGGCGAAGTACATCTTGTTTTCGCCATGCATGCGTGTTAAACGAACGTTTTCAACATAATTTCTAAAACTCATTAAAAATGCATGAGCTAATTAGTCAATCAGAGAAAAATATTTGGTCACGTGCATGAGTTTTGAAATCCGGTAAAGGTCGCGTACACTGAATTTATTTCACAATGAAGAAATCAGATAATAAACGGCACAAACAAAGAACCGTTTATTGACACATTTCTTAATTAAAAATTCAACATGAGCTATATATATCTTATTAGATGTTTTGGTGTGTAGTATCGCTACTTTATATTTTTACGAGTTGTGCGGTATTTTGACGAGCCCGCAGGGCGAATCAAAATACAAAACACTCCCACTCGTTTATGAAATATTACTTATTACTATAATGAGAAAATTATTTATTAGCATAACGCATAACCTAACTTTCCGAGTTCTATTTATTGTAATTACAGAACGTAATATATGCGCATGCCTTAATTATAAAATGAGCTGCGTGAAACGATACTGAAAGGAAAAAATTAAAAATTGTTTTGTCGATACCAGCTGAGCTAATGAAAACTCAGACATTTTCCCAAGAAAAATATCTCGTGGGAGATCTTCATAATAATTATTTATATTGTCTATTGAGCTAGGGCAAAGTACATATTGTTTTCGCCATGCATGCGTGTTTTCGTTTCCCGGGTGGTGCAACGTCGTACCGCGGGTGCTTACTTTGTGTTTCGCGCACGAATTTGTTATTCTTTGACCCTGACCCTGAAAACACCCTAATCCTAACCCTGATCCCAACCCTTAATAACCCTAATGCATGTGCGCGAAACACAAGGTAACCGTACCGCGGACCAGGATAAAGGGAAGAGAGAGTATAAAGTGTCCTCAAGTCTATTCTAGTATTCTGTGATTCAGTTTGCGACGTACGGTTTATAAAGTCCAACGATGACTAGCAAGGAGGGCAAGAAAAAGCGAGTCCATTTCATTCGCCATGCTGAATCACTGTGCAATCTTTTCCGAAGAAAAAAACAAATGCATTTGCTTCCTCAACAGGAGAAACCGGTTGTTAGTCGACCCTGCTTTATCGCTAGAAGGAGTAGAACAAACCAAACGTTTGAAAGAATATCTTCAAACTCTACAACCTGAAATAGCTGTATCTGACTTCTCCGTACACAAGAGCATTTTAATACAAACGTGTCTGTTATCCTACGGTTCAAATAATGTTATCATTACTCCTCTTTGTGGTGAGGTGATTGAATTATGTTGCGATGACATTGGTTTACCAGCAAGTTTCCTGAAATTTGCTTTTCCCGTGTTTGACTTTTCATCGTTAGATGAAATTTGGTGGTATGTTCAAGATGGTATTACCTGGTAAACCCCAATCAGATGCCGTGAACCTTCTTATTCAGGGCAAACTTACTGCTGAACCTGAAGAACATTTAGCAGCCAGGATTAACAAGTTTTATGACTTTCTTTGTAAAATGTCACAGCAAAACATTGTGGTATACGCTCATAATGATTTTCTCGTTTTGTTTCTTTCAAAATATTTTGGATTTGATGAAAGTCATTTGGATAACTGTGAGGTGTACTCTGTTGATATGAGTTAAACTGTGGCCATGGCTAAATGATAGACCAATTCTTCGTGGCAGAGGTGGAGGAGTAGAAAACTTGATGTGTCTGAGCACCATAAAGTTTTTTTCCTGCAATAGCCAACTTGTTTACAATAGTAGTATCTGTAGAAGCGAGAATTTGTGGTAACACACACGTTTATTATTTATTGCATAGCTTTTGAGCTGTTAATCACTCAGCAGACTCAGGCCTTCATCAGAGCAAAAGAAGGCCTGAGGGCGGGTAGGGTTATCCCTATCCCCCAAGATATCTCGGTGTTAGTTTATTTCCATGTTAAAAAAGTAAAAAACTGTTCACATGAGACTGAGATAACTCGGAGGTAGGGATAACTCGGTCTGAGCGATAGGGTAACCCTTGGGTGAGAGTTAACCCTACCTCTATGTGAACACTAGCTTTCACCCAAGTTATCTCAGGGGTTAGGGTCAACTTTTGTATAATTACGCATGCGTACGTCGTAAAAGAACATTCTAATTTATATGCACTACTCTTCCCATACGAAAAAATTCAATAGGAATTCCTATAGGAATTAGGAATTCCTATTAGATTTTGGCCCAAATTCCTATAGGAATTCCTATAGGATAGGAGATTTCCTATAGGAATTCCTATTGGATTTCCTATAGGAAATTTATTCCTATTAGATTTTGGCCCAAATTCCTATAGGAAATGCAGTTTCCTATAGGATTTTTTCGCACGGGTTGTTCACATGCCATTTCTTTTGTTCACGTGAAAGCTAGTGTTATCTCAGGGGCCAGGGGTGTTTTACCATGTGAAACAGGGTCAACTTTGACCCTAGCCCCAAGTTATCCATATCCCCCAAGATAACCCAGTCTCATGTGAACAGGCCCTGAGTCAACATATCAAAAGCTAAAGTAATGAATAATAAATGTTCTGTTACAATTTGTCACTATATATGCAAACATTCAAATATAAATTAACCATGTCTACAATTAATATGTTTAAAATTAACTTGTAGAAAAAAATGTTGGGTATGTGCACATTCATGTTAACTAACATACTTATCAGATAAATTCCAAATGCAGCCAGGGGTGCAGGCTGTGTTGTTGTGGGGGGGGGGGGGGGGGGGATGACACCCACTTTTTGGGAAACTTGTTGCCTGTTGTTGGAAAAACAGATTCTGTAAAGAAAAATGTAATTTGTTGGTAAATTGATCATACAATTGAGTTGGTTGGTAATGTGAAGAAGTAATCGAGGTACACCCCCCACTCCCACTCAGAATGGTCATGCAACAGCACTGCTCATGACCCAACATTTCTCAGCACTCTTATCTAGCACCTTAACCAAGGAAAAAACTGAAGACAGATTCCATATTTATACTCACTCTCACACAGTAAAACCAATGATGGCATTATCAATCAACAAATAGTTTGGCTTCTGGTAATATAGATGGCATAATTATTGTTGATGGATCACATCATTAATAATGGTTCTATATGACAGCTTCGACCTTGCAAAAACTTGATGTCTTTCAATTTAGGACATCCAGAGTCATTGTGTCCAGAAAATCAACACCCTTGCAGAATTTACTGTATGCGGCTCTAAATAAAATTATACCAATAATAACTTTGAAAATGAGAAACATTAAAAAAGATAATGACATGAGCCCACTTTCTGCAACTGCGCAGATCACACTGTAGTTCACCTTTAAAGTAGTCCAACTAGAATTTTCTGAATGCACATTAAACTTCTACATTATAATAGTTGCACAGGTGCTAGCCTGCGAGCAGGCTCTCTGGGAGGCGCGCAAGTGCACCTAGGGACAACATTCGTGGGACCATAGTCTGTCTTTTGCTATTTTCATTGGTGAAAATAAGTGAAACAAACATAATTGCAAAAACTCAGTAGCAGAGGCCAGGGGCAAGAAGCCGACTAACTCGCCAAGTTCCCAAAATAATTTGAGCCTTCCCCCCAAAATACCCAACAAATAAATATTTACTATAATTGTAATGTCGCCTGGATAGTCTCTCACCAGTTTCTAGCATTTCAGATTCTGATATAGCTCTCTAATAACCGCCTTGTTTAGTTGTTTTCTATACCCCCAACTATCATAATCATGCCAGAGGGTGATGACTCAAAATCAAACGAATCTCAGGTGAATAATCCTATATTTTGTTTGTTATCATTAAGCTCAATAACGGCTTTAGTTGAAACGCCAAAAAGTTTAGTGGCCTCCATAATTCCTTGTTAAATGAAATGTTGTACTACACTGCGTCAACAATGTTGTATACTACACTGCGCCAACAATGTTGTATACTACAATGCGTCAACAATGTTGTACTACACTGCGTCAACAATGTTCTACTACACTGCGTCAACAATGTTGTACTACACTGCGTCAACAATGTGTGCTACACTGCGTCAACAATGTTGTACTACACTGCGTCAACAATGTTGTATACTACAATGCGTCAACAATGTTGTATACTACACTGCGCCAACAATGTTGTATACTACAATGCGTCAACAATGTTGTATACTACACTGCGCCAACAATGTTGTATACTACAATGCGTCAACAATGTTGTACTACACTGCGTCAACAATGTGTGCTACACTGCGTCAACAATGTTGTACTACACTGCGTCAACAATGTGTGCTACACTGCGTTAACAATGTTGTACTACACTGCGCCAACAATGTTGTATACTACAATGCGTCAACAATATTGTACTACACTGCGTCAACAACGTTGTACTACACTGCGTCAACAATGTTGTACTACACTGCGTCAACAATGTTGTACTATACTGCGTCAACAATGTTCTACTACACTGCGTCAACAATGTGTGCTACACTGCGTCAACAATGTTGTATTACATTGCGTCAACAATGGGTGCTACACTGCGTCAACAATGTTCTACTACACTGCGTCAACAACGTTGTACTACACATTGTCAACAATGTTCTACTACACAGCGTCAACAATGTTGTACTACATTGCGTCAACAATGTTCTACTACACTGCGTCAACAATGTTCTACTACACTGCGTCAACAATGTTCTACTACACTGCTTGCCATACATCATACATGCCTTTCATATCTGATCCCGATCCGACAAAACTATAATCTGTCATGCCCCAGGATATAAACCTAACCTTGACCCGGTCCACTAAATGTTATGGCTTGATGGTTTTTATTTTGGTATCTTGTTCATTTTTTTAAGGCCGATCAAGCAACGCAACATCATCAATACGCGTTCTACACAAGACTCAACCTTTGAGTTTCGTAAGTACGCAAACCGGCAGTACAAAGTTCTTTTCCACGACTTTCCTTCAAAGCAACGCGATATGATTCGTATCCAAGCTTTGTATCAAGCCAGTCGTTACAGTTTATACGGTAAAGCTCGAACAAGTGTTGCTCGCTTCGCTTCCAATTCTTCAACGTCGACCCGAGATGGACATGAGCCTGGCGTGAAATCTTTTGACGAGATTCCTGAGGAAGGAACAGTTCAGACCATATTAACTTTGATTCGAAAAGGTGGTACGAAGAACTTGTTTAACATACAGAGCGGAAAGTTTGAAAAATTTGGACCGATTTTCAAAGAAAAGATATTTGGGAAGCAGACCGTGCACGTTGCTGATGCTGACGCGTTTGCGTCTATGGCTCAAAGCGAAGGGGTATTTCCGAAGGGGTATTTTCTCGACATTGAAGCGATTTTCGACACACAGATGTACGACTTCCTCGGAAACGATCACGAACGATGGAAAACGGCTCGCTCTCCGATCGCTTCATCATTCCTACGACCCAACGAGGTGCGGAAATTCGCGCCAGGGATAGATTCCGTGGCAAAAGATGCGGTGAAACGCCTACGTCGACAACTAAAGGATGGAAAGATTGGCCAACTCAAACACGAAGTCGATGGCTACACGACTGAAAATGTCATACTGTTAGTTCTTGGCGAAAGAATGGGCTTCTACGACCAACCACAGAATCCTGGCGTTTATTCAAACTGCGCACGATTTCTCTGCTGCAGTCGTTGCTTTGGGAATGAGTCCACCAATTTGGCGATACGTTTCAACGCCTGCATACAGAAAGATTATTCGAGCTAAAGAAAAGTTATTCAAGATAGCTGAAGAATTTGCCGAAATTAGACGGGCGAAAGAACAGCAGCTCGAAACTAGTGACGATATATCTCTGTTTTCTAAGATAACTAGTAAGGGAGGCAACGCTGCCGCAATCCACGATGTAGCTGTAGCTCTCTGCCAGGCTGGCGTACAAACAACCAGCAGTGCGTTTAGGTGGTGTCTTTACCAGCTTGCAATAAATCCCGAAGCCCAAGAGAAAGGATACCAGGAGATCGTTTCTATTATTGGCACATCCAACGACGATAAGTCTTTGGAAGATCCGCAGTTCCATTCAGGATTGCGCTATTTGAAGGCCTGCATAAAAGAATCTATGCGTTTAGTACCAAGCGTGTTTTTAATCGCACGTACTTTGGAAGAAGATACAACGATATGTGGCTACAATGTCCCCGCAGAGTCGAAAGTTATTATGTGGTTTTCCTATCTGGCTTCGAACACGAAGATTTTCAACAATCCAGAACAATTCAATCCCGAGCGGTGGTTTCGAGCCGGCGACCAGAAGATACACCCTTTCGCCACTATGCCATTCGGGTTTGGAGTACGAATGTGTCTTGGTCGACGCTTTGCTGAAATGGAGTTAGGTATTGGTCTGGCTCGTTTAATGCAGAGTTTTCGTTTGCAGTACGTTGGAAATGATGAAATCAAGAAGATTAACCTGCAAGGAATTTTTCAGCCAAATGAAGAACTACCCATCAAATTTATTGAAAGAATGTGAACTGCTTCCATGCTAGGAAAGTTTATCATTAAGGAACACTAGCATGTTATTACTAGCATGTAATAATCAAGACTTTATTGTTGCCAACCAACCAACCAATACAATCAACCAATCAACCCATCAATCAATCAATCAATCACTCCATCAATCAATCACTGCATCAGCCATCAATCAACCAATCAATCAATCAATCAATCAATCAATCAATATTAATCTAGAAATTAATCATAATAAATATATTTTTATTAAATTAATAGTCAATATAAGTATTCAACAGCCTTGAAATGTGACTATATAACTAACGCTATAAGGCTGTCCAATTCGCGTTTGGACTTATCTCAAGCGCTAGATTTTCAGACAGATAATAAGTTATTTTTCCATGGTTAATCCAAGGCAAGGGTGTTCATTGCAAAACTGCGACAAAGGTGATAATTTAGTTGGCCAAAAAAATTTACAATAGAATAGAAAAACAGACACGGAGGGCGGAGCCTAAACTCAGCCTACCGTGAACCGAGTAAAAAAAGCTAAAATATTAACATTACAAATATCTAAAAAAAATATGTAAAGATCTTGAAAACCAACGTTTTTCTACTATATATGTCATCAATTCCATTGACTTTATAGAAGAAAAATGTTAAATCTTAAAAACTGGACACATTTTATAACAGTTTATCGTCTATACAAAGTACAATCTTGCCATCTTGTGTAAATGAGTTTTCAAATTAAATCGTCAAAAACTGACGTGTGGTGGACCTTTCTGTGAGAAGCTTTCTCAACAGAATGTGATCCATTCACATATTCATTAATTGATAAAGCTCTATCAGTTCCTGATCTTGTGTGGTTCCTTTGTGAACATTCGTACAGAAACTCATCTAGAAAAGACGAAGACTGAAGAGTTTCTTCAGGGATCGGGGATAAGTTTGCAGTCAAGTTGCCTGCATCAGGGGTAGATTTACCGTCTTTATCTTCAATGGTTTCAACTTTTTCTTCTCTGTTACTCGTCTGAATGATATTTTTTGAAATATTCGTGCCAGATTGCTTAGTGGCGGGCTCAGCTACAGGTGATTTGGCTTTCTTTATAAAACTATTTGTGCAAGGACCCAATGATGAAGGTGATATGTTATCCCTTATCCTGTCTGGCGGTCTTTCACTGCAGCCTTCTTCTAACCGGTCAGTTGCATTTGTTTTTACGATGGGTGCTTTTAAAACTTTAGTATAAGATTTTTTAAACGAAGATCGTCGGTGACGGGATTGCGACAGTTTTAACGAACTTTCACTTTTAGAAGTCCGTTTAATTGTTTCTGAATTTTTAGTCTTTATTGCAGAAGATGATTCAACGTTTTCATCGTAGAATAAAACGCTATCGATAGGGTAATGCTTTGTCTTGTAATATTCTTTAAGTAAGTTCATTCTCTCAGTTGTGTTGCTACTAACAACGACTTTAGCCAGATCAACTTCTGATTTATAGCCTTGAGCTTGAGACATTTCAGAGAACTGACGTAATCGTATCGCCTTTGGGGTTTCTCCAAACAATAGTGAACTATCACCAACTTTGCCAACTACCATTTCCATTTGCACTCTACAAAACGTGAAAATAGGAAAGTAATTTAATTAATTTTCACTGCATACATGCATACCTAGAGGCTATTCCACCCGCATATATGTTGATTTTACGGCGGGAGGAAAAGTGGAGGACCCGGAGAAAAAATCATCGACGCATGACCGGGAGAGATGAACTAACAACTCTGACTCACACATTGTGTCAAGTCTCAAGTCGAGAAACAACACAAGGTTATTCCCAGAGCGTCATTTATCCAAGTAGTAACCCAGTCCGAGCGGACTTAACTTCAGACTTCAGCTAGTGGTGAAAAGCGCGGCACCTTAACAGCACACAACGTTCGTGCTTGGCTTTAATTGCGCAGAGCAGCAAAGCATGCATGCAAAGCTGGTAATATTGGGATACTTGGATGAAGCAGAGTGATGGACAGTAACTGATTGTTGTGGTATAGTGATGGCGGCTAGGGTACAGTTTCTACGAGTTGATGGCATTATGCATGCGCACGTAATACAATAAAGTAGGAAATTAACGAACTGCACTCGACCAACACGTTCCGTAAAAGAATGGAGATTTCGCTATAGCTGCACAGAAAATAGGCTCTTAATACATTCCCCTAACCCGTCCTTTAAATTCCCGTAGAGTCGCCTGCGGGGGAAGCTGTCACAATACTTATCGAAATATAGTAAGGTTAGATATACTGCCGAAACAGAGAACGTAGTAGTCTAACGTTTCGAGCGAAGACCCTTCGTCAGAGAGAAACGTTGAATTAGACTAACTATACTCTCTGTTTCGGCAGTATATCTAACCTTACTATATTTCGATTGTTGTTTCAACACTGTACCTGCTTGCTAGAAACTAACAAAGGTATTTATTGCACATGGCACCTGTAGCTACTGGCCAGAACTTTTACATACAGGTTTTCGATGTTTTAGGGAGAATATTTGTACACCTGATTGCTTAAAAAACACAGCACCAGTTATAACCTTTTGCTCAATAATGCGCATGCCTTAAAATGAGCTGCGTGAAACGATACTGAAAGGAAAAAATAAAAAATTGTTTTGTCAATACCAGCTGAGCTAATGAAAACTCAGACATCTTCCCAAGAAAAATATCTCGTGGGAGATCTTCATAATAATTATTTATATTGTCTATTGAGCTAGGGCAAAGTACATCTTGTTTTCGCCATGCATGCGTGTTAAACGAACGTTTTCAAGCACTATTTCAAAAACGAGTTCAAGTGTTTGATCAATGTGTATTTATACTAAAACAATTATTCGCCTCAGGCTCAGTGAATATCGGTGAATAATAACCTCGACTTCGTCTCGGTTATTATACACCGATATTCACCTCGCCTTCGGCGAATAATTGTTAAATAATTACCTACTAATTACCTATGCAAACTATACTCGTGTTCATTTGAGAAGCTATTTAAACAACTCGAGCTCGTGTCCACCGGGATATGCAAACACTCGGAGACAATTAACAAAACACTCGGCCTTCGGTCTCGTGTTTTCATACATTGTTTTCCCGTGTTTGAATATCCAGGTGAAACACTCGCTCTCGTTGTTCAAATATTACTTACCTGTTGCAAGATGACTTAACATTGTCGTTGTCAGTTTTTAAAGAATGTTTACTATCATCTTTACTTTCATCTGACTTTACAACACATCTCTCCTCACTGTATTCACCAATGTCGTCGCTTTCCTCGCCATCACTCTACATGCACCAGGATAAGAAATACGCAGATAAGATCAGAGTTGCAGAGAGAGTCTCTCGTGAGTCTCACGTGCACAGAATGTTTATTACTTTGTTCAAAACTATAGCGTTTTTTGTCAACAGTTTTTATTATACGTTGATGAGATAGAAGTATGTGCATGACAACTTAAAGTGCTTATGAAACGAAAATTAAGTTTGTCTTATTTGAAAGTACTTTTGAAATGACAAAGTAACATCTTTTGCAGTTTTTTTGTTTCCTTGCTTCGTTGTTGAGATATTTCAGTTTGTTTGATATGTGAAACTAACCAGTGACATCACAACGTGCATAATGACTTACTGGGAAAGGTTATATATCTTTGCTATTATTAAACGGAGTCAGTTGAAAATACATATTTTTGTTGTAGAAAGGGAAAACACACACATATAATTGCTTCGAAGTGATTCCGTGATTCCGTCTGATAATAGAAAAGATATATAGAGAATAATACATGGATGTGCGGAAATATGAAATTTATTTCGAGTGTTGACCAGGATATCTCACGAGTGAGCGAAGCGAACGAGTGACATATCCTGTTCAACACGAGAAATAAATTTCATATTTCCAAGCATCCATGTATTGTTCTGTTTATTGTATAAAAAAATTGTCCTATTGCCTTGCAAAAATTGCATTAAACTATAATGCTGATTCAGCGATAATCGTCACATGTGCGATTATCATAAATAATCGCACATGTGAGATTATCACTTTTATTAGTGGCGGAAAAATCAATAAAACACTCTATTTTATATAATAAATAACCTTTCCCGGTAAGTCATTATGCACGTTGTGACGTCACTTTTTAGTTTCGCTTATAAAACAAACTGTGATATCTTAAAAACAAAGCAAGGAAACAAAAAACTGCAAAAGATGTTACTTTGTCATTTTAAAAGTACTTTCAAATAAGACAAACTTAATTTTCGTTTCATAAGCACTTTAAGGCCCGTTAACACAGGCGATTTTTATTGCGATATTTCTCGTCCTGACGCATGCGATTGAATAAATGACTCGCCAAAGTATTGAACCTCATATAGTTTGAACAAATGTTAAAAAAAATCGCAACAAAATTCGCCTGTGTAAACAAGCCTTTATACTGTAGTACGTAAGTTCATATACATTGTGTTTTCAAATCTTCCTTTTTAATTAAAAAGAAACGATGTATCAAAATATTTGCGTACACACGATCGTTTTTTCTTTCGAAAACACTGATTCAGCGTTTACGTGTGGACGGAAGGCGAAAACGAATGAAGTCGCCGTTTTTGCATAAAAACGTATCAGTGTGCACGGGACCAAAGTCTATCGATATTTCAATTCTCATTTGTGTTTCACCTGCCCAGACATTTTCTTATCTTGTTCAAACTGGCACTTTTGTTTCAATTATAGTCTTTATATATTATATCAATCTCGTTCCCAGAGCCCACGTTCCCCACCCGGGAAACAAGAGACTCTGGGGTAATCCGTTTCAAATCACAGGATTCTTGTTATTCCGGTTGAGGTACGCATGCGTAAATATCCGAGTGGAATCTGGATAGTACGTTCTCCTTGTTTGACTTTTCCCCAAACAAGTCAATGGGGTTGCTGGCGAAGCTCGAATTACAGCATCTACACACATACGGCGAAGATATCGATCGCGGCAATGTCTTCACTGGAGTCTTGTCGTCCGACATCTTTGTTATTTTGGTTTTATTAATTCTACTTCCGGTCACTTCAGACCAACTGATGCTCACTATTCAGCCAATAACGTAACGATTTGAAACGGATTATCCCAGTGTCTCTCGTTTCCCGGGTGGGGAATGTGGGCTCTGGGAACGCGATTGATATTATATATAAAGATAATAAGTCAATCTGAAGACAATATACGTGCATCGCTACTTACGTCAATGGCTGTGAAGCAATTAGCTGGTTGCTGAGAGCATTCACCAAGTTCAAATACCTCCTTCATTGCACGAGAAGTCATCTCATTTTCAGCTTTGCTTGCTCCAATAATTAGCCTATTTGAGTGCGTATGCTGTACGCCGCAATCCACTACGTAATAAGAAAAACCCCCAACTCAGATTATATTACACCACACTGTACCGCGTTACACTACCCTACCCCACCTCACCCTACTTTAACAAACTAATACCAACAAGCCAGCCAGCTATAGTGCTGTAGTCCATCCATCCAACCAGCCAACCAACCATCAACCAATCACTCAATCAATCAATCAATCAATCAATCAATCAATCAATCAATCAATAATCAATCAATCACACGACGATAAACTCGAATATTACAAACTGATCATAAACTTATTATAAACTAATTATACTAGTTGCCATAGTTTTTAGAATATAATAAACATATACTAGTTACCTAAGATTTGGTTAACTTGACTATCCTTTGACATTGACGTTTTCTTCAAAGAACTTGTGCTTTAAGATAATTTAACAAACATCAATTAGAACAGCCTTCCTTCCAGTACCAAACAAACAGGTGGCTCCGTTAGTATTAATCATTTCAATCATGACGTAATAAAACATAAACTTTATTTCGTTGAATATTGTACAAGAGAAATATCATTTTCAGTCTTTCCGTCCGTCCGTCCGTTCGTTCGCGTGTGCTTACGGTGGCCCAAAAGCTAGGGTCACTCACGGCACAACCTACTAAACTCACAGCAAAAATGCTGCGGCGGAAGTGGAAATTCGCGGCGAAAGTGGAAATTTCACAGCGGAAGTCAAAGTTCCAAGACGGAAAAAGGCAGGCTTTTTACGTCTATAATATCCAACGAAATATAATGATAATAATCGTGGACAAAAAAGCACTATTAATAATGTACTTGTTTTATTTTGGATATAAATCCCGAGAAATAAGAGGAATGCTTTCCAAATACAATATAAAAGTGAAATATAGGAAAATATATCTCCAAAAATGGAACGCTTGCAAAATCTCAAAGATTTTAACATAGATGTTGACAGTCAAGGTAAAACATACACACGCACGCACGTACATACACACATACATATATACGTACCTACGAATAAATGAACGAACGAACGAACAAACAAACAAACAAACAAACAAACAAACAAACAAACAATAAAATCAATCAAAAAATATTAAAAACAGTATCTCACGAAAACATTTCATTCTTACTTTTGATTTTTTTGTCTTTTCCGCTCCTCTTCTGTCTTAGGCAACTGGGATCTTTTCCTATTTACGTTATTGTTTTCGAAAAAATTTCTCATTTTAGTAAATTTCACTGTTTGTGTTTTAGAAGCATCCTTTATCAAACACTTGGAACAATCTTTACTGGATTCGATCTCAGAGTCATTATTTGAAAGTGCCTTACACTCCGAACTATTTTTAGCCACAACGGTCTCTTCTTCAATGAACTGAGAAGCGACGTCGTCTAAATCGTATCTTTCATCTTCTTCCTCCTCACATTCTTCAGGCACAGGAGATTTCTTGGAATGTTATCAAAAATACAAAGGAAAAGAAAGACATAGTTGAAATAACATCCACACTAACATGACATACATCTTTTTATCAGATGTAACGATTTCCATTTTCGGCCTCGCAATTTTACCAAAATACTTTTTCAACCAAAAAAACTGATGTTCGAAACTCTACAGTAAGGACTGTATGGTTAAACGTGTGCCTCCATCACTGGACCTCAGGGTTGGTCAATTACATCTTTATGCCTTCCGTCGTGTACGATAATTAGTTCTATATATAAATCTTCCGATACATTGCGTGTTGCATTTCCTGAGTTTACTGGGTGAATTAATATAATGACTTTGACACGTTTTGGGATAATCTGGCTAGGGGTAAAAATCCCTTGCCGCTTTATTAAAACTTTGAAAAACAGAAATTATAAACTATGTATTTTACAAACGTGCTAAAATGGTTTCACCCAGTGAAGGTGAGGGCCAGATAACGCCAAAATCTAGAACAATATCTCTATAACTAAAAATTATGGACGCAGATATGGGGAGGAGGCGGGTAAATAAATTTCAGAATGTCTTTACTTGGCAGTGGACTGTATGCGAATGGCAGGAAAATAGTGATAGGGTGTGTTATAAACCCATCCCGTAATCGTTATCTCGATATTCCAGCTTCCCTGAGGTGTTTCCGGTATTTCTTATCTTAAAAGTCATGTGTTGTCAATACACTTAATTATGTTAACTGCCTATCTTTCAACATTAACACGACGGAAGGCATAAAATTCCTATTCGCGAGCAAATATTTTATTTATGTTAAAATAGTATGTTTAACTTTTATCTCGCCGCTTGCGATGTTTCTCTGATCTCTCCCTATAAATTTGTTAAACAACAGGTTCCGGTACAAAATGGGGCGAGTCCTGGGCTTTTATACGTCGATCCGCTGTCAATCAACCGTAAACGTGTATACACCTACGTTAACACAAATATCGTCTTTACATGACTTATCTGCTGATAAAAACTTCAAATAACACATTGAAAGAAGACAGGTAAGAACTACCGATAAATGTTTCAAGTACCTGTGTTTCATGTCGTTTTTTCATGGAACAAAATTATGACAAGATCTTTCAGGCTCAAATTGTGCGGCCATGCGGTGCAAAGATTGTTTTATTTCCGAGCAGATTAAAATTTTGTAACACATGAAGTGGAAGGAGCTACCCCGTTTATAGCGGAATCTAGTGTTTAAAAACTGTTATATGTACTTACCAGTTTGTCACCAAGTTCTTTCTTTTCACTAGGTAGCAACTCGTACTTTGCCATTTTAAATCCTCTCTCAATTTTGTCAGATCTCTTAAAAATGTCGGTCGAGACACAGCAGCCATCATTTCTCAATGCAAACAAATTTTCAATTCCAAATAACTCTCCCTTTTTATCTTTCTCCCCGGCGACCGCAGTAAAATACCGACGTTCGTTGTTGCCTTCCACAGCAACGTTTGCTAGTTGCTAGAAATAGAGTAAATGTATATTGGTTTTAAATTATGTAAACCAGTTTTGATGGCCTCAATTCACAGTCATCCTTCAAGTCAAGTGAGATGTTCTGTCAAGATCACCTATATTTCTGTGTCTGCTGGTTCATTAATATGCCAAGTGGGTGGTGTGGTCATGTGTGGAAGTTGTTATTGCACTGCACTGCACTGCACTGCACTGTAACTGTAACTGTTCTGGAATGTATCGTATACTGTGTTGTATTCTATTGTATTAAACTTGATGAAATATTCCTTCAAGTGTATGATATATTACGTACTGTAGCACACCTTATGACTTTAACATTATGACAATTATTTAAATTACTAAGTGCATGTACACTGACTTGTTTATAAACTTGACGTAGATAAATATTTTCTTCGACAGTTCCACTAGAAATCATACGAAACACTTTGACATCTCGTCTTTGACCAATACGATAGGCTCTAAAATATATATAATAGAAAATAAAATGATAATTTATTGGATATATAAACCAAGGCAGCCGCTATAGGAATGCGCAAGAACATTTAACAAATTTATATATAGTAAGCTTTGACATACAGCTCGGAGAACCGTAGCCCCCCCATCCCCCCCCCCCCCCGCCCCCCCATCGGGGAAAATTTACAGATTTGTCGGGGAATGATCTGGAAGAAAAATTGTATTTTTAACAATTGGCAAACAACTTTTTAACTGATTAAGCCAGACAAGTCAGTAATTAATGCTTTAATAGTGAAATAAAACTCCTTTAGAAACACAGGATATGGTATATATTGTGCAGAAGCCAACAGTAATAATAATTACAACAAACAAAATTCCATTTTCTGTCTGCAATATTGAACGAAAATGGCAAAGGTTAATGACCACACTATGTGTTCAACAAATTTTTCTTTATTGATAGCATGAAAATAGATGCAGCTGTAGCTTGTCGGTTATTGCAATAATTTCACGCTGAGAAGATAGAAAAAGCTATTCTAGACGTTCAAATTTTGGAAATTTTCCGGGGGAGGATGCTCCCGGACCCCCCTACTAGCCCCCCCTGTCGGGGACCTTAGCCTTTGTCGGGGAATTCCTGGCGCCACCCCTGCGCAGATAACACAAATAATGTGATATATTATATTCCGGTGAATAATATAACAATAAAGTTGATGTTTGCGGGCATAAATATGTTTCTTATAATTTTCTTCTAAATGCAGCCTGAGTCAGGCCAAAAACATATTTATGCCCGCAAACATCAACTTTATTGTTATATTATTCACGGGAATATAATATATCACATTATTTGTGTTAGTAATATATCATATAATATACTCATTATTTGCATTTTAGCCAGCAAAATACACCACAATGCCGGATAAAATTATTATAATTGGAGTTTTACTCTGCTGGTCACCACTGTCATTTGACAAATTTTGTAAGTGAATGAAATAAATATACCACACCTGTCTTCAGCTTGAAGATCGTCAGCAGGATTCCAACTTGGATCAAATACAATAACAACATTAGCGCTTGTTAAATTTAAACCTACTCCGCCAGCCTTGGTTGAAACGAGAAACATAAAAATATCAGGATCGGTGTTAAATTCCCTCACAGTGCAAAGTCTTCGTTCTCCTCGTGTTTTGCCATCTAAACGTCTGTAAACCATACCACAACTGATGACATACGCCTCGAGCATATCCAACAACTTGACGCCATGGAGTAGAAATAATATATATAGGAAAAAGAAATTACCATGCATATAGTTAAATTGTGGGAGCATTTTGGGAAATCGGTGGTACACGTCAGTTTATATATCTTATTAGATGTTTTGGTGTGTAGTATCGCTGTATATTTTTACGAGTTGTGCCGTATCAACAAATTTTTATGGAAAACTCTAAAAAAGCCAGAGAAGTAGCGTGACTTGCACCAGGACAAAATAATAAGCATACATGAAGTAGTCTCCCGTGTGATAAATTTGATTAGCTAACAAAATCTGTCAAACCGGTTTTCTACTATCCAAATAACTAACTATCCAAATATCGCTGTATATTTGTACTCATGGTGCAAGTCACGCTACTTCTGGCCTTTTTAGAGTTTTCTTTTTCCATAAAAATTTGTTGATCAGAGCAGTTGTATAATAAATCTCTTTTAAGATGTTTTGGTGTGTAGTATCGCTGTATATATACGAGCACAACCCGTAAAAATACACAGCGATACTACACACCAAAACATCTAATAAGATATAAATATTAAACCGAGGTCTTGCTGTATTGACGAGCAATAGCGAGGTTAATACGTTCAAGACAGAGGTTTAATATTTTACCGTAACGATCGAACGGTCGAGGTTATTAAGTACTTTATTATATGGCACTTTTTATTTCAAAATCAATCTTGTATTTCTTGGTCTTCGCTTCCTTTAACTTCGTCAAAACACCGAACTAGCGTTATTTTCTGCTGTTTCTTTCTCGTCTGGATACTAGAATTTACTTTTATAATGTTCATCGTCGTTTATTTAATTTATTTTCGTCGTTTTTCGGCTATAAAAGTTTATTGTTTGTTTCCAATCGTAGGACATTAACAATTTCCATAATGCCCGCGGGCATTACGGAGAAATCTCGCCACGTCAGCAACCAATCACAGCGCGTGGTTTTACCGGAAGTAATCCGTGCTATATAATAAGTTATTTTATTGACCACTCCCTAATAAATTATAATCTATAAAGCTTCCAGACTACAAAGATAACGGTTGGGGTTTGAAGTTAGAACTAACGTTGTCGTTGTATATAATTATAATTTTATAGATATAGAAAACTAGATTGCCTCACTTATAAAGTTTAGTGGCACGGTGGGAATTTCATTTCACAATAATCCTCAAAGAAACATAAAGAAAAAATTCAATGCATGGTCGTAACACGACGAATATGATTTTAAAACCATTTTTTGCAAGCATTTTTTTGAAGCTTAACCAGTGAAAAGCAAAAAAAAAAATCACGAGAATTCCATCAAGAACTACTGTAATGAAAATTGATCGTGCATATGTTAAGATAAATATTAGCAATAACAAATAAGAATTTAGCCAATACTAATAACTCTTGGAAATCATTAATAATTCATGAATTATCGTACATCTGACATGCATAAGTTTTAATACCCAATGAAAACCTGTAGGCTCCACCACTAATAAAATCGATAATCTCACATGTGTGATTATTCATGATATGTGTCGATTATATCATGAAACGCACACTAGAGTAAACTGCACTATTTTTGTGGGGCAATAGGACTATTTTTTATATAATAAACAGAACAATACATGGATGTTTAGAAATATGAAATTATTGCATGTTGAAAAGGATATATCACTCGTTCGCTTTGCTCACTTGTTTGATATCCTGGTCAACACTCGAAATAAATTTCATATTTCCGCACATTCATGTATTATTCGCTATATAATCGTGTTCGTATTAAAGGCTTATTAACCGAGTTCGACGTCTACGGGAAAGTATTTGCCTGAGGTTTTCGTACAGACCGAGCGACGAAGGAGCGAGGTTTGTGCGAGAGAAACCGAGGGCAAATACTTTCCCGTACAGACCGAGAAAACGAGGTTAACAAGTCTTTTATTATATGGCTTTTGGTTTGTTTTCTTATCTGTTTTTAGTTCTACGTTTGTCTTGATCAGGTGTCGCTGTTCACCTTAGTTCTTACTTTTGAGCTTGTTCGTTTCGCTTCATGTTTACACCTGTTAGGCTTTTATTTTTCGAGCTTTTAAATAAGAAGTTTTTATAAAAAGAAACACTGATGTTTCAGGACGTATTATTGTTAAAAATTTTCCAACGAATATATCTAATTCGCTTTTATTTTCATTCAAATCAACTCAGTAATTTCCCCGCCAAAACTTGCAGGTCATTAAAAAGGACGTAATGCCCTCTCACAGTGCCGAGAGGGCATTACGGCTTTTTCCGGACCTCTCAGCAACCAATCAGCGTGCGCCGTTTGGCGTAATGACCCAAAAACAAGCCCAGCCATATAATAAGTAGATATAATAGATATATTTAATCAATACACCGTGAAAAAAAGAATTAATACATCCAAAGATTACTTACTTGTGTGGAATATGAAAATAGCAACACTTTGTCTTTTTGCCGTTTAAACAACTTTAACAGTTTATCCAAAACTTTCATTTTGCCACAAAAATTACTGTCTGAGAAGAGCTGAAGAGAAGGCAACTCACTGGCTAGCTTAAAATCAGGATGAGCTGAGAAGACCTTTTCACATACTGCAGTAGCCTACACATAAAAAAGAAGTTAAAGTGCTTATAAAACGAAAATTAAGTTTGTCTTATTTGAAAGTACTTTTGAAATGACAAAGTAACATATTTTTCTGTTTTTTGTTTCCGTGCTTCGTTTTTGAAATATTTCTGTTTGTTTTATATGTGAAACTAACCAGTGACATCACAACGTGCATAAGGACTTACTGGGAAAGGTTATGTATCTTTGCTATTCATAAACGGAATCATGCGGTTGAAAATGTATATTTTTGTTGTTGTAAGGGAAAAACACACACACACTTGCTTTGAAGTGATTCCGTTTGGTGAATAGCCAAGGTATATAACCTTTCCCAGTAAGTCATTATGCACGTTGTGATGTCACTGGTTAGTTTCGCTTATAAAACAAACTGAAATATCTCAAAAACAAAGCAAGGAAACAAAAAAACCAGCAAAATATGTTACTTTGTCATGTCAAAAGTACTTTCAAATAAGACAGGAATAGCAGGAATCAAACTAGAAAACATATCAAGTCACCCTAACTCAGTACGCAATGCATTATATAGCATTTCCGGCGGTATATGTACATTTTATAGTAAAAAAGGATCAAGTCGAAAAGGTACGGTCAAAAGCTAACAAATTACTCGGGATGATACGACGGTCAACATTAGAGATGACAGATACTTGTGCTAGAATATCTCTTGATTTACAGCTTGTTAGGAGCAATTTTGCCTTTGCCTCTCAAGTATGGTGCCCTCAGTCCGTTGAACTGATCAATGACACTGAGAAAGTGCAGCGAAGAGCGACCAAATTCATTTTAAATCTAGGGTTTACAACCGACGTTCCTTATCTACCTAGACTTAAAGATCCCGATTTACTACCTATAACCTATTGGCACGAGTATCTGGACTTAGTTTTACTTTACAAAATTATACACAACCAAACTTCAATTGATGCATATGCTCATCCATCATTAGCACTGCCTGGAAATACTAGAAGCCCGTCAGTCGATGATACTATTAAACCCCAAGTGCCATTTGCTAAAAATGTTACTTTCTAGACATCTTTTTTCGTAAGAGCTTCTAAGGCTTGGAACATTTTAACTAAAAAACTTTGTCATGGTAACACTAGTTTACACGCTTTCAAATCAGGTCTTAAAATTTACTATAAAAATACTTTGTTAAATGTTTATAATTGTGATGATCCTCGTACTTGGAAATCCGTTTGCATCAAATGCAGGAAGGCTAGGCCTCTTGATACTTCTCCAAACTGCTGTACAGTAACCAGCACATAAATGTTTTATTCAGTCATGTAATTAGCAGTTTAATTAGATTAATTTTGTGTTTGTAATTAAAGTGCTTATATAACTTGTGGGGTTTTAACGTATTTGAATAGAGCAAAAAAAGTTAGTTAATAAGTTATTTGATTTACTTTAATAGTTTCTGAGATATAAGCCTTTAAACATGCCAATTTCGGAATTTCGCCAAAAATTTCCGTCGTTCATTTTTAAGCACGGGGGCCTGGGACTCAGGAACCTAAGCCGACCGTTTTCTTAGTTGGAACTCTCGTGCGTACTGGAAAACGGGTGTGAGCTCGACATTTCGATTTTTCAGTCAAATATATGTGTTTTTGTGAATCAATAACCCGAAACGTAGTTGTTTTGGATTGACTCGTTCCTGAGTCCCAGGCCCCCAAGGTGTTAAAATGAACGACGGAAATTTTTGAGAATTGGCATGTTCAGAAGCCAATATGTCAGGAACTATTTGACTAAATCAAAAACGGCAAAATAACTTATTAACTGATTCTTTCTGCTCTATTCAAATACGTTAAAACCCCACAAGTGATATAAGCACTTTAAGTTTCGATTATGGGATCACCGTAATTGGTGTAACTTGTGGCGAACTCCCTATATAGCGCTGCGTATTTCTAATGTAGTGGCTGAAGCTATCATTAAATCATTAAATCATTTTACCATCACCGTAGCAGCCTAACTATTTCTTAAAAAGTATTAAGAAGACAGAACTATTTTATCAACACTAAACCAACTATGTTCACATCGGGTTATAGAAATACGTGTTTTAGCCAATCACAATTACGCACGATTACTAAATGCTACTTTACTTGTTGCAATCAAGAAATCAGACGGAAATGAAGTCTTCTTAAGAATATGGTAACCCAGTAAATACAGTAGCTTTAGTCACCGTAAATGCATAATGAACACAAAATAATTATACAAAATTTTTAATACTAACGTTATTATCGTTATTTTATTTGCAATAAAGCTATAATGTTACAAAACAATATTGATTTTTAAGGAGATGTAGGAAAAACTACTATTCGCAAGATAAAAAAAATATTTGAATGAATGAAGTAAACGAATCAATCGACTGTTACTCTACAACGCATCTCAAGCAGTGCACTCACCCGTTTTCGCTGTTCTTCTGTTTGCTTTATCTGTGGAAGAAGCAATGCTGCATGATTAGAAACCTTAAGAAAAAGTTTCAAATATTGCAGCATCAGTTTCTTTATCGAACAACCTTCTTCGTTTTCCTAGTAACAAAAAAAATACAAAAAATATAAAAATACAAATCATTTTAAAATTTAGCAAAATTGTCAGTGATTTTGGGCTCGAAAGTTTTAACTTAGTTATTGCTAATCTGGATACTGCTGGGTTAGCTACGTCAGTTCTCGTCAAATCTTTGGCTTGTCCAGTAATATAGTAAGAATAGGTCTAAATTCATAGATTTTAGCATAGATACAAAATTTCAAGGCCCGCTTCTGGCCCCGGGAGTAATTACCCCCTCTACCCCTTCTCGACAGTACTGTAATTAATTAGTCTTAACACATTCACACCGCCCTGGAGCGAAAGGATAAAAGACTGGGGGCTAATCATCCTTAAGCCGGTTTTCCACTAGGCGACTTTTTTCGCGCGAAGCGACTTTTTCTTTTGTCTCATGAGCTCTGAGCTGGAACTAATCAGAAATCTATTGAATTCGAACATAAGAAAGTCGCGAAAAACCGGCTTTAAGCCGGTTTTACACGAAGCCGGTTTTCCACTTGCGAATAAATTCGCGCGAATCGAATTTTTCTTTTGTCTTATGAGCTCTCGACTGGAACTAATTAGAAATCTATTCAACATTTACAATAGAAATGTCGATTCGCGCGAAAAAATTCGCAAGTGGAAAACCGGCTTTACAGATCAACGTGGCCGTGTCGAGGCATATGAAAGGCGCTCCAGGCAGCCGCCATACGACACAGTCCAGACCACGGATCACAGCTAAGATGTAGGTGTTGATTTTACGGAGGGAGGAAAATCGGAGAACCCGGCGAAAAAAACTCGAAGCACAGGAGAGATCAACTACAACTCTACTCCCATGAGTTCCAAGCTCGACAACGGGGTCAAATCTAATCCCGTTTAACCAGGCTATAACTTTTGGCGAAAGGCAGCGCGCTAACAGCACACGCCCCGTGGTAATATATACAGTATATACTGCATTTAGAATTTACCACGAAAACAACTTATTGAATTGAGAAGAAACATTACACGAAAAGCATGAAAAGAGTTAGGAGAGCACTAAGCAGAAAGCATACAAGTAAATGTTTTCTGCCAAAAAAGGTTACTTATTTTATTCAGAGGGATGCAAACCAATCACCTAATAAGAATTTTTTGCTTACAGAATAGCAGCATTGTCCACGGGATAATTCACTTCTACAGTCACATGGTTCTCCTTGCTTTAGCACCAACTGTACATCATTTTCTTGCAGTAAAGTTTTGTAGATTTCTTCTTGTAATTTGGACAAAGGACAAAACACAACTTTTTGATCTATAAGTTCATACCTTTCAATCAATCAATCAATCAATCAATCAATCAATCAATCAATCAATCAATCAATCAATCAATCAATCAATCAATCAATCAAACTTTATTATACAAATATTATGCCTTGGAGTGCATGGGAACAACAAAGGGTTAGTGCTGTAAAAGTTACATAATTTTTGTAACTAGTTACAGTTACATCATTAGAAAAGTAACTAGTTACCGATAAAAGTTACATTGAAAAGAAAGTAACTAGTTACAGTTACAAAGTAACTCCAAATATTTTGTAACTAGTTACAAAGTTACATTCCTTTGTCCATGTTACTAGAATTAACAAAGAAATTACTGGTTTTTAGATGCCAGTACCATAATTATGTTTTTACAGCTAAATATAGTTGTCACTAAGCAGAAATAGTCAAATTGTATATAATGTATCTTTATTATTATTTCTCAAATTCATTAATAATTCATGAACCGAAAACAAAGGAAATCAGTACCGAGACGGAGGTTTTGATATCGGAGGAAGAAATTACATAAATTAAGCCAACTTTCGCCTCGATTTTCTCTTAAAATACTGATTTGTTTGAGAAGCTATATCATACACTCGGAAGAGTGTTTCATCAGGATTCCAAACACCTCGAAATTTGTTCAAAAACCTCGGCTTCACCTCGGTTTTCAACAAAAGTCTCGGTGTTTGGAAATCCTGATGAAACACTCCTCCTCGTGTATGATATATAACATCAAAACCATTTTTTATCAAGAAAGAATGACATCCTCAACTGAAAATCAGTAACTATAGTCACATTTTTTAACCAAATATTGTAACTAGTTACAGTTCTTTTAAAAAGTAACTAGTTATAGTTACTTCTGCAAAACGTAACTAGTTATAGTTACATTTACTGCTTCAGAAAAAGTAACTAGTTTCAGTTACAGTTACTTAAAAATGTAACTAGTTACTGTAACTAGTTACTTGTAACGAAGTTACTCACAGCACTGTAACCTAGAGCTATATACAGTATATAGCTCTAGATAGGTTTACAGTAATACCATTGGTATATCTATGGTTTTATGTGAAAGAACTACTTATCACTAACAAGAACAACTCACGTACAAATAGCTTAATCAAGATCTAATCTCTACACAACAAAACTATAATCCTGGTCAAAAGTCCTCAGGACACCAGGCGTAAACATCTGACGCAACTTTCGGTTCCTAGCTTCCAACCCCAAACGATAATGTTCTTTTAACACACCCCCCCCCCCACCCCCCCAATACAATGTTGGGCAAGACATCCACTGTACAAAGATTTTCTTACCAACTGGAACACTGAACAGGGGAAGGTAGTAAATTGCTGCCCTTATTGCACGAGACGTGGAATATAATTTATAATATAATTAATGTATAGACAGTTTTCCAACAATTTCATCCAGGATTGTGGCACAAGTTGTTGCAATATTGATGGCCGACCAATATAATAATATAACAGTATCATGACAGAACAGCACTGTTCATCACAGTACTGTTCATCATTGTTTCAATAATCTTATTAAGCAGTTAACAGTTGTTGAAAAGTGGGGAAATGCACTGATGAGACAAACATGTTCAATATTGTTACCTGCATGGTTGTTCGTTGTTGTTGAAGCATTTATATAGATGGCTAAACATGCAATGCCGTGTGAACAATGCTATCAAGGAGCTTGGTCAGCAATGGCGTTTCCATACATGTACCATACTTGCTACAAGTTGTTAATATGCAGGCATGAACGATGTTGAAGTGTTGTGTGATTGTCAACAAGGTTGTTCAGCAATGATAACAATGTTATTAAGACATTGTTCAGTCATTAATGACGATGCACCAACTTGTCAACAAGGTCAAAGAATAATGCACCACCCCCTGTTCCAACAATTAACAGCTGCTACTTCATCAATGCTGAATAACTCATTGTTGGAACGATATGAACAATATCGTTGATCTAAGAATGTTGTTTTAGTCTTACGACAGTGTTGTTCGGCCATCAATTATGTTGTAACAGCTTGGCTGTGTAATTTTTTACAAAAACGTATAGTGCTACGTAGGCAGTGTTTAATGTTTTGGATATAGCAAAGCGAAAAAGTAATAAGCTTCCGAGATTTTTTGGAACAATCGAAATATTGACGTTTCAAGCGGAGCCGCCGCGTGTATCTAATATGTCCAGCAGTCAACATATTGAAACTACATTACTTCTTACACACAATTGTGCTTAGCGCGGGTTTACGGATAGTTCTCAATCTGAAACAAATACAAACGTGGATAGAATATTTATATCTTGCCTTTGTGTGGTAACTGGTCGGATAGTAAGGATTTGGTTCGTCGTAAACACCAGTCGTCTATCATTGACTGAAATTCCTGTGTTTCTGAAAGGAAAAAATAGTTCTTAAGTTTATTTTTCTTTCTCCTATAGTATATTAGATAATCTTATATGCCATCGAGTACGATTGACGACTAATTATTTTAAGTCTAACGAGTGCAATTTGCGCACTTTAAAAAACTCATACATTGGTAGGTTTCAGTCAATTTTCACTTTAAAAAAAGTCTATAAAGCTTCTAGTTAACACAATTTACCATGACATGCATCATGTATCAGGATTGTATAATTATTTGTATCTTGATTCATAATGAACGCAAATATAAAAATATAGTTTATAAACCAAGCATAACGAGTGAGTCGTCTGCTCAATACGTAAAGCTCGACGTATGGGCGGTCATATATTGGAGATGAAACTAAATGAGATAATCCATCTCTCTTCGTTTAAGCTAAGTTTGGCTTTTATGAATTAACAACCCTAAGTCTTATGGCTTAATAGTGCTGACCAAAAAATAAAAACAAGGCACAAGAAAAACTACAAAATTGGCCATCAGTAGTACTACCATTTGTAGGTAAGTGATACTATAATTACTTTTTCTTCCAGTTGCCAATTCTCTTTTAGTGACATCAAATCTTTGTCCTTTCAATATCGGTTTTCCAAAACGATCAGCAAAATCTTCTTTTTTACCCAAACAACCAGGATTGGCCCAATCCAAAACACACCAAAAATCAAGCAACCTGTTTTGTAACGGTGTTCCAGTCAGACCAATCCTACAGAAAAAACAAACGAAAACCGTTTTGAACAAGATACGCTTCTTTCATATACAAGTAACTGTAGTTAGATCTTTAAAAATAAAAAATAAACGCCATTAAAGGGCAACTATACGTTTCTAGGTTATTCTATTTTTCGTTAAAGTCCGAAAAGTTCAATCTAAAACTGAAGAAATAATTGAAACCAGTCACTCGGTTCCACTTTTATGAACTGCCTAAGTTTGAGTTTTTGCTGTGGCTGAACTCGTGTGAACGACGACTGCGTCGAAATAAAGACTGGTATTAGTATCTTGTGATGTCATACTGGTAACAAACAACAAGTTGATTGGTGGGTTTTACCGGTATGACGTCAAAGACAATGGAGTACCCATTCTCCTAGAAACGCGGTCATTCTTCAAGAGGACCTAAGAAGGCTTCGCTGATAAATTATTTTCTTTACCTCGAAATTCATATTTTTCTTTACTTTGCTAAGTTAGATGATAACCTTTTGAAAAGAAAATATAACTTCGAAAGGTTCTACATGGGACAATCCTTGCTTATGATTGGATTTAGTTTCGATAAAATTTTCTATATTATAGAAATATATAGTACTATTTTAAAAATCATGACATTTTACTGCAGTTATAGTCTCTGCAGTTATAGTCTCAAAGACTCTCAATGTATGTTAATCCGTGCATATAGTGATAGATGTGAGTCAGTACATCCAGTCACTACTATAAAGTCACTGGCCTCATTCGATTCCTTTCATCCATACTACGGAGGGGCAACTTCATTCAGTAGTGTGTGAAAAACACCACTATAACATACCTGCACTTTACGTCTATAGATTTTGAGGCAATAGTAACTGCAGCTTTTGGATCTTTCAGATGATGTACTTCATCCATGATTATAGCTAACCATTGAATGCAGTTCAAAGATTCCTGCAAGACAACGATGAATGAATGAATGAATGAATGAATGAATGAATGAATGAATGAATGAATGAATGAATGAATGAATGAATGAATGAATGAATGAATGAATGAATGAATGAATGAATGAATGAATCAATCAATCAATCAAAATAAACAAATAACAAACGATGAAAACTAACAAACAAACGATTGGTCAGTCAGTCAGTCAGTCAGTCAGTCAGTCAGTCAGTCAGTCAGTCAGTCAGTCAGTCAGTCAGTCAGTCAGTCAGTCAGTCAGTCAGTCAGTCAGTCAGTCAGTCAGTCAGTCAGTCAGTCAGTCAGTCAGTCAGTCAGTCAGTCAGTCAGTCAGTCAGTCAGTCAGTCAGTCAACCAACCAACCAACCAACCAACCAACCAACCAACCAACCAACCAACCAACCAGTCAAACAACCAGTCAACCAACAAGTCAACCAACAAGTCAACCAACAAGTCAACCAACAAGTCAACCAACAAGTCAACCAACAAGTCAACCAACCAGTCAAACAACCAACCAACCAACCAACCAGTTAACCAACCAACCAACCAACCAACCAACCAACCAACCAACTAACCAACCAACCAACCAACCAACCAACCAACCAACCAACCAACCAACCAACCAACCAACCAACCAACCAACCAACCAACCAACCAACCAACCAACCAACCAACCAGTCAACCAGTCAACCAGTCAACCAACCAACCAACTACAGTAACCAACCAAACATTTAACGGTCAACCTAATCATAAATATTAATAACATCCTTACCCAATGGTTTCGCAGGGTTTCATACGTAGTTAAAACAACATCCAGTTTATTATTTTCAACTCTTTCGAGAGTCTCAGCTCTTTTATTGTTGTGAAATTTTCCAACTTTGAAGTATCCCCAAGTCATTAACTCATCATGCCAGTTATAAAGAACAGAATGTGGAGAGACAATCAGAAAGACACCATTTTCTCTTTTAACATGACTCGTTGAGACCTAAGAAGAAATCGACAAAGTTTTATTGAGAAATTCGGTGTCGTTCAAGAAGTATGAGCTTTTGAAATATTCGGCCGATACTGTATATTCCGAATATTTTTAGATCTTCAACAAAGTGGAAGAACGTAAGATTTCGATCTGGCTATAGACTTAAAATGCCTATAACACGAAAATTAAGTTCTGCTTTATTTGAAAGAACACTTAAATCTTTTGCAGTTTTTCGTTTCATTGCTTCGTTGTTGAGATATTTCCGTTTGCTTGATATGCAAATGTCACATGTTGTGACGTACACGTGTATAATGACTTATCGGAGAACGTTATATATCTTTGTTATTTTCACACAAAATCACTTGAAATTCCACATGTTACGTGTTGTGGGAAATACACACGAACATGCTTTATTTGAATTAAATTTGGTTTTATAATAGCAAAGATATATAAGCTTCTCCGATAAGTCATTATGTCTATGTACGTCACACCATGGCATGTGACATTTGCTTCTCAAATTCATTAATAATTCATGAACCGAAAACAAAGGAAATTAGTACCGAGACGGAGGTTTTGATATCGGAGGAAGAAATTACATAAATTAAGCCAACGTTCGCCTCGATTTTCTCTTAAAATACTGATTTCTTTGAGAAGCTATATCATACACTTGGAAGAGTGTTTCATCAGGATTCCAAACACCTCGAAACTTGTTCAAAAACCTCGGCTTCGCTTCAACAAAAGTCTCGGTGTTTGGATATCCTGATGAAACACTCCTCCTCGTGTATGATATATTACATGAAATATATATATAATATATTACATGAAATATCTCAAGCAAGGAAACCAAAAACTGCAAAAGATGTTACTTTTTCATTTTAAGAGTTCTTTCAAATAGAACAAACTTAATTTTCGTGTCATATTCACTTTAAATCGTTATGTCAATTAAAAATTATTCAGTACGCTATTTTTGAATGATAAAAAGAAGCGTCTACAAAGAGTATTTGATGACAACTTTGGTGCTAAATCCGAAACTAGTGGGGTCCGATATCTTTGGTACTCTACCGTACAGGGCCGTCCTCAGGAAATTCTGCAGGGGGGGTGGTGGTACGCTCAATTTTGCCGACTGCCTCATAATCGTCACTCGTCAGTACTAGTATTCGCCGAGACTGACCGCTGGCGGGTGCCGACTGAAATCTCTTGTCTGCCGACTATAGAACAAATAAAGCAATTCTTGGGGGGTGTCCCCCCCACCCCCCCCCCCCCCCCCCCATAGCTCCGGCCCTGCTACCGTATCATATCAACGTTGTTCTTGTTTGTCTATATCAAAGGAAAGAATGTGGTTTTGGTTTGCAACCCTTTATAGTACTCCGTCGCTCAGACTCCACCCTAATCTCGGGCTAATTTCTCTCCTCACAAACTGAACGTTTCAATATAAATCTCAACAAAAGCTATGTTGGATTTTGGATGTCCTCTCTTTTTCTTTACTTAGTATAATTTTAGAAAATTGCTTACCTTATCACAGTCAGTTTTCTGAAGATATTTCCCGTAAATATCAAATTTAGTTCCAGTTTTTCCAAGTACCGCAGAAATAAACCCGATGACCTGAAATTTAAGAAGAAATAACTATATGAACGCAATGAAATATTTGTAATCAATCATGCATAAAAATGCACAACACACAAAATAGAAAAGTTTGCGTTCATGCGTGCATGAATAGGAGTTTACCATGAAGTTAGCGTTGCAATACACTAGCATTTGGTCCGAGAAATCGTAAATCATCAATAGGAGCCAAATATGCGCGTTATAAATGGCGACTTCCACTTGGCTATATAGGCGCGAAGTTCTGAAAATTTCGATTTTGCATGTTTTGTAATTTTGTGGAAACCTTCAATAAAATTTCAGATTGATATTTCAAAGAAAAGTAAAGTTTGATATTTCAAAGAATAAAATTCAGTCTTACCGCGGATATAAACTAAAAGTCTAAAACTAAATTAACTTTGTTTATATTGCATGAGTAACCCTATCAGTCTTACCTAAATTGTTCTCCCTAAAGGTCCATTCAGATTTGTAAAATTGCGTAATGCAGACAAAAACAATTGAATTTTGGTGTAAAGATCGGGGACGGCGCCACTTACCTATTCTGCGCCCTGCGCTAAAGGTCGCACAATAGACGAATTTAATTCAGACGAATTTAATTGTTTGAATTTTATTCGACGAAACTGCGACGTATAACTCGAAAAAACATTCTAATAATCTAATTAGAATTCTGTTTATTATATATCCTGTAAATTAATATCTTTTATTATATAAAATAGAGTGTTTTATTGATTTTTCCGCCACTAATAAAAGTGATAATCTCACATGTGACGATTATCGCTGAATCAGCATTACAATTTTTTTATATAATAAACAGAACAATACATGGATGCTTGGAAATATGAAATTTATTTCTCGTGTTGAACAGGATATGTCACTCGTTCACTTCGCTCACTCGTGAGATATCCTGGCGATGTCTTAAAGGTCGCGGAATCGAAGTGTACTGTGTTTCAAAGTTTACTATTTATAAAGCCCTAAGCATTATCTATACTGATCATACCATACATCACCGCCGACCAGATATGGTAGTGGTTGACAAAGCAGAAGGCACTATCAAGATTATCGACATCGCGGTCCCATGAGACGCCAACATCGAAGAGAAGTATAGATGCAAGATTGACCGTTAAAAAACTTAGTCATAGAACTCTCCCAACTTTGGCAGAAAAGACCCAATATCATATATTAGTATAATTTCATAGTGGAAAAGAGGCTTTCCAGCTTTCTGATTGGTCCGTTCAGCGGTGAATCTGAGGTGATAGTCTGCCTCCTCCACAGGCCCTATTGCATCATGGACAGGTCATGATGCAATAGGGCCTGTGGAGGAGGCAGGGTGATAGCCTGGTACCCTGGCCCAATTTCAAAAGAAATATGGGCCAGGTAACCACTAATCTCATTCTCGCGTCATCAGGGCGAAATCCACTTATGACGATTGCAATTTCACTCATAGCCACTATAAAAACGCTCGAAATTTCAACCAATCGGAAAGCAGAAGTCTTTAGTGGTTACCTGGCCCATATTCTTTGATTGGGCCAGGGTACCAGGCTAGCAGGGTGATAGCATGGATTGTAAAATGAGTGGATTGGAAACTAATAGTCACGTGAGGTGTTTCCAGGCCGCCGATTGGCTGAAAAGCGTTTTTCTTTGCTCGAGAGATGTTGAAACCTAGTTGCAAATTGTGATGTCACGAATGGCGTGAGTACGCTTGTTTTACTGAGGTTTTTAATTTAGTGAACTTTTCTTCAAATTCTTCATATCCTCACATTCAGATGACTATGTTGACGTTTCAAATGATTTTATCGCCTTACAAACCTGCCTAAGCCACAATCGAGCGTTCGGGGTAAGCGTTGTTGATCTTTGTTTTGATGATTCCTGTGTTGTTTTGAAGAAACTGGCGTCCCCAAATTGTGCTTTGTTTTGCTCGGAATTTGGGATGCATATTTTAACTAGTAAACCTTGATATCTTCTTTTAAAAGGAGTAAGAATAGACGGGCATTTTGTCGTATTGTGGCTTTGTCGTATTTACAGACAATTCGATTATCATTTTAGGCTGTATTAATCCCAAACTTTAAATATACTCGGGTTTTTTAAGCTTGTCAATTGCAACCAGGTTGTTGCTCACGCCATCAAGTTTCCAATCCAGTCTTTTTACTATCCATGGTGATAGCATGGATAGTAAAATGAGTGGATTGGAAACTAATAGTCACGTGAGGTGTTTCCAGGCCACCGATTGGCTGAAAAGCGTTTTTCTTTGCTCGAGAGATGTTGAAACGTAGTTGCAAATTGTGATGTCACGAATGGCGTGAGTACGCTTGTAATTTTACTGAGGTTTTTAGTGAACTTTTCTTCAAATTCTTCATATCCTCACATTCAGATGACTATGTTGACGTTTCAAATGATTTTATCGCCTTACAAACCTGCCTAAGCCACAATCGAGCGTTCGGGGTAAGCGTTGTTGATCTTTGTTTTGATGATTCCTGTGTTGTTTTGAAGAAACTGGCGTCCCCAAATTGTGCTTTGTTTTGCTCGGAATTTGGGATGCATATTTTAACTAGTAAACCTTGAGTATCTTCTTTTAAAATGAGTAAGAATAGACGGGCATTTTGTCGTATTGTGGCTTTGTCGTATTTACAGACAATTCGATTATCATTTTAGGCTGTATTAATCCCAAACTTTGAATATATTCGGGTTTTTTAAGCTTGTCAATTGCAACCAGGTTGTTATGCTCACGCCACCAAGTTTCCAATCCAGTCTTTTTACTATCCATGGTGATAGCAGGGCGCTATAAAACACGGGCGGGGAAACGGCAATGGGAGCCCTGATCTATGTGTGATGCGCGTACCCCCCCGCATATATCACTTCGAGCTTCGATTTAATTTCATTTTCGAAAGTAGAAGAAACCATGAGCGAAGAAAACTGAGACGGCTGAAAGAAGATGCTAAGAAACCTCCGCATTAAAAATTACAGTAATGATGAAAAAAAAAAAGATTCACTATAATTGCATGTTTATATGGCTGATTCAGATACCTCAAGACGAAGCCGAAGACTGTACCTGTGGTCTCTGAAAGTCAAACCTCCATGCTACCAAGTACATGTGTCGTTTCCAGCTTTTTTAAAGTCGTAATCTTGCTTTATTTGCTCTGTAAATGTTATTTTGATGAACTATATATACCTATACATACTAGTTATAGTCTTGAATGAATCTCAAACTTTAGGAGCTACAAAAAAAATAGTCAAACTTCAAGCGGCCGTGATTACCAACTGTATCTTATTACTGTAATCTGTAAATAATGGACTTGACTGATCAGATGTGTTTAAAACGGAGACAGAAGTAGATGGTAAGAGACACTTCAGTACTCTTTTTGTATGTAAAATATCTATAACTATATTATCGTACGTTGTTGGTCGCTTGTGCTGTACGGATTTGACTAGAGTATACTGTCTTCGGCATTCGACAACTGTATAATATATAAATTTTCAGATATAAGCTTAGTATGATCGAATTTTGTCTGCAAAATGCAATAATTGTAGTTACCAGTTTCTCGTACACATATATAATGTTAATCTGCATGCATGGACGTAAGAGTGTTTTTTAGTTTCATGTTTTTTTCTTTAAGTGTTATGATATTATCTAAACAAAATGTGCTGAACTGCATAAGATTGTTTACTCTGGATATAAACACAAAGCCGAAAACGTTCTCGATTTTTATTGTTTCTTTTAAATGCTTTCCGCTAAAATTTGAGCAAGCCTGTTGTTAAAGTCTATAGTATTTCTGTGGACATAAAATTTGGCAAACAAAGAATACTATAATCTTGTTTTTACCGTCGTAAACTAGCTTGAGTCGCATGCAGACATATAGTGATGCAGACTTGTAGTAAACTTTGGCATTTTTATTTACATCATTTGGTTGAAATTTGTTTTAAAAGTTCTCCTCGTATGTTTAACACTATTGGCAACAGGGTTTTAGTACTGTGTATATATTCATGTGATTGCTCTTTAAAAGAAGCAAGGGGTTTTAAACTTGAAAGTGTTAGCAGTTTTTCAGTTTATAAAACTATAGTCAGTGCCTCAGTGGCGAGAATGGAAAAGAAACTTTTCAAAAATGGGTTAGCGAAATGTCAATTTTACGAAAAAAGCACAAAAAAGCACGTTCGGTGACTATGTCCGTTCGAAAGCCTATTTAATTGTCTTTACGTTCGTGTATTCAAATTCACTTTTGTCAACCGATTCGCAGAGAAAACATGATTTTAACGGCGTGCGCCCTTCAAAAATTGTAAATTTTTAGGAATTTTTTCAACTCTCCCGGTAAACAATTGTGCTTTTATTAATCTAAAATAAATCCTTGACAATATATAATTAAAACAAATTTAATCTGAAGGAGTTACTTGTTCTTTATTTGTGTTTCTAATGGCAGTAATAAGTTTTCTTCCTCTTCAAAAAGAGGAATTTATCTCGGGTACTCTTTATCTTTTTGGTCGCCATTCAAATTGTGTTTTTGTTGATTTTCAGAGCCCAAGCGCGCTCGTGCCAGTCCTTTGATGCATCACACATAGCTCGCCAAATTATATGCGCGTTTCCCCGCCCGTGTTTTATAGCGCCCTGGTGATAGTCACCGCCTAGCGCGGTGACTATTGCATCACAAGAAATTGTTCTTCAAAAGTAGTTTTGGAAAAGAGACTGGTACTTATTCAACACTGCACTGACTTTACTCGTTTCAGTCTCCCCCTCGGAGTTGTCATTTTGAAGTATGCGATTTTAGAATTTGTTGATTCATTGATTTTTTTTTTCAAAATGGGGTCTGTAGATTTTGAGACAAACTAAAGAGCATAATACTGAAAACATTTATCACTGAGATGTTGTACATATCAAATATCGTAAAAACAAAACTTTATAAAGGTAAGGAAGTATATTTTTTATAATTCTTTGTATGTTTTGGCTAGGTTTTGGTCGTAGCGATGTGGCGAAAACTTCGTCATGAGTGAAGAACATATTGAACATGAATAATTAAGTGCAAAAAAGCCGTAACACAGGATCCAAAACACCAGAATAAAAGTCTTTTTAGCATATATTGAATGTATGTGCAAGTTCAATTCCAAAGTAGGATGTTGTTTACTCTTTTTTTGAAATTATTTACTGACAAAGACTGTGGCTTGCTAACATCATCTGTGAATAAACAGAATAACCACTGTTAAAATGAAAGCAGTTGTTTAAAAGTTTTTGTTTCAACGTGATTGGTTTTTTATCAACCTCTGAAATTATACTAAAACAATTAGTCACCTCAGTCTCGGTGACTATCGGTGTATTTACCGATAGTCACCTCGACTAATTGTTAATTATATATCATATATATAATTGTAGGAGCTTTAGGGTGCATGAAGGAAAATCTCCAAAGAGCCCTCCAACATCTAGACATCGAACATGAATGTATCAGTTTCCAAAAGACGTGGAAGGCCTTGATGTTGCACTCGAAATTTTCCTTCACTAAAATTACCTATAATTACTAAAATTACCTATAATTATCTTCAAGAACTTTAGAAGACATGCCGTTAATGATTATAGGGTCTGGTGTCGCCCTCACTAACTGGTTGCTGGATTTTTCACGGGATCGGAGTAATATTGGAACTATCCCGGATGAAAGTGATGTATTGAGAATACTTGCAACTGCTTGTGCAAATAAGTATGTAAATTCCTTCAAGACGCGAGCCGGTATATAATCCGGACCACGTGCCTTTAATAGAGGCATTGACGGCTAAAAGCTTCTTACAGACCTCGTGGGGTTCAATATAAGGCAGCGTGGTCAGGTCGAGCGGTGGGATATCCGCGTTGACAGAAGTATAGAATTTGTTCAGACTATTGACGACTTCCAGATCTAATAACAACTTGCCATCCTTTTCCGAAATTTGTACTCTTTTCAGATCGGCCGGACATTTTATTAACAACCTTCCACCACTTTTGACAGTCGTCTTTCTTAATGTTCATTCAGGAAAAAGCAAATGGGTGATGAGAAAAGGAAATTGTCATCAGCAGCTAGTGAGTAGGACTAGCCCAGTTGGTCAAAATATAAGTCAAAAAATATCGTTCTTTCGTAACTTGCGACCTCCTTACAAACTAGACTAAGCATGCATGCAATAAAACAATGATACAACTTTTGGAGAGCGCATATTGTTTATTTCTTATCCGCGAAGAAACATTCAGTTGAATCATATATAGTCATAAGATGCATGGCCTGACTCTGAAAGTCTTTGGTTTATCTATTAGTTCACGTATATTTGCGAACGTGAACACGATGAGAACAATGTATATGTTTGGTATAATGAAGCAATCATCCGTCAGTTCGTAATCTCGACTGCGCATCAAAACGACGCGTTCTCCGTCGGGATAAAACTTATTTCAATCAATAACATCAGGCTAAGGCCGCAGGATTCATTTTCATTTACACTTCCAAATTCGTTATACTGAATTCCTCAGCCTGATGTTATGAATTGAAATAAGTTTTATCCCGACACAGAACGCGTCATTTTGTCATTTTGATGCGCAGTCGATCGACATTACGAACTGGCTCATATATAGGCAATAGCAGCGTTACAGGTCATATATATATAGGTACAATCGCGTTCAACATTAAGAAGCAAAAAACAAATCTTGAATCTGCACGACCATTCCAGAGTTCATCAATTGGAAGTTTGCCGAGACCATGATTTCCACAACTGTCTTAGTTTACACGACAACTCATATAGCTAACTTTTTCTTAATTTGATGTTGGGTACCCCTAAATTCGGAACGACCATCTTACTTATTACAGAGCCTGTTCGCTATTTGGCATTTTGATATAAATATATAAATATATATATATATATATTAAAAATAGATCGCCAATTGACGTTATTGGAGGATTGGTGCCAAGCCACAGGGGGGATGCCACCCCCTGATCAGAGGTAACCATGGCAACCCCGCCACAGCCCACCTCCAGGCACCAGTCACACTGTCAAGCAGTGGAAATATATATACTTACCTTGCATTCAATCAGGAGTGGGTGGGTGGGTCAACACAGTGCAAGCAAGAATCCCCACGCATCAAATCAAAGAACAGCGGGCGCAAAGCCAGTCAAGTTCAGACCAGGGCGCTTATATACCGGGCGGCGCAACGCCAGTCAATTCGCTGATCGACGTGTGATGCGGAAGTAGACTGGCACGAGCGAGTTTTGAAGAAAATTCGAGCAAAAGCAGCAATTCGTGTGTCGGTAGATTATCACTATTTTTTCGTTAAGTTTTTCATGTGAGAAGAAATTGATTGGATTTACAGATAAAATATTACTTCTATTACTGCAGCAGTATGTATTTTGTGTCGAAACTAGTGTCAAAGAGAATTTATTTTGGATAATGTCCATGGCTTTTAATGCCTTTCATGGAGGCTAAACTTCACCACGAGCGCATTGTATGTTCTTCTACTACCAACGGCTAGAGATTCAGGTATGTTGAAGTTTATTATCTTACTCTTGTTTGTTAAAATTCTTGTTAAAATCGGAGGTGATCATTTTGAGATATCGTGGCTGAAACTCGACCCTTATCAATGCTTGATTTCTAGCGGTTTAACCTTTCAAAATTTGTAAGAAATATAAACAAGACGTGTCGTTTTGACATACGGTGATTCTCTTTAACCGTGTCATTGTATTCCTTAAGTTTCCGGACTGTTGAAACAAAATGATTGTAATTTCTAAACAGATTCATTTCTTTATTCGATTTATTATAATACGAGTTTTTGGAAGTATAGTCGGCGCATTGTGTGTTAAAACATTGCCAACACCGTGAGATTTTACTGTGACATAGGTAAGAAGTATCATTTTCATATTTGGTAGAAATAAAACAATTTGTGAATGATCAATTTTTTATTTTGACCCTGAAACTTGGTGTACTGTGTGGAAGCAAGAGGTTTCTTCTATCGAACATTGACCTGTGCTTATGCATGGCGTTTGCAAACTTAAAAAAATATGTCGCGTCAGGATTGTAATGTCGTAAGCAAGTTTCAGCAATTTTCAGAGTAAAAGAAAACTAACCTTGTCACATATTCTTCCACGTATATAAAACGAGCTAAATCCTCAAAAGAACTTCTTTCTTCAATTGGTCAAAGCACGGCCTTATCTATCTTATACAATACCAGCAATTCAATTCATAAGAATAAATTGTACTTGCTCATGAAATTTCTTAAGAAATTTTAACTTTGCTTTGCTATTTCTGTTGAAAACTACCTAGGTCTGTTATCTGAAAGCAATCAACCTGCAGCATTTGTTGAATCTATACCAACCAATCTTCAACAGTAGATTATTAGATTTACAAACTGTAACATGTTAATTCAAGGTGCTGTATGTTAAATCATTACATGATACAGTAACTATCAAATCCTACATGTAAATCCAAGAAATGAGTACCAGTTCTAAACATAATCAATATGATTATTATGCCTTATTGCCTCTTTATCACTGTCAACTGTCTATCAAGTGGTTGAGTAATTACTCTCTGACAAGCATATATCTTTTCATCTTTACAGTCTCTAGGAATGTTTACTTCCAGCTGACCAAAAATGCTGCAGAATTTGCTGGAGGATAGTTTTTTAGTGAAAAACAGTCGGTTCTGAAGAATTTGTGGTATTGGTGGAAAAATGATTTGTTCCCATGAGTGGTTTTTGCAAAAGTTTTCTTCAAGTCAACTGCTTTCTTCTTCACCTTCAACTTCATGAAAACAAGCTTGAAAGTCTTGAAATAACTCTGAGATATACCATTCACAAATTCTTATTTTAAACCAAATTTAGTGGAATCCAATGCTGGTGCTAGTGCCAATGTAATAATTTTTTATTTATTTATCTGCTTTGTGTAAAAAATAGTTGCCAGAGTTTGTAAACAGTTATTACATTTTTAATGAAAATACTTGAACCAGTTGTACTCTCAATGTTGAATGCTTTGATACATTATCTTCACTATTAGTGTCATCCAACTCAAACTTGAAATATTTTTTAAATCCACTTTGCTAGCCATATTTATGGTTTTGTTTTAATTTTATTTTAATGTTACCGCTTTATCAACATTTTTTTCCTTATGAATCGATATAAGGAAAAGAGTCATGTTATCAACCATTGTAACAACCGCTGACCGGTGAATATCAATTACTCGTTGCCAGGCCCCGCATCACACGTCGATCAGCTCTCCCATTGTCGTTGCACCGCCCGGTATATAAGCGCCCTGGTTCAGACCACGCTGACAAGACTCTGATGAGCGCTGAGATAATCCCCACATATTATATGAGTGACCGCTGACCAAGTATCTATTACATAGATAGCGCGCGCAAAACCAGTCAAGCTCAGACCACGCTGACAAGACTTTGATGAGCGCAAGTCAAGCTCAGACCATGCTGACAAGACTTTGATGAGCGCAAGTCAAGCTCAGACCACGCTGACAAAACTTTGATGAGCACAAGTCAAGCTCAGACCACGCTGACAAGACTTTGATGAGCGCACGTCAAGCTCAGACCACGCTGACAAGACTTTGATGAGCGCTGAGATAATCCCCACATATTATCATGAATGACCACTGACTAGCATTGTCTCCTTTTTTACCTTGCCTAAATTACATTTAGCCACATATAAAATTATATATTACTATATTTATACAGACTCGAGGCGAAGCCGAGTGCCTGTATCCCGATACAGAACGGCTACTCATTCTGTAAATTGGTTGGAATACTCAATAAATCATCAAGTTTTTATACAAAATCATTTTGCTGTTTTATAATAGTTTCCGCATATTGTTTCCCTTTATAGTTAGCCTTTTAGTAACGTCGTCTGGACATTTAACGTCATTTCGTCGTTTTAAGATCTTCCTGTACAATAGCATGCTATTGTACTGGCGGCACTTATAATGTGCATATAATTTTTGGCCGGAGGACCAACTATTTTTAGGGGCCTACCTCAGAAGGTGGTCTCAAACTTTTATGGCCGGCGGCCCCTTTTATTTTTTTTGCGTTCACGCAACGAAAACTTTATAGCTTACTAAAATTAAGAGTGCAGTGCCAAAAACGATAGGCCAGCGTGCCGAAATTATAGTGCCATACAAAATAATTGTCCAGTAAATGAGCTTTTTATATACAGTAGTTGCATGGCGATTTGACATTCTTTCCCGCATAAACTGCAAAAACAAAGGAAGTAAACGAAAAACTGAAAAAAATGTTACTCTGTCGTTTTAAGCGTTCTTGCAAATAAGACAGGCTTAATTTTCGTTTTATAAGCACTGAAGCTAGATGTTGTTGAACTACCATTCCGTTGAGCTACCACTCCGTTGAGCTACCATTCCGTTGAACTACCATTCCGTTGAACTACCATTCCGTTGAACTACCATTCCGTTGAGCTACCATTCCGTTGAACTACCATTCCGTTGAACTACCATTCCGTTGAACTACCATTCCGTTGAGCTACCATTCCGTTGAGCTACCATTCCGTTGAACTACCATTCCGTTGAACTACCATTCCGTTGAACTACCATTCCGTTGAACAACCATTCCGTTGAGCAACTATTCTGTTAAACTACCATTCCGCTGAGCTACCATAGTTCAGAAATAAACAGTATAATTTACCTGAACAGTCTTTCCTAAACCCATATCATCTGCTAAAATAGCTCCTTTCCCAAGAGAGTACTGTTTGTACAGGAATGCTATTCCTTCTTGTTGATATTTTCGTAAATATTGATTGATTGTTGCTGGAACCTTTATTAATTATAAAACATGTTTAGACACCCCTATATTCATGTTTCACTAATTTCAGTACTCATACATGTATAATACTGTAAACAAATTACTTGTCTTTATAGTAAACTCTTCACAAGTATGATTTTACATCACAACTCATGAATAAAAATCGTAAGCAGTAACACTAACCAGTAACCATACAGTATAAAATATGTGAACCTATACATGTATCACATCTAATGTTCAAAGTGTACAGTCTGTAGTGCATTGTTGACTTTTTTGTTTTTGGAACTTGTACCTCACCTGAACTGGTGGAACTTCATCAGGGTCTGACAAGACAAGTGGAACCTTTGCTGATGAATGTTTGTCAGGAAAGTTTGGTTTTTCCAAATCTTCATCATCAAATCCTAAAAAAGTTTGATTTTTCACTTTACATGATTGTAGTACTGTATATACACTGTACATGTAGTATAAAGCCTGCGCTAAACGTCGCACAACAGACGGCGAATTAAATTCAGACGAATTTAATTCGAATTAACTTCGTTGGTAACGCGACGTCGAGTTAAACGTCGAATTTCAGTCGAATTTAATTGTTTTTACTTGGACTCGTGGATCCTGAAAACGACTTCTTGAAAACATGGCACCGAATTGTCACAGACAGAAGCGATTGGAAACATTTAATTCGAGGCGACGATAATTCGTCGTATAACTAGAACACGCATTATCGTCACACTATCCGTCTACTCAGACGAATTTAATTGCCGAGACGAATTCGTGTGTCGAATTTAATCGAGTTATACGTCGCAGTTTCGTCGAATAAAATTCAAACAATTAAATTCGTCTGAATTAAATTCGTCTGTTGTGCGACGTTTAGCGCAGGCCTAATAAACTGCTGTACACATTCAGGCTAAAATAGTTGACCTTGCAGTACGGTATATTTATGATTCGTGTATATATAGCAACCAATTCAACTGCTACCACGTTAATTGGAAGGGTACAGTAATATAATAGAGCTGTGCCCATTGGATCATTTTCATAATCACAAGATCATGATCAATGATTAAATAATGAATCAATTATATTACATGAATTGTGTTGCATTAGTCCTGATGTTTCGTGCATCACAACTGAAATACATCTAAGTTAAAGAGCTATTTTATTTAAATTGAAAAGCTGATGAGGATGACTAACCCATTGCTGCCTGAGTTTGCCAAAAACATCACTTTTAATATTTTACTCTTGGTCTAATGCCAGATGATTTTATTCATCCAAGGGAGAAATCCTCTGACAGCCTAGGCAGCAATGGGTTAAGAACAATACTAATGGGAATAAACAGTGTGCTTAGCTGTTGTCCATGATCTGATTGTTGGTAAAGACAATCAACTGCCAAAAAATATTAAAAAATGATTGATTAATCAATACATCATGTCCAGCTCTACAGTCAGATAGTTAACCCATTGCTGTGCGAGTAAAATCATTTAGTATTTGACATCATATACATGTACAGTGGTAAACCAATAAAGGGTCCATACCTGTAGGCAGAAATCAGTTATTAGAAATACATACAGTATTTTATACTGTAGGTGCAGTTACAGTGACAGTACTGTATGGCCTGGCTCCCAGATTGTGACTCAGATACTGTACATATTACAAGTAAGCACTCATAAAAAAAATCACAAAAATCACCCTAGGGCAGAATTGGATGAAAATGTTATACAAAATCGGACTGTAAGCTTCTCTGTAGAAAAACTGAGTGAAAAAGATATATACAGTACTTGATTACTTAATATGCTTATATCATGCAGGGTTCTGCACTCAGCAGTGCCGCCCGGCACTCACGCCAAAATGGACCCTTCCGCCCAGCACTTGAAATATGCAATAAGAAAACTCCATGTGTTGTATTTTTTATATATCTTTTAATTAATATACATCATTTTGTATTTTTTTGTCTTTGGTGAATTTTGTTTATTGAAACAATATTATTTGGTGAAATTCAGCACCACAACGCACACAATATTAGCTACCAGACTTGTTATTCGGTGAAATACGATATTCCTTCAAAGCCAGATTGGATTGTCTGATACTTGGGTAGTTGGGTAAGCCGCTAATCACTTCGCACTTTGTTTATTAATGCCTGTAAGATGATACACCAGCATTGGTTAGTCGTAGAACATATGCAGGAAACCTTGCCCTAGTTTTACGTAGATAATTCGTCATGTTGTATATTCTAGCATGCCCTAGCATGTATATAAATATATAATAAATAAGTACTTAATAGTAATATTTAGTCTGACAAAATTGTGAGACACATGATGTAAAGGATTATGAATTTCACTTGCTCACATTTGGAAAATATCATTTTCAGATTACTAAATTTCACATATTCTCGGTGGGGGGGGGGGGGGGGGGGGGGGGGGGGGGGGGGGGGTTGAGCCCCCGGGCCTGTAGGTACCCAGCACTCACATGCTCCTGGGCAGAACCCTGATCATGCAAATCTTGATCTATAGGTATATACATATATTTAGCATTTTAGGTGAATTAACAAATAATAAAAGACTTGACAGTTTCATTTTTATACAGGTATATGATGTGGCCATGGCTATGTAAATCTTTTCTTTTTGCATAACACAAAATAGTACAAATGCAATCAAGCATTCAAACTCTGGTCGATTGGGTAAAGTTGGGTGGTATGGGAAAACTTGGGTGGAGTGGACATACTCAGGTGGGGAGGGGGGAACTCTGGTAGATTGGGCAAAGTCAGGTGGTGTGGGCAAACTTGGGTGGAGTGGGCAAACTTGGGTGGAGTGGGCAAACTTGGGTGGAATGGGCAAACTAGGGTGGAGTGGGCAAACTAGGGTGGAGTGGGCAAACTTGGGTGGAGTGGGCAAACTCGGGTGGAGTGGGCAAACTTGGGTGGAGTGGGCAAACTTGGGTGGAGTGGGCAAACTAGGGTGGAGTGGGTAAACTTGGGTGGAGTGGGCAAACTTGGGTGGAGTGGGTAAACTTGGGTGGAGTGGGCAAACTCGGGTGGAGTGGGCAACTCAGATGTAAACTGCACAGAGTTGCCTGCATAGTATGCTAAAGAGGTTTTCATCCTATTTGAGGCAGCACTTCACTTGCGATAGTAACTTTTAGTTCATAGTGTACATTATATGTGTACAATATACAGTACAGTATTTCCTACAATCGTACATATATCTTTAACACATTTTTGTGTATCCTACATATATGTGTATGTGTATACTACATGTATACTACTTGTATGCCATTGCTTTGATAAATGGATGCTACACGTACATGCTATTATTTATGCTTATGAAAGATATATATACATGTGTATGCTGCACGTATACTACACATATGCTACACATACAGCTACTATATGCACGTGATACACATTTGCTACATGATTTGTGCTGATATATAAGCTTGGAGGACTCTACATTTTCACTGGTTGATTAATTTTCTTAAACAATTTTCCTCAGGAAACCTAATTACCGTCTGCATAGTTAGTTGCTGAAATCACAACATTCAGTTCATTCAATATAATATATAATAGTGCCCCTTATTTTGCTGATTTTCTGTGTGAAAACAGTATATATATGTAATATATCATATACGAGGAGGAGTGTTTCATCAGGATATCCAAACACCGAGATGTTTGTTGAAAACCAAGGCGAAGCCAAGGTTTTTGAACAAACTTTGAGGTGTTTGGATATCCTCATAGGCGTATGGGCTGGGGGGGGGGGGGTGTGTGGGGGGCTGCAGCCCCCAAATTTTGGGAATCTAGAGAATTTTTGGGCAGCAAGAGAAATTTGGGCAAAGGGTTTTTTAAAAGTTTCCATTTTTCCAAAAGATAAATATTATTGATAATCAATAAGGTGAGACATTTTTATAACTCCCCTTTGTTTATGTCTATTAAAATGGAATAAATTACCTTACTGTTAGTTAGTCACTATATAGCTAATTTATTTTTGTCAGAATTTTGAAATTTTTCAATGCCGAGTGGTCTTGTAGAAATTCCATTCATGTCCTTACTGAACCGTGCTTTGTTGTCAATTCTGTCACGTTGGTACGATGCCAGATTGTCAAATGCCAAAGGACGCAATCACGCATTTTCCCCCAATCTTCTTATGCTGTTGACCAATTGTCATGAATTACAAAGAGTTAGTGCTTAGTGAGTTGAAAATTAAAAGTTTCTAAAACGCAACATGCACAGCACTTAATGACCTTTTAAAAGTTATTAAATTAAAACTTGTATGAGTTGTATCGAAAAACGAAAGGTCGCACTGGAGAATAAATTAGTAGATTTGAGTCGCGTGCTAGGCAACATGTTTTTCAGCATGTTAATAGTGCATTGTATGAGCATCGTTTGTTTTCTATTGTTTCGTAAAAATTTGGGAAACTTGCGAGATTTTTTTGGGCAAATGGTTCAACGCCCCCCTTGGAAAAAAATGCCCATACGCCTATGGATATCCTGATGAAACACTCCTCCAAGTGTATGATATAGCATCTCAAACAAATCAGTATTTTAAGAGAAAATCAAGATGAAAGTTTGCTTAATTTATGTAGTTTCTTCCTCCGATATCCAAACCATCGACACAGTACTGACTTCCTTTGTGTTTTCCTCTCGAAGTTTGTTCAAAAACCTCGGCTTCACCTCGGTTTTCAACAAACATCTCGGTGTTTGGATATCCTGATGAAACACTCCTCCTCGTGTATGATATATTACATATATATATATATATATATATACATATACATATACATATACATATACATATACATATATATATATATACAAGAAATAGGTGGCCACCTGTGTTTATATAGCCTGATGCAAACACAAGAGTGAGTTGGGAAAATTTGAAAGTTTATGTGAATGAACCCAAGCCGTTGCTAGCATAAATACAGGGCATCCATTTTATATTTCTTTTATGAAAAAAGCATGCATAAGATGCAACCTACTTTATAACGATGAGTCGTTGACTTACCATCAATTGCATCAAACATATCTTTGCTACATATAAAACCAGTCTCCTTTTTGGTTTGTGTAACTTCACACTGTTTATCATCGTTGTATGCCATCTTATTTCACAAAATAACGTATTTAAGACGCAGATGGCCTTTCCTTGACGTAATTTCCAACGGTTCGTGCATGCTTGTTTTAAATTTTGAATACTGGTAGTAACGGTACAACCATCACTTGAGTGGCTAACTGTGGCTTGAGTGACTTGTAATAAATAATTGGAGAAATAAACATTACGTCATACTTGGATTCTACAACTAACTGCAATAAACACGCAAAGCCAATGATCTTGTATCAGAATTCAGAAAAAGGGCATCTATCAACCATTTTTATTTAATGTCAATCCATTTCTTCAAAAAGACTCAAAATGTCGTCGCCATTTTGGTTTTTCCATCACAGTCAGTGTCAGTGACAGTGGTTTCACATTCCCAGTTGCCACCGTATGTACCATTTGATCCATTGTTGATCCCTTTGGTCCCTTTCTTCCCTGTTGCAGCTCGCAGACTCTGGATATTTCATATCATTCCAAGGTTTATTTCCAGCCATAAATGACGCTTAAAAAGGTAAAAAAGATTCAAAAAGAGAAAGAGCTTCTTTATAATAATACAATATTCTTATAATATACGTTATTAATTACTATGTTGTCATTGTTTGTGCAGCTATTTGCTTTAAAATCCACCAATCTCTATACAGACAGCAAAATGCTGCCCAGCCACGGATCGGTGGGTGAACGTTCAACGAATTTTCTTCTATTCCTTTAGTAAATTTATAGAAGCATGTGACAAGATATAACTACTGCCCGCTTATTATTTTAAATCATGCTAATTACTCTCGTCACGGACGTGCTATTTGGCTAATATTTCATTGATTATTTAGTCGGCAAATGCCTATTGGCAATATGATTTACCGAACTTCTTTCACAGTTCACTTTGACTGAAAATATACAATGCTTGAAATTTGGTATTTAACAATTTTATATTAGTTTTTAATATTAAGTAAATTTGTGAGTTAATTTTGTCTTCTTCATGATCAGTAAATATAGTATTTATTATTACAAAGCCCGTGCCGCATGCTCATCAATTAACAAGATCTTTTTGTGAAGCGCGCGTCTTCAGACAAGGTATTATTGTAAAAAAACGGATGCTGTTAAATCAAAGTAACTTGGCTAAGTTACTCACGTTTCTCTCTGACGAAGGGCCTTCGCTCGAAACGTTAGACTCCTACGTTCTCTGTTTTGGCAGTATATCTAACCTTACTATATTTCGATTGTTGTTTCTACACTGCCTACACAGCATTGAGGCTGGGTGAAGACTAGAAACCATATAGAGTTTGAGTCGCATCTCGCATCTTGAATGAAGAGCTCTTTGATAAGGAACGGTAGCGTAATTCACTAATGACGCTATCAAGTATCAGAAAGCCTGAACACCTTGATGACACCTTGATGTCAACGACTTCGCTTGACTTCTACTGTTTATCTCCCTAACAGTGAAACGACCTGAAATCTAAAAGAGGCGAATTCTTCTGTCGAAGCCAGCGCCAGACGATCGCCTCGGAATGGTTATGGTGTTAAAGCTGTTCGCGCACTTGTTGCTCGCTGCTTTTCTCTGCCTTCTGACTTTAAGTTCTCTGGGAAGCTGTCAACAAGGTGGGTGTTATATATTTTGTTTCCAAGTACGTCGGTTAAATAATAATAATACGTATTGGTGAAAAATAAATCTTAGAAGAATAAGGATGAGGAGTAACCGAACGCCAGGATATACACGTCAGGTATTCGTGTTCGAAACGCTGTCTGTAAAATCGCGATTAGTTTCGGCGTTGCGCGCTCGTTTTCTTATAATTTCCCTTCATAGGAATAATAGGAATACTATTTATAAAAACAACCCGAACATTTATCTCGCTCGTCGCTTGCCGTGATGAACAGTTTATTTTTATCGTGCGCTTAAGTGTTCAACGCGTCCTTGTTAGACTGCAAGGCTATGACACTAACTAATCATGAATTATAGCAATCAAATCAACAACAATGATGATGGTTCTAGAATTTTTACTGCTTACTCTATGAAGTAAACTCATTTAATTGCTGTACACGTTGTACCCATCAAGGTACTTTGCGCTATGCAACGGACATACCAGACTCCCACCAGGCGCAGTTTTAAGACCAGACACCGCATTTGAACCGTCGAGATTCGACAATCCCATCACGGCATCAGACAGACAGTCTAGATCAGCTGTGGATCGATGTGAAACCGACAGTCGATATACATTTCTTGGAGTTAGCTATCTGTTTGAAACACAAACTTAAAGACTTCACTTTTGGCACAAAAAAACAATTTGTTTCGGTTTAGAAAACGGATATGCATGCAGCACCGGAAGCCAATCTCGTTGCCGATATTGCACTTGGTCCGTGTGACAAAATGGACGACACCGACTGTGGTGAAAGACAGAACAATACAACCTAAAGCAAAGGTTTTGGAGATAGCTTGTTATATACTGTATAAAAATAACGTCGCCAATGTTCTAATCAGTACGGAACTAAATGATCTAGGGTGAAGCGTTATTTTTTCGTCGACGATCGATCAGCATAGTAGGCTAACTAAAGCTACTATATGCTGCTTCAGCATTACGACATTTAGCGCCTTCCTGACGAAGCAATCACATTTGATATATGATAGCGATCGACACACATACGATAGCTAGCGACACACTGCGACGCATACCGCATACGACAGCTAGCGACAGACTGCGACGCTGTCGCATACAACAGCTAGTGACACTGCGACGCATACGATAGGGACACACTGCGACGCATACGATATCAAGCGACACACTGCGACGCATATGATAGCTAGTAACACACTGCGACGCATACGATAGCTTGCGACACACTGCGACGCATGTCGCATGCTGTCACAGGGTGTCGCATGCTGTCGCAATGTGTCGGATGCAGTCGCATTGTCTCGTTAGCTGTCGCACTGTGTCGCTAGCTATCGTATGTGTCGCAGTGTGTCGCTAGCTATCGTATGCGTCGTAGTATGTCGCTAGCTATCGTATGCGACAGCGTCGCAGTGTGTCGCTAGCTATCATATGCGGTATGCGTCGCAGTGTGTCGCTAGCTACCATATGCGGTATGCGTCGCAGTGTGTCGCTAGCTATCGTATGCGTCGCACTGTGTCGCTAGCTATCGTATGCGTCGCAGTATGTCGCTAGCTATCATACACTGCGAATGCATGCGACACACTGCGACAGCATGGGAAACGTATCGTGCCAAACATTGCGACAGTATGCGAGACACTGCGAATGCAGGCGACACTGCACACTGCGACTGCATGCGACATATTACGACAGCATGCGAGACACCGCGACAACATGCGAAACATTGCGACAGAGACACTGCGACTGCACGCGACACATCACGACTGCGTGCGATACACTGTGACTGCGTGCGAAACATTGCGACTGCATGCGAAACATTGCAACTGCATACGACACACTGCGACTGCATGCGACACATTGTGACTGCATGCGACACACTGCGACTGCACCGCGACACACTGCGACTGCATGCGAAACATTGCGACTGCATGCGACACACTGCGACTGCCTGCGAAACATTGCGACTGGACGCGACACACTGCGACTGTATGCGACACACTGCGACTGCACGCGACACTGCGACTGCACGCGACACTGCGACTGCACGCGACACACTGCGACTGCATGCGACACACTGCGACTGCATGCGACTGCATGCGACACACTGCAACTGCACGCGACACACTGCGACTGCATGCGATACACTGCGACTGCATGCGACACATTGTGACTCCATGCGACACACTGCGACTGCACGCGACACACTGCGACTGCATGCAAAACACTGCGACTGCACGCGACACATTGCGACTGCATGCGACACACTGCGACTGCATGCGACATATTGCGACTGCATGCGACACACTGCGACTGCAGCGACACATTGCGACTCCATGCGACACACTGCGACGGCATGCGATACACTGCGACTGCATGCGATACATTGCGACTGCATGCGACACACTGCGACTGCAGCGACACGCAATGATTGCATGCGACACACCGTGACTGCATGCAATCACTGATCTCAATAAAACTGGATAGGACATGGGGCCGAATTTAGCGTGCTAGCTGTATGATGACGTGACCACTACCTGAGATAGGCGCCACTAAAGTTCATGAGCTTTCGTAGATTGAAAACAGACAAAAAGAGTTATTTTAAGAAAATTTAAACGAATATAAGGACACAAGAAGTACTCAATAAGTTTTAAGACGCTAATTTCTTGCATTTTTTTCTATTACTGAGCTGTGAAACCTTTAAATTTCGTTGTTTTTCTTCAGTGCCGGCAACGAAGAAACTTCACGATAATATAAACTGAAAAACATACTATAAAATCTACGAAGGAATTCAATTGCAAGTCTTAAATTGTACCTTTTATAGTAATCTTAATGCCTTAACAATATTTCGTGTTGTGTACTTGCCATCTTTTGACTGTATTTGTTGTTAAACAGTGAAAACTAAACGAACCGGCATCTGTTGTCTGCTTTACGGCTTTTCCGACTCCCTCGGCACAGAGTAATTAATTTCCTCCCCACGGACAATCTAATCGTGCTGACGTCAAGATTACTTATGCCAGTCAACTTTGGGATTGGGAACATGTTCTAAGGCCGCAATGCGTCTTATGTTCCACTAAGATGTCGGCGACTGGCACGAAATGTTTGACTGCTGGCCATAGGGAATGCCCTATCCAGTTTATATATAGATCAGTGCATGCAATAAGAAGTTTCAAGAAAATTAGTGAATATGTATGTAATGAATATATTTAATAAAGATCTATGTATATATGTCTGCATATATTTTTTTAGAATGCGAAACACCTGTAGAGCTGGGATTTCTAGTCGACCAATCCGGCAGCATTTCCCCAGAAAATTTTGAAAAAGTCAAAGCTTTTATTTTAACGGTTGTTGCTAGATTCAACGTTTCAAAAGAAGGGACACATGTTGGGATTATTAAGTACAGTAGCAATGCAACAACTGTACTTACCTTTGATCAGTTTGTAAGTCCGGATTTTGACTTTAACAAGCTAAACGAGACGTTGGAAAAAGCACTTGATAAACCATCCGGTGGAAAAACAAGAATTGATCTAGCCTTGGCGAAAGCAGACAATGAATTGTTTTCTGACCCAACGAAATATCGAACATTTGTACCTAAGGTATGTTGGTACATTTTACAAATGGTTACTTTTAAATAATTCTTTGAACGTTTGTATGGTGACAAATTGTATAACAGAAGCGAGAAATTGTGGAAAGACCACGTTTATTATTTATCGCTAAGATGTTGATTCAGGCTTACATCAATTGAAAGCAAATGCCAACATTGAGTTGGCTCAGGTCATATAAAGTCGTTCTGTTTATATGACTCTAGGGAAAGTGACGGGCGGGATCTGACGGGAAGAAGAATATTTATTTGTACCATATAAAAATTAATAATACTGAAACATTTATATATAAGCGAAGAGAAATAAATAATTGGTACAAGCAACACCGCTGCCAAACGTTTGCGCATGCGTGGATTTGCTAGAGTAAACATTGCAAGAGAAGTGGGATCTAGCCGTGGCAACAACAACCAGACAGTGAAGACTAAGTAAGACTCGACTAATTCATTTGTGTTTTAAAAAAAGGGGCATGAAAATTACGAAGGGGTCATTTCAGAATATGTTACAATATTGACAAAGAAACCATGCACAAATTACCTACCTTATCTTTTTGGTAGTATGCTTATAATTTTTACTTTTGTGTCGGACTCTCGGACCAGTCCAAATATTTCAGTGTTTTCCCGCTCTTTTTTTTAAGATACGAGCTCGGATGTCGCGCAGGCGCAAAACGTTTGGCAGCGGTGTTGGTACTAGCTGCCTGTAATAACCCAATCTCGTTCCCAAGGCCTTCTTAACCCGGCTCTTTAGTACCAAAGACGTACCGTTTAGTATTTTACATTTTTACCCTGGGTAATGCGAGACGACTTTACTCGTCAATAGCGAAACCCCTTGGTCAAAACCTACAGTGTATCTCTTAAAGTGGTTCTCTGATGAAAATATTGTTGGTAATGTTTCTGCATAATCCTAAAGATAATATGGTATAGTTGGTAATTGTGCAAAGTTTCATTTCGAAATTTCCCAAAACAAAGTTGTATTTTACGTGCGAAGTTTGTATTTTGGAGCGCCGCCATTAAATTGGCCGTGTTTGAGAAGAATGAATTGAGGAGAACTTATGACGTCATAGACTCAACAAAAACAAAAGATCATTGTTGTTGTCAACAAAAGGGTCATTGTTGTTATTAAGTCTATGACGTTATAAGCTTCCTCGACTTATTCTTCTCAAGCTCGGCCACTTTAATGGCGGCACTCCAAAATACAAACTTTACACGTAAAATATCACCCTTTCTTCAACGAATTTTGAAATGAAACTTTGCACGATTACCGACTCCCATAACATCTTTAGGATTATGCAAAAACATTGCCAACGATATTTTCATCAGAGAACCACTTTTAAAACCGATATCAGTCAGGGCCGCATTAACCAATGGGCATACTGGGCCAGTGCCCAGGGCCCAAAATTTCAAGGGGCCCAAAAAAATAACAGTCATTCGCGGTAAATCTAGACAAATATTCACCTTTACAATATTGTACAATCCCTAAATGAAGCTGCTGGACAGTTGTATTATTTTTAAAACGGCCAACCATAACTTTCAAACTGGGTTTAGATGAAATATGGACACGCTGCTGCCTTAGTTGTTTGTTTTTCAATAAATGTGAGATAATTCGGGCAACATTTTTCTTCAACATGCAACGCAATTATTACCACCCACTTTAAACATTGTCACGCAACAATTATTTTGTAAAAAGTAGACTCCAGTTCAACTTGCTGCAACATGCTGATTCAACTTGCAACAAAATCATTGTTGTGTGACAATGTTTAAGGTGGGTGGTAATACGTGCAACAACGCTATTCAACTTGCAACGCAACAATGTTGCAGCAATTTGTTGCTCGTATTACTTCACCTTTAAGCAAATTCACTGACTAAGATGGATTATTATATATAGGAGCAATACAATCTTATCAACATACGATTCATATTTAATAAATTGATGTCAACAGTCAATTTGTTTATAAAATTCTAAACATTTTATTGAAAGAACGTGGTTGAAAGCCCAAAGACAAATTTTGATTTGGTTGGAATTTGTACAAAGATTTGGGTAAAATTCACGCATGCAAAACATGTAGAAAACGATCCTGCAATATGATTCGAGATCACTCTCAAAATGCAGGAAATGCGTTTTCAGAGACTCTATTTTTCAAAATGTTCCGGGGGAGATGCCCCCATCTGAGCCACGGTCACATTTTATTCTAGATCCGCCCCTGGGTCGAGGGCCCAAATTTCCTCAGAGCTTAATGCGGCCTTGAATTCAGTACGAAGCATGCCTACTCTAGTATTTTACTCTGGCTAATGCCAGACGATTTTGACTCGTCAATAGACAAATCCTTGGTACTCTATCTAAAGGTTAAATGGGGTAACAACCATATGGCTAATTAAATGGTGGATACAAGGCTTGCAAGTGATGTCATGAAAATCCTAAAATCTAAATAGTTAAATAAAAATAATTATTAACCGACAGAGTCGGTTTTCTTTGATCTACCGCGGAATATATATCACGAATATATATCCCGAAAATCGGTGCTATAACCTATATACAGCACTCTTGCCAATTACTTAAAGGCCTGGCCAAACGCTTTCAACATGGCATTCAACATCATTCAACATTGTTGAACGATGTTGAATAATGTTGAAAGCACAAGTGGCCAAATGATTCAACATCGTTCAACATTCATGAATGACAATTAATTGAACGCGGGCTACCACAAAAGCTGGAATCGACAATATCCCGCATGGCGCATGTCTCTGTTCAACAAAGTTGAATGAAATGTGGCCAAATGCGTTCAACACCTTTCAACATTTTGAGAACAATAGAAATGTTGAACGCGTGTTGAACGAAAATTTTAACATGTTCAAATTTCGTTCAACATCATTCAACAGGGGTGGCCAAACGCTTTCAACATGTTGAATTCAACAATGTTGAACGATGTTGAATGAAATGTTGAAAGCGTTTGGCCAGCCCTTCGTCAAATTAATATCCCAAGAGAAAACCTCCTTAGTGATCGGCTAATAAGAAAAACCACTAATTGACCTCGGTCGGTTCAATAACCCGCTTACATAGACCACTTTCATAATAGCGACTAATTTGAATATTCTTTTATGTGCATCTTAGATCCCGTTTACACTAGAGCAAAAGTATCCGGATTCACATTGTGAGTCTGCAATTCAAAATAATCTTTGCTTCATAACGAGGCCAGAAAGGCTCATTAAGATGCACATAAAAGAATATTTAAACTGGTGGCCATTATGAAAGTGGTCTATACACATTATTTTTTAAATAACTAGTTTAGAAGTAGAACATGGCAAATAGTTTAGCACATTTTTTTTGGTAACGCGACTGAAAAATGGTGCAACTATCATGTAAAAGTTAGTTTAATTATAATATCCAGCGCCGGATTTAGGACTGTGGAGGCCCCATGGGCGGTCGCTGACCAGCACAATATATCAATTCTATTTCTGAACGAGATAATTTTGCTTTACGAACTAATACAACTTCGAAGTCACAATTCCCACTGAATCAGGTTTACAATAACAACTTGTCAACTCCATCCATCGATCTGTCATAATCGTCATAGTATACACTTTTAGAAGTGACCCTATATATCATCCATATATTTTTTGTCTTGTTTTTGACTCATATTTTGGGCTCTCAAGATTTTTTTCATTTCAACACCTATTTTTTTCAACTTTCAAGACATTTTTTGTGGAGGCCCGGTCCCCCTTAAACATTATTTTGTGGGGGGCCCTGGGCGACCGCCCAGTCCGCCCTGTCCTAAATCCGACACTGGTAATATCTATAGTTATTATTATTTTGTAACTGCATGTCTAAAGTTTATTATTTTGGAGAAGCTGTCTCTAACTCGGTCATCAGTGACGATGGCTTAATTTTTCTTAATTCAGTTTTTTGATTGATTTGTATATATTTTGAAAACGAATGGACCAAATTGGAAATGGAAAAAATACCAAAATCTGTAAACGAATTTATGAACTACTTTAGTGTTCTTTATACGGAAAGCCTAAAACGTACTTAGCTTTTTAAAGTCCCGTTTGTTTTGTTTGTTAGATTCTCTTAGTTTTAACAGATGGTCAACAAACGAGAGGAGATGATATTCTTGACGTGAACCTTTACGAAGCGTCTAAAAAGCTGAGTAGGAAAGGTGTCGAAGTGTTTGTTTTAGGTGTTGGAGAAAACGTAAATATTCCAGAAATGTTAGAAATTGCTGCAGACAAAGATTCAAATGTTTTCCTCGCTACAGATTTCGATGATTTGACAACAAAAGTCGTAGATCTTGTCCAGTCTTTCTGTAAAGGTACTCTACAAGTTACTGTATATCATGTTAATTACGGCAGTGTTACCGACTAAGCAATTTTTTGTGCCTTTGACTTTGTTCCGATACAAGTTACGGAAAGCATTGAGCTGAAATAAAATATGTCAAATACCTCACAATCTTAACATTTTGCAACTTTTTTGTTGCAGCAAGCGTTGTACAAAGTAGAACAATTTTTTACGTTATAGAATGATTTCTGCTGCGACGAAGGCATTGCATGCTATTGTACAGTGTGATAACCTTCCAGTCTCCTACAACTGGTCTCATAACAATCTTGTGTGATTAGCCAACAAAAACAGGCGACGCGTGTAAAAGCAAAAAATTGACAAGTTGTATCGTAAAAATATTTTTTTACCCTGCGAGCAGAGCCTTCTTTTCCTTATTTCTTCGCTGAGAGAGAGGAAGAAAAGTAGTTTCTTCCTCTCTCTCTCAGCGAAGAAATAAGGAAAAGAAGGCTCTGCTCGCAGGGTACTATTTTTTGTGTAACACTATATTTTCATGCATGCAACTGCAACGCAACAGAATCAGCCGTTGCGAGACTGGTTGCACGAAGAATTATTTTGTATAACACTCTTCCATTTTGTGAAATTAAGGCCTGTCTTGTGAACTCCATGGGTAACTGGAACTTCTTAATTTTTAGTTATTGCATGATATGGGGAGAAAATTAGCTAGTAAGCCGATGGTCTCGTTGATATACAAGCCATGCATCAGTTTTAGTTTTCTACGCGGACTTGTCAAATATCTAGAATTCTGCCAAGCAAAAGTGAGTGCTAGCTGAAGTTGTTGAACAGACAACTTTCTGGGGATTGCACAGTATGTCCAAAGAGAGAAAAAATGTCTTGAGAATCTGGAAGAGATCTTGTCAACAAGAAGAACTGTAAAAATATACAGGACACAGACAAGTCATGTATTTTTTTTGTTGCAGTGTGCAAGCGAGATATCGATGTGGCTTTTCTTCTTCCGACTGTACATAGCATTGGAGAGAATGGATTAAAGGATATAAAGATTCTCATTAAATCTCTACTATCAACATTTGGAATTCAGAAATACAGAGGGGTACACGTTGGGCTTATGACATGTGCCGAGGAAGGAAAGATTGCTCTAAAGTTTGATGAAACTTATTACAGGAAGGAGATAGAAAATGTCGTGAACTCATTAAAGATTGAAGGAGGACGAATATCGCTGGCGAAATGTTTAAAAGAAGCGAGCAGTAATTTGTTTGATGTCCGTGGTGGTGTAAGAAACGTCGTAGACAAATATCTGATTTTTATCGGAGGTGGCGGTTCTTCGTCTTCAAAGCAAGCAGTTGGCGAAGCTCTTGCACCATTACGAGATCAAGGTGTGAAAATAATGGCACTGTCTCTCAGTAGAGATCGGGCTTCTATAGCCAATATGAAGTTTATTAGCAACGAACCTAAAAGTGTCTGGTTTAAACAACTACAACGCAGAGAGATTAGTAATGCTGGATTCTTTGCCAGATCTATTTCTGATAAACTTTGCAAAGGTAAACAATGTACGTCCAGCTTCATTATTTTGTTAATTTGTTGTATATTTGTTCGTTGCCTCAGCCTTGATACTAAGCATTTTGGAATAGCGTATTGACTTGATTAAGCACCGCATTATTGTCAATGGACATGGCGCTTATTCGAGGCATAGTCCCTAGAATTGTATTGTCTGGAGACGCGGCGAACATCAAAGCGGTTAACAATGAGCTACAATTTAGGTTGAGGGTGGCAAATAAGGTGCACAATATTTTGTTTTACGTTCATTAATATTTATAAAGCAACGCTGCTATTGATTGATTGCTTCATTATACCAAAAATACAATGTGTTCAGCAAGCGTTAAGGTGAAATAAGGCGCACAAACGTGAACAAAAACCTAGAACAAAGACTTTGGCCGCGTTTCCAGGCAATTTATTTCTAGGGACTATGTTCGAGGGTAGCGTTTCATTGGAGGTGTTTAATCTAGTCAAATACGATAATACAAAATGTTTATAGAAAAATAAATTTAACGCATAGTGTCTCTACCATACTGTAAGTATATAGGAGGTCTCCACACTACACGATTATCTTATTAGGTACAGTCAAAATGGAAATACCTTCCCACTTCTGCTTCTGTAGTTTGTTGTGTATTACTGTATTTCTGTAGCCGTTACAGAAACGTGAGAAAAATCTAGTGATAAATTTGTTGGTATCGATTTGGGAGAAACATTCGTTATATTATGATTAAATTCCATGAAGTTAAATTATACTTTTTATTCACATTTTCCGACAAAAAATTTCCCTCACGCTTCAGTAGCGACTACAGAAATACAGTAATACACAAGTAGAAGTGGGAAGGTATTTCCATTTTGACTGTAATACCTATAGATGGACCACAATGCATGCAAGCGACACTGTTGCATTATGGTTATTAGGTTTATTCCATTGAACTTTATTCTCCATATTTGGAAGGCTAACTTTAGCCATTAATATGCAGGTTTCAAAGTGAATTAGTCAAGATTTTGTACTTGTTATGTCGGTTTTAGTCCTCACGCTATCTCGACACCAGATATGGAACAGTTTGTACGGGTAAAAGGGACGTACTAAATCTTGACTTCGCTTTTGCCTCCGAGTTAGTGTTCCAGATTTGGATACTGGAGATAATTTGTCCATTCTATAATACATTTTCTACTAGTTATATTCCGAGGTTCAAAAAATTATAGCAATTGAAAAATGTGATATCTCCACATGTAAAAATATGAGTTTAATGATCCAATAAAATTGTGCTCGTTTATTTTCTTTGATTGCAGTAAAAAAAATGAGCCTTAGACCCCGTTCACATGATGCCGGTACGAAATGACATGAAACCGCAATGCTAACCGTAACGATTTGAAACCGTAATGCTAACCGTAACGATATGAAACCGTAACGAAATTATTCCTTTATCGGCATCGTGTTTTTCCTTACCGTAATAATTTCATCACGGTTTTACGAAACGTTTTTTTTTTGCTTAAAAAATACGGGGTAAAAGAAGCGTGATGGCGGGAATTTAATAAAAATGGAGTTAACTAAACTGTAAAAATAGTAACGGAATGAAATGATACCGGTACCGTGTAAACAGTTTCCTACCGTCATGATTTGATACCCGCACGATTTCGTACTGGCATCGTGTGAACGGGGTCTTAGTTTAGATTGTTCGTGTTTTTGAAATAAATAGAATAATACATGGACACTTATAGAAATATGAAATTTATCTTTTCGTGTTCAATTAATCCACCACTCATAGTTACGCCTGCATTCGTAGCACAAACTCAACTGAACAATCGAAGATTATTTATAAATTTCATATCTAGGCGCGCGTGACTATGTATTATTATCTATGTATGGCTTTCGAGATTGTTCGGATGCATGCCTTGACATGACAATTCACATTTTCTTTTTTCAGAGAAGAAAGGGAAATGTCCATATACCGTCATTCCCGAGATCTGTAACAGCGACGACGCTTTTTATGAATGTGATTCGGATGCAGACAGCGTGAGTCCATGTGAAGATGATATGAAATGTTGTCAAGTAGGATGCGACAGACAATGTGTTTCACCAATTCCAGGTATTTTATTGTGTCCTGTCATGTCGTGTTGTTTTATTTTTTTATATTTTAGTTAATTCGTTCGTTCGTTCGTTCGTTCGTTCGTTCGTTCGTTCGTTCGTTCGTTCGTTCGTTCGTTCGTTCGTTCGTTCGTTCGTTCGTTCGTTCGTTCGTTCGTTCGTTCGTTCGTTCGTTCGTTCGTTCGTTCGTTCGTTCGTTCGTTCGTTCGTTCGTTCGTTCGTTCGTTGAGCTACTCCAACTTAATTGACATTACTAAGAAATTAACGTAGGTCAGTTATACATTGCGAAGTTGTTTGATGTAGGCTTGTACAAATATAATTAATTTTTCTTGTGTAATGAGTAATGATTTATTTAACGTCGTAAGCACAGGATGTGCTCGCCCAATCATCCGAGCCAGAGGCTCATGTTAAAAGTGCACGACATAAGCTAAGACCTAAGTGTTGATTTTACGGAGGGAGGAAAACCGCAGAACCCTGCGAAAAACCCTCGAAGCACAGGAGAGACCAACTAAACTCTACTCACATGAAATTCAAGTTCGAGAACGGGGTTATTCCCAGACGGTCACCCGGCATCCAAGTACTAACCCCGTCCAACTGGGCTCAACTACAGCGGTGAGAGGCAGCGCCCTAACAGCACACGTCACCCGTGCTTATATACATCTATAGTACACACGTACTGTAAAAATGCAATATCTATACAACATATTTTTAATTTTCTGAGATTTTGAGAGAGAAATCGCGGGATGAAATATTTCCTCCACAAAATATTAGTAATGGTTTACTACGTCATGAATGATCAAAATGGAACAACTTGATTGGCCGATAATAGAAAGACAGTCGTTCTGGTGGGCTTTTGCGATTTAGGGAAGTCATCTGTGCATCAATACTGTGACATCATGCGGCTCTTAGCTAATCAGAGAACTTGTTTTATTCATGGGATTGTTGTATATAGTTAACAATTATTCACCGAAATGGAAGTGAATAGTGCTGGATATTTACTGAGCCGCAAAAAGTATAGGATATACCTCACAAATGAAATAAGTTTTGCCGATTCTATTTTATCGATATAGATAGATATGTGTATATATCTATGTATATCAAATGGTCCGTTGGTAACTTGGCGTACTCGATAGTTGTCGACAAAATAGTTTTTATGACTTTTGTATATATTAACGGCTAGAAGGCTAAAGAACCATAACTGTATGTGATCGCGTTTCTACTCAAGCTATGTCAGCTACTTCGCAGTTGATATCTACTACACGCGTAAAAACGCACAACTTGTTCACGGTTGTCAACAGGCGTGAATAATGTTGTGCTGCTCGCCGTGAACAAGTTGTCAACAAGTTGTTCACTTATGGTTCGAACAACTTGTTCACGGATAAATCAACAGTTATGAACAAGTTGTTCCAACAACACATTTTTATAGCCAACAACGTTGTTCGCACATGATACAACATGTTGTAACAGCATGACGAAATAACAACGATGAATAACAACAATGATGAACATTGTTGGTTGATGTATCAACACGTTCTTCGGCTGTTACAACATGCGTGAACAACGGTTGTTGTTTCATCAACAATGAACAATGTTTTTCATTTATCAGTGTTGTTCACATATGTCAACAAGTTGTTACAGCATTGTTCAGGCAACAATGGTGTAACAACTTGCGAGATTTTTACGCGTGTATAAGGGGACAGTTGGTGTGGAATCTGTGCAAATTAAAACACGTTATTATTTCTTTTCCCTTGTTGGAAAATGTTTTGAGGTCTTTTTTGAGGTTTTTTTCCCGAGTATTTACAGTTTGACAAGCAATCTGGTATCTCTAATTTTCGCACTTTTGAAAAAAACGCTTTGTTAATGATGATTTGCTTATACAAAAATGTTATGTTTTTTAGGCTGCTTTCACCCTGTTGAAATAGCGTTTTTGATCGATACATCTGGTAGTCAGGGGGATATTGACGATGAAGAAACCTTAAGAACATTTAAGACATTTGCTAAGGAACTTACACACAGTTTTAGTATAACGGAAACTGCTGGAAGAGTTGCTGTCATAACTTATAATAACGTATCCAAGGTGCATATGGGATTTGGTAGTCAGCCGTACTTTTGGAATGTCGCGAAGAAAATAGACTCTATAGAGCTGTCGAATCAACTGGGTAGAGATCTTGAAGAAGCTTTGACGTTTGTCAGACAAAATGTGTTCAATTTGAAAGGTGGAATTCGGCAGGTGAGGAAGTTATTTTTCTGTTTTAGCTTGTACTAATACGGATGTGCATAGTTAAAAACAAAGTGGAAACTATTGTGATTTACTTCAAGGAACCTTTAATTTGATTTGATCAACACGCAACTGTTTTGCGCAAAGTGAATCGACAAATATAGTTTGCACACTCGTGACTAAACATCTAATTTTAATTTCCAGAACATGCCACGTGCTCTGGTGGTTCTTTCAACTGGTCAACCAACATCAACCTTGCGGACTCTTTCTCGTACTGCGAATTATTTAAAAAAACAAGATGTCCAAATATGGGCAGTACACGCTGGAGAAGATTATTCAGATTACATGAACAGCATTGTGTCCCAGTTCTCGTTTCAATCTCCTTCCACCTCGCTACTTGACCTGGAGAATTTTCAGCAGAACTTTGTCGAAACGTTTTGCGCTAGTAAGTTCTGATGTTTTTCCTACACCTTGGTGCTTAAATATAGTTATGTATTATAAACTAAACTTGTTTATACTGGATAACCCTATAATCGGTCCAGTACATATGTTACTACAGGAGGAAACTGGAGTATCATAGCTGCGGTGTGTTTGTAGAGTCAGACTAGAACTGAATCTCTTCTCTCGTGGTCAAAGTGAAATTTAAATCTGACAACTGCATTGAGCGGAAATTGACTAACTCGCATGCGCTAACCATTTCACTAATCAGACCGCCTAGCATACGCTAACCAGTAGCCTGACCAACTAGTGTAAACAAGTAGGGTACATGCAGCGTAGGCAGTGTTTTGGTGTATGTAAATATGATGCAGAACTCATAAAAAAAACAGCAGATCTCAGTATCACATTTACAGACACCGTCACTGAGCTTAAACTAAAAAATATAATCCATGTGCTCTTCCTTAGACGTATACAAAGCCGTTCCCAAGTTGCTTTCACAGGAATATATGTATAACAAGCACAAAACCCCTTGTATTGCATAAATATAAACGTATTATAAGTAATTTTAAAATTTTTTGGTCCGTTCTGTATTGGAATAAAGACACTCAGTTTCGCCTCGTGTCTGTATATACCCGATACAGAACGGCCACTTATTTTGTAAATGGTACATAAAAGTAAATGTGAGTGACTAATCATTTACCAACAGCATTTTAATTATATTTTTTTATTAATTTAGCTAAAGAAGGAAACTGTCGTAGCCCAACGTGTTCATCTGATCTTGAAAACGAATGTCGAAAAGATTATGTTTGTCCTGGACAAGAAAAATGCTGTCCTGGTAGATGTACCAGCTGTGCCAAACCTAAAACTGGTAAGTTTATTTTTGTTATAATGTAAGTAAATGGTTAAAATAGAAATCTTTTAATGCATATACTCATATACACTTCATTAGTAATACGAACAAATTCAATAGATTAGCGTCTTTAGTTAACTTTTATTAAGTACGTCCGGCCTTTACATTTGTAAAATATTTTTAAGTACTTTTTTTAATCTGTTTTCAAACTATACCGACGAAAGCTTTTGAACTTTAGTGGCAGCCGTCTTATATACGTATTGGTCACTAAGCATAGTACAGCTGGCATGCAAAATTTGTCCCCATGTGTCAACCAGTTAAGGCCTGGCCAAACGCTTTCAACATCGCATTCAACATCATTCAACATTGTTGAACGATGTTGAATAATGTTGAAAGCACGAGTGGCCAAATGAATTCAACATCGTTCAACATTCATGAATGACAATTAATTGAACGCGGGCTACCACAAAAGCTGGAATCGACAATATCCCGCATGGCGCATGTTCTCTGTTCAACAAAGTTGAATGAAATGTGGCCAAATGCGTTCAACACCTTTCAACATTTTGAGAACAATAGAAATGTTGAACGCGTGTTGAACGAAAATTTGAACATGTTCAAATTTCGTTCAACATCATTCAACACCATTCAACAACGTTCAACATCATTCAACAGGGGTGGCCAAACGCTTTCAACGTGTTGAATTCAACAATGTTGAACGATGTTGAATGAAATGTTGAAAGCGTTTGGCCAGGCCTTAACTGGTTGACACATGGGGACAAATTTTGCATGCCAGCTGTACTATAGAGTTGATAGTTAATGGACGGGTATTCTTCAATTACTATATACCATTGTAACATGCAACATGCATAGATTAGCTTTGGCATTTTGTATATATGCTCACACACCAACGTTACAATTTTTTATCAGTTTATCTAAGCTTGCATGCTATCTCATCTGAGTTAAGTTTGGAACGAGCTTACTATAGCCAAAAAGGTAGCTAGTGTAAATTTCTTTATCCGATAAATTGTGGTCTATAGCATGCCTAACCATAGTCCCTAGAATTATATTGTCTGGAGACGCGGCGAACATCAAAGCGGTTAACAATGAGCTACAATTTAGGTTGAGGGTGGCAAATAAGGTGCACAATCTTTTGCTTTACGTTCATTAATATTTATAAAGCAACGCTGCTATTGGTTGATTGCTTCATTATACCAAAAATACAATGTGTTCAGCAAGCGTTAAGGTGAAATAAGGTGCACAAACGTGAACAAAAACCTAGCACAAAGACTTTGGCCGCGTTTCCAGACAATTTATTTCTAGGGACTATGGCCTAACCTAAAACTACCTGTATACTTATCGTTTTGGGGTTTTCTTCTGTATGTTAGACTGTAGATCTCCGATGGATTTGGCATTTATTGTACAAGATTCTGTAGACGAAACTGATTTCCAAGCAGCAAAGAAATTTATGAAAGGCGTTTTGAAAGCACTTGATGCTGGCAGAACCCAGACATGGATCGGAATTATAACCTATAACAGAGTTGCTGAGATCAAACTGGACTTTTCTCAAAATCGAGGTACGTTAATAGGACTTTGCATATAGGGCTTACCACGCACTTAATCGAGCATCCTATTGTTAAAGTGGGAAATATTAACGGCGCTAATTATTATATATATATATATAGATATAGATATATAATAATTTTTATATAGAGGATATTATACGGTGGTGCGAAGATATGGATTTTATCTTCGAGTGGTGAAAACAATATTTTACGAATGAGCGTAGCGAATGAGTAAAATATCGTTTTTACCACGAGAAGATAAAATTCATATCTTCAAGCCAGCGTGTAATTTCCTTTTTATTATATAGATTCAATGCAAAAAGAGGTAAAATTCTTAATGACGTCATCGATATCTTCACTAGTGAGGATATGGAAAATACAACACAGCATATTCTGTAGTAAAACACTCGCATCTGTATAATAAATATTGTTATGGCCTATTAATGTAGTTTTAGCTTAAACGTATACACACGAGAGAGTCTTTCAAGGTTGCCGCTAAGTCAAATGAATAGACGAATCCGAGCGAGAAAACACTGTTCAGACTAAGTGCCTGGGTACGGTGCTCGGGCACGGGCCACTTGTTCACATTCACGGCGCCCTGGGTCTGATAAGCGTTCACACAGAAAGCTTTTTATGGCTTTTGTAGCTATTTTGTGGCTTTGAGATTTCGAATTCCAAGGAATATTGAGTAAAAAGCCTGGGCACCACTTTGGGCACTCCGCACTAGGCAAACGTGTTCACATTACTACCTCAACGCACGGTGTCCAGTTGTTAACTCCGTGTTAACAAGGTCAGACGGGAATTTGCTCCCGTTTAATTTTCCCCATATGTTTAACCTTTCTAACCTGGGTTAATGACCAGGCACAGTGGTCGCCTCAATTAAACATTTAAACGTACTCTAAATATGTTCTTTAAAAGAGCTTCTTTTTACTTTTATAATGCACAATTGTTTTTTAACGTTTGTTCAAAATTATAGGAGGTAGTATAGCAGAAAAGAGGAAGCTTTTGTTTGACGAGATCGATAAACTGACCGTGTCACGTATGCGCTCAACAGACGGAGCTGCGGAAGCTTTTACTCTGGCAAAAAATCGTCTTTTTACTGAGAAAGCAGGATCACATCTTAGTGAAATCAGGGTAAATTTGAATTATTATGTTTTAGGAATTATTTGAATTATTATGTTAAGGTGGAAATTTAGGAAATACTAATTGCAAAGACGTACGTGTCAAATACCTGATGTTCGCTATAAACTGAGAAATTTTGGATAAGTTCATGAATCGATCAATCAAGTAACACTCACGAACGAGAGAGAGAGAGAGAGAGAAAGAAAGAGGGGGGGGGGGGGGGGGGGTGGAGAAAATAAATAATTTCCCCATTCACCTATCCACCAGGTTATTCACCTATCCATCCGATGAAGGGCTCCGCTCGAAACGTCATTATTTCGTTATCAAAACTAATCTTGGTAGTTTACCGCCTTTCTATTTTGATCTATCCAAAACACTGCCCATTTTACACCCATCCTGCATCTACCCGATTCTTTCATTCTCTCATCCATCGATCCATCCATCCATCCTCCACTCATTCTTAAATTCTTCTATTCTCTCCACCTATATCTACGCCCATTTATCCATCTACCTATTCTCCACCCATTCACCGTCCGTCCATTCGTTTGTCTATCGCTGGATCGCTCTCGACTAGTTCCAATGTACGTATTTATTGCTATGGTTTTAGAATGTAATTCTCTTATCAAATGGCAAGTTTTCGGAACCAGTGAAGGTAGCAGATATTTCTCTTGATTTACGCCGGGATATATCTAATGTCTTGGCCGTTATTCCTTCGTTGGATCCTGATGTTTCTACTGTCAAGGAAATAGTTTCGGCTGACGCAGAGAAACATGTTTATTTAACTACATCATACGATGCTCTTTCTCAGTATGAAAACAAGATAGCCGTGGCTATGTGTAAGAGAGGTAAGAAAAGTTAAATGATTATGATACAAGGTTGATATGTAGCCTCCTTCGCAGCCGTGTCCAAGGAGGCTAGTTGATAGGAGGCTTGATTTCAATGAATGTATTTTCAAGCCCTCAAGTTTTTTCCAAATCAGAACGTTTTTTTGTGCTCTGAGGCTGTCAAACGCTTTTGATTCCTTCGATTGACTACAATTGATTCGCAATTCTACACGGCTACAAACATCGTGTTTTTCTTCCATTATTTTAATCACGCACTTATAATATAATTATACTTATATATATATTATACTTCTATTCACGCACGGGAGAACGCATATAGTCCATTACTCCAAGTAGGAATTAGAAATTGAACGAATCTTTTGCCATGGTTTCGCAGGGTCAAGTCACTGATAATTATGCACGCGACCTTTATTAACCATTAAAGTCCCAGGGGTTTCCCTATCAGGGCCGTATCCAGAGATAATTTGGGGGTACCGGTTGCACAATCAGTGAGTGTACCATCTAGGGGGGTCCGGGGCCCAGTCCTAGGATATATTTCCTGCTAAACTAAATTAACGATTTCCTGATAGAATTTTTAGATAGAATTTTTCAATTTTATAAGTTGTGATACCACTAGACTTGCAAGTTTGTATCTCAAAACCATAATTTATCTGAATGTGGTATCTATACATACTTTGAAATAGCGAACTTTTTCAATTGAATACTACGTAATACAAGTACTAGCGTCAAAAATCGAAATGCTGAAACAGTTGAATAAGATAAAAGCAGCTTGCATTCTTGCAAATGCACAATGACAGCTGCAGCCTGCAACAGCAACACTATACTGAAATGATAAATATTTCATTGTTTTCTAGAACAAATCGTTGCGTCATTTGCGCAAGGATATACGAAACTTAGACAGGTTAAGGTCATGTAATAAACCTTCAAAACACTTTCGAATTGTTTACTAATCGCCGCTGGGTTTGGCAAGAATATAGAAAGATAAGTGATCGAATATGACCATGGCGCTTTTCGATTTTTTGAAGAATAGGAAATTTATCTTTAAACTTTGACTTGGATTAAAAAAACTGACAAATATTTCCTGCAAGATACAAAAAATTTCCTGCGAACAACTTTTACAAAAAATTTCCTGGCAGCGGCGCTGCCGGTGCTGCCGGACATTTTTCCAGCACTGCCGGGGGCATGCTCTCCCGGAAAATTTTGAAAACTAGAGTCTCGGAAATGGTATTTCCTGCATTCTAAGGGGCGAATTTCAACATTCTGATGGGTGATTTTTAAGAACTCTGAAGGTTATAATGAGATGGGGTGCAGCAAAATAGTGGAGCAGCAGAGCAATAAAAACAGATACTTTACTAATTACTTGGACACTAATTAATTTTATCCGTGTCAAGTTAATAGTACTAAAATACTTGCAATAAAAATTTACATCTTTCCACGCTCGAATGCTCGATAGACTTTTCTCCCCAGAACCTGCGTTCCTTGTGGTCAGCATATCACAAGAAACGGAAGGTAAGTACTTCATCTTATCGTATTATGAGATCATGGCTAGCGTAGCAGACATTACGACGTTTTATTACGTTTTCTTTTTCTACTGGCATTGGTGAGTGCCTAATTTAGCTGCTTTAAATGACTGGAAAGAGAACTCAGTTTGTAGTTCACAGTTCTTTTGAATTAATGTCATTTATGATTTTTTGGGGACCTAGTTTGGGATCCCAAACCGGGGTACCGGCGTCTAAACCCTTCTGGATACGGCCCTGCCTATTGACGAGTAAAATTGTTAGCCAGAGTAAAATACTATAGAGTAGCTGCTTGGTAATGAAAGGGTTAAATGTCCACGCCATTATTCGCCATAAAAGCTGCATCATACGCCATCCAGTACACTATCATATGCCATTTTGAACAGTAAGGAGAATTTACGCTTTGATGCTATGATTATTTGTACGTTGTACCTATTTTCGATGAGTTATTTTATAAAAGAAATAGAAAACATTTTCTGGGTTTACAGTCGAAATTGAAACCGAAAATTTTAAATTTATTGAAAATAGAAAAATTGAAAAACAGAAAATTTAAATTAAAAAATTTAAATCCCACTTTAATTTCTCGTTCTCCCAAACTTCCCCTCGTGTTTCTATAACTGTATGTAAACACGCAAAATGTTTTCTTTTTCTTAAATATAACGCTTAAGTATGTGTACATTTTACTGTGATACAAACATTGTATGTAAGACGAATACACACATTACTAGGGTCGTACACTTTAATTGATCGCTGATCAGTTGAATACACAACCATTAGTTCACGATCACCTCGGTTTTCTTTGATGTACCGCGGTTGTTTATTTATAATAGTTACTCCCAACCACGCAAAATCAAGCTAACTTCATTAACTTGATTTATGCGTGGTTGGGAAAATAAGCTTTAATCAATGGTCACGAATGTGATAAAGGATTTATCATCGCGATCGAAGTGTTTTTTAGACAACCTCTATGATAATGAACTCAGTATCTCAGTTTTCTTAGGCAACCTCGGTGATCGTGAACTATTATAAAGTAGGTTAGTTACCTCAACCTCGGTAACTATACGTAGGTTATTTACCTCGGGTTCGGTAACTAACCTATACTTAATGCTGTCCGCAAAGGGCTGTCGTACGTGTCCACGGCTTAAAATGTACAAACATAAATATTGTAGTCGCAATTTTCTACAATGGGAATTATTTATTGGCAATGAAGGTGTGCCTAGTAACATGAAAGTCTAAGTTTAAATCCCGCTTAAGTCATCCTCAATAATTCTGTCATTTTTTTTTTTGGACATTTATTTTTTGTTATCGGTTCTGATTTTTGTCGCAATCCTTTCTAAACTTTTTTCAAAGGTGTCAAACCACAGCATACTCCAGTCACATTGGTAAGTGACACAACTTATGTACTTGTATGTAAAAGGATAATTATCAATTATTGGACGAGTCTAACCAAAATATCATGATTTGTCAGTGGCGAGTTACCAGTTATATATGCCGATGCCGAAGATAGACGAGTTCAATAATTGATTTATCATTCATAAAATAGTTAAAAATTTGAAATGCCTTAAGTTAGAGATCGCCATTCTTCTCTCTGTCTTCGGCATACTAAAATCTTCGTAAAACTTACTTTTTGTTGGCACGAGTCTTGCTTTTTATCTCACTAAATCTTCCTTTTTATTTCTTTCTGAAGTATATTGTCGCTATGGATGCTTCCAAATATTCTCGATTACTTCCCGGGACAGCTAAGGAAAACGTGCCACACGTGTGGCTAAATGGAGGAATTGCTCCGACCTGTGATTGGACGATAAAAATAGTAACAGCGGTGTAGTTTATACAGCGTGCTATGAGCGCACCGAACTAATTAATTAATTGGTGCGGCTTTGGCACGCTGGTAGAACGCTGTCCGATTTATACATGAAAAATTTTGAACGAACCAAATTTATTATAACACTAAAATGAAATTATGGATTATTATAAATTATATTGAATCATCGCTTATTTAGGTACGGTGTTGGCACGGTCGTATAAATCACCAGCGTGCTTGACCGTGCTAAGAGCGTTCCGCACGCCTTCGACGAGATGAATTATGATTATAGAATTGGACAGTTGATTTACAATTTTGAAAAGTATTTAAACTTGTTTTGTTTTGACAAAATTCTGAAAACGCATTCGCTTTGCGCCGCCACTTTTCTTGAACTACAGTTTCAATCAAATCATGCATGTAAAAATAGTTTTAAGGCCTGGCCAAACGCTTTCAACATTTCATTCAACATCGTTCAACATTGTTGAATGATGTTGAATGCGATGTTGAAAGCGTTTGCCCAGGCCTTTAATTGCAACTCAACTAGCTGTTCTACAAAATTGTGTGCGGTAGCTATGTTTTTTTGTTGTTATTTTTGAGATATAAGGCATTCTTTTGCACCTCAGTTAAGTTGCGTGCATACCATGAATCGTAGTCGATTACTCAGAAATGAAAAAAAATCGTATAGCTACCGCACGCACTTTTGAAGCTCTTATTGTCTCCAATACATTGTGAAAATTTGAAAAAAATCGGCCAAAACCCGTGTTCAACAACTGAAGAAACAAGCCTTGGAACATTTAAATTTCGCGGGAAAACACAGCTGCTTGCAATTTTCATCGCTAAATATCTTAATGAATTTTGCTTTAAAGGAAATAAACTTTTCAAAACCTTTCAGCATTTGGCTTAAGGCAGCTAATTACGCAAACAATTTTTTTTTTTGTATTTTTAAATTTCTATGGTGTAACGTAACCTTAATACAACTGCCTGAACACTTAATGAACCAGAATTTCAGAAGTTGAAGCGTATAAACGGGAACACAGGATTTGGGAGCGAGAGTAACTCTACACTACTCTTACTATTTTTTATCGTCCAGTCACAGGTCGGAGCAATTCTTCCATTTGGCCACACGTCAACCATCACCGCCATGTTTACAAAAATTATTTGCAGTCAGCAGCGCTATCGCTAGTGCGCATGCTCCGAAAATTATTTGCAGCAGAAAATTATTTGCACTCAGTTATTTGCAGGTGAATTAACCAATCAGAATGCGGGATAGAGACGACGTGAATGATAATAGAGGATAATAGAGAAAGATCCCTCTGGTTCCCAGGGTAGCCGTCATAGCATCTAGATGAAGATTGTTTATTGTGCATTGCCGTTAAACAGTAATGGGTATAGTGACCTATAAAAATAATTGAATAAATAAATAATTGAATAAAGTAAATAAATAATTGAATAAATAAATGAATAAATAAATATATATATATATATATATATATATATATATATATATATATATATATATATATATATATATATATATATATATATATATATATATATAACAAAAAAATAGCGGTCTTTTTTAAATATGACTAATTAAATTTTAATTGAACGTTTTTACGGTTTGATTTTAGGTGAAAGGACCAATGGGAGACCCAGGTTTAATTGGACAAAAGGTGACGAATGTAAAAAGTCAACAGTTTAATATATAGCTTAGTTTATTGACTGTACGTGCTGAAAAGAAAACAAACACTTTTTTGAGTAATAATTTTTTTTCGTGAACTTGACGCAAAACAGTGAAATTTACAATTGTTTACGTAAAAACATAAAAGAAAAATTACCTATAAGAGGTGACTTAGAACAACAAAAACCATTACCAGAAATTAGGGACATTTTGCGGCCACGTTCGTAGCCAGTGGTTACTCCCATGATAATAATATACAGTAAATATTTTGCGAAAATGCAAACGGCCGCTAAGAACAAAGATCGCCTCTGCTTTCAAAGTAAACAAACATGGCTGCAGGCTGCTCGAAAGAGAAGAGACCTCCGTGGCTTCGCCGTTTGTCCTTCTCGCAGCTCAACTCCACGTTTAGACATAACGGCCTCCTGCTGATAGACGAAATCGGAGTTTCGACTGTGCATACAATCTGAGTCGGGATAAAACGTAGTTCGTTTATAACATGAGGCTGAAGCAGCCGCAGTAAACATAACATTTCTGATTTCAGAAACCTTTTAATGCTTAGGTATTCTATAAGGATAAAATTTGCTTCTCAATTATCCTTGACAATAATCCTAAACGTAGTGTCTAAAAATAATGAACTCAAAACATGAAAAAATAGTCCCAGCCTATGTTATCTTCCCGTTATGCTTTAATAGACACGATGTAATTTGCATAGGGGCCCAAATTGAAAAGGAAACTAATTTGCATGTGGGCCTAAATAAAACTACGATTTGGTGTATTGCTCAAACACACTGTAAAACCAAGAAAGTTTAAAGGCTTTGGGAACCGCAATGTTGTTAGATACGGAGATATTTACGAGTTATATTAGCAGTTCGAACATTGCTAAATACATAGCAAGCTCCGCACTTTGCATCGTTCGCAAGGAAAGTGGTGTATTTGGCATATTTGTATCGCATGTTTAGCAGGATTACTATGGCTTACATAACAGAATGAGTCAAATAAGCAGCGTAAATAAATCGATGTTGGGAACCGGCTGTGTATTTCGGTAAGCGAACATTTTTTGTTATAACGTTTCCTTACTTAACTCTTAACAGGAATCGAGCTCCGCAACCGAGAAGTCTATGTCCCTAGTAGGATAAATTTTAAAATTTACGATTTTACTGTATTATTCCTTATACGATTTGGCCGTCATGTTTAATGGCCTATATGCGCCCGCGCGACGCCATCTTGTCCCAAATTTCTGGTAATGCTGGTAGATTAATCTTTACGAATACCGTTTCTATCTTGTTGCTAACCCATTTATAGATTATTAAGAAGAAGCTAACTCATTTTATCTCACTTGAATATATATGGTGGAACCGTTGTTGATGAAATTATTATAACACAACTATCGTCGTCGTCTGAATTGAATTGAATTGAATTGAATTGACTTTTTATTTACGATTTGCCACAAGAAACTAGTTACAAAAATATATATGTTGAAGTCAGTGAACTCGATGTAAGTTAAAATGTGATACCTGGAACGCTAACGAAGGACCAAAAAGTGAGGCAAAAAGTTCCAGTCCCCTGCGCGGTTTGCAGGTACGATTCAGTCTCCCACAAAATGTTTTTTACACGGCCGCCCGTCTTGAGCGAACTGCGAAGGCTCGAAAAAAGGTTTGAAAAAATTATTTATCAGACTAAACGTGCATTTAATGGTTTCCCATTGTTGTGCAGCGCTGTCGTTGTTTTATTTACTGTATAGCAGTCCAAAACTATACAGTAAATTAAGCTAGGGATGAAAATAGGCTGAGAAAACAGACGTCCTTTTGCTGGCTAGGATGAAAACAGCCAGCCGAAAAGGTGAGAACAAGAGTGAGAAAGCTATTCTTGTACGAGTTTGAAGACGTATTGATACTTGATATTTCATAATATACATCTAATGTCATTTTCTTATTTCTGCTCCTTTAATTTCTTGTTCAGTTTTGTTAAACGGCCTTTTGTAACTAATGATATTTTAAGAAATATAAACTGACAACTTGATTGTTTATTTTTCACGTTTACTCATGGCTAGTTGTTGTTTTCGGTACGAATGCGGAATGCTTTTTAAACAAAACGAACTGATGAAACTGGTACTAACCTAAACGGCATATTCTATACTAAGTTTGTGTTGATTTTTTTGTATCCTCTTCGGAGTGACGAAACTCTAATATATATGGTTTATAATATAACGAAAATTTGATTTAATTTCTTCACTGACAAACTTCGTGCACGTTTTGTAAAGACAATGACTTTTCCTATAGCAACAAATAGACAATCACTGCATAATTAGTTCGGCAGCATAGCACAACCAATCAAAATTTAAAATGCACGTTTAGCAAAGCGTGATAAAATGATTCAATAAATAATTTTTCAAACCTTTTCGAGTCTTCGCAGTTTGCTCAAGACCGGTGACCGTGTAAAAAACATTTTGTGGGAGACTGAATCGTACCTGCAAACCGCGCAAAGGCCTGGAACTTTTTGCCTCACTTTTTGCCCCCCGAATGACTGGACGTTAGCGTTCCAGGTATCACATTTTAACTTACATCGAGTTCACTGGTTGAAGTAAACTATAATTGGTAGTCAGTGGCGAAGAAGCCTGAATGAGAAACAAGAAGGCTTATGAAAGTTCAGGCTTCCTCTTTACTCATAAGTTACAAAATTAAGATATACACATGCATACATGACGGGCATATATTGACATAAACTGAATAAACATAATTAAGAGCTGAGTAATTTAATTATAAAGACAATCAAATTATTACAATTTAAGTTATTAATAAATATTCAAAAGAGATGTTTTTAAATTTGATTTGAAAATATTTAAACTGGGAGAAGCTGCATGTTAGTTCATAATTCAGGGAATTCCAATATTTAGGGCCTTGATATTTAATACAAAATTGTTCAAGTTTAGTTGTACAATAATTAGATCTGAATCTAGAAGCATCTGTTTGTACAATATTATTTTCAGGGTGTTGTGGGAAGCATTGGATTACAAGGAAGTCAAGGTTCTCCTGGAGAGTTTGTAAGTGTGGATACTATTATTACACACAAAATAGATCGTGTGAATTTATTAGGATCATATTAGGGTTATGGGTTATGACGAGAAAACGTCGACCACGTAGCACCCCCACTACACAATAGTTTTGACTCCAGATTATAATACCCATAGAACATTGCTAGGTCAGTCGTAATCACAAATTGTGGGGTCAGTGGCTTGCTACATAGAGGGGGTGGGTGGTCCTTTATAGTTAGACAGACTTAAAGTGCACATGAAACGAAAATTAAGTTTGTCTTATTTGAAAGAACACTTAAAATGAGAGAGTAACATCTTTTGCAGTTTTTGGTTTCCTTGCTTCGTTGTTGAGATATTTCAGTTTCTTTGAAATGTAAATTAAACAACTTGACGTCACATGTGCATAATGAGTTATCAGAGAAGGTTATATATCTTTGCTATTTTCAAACATAATCACTTGAAAATTCTACATGTTTGGCGTTGTGAGAGAAACACACGCACATACTTCCTTCGAATTAAGTTTGGTTAAATGTATATAGTTGCCTTTCTAGGTTAGTCTATATAGTATTGATGAAAACCATTGTTAGTGTGGGACGTATCAGCGATTGTCGTGTACCTAAAATTGACAACAGTATTTCCAAAGACCACACCAACTCGGTGACACACCCCAACGATTTAAAAAAATAAATAAATTGGAATCTCAATTGACGGGCAGCACAAACACTTCCATATCTTCTATGGATCGTTTTCACTCACGTGACTGGTGGTCGCTACACATTTTATGACATTTAATGACAAATTACGGACAGTGGTGTGAAGTCTTGCCTAGTGCCTGTATATTATTCGTAAATTTTAATTTGTAAATAATTATCATGACTGCATGAATAACTTTGTTGTCAATTAACATCGTTTATATAGAGTGCAGGACAACATTGTTTACGTCTGTTAACAACTTAGGGATATTTTCAGAAAGCTGAGTTCCCAACGATGTTTGCTATATAGAGGTTTACTGTATTTAGAAATCACTATTGTAAATATTTTTTACGTTTTATGATTTTTTTTTTATATAAAAGGGACCAACTGGAGAGCCTGGAATAGCAGGTGAACCTGGAAAAGCGGGTATTCCTGGTCGCCCTGGTCCTGTTGGTCGCCCTGGAAGCGTGGTATGTTGAGTATCTAGTTTTTACGAAATAGTTTCGTCAACTAGTGTAAATAACTTGATTTTCTTTATTTGTTCGATGCGTTTTAAATTTAATGATTTTTTCGGATTTTTTTTGTAATTCTTTAAGATTACTGTATATCTGTGATCTTAGTGTGGTTAAGCTTTTGCCTCCGCAACTGGAAGAATTTAGATTGCAGGACTTCTGTTGGTTTTTAACGGCTGCCTAGCTTTTCAGTCCTGAAAGTTTTTTTAACGATATTTTAGCACAGTGGAAGCACTGTATATAGAATCCGACATAGTTCAACGCTACTCTGGTTTAAATGTTTTTTTGAACTTAAAAAGTTTATGACCCAATGATGCTAATGGGAGTTTTAAGCTAGTATTGCATGCGGGTCGTTCAGTTTACAGTTTGTATAGTTCGGTACTTTGGTTATAGTTCTTGCTGTACAAGCTGTCGTTAGTTGTTCTGAGGTTTAGACGGGATTCGAAGCCCCCAACCTGCTGAATGCTAGCCAGACGTTCTAACCAAGTGCGCCACTACTAGAACGCAGATGGCAGACCGCGGTTGTTTTACGATATTTATACCACATGGGAACGAGTCAACCATACGTGTGTCACAAATGGGCCACAAGAAACTTTGTGTTAGTAAATTTCCAGTTAAATGTTGTTGTTAGTTAATATTCTATTTTAAACACTGCAACAATATCGCATCCCTATTAAGGTATGGGGAGAAAATTCGCCTACCCCTTTCTGTAGCTTTCCATGCTTCTGTACGCTACCAGGAGACCATTATTGGGCTCATATACCCCAATCCTTACTCCCCAATCCTTACACCCCAATTCTTACACCCCAATTTTCATCCCTTAATACAAGAGACCATTAATGGTCTACTGTTGAAGCCTTGTACAAACTCACAGCAACTAATAATACTCAGTCACTATAAGTTATGTTAACTCAATCATTGTTTGCGTCTTATAATATAATACTTACTTTAAGGGATCGACAACGGACACCTAATTCCAAAACTAAACACACCTAAAAAGAGACTATTGGTTTTCTGTAAAGTTGGAGTCACATGCAGACTGTACCGTTTGCTATTGCTAAACACACTTTGGCATGGAGAAAATGATATATACATTACAGATAGAATATGGCGCTCAGTCCCTAGCTCTGCGTGCCGATCACTCCCCTATATAGGCTTAAACCCTACGTCCTAAGGCTGAGAAACTGTGGAGTAGTTCATTCAGTTGAAATATAGCTAGCCGCGGTGATCGAGACGATATGCGGCAATGTTTTCGTCTGTAGGAAAACCCAGAAAAATTGAAGACGGCAACTTCGGCGGAAACATTTTCTTAATCTAAACAAATATATGAACCGATTGTGGTTTAGGGTGATTACCCACACGCTCTGATGAATGAGGATGTAGGAAAATTGAAAATAACAAACCGGTGGGAGAATGTCCGCAGTGACGCGTTAACATCATGTACATGTGCCAGGCCAAGGACATCACCTCGCCACCAACAGTGGGGCCCTCCACAAAGTTCAGCCATGTGATGGACGTTTGACCCACTTGAGCAGTTAGTAACTTCAGTTTAGGAGCAAATGTAGTATGATACGCCCATTCCAGCAAAACAATGTACAAGTTGGCATAAGAAAATACATAAGAAAATACATCATATAAAGTAAGACAACAACAACATCTATATAATAAAACAAGGAGGAAAAGGAGGAACCCACCGTCAGTGGAGAAGTGACAGTCCTGACCCTGTTGATTGAGGTACCCCGTTTTCAGAACTACCATGACGGGAACTCCGCCTACCGTGAAAATCTGTACGACGTAATAAAGAACACAGCAACGTCGCGCCGTCATCTATTGTCAAACTCAAACACCAACACAATCACGTATTATAAGACAATCAACATAGAACCGAATCTGAATGCATGTTAACACTAACGACAGCTGCTTGCTCGACAGCAAAGAATTAACAAAGCAAATCAAACGCTTACTATCTGTTTTATTTTGGGTTTTTTTTCACTTAAATATTTTAGTCTATTGAGTATTCCGGAGAGAAAGGCCCTGATTCTGCAGGTATCAACAACATACGTATGGCTCAAATGAACTTATCAGCGTCCATTGCTCAGATTGAATTTGCCAAGGTTTGTATTAGCGAGACTTAATATTAAATGATATATAAATTTTACTGGAAAATAGCACAGCTTTAGGCTTGCTTATTACATATGTTATAATTGCAAATTCCAATAATGAACACAATTTCTAAAATCAAGTACGTAATATGTTGTGGCCTATGGGGACACTTGTGGAACACAGGGACATTGGGTTCTTAAATGGTGGAAACGATCGAAGACTGCTGAGGGAAATAAGCACTGATTTGTGGAAATAACCTGCGGCGACTTGCACCAAGATGTCACGTGACTTCAATCTCTTTAAAATAGCACATATGGAAGTATACCCCTTAAAAAAGCAAACAGGTGATATTTGAAGTAAATTTTTGGAATTTAAGTTTTGGTTTTCAAAACTTGCCCAAAGAGAAAACAGCAATATTGTATTTGTTACATGATCAACTAGAATTATTCTTTTTTGCATGGACAAATCTTTTTCAAAATCAAATTTTTACGCAAGAAACGTACATTGTTCATGTTAAGTTTTGGCAGAAACTTAATTAGCGTTTTGCCTTATCCTATTAAAGTGCATTGTGTTTTTGGCTGTCATGTTGCATGACAACATGCTTGTTATCTATAACATGGTGGTCAAAAAACAAAATGTATTTTCATTATGGTACAAAACGTTTTTTATTGTTGCTACAACTTAATGACGTGTACGATATAAAAGTTTTTTTTTTGTATTTAAAGGCAACCATTTGTTGCCAATTGATGCGTTGGAAAATCTGTTTTATAATTTCAATGATTCTCTTGATTTTGTTTCTTTCCTTCATTTTCTCAGAACGTTATACCTGGAGCAAGAGGATTAAAAGGTCAAAACGGCATCACGGTATTGTACTTCGTTATGCTGAAGTTTTATTAGATTTCCCCCCCCCTGTCTTTAATTATATGTAGATAAGTTTTATGGAAACACCATGCACGTATAATATTTAGTTGCTAAGCTTTCGGCCTGTTAACTCAGGCCTTCATCCTTAGATAATTTAAAAAATTCTTAGATAATTAGCATTTGCCTTGGAGGCGAATAGTGCTTTTTCTTCAATCTAATTGGCCTAACAACTAGTTTTGATTGGCTGAGCTACTCACTGTCGCAGCGCATCAACGCACTTCAGGAGATAGTCGGCTGATATATATTATACTGATCTACTTCGCGGGAAATACATTACTTACATTACAAACAACACTGTTATAGGATCTATAAAAAAATAAACATGCAGATTACAAAAACGCCGTATTTAACGCTTTCTTTAACCTTTGCAGCGACTTATTACTGTACAAAGTTTGTGGCTAAATAACTGTAAATAAAAAAAAATTATCATTCTTAGACGCATTGTTATATAGTTTATGTTTATATCGTCGTTTTGTAGGGTATTCGTGGATTAGAAGGAAGTCTTGGGAAAATTGGGAAAAATGGTGTTTGCGTAAGTACTACAGTTTATTAAAAACTTTAATCTCGTAATTATGGAAACCTATATCACTTGTTTAAAATGGTAACGATTTGATAAATTTTGTAAATTGATCATTTGTATAGGTAATAGCATGGTTTCGAGTGCAATTTGGAAAAAAACATGCACGAGTGAGTTTTTCAAATACTGTCAAAATAGCACGAGTCCGAAGGACGAGTGCTATTTGAAGTATTTGAAAAACTCACGAGTGCATGTTTTTCCAAATTGCACGAGAAACCATGCTATTACTTATTAATAATATACATGAAAACATGTTCAAAACAACCGTACTAACATTTTAACGTACGTGTTTAGCCGTCCACTCCTCGCATATTTATTTGTTAAAAAACGCTTCGCTTCCTTTACTACTTGAAAAAGTTTACTCGAGGCATAAAGAAGCTTCTGGTCTTCTTGTAGGTACTTCACTTGGCAATATTAAAGCATAACTAGCTTCAAATTTGAACAAATTATCCCCAAAACCGCCGAATCTTGGCCGCCATCTTTGTTTGTTTTGTGTCGGGAAAAATCCGCTGTACAATCAATTTGATTGGTTCTTAGTGATAACAGATTTTTGCACTGTGATTACAGATTTTTGCACTGTGATTACAGATTTTTGTACTGTGATAACACAATTCTGCACTGTTGTTTGGGATTAACTGCACTGGAATCAGCCAATCACAGTCGAGATATTTTTTCATGTATATTATTAGTATATGTATATTATTATTTCATGAATATTACGCAGTTCTTACATTTACAGACAGGTTACTGAATTAGTAAAATTGAAAAGATCGTAGGGTTTGGGAATGTCTAGAAGTAGAAAAAGGAAGAGAAGAAGAAGAGAAGAAGGGAAGAAGAAGAGGGGAAGAAATAACAGGAAAAAGATAGAATGAGACGTAGGAGGATGAGTAAAAGTAATTGAAGGGGGAAAGGAGAAGAAGAACAAGGAAAGAAACAACGAAGGAGAAAGGGGAAAATAGGAAGAGGAAGAAAAGGAAAGGAGGAGTATGTAAAATAAGTGTAGAAGCAGGATGAGTAGAACAAACGTAGAAATTAGAGTAAGAGTAGTAAGAAGGGGAGGAGGATACGTGGGAAATGGAGTTAGCGGAGGAGGAAGAACTGCAGGAGGATTGTAAGGGAAAAGGAGGAGTAAGAGGAATAGACGAAAAAGGAGTAATAGTTGCAGGTTATGGTGCAGATCACTATAGATTAAACCTTAAGCCGTACCTTAAATTTTGTCTTCCCCCTTTTTTCCTTTTGTTTTTTTTCTTTATTAGAATTAGAGTTTATAGGTTAGGAATAGGATTAGGGCTTGGGTTCGTGTTAGTCTAGTTAAATAATCATTACGTTAGAAAGCATTTTTCAGTGACCAGTCAAATATATACCATTGCGTTAGTTTAGTATTTGGGATGAATTTCTCGTACTTGAAAAACCTGGTTAAGTTCGGATTAGAGCTTGAATGACTTTTCCAAAGCCATCAATATTCATATTTCAAGTCTTAGGACTTATCACTACAAAAAAAGTTCAAGTCCAAGGGGTGAAAAAAACCCCAGATCAAGTCCTCTGCTCAGTACTTTTGTGAGAGATCAAGTTCCTTCATCAACCTGCTCATGTGTAGCAACTGAGCGCTTCTCATTAAACGATTAGATTGGAACTGTTAATGGCCTGGGTTTGAGAAAGTAAGAGGAAGAGCAGAGCAGCAGGTTTACTAGAAGAATTAAGGGACTAACAGCTATACAGCAGGCGCCGAGGACCAGCTGGAATAGGAGAATAACATTAGCACGAGTGGAAGTAGTAATAGCAGCAGCACTATCCCGCTAGCACTACCAGCATCACACTTAACCAACCACCACTACTTCTACCAGCACTGGCACCAATACCAGCAACCACTCGCACCACTACCACTAATTAACATCACCAACCACCACCACTACTACTAGCACCAGCATTACAGAAATACTCCTTGAGCTGTTGCGCTTTAGTGATTTTAAAACTAGCACTGTTGTCCTTACTGCCATTGCCGTTGTTATTGACATTTTACTTTTTTAGGGAAACGAAGGACCTGAAGGACTAGGAGGTCGTATAGGACGTCTTGGTGAGCAGGTAATGACATATAATGAAAGTAATTCGATCAAAAGATAAAAACTAGCTAATTCGATTAGATACAACTGTTACTACGTTCAATACTTGTTTTTAGTTTGATGTACATGATTATTCGTGCGACGTACTGTTTTCTTTGTTTTAATCATATTTGCACGATAATTATTTATTAAGTCACAGTTACCCAGAATTCAAATATATTGTAAGTTTTATGGTAAAGACTTAATATGAACCAGTTTTCTAATTTCCTATAGTTAGTAATTAGTCACATTGTCAGTTACCAATTCGTTTCCGCGCTCGTTTAATACTGATTAGGGTTAGGCACAGCATGTTACACGCTGTAATGCTTCGTGTAACTTATCTCGTAACATGGCCGCCGAGTTAGAATTCTTTTATGTGCACATAAATTGACCTTGTTTTAAAGTAAAAATTATTTTGAATTTCCCACATGAAAACGAGTTCATAAGGGCTAATTTATATGTATATAAAATAATTTTAATTCGGCGGCCATTTTGGAATAAGGTCTATACGCACGTTAACACTGTTTTTGAAAACATGTTTTGTTTTTGTAACACGTTTTGTAAAAATTGTACCGTGTATTACATGGCCCTTTTTGCAATCACAATCACAATGACATGCATTTGACATCTCGGTTCTTTTTAATCAGGGTAGTTTAGGCTATGCTGGACGTCGAGGAGGCGTCGGTCCTAACGGATTGAAGGTGAGTATATTCAAAAACACCTCCAAAATGAGGGGCAGAAGGAGGGTTGAACTTCCATTCGATGTTATTTCCCTGGGTTGTCTACGTATTCACAGGTATATATTTGAAAAACCTCTTTATATAACTAAACAAACAACGGCAAAATGGAATCTAGTTGTTATTTAATCTATGGAAATTTGTTTTAAACGCTAATATAGGGCCATTTATACCGGAGAAAATAGGTCGCGACTTAATTATTTAGGGTACGTCTTATTAAATCGCGAAGACACTCGCATAAATGGTGAATTTGTGCGTGGCCAAAGTAAGTCGCGACTAAAATAAAAACAGGGTTTAAAGCTAGTCCAAAATAAGTCGCGACTTATTAGAAATTGACCGTTTATACGAGTGTGTCCGTGACTTATTTTCTCTCGTTTAAGGGGCTGTTTACATGAGCCGGGCTGACTCGTGTCACGAAATTCTTTCCTCGGCCACAAAAGGATATTTTAATCAACGTTAGGGTTCGTTTACATCTAAACTAAACCAATTCTTCTTTGTACATTTAGTTTACGCGAGTTTCAAATGCACAATGAGATCCTAATCAATCGCGTGAGCCCAGCTAACCGGGCTAGCCCAGCTCATGTAAACAGCCCCTAAATGGCCCTAATATACATGTAGATGTACAGATGACGCTTGTTCTTACCACATTTTAATGTCTTTTGTGCATCTATAATCCCTGAGCAGTGAGCGCACAACAGAAAGTGGAATCTATTTCTTTTATACAATAAAAAGTTAAACAGTTCAGTTGATCGAGAGGTTTTGATAGTATATATGCTTCTCATTTAGGGTGGGCCAGGCGAAGTTGGTCCAAAAGGATTTAAAGGAGAAACTGGACCACTAGTAAGTGTTTTGTTCGGCTTTTAAAAAAAACGCACGTGACTAAGTAATTTCTGAAAAATGTTCTCTGATATTCTTAAGGGTGACCGGGGAGACTTTGGATTAAAAGGTGAAGATGGAGAAGTTGGGGATCAGGTAAGCTGTGTTACTGATCATGCCAGTGGCGGAGGGAAATGTTTTATATTGGAGGGGCTAATTCATGAAATAGAATGATAGCGGGTGGCGGGGTGTGTTTTCACCATTTGTTTTGAAATTTTTGGAAATTTTTAGCCTTATTGTCAGAAATATTGAGGGGCTATAGCCCTCTAGCCCCCTTATTCCTCCATCTTTTCATCATACAAACTAATAAGGTTCAACATTAGTCGCACTTTGATTTTTTTATTCCCAAGTGTACCATTTGGTACTCTTGTTACTTTACTTCGACTAACACCATATTATTTTACTTTTGTTAACGCTAAACGATTTTACTTGTCCATGCAGGGGAGAAATTTCGGGTGAGAGAGAGAGATGAGGGGGGGGAGGGGGGGGGGGGGGGTTAAAAGTGCATGATGGTGGAAGTCCTAGAATCTAGGTATTCTAGTTTCTGCCTCCACAGACCCTTGATTTTTCGTGCGTCACTTTAAAAGAAACAAAGGAGCTATTGGGGACAAGAATAGTGTGTTATTAGTGGCACGGTGGTTAGCCAACTGGCCTTTCACCTCTGCGACTTGATCGGCTTCGATTCGTGCTCGGTGCAGTTATCCGATTAAAATTTTACCTTGGCTGAAAAGAGTGTTTTCAGTTTGACTCTACCAAACATCAGATTTTCTCCGGGTACTTCGGTTTCCTCCAGTAGTCCCCAGACCAATATGGGATGGTCCTTTCTGGATCTCTGGGGAACTGAAAACTTAGAAATGACTGATAGGGTTATCCAGTATAAATAAGTTTAGTTAGTTTTGAATGCGCTAATTTAACTGTATTTGAAAGTTTTCTTTTAAACGCTATTTTCTTAGGGTGAACCAGGACTGATTGGAGTTGAAGGCCCTCGTGGTCTTAAGGTTTGTTGTTAAATAAAACTTTCTATGACGTATAGACTATATATTAAGATTGTTAATGTTTGTGCAGAAGAATTTACAAACAAAATCTTAGTCGAGTTTTTAAACAATAAAAAAATATTTTTTTATTTGTTTTTTTAAGGAGGGGGACATATACGTATCCCTCCTTTTTATATATTTAACATAATAAACGGAAAAACAGTTATTCGAAAAAGTAACTAAAACTATTTTCTTCACAGTCAACCAAAACGCCGTTGTTTTAGTTAGCCTCGAGTGAGTTTTTATTTCTTTGACGGTTACACTACAACCTCGCTCCCAGGGCATTTTTGAAATTGGGAGAGTGAGAAAAGGCCCTGGCATCGACTGGTCACAGTACCCAGAAATACTCGGTGTAATAAATTAGCAATTTAATTTAGTATGCAAAATTCATTCTGAGTAATGACAGTCCCGATGGCGGTCCCGTTGAAGCTATTTGATCATAACTGGCACAAGACTATGCATAATTATGTTTCACGAGGAAAGTTTAACAAAAGCAATCAACCAGTGCAAATGCAGAGTCCACCAACCGATGCCAGGGCTTTTTCCCGCTCTACTGGCCAATTTCAGAAAGGCCCTGGGAACGAGGTTGGTTTACTAGTATTTAGTATTTATCATACGAGATAATTATTTCTAAAACGAAAACGTTTGTTAAAGTAAACATTATTTCTTCTTACATGCTTATTTAAGTGTACCGTAATTAATCAAAACATCGCTATTTTGTTGGGTTTTTTTCCACCAAAAATCTGTATCCGTAGTTTATGGAGTTAAAGTGGCTTCCACCCATTATTTTTGTTGGTCAGCGGTTACACCTTGAGCGCATGCGATAACTTCAAATTATTTTTCTGCTTGAACTTTGTGGATGTTAATTAAGCTGATGTTCCATGGGAAGCGAATAACAAGATAAAATTAATTTGAAACTTAAAAAGAAATTATGCGAAAGTAGGAAATCATGAAATTTAGGATTTTAGGAAGTTTGTATAAATAATACGTTATATATATATATATATACACATTTAATTCTAATTTTTCAAACATACAACAACAAAAAGTCTTAAGAGAGAGCTAAATGGGAGAGCAATGAAATATACACCACCTCGAACTGAAAAATATTGTTAACTGCATTGCTCCGGGAGAATAAATTGCTTAGGTTGGTTTAGATTCGGAGTTGTATATACTTGTTTTTTAGTTCGGGTCAATTTTTTGGTAGTGCTTCGATTAAATGCCGCATTGTCGTAAATAATTGCGGTGCCTATTGAGGGTGATGGTTTAGTTTAGTTAAGTTTATATGCATGGTTTATGTAGTTTATATAATTTTTTGATGAACGGAATACCCTAACAAGCTAGGAGTCCAATTGAAAGAGTTCCGACTTCCGCGGGCTTACAGATACGATTTAAGTCTTACCATTACCTGGTGTTGTTCAAACGTAGCACTATCTCCTCAAATATTTTTAAGACTGAGTGGTGGTTCGACCGGCAAGGATTGAGCCCAAGTCCCTCAGCTTATATACTCTGCTTGTAGACAAGTCGAGTAACCACTACGGTCCACTAGATCATAACGCCTGGTAAACGAATCGAGTAAATCTTTTTTTCCAGATTTTCTGCCTTGCATTGTCAAATCTATAACACTTTTTGTAAGATCTTATTTGTTTGTAAATATAGATATAATTATATTAATTGAAATCAAGGCAAAGTTAAATAAAATAAAAACATAAATACGGTGAAATAAATACGGCATCTACATGTATGAGTCCTATCTTGTTTTATCTATGGTTATATTTCATTCTGGTTTTTGTGAGGTGTAAGAGTTACTTAGTGTTGGTGAATGAATTTATAGTTAATTCAATCAATGTTTTATAGGGATCTAGAGGACCACCAGGCGTAGATGGTGAAGTAGGTTTTAAAGGGTTTATTGGTGATACGGGAGAAGTTGGTCTGCGCGGAATAAACGGAATAAAGGTAAGTTTTTAAAGGTTTTTTTTTACTAGTGTACTTCGCATTTTGTTTTCTGTTCAGGGAATCAGTCATATCATTGGATTGGTTAAACTAAATTGAAGAAAACTTGGCAGACTTATTATAAGTAATAACATGACTTGAGGGAAATTAGCGGTTAAATTTCCCGCAGCCGAGGGAAGGTTTGTGAAAGTCCGTGGGCCGCAGGCCCATGCAAGGACTTTTACAAACTCTTCCCGAGGCAAAGGGGAAATTTAATCGTTAATTTCCCGAAAAGTCATGGTATTAGTTTGTAATATTATGATCGCCGAGGAAAACTTTGAGAATCTTACCGACAGGAAATTTACACGGTTGATCAGAGAAGTTGCGTCTAATTTTCCCGTGCATGTTGATGAGGGAAAATATATGCAAGCGGGAAATTTAATGCTACTGCACAAGTTATGCATGTCGTCACAGCTCAAATTTGAAATGTGAAAGCCGTGTAAAAGTTACTTTCCATTATTTTAGATGTTCTTCGAAATATAATCATAAAAACTGGGGTCAATTTTCATGTTATGTGCGCTTTAAACATTTCTTGTGGTAGAACAAAGATTTTTTTTGCGAAGTAAACTGAAATAGGCATGCATGCATAATGCTGGAACATGCTACTAATCCACTTGCGCTCTCTTCCTTTTGTGAATGTTCCAAAACATACCTTATATTAACCATTGTAGATAAAAAAATGCTTATTATTGGATCTTTATCATTAGTATTTACTGATTATTTGGTGGGGTTTTTTGTAATTTCCCCTCTCCATTTTTCCTTCTAATTTTTGTTCAATTTTTGCACTACATGTAGGGTGAAAAGGGACGAAAAGGAGCAGTAGGCGACTCAGGAATTGTGGGACTACGAGGAACCCCCGGTCCAATTGGGTTTTACGGAACTGTTGGTGAACCCGGCCCTATTGGCGAGGACGGGAAAGCCGGACCAAAAGGCAAAAAAGGCGCCAATGGTAAGCGCGGGAAAGAAAGTTCGCTTGGAGAAGGAGGAGAAATGGTATGTGTAAAAAAATTTAGATATTTGTCAATGATTTCATGATCAAAGTTTTCTGCCTTATCTATTATAAGTTTTTGTATATATAGACTGTTTTGATAATAGCGACCATGCGCATCTTAATAACTTTTTCTGGCCTAGTTTGTATCTTTGCATTTCAAAATAATCTTTGCTTTATAACGATGCCAGAAAGGCTTGCATATATATACTTGCACATATAGTGTTGCATAACTTAATATTTACGCACAATTAATTTTTCGTGTTTCACTTTGTTAATATGTAATTATAGTGTGTATTCTATTATAGGGTGATCCTGGTAGAAAAGGGGACACTGGTTTTCAAGGTTACAAAGGGGCAAAGGTGAATGATCTTAAGCTGTTATTAAAACATATAGGGTTATGCTTTACCCTGCGAGCAGAGCCTTCTTTTCCTTATTTCTTCGCTGAGAGAAAACACGAATACAAACAGAGCCTACTTTTCTTTCTCTCTCTCAGCGAAGAAATAAGGAAAAGAAGGCTCTGCTCGCAGGGTAGGTTATGCTTTTGAGCCTGACGAACGTTTGCTGAACGTTACATTACACCATGCATTATACTAGTTATACACGTGCCACTTATATACTTTGTACTTATAGTAGTAAAATTGTTCTATACGTCAAACCAACTATATAGAATGAAATCTGCGTTCAATGGACCTTTTACCTTTTAGGAAAAACCCGCAATGCATTCGGGTAGTTGGGTATCACTTCACTTCCAGGTGAAATGGCTGCCGCGAGGCGAGCACTTTTACTTGGAAGAATAATTGATTAGTTTTAACCGCTTTTATCTTTCGAGAGTAAACTTTACTTATTGCAGCATAACTAGGGGGGTATCTACTACATTCTGTGGAAAAGGTAATGAAGTTACTGCAGTCGTTGTCGAGAAAGTCAATTCAGAGTGATCGACTGAGCGAACACGATTCGAACAAAAACATTTATGAAGAAAGGTCTGTGCGAGCGTTTGCAGGTGAGTAAGCTTATCAAGTGGCGATCAATAAAATATTTTGCTATGTGGATATTTGTTTGTAGTTTATCTGTACAGATCGTGTCGTTTTTGCAATTGTGCACGTCTCTTTAAGCCTTTTTTCGCTTATTGAGACTGACAAAGTTTGGCCATGCTTTCGATCAAACGTTCGATAAACAATACCCCTACTAACAATGTTTTGGTTCTGTTTTGGAACGAGAACTAAGCTTGTCCAGTGAGCAAAAATTCAGGTTTTTACAAGAGCTGCAACTTAAAAGTGCTTTCGCGAGTTTTGCAGCCGTTGCTTTGCTTATTTTCTTTGTGTCTTGATTCGTCTCCTCCCAAGTAATTTAGTAAGTTCTAAAATATTATGCACTTGTCAAAGTTTAGCCTCAGGGTAGGGGGGACGATCAAACCCAGGGGGATTTGACATTTTTTGAAAATTTACTTCAAATTCCTTACCCAGGGGGCAAACATTTGTGTCAAATAAAGAAACAAACTTTTCTGTGGTTCCACCATTGTATCAATATAAATGCACCTATCAATGTTAAGCCCCAGGGTGGGGGCAACCCACAGGGATAGAGTTTGTGGGGAAAAATTGTCAAATTCCCTTGCAGTAAAATAGCCTTGTTGGTCAAAATACCCCTCCCTGGGAAATATCAAGTGCTAAAATATAATATTAAGACCATTTTATGTGTCAAAAATCCCGTCCCTCGAGCTTCAAGTCAAGAAAGTCAAATTTCCCTGTCTTGGGAAGTCCCACCCTGGGGCTTAACATTGATAGGTGCATAACAATTGATTCAAGGAGAAACAACATTAACAGCATAATAAAGCAGTCAGAACAAAATCTATGCACCGTATGTGGTAGTGTTCAGGGAGCTGGACGTTTTAAATATTACGAATAAATGATAAACTAGAAAAACTAAACTAATTGCTCTTGTGGTTGATCAAGAGCATTTAAGCCCATTTCAAACCTTGCACTACTGAAGAGGGCAGTTTCCAGTCCATCTCTTCTGAAACCTTTAAAATTAAATACAGTAATGTATTGGTCAACAAACTAACAGAATATTAAACTTATATTGTCAAAGAAACTGAGCACAATAAGCACAATTTCAACCTGAGTGATAATAGAGCACTAAAATACAATAAAAACAGCTCATATTTACCTATCAGATTTATACACTACCTGTACATTTCAATACTTGGTGGTCATCAGACTCCCACATAAAATTATCAAACATCCCCTCTCGGGATGGTTGTTTTTGTCAAATTCCTAACCCACAGGGGCATGGAGGTTGTTACGTCCAAGATGGGCATTGTCGTTGTGATCAAATGACAAAGGTGACTTGTTTTGATTGGAGTGGCAAGTGTAAACTGTGAGAGTGCGAGAAAGTGCGCAATCTATAACCCGTGATTAAACAGTGATTTAAAACATGAATAGTGACTGAATTGTTGGGTGACAACAAGGGAGGCAATCCCCAACAAATTATTTTAGTAAAAACTTTATAAAACACCCCCTTCCTTTGAATGGACAAACCACCATGGACATGTCGTATTTAAATTATTTAATCAATACGATTAATCGATATTAATCGATTGTTGACAATGATTAATCAATTATGAAAATAAACCGATGGGAGCAGCTCTACAGTAGCTTATTACAGTAATAATATTTTAACCTAAAATAACATTTGTAGTGCTTAGCTTAACTTGTTAAATATGTTGATAGTTGAATAGTTTGTAAACGAAATTATAAATATTTGTACTGTATATACATATTAGGAATATATTTATAATATTAAAATAGTTAAATTAGTTAGAATATAATTTATTAATATGAAGGATGAACCTTGCACTTTGAAGGAGGCAACAAACTGTGCCAAGGTGAGACAAAGCGATGGACAAGAGACTTGAAATTCTTCCACCTTTATTTACCTATGAGCTGTTGCAAAAGCAATGCTTTTATAAAGCATCTGGGATTCTGGGAACTGAATTAGCCAGTGACAACTCTACTGGTGCTGTCAAAACAGAATCAAATAACTGAAGAAATTGTCTGTGCTAACTATGTGTAAGGCTGGTATTAAAGGAGGATGCTGTAAACATGTTCTAGCATTGCTATTCCTAGCATTTTTTTTATCATTTATTCATTTGTTAATATTAAAAACATCCAGCTCCCTGAACACTACCACACATATTTTGTACTGACTTCTTTATTATGCTGTCAATGTTGTTTCTCCTTGAATCAATTGTTATGCACCTATCAATGTTAAGGCCCAGGGTGGGTGGGGGCAGGCAACCCATGGGATATTGACTGATTCAACATATCCCGAGACAGGGAAATTTGACTTTCTCAAGGGATGGGATTTTTGACACATAAAATTATCTTAATATTATATTTTAATACTTGATATTTCCCAGGGAGGGGTATTTTGACCAACAAGGCTATTCTACTACAAAGTCAATATCCCTGTGGCCAGTGGCTGTGGGTTGCCCCCCACCCCACACTGGGGCTTAACATTGATATGTGCATTTATATTGATACAATGGTGGAACCACAGAAAAGTTTTTGCCCCCTGGGTAAGGAATTTGACGTAAATTTTCAAAAAATGTCAAATCCCCCTGGGTTTGATCGTCCCCCCTACCCAGAACTTACTAAATTTAATACTTGGGAGGAGACGAATCAAGACACAAAGAAAATAAGCAAAACAACGGCTGCAAAACTCGCGAAAGCACTTTTAAGTTGCAGCTCTTGTAAAAACCTGAATTTTTGCTCACTGGACAAGCTTAGTTTTCGGTCCAAAACAGAACCAAAACATTGTTAGTAGGGGTATTGTTTATCGAACGTCTGATCGGAAGCATGGCCAAACGTTGTCAGTTTCAATAAGCGAAAAAAGGCATTAAAGAGACGTGCACAATTGCAAAAACGACACGATCCGTACAGATAAACTACAAACAAATATCCACATAGCAAAATATTTTATTGATCGCCACTTGATAAGCTTACTCACCTGCAAACGCTCGCACAGACCTTTCTACATAAATGTTTTTGTTCGAAGCGTGTTCGCTCAGTCGATCACTCTGAATTGACTTTCTCGACAACGACTGCAGTAACTTCATTACTTTTCCCACAGAATGTAGTAAATACCCCCCTAGTTATGCTGCAATAAGTAAAGTTTACTCTCGAAAGATAAAAGCGGTTAAAACTAATCAATTATTCTTCCAAGTAAAAGTGCTCGCCTCGCGGCAGCCATTTCACCTGGAAGTGAAGTGATACCCAACTACCCGAATGCATTGCGGGTTTTTCCTAAAAGGTAAAAGGTCCATTACCTGAGTCCCTTTACCTCAATGGTTACAGCGTGGTACAAGCTATCAGGAAATATCGGAAACAATATAATTCTGTATGAGTTAAAACAGTGGCAATTTTCCTAGTAAAGTTGGATACATCTTTTAATAACAAATTTTTTTTATTCAATTTTCTTATTTGTAGGGTTTACCCGGAGATACTGGTCCCAGTGCTGAAGATGGAGAAACAGTATGTGTATATTGTAGTTAATTTAAGTTATCGGCGTATGTTGGGGCACGCTAAACTTCTTTTTTACTTAATTTTGTACTACTTATTCAGGGCGAACAAGGAAAATCGAGTGACAACGGAATGCAAGGCAACACAGGAGAATCAGTAAGGTTTCCATTGTATTGTACACATTATTTTGCGATTTAATTTTGACAGAACGTTTATGAAAAGGGGGAAAAACGAACGCACAATTTCAAAGTTTAACCTGACATGCTATCTACTACACTGAGGATTTAGCGCGGTGGTTTATTTTAGAGGGTCTAGTCCATAAATTTATATTATCCAGTGCAGAGAATCTGTTTCAGCGAATCTGGTTCAAAGAGTCTACTACTGTAGACTCTGATCTATATTGTGTGTTCAGAGCACACAATATGGATTTAATAGTCCAGAGAATCCGGGGTGTGTGGAGAATTTAGTTCAGAAGTCTAGTCCAGAGAATCTCTAAAGAATCTATGAAATTTTGTCCAGGATATATATCCAATCCAGAAAACCAATTTAAAGTGTTTGTGAAGTGAAAAATTTGTCGGCATTTTTTTGTTTTAGTAAACAGAGGTGCTAGCATGGTAAGAACATTCACCAAAAATTCCCGAAGTTCGCCATGGCTATTTTATTTCTAGAGAAATTGGGGCTTTCGCTAATAATGCTTTAAGTACTATTTCAAAAACTCATTAAGAATTCATGAGGAAAATTCAAAAGAAATTAAAGTTTAATCAGTGTCTTTATATGTGATAAAGATACCTCCTGATTTACATAAACTTTAGCTTTGATTTTCTCGGCTTAGACAAGGTTATTTTTCAAACTTACTACGCCAATGAGCTTATCAAGTGGTTCGTTTTTGAAGCCGGTCAATAAACTCGCAGTTCGTGTTTTATCAGATATAAAAACACTCGGCTTCGCCTCGCGTCTTTATATCTGATAAAACACTCCTGCTCGTTTATTAAACAGTACTTAAACATGAGCAGCAGTGTTTTATCCGATTTAAAACACGAGGCGATAGCCGAGTGTTTTAGATCTGATAAAACACGTACTGCGAATGTTTTAAGTAATAGATACAGCATGAGCAGCCGATCTGTATCTGATTTACAAGGCGAGCCGAAGGCGAGCCGTAGTAAATCAGATACAGATCGGCTGCGAATGCTGTATCTTTCTTAAAATACAAATGCATCTAAGTAATCAAGTTCACCAACTATTTTAGCGATATACTCTATTTTAGCCGAGAAAATCGAAGCTAAAGTTTATGTAAATCAGGACGATTCTGTATCCGATTTACAACCTCTGCTACGGTATTGATTTCTTTTGTGTTTTCCTCATGAATTATTAATGAGTTTTTTAAATGGCTTCAGAAACTATCCATATATAATAAGGTCATATAGAAATCAATTTTTAAAATTGAAGTTGTCTGAGCCGCAAAATCGAAGAAAAAGTTCATCGAAAATAGCGAGCGTGTCTCTTTAACATATAGAGACACGTCACGGTCATGATTTCCTTTGTGTTTTCCTCATGAATCATTAATGAGTTTTTGAAGACGTACTCAAATGTGCATCTATGCAAAACAACAATGGATTTTTGCATCAGTGATCATTTGCGTACGCCACAAGGCGTTGTTACCAAGAAGTCCAAATTTCTTCAAGAACCAGGAATGTAGTCATGGTAGATTCTTTTGAAATTTTCAGCGAATGCTCTTGCTATATGCTTTTTTGTTTATTAAAATTTAAAAAGTGCCAAAGAGATTTTCACTTTATAGACACTTTAAGAGATTGTGTTCACGAAAATTTTGATGTTCAGATAATTCAATCTATAGTAGAATTCGATCTTTTGAGTTTAGTCTATTCTAGTGTAGTCCAGTTGTAGATTCCCAGGGATCTTGCATGGTTTGGTCGTTGCAGGTATTCTCTTCCAATTATTCACAACAACAAATTCTATCTATTTTGTTATCTTCATATTATATATTCTTCTTTTCAACAGGGTGAATCAGGAAGCCCAGGAGTAAATGGAGAGTCTGGTTTGCGAGGAGAGCCGGTAGGTCGTCAAATGTATATGAGTATATATATATCGGCATGATATTAAATTCATGTTACAGCCGTAGAAATTACCGGCCAAATATGATATTACTGCATATGGATTCTATTTAATGTGTATAGTTGAATGCCAAAATATTTTTTGATTTGAACTTTTATTTGTTTGTATTTCCAAAATAGTAATGAGGATGACGTCTATGTAGGCATAATTTGCATTCGCACTAGTGTTCCGTTACAGCAGAAATATTACCCAATTCACATGTTAAACGAATACTTGAATAGTATATTCTATATTTTATCATTTTTTTCATTAAAATCTTCAAGCGGTTTATTATAAGAAAAGAAAAAAACACACACAAATGCCTACATTGACGTCATCCTCATTAGTATTTTGGAAATAAATATTTTGGCATTCAACTATTCACGTTACATAGAACCCATATCAGTAATATCTTATTTGAGTTTATAGGCACTTTAAAAATGTATTATTAATATTGTTTTTCAATGTCATGTTAATAACTTGAAGTCTTTTTCTAGGGAGAAAAAGGAAATATTGGATTATCTGGTAGAAGAGGACTGGAAGGACAACCAGTAGGTAACTTTCATTTCCCGTACTATAGGTAAACATTGTTTAAAGAGTGGAAGATCGCATTGTATATAACATAACATAATCATAATGTATAACGACATTTGAAGAAACATTGTATATCGTTTTTAAAACGGGTCATTTGCTAGTCGTAGGAATTTTTGGCTTGGATCGATCTCGGATCGATTTGAAATTTTACAGGGTAGTGTGAACGGCCCCGTTTACACGGTACTGGACGAATTCGGAAACGGTTCCGAATTTGTCTTCCGCGTGTAAACAGGCGGAACCGTTCTCGAATTAGTACGGTTCCGCCTAATAAGACGAACTCGAGACCGTTCTCGAATTCGTCCTGTACCGCGTGTAAACGTTGGCCTTAGTGATGAATGTATTTATATAGGTTAAACTGATTAAACACACTGTTGTCTAACGCCAGACGATTTTACTCGTCACGGGGAGAACTCTCGGAAGTCATGCAGGAAAGGGTTAATTTCAAACTGCGAAACGTACTTACCTTATTCACTCAAAATATTACACATACAGGGAAAACCCTAACTTGCGTACTCGCAGCCGGACGTGTTTACTCTAATTCCATGTAACTTTAACCTAAACACAAAATTTCTTATTTTAACTTTGCGTAAGTACGTGATAACTAAGGCTGAATGACTTGGGGATCACTTGGTGCGGATGTTTCTTATTCCTATAACAGCCGCACTGACACTGGAAACACTGACCTCTATATAACTGGACTGCGGGTGCCCCACGAAAAAATGGCCCAATTACACGCCATCAGCCGTCATCTTGTTATGTCTGAGCTGCGAAATTGACCAATCACAGGCCAGCTTTTGGCTAACCGTGTTTTATGAGAGTAAAAGTGGCATGGGACCAAATTTAAAAGAGAAAAACGAGCTGAGAGTTGACAAACACTTTGTAAGCCGATTGTCGGTAAGCAAAAAGTGCAACTAAACTGAACGTACTTACAGGTTTCTTTTTAAAGGATAATTCTGAATGGTTTTATGTTGTATTTGAGTTTCTTCGTGTTCGGGAAGATGTTTTAATTGTCCGTTTTGAGCATGCTTCATTCGACAACAAACACGGCAAAGAAAAAAGCTTGGAATTTTCCAAGGAACTTTTGTTTCACGCTATAATTTACATGTATTTCAATATCTTTGAACTTTTTACTTTAAAAAAGAATAAATTTCTGTGTAAACGTCTTTCTCAAATCAAAAGAGTTATCGGCGTGAGTCGTCAATAGGAGACACTTCATGTAATACAAAAGTATCGGGAACCCGCAGTCCAGTTATATTAGAGGGCCGGCCAAGGCTTCAAAATATTACTTTTGATGGCATTTTTTGTTACAAGCAGGCAACCATGCTAAATCATATCGGATAGTGTATACTTTGAAGGTGAGGGGTGTTGGCAGTCGTGATTATTGATTTATATACTAAAATTTCGAGTTTTTTTGAAAGCACAATGTGGTGGATGGGATATCTGAAAAGCGATGCCTATTTACGTTTGTGTATTATTTGAATTACAAATTCAGAATGCTATCCAATCAGCGTGCCTGAAGTTCTGATTATTCTAATTCGCATAGCTCACAATTATAAACAAACAAGAAACATGGCGCAAATTCGCCTAAATGTAACACTTAGAAGAACAGCCACAACAATCTGAAAACTTTTTGTTACAAGCAGGCAACCAGCATAGAAATGTAGCTTAGACATTGATCAAGATGACTAGGCCGGTTGCCTTCCATGTATCACAAGATAGTAATGTTTAACCGGTGAGTTAAATGTCTAAGGATATTATGAGCAATACTATACTATAGTACAAAAGCTCAGCTTTAACGCCATATTTCTTGTTTGTTTATGATTGTGAGTTATGCGAATTAGGTTAAGCAAAACTAGAGGCACGCTGATTGGATAGCATTCTGAATTTAGCTAATTCAAATAAAACACAAAAAGCTCTAAATTTTAGTATATAAATCAATAATTACGGCTGCCAACACCCCTCACCTTCAAAGTATACACTATCTGTTACGATTTAGCATGGTTGCCTGCTTGTAACAAAAAATGCCATCAACGGTGTTTTTGAGACACTTTTATCGAGGTTGGCCGGCCGTCTATATACAGTGTGTATAAAAAACCCGGAACCCTTTACACGATGCCGGTACAATTTGAAAACGGAACAAAATCATGCCGGTGTGTAAATACAGGCCAAAAAGTCTTGCGTTTACACGGTGCCGGTATAATATAATGACGGATTAGCATGTGACTATTCTCCTCCAATGAGAATTGAGAAGACTTTGTGAATATTGCTGACCCGAATACTGTGGTCGTATATATCGTGATTACCGTCATCAAACTGTTACGGCACGGGCGTTTACACGATACCGGTTAGTGTTCCGTTTTCATTTCATGCCGTCAAGGAACCCGTCTTCGTTTTGTGCCGTTTTCATGTCATTTTTGTGCCGGTATCGTGTAAACACAAGACCAAAACGGCATGATTTTGTTCCGTTTTCAAATTGTACCGGCATCGTGTAAACGGGGTCTTAGAAAATGAATTAATATTCTGTTCAAACAATCTGTTGTAGTAGTTTGAAAGCCCTAAACACCTCTGAGCCACGGATGCGTAAAAACACGGTCTTATACACCTGGGAAATTAAGATAACTTGAAGTGTATGCGTGGTGAAAGTATTTAAAAGCTTTTTCTCTTCCTGTTTAACTTATGTGCTGATTAATTTATAACGCAGCGCTTTTAGGGCTTTCAAACTACTACAATAGGTTGTTTTAAAAGAATACTAATTAATTTTCAAAGGGTTCCGCTTTATTTTATACACACTGTAGATCGATGCCATTGCGTTAATTGTCTTTAACATCAGTATTCTCTTTAGGTGCAGACCACGAGTTGTTTTTTCTTCTTCTTGTTTTTTTCAACGTTGTTTATCGCAATCTTTTTAGACAATAATTAAATGATAAAAGCAGTTTAGGAAGTAACGTATTCATATTCAGCTTTAAAACTTTTAGATTCAGGTTTTATAACTTTTTTGTTTCAGGGTTCCAAAGGAGAACCTGGACCTGATGGTCGACGTGGGCCTGTTGGACCTACAGTTAGTCCAAAATATTATCTAATTTGTAATTTATGATACATATTTCTTTAATTTATAATACATATTTCGGTACAACTGCAGTTTAGGGGACACCAGTGTCAAACGCCAAGACTGGCGCCAGGGTTTATGAGTAATGATTTATTTAACGTCGTAAGCACAGGATGTGGTCGCCCAATCATCCGAGCCAGAGGCTCATGTTAAAAGTGCACGACATAAGCTAAGACCTAATAAGTGTTGATTTTACGGAGGGAGGAAAACCGCAGAACCCTGTGAAAAACCCTCGAAGCACAGGAGAGACCAACTAAACTCTACTCATGTGAAATTCAAGTTCGAGAACGGGGCTATTCCCAGACGGTCACCCATCCAAGTACTAACCCCGTCCAACTGGGCTAAACTACAGCGGTGAGAGACAGCGCCCTAACAGCACACGCCATGCACCCGTGCTTCCCCTTCCCTTTACGGTGAGATTGAGCCTTCAGACACCTTCTCAGGCGGTCAGCCGGTCAGCCGGTCAGCAGACGAGTGGTGTCCGTTAAAATGCAGTTCATACCATATTTGTTTAATTTATTGTTTATGTCAACAAGTTGTTACAGCATTGTTCAACCAGACAACAATGCTGTAACAACTTGTGAGATTTTTACGCGTGTATAGTATAGGCCTCTCGCCTTCAACCTATAACACCAGTTTCTAAATGGCTAAGTCAGCTAAGTCATGTCCCAAGAACCACGTGAAATGTAGAAAAGTTGTTAATTTTCATTATTTTAAGAGTTCTTTTAATTAAAAGAACCTTAATTTTACTTATTTAAAGTAAAAAAAATTTAAATCAATTATTTAAAAATAATTGAATAAGCGTTGAGTGATAGGTCATAGGTCATATTTATATTGGAAGTGAAAGTAACCATGGTTCTTCGCTCTGTAGTTCATGTTCATATATTAAGGTTTTAATGGTTTTCTTTAATCTAAATTTATGTTTGGCATTAATTTTATTTTAAAAATGTATCTTTTTTAGAATCGTCCAGGTATACCCGGGAGATTTGGACCTCATGGTGAAAAAGGAACAAGGGTAAGATCTAAGGTCACGATTATTCGACTTGATTTCTGGTTTAGATGCATGTTATAAAGAAAAATAATCAGTTGAATGATCTGTTGGTTCATAGTCCCTTTTACTTTACAAAGTTGGTCTTAGTTATCATGCTTTAAAACCATAAATTGCGCCTGTGTATTTGCAGTCTGTAAACATATTTCTCAAACTCATTAATAAACCATGAGGAAAACATAATGACATTCAGTTACCGAGACGTTGTTGTGAAATGTGGTAATAAACGCCCATAAATTAAGACACTAAGTTTTACCTCAAATTTCTCTTTAAATACTGATTTGTTTGAGAAGCTTTTAGAAGTTAGTTAAAAAACTTGGCTATCGCCTCGTTTTTCAACACACTTCTCGGTGTTTTCAAATTAGACAATACACGGCTTCTCGTGTATGATATATTACATCTTAAACTATAGAAAACGTTATGTTATTATTGGACAATAAAACCTTTTGGTCTTTTTCACGTCCCAAATAATTTAGGAGGTAATTTAAGTTCGGTATTTAGCAAACGTGGGTACAGAATGAGATTGGTACAATTTTTTTAAAAAAACAATGCGAACATCTGATCTAATTTTGTTTTGTTCAGTGGTTTTGTGAAGTGAAGTGAGGTGAAGTGAAGTGAGGTGCAGTGAAATGAAGTGAAATTAATTGAATTGAAGTGAAGTGAGGTGAAGTCGTCTATCCCCCAATGCTTTAGTAAAATATTTGCTTTTGTAGGGTGACCCTGGAAAACCTGGGGCTCGTGGAAGGTCAGGATTAAAGGTAGGTTTTGTTAATAATTAATAAAAGCATTGTGTTGTAGCCACCAAGCACACGATACAATACAGTGATAGAGGCAGTGCATGGCAGTGTAGGAGAAATCGGGGAGGTTAAGCCCGACTTCCGATGCGAATACCAATACAGATATTCTACACTTTCGCTTCGTTGTCATATTAGAAATCCGATAAGCTTCCTAATTCGAATGCGAATACTGAAACTGTGAAACATGCAGAGTATAGTATAAACCTCGAAAACGTCTTACTTCTGCAAGTATATGATGATGACATTATAGACGAGGAAGAGCTTCTTCTCGCCCTAAAGCTAAGAAAATTAGAGTGACCAGATCCCATATTCGGTCTGCATCATCCCATCAAACTGACTTCCGAAATACGGTCTACTGTCTTCGGAAGTATCGACTACCGAAATCCCATACGCCGTCGTCTACATGATGTACTGCGCATGATCAGAACCGTATTCAGTATTGGTGCTCGCATCGGAAGTCGAACTTAACCTCGCTATCGACTAGGCGACTGCAACGCGCTGAAACACTTTGTCACTACTGCGCCTAGATGAGCTGCCAAGCTGGGAAAAGATGCGGAATACGAGTATAGTTGTTATAGCAGGAGATCCCGTGAATGTTAGGGGAAATAAATTGACAAAAAAACGGAGTCAAAACTACTGGGTGAGGACAAGTGGTTGGCGTCGTTTGCGGGTGGATGGTTTTAAAAATTACCACGGACTGTCGATGGTTATGTAGCCTGCGTGGCCGGCGTACTTGCGAGCGAGTCTGCTTGTGGCCACGCAGGATAATGGTCATGGGAAGGGCCTGTTCCTCGTTAGCGGTTCGGATTATTCTCATTTATTTATTTTATTTGCCTTGCCTTACTCAAATTATACATACAGACATCAACACGAACAACTGGCAGGGCAACCGCAACAGCTTACGCCAATTTCTGCTGTCCCTATCTACATTAAAACGGAGTTCTAGTGCTAAACGATAATAGTTATATAGTCTTTAAAGTAGAAAATCCACAAATTGAGCAGACGTATGCAAATGAGATTAGGTAGAACCCCTGCCCAAAAATGGCTGCGCTAAAGAGTTTTGTCTGATCATCGTAATTGTTATAAAGAAAAAAAATGACGATTTTGTTGATGATTATGTTTCTAGGGATTTCCAGGAGAAGTAGGAGAACCAGGTTTTGCTGGATTGTTTGGTCCACCGGTATGATTTTGAGTTGTTTTGTTTTGTTTTGTTTACTAGCTGATATAGGGGAAGAATACTACTTAATAAAGACGATATTGTCGTAGTTTTAAAGATTCTTATCGTAGTTTTAAAGTTAATTATAAGGAGTTTATTTTAAAGTAACGTTAGAAATGGTATACGTATATATATTTGTATTGTAAAGTACACGTAATACATGTGTGACGGGACAGATGTTTGATGGACGTCTTTATTACTATGAAAATTTTCTGGGTATTTGAGCTTGACGCACATCTATCAAACGTGTGAATTTAGGCTTTGAAACACCCTTTTCCACGTAGCTTTGGTTGAATCATATAGGATTAAGAAATGGGGGATACCTCTCCCTCTACTTTTTCAGGATTTACCCCACTGCATAGGAGTAGATAAACCCCCCTCCCCCACTATGGTGTATCAAAGAGATGCCGCCTCATTAATATTCAGCGTAGCGTAACGCGTTGTGTAACGCGTGGCGTAACGTATTGCGAACGGAATAATACTTAACAAATAGATTCCATTTTGCTGTTGTCTGTTCAGTTATCGATGCACAGATGACGTCACAACGTGGTAAGAACAAAAAAGTGGCCCACGAGACGTAGTCGAGTGGGTCACTGATGTACTTAATACCACGTTGTGACGTCCTCTGTGCATGTATAACTGAACAGACAACGGGAAAATGGAATCTATTTGTTTTATACAATAAAAAAGTTTAAAAAAACAACTTTTGATAAGATTTATTGAATTTCCCGCCGAACTTCCGGGGCATTGAAAAAGATGAAGCACGCCATCTGACGTGATCCATGATCTATACAAAACCAGCAATATGATTGGTTCGTGACATTGGAGTGGCGATTTTCATTGGTTCACAGCAATCAGAACAAGTTGTGACGAAATCCGTGCATCTGTCCAGTAATAGATCATGGCTCTCGACCAATGAAAACGTGCAAAACATTTAGCTTATTGTATAAAAAATAATAGAGCATGATTGGGCAAGACTGGGATAATTAGCGCACATGAGGCTATATAAGCTCGGTGATTTCGTATAGGGGGGGGGGGGGGGGTTACCTACTCATGGGTTTATACGCAGGAAACACTCGTGTAAATTCAAGTTGTTTTTAGTTCAGATACAGCTTGCACGAGAAAAAAACTACTGGCATTACAGGCGGAGAGATTAACTCCTTAAAATGAACAGAGTATAAATTGTGTTATTTTACGCTGAAAGAAATATTATAGTGGATAATTTTTTTTCCTGTTAGGGTCGTCCAGGTTTTGATGGTGTTTTTGGTTTGCATGGAACTCCTGTAAGTAATATTACGAAACGATTTTAATTTTCTTTATTTTGTATAAAATGGAAAGATAGGAATATTTGTATTCAAAAGAATCATTCTGCATGACTGATCTGTGTTGACTGCTCCGTAAAAAAAATAGGGATTTGTACATTTAATCACCAAATCGCAGTAAACACTGTTTCTTAGAAAATGATTGGTAGATAATTATCAATTTTTTTTGTGGGGCCTATAGTATTTGTGAAATACTAGTATTGCACAATGTTTTTATTCTTTATATTTTTGTGTATAAACAATGTTTTATATCGTTACATGTGCTCCAAGAGCTAAATATTACAGATTTAGAAATTAGACTGAAGTTATAGAAACACGAAACCACAAGTATTTTCACTCGTTTAATTTTGGTGTGTGGTATCACTGCACAATTTGTCCGTTTTTTGTAGACTAATATTTTTTATAGATACGGCGATTACACTGTTTGGAAAGAAATAATTAAAAATTGCACGCGTGTTTAAAAAATTATTTATAATACCTGCATGGAGTTCGGTTTTGAAGTCGTTCTTGTTTCGTGTCTTTATACCTCCCCTGCTCTTTATTGAACGGACATGCAGTACATAAAAATCATGTTCTATTTTCCGACATTTTTATCCGTGCTTTTATACAGGGTGATCCTGGTGCCCTAGGGCTGCCTGGACTTCAAGGAGAACCTGGAAAACGGGTAAGTTAACACGAATAAAATGTTAATACGAGTTTGGTCAAAGAACTTGCTCACGAACAGTTTCTGTTGATATGTTTTGTATATTTAGGGAAGGGATGGACAAGACGGCGATCCGGGAGTACGAGGACCTTCAGGTGAAAAGGTAACTTAACTGAGGGAAAATGAATGATGCAGTATCAAAATAAAATAACTTTCTAACTGTCACAACTTTATTATAATTATTTTATTTATGTATTTGTACTAATTATATTGTGACGAATTAATTAAACTAAACTAAACTAAGAACAGAACAGAACAGAACAGAACAGAACAGAACAGAACAGAACAACTGAACTGAACTGAACTGAACTGAACTGAACTGAACTGAACTGAACTGAACTGGGCAGGGCAGGGCAGAGCAGAGCAGAGCAGAGCAGAGCAGAGCAGAGCAGAGCAGAGAAGAGCAGAGCAGAGCAGAGTAGAGTAGAGTAGAGTAGAGTAGAGTAGAGTAGAGTAGAGTAGAGTAGAGTAGAGTAGAGTAGAGTAGAGTAGAAAGTAGCAGAGAAGAGCAGGCAGAGTATAGATGTTTTATATGTGTACATTGCATGGGTAAGTCGTATTGCCGTATATCCCTATACAGTTTACATTGGTTGCTAATATCGAAAATATTACTTTGAAACTAGTAATATACTTGCACGTATTACGGTATTTAGCAAACCATGAAGAGATATTTCTAATATGTACACTCGTAAAATCTGTAATTTCTATTTTAGATATATACTCCGTTGAAGATTTTCATTCAGTAAATATCTGCATGCATGGTTCCTACAGTATATTAACCTGAAATAGAGCATGAAAAATAGTTTGATATTTGTCCTATTTGTAATTTATTCTAGGGATTTCCAGGTCCACCTGGATATCCTGGCCCAGCTGGAGTTGCTGCTCCTCCGGTATGTTGGACTAACAATTATTTAGAGACTCTAACCATTGAGCCACTGAAGCTCAGTTGGAGAGCTAAGGTTGCAAATTCATAGTCATATGTGCTCCTAAGTGGTAGCATTTGCATATGTCTGGGGTCTCTTAACAGACTGGGGTTTTCTGAGTAGTTGAGCTTGACGAACGTCCACCGAATGTTTGTTACATATTACACCAAGCTCGCAAACGTGCCACATGCACTACATGTATACGTACAACTTATCATGTCACTTTAATAACATCTCATATGCAAACGCTACCACTTGGAGCACATATGACTATGAATTTGCAACCTTAGCTCTCTATCTGTGGCTCACAAGATTTAGTGTGTCTCACAAGTTAGAGCGTCTAACCGGTTATGAACCCTGTCTGGGGTCTCAGAAATCTTTTCTGAGTAATTGAGCTTGACGAACGTCCACGGAATGTCTGTTACATATTACACCAAGCTCGCAAACGTACCACATGCACTACATGTATACGTACAACTTATCATGTCAATTATTTAGAGAATTGTGTGGTTTAGAGAATTTAGAGAATTGAACTATTTGAGAATTTTTGTGGTGTTTGTTGTGTGTCGTTTGTTTGTATTTAAAAACAAACCCACGGTTTTTTACACTGGACTATTTTGTCTCTGTTTAAGGGACCAATAGGTTTTGTGGGGGAGCCTGGCAACAAAGGAAAGAAAGCAGCTAAGGTAATAGACATTTTCAAATTTGCTTACAGTCAAAATGGAAATACCTGAAAACTGTACATAAATAGTATAATTTAGCTTTAAATGGCATTTATTCATAATACAATAGATGTTTATCCTAAATCGGTACCAACAGACGAATATACATTAAGAATTGGCGACTTTTCTCGCTAGACTTTCCTCACGCTTCAGTAGCGGCTACAGAAATACAGTAATACAGTAATACACAACCAATACAGAAGCGGAAGTGGGAAGGTATTTCCATTTTGATTGTAAATAATGGGTATGAAGAATGCCTTGAAATTGATGTTGAGTACAAATGCATTACGATCCCATAGTCAACTTTGACTCTTTCCTGTCAGTGCATGGGTTTTCCTGTAACGAGTAAAATCATCTGGCGTTAGCCAGAGTAAAATACATAAGACTTGAGAGTCGGATGCCGCCGAAAAAGAGCTAATATTATATGGCACGAATTACTTCCGGTAAAATCCCGCGCTGTGATTGGTTGCTGACGTGGCCAGATTTCTCCGTAATGCCGGTGGGCATTATGATAATTGTTAATGCCCTGGAAACAAACAAAAAATCCTAATAAGAAAGTTATTGCTGCAAAACGACAAGAATAAATGAAGTAAATGACGATGAACATTATAAAAGTAAATTTTAGCATCCAGACGAGAAAGAAACAACAGAAAATAACGCTAGTCCGGTGTTTTGATGAAGTTAAAGAAAGCGAAGACCAAGAAATACAAGATTGATTTTGTAATATTTTGTAATAATTTGCCATATAATAAACTACTTAATAACCTCGACCCGACAACATTAACTACTTAATAACAGAGAGTGAGGTCTTTACGTAAAATATCAAACCTCGGCCTTCAACTTATTAACCTCACTATCGCTCGGTCAATACAGCAAGACCTCGGTTTGATATTTTATCGTAAAGACCTCACTCTCTGTTATTAAGTAGTTAATGTTGTGGAATAAATACGAGTCGTAAAATTGATTACGAATATGATTATCATCACAGCTTTTAGCGAGTGGTAACAAATTATATACGAGCTGTGAAATTGGTGAGGGATGTTACAAGAGGTTTCGGGTTGTGAAATTGGCCGGAGACGTATTGAAGCTTGGCAAGTCTGCTATTCCGCATTATTGCAATTTTTTTCTACAGGCAAAACTTTAATCACATTTTAATTGGCAAATTTAGTAGCAAAATAGTTTTATACCATTTGAAGCTTTGCGGGGTGGTATTTAATAAATGCATGGCTGAAAGTACAAAATTTGCGTTACACCATGGTTGTTTTTTCTAATTGTTTTGAGAAAAGTTTTTAAAAACAATTTTTAATCATAGTGCACTCCACAAATCGTGCGTGTAGTCATTTCTTAAACCTAATTCTTTTGTTTTGATTTTGGGTATATAGGGAGCAGTTGGATATCCAGGCGAAGTTGGTGAGGACGGCCCGATTGGTGATAAGGTAACTAATGGTGAACTCTACATATATTCACTTTCTTTCAACGACAAGCTGGGGTTCTTTGTTCTATTGTATAGATCTTTTTCACTTTTAATCTATTTTTAGTCGCGTGAATGCAGAGAGCAGAAAGTCACCCAGGATGATTAATTAATCACTAATTTTCTCAGTCTTATTCACAATAACTGACAAATTAACTGACAAACATCCCGAGGCAATGCCTTTCTGCTTTAAGGCGTATAATCAGATATTTTTAGCTTCCTATAAGATGTCATGTTTTTTAAGTCGTCAGTTATCATCTCTGACGTCTAATAATTAAAAAACTGAGAAACTGACTAATCCTTGTCATTTAGAATTTAGATATAATATAATATAATACTTTTTTTAAATACTTTAGGGTTTACAAGGACCACCAGGGTTACCTGGTACATCAGGTCCACCGGTTAGTATCAAGACATGTATTATAATTAAATATTTTATTGATATAGTGAGACAAATATCTCAAGCTGCTTAAATTTTCTGAAAATTCATTCATCTATCTATCCAAACATCCATCTATCCATCCATCCATCCGTCCGTCCGTCCTTTCTTTCGTTCGTTCGTTCGTCCGTCCGTCCGTCCGTCCTTCCGTCCGTCCGTCCGTCCGTCCGTCCGTCCGTCCGTCCGTCCGTCCGTCCGTCCGTCCGTCCGTCCGTCCGTCCGTCCGTCCGTCCGTCCGTCCGTCCGTCCGTCCGTCCGTCCGTCCGTCCGTCCGTCCGTCCGTCCGTCCGTCCGTCCTTCCGTCCGTCCGTCCGTCCGTCCGTCCGTCCTTCCGTCCGTCCGTCCGTCCTTCCGTCCGTCCGTCCGTCCGTCCGTCCGTCTGTCTGTCTGTCTGTCTGTCTGTCTGTCTGTCTGTCTGTCTGTCTGTCTGTCTGTCATACTGTATATATTCGGCTTTCTTGTAAAGCAGTTTTTTAACTGATGAATCTCCGATTTCAAATAAATATTTCTCTCTCTCTGTCTGTTGTCTATTTATCACGTTAAAGTTTTTTTGTAACCAATTGTTTTACCACTCTTAATTAAATTGTTTTATATTTCTTTCTTGTTTGCGTTTTAGGCAGCGCCTGGATTTGATGGAGAGGCTGGTTCTGTAGGTGATGAGGTGAGTAATGTTTTCATCTTGACCAATCACATAGAAGAACTGTTGATAAGGTAACCAATCACCGACATGTAATTTTTCTAGGAAATGCCAGTGAAATTACGCTGTTACAAAACAGCCAAGCTATACAATACTGTCGTTTGCACCTAAGTGGACACATCGCCCGTCAAAATATGTTCAAAATTTAACCATTTTGAAATTGACACCGTTGGATTGGCAAGACGTGATTGACTAAGAGCACAAACATGTACGTATCGAAGAGAAACATAATATGTTTCCAAGGAAAACTGTTTGACATTGAAATAGAACATGTTTTGGCGGGTGGTGTTTCCACTTAGGTGCAAGCGACTGTACCTTATTAACCTACACCTTATTAACGTTGTTTGCTTGGTCATTACGGGAAAATGAATATCAGCCTGGGATATTTTATGTATGGATCGTGTTCTCTGTTAATAAGATGTTATCTTCCTTTTAATGTCTTGAATACAAACTAAGAGATGACTTAAAATGAACGTAATAGATCAAACACGGGTAGGAAACGTGTTTCATCCGACATTTAACTCCGAGAAGTTGGATGAAAATCCAGACCGTAGGTTGTGTTTTAATTTTAATCAACTTCAAGGTGTTTGGATAGTGTTTGGTTTAGCTTCTTTGTTGGTCTCAAATTCCCGTAACTCCTGCACACTGTGGATACTGTGAGGAAGTGCATTCTGCTACTGCTACCTTTGCTTTGAATTTGGTAATACATGTCGATTGTGTGTTCAATTTTTTTATAGGGTTCTGCTGGTCCACAGGGCGGGGTAGGCAGCCGTGGAAAAAGAGGAGATTCTGTAAGTATATGCATGTAATGATAATTTGAACATCTTGCAACTGAGTGACCACAAAAAAATATGCTGCTTACAAACAATTTTTAAGAAATTGACTCATATATGGCACAATGCCGTAGCTATACTTGACCATTATTTGCCGCAGTAGCTTGTCAACAATTGTGCTTTGTTTGTGATTTTTCAGAAAAGTAATAATTTGAATTTGGTGGGGACTAGATTCTGATTGCATCCGAGATCTATGTAATAAAAATATAAGATTTTGGAAATGTACATTATTATTGGCTTAAAGCCTCAGTAAAAACATGGAAAGGTTTAAAGAACTATATATTTCCCAGGCACGTAGCTAGACTAAGAAATCTAGGAGTGCAAGTTTTATTTTTAAAAAAATTTTTTTTTTGGAGGGGGGAGTGAAAAGGTACAAAAGTTGAGTCATGTAGGACAACTGTTGCAATCACGCTAACCCCCCCCCCCCCCCAGTCTGTCACACGGTTTACGTAACTAAATCATGACGCCATTAGACGCTTTGGATATAACAACATCACTTACGTTTCGCAAGTACGCGACAGCGTTCACACTTCAATTACTTATCCACTCACGTTGCGGATTTTTTTGGACATGTAGTTGAAGTAAACCTGTATATTTTAAGAAAAAAACAGGTCACGAGTCTCTGGTTGGGGGGGGGGGGGGCGAGAAAGAATTTGGGGCGCCCCCTCCCGTAGCTACGTGCCTGATATTTCCTGTTATTATTACTTTATAAAAGAAATACAAAACAGTTTTTTCGTGTTTCTATTGAGTTGTATTAGCCTCGATGTCCGCCATGTTTATTTAATAAGTCTAAAAAATTAGTGAGACTAAATTCCAACATTTTGAACTCTTTCGAAAATATACAAAGTCTAAATGGGTGTGCATGTAATGAGCCGGGCTATCTCGATTAATTAGTTAGCTAGCTTAGATGAAAACGAATCCTAACGTTCATTCATTCATTCATTCATTCATTCATTCAAATGTTCTTGCAGCCGAGTACCCGGGCGAGCTGGACTCATGTAAACAGTCCCTAAGACAATAAACAAAATTGAAAATAATTCAGAAAGCTAATTGAAAAGAATTTGACGTAATGAGCGGAAAATTACGTTTTCTGCACTTTTTCAAAAAGGGTTTATATAATATAGCGATTGCGAACAGAATGGTATTTGGTTATAAGCTACTTCAGTGGTTGGGGGAGCTAGCAAATTTATAATGATATACTACTATAGCTGCATTGATCTTTTTTATTTCTTTCAGGGAACAGTGGGACTTCCTGGACTTCCAGGTGATCGTGGCAGGATAGGCATTGAGGTATATGTAGGACTATTGTAAGAGTTCGTTTGTGAATTGCATGTTGAAAAGGGATTTCTGTCCATGTAGAAATTGCAAGCGAGTTTACAGAGTGCGTGCATCGTAGCCGAAAATAGGCAACCAGTCGAGCGGTTAATATAGCAAAGACGAACCTGACTTCTGTTCTTCTTTTCTTTGGCTAGGCATAGGATGCGAAATGTGTTTGTTTTGACATAGATTTAAGCATACATCAGGCCTCGAATTTAGCGGCGGCCACTGGCCGTCGATGCCCTGCTTGTTGGCCGCTATGCCCTCGAAATATACTGAAATCCACAGCATGCAGTAGTGGCCTGCCCTCAACCACAGTACTTAAGCTTTGTAATACAAAGTGTATGATTAGTAAAATTGACAATAAAACCTACAACTCTGCTGAAATATCTCCAGTATTTCAATTCACCTGCTCTGTCAGTCTTTCTGTTGAATATTCGTTCATGAAACTTTTCAGTAAGATTAGTAACATTTTCGCAATTAATTTTGCGCTGTTAGCTACATTATGAAGATCGTTGCCATGGCAACAACGAGTCTAAAAGATAGGATTTTTTCGGATTTTTCGTCCTTTTTCTGCTATTTCTCGAGTTTTCTTCGGTGAAATTTTTTCCAACTTCGCAGTCTTATGGGAATTGTTTCGCGAAACGTTTTACTGCAAAATAAATGTAGGGTTGTTCAGATGGTTTTGTCAATATCACCAAATTTAATGTTTTTTAACATTAAGAAAAATTTGTCCCATAGAATTTTTTGAAAAAAGAGAATTACAAAGGAAACAGCTTTTTCTTGAACTGTGCAAACTTTTAAAAATTTTCACCGAAGAAAACGCAAAAAAAATTGCGTTCATTTTCGGACTTTTTTACGGGTGCTGACGCCATAAAATTTCACGATTTTCAGTAATTTTCCCGCCAAATTAGCAACCAGCTCGCGCCTAGCTAGCCTGGTACCCTGGCCCAATTTCAAAAGAAACATGGGCCAGGTAACCACTAATCTCATTCTCGCGTCATCAGGGCTAAATCCACTTATGACGATTGCAGTTTTACTCATAGCCACTAAAAACGCGCGAAATTTCAACCAATTGGAAAGCAGAACTCTTTAGTGGTTACCTGGCCCATATTCTTTGATTGGGCCAGGGTACCAGGCTAGGCGTTACCTGGCCCATATTCTTTGATTGGGCCAGGGTACCAGGCTAGCGCCTAGCCTGGTACCCTGGCCCAATCAAAGAATATGGGCCAGGTAACCACTAAAGACTTCTGCTTTCCTATTGGTTAAAATTTCGCGCGTTTTTAGTGGCTGTGAGTAAAACTGCAATCGTCATAAGTGGATTTAGCCCTGATGACGCGAGAATGAGATTAGTGGTTACCTGGCCCATATTTCTTTTGAAATTGGGCCAGGGTACCAGGCTAGCTAGCGCCCGGCATAAAACCCTAGGGAGCCACCTTAAATTCGACAATCTCGCATTGGATTTCCCAATTGAATCTCGTTACCAGAGCCTGTAATCCTTTTGGGTAGCGCCAAGCGCTAGGGCGGCCTGTACTTCAAAACGGTATTTGACTATACATGTACTTTTTAAATCTTGCTGTATCAGTGTATGGTAAGGTTCTTCAAATGGCAACTGAATGAAAGTTTCAAACTGGCCTTCATGCCCTGTATACTGGCCTTGATGCCCTGAAAAACATTGTAACATTCAAGGCCAAACTGGCCTTGCCTTTTCTTTTCCCAAATTCGAGGCCTGATACATGCAGAGCAGGTTGAGTAATATACTGATATTATTGAATAAATATATTTACGATTTTGTCAAGCTTGCTTGTAGTGGAATTTACTAAAATCGATTCAGCAAAATGTGAAAAAAATTTGCAAAGTATTAATGTGGTATGAGCAAATTGCTTTGCTATTTTCCAAGTGTCGCTTTAATGTTAAGACAAAATTGCCAAAGACTTACTGGGCATTAGAAAAGCCTACTAAAAAACAAACAAACATGCAAATACTGCAAAGTAAATTCGAATCAATATTATGTTTTGCAATTTCTTTTTTTAACTAGGGCGATAGCGGACGAAGAGGACCCAAAGGATTGCATGGGGTGCTTGGACACAAGGTATGATGACCAAAACAAATAATTAAAAAAAAACGAACAATAAATTAAATGAACGAACGAACGAACGAACGAACGAACGAACGAACGAACGAACGAACGAACGAACGAACGAACGAACGAACGAACGAACGAACGAACGAACGAACGAAAGAAAGAAAGAAAGAAAGAAAGAAAGAAAGAAAGAAAGGATAGATGGATAGGTGGATGTGAGTGAGTTTGGATGTGAGTAAATGAAGGAGGGAAGCAAGCAAGCAAGCAAGCAAGGAAGCAGGCAGGCAGGAAAGGAAGGAAAGAAAGGAAGGAAGGAAGAAAGAAAGAAAGAAAGAAAGAAAGAAAGAAAGAAAGAAAGAAAGAAAGAAAGAAAGAAAGAAAGAAAGAAAGAAGGGAGGGAGGAACTAACCGAACCAACCAACTAACCAACCAACCAACCAGCCAGTCTACTAACCAACCAGCCAACGAACCAACCAATCAACCAACAGGATAACAATGGTTTTTGCTGTAAATTGTAGGGAAATATTGGTCGACAAGGGACGCGTGGATCCACTGGTCGACACGGGGACCCGGTAAGTTCATTTAAAACAAAAGGCTTAATATCTTACTTTGGTTGCAGTCAAAAACTACCTCAGTTTTTTAAACTTTAGGGTGGAAATGGAGATCCATGGCTAGCTAGGGAAGACGGTAAAAAAGGTAAAAAGGTAGGATTTAGTGTAGTTATATTTTGTTTTTGCCTCTTCCAAAGACTTTTGAGTTAATTGATTTTAATTATTTTTTAAAGTCTGTTATGTATATTTTTTATTTTGTTTTTTCTTTGTCAGGGTGCAGTTGGTGATGTTGGTGTCAATGGAATACCGGGCCAAGCTGGAATTAACGTGAGTAAATATACTTTAGATTTTAATCCATCAGTAAACCACACTGACTTCAATAAAGTGACAATTGTTAATTATTTTCAAAATATTAATAATTCATGAGGATAACGCAAAGAAAAATTATGACCATGCATTGACACCGTGGTAAGTAATGTATCATACATGAGAAGGAGTGTTTGATCTGATATCAAACACCAAGAAGTGTGTTGAAAAGCCAAGGTTTTTTAACTAACTTCGAGGTGTTTTGATATCAAATCAAACACAACTTTCGAGTGTATGATATAGCTTCTCAAATGAATCAGTATTTTAAGAGAAATTTGAGGTGAAAGTTGACTTAATTTATGTAAGTGTTTGATCACATATCCAAACTCCGTCTCAGTACTGATTTCCTTTGTTTTTATCTTATGAAGTATTAATGATTCAAGAAACATTACTTCAATTGTTGCTATTTGTCAATTTTTGTCAAACGCTGCCTTTATACTGCTACAGGCCCTTGAGAAAAGTCAAAATTCGATCCAAGTCGGTACCTCACGGTATTGTTTGAGGCCATTTCCTCCCACCCACCCACCAATTTAACCAGCCACTCTGTAGCTGTGGTGAAGCGAAGTGTGATCAAAAAGCACAAACTTCAATGTTACATGTAATATGTGACCGATTTATTCAATCTGAAACCGAATTCTAACAGCTTGGAAAGTGTTTGTTGGTGTTATGTTTTACGGGAAAGTGTAGGAATTCTTTTCAGATACGAATAGATTGTGCTCGCTAAAAGAATGCCATCTTCTGAGATCGACAAGTTGGCATTTAGATCGACATTGCTCAATGCTGCTTTCGTTTTTGAGGACTACTATAACTGCTTAGTCATGGTTATACTCTAGATGTATTAATCTGATATGTGATGAGAAAATTTAGTGATGGTTCAAACAATTTCTAATTTTTTCTTCAGGGATCACCTGGAGTTGAGGGTCCTCCTGGTTCACTTGGTGCTAGTGGATTTCAGGTAAAAAAGACAGTGCAATGCACATATTGAATTTCAAGTTTTTAGTTTCTTGAAAAACAGGAAAATGCATACATATCTTGGAAAAGGAAAAGTGTGCAACAAGTACTATGTTAATAACATGATGTTTCACAATGTTTCTTTATTACTTATTTTTTCTCAAGTATAGAAAAGTCTATTTTATAGAGTGCTGAGTGTATAAACAATGAAAAAAACACTAATAATTATTTTATTGAGCGTTCATAACTTCTTTTTATTAACTCATTCCCGTCTCAGGGCTTCCCCAGAGGTGAATAAAGTCGTCTGGCGTTAGCCAGAATAAAATACCAAAGACCGAGAGATAGTTTATAATTCATTCCTGTCCGAGGGCTTCCCCAGAGGTGAATAAAATCGTCTGGCGTTAGCCAGAGTAAAATACCAAAGACCGAGAGATATTCCTGTCCGAGGGCTTCCCCAGAGGTGAATAAAATCGTCTGGCGTTAGCCAGAATAAAATACTTAGAGGTGAATCGCAGTGTCTATAGGTTACTGCGTCCGGGGGCATTTGTTTTTTGTGAAACTCACACAAAAAATGCCTGAAATACAGTCAGATATATCTCATATAACACGGCATTTAGGAAGAACACAGCATTTTAAGCCAGCTCCATACTTAAATTAAAACGCCTATACATGTCACATTACTCTCTTGACTAAAAACGAACGATTTGCTGGTTATAATAATTATAGCGTGATTTCTTGCTCGATGTCGTAAAGCCGGTTTTCCACTTGCGAATAAATTCGCGCGAATCGAATTTTTCTTTTGTCTTATGAGCTCTGGGCTTGAACTAATTAGAAATCTATTCAATATTTACAAGGAAACTGTCCTTTCCGTTCCTGCCGTGATAAAAATTTTCTGAGTTGAAAGAGCCTATACGTGTACACTAATAAAAAAAATCCAGGAAAATAACGTTGCTAATGTAAGTATAATGTGCATTTGGAAGCGTCATAAATTCCGGGGTAACCGTGAAACATTATTGTGGTTAAGCAGGATATATTCTTTTTGCGACATTTGGTTTGATTTTTTGAAGGATTTATATAACTTGTTATAGGACTGGCAAATATATATGCTTTAATCTTAGGGTGTTTCTGGACAATTAGGATTGCCTGGATTAGATGGATTTCCTGGCCCGAAGGTATTAGTGAATTTAGATATATGTTATATTTGTTGTCGGTTACATATGTCTGTTACACAGTCGCTGCCGCTTATATGCAAATCGCTTATATGCAAAGATTTAGGAATTCCCAAATTATATGAAAATCAGTTTTTTTAATCCGCTCATATGCAAAATCCACTTATATGCAAAAATTCGACTGGCAAAAACGATTTGCATATAGGCGGCGGTGACTGTATATGTTATATATGTCTGTTACAAACAGGTGTATGTTATATTTATTATCTGTTATTTACCGAGCAACGTCTGTACAATCAAATTTTATTTGAACTGTAAATTATTAATCTGGCGATTACAATTGTTTGCAAAATGGTTAGAATTATATAGTATTTTTCTTGCGTTTGCCTGTGCAAACGAGGCAATTGTGTTTTTGCGTCTGTCTGTCTGTCTGTCTGTCTGTCTGTCTGTCTGTCTGTCTGTCTGTCTGTCTGTCTGTCTGTCTGTCTGTCTGTCTGTCTGTTTGTCTATCTATCTATTTGTTTGTTTGTTTGTTTGTTTGTTTGTTTGTTTGTTTGTTTGTTTGTTTGTTTGTTTGTTTGTCTGTCTGTCTGTCTGTCTGGAATTTTCGAGAATTATGTCACTGTACATCATCTGTTATTTTATATAGGGCCCGGTAGGAGAAACTGGTGAACCTGGCATTCTTGGTAACAATGGCGGAGGGGTAGGGCTTGGTTGATTTAATGTTTGTACCAATTTTTGTATAAATTGTTGTTCAAAGATGGAATACTACTTGATGTCCTTGCTGTAGGGGAGACAGGAAGGGAGATGAGAAACTTTTATGTTTTAAAATGCACTATTGATTTATTATAACAACAAGGTTCATGTTAAAACAAGTCTTTGCCTAATGAGGACAGTGGTTTTACACTGATTACTTATTGTATACGAATACGTAGTTCCTAAATATAACACAAGTATAGGTTGTTGGCAAAGAAACAGAATTGTTCAACGAATGTGTTATTTTTAAAAACGTGTACCGTTTTGCAAGCTATAACTTAAACTATACTACCCTGGCTCCAGAGGTTTTGAAGAAGGCTTTGAGAGGAGGGCCGCCATTATTTGGCGCATACAAGTTTTCTCTAAACTAACTATTTTTATAACTACATTCAGTACAATTTTCTTTTATCAAAAATATAATTACATATTTAGTCTGCTTGTAGACTGTAAACGTTTAAATATAGCATTGACACTCTTTAATTTTCCATACATGCGATTCGTAAGACTAAGAAGCATTGGTTTGTTGATTGTTCAAATACATTTTACAACGTAGGGACTTCCAGGATCTCGAGGATTAGTGGGACCACGCGGAGATTCGGGACCAAAGGTAGGCTTGAAAAAACATGTGTGTTAAAGAAAAAGTTCCACCAAGTACAATTATGTAAAATAAGTATCATTATGTTGTCCACAGGGGACTTCTGGGGCGGGTACTTTACCTGGAGAGCCTGGGCCTCGTGGGCCAAAGGTAAGAAAATTCGATATATTGTTACAGTCAAAATGGAAATACCTTCCCACTTCCGCTTCTGTAGTTTGTTCCGTATTACTGTATTTCTGTAGCTGCTACCGAAGCCTGAGAAATTATTTTGTTGAAAACTGTTATAATTTAGTTTTAAATGGCATTTAATCATGATATAATGGATGTTTATCCCAAATCGATACCATGAACAGACGAATATACATTAAGAATTGGCGACTTTTATCGTTAGACCTTCCTCGCGCTTCAGTGGCGGCTACAGAAATACAGTAATACACAAGAAACTACAGAAGCGGAAGTGGGAAGGTATTTCCATTTTGACTGTAATCTATTATTATTAAACGAAAATTAAATTTTTTTTACAGAGGGTTAAATATTTCAGCGTATCAATATGTACCTTCTCTATATTTATACATAAAACCAAATAGTAAATAATAAATGAATAAAATAACAACAACACGATTTTTAAGACCTATAATAAAAATATTAAAATTTTAGTTATCACTCTTCTATGGTAGTATATACGGATGCAAAAATATCTCTTAAACATGCATCAGGTTCTAGTAAGGGGCGAGCTTTCGAACCTTTAGTTGTGTAAACAGTACTAAATACCTGAGGCTACCGTTTACACGAATGTCGACTTTAACATAGCTTATCTGCTGGTCAAAACCTCAAATAAAACATTGAAGAAAAAAAAACAACGTTGAGATCTGGGCCGTGCTGTGCCCAAGAGTGTTTTGTTTCTGAGCAGATTCGAATTTTATTACACGCGAAGTGTTTAAGATATCTTAATTTTCTAACCTTTTTTTCTATTTAGGGATTTCTAGGCTCTGTTGGAGTATCTGGTAATCCAGGACCCGAGGGCAAAAAGGTATGGAAAGTTTTCACTTACGTGACATTTGGCCATACTGGGGTTCTGAGACAATATAAGAAATAATTGAATAAAAATATAGCTACTTACGTCTTATATTTTATTTCAAAATAATACATAAAGCTCTATGTATGCGTACAAACGTACGTTCCTTTATAAAAGTACATATACAAAAAGCTAAGTTGGGCATTTCCAAAAGTTTGCAAGTCACGACGTTATTGATGATTGTTACTCTGCATTCGTATATACGGAGCACAGAGCCTCGCCAGTTAGAGCGTGCGTAGATTACAGTTTTTACAATTTATATTATTAATAGTAAATACGTGGTCTAAAATCGGGCATGAAACTTTGTTTCGTTTCAATGTAGCCACATTTGGCTTTACACCCATGTAATTCCAATATTATTATTTGCCAAGTTAAATGTTAATTGTTAAATTATATTTCCTTTTCAGGGATCAAAAGGTGCTGTCGGACTTTCTGGTGATAAAGGAGAAAATGGAACACAGGTTAAAAAAGTTTGAGTGTTATTAACTTTCATTGTTTCTGGTTTTGTTATAAAAATGTGAAATGAATTAAATAAGACTGATATCGTTTATAGGGCATTGTTGGAGCGAATGGCGTTGATGGACAAACTGGTGCACGCGGTGCTAAGGTAAAGTAGTGTTTGGTGTCTGTAGTGTTCGTTCGTTCGTTCGTTCGTTCGTTCGTTCGTTCGTTCGTTCGTTCGTTCGTTCGTTCGTTCGTTCGTTCGTTCGTTCGTTCGTTCGTTCGTTCGTTCGTTCGTTCGTTCGTTCGTTCGTTCGTTCGTTCGTTCGTTCGTTCGTTCGTTCGTTCGTTTATTTGTTCGTTCGTCTTTTCGGGTGTGTATTATTTCTCCCTGCTTCCGTCTATTTGTTAGTTTTCCCTCCCTTCCTTCCTTCCTTCCTTCCTTCCTTCCTTCCTTCCTTCCTTCCTTCCTTCCTTCCTTCCTTCCTTCCTTCCTTCCTTCCTTCCTTCCTTCCTTCCTTCCTTCCTTCCTTCCTTCCTTCCTTCCTTCCTTCCTTCCTTCCTTTTGTTTTTCAATTTCCCAGTTTTGTTGTTTTTTGACACATTACCTTGTTTTAAAATTTTCATAATTTTTTTTTGTTTTTATTTAGGGATTGAAAGGGAGAATGGGTGTCGTTGGTGAGCCTGGCGTGGTAGAAGATGTAAGTTTGCGTAGCAACATTGTACATTGTTTATGGATCAAATGATCTGTGTTGTTCTGCATTAAATTGAGATATTCTGCGAAATGTTTCAACCAAAGATTGCTTTTGTTATTGATTGTATTTTAGGGGGGTATTGGACGCCGTGGTTTAAATGGTAGTGTTGGAGAACCAGGGGAAAAAGTGAGTATTATGTTCTTTGAAGTTTATTACACGCTGTGACGTTTTCTGTGATCTGTTATTGTAGACACGCACGGAGTAATGTAATTTTGTCGTTTTTTCCAATAAAATTCAAGTGGTTTATTGAAGAATTTTTGGGGCATGAAAAAAGAAAAGCAAGTCTGTTGATGTGATCTGACGTGAATTTGACGCTATCTGTGTGTGTGTCCGTCAATATATCACAGTCAGCAAGCTGTGAAAATGCACACAGAAGTTGCGTTATTGTATAAATATCTATATAGTTTGGTCTTACTGTTACATTATGCTTTTGTTCTCATTTTAGGGTGATCCAGGAGAATCAGGAAAGAAGGGAGAAGAAGGGATGGAAGGAATACAAGTATGTTAGGTTTTTAATGGGTGGTTAAGGCTCAAAATAATGTTCAGAACTAACGTCGGTCAAGCAGAATACTATTACAATATACCTTTCCCCCTCATATTTTAGGGAATCCAGGGTTCACGTGGTGATGATGGTGAACGTGGACCACGTGGGGGAAACGTAAGTAATCTTTAAAGTGACTATCGAGTCTGTGAGGTTTTAGATTATTATGATATCTGGAGTATCCTGCGAAAAAATAGCAGGCTATACTTTATCTGATTTTCACTTTGTGAACTGTTGGCAAAACATAATAAAAATAAATAAATAAATAAATAAATAAATAAATAAATAAATAAATAAATAAATATAAATAAATAAATAAATAAAACACTGTTTCTCTGGATCTCGTGCCCCTGGATAGACGTCACTTCCGGTTAATATTACCACTTTATTGTTAGTTTTTGCCGTACAAACTGTCGTTAGATATTAAAGTGCCTCTATGGCCTGTGGCATCTTTACATATTTAAATAACTTATAGGTTAAAAGAAAATGCATTAGGGACCTGGTGCGAGTTTACTTTGTGACGTCACGGTCAGAACCGAATTTCTGACTTTTTAGTGTGTTTTTGGTATTGCATCTCTTAAAGGGTATTGGCAATAAAAATTAAGTTTGTCTCATTTGAAATAACTCGTCAAATGGTATAAGAAGACCTTAAGAAGACCTGCTGTCCGCCATCTTGGAATTATTTCCGATATGCATGTGACATCATAACCAGGGTAAAGTGAAATTTTTATCTTGCCAACCTTATGACATTATGAGCTAGAAACTCGATTTTGTTGCGCTATTTCCATTTTAAATTGACCCACAACATTTAAAAAGCCTTCCGTGGAAATTTGGTCACCCACGGAGTAGTTTCATCAGGTTTACCCTGGTTGTGACGTCACCAATTTCCTAGTTAATTAGACCCAATATTACAACAAGATGGCGGACAGCACGCTATCTTTGGTCGAAATATTTCCAAAACCAAAACAGATACGGAAAAATTGTAAAAGGTCTTCTTATATCATTTGACGAGTTCTTTCAAATGAGACAAACTTATTTTTATTGCCAATACCCTTTAAATTAACCTTTAGGGAAAAATCAGAGGGGAAAAGTGTTGGTGTTCCGACTGTGACGTAGATCTATCAATTAGAGCCCAGGCCAAGAAAAACGGTCTAACTTTCAAAATTGCGCGATTTGGGCTGATTTGGCCAACTTCGGAGCGCTGTTAATGGGCGGGGATTTAATATTTTTGAGAAAAAATTTCGGGAAACATTTTCTTTTAACCTAAGTTATTTAAATATGTAAAGATCCCATAGGCCATAGAGCACTTTAACGCTTAGAAAACTCTAAGCTCCAGACGGGACTCGAACCTGCGCAACCGTAAGCAACCTCGGTTAGCCTGCGTAGCTGGCGGTTTTAAGGGGTTGGGGGCTTGGGGGTTTGGTCGGAAAAAGCGAGCGAGGGCAAAAAAGGCGGGCGAGGGGCAAAAAAGCGGGCGATGGCGAAACTCGGTCTGCCATCTGAGTTCAATCTAGAACAATGGTTAGAGGGTCTGGCTAGCATTTGGAAGAAGTTTTCTGGGTATCAACATCCAACGACAACTTGTACAGCGAGAATTAACAAAAATTTACAAACTCCAAGCTGAGAATGCTATACTAACGTACTATAGCATTATTTTTGTCCTTGTCTAGCCCAACCCGCCTACCGCTCGCGCCCAAACCCTCTAATACCGCCAGCTACGCAGGCTAGTCCTTGTCATGCTTGAGCCATGTTAGGATAAAATATTCTCTATTTTGACATAGAAACATAAATACATACATATACATCTCAGCAACAACCTCGATCTAAATAACAGTGTGCTATGACACAACGGTTTAAAATATTATTTAGCATATATTCTTATTACAACTTCTATTTTGCGTACTTTCAGTCTATTTCTAAAACATAGATTTTACTCATCTTATATAGGGTACTGCTGGTCCAACTGGTTTCAAAGGAGAGGCCTCCGTCAAAGGGCTAAAGGTAGGATTAATTGATGTCTGTGATTTGGTATTAAAGGTCAACTAAACCTTTTGAAGTTATATTTTCTTCTGAAAGGGTTATCATCTAACTTAGCAAAGTAAAGAAAAATATGAATTTCGAGGTAAAGAAAATAATTTATCAGCGAAGCCTTCTTATGTCCTCATGAAGCATGACCGCGTTTCTAGGAGAATGGGTATACTCCATTGTCTTTGACGTCATACCAGTAAAACCCACCAATCACCTTGTTGTTTGTTACCGGTATGACATCACGAGATACTAGCATCAGTCTTTATTTCGACGCAGTCGTCGTTCACACGGGTTCAGCAAAAGAAGTAAAAACTCAAACTTAGACAGGTCATAAAAGTGGAACCGAGTGATTGGTTTCAATTATTTCATGGCTAATGGCGTCGACAAATCCAGAAGAGCCAAGACGGATTCCTTCTTGTCCAAAGACTGCAAAATATCATTCTGCACCCTTCATAGAGATGTTTCTGAGCTATGGAAAGCCTTATAGGCGCAGTACGTTGTTTTTTAGAAAATGTAATCCTGACGTCTTCAAGCATGCATGGCAGACATATCAATTTTGATGTGCTCTTTCTTTAACATATATTATTTTGAGTTTTTTTGTGTATGCTTTAGTAAAATGTTAGTATTATTAGCAAAATTATATTAGGCTAATAAATATTTTACTTTAAACTTAGGGCATGCCCGGAACAGTCGGGAAACCAGGACAATCTGTTAATGGTACATCGGGACTTCCGGGACCAGAAGGAAACCCAGGTATCGATGGCCTAGCAGGATTGAAGGTAAAAGACTTGTGTTTGGTACATGATTTATGTTAATCTTAACGAATATTTTCATTAAACTTTATTTCTTGCTTTTTCAGGGAGAAAAAGGAAAACCAGGTTTACTTGGGCCAAGTGGATCTATAGGACTTTGGGTTAGTTGGTTTTGGATTTTTTTCCTGTTTATTGGAAAAAATTAGATTTATTAGAACTACCAACAAGATGTAATGTTTATATTTGACAGTCTATTATTGGCACCCATGCATGAGTTATTGTAATAATTATATCTGAAATATATATCCGAAATATCTGAAATTCTCATCAAATCTACTGGAATTCAATTTTTTTCGTAGAGAATTGGCGTTTAGATTTAATAGGTTTTTTTATGATTATAGGGGAGGGGGGTATATTTACTACTTATTGACCGAGCGTGAGGTCTGTACTAGTGAAATATCGGACCGACGTTTTTAGTGCAGAAAACGGAGGTCCGATATTTCACTAGTACAGACCGAACAAGTGAGGTCAATAAGTAGTTTATTATATGACTACAAGTGTTGTAAACGTTCTGCGAAAACTTGACAAAGTGTTAGGCTCGTATTCGCCACCATTTTTCTTGCGAACTATAAAAACCAAAATGGCGTATGTTTTCCCATTTTTAAAGCACTTTCCGTTTAGCTAGAATCCTGAACTTTCTACCCCAAAATACAAGCATTTTTCAATTGCTTTTGTTGAACATTTAAAAAAAATTCACATAACTTGGAAACTTAAACTATACTTCTCAAACTCATTAATAATTCATGAGGAAAATTCAAAAGAAATCAATATTTAATCAGTATTTAGAAATCGGAGGAAGATTACGGTCAAATTTAGCAAACTTTGAGGTCGATTTTCTCTTAAAATATCGATTCGTTTGAGAAGCTATATCCAACACTCGTCAGTGTTCATCCTCCGATGTCTAAATACAGCCAAGTGGGTTAAAAAAACTCGGCTTCGCCTCGTATTTTCAACCCGCTTGGCTGTATTTATAAATCGGAGGAAGAACACTGACTCGTGTTGGATATATTACATCAAAAAAAACTTAAGTAAGAAAGCTTAACACAATTTCTAACAACATATATATATATATATATACCTGCACGATATATTACAACAATGAGTAGTTTTGAAATTATTTGCCAACTTATTGTACTGTATTGTATTATCAAAAACGGCTAATGTGTTTCTATCATATAAAGACACTCATTAAACATGGATTTTCTTTTTCTTTTTCGTTCATGACTTACTAATGCGTTTTTGTGGGAGAACGCAAAGCGTAGATGTAGATCAGTATTTTTTAGAAAAACTACGGTTCTGCACGTGCTCCATTTGAGGATAAACGTTTAAATGTTAACAGTTATAATTTACTCGAAAGCAGTATAGTAGCAGTTAGTTGTCAAGCTATTAATCTCCTGGATGACCTGACGTCACGGTATCGCAGCACAGTATTAGTGCAATAGTGTTACTGCATGCAGAGAATCTCTGCAGTAACAATATTACAAGAATTTATTGCTTTCAAAAATTAATTTCTGCAAACCGTTTATACAATTATATCTTAAATTTTTGTTGTACAGAATGGATAGTAAATGTCAACACTGGATTTCTTTCATAGGGTGAGAATGGAACATTGGGGAAAACTGGTGATACTGGAAAAGCGGGAAGTAAAGTAGGTTAAAAAACATATTTTATTGCATTAAATTATAACCTGTAAAATATTTAAGGTGCTGAAAGTGCCTATACCATGGTTGGGGATTTTACATATTTAGGATATTTGGAACCTTCTGAGAAAATTTGTAATATATCTTCCTTTCCTAAAATTTCATCTTCATGGACTTTTTAGCCGCTAAAGTTGACGGTAGTGACGTCAAAATAGGGATTTGTCTATACAAAAACCACAGAATAAATATTATTCCGTGCAAAAACCACTTTACAGATTCCTTCTTTGACGTCACTTCCGTCAACTTTCAAAGCAAAAAAGTCCATGAAGATGAAATTTTAGAAAAGGAAGATATATTATTACAAATCTTCTCAGAATGTTCCAAAGCTCCTAAATATGTAAAATCCCCAACCATGATATAGGCACTTGAAGTATAATACTATAGCAACAAATTCATGAGATTTGTCTGTGATGTAAGTGCTCGCCATGTTGCTCGTGTTACTATACCTACGTACAACTAAAATTGTCTCCAGGTGATTGTGAAACAAAAAAGATTCGGCCTTTTTTGCAAGCAATTTCGGGAAATTTCAAGCAGTATTTTTTTAAATGCTTAAGAAAAATTCAGTGTCAAACTATTTAAGGCCAATGTTTGTCTTGCAACAACTTTTGCGTTGCAGCAGAATGTCACGAAAGACACTTCACGTTTCGCAACGTGTTGATGTTACAGCAGAGAAATTTGTTGCAACACAAGTTGCACAGTTTCACTTACACTGGTTATACATCGCAACGATGTTACCAAACAAGACTGCAGGAATTTGTTTCTCGTGCTATATTTCTTGGACACGAGATAAATGTGCGGTTATGATTATTTTGCAATTTTTACTATTTTATCGATGGAGAGAAGTAAATTAAATTACAGTCATTTGCAACTCACTTTTCACCCAAATCTTCGGAAGTCCGTTCCGAAGTTCGCAGGTTCGTTCCGAAGTTCGCAAGTTCGTTGTGAAGTTCAAAGTTCATTTTGAACTACGTATTTGATTGGCTGCTAGGAACCAAGCAACCAATCAAATGCGTAGTTCAAAACGAACTACGAACTTCCCAACGAACTTGCTAACTTCGGAACGAACGTCCGAAGATTTGGGTGAAAAGTGAGTTGCAAATGACTGTAAAAAAGTAGTAGTTTTAAAATAGTCATTTTAACTATCGATATAGGGCATGAAAGGTGACACTGGGCAAGCAGGAATCAATGCGACGCAAGGAGAAAAGGTAAGATAGTCATGAATTATAGTGGGGTTAGTTAGATAAGGAAGATATTTTTAAAAGTGATGCATGCAGAGTAAAAGTTTATATAATGTACATATATTTGAATTTAATTTATAGGGGAACAAAGGGAAAATTGGTCTACCTGGTCAAGGAGTAAAGGTGTCTATATAACATCATTGTTTTTGTAAAATAGTATGTAATTAGTAAATACTGTGGATTTTTAGTCAGCTCTACTTTTTGGCTACAGTTACACATTTATTACGGCCGTTCACGATAGTGTTTCGATATACGTATATATGCTTAGTTGCGTTACTATACCTTGTCTTTCTCTGTTTTTACGATCTTTATGACATACTAATCTGTTAATGATAGTGGTAGATTTCTCATCTTTATAAATATTTTAATTTCTACGCTTTTTTATTTCTGCATAACTTTTATTTTAATTTATTTTCTGTTAATAATTTAATGATTTAAGGTCTTCATTAAGGTTTGCAGACTCATTTCGGTAAAGCGCTCTCAACTCGTCAGAATTTATGCCACAAAAATAAAATAGATATCGTTAGACTAAGCTATTAATTTGTAGGATACAATATTGTCTTTGTTTTTGCCATAAAAACAAACCAATAATAGTTTTTTTTCAAGTAAAACCAGAGGGCTTCACTCGGGGGCGACTTAAGAACAAAGCATTTTACTCGGAATTAAACTGCGAAAAAAAGATTTTGAACAAAATAAAACGCTTTTTACTGGATTCGCCCCGAGTGAAGCCCTCTGGTTTTAATTAAAAAATTCACAACTATTATTGGTTTGTTTTTATAGAAAAGTCAAAGACAGTATTGTATTCTACAAATTAATAGCTTTCTAACGATATCTATTTTATTTTTGTAGCATAAATTCTGACGAATTAACTCTTTCCTGTCCGAATTGGTCTTTAGTATTTTATTCTGGCTAACGCCAGACGATTTTATTCACCTCTGGAGAAGCCCTCGGACAGGAATGAGTTAAGAGCGTTCTACCGAAATGACCCTGCAAACCTTAACCATATAGTTGATAGAGTTAGGAAACTTATAAAACCATTGTTCTAGGTGTTTGTGTACCTTGCATGTGCACGGTCACGGTTGAAAATTCTATTGTTTTACTATTGTTTTACCTTTGCGAACTAAGATAGTAGTGTAAAAGAGATTGGGCACTAGGTATTCCAGTACTTATTACAAATAATGACATATTTCGAGCCGTGCTTCCAATAGAAAACGTTTGTGTTCAGTCGTTTGTCCATATCAAATGAGCGTTCAACCTCCAAGTGGGTTCTTTGTTAAATATATTTGAAGTTTGCCGGGTTTCCTTAACGAAGACCTTAAATACTTTTAACATAAATTCAATAGCGGCTGATTGCACGCACGACTGTTGTTTATGCATGTAGCAATCAGTCGTTTTTGAAATTTTAAAATTTATAAAGATTTTAAAAGTGGGTATGTAGGGAATAGTCAATCATTTAAATTTTTTAAAAGTGTATGAGTATGCAGGAATAGTCAGTCATTTAAAGTTTTTGAAAGTTTGTATGTAGAAATAGTCAGTTTGTTAGATGTAAAATGTCGTGTGCTCGACGTTTCTATTGTACAAATTAAATAGTATTCTACTTCGTTCCACATGGAAACAGACAAAATAAAAAAGTCGAGCGCGCGACATTTTACGCATATAGTGGAAATCCAACTGTATAGGCGTCGTCCAAGTGAGTGCGTTGTCGTTTTCAGTGGAGAAATTTGAAAACAGTTTTTATTGTGAAGCGTTTGAACGCGCTCTGGAAGTGGAAGCACTGATAGATATGCTGGATGCTGAATCAGAATCTATTCAAAATATACCGCTACAGTGGACACAAAACTATTCGTTTTTGGTAGAGTTAAAAACGAAGTCATTTTAATTGAAAAGACATTCGTTTGCGCATCATCTATTTATTATCTTCTTTAATTTAGGGAGAGCGTGGCACTATAGGTTTATCTGGTCTAGATGGCGCTCGTGGAGAACCAGTAAGATATGATATGACTTTTAAAGAAAATATTTTGTCTACACTCAATGTTCAGTTTTATCGTGTTTGGTGTCAAGCATGATAATTATTCTCTTGTCTTGTATTTTTAAAATGAATTTGTTCAGTCATTGCATGTTTGTGTAATAAATCAATTGCTATTTTTTAAAACATTTTTGTGCATTAGGGTCCAGCGGTGAGAGGATCTATGGGTCCAGAGGTAAGCGACTTACTATTATGCCATTTCTGATTGGTAATAAGTAACCAATCACATTGTTAATTATAAATTCGTTCAAACGCTTGTTACAGACTAGGATTAGGGGTTTTGTTTGGGTTGGGTAACCTTCTTACTATATATCTACGTGAGGACTCAATTGCACGAGAGCACACTGTAAAATTCTTTTTACACCATATTGGTGTAAAATTGCTTGCAGCTGTGGGGACACCAACTCAGCGTAAATTTACACTGTAAGTGTAAAGTTCTTTTTACAAATATTTAATTAAGTCAAATATTTAAAGGTATACATTAACCACTTTGCAACAAAACTCAAAATTTCAATTTATAAGCTGAAATTTTGATTTTGTTGTGATTTTCCTTTGTTTAAATAGTCAATCCATTTAACCCATTGATGCCTACAATAGGGCGGACATTATTGGCTGGCTCAGGCAGGAATGGGTAATAATTATTTGACTCAATACCATTGCTACCTCTTTAGAGAGTGAGATATCAACATAGGAATAGATCATTATGTCATTACTCAATAAATAAACTACTAGTATATGAATTAAGGTTATTTAAGGATTTTACTTACCAATATAAACAGCAAGTTGAATTAAATGGTTGAACACAACTGAACAAGGTAACTCTACCCTATGCACTAGAAAACAAGAGAAAATAATATATGAAATGAATAAACAAACAAACAAACAAACAAACAAACAAACAAACAAACAAACAAACAAACAAACAAACAAACAAACACACACACACACACACACACACACACAAAACATACTGTTAGTCTGTTAACAACAATTTAGTATTTCATAATGATGATGAATTCTGCCAGTGATTCAGTGAAAATACGCTAATCACAAATAACTTTACCTCAAAATCTGAATGCTTTAGTTTTACATAAGATAATCCTTATCATGAAAGCAACGGTGGCTAAAGAATGGCAAAAATGGTAGAATGATTTGAGAGTTTGTTAGGAACCACAATTGACTAAATTGAGAAGAGATTCCAACCGCCATGTTCAAAACTAGATGACTTAATACCAAACATTGACTTCAACTACACTAACTTCAGTATAAAATGGTTTGTATTGGACAATCAAACAGGAAATTTGACGAGAGCCAAAGAAAATTTCACATTACAATAAGGAGGACAATAGAAAACAAACGATAAATACTCAATCTCTTACCTTGCTCGTAGCCAGTCGTGCGAGAGAAGCTTCTAGGACTTTCTTGGTTCAACTGGATTTTCATGGCTTTTAGTTAAATCTTTCCGTAAGAACATGTTACTTCGGTGAGGACTGTCTGCCTGATCTCTTCGCAAAAGTCTTTTATTACCAAAAGTTTCCATAGCTTGAATCTCAAAAGCCAAAACACCATCACAAATTTATTTCAAACGTGGCGCGCTGAGATGAGAATCGAAAATGAAATGACGCTATCCCAAGTATCAATGCGCGCTCGTTATCTGCGCGGTTTCGTGGCTGCATGCGCCTGGGTACGACACTGGCCAAACGGAGTCTCTGCACCAGGTTGCTGCACTGGTACTGCGCTGTTTAGCCAGAAGTTTTATTACCTGTAGCCTTTCTTTCTGAATTCTGATATGCTATTCTGTTTCAAAATTACACTCACGTATTAATTCGGAATTATGGCAATGGTCTGATACTGCGGAATGCGGTTGAAGAACCGAACTAAATTGTCCTTACAAATTATAGTGATCTGATTGATTACCATCCTTTGGATGTTTACTCTATGACTGTGAATGGCATTGATAGGAACTTTATTAGAATGCGATATGACTTAAGTGATGCAGAACAATAGTGTTCAAATTATTCATGTATATATATATATAGAGAGAGAGAGAGATATAGATTAGTGCAATTACTGTATATATAATTATATAATGTAAGTTAAGCCTGGTTGCCATATAGTTATAACAGACTCGGTGTGTGACTTGTGTGCTTGAAAACTGGTTTCCATAACCATAGCCTGCAGGTGTTCATTTAGGGGGGTGGGCAGAGGTTGCAGGTGTTGAGGGGAGGGTGGATTCAGGCTACATACTCTTCGACCTCCAATACCCGGTTGTTAAATACAATCACTTGTTTATTATAAAGTTGAACTCAGTATGACTACTCCATGCCCCCAGACTGAGTCTGTGACTGGTCGGCGACTACTGTAAGTTGCCGACTCTTAGGACTATATGGAAACCAGGCATAATAAATAATTATATATTTTAACATGTTCTGTGTGTATTAATTTATACTGTATATGCAAAGTTAGATTTATTAGAATCTATTAAATTTGCAAAGAAATATTACAAAAATATTGCAATTGATGTTTTCATATATGTCAGGTATAGTATGGGACCTTAAAAATATTTTCCATCAAACGCAAAACCGTGCTGGAAAGTTCGGCTTAACGCTTCCTGGTGTTGATTTACACCAAAACAGTGTGAAATATTGACTCTGTTGTGTTACACCAAACATGTGCCTTTCTACACTTATCCAGGTGTAAACTTACACTGACCTTGTGTTAGACTACCACTTTATAGTGTAAATTTACACGATCATAGTGTTAAATGAGTTATGTCCTGATTTACACCAAACAAGTGTTGTGGCTACACGTGTCAAGTGTACAAATACACATAATGCGTGTAAATTAACACTAAAAAAGTGTAAGTTGTCATTTTACACCAATTTGGTGTAATTTAACACCTATCAAGTGTTGGCTGAACACTGCCAAATTTACAGTGTGCACTTAGTTAATTTGCATATGGTGTAATCGACTACATGTAATGTTCTATATTCCATGCACGTGGAAACGTATTTGTGTGATTTTTGTACTGCGCAAAATTTAAATTACGTTTTGGGCCATTGTTTCAAATTGTTCATTTTCGGACTATTCTGGCCAAAAGTCCTCGAGACTTCAAATGCAAATCGTTAAGAACAGCAAAGCGTCCTAAAAACATTGGCAAGGACCTAGCTTACCCGTTATTTCCATACTATTTACTCTATTGAACAAAGTATTCTTAAGAAACACACGCAATTAATTTTCTTACTATGTTTATTTCGTGGTTTTTTTTCAGGGACAACCCGGAAAGAAGGTAACTTTTTATCAACTAAAGGAGTTACAATTTATATACACCGTATCCAATTAATCAGAAACAAAATTTATTAACTTTAAATTGACATTTTCTAGGGTGCTACAGGAAAACCAGTAAGTCTAAAGTTTATTATTAGATTTTTATGATCTTGCTGAAAATTAAATAAATAAGACACAAAGAATCGTACAGGATTTAATTAAATATGATTTCTTGCTGAGTTCGTTCCTTTGAACGTGAACGATAAGTGCCGTGTCAGCAGTGGCGTAGCGTGACCATTCTGAGCGGGGGGTGTACCTCTATTGCGCTTCCTCAATTACCGACCAACCATTTTTATGTCCAATTTACCGAACAATTTCCGATCAATTTACCGACAAATCACGTTTTTCTCTGCAAAATCTCTGTTTTACCGACAAGTTTTCCAAAAAGTGGGGGGGGGGGGGGGTGTCACACCCCCCTACACCCACCCGCACGCTACGCCCCTGCGTGTCAGTATAATGTATAATGTTTGCATGTGCCGACTATATAATGTCTATTTTCTACGTCGTATTTCAGTCGACGCAAAGCAATAGGTGAGTTTCAGGGTGTTGCGCGCGCATCATTTTTCAAAGAAACTGGCAAGCTCCACTCAAAGTAAACACTGTTTAAAATCAGTGGCGTAGCCAAGGGGCCAAGTGAGTAGACTAGTAATGTGTTATATATATATTACAGGCATGCATATGCTATACTTAAATTACAATACTATACGACTTGTTTATAAATAAATCCAAAGATATTCTGACGTCGTATTCTACGTTCTGGTTTGATTTCAACAAAATTATGTAATTTATGGCTTTCAGATTACTCCTAAATACTTGCCTCAAAATGCAGGAAACAGTGTTTCAGAGACCCTAGAAATCCCAAATTTTCCGGGGGGCATACCCCCGGACCCCCCTAGGAGATCGAGGTTCTTGCCCCCCCAAACTCAAGACCCTGTCTACGCCACTGTTTAAAATCAACAAAATATAGATACAGTTTCTGGATGTTTAACACTGTTATTCTGCTGTTGTTGGCTCGCTAGCAAGTCTTTTGCCATTGCTTACTTTGTGAGGAGCCCGCCAAGAGCCAGCCAATTCCAATTCCTTTGCAAAATGATGCGCGCGCAATACCCTGAAATTCGCCTATTCTTATTCGCATTTTACTCAAACCGAATAGACCTGACTCTAAATTGTTATTTTTTGGTTTGCTTCTATATATTCAGTCTGTCGGAGTTAGATAGTATTTTTTCCCTTAACTGCGAGAACTTTCCTCGTTCTTATTTGCGAAACTACAATCATGAAACATACAATTTATTACTACATTTTTTCAGGGTCCACCTGGTCCACCCGGGCTTCAAGGACTACAGGTTATCTCTGTAAGTTGTTTAATTTTTGTTGATAGAATTGGGAAATAAACGTTTGACTTGTACAAATTGTGTTCGTTACTATACATGACCTCAAATTTCTTGAGAGGAAAATCCACCTTTGTGCCCAAGCTCGAATATCTCTTACTGATTTTTTGAGCATCAGAGCCAGGTTTTCAATCGGACAGGCACTTGTCCGTGTAATACCCGACTATACATTCCTCGGGTTACGATCATAGTTGTAGAAACTTGTAGTTGACTAGGTAAGTTAACAACTTTAGGTGCCCAGTTTATGGCCGGGTAAATATAAGTAATTCAATAATCTTAGCTATACGACATCGAAATGCGTTTCCTCTAATCATGAAACGTTTACTTTATAAATGGTGTTCATATGTATTTTTTATTAGAAATAAATTCCCAGCTCAGCTAGTTTGACGATAACTATTCGTATATTTTGGTTTAATTTCCAAGGTCAATTCAAGTAATAAATTATAAATGTACACCACATGATACAAGTGCATTTTATAGTGTATTTGTACTTTATAACTTTTGTCACTGAAAGGCACGGCTAATTTATTTTTTTTAACTTTTAGTTCAATGGCACAACCATTAGTATCCGTCACAATGCGTCATATACTGAGTACATTCAAATGAATATGGTGAGTAAGAGTTTATTGTAAGTTGGTTTTTCATGGGATTGTGATATGAGCATCAAGAACATTCAAGTTCTTAAAGGACATTGGTAATAAAAATTAAGTTTGTCTAATTTGAAAGAACTCGTAAAATTGTAGAAGATCTTTTAGAACTTTTTTGTATCTTTCTTCGTTTTCAAGATATCCCAGTTTGTTTGATATGTAAATTAGATGATCTCTGACGTCAGGAGCAGGGTACAGTATTTTCACACCTAGTAAAATCAGTTATATCTCTAAGCTTGTTTAACTAAATAACTTGAAACTGTGCACATAAAAACATGCCTTGTGACACTAAACATTTTAAGTTGAGCAATCATAGAGGTGGAAGTGATTTTGTAATGTATGAAAATACTGTACCCCGCTCCTGACGTCAGAGATAATCTAATTTACATATCAAACAAACTGAAATATTTTAAAAAACGAAGAAAGATACAAAAAAGTTGGAGAAGATCTTCTATTACAATTTTACGAGTTCTTACAGATTTGACAAACTTCATTTTTATTGCCAATGTCCTTTAAGACTTGTACAATGTAAGTTTAGCGTACTTTTAACAATGCTTTGTGTCAATGACCTCACTGAAAAGTTATTGGATAAAGTTTAACAATAACCACTTGGTAACTACTCTGGGTGTCAGATGTATTTGGTAACAGACGTTTTACCAATAACTAGATATGACATCGACCGATGTAGTCGGAAATATATTTCGGATTTGGATCAGCAGGCAAAATCCATATTAGTTGATTTCTAGTTAATGCGGTTTTTTCACAGACAACTTATCGAGTGGGTTTGTAATTACATTCGAGCCTCTCTGAGCGACAACCATCTTTTCTATTTAAGCGACCATTCTCAAAGTCCGTTCAAGCTAAGCCTCCTTCTCCTTTTTGAAATTATATATTTTCTCATTTTAAAATGGGAAATTTTTTTCACTTCATATTGTATATATAATTTACAACGTTTTATTTTAATTTCATTTCTTTTTCTCAGAATTCAAATATTTCCAAAAGTTACTTCAGTCTTCAGCTCAAAATGGCTCTGCACAAGAAACCAGATGGGACAAAGAAATATCCAGCTATATCCTGCGCTGAATTATATAGAAATTATCCTACATTAGAGAGCGGTAGGTTTCCTTCATTGAATTGTTATAAATTATAATAAACTTTCTAAAATGACTGTTGTATTATATAGACAAGTACCGTTTATTTTACAAAACTTAATTTTTTAACGCAAACCTAATTTTTTAATACTGTATAATGGTGTATAAATATATAAAAATTGTTATAAAAAGGATAGTATATCCATGTTTTACCCGTCGAAGGCTGTACAAACCTGGTTTAACGAAAGTTCGTAAATAAAAATGTTCGTCAGAACATTTTGCTTTCATTTTGATATGTTTTCTCCTGACTGCACAACTTTTATAGTTTAAATTTAAACGTAGATAGCATGATGTTAATAACAGGACTAGTATCGTTGCACAGTGGCTCATGTAGATGCCGTTGTTTTTTTGCGTATGACATGTACCTGACATGGGATATCTCGGATCATTAATAATTTATGAACATTCCAGTTTAAGTGGCCAAACGATCTCAACATTTCATTCAACATCGTTCAATATTGTTGAATTCAACATGTTGATTAAAGAAGTTGGGTGATGTTAAACAAAGTTTGAACATGTTCAAATTTTAGTTCAACACGTGTTCAACATGTCTATATTGTTCTGACGGATGTTGAAATGTGTTGAATGCATTTGGCCATATTCGTTCAACTTTGTAGTTCGGAGACATGCGCCATGCAGGATATTGTCAGGATGCCGTCTTTAGGCTTGTTTATGAGCCCGCGTTCAAATCGTCATCCAACAATGTTAAACGATGTTGAATACATTTGGTCACCCGCGCTTTCAACATGATTCAACATCGTTTAACAATATTGAATGATGACTGATGATGTTGAATGCGATGTTGAAAGGGTTTGACCAGGCCTTTAGATATATCTGTAAACCCCATACAACTGAATTAGCGCAATGAAAATGCTAAGTAGTCACAACCACTAGACTAGTGCAATAAGCGCATGTATACTATTCTGATTGAAGTCTCTGTTGTGTAGAATATACAATCACTTGTCTTACATTCCATACAACACGGCCGCTCATGATGTTGTATACACTATACTTAACTATAGCTACTCGGGCTACCTGTGGTGGGCTACCTGTGGTAGGCCGAGTCTAGGTTTCGGTTCGTTTTTTTTTGTGTTTTTTCCCCCCTTTTTTTGGTGTCACGATTTTGCATTTTTGCACTTTTTACTTCCGCTACTATTCATACTTCCAATGAGTTGTTAGTTGATGGGTGAGGCTGTGAGGCATGTTGTAAGTTCTTTGCTCCTTTTCCTTTTGTAGTTGGACAAAAAGTTGAACAGCTTTGTCTTTTGATCAAGGTGTTCTTGCACATTGTTGGTAGATTTCGAAATAGACTGATTGACTTTGTAGTTTAACATTGATCAGATGTGGCTGACAACTTCTTAATCGTATTAAATATGTTCACCAATGTGAGGTGTGCACCACATTCAGCCTTCGATCTGATCTTCCTCGGCCCACTCTCACCTTTTCTCGCGCGGTATATAGAGCCCCTGCGAAGGAGACCTCCGCACTTCGCCATTAGCCTGAGTGAACGCCTGACCCAGGCATCTTGTTTATATTAAGTTTGTTTCATAACAGATTACTTATAAATTTTCTTACCATGCAGCACATTACTGGATTGATCCCAATGAAGGTTCACACGAAGACGCTGAACAGGTTTATTGTTATTTTCAAAGGAACGCGACATGTTTAGATCCCGTGACAAATAAGGTTTGTGCGCTGAATATCTAAAAAATATTGAAAACAGCAAAAATAACTGACATTCGCTACAATTGCAATACATGTATCGGCTAACTGTACATTATCAGTATACTATGATATACTATCGCGTATTATACTCATCCGGTAACGACGTACCTATAAGGCCTTGTCCATGCACACGTATAATTTTTTCTCCGTTTTTGGAAAAAATCTACGTCCACGCGAAAAGAGGGAAACGGCGTTTTCAAAAAGGTCCACTTTGGAGACCAAAAATTCCGTCAAAATTCTATCTTTTACGTGGACGGATCAGAAAAATCTACCAATCAGAAAAAAGGAAAGTTGCGTTTTAAACAAAAACGATTAGGTTTGCATGGTGACAAATTGTAATAATATAGCGAGAATTTGTGGTAACGCCGCGTTCAATATTTATTGCCTTCATTACAAATTCTCACTTCGATCTATTAATCTCACTTTATTAATTTATTTCATGCATTTATTTCATTGAATTAGACGGAAAACAAAAAGTGGTTCACAGGTTCTGATGGATACAAATGGTTCACAGAAGAACTGGTTGGCGTACAAGATACAGACAAGGTATTAATGGTAGTAATTTAAGGTGGCTCGCTACAGTTTTTTTTAAATTAATTGTATGGCAGTTTAACACTCTTTGATTTTGTACGTTATGTCAGGCGCGGTTAGAAAGCGGAGCGCTCAAGGTGGGATTGGCGCAGAAATGTTTACGCCAGTTCTTGATGAGATTCTTGCAAGCTTTTTCCCCAACTCACGCGTGCATGGAATTTGGTGATCATGGGCATTGTATTAATTTTATTAAATCAGACAATAGTCTAATTTCACTGACAAAATTTCGACGGAACTTTTCTTTAAACGTTTAGCAAATATTGTGGTTTTTGTATGTGGAAATCCATCTGGCACCCTTACTTATATCTACATATGCTACTGAAGGACAACTTAATTTGATATCTTTTTTTTGTTTCTAGTTCAGTTATGCTTTTGACGATGTTCAGCTACAAATGTTGCAGCTACATAGCAATCAAGCATGGCAAAAAATAACTTACCATTGTCTGAACTCTGTGGTGTGGAGTAACACTAGTTTTCTGATTGAGCACTCCATTAAACTTCAAGGAGATGATGACCATGAATTTCATAATAAAATGCCTCGAAAATTACGGCCAGTTACTATCGAAGATAACTGTCAGGTAAGGCTTACTGAGAAAGACAGTTCATTTACGAAAAATAAAATAACTTATAGTTAAGAAACAAACCATGGAGAACGACAAAATATATTGCAATTTTGTTATTAAAGGGTATTGGCAATAAAAATTAAGTTTGTTTAATTTGAAAGAACTCGTGAAATTGTAATAGAAGATCCTTTACAACTTTTTCGTGTCTTTCTTCGTTTACAAGATATTTCAATTGTTTAATATGTAAATGATGGGCTCTGACGTCAGGAGCAGGATTTTTACACAAAGCAACATCAGCTAGGAAATGTTCAAGTGATTTCGTTGAACAAATTTAGAGTTATAATCATTGAACTAAAAATAACTGGAACGCTACGTTCAGTAAACTGCGCATACAAATCTTGAAGCCAAAATTTGACTCCCATGAAGCCAGTTTTGACTCCCAGACACGCACTTCCACGCGTGTTTCTACGTGTTTTTGTTTTGGCCGTGTTTGTTTTTTTCGTGGAAAGGCTGGGTACGACTTGCATAATTTGGCTTCAAACTTCCGGTTGAACGTAGTGTTCCAGTTATTTTTAGTTCAATGGTTATAACTGATTTTATGAGTTCTTTCAAATTAGACAAATTTAATTTTTGTTGCCAATGTCCTAATTAAGAAACCAAAGGTACGAATATGTAAATCCCCACAGGTGAGCTCAGCACTTTAAAACTATTTAATAGAAACTGGGTTTCTTCCCCATTTAGATTAAAGATGGCCAGTGGAATCAAACTATCATTGAAGTGAGATCGCAAAATCCTCTTCACCTTCCCATACGAGATGTTGCAGTTTACGATACTGGTGACGATGGCGAAGAATTTGGATTGGAACTTGGACGTGTTTGTTTTTCACCGTAGTTTAAACAGAGAATCCTCATGGGTGTGGGGCATCTTAGGATCGCTATAGGAATTGTGAAACATGTTGGAGTTTTTGAGTTATTATTTTTGCAAATAATCCACTGTTTGTACAATTTAAATCGTAAACACATTGTCTCTTAAGTTCATTAAATATTCGTAAAGTATAAACGAATAGCGCTCCATCGAGATGACGTCACAATTTATCTTTGTTCGCATAATTCTTGCAGTCCAAACAATAATAGATAATGGCTCATTTGAAAGGTCAATTTTGGTTTGTTTATCCGCATTTTGTGCTATAAATAGCAGCTCGACGGCACGGTAATAATTCCATGTCCTACATAACCCAAGTACTTCATGAAAGCCTTACCCCAACACACAACCTAACCTAAGGATGGCAATTCGTGTAAATAGGACATGGACGTATAACCGACGGCACTCTCTAAAGCCCGATCGTCTCGATCTCCCCTGTTGCCCAAATTTCTCCAATCACACTAGAGATATTTCGAATCGCCCAATCTGATTCGATGGAGGCGATTGGGGCGATCGTATGGAAACCTAGGTTCTATTCCAGCCGCTGGATGTTAATATGGGTCCGCAGTGGTTGCCGCCGCAATGTTCTGTTTCGTATAAATTTTTAAATGGTCGTCACTGAAAGGGATGACTAAAAAGGACCTTCCCAGTCCTTCCGCGACCTTTCCGAAATGTATCCAAAAAGCTGAGCGGTAAGCCAGATTTCTGACTAGAGTTTCCAGCCAATTGGGATAAAGACTTGCTCCAAGTCTCTCTCTTGTGTCGTCCGAACGCGTGCACGGTCTGCGGTATCCCCGGAATGCGGTATTCCGCTTTTCGAGGATACCGCATTCCGTGCACACGTTCGGACGACACAAGAGAGACTTGGAGCAAATCTAATTAGGATAACGATCACGCGAGTCAAAACGATGCATTGTCTATTTTACTATACATTTTCTATTGCGGGTGGTGACCCAAGACAAGAGACTGGTAACTTCTGGTAACAGACCACCGTCGTCGGTCATTCCCATCCTTTTATACGAGCCCTGTATCCTTGCATCCAGTGGCGTATTTAGGGGGCGTATTTTGAAAGAACTTAATGTTGGAAAAATTTGGTAGAAATGGGGACAAATCGGAAATTCGGGTGTCAAATAGTGTAACATTACGTCATTTGGAGGCCTACGTCCACGCGTGAATCCTGAAACGGCGTTTTCGTGGACACAAATATTTCAATATGTTTTGGAGGGAAATTCACGTATGGTTTAATTTTTTATGACCGAGCACAAAACAAGAGACATTGCATTTAAAATTGGATGTTACGCATAAAGACCTACACGTGCTTAGTGGAGTTTAAGTAAACTAAGTTACTTTTCTTTTACAGTTTTGGTTACAAAATCATCTTCCCACTTGCACTTCAGTGCATACGGAGAATGACTTGAAATCGAGGTTACTGGTTACACATGAGAACAGTCAATGTGTTGTCATTTCATTGTCAACCTCAATTTAAAGTCAGTTTCGTTGCCATTGAAATACAATTAGAAAGTGTCTAAAACTATAGCCTTCTCCCTACAGCCTTCTCGCGTCCATAGTAATGAATATAAAACCTGGTTTGGAAGAGCGGTAATCTTATAAATCAAAGCGTATAACAAATATGTTAAAAGCGTCCTGAAAAGGTGCAAATCTTTTGTTAGTATTTTAAACAGCAATGGTAAGTGGTACGGTACTCACTATATAGGTAATTTGCATATCCAAAAAATATTGAAGGAAAAAACACTTCTGATCCAGTAATGTTGGGTCATCCCGGTTTTAGTTTTATTGTACAGAAAAGCATGTCCAAAATATCGTCCAAAATTTTCAGAGTGTTGTTGCCGTAATAGTAGTAGTAATTAGCTTTTACAAACATCACGCCAAGATCTCTATCTCCCCAGCTGTTTTACTTGACTCTGAAATTTTTGGAGGATGTTTAGGAAATGCGTGGCTGTGCAAAAATGATTTCGTTTTAACAATTTTTTTGGATATGCAAATGAGTTAGGGTACCGCATCACCTTAAGCCATTGAACACAAATGTTTCTATTTGCTGATTGCATCATGCATACAAAAATATGTGTTCACACTAAGTGTAAAAGTACACAAATTTACATAAAAATAAAAAAAAGAAACAAAGACCTTCGCCAGCTCTCCAAATCAGGTCTATTTTTCATTAATCTCGTAACCTAGAAGTAGTGAATACTTATAAGCAATGGGGACTAGTATGTATCAGCAATCTAACAATAATATAGTTTCGTTCGTTCTTATAAGCGGTTCTCGTAAACAGGAAATTAATCGATGACAAGAACGCCAACTCGCCAAGTGAAGAAAAGACGTGCCAAGGATTCAGTAAAAACTAATAGTAATACATGGTTTCATTATATGTGTATAGCGTTTATGTTCATTAGAAAAGGAACTGATTTATGATTCAGTGAATTTCCCGGTATTTTGGCCAACTTAGACAGCACGGAACTAGTGGACGTTAGCGATTCACTCCAGACCAGGCATGCCTAAAAATTAATTTAAAAATATTTTAATTTGAATGTGAAGTGAGCTCGATTTTAGCTAGACTTGCTCCAAGTCCGCCTCTTAGCGCTAGTTTTTGCGGGCCGGTGGAAAGGCCGGCGAGCGGAAAGGCGGGAGAGCGGAAAAGCGGGAGGAAAGAGACGGACTTGTTTCGCTTGCAGGTTTTTGAATCTAATTAAATATTCTGGCGGGAAATCGCTGAAACGTACATCGCCCTGTGTTGACGTGTTTCGGGTTGTCGTACATGCAATGGAAAGTGGTTCTACCCCTACTAAAACGTTTTCAAGAGTTGTTCAACTCCAACTTCCAAAGAATGTTAAATCACGGATATTAGATACTGTGGATCCGAATTACGTCACCGGTCGAAAAATTGACCGGTGAATTTTGGCGCGCTGCAGGTGGGAAAAGTCTACTGTGGATCCGAATTACGTCACCGGTCGAAAAATTGACCGGTGAATTTTGGCGCGCTGCAGGTGGGAAAAGTCCCTTTCAACGAGGAACCGAAAGGTCAAAAATGTCGAAAGGTCAAAAATGTTTGAAAAGGACTTTGAGAAAGTCTAGATTTTAGCCTGCGCGGCATTAAAAGCTTCGTACACGCGACATCAGCTTTTTTCGACATATTAACAATTCACAAGTTCTGCTTGTTCATGTACAATTCATATTTAAAACAACGAGACTTCGTGTCTTACCAGAACTGATAAATTACGCAATTAGCACAACAAGCAAGCCAGTCCGGCAAGGTGAGAGCTAGTTATTCTCATGTAAACACAATAAAAGAAGTCTTATGTAAGTAACAGCCAGCGCAGGGGACTGATTCCGACGTGATACCCGAAAATCTAGACTTCACTGTTGAAGTCTATTTTTTCACTATTGCGTGCTAATGAAGTAAAGACTGAAGTTAGCGTTCCAGATATGGAGAATTTACATAGTTCTCTTGGGTTCTGACTGAATTAAGTAGAAAAGTGTCCACAGGTACATGTATATGTTTCGACTTTTCTAGCCAGTATTGAAAAGTTGTAAGAAACTGTTGTGTCAACAAAATAATATCAAGTATGCCACGCCGAGCAGCCTTGCATGAAAATACCGAGAAAATTATGAAAATCCACGAGCTAACCTTGAATGAATTATACAAATGGAGTAAAGAACCACAACGCTAGCCAGACCCAGTCGTACAACGACGTGCAACGCCGCGCACAAGCAACCTACCCGTCCATGCACCTAACTCTAAAAGGCACCGCAATTTAAAATCATTTGCCACTGGGAGAGGGGTGCATGCATATGGTGTTAACGGACCCACCTTGAATCCAAAATGCTGTTGTAATCAGTAAACTAAATGTACGATAAAGATCGCGACGAAAAAAATTTGTATAATTGTTTTTTTTATTAAGCTCACCTTCATCGTCACTATCATCGGAATCTGCTTCATCAGCACCAACTTCACCACCACCCTAAAAATTATTCATATAGTCACCAACTACAACATTAGAACAATATGACTAGATTTAATGTAAATATTTTCGCAATTGAGATTGATAAAAGTGGAATGATCAACATTGGCCACAAAAGAGGAAATTCCTGTTTTCCTTGCCACTACAGTATATATCTACCCTGGTCTGGGTAAAACCTCGCCATAAGCTTTGGAACATAGCAAAGAATACTCCTGTTTCACTTACAGTTCCAGGAATATCACCCATCTGTCTCATCATCTACAGAGTAAAAGCAATGAAGCAATAATAGATAAGAAAGTTCCAATTTCAAGCATAATAATGTTAAATAAGCAAATTTACACACATACATCTTCAAAATTCTGGTTCACATTTGTGTCATCATCTGAATCATCTGAGTCTCTCCACTTTTCAAAATCTGTTTTCACAAATGCTACCTTTAAAAATATGAATTAAACTGTTTAATTTAGGCCTCCTACAGTGTACATACGATTTTCTGTGTGTGTGTGGGGGGGGGGGGGGGGGGGGGGGAGATGGGTGTGGGCTGCATGTCAGGTGCATTTTAACATCAGTTACTAAGATACACATGCACAGCATGTACAGTAGCTTGCATAAGATTTGATCATGTGAGTGATGAGTAGAATTGTTGTATTTGGTCTCTTCCATGCTTTGAAGGTTTTACCCCCTCCATAAATAGTACAACACCAATCTAGATCTAGCTTAGCTGTGCTCTGTATGGTCTGACATGTGTCATATGGTGGCTGCCAAAAGCACCTTCGATATGCCTTCAATTAGGTCATGTTGATGATAATGCATCCTTTACAATACAGCCACTGGCTACAAACTAATAGCAACTGATCCAGCCTAAACTTCTCGCAAACCAATGAACCATATTTCACATTTATTTTATTCTCCAATTACACAATAAGTACTGTAAATGGGATCTGTAGACATTTTGAACATTTTTTACAGGGTAAATAAAGCAAATTCTGGCCTCACATGCTATTATAACTTGTTGCATTCAAATGGTAGTCTTACAATACAGTAGTAACAACCTTACCTTGTCACTAGAACTTAAAAGTCTGGGCCAGTAATGATCTGTTTCTTCTTTCTTTTTCAACACAAATGATAGTTCTCTAGTCGTTATATGTTGCTTGGATCCCTAATCAAGACAAACGTACAGTGAAATTGATTACATAAACTACTGCAAGATCAAAACAAATTGAAAATATATCCGTTTCTGTAATGGTTCCAATATGAAATACTGGTCCCAAACCTATTATTGCAGCTGCGGGTTATCCGATGGTGTGTGTCTCGGTGCACCCGCGATCCCTCACCCAACCAACAGCTGGGCGCGTCGGCCTCATCATTGTTTAAGTCAACCAATCATATTCGAGCCCCCCAAAATCTGGGGGGATTAGCGTAACTTCGATATAATTTTATCACAAAATTTTGACGTTTGTTGGCAATCGGTCACACTCTCTGGCTTTCCTTGGAAAGAAAATATCACTCCACAAAGGGTGCACAAACTGTTAATAGGGACCTTAAGATCTACGACGGCAACTTCGAGGACGACATCCTTCAAACAAAAGCATTCTTCTTGCAAAACAAAGATGATGAATAATTTCTAGTCCCAAGTGAAATCTAAACACCGTCCTCGCTCTGTATACAACGCCACTCAGAGCATTTTCACGTCTTCAGGACGACGTTGACTCGTGGGGTGATGAGAACTGTTGTCTGAGATTGCTTAACACAGACACTGCAACCGTTTTAAAACTTTGAAAATTATAAAACAAGCTTCAAGTATTGAATACAGTAGTCAGTTAACCATGACTTCTTTTTAATGCTAAAATTTGAATTGCTTTTTAACCGCCGTCGTCGTCCTAGCATCTTAAGGTCGCTATTGAATTCTAAATGCCTGGTTAGTGGTTTTAAATTGCAGTCTGGAGTGCTATTTTTTGTTTTGTTATCTGCGTGATGCATGCAAGCCATGATATATATTGATGCAGGTGCCATTAAGTTTTTGCTATGACACACTCTAGGTTAGGTTATAAGTGTAAAATCTTTGGTATTCACTATTTAGCAGTTCACACAAGTGATTATATTTAACAAGATGCCTGGTCAGGCGTTCACTCGGGCTACTGGAAAATTGCAAAGAGTAGGTGGAGGTGTTCTGGATACACACATGCGCAGGTTATCATGTGCAGTGTTGTAGCCAGGGGGGCAAGGGGCAACCCCCCCCCCCAGTCTTTAAGACTGTTCTATTGCAACTTGAAATCCATGGAGAAACTTGTAGGGTGTACACTTGTCAGGGTTCAAATCAACATATCACGATGCACTTTTTGAAATAATTATGTGATCCAAAACAAACATAAAAACTCCAAAATCACAATGCAAAGTAACCGCTGAGTGCCTTCCAATAACTTCTTTGCAGCGTGTTTTGGTTTATTACAAAACAACAGCTTTGGATAGTTCTCACGTTACATCGCATCATAACAATAAAAACGTCGTGAAACTGAAACACTGCTACTGTAAATTTATCTTCATAATTCAAAAAATAAAACAAACACATGTCATTTCAGACATGATCTGGCACAGTTGTTTCGCCTGCAGTTTCAAACATCACATTTAATATAATAATATGAGTGAAATGCTTGGAAAGGTAACTTCGAATTACGCGCTGATGTCAGAGTTTGACATTTAAAACAAGCTTAAATAAATGCGTTGTTTTTTTGTGTGGCGTTTCGAATTCTAGTCTAATCCAGCCAAAAACTGGGGGGGGGGGGGGATTAGTCCAGCCACCCCTACTTTTCGACAAAATATTTTCGCGATGCACTTTTGAAATGTTAATTCGAACCCTGTTAATGTTTTAAGGCAAAGTGAGTAGACTATAGTGTTTTAATTTTCAGGGGGAGCATGCCTCCCCCCTTTAGGAGCTTGAGGAGCTCAGGTGGCTCCCAAGACCTTGGCTATCTATTACTCTACAGTATTATGAAAAAAAATTGTTTTGATCTAACATTGCTGAGATTTGCCCCTTTTCAGGCCTTAAAACTTTCCTTCCCAAGCTACGTCAGTATGTACTATACATACTGTACATTAATTTTTTGCATTATACACACAGTTCAACCAGAGTAAGACAAGTATTATTTTACACCCACTAATTAAAATGCTTTAGCTATTTACTCTTTGTTGTCTAAGAAAAATATCCACTTACTTCAGGAATAATATCACTAAAAAATATGAATTCAAATCCATAATCTTTTTGGTCGGGTCCACCTTTACCTCTGTAATTGTACATTGTGAATAAATAAATAAATAGATAAATAAATAATAAATAGATAAATGAATAAATAAATTAATTAATAAAAAGAAATAAAAAATACATGTAAATAGTAAGCTATAGAAGTAACCAATCCCTGCCTGAGCCAGACAGAACCAGCCCCTTTATTGTTTTATTCTCTAACACCAAATAATTTTTCTCACTATTAAAAAAGATTAATATAATATAGTATACAATAAATACTGTAAAACAATGTTAGATTTTGAAATCAGTATAAACACTAGAGAAAATCTTCTCCACACCATTTCTCATGAAGTCATCCACATCCATGCAAAAAATATAAACTATGTACGTATATAATAATTATTATCCACAGTCCAACTTATGTCTTTTGGGCTTAATCCACTACAATATTAAATTAACACACAAGTTCACATTAAGTGTTCCTGTTAACTGTTGGACAGTTGGACCCAGGACAGGTGAAAAGCTGTCCAGCAATGGTGGGCATCCATGTAAAAATTGGTCTTCTTTAATGCATATCCACGTCCAAAGACATTGTACATCTTTCTTCTCCACTCGATTTGCAAAGATTCCAGTTGGGGGAAACTACCCTTTGATGAGTGCCTTACAGTCGGTTTCAGGATACTTTTGACACGCGCGTTCCTAACCACATGGAAGTTGATGAACTGGTGGAAAACAAAAGATTTCCATTTTGAAAATGTCAATGAAGTTCTGAAGTTTGATGTGAATATTCACATTTCATTGATTTGTGTGTGCGTATTGTGTGATTGACAGATGAATTATCACAATGGATGGATTCTTTTCAATCAAAATTGGACGTAAGCACTGTGACTAATCTATTATCTTCTTTTAATTAAAATTCAACTTAATTATGCTTGCCAGAGAAGGAACAGTTTGTGGTAAGCATTCCTGATTCTTTACCATATCTTTCTTAAATCTCTTCAATGCAAAAGCACTAGGTTTTTGACTTTTGCAGTAACGTATTTTCTGGGCGATAACCCGCACGGCGTATAACCCACATAGCAACAAAAATGTCACTTTTGGAAAAATAAATCAGTGTATTACCCGCACCATTGGATAACCCACAGCTGGTAATAATAGGTTTGGCACACCCGACTGACTTGTATTTCTTCTTTGTTCAGCATGAAGTCCAGTAGTTGAAAGTAGAATCCTTGGTCTCCAGTCTGTGATGGCGTCATCTTAAGAATTCAACAGATTACCCGCACCACCCTATTACCGTATTTTCTGGGTAAAATACGGTATATATTCCAAGGTCTGAATTAACGCTTCGCAAATTGCAAAGCAATTATGAAAATTTATAAAAACTGTGAAGCAGTTCTACAAAAAATTGCGAAGCTCATTTTTGAAAAATGTAGCGTAACGACTAAACGTAGTATTGTCTCACATGTACCATAATAACTCAAAACACAATGTAACATGAACATTTTAGAACGCAAGGTAACATTTCAGAACATACTTTAGAGTAACTTCTTAGAAGTGTAGTGCAACTTTTCTGAATGTATCTTAACTTCTCTGAACGTAGTGCAACTTCTCTGAATGAAGGATAACTTCTGAACATACTGTAGCATAACTTTTCTGAATGTACATGTAGCGTAATTTTTCAGAACGTGGCATACAGTGTATAACTTTTTTAAATGTAGTGAAAACGTTTTGAATGTAGCGTATAACTTTTTAGAATGTACATAGCGCAACTTTTCTGATGGTGCAACTTCTTACAAGAAGCATAATTTTTCAGAATGTATGCATAATGCAGCATAACTTCTCGGAACGTATAACATAACTTACAGGATGTATAGTGTATAGTGTAACTTTTCTGAACGTAGCGTAACTTATAAGAACGTAGCAAGCAGTGTAACTATTCTGAACGAAATGTAACTTTTCCATCAGAAGTAGCATTACTTCTCAAAACGTAAAGTTAGAAAGCAGTGTAACATTTTAAATGTAGTGTAATTTTTCAGAACATTGCATAATGTTTTTCAATGTAGCATATCATCTCACAGCATACATGTAACATAGACTGCACAAAGAAAATAAAAGTCTGTAAAATGAATGAAAAGACCATCTCAGAGAGAAGAGTACTGTTTAATTGAAGAGCAATGTTTAATTAACCCTTTGGCTCCTGAATTAATTAACCCTTTCACGTACTACCAACTTCCAGGAGCTCTCCACTTCACGAGTAAAATCGTCTGGTGTACGTTAGACAGAGTAAAATAGTCTGGCATTAGACAGAGTAAAATAGTCCGGTGTTAGACAGAGTAAAATACTAAACACTCCAAATGTCGTGTTCTGGAGTGAAAGGGTTAACAAGGGGAGTAACTATTGGAAAAAAAGTGAAGCTGTTCTGAAGCACTAATTCGGACCCTGTATTCTATGTAAGTTATGTTCATGTCAGTTCAAACAGTTCTCGCACAGTTCAAATACAGCCTCTGGTTTTTGGTACCAGATGGTTTTCATTTATAAATGCATTTACAATATTTGAAATCATTGCTTTTAATAAAAATAATCTTCTTCCAATAGTTGACATACTTAGTCCTTCATTCCACACGCATTGAGACTGTTTTACCCAGTGAACTCGATGTAAGTTAAAATGTGATACCTGGAACGCTAACGTCCAGTCATTCGGGGGGCAAAAAGTGAGGCAAAAAGTTCCAGGCCCTTGCGCGGTTTGCAGGTACGATTCAGTCTCCCACAAAATGTTTTTTACACGGTCACAGGTCTTGAGCGAACTGCGAAGACTCGAAAAGGTTTGAAAAATTATTTATTGAATCATTTTATCACGCTTTGCTAAACGTGCATTTTAAATTTTGATTGATTGTGCTATGCTGCCGAACTAATTATGCAGTGATTGTCCGCTATTTGTTGCTATAGGAAAAGTCATTGTCTTTACAAAACATGCACGAAGTTTGTCAGTGAAGAAATTAAATCAAATTTTCGTTATATTATAAACCATATATATTAGAGTTTCATCACTCCGAAGAGGATACAAAAAATCAACACAAACTTAGTATAGAATATGCCGTTTAGGTTAGTACCAGTTTCATCAGTTCGTTTTGTTTAAAAAGCATTCCGCATTTGTACCGAAAACAACAACTAGCCATGAGTAAACGTGAAAAATAAACAATCAAGTTGTCAGTTTATATTTCTTAAAATATCATTAGTTACAAAAGGCCGTTTAACAAAACTGAACAAGAAATTAAAGGAGCAGAAATAAGAAAATGACATTAGATGTATATTATGAAATATCAAGTATCAATACGTCTTCAAACTCGTACAAGAATAGCTTTCTCACTCTTGTTCTCACCTTTTCGGCTGACTGTTTTCATCCTAGCCAGCAAAAGGACGTCTGTTTTCTCAGCCTATTTTCATCCCTAGCTTAATTTACTGTATAGTTTTGGACTGCTATACAGTAAAAAAACCCAACAACAGCGCTGCACAACAATGGGAAACCATTAAATGCACGTTTAGTCTGATAAATAATTTTTTCAAACCTTTTTTCGAGCCTTCGCAGTTCGCTCAAGACGGGCGGCCGTGTAAAAAACATTTTGTGGGAGACTGAATCGTACCTGCAAACCGCGCAGGGGCCTGGAACTTTTTGCCTCACTTTTTGGCTCTTCGTTAGCGTTCCAGGTATCACATTTTAACTTACATCGAGTTCACTGGTTTTACCTTGTTGGTTGGGATTCATCTTACAATTTTGACATTTTTATACAATTACAAACTTCACAAATTGAATTTGAATTTCAAAAGTTCATTAACATTTTCAAAAGAGAAGACTTTTGTTTGCCACCAGTTTGTCAACTTCCAAATATAGTTGGGAATGTGTGCATCAAAAGTAACCTGAAACCAATTGTAAATCCAGAGAGTACTTAAATGTAAACTGTATTAGCAAACTTTCAGGATCACTAAAGCTTGATAATTCTAAGTTTAGGGTTAGTGTTTTGGTTAGGGTTACACTTATAATTATATATAAGAAAACTTTTAAGTCAGGTGGTTAGGTAGATGATAATTATGTAGTGCCTCTCTTAAATCCCATTTTACCATACCCCTATAGAAAACAATCTGACTTTAAAATGTACCACAAAACATTGCACTTATGCAGACAGTTGTTATTACACATATCTACAACACCAATCCACCAACTATATGGCTATACCCAAATAAATATCCATATATTAAACTGATGTATTAAAAGGAAATTGTACAGTCATATACAGACATACAGTAGCAACATACTTCATTTCTTCTCTTGTGCCCTAGTTTCGAACGTTTGTATTTCAATAGTCAACGTTTAATACGGGAACGGTTACTTTATTTCCACTTGTCAACGTTTGCGTTTAATCTAACTTTTGATCATATGATATCAAAGCAGAATTACTTGACCAGAAAACTAGACACATTTGTATCTTTGTCTGCCAGACTACCACCTTGCCTTGCACAAACAAAATGGTTGTATTCGTATCTAGTAAATTATCATCGTAACTAACAAACGACACAGCAGCTACTTTAAGTCACTACTTAATATTCCAAGACCTACCTGAATGTCATTTTATTTTGTTCTAGGTTAATCTCTGGGTTCCTCGCGTCTTCCAGACGAATAGTTAAGAATATTACGTCCTTTCGTTGAGCCCAAATCACGGGTGGGTGCAAAAGTCTAGCAAGTGAAAAAACGTACAATAATAAAAACATTGTAAAGAATCGCAACTGAAAGTGTCATATATTTACTTTTTTTCAGCCATTTATATAAGAAATCCAGTTGCTAAATCCTACAGCACGAGGAGCGAAAGTGAAACAGGACCACTTGGACTCCTCCACTGTATATTCATTCCTAGGCCCTTTCATTGTTGAGCAACTTTAGCGCAACCCCGGAGATTGAGTCCCAAAAAGACGTGGGGCGGGGAATAAATATGGTAATAATTCCATGTCCTAAATAACCCAGGTACTTCATGAAAGCCTGACCGCAACACACACCCTAATCCTAACCAATAAATTCGTGAATATAGGACATGGATTTATAACCATAAATATTTAATTATTAAATTCAGGTGGAGCTAGTCTGCACGCAGGCTACGAGCCAGCGTACGGTCCAAAAAAGAAATCCTTCTTATACTCCCCCTCTCATCAACACACCCCGGGGGTGGCAAAATTCGTTACGTTATTTGTGACGACACATTTCTACTAGGGGGTCCGGGGCCTGCTCCCCCGGAAAAATTGTGAATTTTGGGTCTCTGATACGGCATTTCCTGCATTTTGAGGGCACTTGGAGCAAAATATAAAGGTCTTAAATCACATTTTTAACAGTGTGAGCAAGAGCGTAAATCGCTAATGTTAAGAAATATTTCGGGCCAAACCTAATGCTGAGAAACTAAAACATAAATGATTTTCCATACAATCTAGTGTACTTTTCTTTATATAGGAAACAATGATTTGCAGTTTAATATTTTGTAGAACCTTATGTCAGAACAAAGTCCAGTAGATGCTCAAGTTACGCAACGCAGTTCGCTAACAAATTTTAACACCCCCCCCGGTAATTTCTCATCGGATTTGGACGAATCTAAAAACCCACTCTGAAAAACATTGGGGGGCGGCCGCCCCCCCCCCCCCCCCTCGCCCCCCCTTGCCGGCGCCACTGGTTCTTAGGAAGTACATGTCACGAGTCTCCATTTTCGCAACCAACCTATGGTACAGGAGATCAATCTCGTACGGAACCAGTATTTTCTAAGGAGGGAGTCAAAATCACGTGAAATTTCTAGAGCGTTCGGGGCATGGTCCAGGGGCATACCCCTTCAAAACAATGTTGAAATCTAGAGTCTCTGAAAGGTCTTTCCCCGCATTTTAGGTGAAGATCTTACAGAATAACACTTCGTAGATTGAATACACTGTTTACAGTTTTATTTCGTGACATATATTTTCATATTGCATATGTCGTCATCAAAACAATATCAAGTCACCCCCAAGTGACGAACTAGGTAAAAAGCAAAACAAAATGCAAAAGTGAAAAGTCTTCCTTTATAGACAAGTTATGAAACTGAGTTAGTGTTATAGTCAGTTTCAGCTTCTGAGCTTGCTTTTGAAATTCGTTTGTCAACATTCGTTGGAAGGTTGGGAACTTGGTACGGAAGTTCGCGAAGTTCGTTGTGAAGTTCGAATTTAATAAGCTTTGAATTGAATTCCTTTGGTAAAATCACGGAGAAGAAGATTATTTGTTGTATAGAATATAATAATAGATACTTGGTTAAGCAGAAACAAATTGCCGACTTAAATTTGTATCTATACCTCGCAACGTAGTTCGGAACATTGCAACGTAAGTTCGGAATGTTCATTTATTATACGTATCGGATTTCAAAAGCAAACTGAAACGGACTATAATATGCACTTTTATATTAAAGTCTTAGAGTTAAATTAACAATAAATGTCGATTCTTTGAGCTTGTAAAACGTTTTACAGTCATTTTGCAACATACTTTTCACCAAAATCTTCGGAAGTTCGTTCCGAAGTTCGCAAGCCATTACAAGTACGCAATTTACGAACTTCCCAATGAAATTGCGAACTTCAGAACGAACTTCCACTGAAACATTTTGGTGAAAAGTATATTGCAAATGACTGTAACTTTCTCGTAGTTATAACATGCATGTCTGTCGTTTTATATCTCATAAGAGGGTAGCCACGAAGGGAAATTAAATATATAATTAAACAGCTTCTTCAGAATAAGATGTAAGCGGCGTGCATTTTATATCAGTCAATTGACTAAATGACGAAAGAATCTCTTTTTCTTTAGAGAACATCTATAAATAAAAGAAAAGATCAAAGTATAAGTCAACAGATTTCCGATCCAGCGCAGCAAATAAGACGAACACTATAAATCCATCCCTATCAGTGTAATCTATTAAAAAGATGAGGAAAACCTAAATTTTTTTTTTAAATAAATGCTACAATTCTGCTGGATAACACGGCATTTTATAGTGTTTCCTCCTTCAAAAGCGCAATTTTACCATTTTGGGGGATTTTGACCATTTTCCTTTTTCACGTATTTTCGACACTTTCCGGATGGAGATTTTTCGCCAATTTCAGAAAAGTCTCGCTAAAAGACATTTTGCCCAAATCCAAAGAAATTTCCACAGATATTAATTAAAATACTTGAGGAGATGACTGTATTGAGCAGAGACAATTTTGAACCGGTAATTTCTAGCGCAATTATCAGGCTAAAACTATGACCTTGATCGGTTTAATTTTGTTTAATGTATTTGCAGTATCACAATGCTCAAAACAGACATTTGTTTGAGTTTTAATAGTTCTGACAATTTTGTAGAATTTGACCAACCACAAAAGGTTTTGATATGCCAGCATTAACAAAAAACATATTCGGTAACTTCACAGTTTTACTTAATTCGTGAGACAAACAACTGACGCGTTTACCTCGTTCCAATTCCTGGTGTTCAAGCTATTAATATCCTATTGCGCTAATTTTCTTTTCTTGTGGTGTTTCTATACACTTGACTGCTGATTGCTCTATATTCTCAAATGAAATTTTGCTTTTTGACAGTCCAATTACTGAATTACAGTGCATGTCTTGTGTGTCACTGTCTTCCGACTGACACTAGAGCAAGAACTGCATTTAACAGGAGGTTTATTCAATATACAAAAACGGATGAAGGATACAGCACATGTAACAGTGGGGGAGGAAGGGGGAGGGCTGTTTGTTGCGTGCCGTTATCATATTTCTAGTGTACGTCATAAAATCATAAATCCAATGAATAGTGCGCTGAATTTATATTTAAAGACTTAATTTGACCCAACCAACAAGGACTGCACGGTTGCAGAAAAAAGCAACTACATGTACCATGCACTGTAATTACCAGAGGGATCATGGCTTAAATAAAGTTTTAAATATTAAATCAAATAAAGACTTTCAATAAGTCTTGAAAATTGCTGGGAAATCAAAATACACTATAAATAATCACTTTTTGCCAGTAGGCTCATGGGTATAAACTACCAGAAAACAAATATTATACTAAATATTATACAAAAAATTAATGGGTTAAATTAAATTCACCCAACCTTTTCCCAATTGGCTTTACTGCTGTGTGTGTAACCCAATAAATGACAAATACCATGAGTAACAAACACCTGCAAATTAGAGTGCATGCATGAATAACTGTGAAACTTTTATAAAACGTTATTTAAAACAATTACACCGTCCAACCATGAACACAGTGGCCATAGTGAATATTATACATTACTGTATTGTGATTATGATTTATTTTTAGATAAAAAAAACCAGCTTCGCTATACATGTACTTTTAAAAAAAAAACCTGATAACTTTCCACAAACATATTTGAGTATGTTAGATCACCATCGGGCATATATATAATTTGATTATAATTTATAAGTCACAGCGAGAATAAAGAGAAATATTTTGTTCAAAAGTGGATGCATGAATGCTAGTCGAAAATATTGAAACAAAATATGTTTCAACTTCTTGTTTTAACGTGTTAAATCGTGGGTTGAGCTGTTGGTGGTTGACAGCTAGAACCAACCGTGACAGAACTCAGGGTTTTCTGCCCTTCCTCTTTCTTCGTTTTTCTTTCAAGTATTTGTTCCGATCATGGTCGGTGCGTTGGCTGCATTCATAATCTGAATCGACACTCTTAAGGGTAAATATTGTAATTTATCCGTATAGTTACAGTTTGGTACGGTACCAGTACGGTTAGGTGCAGTATGGTATGGTATTTGTATACACTGTATAGCTTAGTGTTGGTGTGGTGTGGTGTGGTGTACTAGTGCATGTGTAGTGTACACGGTACAGTGCGGTGTAGAGATGTGCGTCGGATCGGATTGACCCCTTATAATCCGAGGGTTTGCCTAAACTCAATCCGATCCGAAACAAAAAAATTGTAGTCTGATCCGATACGAAAACAGCCGCTCAAATCCGATCTAATCCGGTCCGAAAAATTAAAACACCGGATATATGTGGCAATAGTTGCGCAAACGTTCCGAAAAGAAAACCAATGAACAAATTAATTTAAGAAAACTAATATACAATAATAATCTTATGCAATAATATAATAGCCTTCATATGTTGTGCAATGTGCATACAACTAGTGAAGATGTTAATTTTGTGACAAAAACAATGACAATAGTGAATCTAATGCGGGTAAAAAAGTACAAAATCTGACCGATCCGAGAAAAAAAGAACAAAATCCGATCCGAGAAATAAAGAACAAAATCCGATCCGATCCGAGAAAAAAAGAACAAAATCCGATCCGATCCGAGAAAAAAAGAACAATATCCGATCCGATCCGAGAAAAAAAGTAGCAAAATCTGATCCGATCCGAGAAAAAAAGAACAAAATCCGATCCGAGAGTATAAAAGCTTAGTCTGAATCCAATCCGATCCGACCCGATTCGCGTGGTGTAGTAGTATTATACTACTAATTTAGCATAATATATACACACATACTGGCAATGAAGTTTGAAGGTCTTTCTTATCTTGTAAACATAACTCATTAATAACTGGCAAGCACAAGAAAATATCTCCCAGATTGTAGTCGCACATTATTGCATTAGGTTTCAGCAATTTACCAGGAGTAACGTCCTAGATAAAAAAAAAGTTTAAAAATGTAACATATAACACAGTGTGAAAGTTAATTTCTTTCTGGAAACACAGACTGAAAACACTAATTATAAATCTTTTTTCAATTTTTAACTACAAACTTGAGTTTTAGAAGAACCTGAGGTTTACGACCACCCCTGTTGCCAAGGCAAAAGTGGTCGTAAATGACAGGTGGTCGAATCGAACATGGCAGGTACGAATATGACGTCATGGCAGCCATATTGGAAAACGCTGTTTATATAAATTATTGTTAATTTGTTATGGCTAAATTCTATACTCGCTAAATGCCTAAAAGTTCGCTTTGTTATAATTTAAAACCAATAAAATATTTGGTAATAAAGAAAGAAAGCTATCATAAATCCAGGGGAAAACGTTTGAAATATTTCTACTGAAATAAAGGCAGTTTCGCACTGTGAAAGAGAACTCAATGCGTACTTCAATTTTGATTGGAAAATATTTAATTTTTGGCTTATCGTTTTCTCGACTGTTTCGATTTCTCAATTTTGTCAAATCTAATTTGTTGCACCACCCCTTCAATTTGGAGCGTGGCCTCGACGATTTCTGGCTTATCGTTTTCTCGACTGTTTCGATTTCTCAATTTTGTCAAATCTAATTTGTTGCACCACCCCTTCAATTTGGAGCATGGCCTCAACGATTTTTGGCTTATCGTTTTCTAACCCGAAACGGCGCAACTCTTCAACCATTCTTGCTGCATCTTGCACAGTAATTGCAGATGATTCTTGAGTTTCCTCTGTCTCATCAATTGGTGTCAATGGTTCTTCCTCACCAGAATCTGAAACATATCTGTCCTGTGCTCTATTCACCAACTGCTGTTCCCAGTCAGCAGCTGTTGTTACTTCACAACTCGTGGCAAGATCATCATCATGTTCGACAAACTCTTGGAGCGTGAGTCCATCCAAAAGAGGGAACATTTCTTCTGTTGTCTCCATAACCATCAGATTGTCACTTTCCTCGGGGCTGGAACTTGTGCCAATTCCACAATGTGTGAAGCACTTCTGAATTATTAACTGTGGCAAAGAGTCCCAAGCACTTTTCAACCACATGATGGTGTCAAACAAATTCACTCTTTTTGCTAAAGATGAAGCAGACCCTACTTCATCAATAGCAAAAGCAATTCTTCTGAGAAGATTACTTCTGTAGTGCAATTTTACGGCTTGAATAATACCCACATCACAGGGTTGCAGTTTCGATGTAGTGTTAGGTGGGAGAAATAACAGTTTGACATTGCTTCGTTCAACATGTGGATGAGCAGCACAATTATCAACTAGCATGAGGATGTGGCGATTTGATAGATGCATTTTATTGTTGACTATATCCAGCCATTCACAAAACAATTCAGATGTCATCCAGGCCTTCTTGTTGTTGCGATAAATGACTTGCAGTGAGTTAAGATCTTTGCCTCTAAAGCACCGTGGCTTTTTTGAAAGTCCAATAACAAGTGGTTTCAGTTTTTCACCAGTAGCACTGCACGCAAGTAACAATGTCAACCGATCTTTGCTTTTTTCCCCACCTGAGCAACTGTCTCCTTTGACCAACAGACTTTTATTCGGCATGGCTCTAAAAAACACACCAGTTTCATGAGCATTGAAAATGTCCTCTAACTGATACCCTTCCAGAAGGACATCCAATCGTTTTTTCCAGTCATCTTCAATGGTAGGGTGAATCTCAGCAGCCTCTCCACTCAGCGCAACACAGCGTATGTTATGGCGTGCTTTAAAACTTTGCAGCCAACCATTTGAAGCCATGAAGTCGTCGTGCTTCAGCTGTAGAGAAAACGTCAGAGCTTTGGATTGAAGTAATCTGCCCGAGATAGGCACTCCTTTAGCACGCGCGGTGCAAAACCAGTCCCAGACTAGCTTGTTTAGGTCGTTGTACTGTGTCTTTCTTACTTTCGAGTATTTCTTGTCGCTGTTGCAGCCGATTCCCCATTCTTTCAGAAGGCTTTCTTTGTTTATGAGGATAGACTGGATTTGTGTTTTTCCAACACACATACTCTCAGCGATTTTTCTGGATGATTCACCCTTGTTTGACAGCTTGATGACTTGAATACGTTCTTCCAAGGTCAAAACCTTGCGTTTGCGGCTTAGAGCAAGGGAGCACGCCAGACTGTCTTGTATATTTCCTTCTTCTTTCGGGTCTTCTTTGTTCGGCGGCGTTCCTTCTTCAGCCATTTTGAATAATGCGGTATATATCATTAGCGTATCGCAGGCGCGGGCTATGGCGAAGGAAACCCAAGCGCCAACCTCGTCCCCAGGGCCATTTGTAGGGGCTGGGCCAAGATGGCGGCCAAAAACAAAATGGCGGGAACAAATGGCCCTGGTGGAGGCTAGCTCAAAATGCGCAGTATATTGCGCATTTTGATAACTAGAACTCAGTCCTTTACACAGTAATTATACCTAATTACAGCTAATTACTGCATGGTTTGAAATATAATTTCCCGTGCCGTGGGCAGGAACAACCGACAAGGTCAAAATAAAAATTAAAAAAAAAAATACAAAATCAAACCATCTGATTTACGCCATAAGCTCTTGACCAATCAGAGGCTGAGATAGCCTAGCCTCCACCAGGGCCATTTGTTCCCGCCATCTTGGCCCAGTTACCTACAAATGGCCCTGGGTACGAGGTTGCCCAAGCGCATCCATATTTTTTTTGCACCATATAAGTTTTTTGCATCCATAATTTTCCTACATCATAATTTTTCTGCATCATAAATTTTTACTTTCACTATCGCAATTTTCACTGCACATAAATATTGACATTGCTTCATAATTGATTGTACTATTACAAATTGTCCATGCAAAAACTGGTCATAAACTGTCAGCAGCCAGCAGGTGGTTGTAAAAAGGGTGGTTGTAAAAAGGGGGGTCATAAAATTCAGGTTCTACAGTACTGTATACCGTAATACCATTGCACTAGACTACAATAAACATTCTAAAATTCAGGTACAGGTACCCTAAAAGTATAATTATTAAAGACACCCCCCCCCCCCCCAGCCAAAGCTGTATTCATGAGTCCAACTTTGATATAAATTAGTTATAATTAAAGAAGGGAGAGCTTTGAAAATTGGAGCTCTAAAAGGGGGGTACATCTTATTAAAGAGGGGGGGTTTATTAGAGAGAGGGGTCTTATTAGAGAGAGGGGGTTTATTAGAGAGAGGGGATTTATTAGAGAAAGGGGTCTTATTAGAGAGAGGGGTCTTATTAGAGAGAGGGGGTTTATTAGAGAGGGGTCTTATCAGAGAGGGGGTCTTATTAGAGTGAGGGGTCTTATTAGAGAGAGGGGCTTATTAGAGAGAGGTGGTTTATTAGAGAGAGGGGTTTTATTAGAGAGGGGTTTTATTAGAGAGAGGGGGTTTATTAGAGAGATGGGTCTTCTTATTAGAGAGAGGGGTCTCATTAGACTGTTAGAGAGAGGTCTCATTAATAGAGAGATAGAGGCCTCATTAGAGAGAGAGGTCTCATTATAGAGAGAGAGGTCTTATTAGAGAAAGCATCTTATTAGAGAGGGGTTTTATTAGAGAGAGGGGGTTTATTATAATAGACCTTTTACCGGTAATATTACAAAATGACCTTACTTGGTGACACGGGAACGACAGTACGTCTGTTGGCGAGTCAACATTGCGATAAATCTTGTTTAACTTTTGAATTCGTAACTTGCCAACACAAACAACTCCTAAGTCGTAATTCTCAATTCCAAATAACTTAATCAGTACGGTGACATGGTACTTTAGTATTTTTACACTAAATGGTACAGATCTTTGAAGATTTCTCACAACAAGGGACATAGCAAATGACTTGAGCGGTAGATGGTAAAACGTTTTTTAAATCGATACCGCTGACAAGAAATATGTTAAAATCGAATAATCGATATCATTCAAGCTGGAAAAATATATTTATAGAAGTTAAATTATTGTCATTATTAATATAGCAATGAGAAAGGGAAAGAGAAAAAGTCAAAATCGAAAAGGTATGTTGTTTTAAATGCTATCAAATGATGTCTATTTTACCGTCATGGATATTTCTGATAGCATGTACATGTATCTGTGGTTATATTATATAGAAATTGCTACACGTGCTACACGTGTTCGGGGTCTGGAAAAATTGATTGATCAGTGACTGTTTATTCATTGGTTGCACTTGCGCTGATAGGAATAGTCGGGGCAAGATTAATTTTCCTTTTAAATATTTAAAAGTTAGCACTGGTTCGAGCATTTACGGTATGATGTAATAGAATGTTTTTAAGCCCAAGCCTCAATATTAAACCAGGGTTAGCTGAGGAGGGACATAGCCAGGATTTTCAAAGGGGTAATGTCACATCATGCATTTAATCATTTTGCAGTTACACATCTGTCATTTTATATCATCACAGCTCCCCCCTGGCTACATCCCTGTACATACTGTACTATAACTTGTGTGATATCTTCATTGAAGCCAAACATGGTGGACGATTGACAGCAGACCTCTCAACCTAGAGGAACTAGAAACCTGGAGATTTTTGAAATGGAAGCCGAAAAGACTGGAGATTTCAGAAAAAAACTGGAGATTCACTCGATAATGCATTTTAATTAAATGTATTAAATAGAGAATAATACATGGATGTGCAGAAATATGAAATTTATTTCGAGTGTTGACCAAGATATCTCACGAGTGAGCGAAGCAAACAAGTGAGATATCCTGTTCAACATGAGAAGTAAATTTCATATTTCCAAGCATCCATGTATTGTTCTGTTTATTATATAAAAAAATTGTCCTATTGCCTTGCAAATATTGCATTAAACTATAATGCTGATTCAGCGGTAATCGTCACATGTACGATTATCATAAATAATTGCACATGTGAGATTATCACTTTTATTAGTGGTGGATAAATCAATAAAACACTCTATTTTATATAATAATGAAAGTTAATCTTGCTGAAAACTGGTCAGTGGGATTCATACAGAAGGAACGCAGGCTCTGGGAACGAGACTGGCAATCTCTCTGGTCACAAAAACGAAAATTTTCTGGCTGTGAAAGACAAAAATTTCAAAAGTTCTTTCTATCGTCATATTGGGTTGTCAATTCATAATTTCATTTGCCGGAGAATTCTATGGCTGACCAGGAGATCTTGCTGAAAACCGGGAGTCTCCCGGTGAAACCGGGAGACTTGAGAGGTCTGTGACAGGCATGTCAGCTTGAAGTATGTACATGTATACAGTACTTCAATTCTGTCTCCAATGTGGTCTGATCAAGTCTGATACTAGTCAAAAGCAGTGGCGGACACTTAACGAAATATTCGGGGGTGAATGCTGAAGGCACGAGCCTTCTAGGGGGGTGTGGGGGCATGGTGCCCGGAAAATTTTTAAAATTTGGATCTCTGAAATGGCATTTGCAGCATTCTGAGAACACATTTTGTAAAAAATTTTAGGTTTTCAAAACACTATTTTAATGGTGCATTTTGTTATAAATCACATGCTAAGCATAAAAAAACAACATTTCAGAGAAAATATTCTAGATGATTATCTACATTTGTGAATGGAATTGCAAGGTGGTTTAATTAACACGCCAATGACAATGTAAAATTTCTTTATCCAAACTTACTTCATAACACTTATTTTGTGGGATTAGAATACTTTCGCTTGTTTTTATTAAAACACGCCATTTTGCTGCTGTTGTTATTGTAATAACTAATAAGTAGTGCTTCCACTTCTTGAAATGAAAACTTTCTTGTGCTTCCACTTTTCAAAATGAAAGCTTCAGCTAAAATTATTGGGGGGGGCGATCACCCCCCCTCACCCCCCCTAGTGTCCGCCACTGGTCAAAAGACCCTATTACATGTCCACCATGTTTGGCTTTAATAGACCTTTCCACATGAAGTGCGTGGATAACGCATTGAGAGATTTGATTGGCTCTCGCAAAACTTCGGGCATCCAAAACTTCAGACAAACGTTGGACATGAGCCAATCAGATTTGTCAAAAAGAAAGATCACGTGATCCATTCATTTCATGCGGAAAGGTCTATTAACTTTGCCTGGTTGATGATGAGCAGATTTAATATCAGTCCAGTTATATAATTATAGAGCCTACTAGCCTACACATATACTTGCAAATAGGTAATGTTGTGTCCAGCGCTATGGGGACCTGTACTTAGTTTGTAGTCATATGTACTGTAGTTGTGATTGTATAGTTGACGTGTGTGATTGTGTAAATAGCGTGAGCACTGTCATGATACGGCAGTTGTTGTTAATGAGTTGTCGTCCAGTAAAGTACACCTTTTGCAACCAGCTGTTGTGTCCCTTCTATCCCAGCTTGGGCAGCAATCAACACACTCAAGTTAACAACCCACCTGAACATTGGCAAAACGTTGCAGTAAGATTACCAATGGTGAACAGTGGTAGATTAGAGACCCTCTCAGAGTTAAGTGGCAAAGAATATTTTATGACCTGAGATTGTATATTTATTGATTTGTGTAATTGAATGTTTAACTTCTGAAATAGTCAAATGATAATCTCAGATGACAATTAACACTTCAACATCTGTACAGTAAATTGTAACTGCAGTTGGCATTGGGCATTCTGCATGCCATAGAGCATGCATGGACAATTGGCCATCCAATTGATGATCACCCTGGACAGATATATGTACAGTAGTAACTGTATTGGCTGACTATTTGAGTGCATTATTGATTTTTTAGCCTTGTTCAGTTCTTGCCACACCAACAATTAAGTAATCTGTTACATGTCCACTCCAAGGGAAATAACAATGAAAGCCTTTTCTCACTTGCTCTGTTGTCACTGAGTGATAAAATTAAAATTGAAAATTATTTAATTAATAATTAACTGTTTAATAACTGTCACAGCCGTATGTACAGTATGTACATGTAAGTATTAAATTACTTTCTTAGTTGTGAAACTGGTTGAGTGGTTTGTACTAATACAGTACTACTGTATACTAGTACTGATCGGTGGCTGTTTTTAAGAACTATATTAGTATCTATTGCATGTTACTCTATTTTGAACATTGGAATATAGATGTTGGCAATCACAGTGTAAGACAACAAGGAAAAGAAAGAAAGGACAAATATGAAGAGAAATTCACCATAGAAGATCTTCTTGTAAAGGTGCAGACAACTATGGTTTGGTGTATTTTAACTTTATGTGTTAGTTTTAGTTGTTTTGTCTTGTTTTGCCTTTCATTATTTTTCTCTTCTTTCTTTTGTTTTGTTTTGTTTTGTTTTCTTTCCTTTCTTTCCCTTTTTTTATTTATTTTATTTTCTTTCCTTTCCTTCTCTTTTCTTTTCATTTCTTTATTTCCCCCTTTTTTTCCCTTTCTTTCCTTTCCTTTTTTTCTATTCTATTCTATTCTTTTCTTCTTTTTTCTTTCTTTTCCTTTCTTTCTTTTTTTTCTTTTCTTTTTTTCTTTATTTTTTCTTCCCCTTTTTCTTACTGTCCAATCTTTTAAAGAATTGTTGAAAGTGTAGTATTATATAAGAAATATAATGTGTAATATTGGATGTAGTGTAGAACAATGACATACATCTCCGGACTGAGGTACAGTATGCATATGCATAAGTTATTCGCCCGTGCACTTGCTTTTTTATGCAGATTGTAAAAAATCATGCTAAAAATGGTGCCTTGTTTGGCGTTGAAAATGTTGCGTCAAAAGTGTTGTTTGCTATTGATTCCGCAAGAACGAATTAACTACTGTAACGAATTTACTTAAGAAAACTAATCAAGGCAGAAAACTGCCTTGTATCTAGGTGAGGTGTGATTGAAAAAGTGAGTGCGCAAAGAGCGGTGGGGTTGGAGTTCCTTGAGCACATTTCTTGTGCCACCTCAGTCCCATTACTTAGCCTCTGTACAGTATGACACCCCTTCTCCCCAGGCTGCAGGGAAGAAAATCAAAGCTGCCTGAAAGCTACAACTGCCCGTAGCTAACTCTTCGGGCAACTGCAATATACGATGTAAAGCACTGCTAACTTGTGACTTGTCAGGACACCAAAATGCTTTACCTAACAATTTGAGATGCCCTAAGCTGAAAAAGAACACCGGCCATGAATATATGTTGATCTTTTCGGAATAGCTCCGTGACAACCATTTGACCTTGACAGATGGTTGATCTGTTTCGGCGTCTTGTCGGCTAAGAAACAACGAATTTTGACGTGAAAGAACCTGTCCTCCAGTCAAAATAACCATAGGCGTAGCAACCCAAGGAGGGTGGCAAGGCAAGGATTATTGCCCGAAAAGTTAAGAACCAAATATTGCTTTTTAACATAACTCATATTTTCCAGCCATACGTCAACGTATAAATTTGCCGGAAACTTTCAGCGGAAACTGCCCAAATTTCAGTATATATTTTTTGGGAGGACAGTTGCCCTTCCCAACTGCCCTCCCCTGAACCCCTGGTTTCAATGCCTATAGTATATGTAAATAATTAAGGTTTTTAAAACTAAACCGATACTATTCTGGACTATAAGATCGTTACATTGTTTCACCCTTAATAACCGATATATTTCTATTTTGAATATTTCATGCTTTATGTTATGAGGGACAAGTCCAAACACATTTTATAACGTATGATGTAATGTGCTCCTGAGTAACCTTGAAGTGACCAGCAATGGACCCTTCCCCTTTTAACAAAAACCGCAATGCATCATGGTAGAGTGGTAACGCTCATCTGCCACACAAAACGCCCGCTCCTCTCCCGCCATTTTGCTTGGCAGATGAGCGTTACCACTCTACCATGATGCATTGCGGTTTTTGTTAAAAGGGGAAGGGTCCATTGGAAACGGTTATTAACTCTTTTTTTTTATTTCTTCCATGCTTGTCTGACAAATATAACAAACATGGCGTATTTAGCCGTAAACTGAAACTTGACTCAGCATCGCGTAATTATCGGTGGTCCGTAGTCAAACTAAAATCAAATTAGTTTAAATTCGAGCAGTTTGTGATTCAATGTAGTATGCATCAGACTGTCAGGACGATAGTGATTATTACTTGCTTATAGGGACGTTTGATGTCGCTCTAAGCTACCGCTCCAATGTCGAACCCGCTACCGAGTGACCGCCAAAAAAACGCGCATAGAATTCAAATCATAAAAATTGACAATCGAAATATAATAAGGTTAGATATACTGCCGAAACAGAGAACGTTCTCTGTTTCGGCAGTATATCTAACCTTCAATACAGCACGGTACTTTTATTTCACTATTTGGATAAAAATTGATATGTCGTTTCCATCAATATACCCATGCAGTAGGACAAACACACATGGACACTCAAGTTTTAAATTAATTCGAATTCAAATAATATTAGGGTGATGCACGTTACACGAGACATTTTTAACAACAATTTTAATGCAACATGTTGCCGCAAATTGTCCACAAATTGCCCACAAATCGTATGTTAATAATTACACGCATCAATTTGGTTGCGACAACGTATTGCGTTACAAATCGTTGTTAAAAATTGTCCCGTGTAGCATTCATAACCTTATCAATATTTGAAATTATATTTCCATAAATTTCTATGTAACCATGTGAATATCTTATTAGCGTCACATTTTCTGCCCGAGAGTCAAGTTCAATATCGTATATGACGCGGCTTCAGGTTAGCTAGGAGGTTAACCCAGCGCTTGCACAGTTGCACGCATGATCAGTTCTTGACACCCGACGTCCCCGTACCCCCTTCGTACTTCCGCCTTTTTTCCACGAAACGTGACATGAAATGGACAATTGTCTAACTGTAGCTTAGGCCTCACTTTCTTTCAGACTTTGTGCAAACGTTCTTTCATACACATAAGCATGGTGGTTAATTGGCTTGTAAAGGTTCTCGTCGGTGCTGGCACTGGCTTTGTATTGAGGGAAGTCCGAAACGCGACTACTAAAAAACCAGTCCAGAAACATGAACATCACCATTACAAGTATGTACATGTACAGCGTCCTCACACCAATGATGATGTTCGAAAAGATTTGAAAAGCAGTGTTAGCTTTTTTGAAGAAGGGACTGCAATGCTTCAGAGAACCCTGGACAGGATGGCTGGTGTGAACAATGACGGAGAAACGAAAGAGCTAAAAACCGAGCAATATGGTCCAATAATGACTGGGAAAACTGACCTGTCAGTTTCTGGCTTACAAACGATTGCAGCGGATGTTAAGGCAATGAAAGCTATTGCAGGAGGAAACGACTTCGCGTGGGCAAAGTCATCCTTCAAAGCAGCACGCGAAGATGCAACAAGAGCGTTTCATAACGAGGCACTCAGCACACAAGATAGAATACTCGCTGCCAAGCTGCGAATTACGAGCACAATTCTTGGATGTTTGGAGGAGCCAGAAACAGCAATGGTAGCTTGCAAAATATACCTCAACGAACTTAACTCTATGCCGCAAGTTGAAAAATTGAATATTCGTCAGAAGGGTGTTCAAGACATGGCCATTTTGACCTGTGTTGCCCGTATCAATTATATGGTGTTTTGTTTCACGGAAACAGTCACTGAGGGATTACTGAATGCAGGTAACTGGCCGAAAATCAAGATATCCAGTGATTACTCTTTGCATCCGATTCGAAGCCTTAGAATGAAGCAACATATAATGGAAAATGAAGAATGGAATTACGATCTTGAGCCCCAGTCTCTTTCATTCGATAAGCTGTCAGACCCAGTTGACATGACTGTGAACAGCAATGGTGAGTTTTTAGTGGTAGACTGGGACAGCACGGATGGTAATAGTGTAAAAGTGTTCAGCAGTAGTGGTGTATTTCAGTTTTCTTTCTCCCCAACCAACGAGGAAATGAAAGGCCAAGTGTTTAAACCACATGCTGTTTCTACAGATCAAGACAATAACATTTACGTTTACACTGAAGCGCAAGGTCAAAATGACATTTTGTCTGGAGTACTGTTTGTGTTTGACAAAGAGGGAAAAGTGAAGAGGCAGATTCCAACTGAATGTGCTGGTTTCATGGTTTTTGAGAAGAAAACCAACAAATTAGCTTTATCGTGTGTGAATGGTATTTATGAGTATGAAAGCAGCGGGGAATTCCTCAAAACCATTTTAGTCCCAGATCTGCTTGGGTCAGCGAACCCAATTGCTGTCTGTGATGATGGTATGATTCTCGCAGACCCATTCGATGATGTCATTCACATAATCACAGACAAGGGCAAAAGACGACAGTTCAAAGTTAATGGAGCCGGGGGTTGGAAATATGTTGCATTTAATCACATTAGTGATGAGATTATCATTTCTTATCTGTCAAAAGGACTCTCGCATTTTCAACTGCAGAGTTACTCGAAAAGTGGTGGTCTTCTTGCAACGATGCAGTTACCTGAAGAATATTCATCTCATCCCAAGGCAATAGCAGTCACTCCAAATGGACGCATTGCTGTTCTTTATGAAAACAATGTACATTTGATATAAGTTATGATAAAATCTAGCTTGAACAATATTGGGTGCCTCTTTTTATCTATTGAAGGAAAGATTCTCAGTGATGTAATAATAATATTAGAATAATTTTGCTTCTATATAGGTTTAATTCTACTCGTGTTTTTATAGTTTCAATATTTATAGTTTCAAGGAATGATTCTCAGTGATGTAATAATAATATTAGAATAATTTTGCTTCTATATAGGTTATTCTACTTGTGTTTTTATAGTTTCAAATTTGCCCTTATCACTATGCGACTGTGGCAATTTTGTAAATTATTATTATTATAATTATTATGTTTTATACCAATATATGCATTATAGCAATGTACAATTTGCATTATAGCAATGCATCATGGGAAAAATTGTAGTGCTTGAATCACTTGCAGGTGAAATGGTCGCTATGAAGCGAGCATTTTGCTTGTGAGAAGAATGGATTCTTTTACAGGGGCGGATTTAGGGGTGGTGGATTCTCTCAAATTGCTGGAAATGCCATTTCAGAGACCCAAGAACTCAAAATTTTCCGGGGGAACCCCTTTCAACAAGCCTAGATCCGCCCCTGTTTTAAGTGCATTTTTTGTAGTGCAGGAGAATTTCGAAAAGGGCAATGTATTTGTGGGACTATAAAGAACATTGTGTGCCAAAGACAGTGAAATCAGAGCAGAAATGGATGAGAAAATTGCTATAGAGCTATTGAAAGAGTGGAGAATAATTATGCTAATAACTAGAAGTTACTATTGCAAGTGAAGTGCTGCCTCAAATAGGACAACAACCTTTAGTCTACTCCACAGGCAACTGTGCACTTCGTGGCTAATGTGACACCGCCTTGCTCACTCCACCCATGATATGGCAAGGGTTTTGACAGGATGTACACATAATTTATAATATACAAATATTAAATAATCATGCCTCTTGCTCTAATGCTGTGGCAAGACTATCAATGCAATTCCAAGTGCTTAATATGTTTGGACAAATCTAGAGCTTCAATAAAAATTTTACAGCAATGTACCATTGAGCCCATCAAATTATTTTTCAGAATTTGTATAACTCAAAACATACACATGCAGATCGGAATGTTGATCATGAACCCACACCAATATACATCTAAAAACAGAAGAAAACAAAATCTCCCACCAAGAAACACAGCTGTCAGTTATAGAAACTGATTATCTTACCTCGACAAGATAAACTCTCCTCACTGAAATTGTAAGACAGTTCACAAGTGTGTTGATCAGAGGTTGACAACAGTTGGTAAGTTGTTCAGTGACAGAAATCCCTCATGAGCGTTCCAGAAGGGAGGTTTTTCCTGACGTTTTCAGGTGAGTAAGCTTAGTGAACATAGGACAACTCATCATTTTGCCTCACAGACATGTGTGTGTTGTTGTTCGCGATCTCGTGTTTTCTGAATTACCAAGTGTTCTGTAATGATTTTTTCGTAATGACTTTTGGCGATGATGTCTGTCATTCGTTCGATTAAGCATGTCCTCTGAAGACAATGTTTTTAAAGAGTCTTTAAATTTTTTGGCATGGAAACAACCCGGTTTTATCAGTACTTTGTAAAAACACCAAGAAGAAAGCACTTTTGCCTGGGTTTCTACTGTTGTTTTTTATTTCTATTCTGTTTCCTTTGTTGTGGTCGGTTCATATCCTGTCAAATAAACCAGTAGGTTCTAGAACTATTGTAGGCTGTAAATATATATTCATATTAACTAAAATTTGTTTAAAACGTTGAAAATTTACTGAGTTTTGTTGCTGTGTTGTAGGCAACAAGCTTTGTAAAACACAGGGGGGGCCAGGGGTGCTACACCCCCTGTTGGGGAACCATAGCCCTCTTGGTAAGTTTTCCCCGATGGGGCCTCGGGGTGGGGGCTATGGTTCCCCAACAGGGGGTTGTAGCACCCTAGCCTGGTACCTTGGCCCAATCAAAGAATATGGGCCAGGTAACCACTTCTGCTTTCCTATTGGTTGAAACTTCACGCGTTTTTATTGGCTATGAGTAAAACTGCAATCGTCATAAGTGGATTTAGCCCTGATGACGCGAGAATGAGATTAGTGGTTACCTGGCTTGTAGCACCCCTGCCCCTCTTGCACCACCTGCATGTGTTTTACAAAGCTTGTTGCCTACAACACAGCAATAAAACCCAGTAAATTTTCAACATTTTAAACGAATTTATAGTTATGAATATATATTTACAGCCTACAATAGTTCTAGAACCTACTGGTTTATTTGACAGGATATGAACCGACCACAACAAAAGAACCAGAATAGAAATCAAAAACAACAGTAGAAACCCAGGCAAAAGTGCTTTCTTCTTGGTGTCTTTACAAACTGCCAGTGCCGTTGCCGATAAAACCGGGTTGTTTCCGCGCCAAAAAATTTAAAGACTCTTTAAAAACATTGTCTTCAGAGGACATGCTTAATTGAACGAAATTATGACAGACATCATCGCCAAAAGTTGTCAATTTCAACAAACGAAAAAATTATTTACAGAACACTTGGTAATTCAGAAAACACGAGATCACGATAGAACAACAACACACACATATCTGTGAGGCAAAATGGTGAGCTGTCCTACATGTTCACTAAGCTTACTCACCTGAAAACGTCGAGAGAGAAACCTCCCTTCTGGAACATATTTATTAGCATATTCTCCACTCTTTCAATAGCTCTATAGCAATTTTCTCGTCCATTTCTGCTCTGATTTCACTGTCTTTGGCACACAACGTTCTTTATAGTCCCACAAATACATTGCCCTTTTCGAAATTCTCCTGCGCTACAGAAAATGTGCTTAAAGTGCCTATGCAATGGTTGGGGATTTTACATATTTAGGATAGTTGAAACCTTCTGAGAAGATTTGTAATATATCTTCCTTTCCTAAAATTTCATCTTCATGGACTTTTTTGCTGTTAAAGTTGACGGAAGTGACGTCAAAAGAGGAATTTGTCTATATAAAAAACACTTTACAGATTCCTCCTTTGACGTCACTTCCGTCAACTTTAACAGCGAAAAAGTCCATGAAGATGAAATTTTAGAAAAGGAAGATATATTACAAATCTTCTCAGAAAGTTCCAAATATCCTAAATATGTAAAATCCCCAACCATGGCATAGGCACTTTAAACACGGAGCGAGCGTATAAAAGGGTCCGCCCCCCCGGTTACGCACTGACAGTTTGAAATGTCAACAGCCAAGTCAACAACGAGTCAGTGAGCTGGTGAAGTTTTGAGAATTATCTTTTATTTATAACCTTTTTACCTTTTCAATTATCTACGTAAATTGTAAAGAGAAGCATAAGTGTCTTAGATAAAAACAATTCTGAAGTGATTAAATTTGTTTGGTCAATAAATTTGTAAAATATATATATGACCTTCCTTTCAAACGATGTTTGAAGGTCACGTAAGTTATAGCTGCTTTGTCTTTCGCCGTTTTTTAAAATAGAGTTCCACATAAAAGACAATACTTTGATATTTAACTAAAACAGACCATTTAAACGAAGACAATAATAAAATAAGTTATTATATGAACTTTGCTTTTTGCAAGTCAATAAGGGACGGACCATTAGATTTTTGAGGGGGGGGTTGGCCAATTTTTTGGTGCAGGAATTTATTTTTTTCGCTCGAGGTTGTGCAGGATATTTTTTTTCGACATCATTTGCTTGCAGGATATTTTTTTGTGAGCCTATGTTTGTTAATGTCCAACACATACAATACGTTTATAGCAATACTAGAAAGGATACAGATACAACCACAAAGCAATTACGCAATGGGCCATATCAGTCATTAACCAATGGATACTGAGATTTTAATAATTTATGACAAACATTTTTTATGTTAATGATGCAATTTTTGACAGTAAAAGAGGGGTACACCCCCCTGAAAAATATGCACGCCCCCCTATCAGATGAGTCTGAATCCACCCCTGACTATATATGATATGAGATGACACTTAAATACTATTTTAATGCGTTGTGTGGGAGATTTTTCACCAAATTGGTGAAAAGGGCCACACAGAGCTTTAAAATATTAAGTGTCATTGAATATATCTATGTTTTCACAAATGATGTTTTGCTATACAAATGTTGAGTTTATCATAAAAACAAGAAAGTATTTGAATATATAGACAATCATAAATTATGCGCTAAAAAGACTCAGGGGCGCAACTAGAAAATTTCGAGGGCAGGGGTTGAACGCAAAAAAAGGGCAAAGTCATCCAGTATTCTAAACAATTTGGGAGTAGAAGCCAAGCAGAGATTCTAGGGGGGTCCGGGGGCATGCCCCCCCCGGAATTTTTTTGAATTTTGGGTCTCTGAAACAGCATTTCCTGCATTTTGAGGACGCTTTTCTCGTATTTTCGGTTGCGGAAATTTTTATTTTGGTCTCGCATTATTTAAAATTTATCATAATTATATTCAGCCTAGCTGCCGCCCGGGCCCACTGCTAGAAGCCTCTGAGTCTCGCCAGATTTGCGGAGAATTGTATCGCGTACAATAACAGACGATTAATTATCTGTTTATCTAATGTCTAACCTAGTATTAGAAGTCTCACAAAAAGGGCAGGGGTTAAAAAGGGCAGGGGTTGCAACCCCCCCCCCCAACCCCCCCTAGTTGCGCGCCTGAGACTAATAATATTTGTGTTTTTACAATGCAAAATAATATCTTTGTATTTAGTGAGCAGCTGCTCTACATTGTTAAAATGGAAGTAAACTGCAGAATGTGTTTGTTGCACTATTTAATAGCAGTGACCTGACAAGTCTGTGTTTAATATTAACAACAAGATGGATTCATAGCTTGTGATTTATTTTGTGTTGTGGCAATCTGCTCAGGACTCTATATAAATATTTTTCTATTTTTAGAAAACATGGTACTTTGCAGGATATTTTTTTCTGGGGGTTTTGTTGTGCACGATATTTTTTTCCCAGGATAAGGCTGTGCTCGAATTTTTTTTTGGTAATTGCCCAACCCCCCCCTCAAAAATCTAATGGTCCTTATCCTGGGAAAAAAATATCGTGCACAACAAAACCCCCAGAAAAAAATATCCTGCAAAGTACCATGTTTTCTAAAAATAGAAAAATATTTATATAGAGTCCTGAGCAGATTGCCACAACACAAAATAAATCACAAGCTATGAATCCATCTTGTTGTTAATATTAAACACAGACTTGTCAGGTCACTGCTATTAAATAGTGCAACAAACACATTCTGCAGTTTACTTCCATTTTAACAATGTAGAGCAGCTGCTCACTAAATACAATTGCATTGTAAAAACACAAATATTATTAGTCTCAGGCGCGCAACTAGGTGACTAGGGGAGGGGGGGTTGGGGGGCTTGCAACCCCTGCCCTTTTTAACCCCTGCCCTTTTTGTGAGACTTCTAATACTAGGTTAGACATTAGATAAACAGATAATTAATCGTCTGTTGTTGTACGCGATACAATTCTCCGCAAATCTGGCGAGACTCAGAGGCTTCTAGCAGTGGGCCTGGGCGGCAGCTAGGCTGAATATAATTATGATAAATTTTAAATAATGCGAGACCAAAATAAAAATTTCCGCAACCGAAAATACGAGAAAAGAGTCCTCAAAATGCAGGAAATGCTGTTTCAGAGACCCAAAATTCAAAAAATTTCCGGCCCCCGGACCCCCCTAGAATCTCTGTTTGGCTTATACTCCCAAATTGTTTAGAATACTGAATGACTTTGCCCTTTTTTTGCGTTCAACCCCTGCCCTCGAAATTTTCTAGTTGCGCCCCTGAGTCTTTTTAGCGCATAATTTATGATTGTCTATATATTCAAATACTTTCTTGTTTTTATGATAAACTCAACATTTGTATAGTAAAACATCATTTGTGAAAACATAGATATATTCAATGACACTTAATATTTTAAAGCTCTGTGTGGCCCTTTTCACTAATTTGGTGAAAAATCTCCCACACAACGCATTAAAATAGTATTTAAGTGTCATTGAATATCATATATAGTCAGGGGTGGATTCAGACTCATCTGATAGGGGGGGTGCATATTTTTCAGGGGGGTGTACCCTTCTTTTACTGTCAGAAATTGCATCATTAACATAAAAAATGTTTGTCACAAATTATTAAAATCTCAGTATCCATTGGTTAATGACTGATATGGCCCATTGCGTAATTGCTTTGTGGTTGTATCTGTATCCTTTCTATTATTGCTATAAACGTATTGTATGTGTTGGACATTAACAAACATAGGCTCACAAAAAAATATCCTGCAAGCAAATGATGTCGAAAAAAAATATCCTGCACAACCTCGAGCGAAAACAAAATATTCCTGCACCAAAAAATTGGCCAACCCCCCCCCCCTCAAAAATCTAATGGTCCGTCCCTAAATCGGCACAAATAATTGAGAACTTTTAGGAAGCCATTCTAGTGTCTGGCTTTCCAGACAACATTTACTGGGTTCCCTATTTTTACTGTCGGTCGTGCAAAAACAAAGTTGTTTGCCTCGTCAAATCGTCGTTGAAAAGTGAGATGATGTTCAGACATCTACATGGAGATATTCATTATCAACCTTCTTGGTGTACATAAAAAGGTCTTATAATTACAAGGACGGAATATATGAAGAAAAAAAGCGAAGAATACAGACATCTGCATTCAACAAGAAAAACGGTGAGACGCTACAAACGTTCCATTGCTAGACGGCTAACTTTTTTAGCGAATTGAATGCATATGGCTTTTTGTTTTTTTCTCATTATTTCTATTGTTTATTAAGCTTAAGTTTCTGAAATATCTTATGCTTAAATCGACACGGGCTACTCAAATTTTGAACTGAAATGTTGCCTAAGCTAATGACTGGTTTCTTGTTCTCGCTGGTCTTTTTGCTTGTGCATTTTGTTGTGTCTGGCAAGGATTCAAGATTTTTTACCGGCTGCATGCCTTAAAACCGGACAGTTCTGCAGATAGGAGTTAATTTAATATCAAAGTTTGTTGCTAAAATTTTTCGTCACTATTAAAACTGTTTTTGCTCTTTGTGTTGACATATTTCCGCACGCTCGAACATTTGTCCAAAACATGTTTTCATTTTAATAGGAAACTGGAGACCTACTAAAGAACAATAAGTTTCAACTACATGTACATATACTCATACATATACTCATACATCTGTGCCCATTGCTGTACTAATTGTTTTCGATAGCATAGCTTAATATACGCATTATTTTTGTTGCATAAAAGGAACAAAGTTTCAGATGTCTTCGTACAGTTTCTGTCGCATAATTGTTTTGGTGTTTTTCGTACGGTTTTTCCTCACCTTAGTTTTGTTTCGACTTATTGAAGGCGTAATTTTTCCATCTTTCTACTCAAAATGATGTGTTACACTTGAAAAAGACAAATTCGACGTTTGGAAAGCGGCAAGTTTAATTTAAAAACAGTAAACAAAACGTCTCACAAAAGCTCCACTCTTCAGTCTTCACTCTTCAGCCAAAGTTCCTCGTTAAGGCGCTATGGCCGGAAGTAATTTTAGCTGTGTGGACCAATCAGATGCGTTTGGCCAGGATTGGCTGAGTACCTCAGCCAGTACTTTAGCCTGGTACCCTGGCCCAATTTCAAAAGAAATATGGGCCAGGTAACCACTAAAGACTTCTGCTTTCCGATTGCTTGAAATTTCGCGCGTTTTTAGTGGCTATGAGTGAAATTGCAATCGTCATAAGTGGATTTAGCCCTGATGACGCGAGAATGAGATTAGTGGTTACCTGGCCCATATTTCTTTTGAAATTGGGCCAGGGTACCAGGCTACCAGTACTTATGCGATCGCTCCGTGTTTAAAAGAATCCATTCTTCTAATTATGTTAATATATTTGGTGACTGCGTGTCATGGAATTATAACCCGCAGAGCACTACCATTTTCCCCATCATGCATTGCTATAATGCAAATTGTCCATTGCATAATGCGTATATTGGTATAAAACATATTATAACATAGCTTTGATATAGCAACGTTTTTGACAACCTCGTACCCAGGGTCTTATCTCCGCTCCACCGCCCCCGCCCACCGCTACGAAAAGACCCTGGTCTGGTCTGGTCACGTGTCACGCAGACTTACTGGGAGTGGGCTAGTAGGGTTTGTACTTTTGTAGGAACTAAGAAGACCGCGGAATAATCACACAGAGACAATGTTTGAAATGTTAATTTCTTTTATTTGTTGATTTATATATAGCACCTTCCAATATGTTATTTGAAGTTTGCTTCGCCAAACCGTCTTGGTTTTAAAACTGTTTTCAAAGAACAATGTTTGTTGCGCCGCACTTGAATTGATTGTTTGCATTCTAGATCTGTTGTAGTTGCAGAATTAACTACCAGACGAAATTACACCTAAATAACAATGAGAGTATTGGTAAATTACAAAGTGACTAGAGCAAAGTTTCAATCGAAATGTACTGACACCTTGGGCTTTGACGTATATTTATGAAGTAAACAGTATACTAAAATATATTGCTCGATACTTAAAATCTCAGTAGTTATGTGATGAATTGCTATATTATTCAACATTTAATGATTTTTGATAACATGTTAAGCACTTTTTTATTATTCTGACTGCTTTATGTACTCACGGCGCAATTATATCTATTCTTAAAACAACAAGTGTAGCTATAAAAGAACAACGCAATAAAAACAATGTTCAACAATAGGTTCATTAGTGAGTGACTTCGATTCATATTAAAAACCTTGTTTTTTTAGTCAAAGGGGAATTGATATAGACTAGTGATGTTGTTAGAGGGATAGACTAGTGATGTTGTTAGAAGGTCAGTGTTTTCTTGATCAGCATGACGGCATCACTTCCCAAACAGGAATCGATTTTCAGCTCTGATCATGATTGCATACGGTATTATTATATTAAAAGATGAATATTAAATTGCGTTGGCATTGCTGCCGCCGTTGCGTTACAAATTTAAACCACTTTTAAAACAATAATAAAATATCTCACTAACCTTAGCTTTTGTTCAAAGCTATAGATGTCGAGTTTTAGCGATCTTGGCGATATTACATCACAAGGACTTTCAGATTTCCATATATTTATTCCGACAATAATGACATGCAAAATCCTCTCTTTGGGCAAACGGCAGGCGACGGGCGTAACAGCTTGGCGTCGTAACTGATGAAGTAAACATTCATTTCGAGGTCGAAGAGAATCCCCTCAAATTCGCTGCTCGTCGGAAGTTCAGAAAGATATAGGGAAAATATTTACAATCACTGACAACTTTTCCGTGAAGTGTTGCACTGTTGCGAAGCGCCTTGCCGTTTCCTGGCCTTACCGAACAGCAAAGTGTCTGAGGGTCTTTAACCAAATGATTTGCCAATGTTTTTTCGTCGGTATATATTATATTATCGTCGGCATATATCGGTGTTTATTTTAAGATTCTCTTGCGACTTGTCTCGATAGTCTCCGCGTACAATGATGACAAATTCTAAGTTCTCTACCCAGAATATGGGATACACGTGACCAGCCCAGACCAACAGGTGGGAAAATTGTCTTAACTGACCAAAAATCGCGGGCGCATTTGCCCTGTTTCTTTGTTTTTGTTCGAAATGAGGGTCATTCAGGTTTGAATGTTTTGTTAGCTGAAATATTTGGTAAGCTGAAGAAGAGAAACCTTGGCGATTTAAAACTGGTTGTGATGACTTTCATGTGAGCTAAATATTCCTATGATCGGAGTGATGGAAACCTTGGATTATTCGAGGAGAATATGCAACAAACAGGGTTTTTCGTTTCGATGTGCATTTTGTTTGTGTCAACAAACTGTATAAACAGCAAAATACTACTAAAAGGTGAGTTGAAGTATCTAGATCATATGTTTATCTTTAAAAATACTGTGTGAGTTGTTAATATTGAAGCCCACTTGACGGTGTAAATTTATCGCCCAGTTGCTTAATATCCTAAAAACAGTTAAAATCACTGCTTTTGAACGAGCCATAGTTAAAAATTTAGCCCTTTGCCACCCAAATTTTATTCTCTTAAACTGTCCATAATTCTTTGCTCCATCCACTGAAATAAATAACAACGTCCAGAAAAATCGAAAACGAACTGAATCTTGTGCACTTTCGCCTGTCCATAGGAAATTGCGATAACAGTCGGCTTAGGAAATGTGCTTGAATTACCGTATATTGTTTGTTAATCGTCTAAATGAAACTTGACAACTGCTTACAGGTTCTTGCAGTATGACTAAAATCAGTCTGTTTAAGAATCAACTGCATTTCCGAAGCCTAGGCGAACTGTAAAGTTTGCCCATTTTCGGTGCATAATTTTGTCAGCTATAAAAAGCGACGAAAGCCAATAAATTTAAATTTTCGCCTATGCCACCAATTTTTTTTTCTATCAAAGTATGCCCTCGATCCTAATTATTAACATGGTACCAGTGTCTGAGTTTTAAAAAATCGTAAACACTCTGATTTTACGCTTTGAATTCGACTCACTTGGAGCCGCCATTTTGGATTTGCCATTTGGGACTTTCCCTAGTGGCAGTGGTGCTACGTGCGTCAGTAGGTGAAGTGCATGTTCGAACTGACAAACTGACATCCGCAACTATGAGCACAGAAACGGTAGAAATCATTTTGGCACTCATATACATGCTTGTATATTTATTCCTTCCACATGATGTAGCTGCTTTGTAGATTTTGGAACTTTAATTGCTTTTATTAATGGCCTTAAATGCTTTGACCACAATTGTGCACATGCAGTTAGAAGTGGAAGATTTGCATGATGTTGGACGCCTGTGTGTGTGCACTGTTGTATAATCATCTGTTATTAAAATTAACAACCATTCATTTTTGTATGCATCCTCCAGGAAGGCTTCAAGGTTTTGTTTAAGTTAAAGAATTGGTAACTGATCTCCTGCAACAACTATTTCCTAACTGATTTTCTGTGTCAACCCCTTCTTGACTTAAATGACTGCTGTGAAGGTATAGCCTATGATCAACCTGCAGAGGGTTACACTGCTGGCTGAGACAATAACATAGTTTATAAATAATAGATACTGTTCTTTTCTTGTTTAGGTTTATTTGCTGTTTGGAATGATGAGGTGCTGTAACAGCAGCAAGAATGGTATCAAACAGTGTTGGAGCACCAGCAGACATACACATTAATCTGAACTGCTCAGGGTCATATTCTGGACATTTTTTTTTCATGAAAACTCCTTATGGATGAAATTCTTTATTGTTGTTAATCATTCTCTTATATCAAATCCTGTTAATTAAATTAAAAATGTAATTTGTAAATAACTATGAATCAATGCTATTATTTTTTAGGCGTGGATTATAAATTAAGTACCATATTTTCTCTATTAAGCCACTGGCCCAGGGGTTTAAAAGGGTTTAATAATTCTAGGCCATCAAGTGTGTGTGGTGGGGGGGGGGGGGGGGGGGGGGGGGGGGGGGGGGGGGGGGGGGGGGGGGGGGGGGGGGGGGGGGGGGGGGGGGGGGGGGGGGGGGGGGGGGGGGAGGGGGGGGGGGGGGGGGGGGGGAGGAGGAGGGGGGGTGTTGGCTCAATTAAGAAGGAGGTCATTTAACTACCAAAATCTAAAGGCTGTAACTGATTTTCTATTAACAGAGTTGTAACCAGTAGATGTATGTTTTTACTTTAGGAGGAGGGTTTATTTTTACTCTTCATTAAGTTAAAGGCTTAAAAAATGTAACCCTGTTCCCTTTAAAGTTATTTAGTATACAGTATATGGGTGTAGCCCAATCAAGGGAGGGCCAAAGAACTCCTTGCAACTCTAAAAAAAAACACAAAGGGCAGAAGCTTCCTTAAATTCCATTTAATATAAATGGCTCAGCCTGTTTTTACCACCAGGTAAAACAACTTCTCTGTTCTGACACAATAATTGCATATTTTTTCTGAATTATCGGACGTCTCAGATACACCGAAGCAGCTTGTAATTGACGACCGGTATGTATTTACGTCGACTAAAGACACTTTGGAGTGAGTTTTTTTTCTGCCACAAATCATACATTGTTCAACAGACAATGTAGTTCTCCAAAACAGAAGTAAACAAATAAAAACCAGAAGAAATTTCGCCGTCGGAAGTGAACTTTTCATTTTTGTTTGTTTATATTTTCGAATTAACCGCGAGAAAAGCGGGAAATCCCGCATCTCGCGGTTTACGTGGGCAGTTTCGTGTTTGCGTGGTTGCTTAGTTTCGCGCATGCTCAGACAATTTTCCCACCTGTTGCCCAGACCAGGGTCTTTTCGCAGCGGTGGGCGGAGCAGCGGAGATAAGACCCTGGGTACGAGGTTGCGTTTTTGATTGGCTGTCGTGCGTGCTCCATTTAACAAATAGATTCCATTTTGCCGTTGTCTGTTCAGTTTTATACAATAAGCGAAATGTTTTGCACGTTTTCATTGGTCAAGAGCCATGATCTATTACTGGACAGATGCACGGAGTTCGTCACAACTTGTTCTGATTGCTGTGAACCAATGAAAATCGCCACTCCAATGTCACGAACCAATCATATTGCTTGTTTTGTATAGATCATGGATCACGTCAGATGGCGTGCTTCATCTTTTTCAATGCCCCGGAAGTTCGGCGGGAAATTCAATAAATCTTATCAAAAGTTGTTTTTTTAAACCTTTTTATTGTATAAAAGAAATAGATTCCATTTTCCCGTTGTCTGTTCAGTTATAGATGTACAGAGGACGTCACAACGTGGTAAGGACATCAGTGACCCACTCGACTACGTCTCGTGGGCCACTTTTTTCTTCTTACCAACGTTGTGACGTCATCTGTGCATCTATAACTGAACAGACAACGGTAAAATGGAATCTATTTGTTAAATAGATGCATAGATGACGTCACAACATGCACTGATGAGCACGCTAAACCATGAGCCATTTCTTAAATAATTATAATAATAATAATTTACAAAATTGCCACAGTCGCATAGTGATAAGGGCAAATTTGAAACTATAAAAACACAAGTAGAATTAAACCTATATAGAAGCAAAATTATTCTAATATTATTATTACATCACTGAGAATCATTCCTTGAAACTATAAATATTGAAACTATAAAAACACAAGTAGAATTAAACCTATATAGAAGCAAAATTATTCTAATATTATTATTATAACTTGAAATCTAGAAATACATGAATGCAACAACCCATCGCCCGCTTTTATTAAATACTTTTTTGAAACACCCCCCACCCACCCACCCTGATTAAAATAAGCACACCTGATATACAGCCAATATATAAAAACAAACAGATATAAAAACAAATGATAACTTAGATAATTCTATAATTTATCGATAAGTTTAACATATCAAAGCAAAACTTAGATTTCATTATTAAACTCTGGTTGTACAAAATATGTTTTTAGGAGGTTTCAAAAGGGATTATTTTTAACAAGCTTTAAATGGCTTCCGTATGCATACATGTTTTGCAAAGGCAGAATTAAAAGTCAACAGCTCAAAAATTACATTTATAATAGAGTCCAATATAAAAACAATTCGGTAGAATCGGATTCTAGAAAGAAGTATTGAACAGACAACGTTTCAGTCGAAAATTTGGAAATACAGCCAAAAAAATCGCCATAGCTAAAGAGTATTTAATAATAAAAGGTGCATGCAATGCCAATGAAAAACATCACGTCTACATAAGCTTGTAAAGGTAGTGTTTTAAGTTAGCTTTAGTTAAGCTGATTTATGGTTTGGACGAGCAAAGGGAAAGCACGAAAACGTGAAGCTGTATAGTGTATATTGTTTAAGTTAAGCGAAAACTTGAAAACAACAAGAATCCTACCGTTAACTTTAAAATGATTTGACCACGGAGTGACTACAAACACTGCAGATCGAGTTTTTATTTACCATATGGCGTTTGGTTTCTTCAAGTTCTCTGGTTTCTCTTCAAGATATATTAAACGGGTTGTTTGTATCCTTTTCTTCGTGCTCCATTTCCGGTTTCGTTTAAATGAGGCCAAGTAAAAAAAAAAACTTGGTTAGCGTCCTTTTTCCCAAATTTTTAGGATAGGGGGGAGGTGTTTTTTTAATTTTTAGTCGCACCTCTAAATATGAGCATATTTAATATATTGAGATTTTTTTAGCACCCGATAGTGCATAGAACAATAGTAGGGACTATTTATAAATATGAAATGTTAAAATTTAAACGCAAATATAAACACAAATCTGTATTTGGTACAACAATAACATTCTAACATTTCGTGAACCATAACTCACTTATATATATATATATATATATGTTCTAAGGATTTTGGGTGAAGGAAAATTCGAGTGTAGAATATATACATTTTAAGACCAAACTGGGACCAGTTGCGAAAAATGCAACTACACAGGCCTTCCGGCAGGAATTGAACCCACGACCTTGCGATTCTAGTGCAATGCTCTGACCACTGAGCCACGGAGGGCGTTGCCGAGAGCTTGATCGCGAGTTCTGTATTCCAGATTTCGTCTCCCTCGCTTTTTCTACATGCGTGTAAAGTGGACTACATGCATGTCGAGATTAGCACCCTCACCGGGCTCGGGGATTAAATGGTTTTAAAAGCAATTATTAAAAAGCAATGTTCCAACCTATTTGAACTTAGTCAGATAGAGTTGTCCTTCATTAGCATATTTAAATTAAAAATACGTAATCAAATGACAACTGGTAGTTACTGTATTGTGTGACCGAGATCCTGACTGCCAGTACTACGCCGTAAGCTCCCGCCATGGCCACATTCACAGCTCTCCCTGCACGTGTACCCTATTCAACAAGACGTTGCTCATCTTAAATGAGAATGAATGAAAACCTTTATTGTATCTTCGAACGTGGTTCCGGTGGTTGATTCCGAAATACCAAGCCGCTTGGGTCAGTGATATAGTCTGATGCACCCAAACGGTCATCACTAAAAGGGATGACTCAAAAGGACCCTTCCAGTCTTTCCGCGGCTTTTTCAAAATATGTTAAAAGTGAAGTAATACGCAACAAACTGCTGCAACTTTGTTGCGTTGCAAGTTGAATAACGTTGTTGCACGTATTACCATCCACCTCAATCATTGTCGCGCAACAATGATTTTGTTGCAAGTTGAATCAGCATGTTGCAGCAAGTAGAACTGGAGTCTACTTTTTTCAACAAATTTGTTCAACTTGCCACAAAATCATTGTTGCGTGACAATGTTTAAGGCGTGGCAATACGTGTAACAACGTTATTAGGCGGTAAACCAGACTGACTAGAAACCTGACTAGCAGGGTTTGGAGAGTTTTTGTTTTCCTAACCGGGGAATGGTCGGCTGCTAACTATTTTCAAGCGAGTTGCCCCCTATGCATGCTCCGGAAAGCGCGCTCCCAATGCCGGGAAAAGTCTGACTCTCAAAAGTGCTGTCAAAACCAAAAAAATCCCATACCGAGATCCTTGAATTAAAATATTGGGGGACATTTTCCCGAAATCCCCTGAATGGCACCTATTCGGGTACCCCTCCCTCCAATATAAAATTTTAGATCCGCCACTCAAAACGATCAAAACCACTCGGCTTCGGCTTCGTGCGTGTTTGCATATATTTCTTATTGTTTTCTTGTGCTTGAATATCTTATGGTGAAACACTCGTTCTTGTTTAAATATTGCATCAAAGTTGTTAAAAAATTGTAAAATATACCGCTGAAGGCTTTGCCATAACAAACATGTGATATTTTACAAACTGCATTTTGTTTGTTTTTTGTAGGTGGAAGAATATATGGGAAATTTCAATTTTGAGTTGGCTGAAAAGTTCTGCAACCGAGCATTAGAAATGTCACCAGACAACCAGCAAGCATTAAATTTAGCTGCTTCGGTATTTTTGGAAATGGGAAACAGCGAAAAGGCTGCTGATGTATCCTTTAATTTATGTTATGCCAATACAGCTGCATGCACAGATAATGGGGGGAACTGGATAGGAAACTTAAAACGATGTTACGAAACCGGAAATGATGTTTGCACAACTTGCTATGGTAATTATACACTTATAAGCAGCTAACGCTCCTAACGGGTAGTACCACATGCCAGGATCAGCTTTTGCTGGAATTAAACAATAGTGTAATATCATCAGCAGTCAGTGATGTTAGCTATGTGGGTCGTGGGACCACCCGCGTTAGGTGCATAAGCTCCTTAAAAGTGTATAATTACCATAGCAGTTGTGCAAACATCGTTTCCAGTTTCGTAAGTTTCCTATCCAGTTCCCCTCCATTATCTATGCTGCATGTACAGCATTTTTAGATCATGTCTAGACGAAGCCTTTTTCAAATCTTTCCGTTTTAATTTTAATTAAAATCAAAATATTTGCGTCCACACGATCGTTTTTCCAGTCGTATTTGACAACACACGCGTTTTTGGTGGAAACGGTGACTTTCGAATTTGCGTAATTTATTACAAAAAGTGAATGACCTGATTCTATTCCAATTATATATGTAGCATTCTAGCTCTGAACTTGTTGATTTGCTGGAAATGGACGGTACACGATATATTGCAGCAGTTGATGTCATATGTTGTCTGCTTTAAACGTCCAACAGCAGGTTTGAAGGTGGATTAAATTCAATCGAACACTGTACTTCGACATTAATGCGACGTTATAACAAACATCGTCTAAGACAAACTATTTGTCTTTAATAGCTAGATGCGCTATATACGTCTTTAATTGTCTCAGTTTAGACGTTCCAGTTGCAATTAACGCATAGCCAACTATATCATCCATAACAGCGGCAAACGAATTCTTGCAATTTATGTTCTGGTTGGGTTTTTTTTGAAGGGTGGAGGGGAGGTTTGGATTATTTTGGAAGGCTTACCCCTTTCTTTCCTGCGTGGCTACGGGACTGCATTAACGACGAGAAGAATGTGAATAACAATTCCTTTTACTACAATCGTTGACAAAATGGTTGCCACACATTACACGTTTAGCAGGTGCAGAACCCCCTTCTCCCCATTTCAATGTTGTATATAGGACCTAAATGATGTGTTAATGGTGTTGTGATGCACATCGACACTCTATCATCGTAATGGGACCAACATTGAGACGGGGGATGGGGGAAAACAGAGGATAAATTAAAATTTTCTAGCAATATAGGACTTGAACATAACTCCGCATTGTCGTGCCAACTATTTTTGTCAATGATTGTAGGAATGAATTGAATACGCAACAATTACCTTTCGTCAAAAGCTAAGTAATCTTAGGCAGAGAGGAAGTATTATAGATGTGAAGGCGCCCCCCTTCACACATATATATACACACAGAGACATAGGTTGCGGAGGTCTGCCTTAATTGCGACCCAACAATACATGCATACTGATTGCAAAGATCGCTGAGATCATAACAATCATTCACTGTTTCTATAAAAACAAACGCAACGGTGGCCAAGATATAGAAGATTTTGTATTTTGATGATTGCAGCAATCTTCGCGAAAATGGATTTTATATGATAGCTGCGATCATATCATGCATAAATAAATTAATAAATAAATAAATAAATAAATAAATAAATCTGAAATAAATAAATAAATAAATAAATAAATAAATAAATAAATCTGAAATAAATAAATAAATAAATAAATAAATAAATAAATAAATAAATAAAAACAGAAGATGAAATCTTAGATAATGTAAGTGTGTCATAGGTAAGGATAGTCTTTTTAACAAAGTATTGTTGTTAACTCAATAATCAGTGTTTGAGACACGCAATAAACGTTGAACCAGAGAAAGATTCTACGAAATACATGATACTTGGACAACTTCTGGAGGGAGAAGAGGCAGCTGAGTGTTTTAAGAAAGGAATTCAGTTAATGATAGCGGAAAAACAGATATATGAAAAGGTATATTAATAATTATATATTGAGCAATAAATAATATACTTATTGACCGAGTGTGCATGAGGTCCGGATATGTAAGGATATTTATTGCACGGTCTCGTTCTTTTTTTGCTTGTATGAACCTCGCCTGCGGCTCAGCACCAATATTCTTCCAACATATGTTGATCTTTTATGTTGATCAAACAAGATCAATAAATCTAGAGCCTTTGTTTGTAAAAAGTTCTTTTTTTTATACGTTATTAGTGTTTTCAGCTTGAGTTGGTAATGTTTTTTCGTATGTTTTTGCTGTACAAGCTGTCGTAAGTTAAACTCAGAGAAAAACTATGAGCTCCAGAAGGTTGTGGGTTCGAGTCCCGTCTGGAGCTCAGAGTTTTTCTCTGAATTTAACTTACGACAGCTTGTACAGCAAAAACATACGAAAAAATCGATTTTCTTTAAATTGAAATTCATATAGTCACAAAATCCAGTTCACAGAACATATATAGAACACAAAAACCAGGGGATAGTTGCAGTGACTTAAAAAGAGCGATTCCAAAAGACTTCTAAGTTTTCAGGTTAACAAAAAAGGGGTGATCATGCATGGTATGTACAGCACGTCGTATATTTGCCGATTTTTATATATTTTTTGTTTTCTCCGTATACTTTTCAGGAAAACAGTACAGAATGTGATTTGGCTACCACAGAGTCCAGTGGAATTACTGATCGAGAAATTTCTAATGCATTTTGTTCTCTGGCAGAAATTTATCTTACGGATTGCTGGTACGGTAAATCATCTTGCATTCTAAAATAAACCCACAAAAAGGAAGGGAAGGGAGGGGAGGGGTGAGACGAGAAGGGATAGGATCGGATGTGGTAGGGTGAGGCGGGAAGGCAAAGCAAGGTATTAAATTAGGCAAGGAAAACGAGGGGAAAGCGAAGAAAGGAGGAGAAGAGAAAGGATAGGAAAAGATCCTAAGTCTAAATGTTTGACATGCACCCGTGCAAATAGACCTTTCTGCAGGAAGTGCGTGGATAACACGTTGAGAGATTTGATTGGCTCTCGCAAAAGTTCGGACATCCAAAATTTCGGACAACTTTGGACATTAGCCAAGGCTTTGGCTAAGAGGGATGACTCAAAGGGACCCATCCAGTCCTTTCGCGGCATTTGCAAAATATGTCTTTAAATATGTTGTTTTTTCCCCCAAAAGCTAGGGTTTAAACTAGATTTCTGATTAGGGTTAGGGTTTACGTTTATCAAAAAGATTTCTAAAATCTTAAGACTCACTGAAGCTTGACGAAAAATTTGGAAAAAAACAAATTTGACGACATATTTTGGAAAAGCCGCGAAAGGACTGGACGGGTTCTTTTGAGCCATCAAAAAAGTTTGTCAAAAAGAAAGATCACGTGATCCATTCACTTTATGCGGAAAGGTCTATTCTACAGAGAAGAACAGATTAGTACTGACCATTGAACTCTAAGAAGACTGGAACGATAACTCAGGGGGGATTTTGAAGACAGTGCCAGTCCCTTTGCAGGTAGCTCCTGTGCTTCAAGTTACTTAATTTTCATCCTGCCATATATTTTGTTTGGGACGATAACAAATTACTCCAACACAACGGATTCATTGAAATAGATTGTTTACGTATGTTTTTAGAAATAGCATTGGCTTCAATTTGATGTATAGCATAAGTTTCCTCGTTATGTTAAACTTTTTCGAATGTGGTAAATGTTCGGCCATATTTCGTTGGGAAATAACGCTAAGAAACTTGTTGTAGTTTTTCTGAGTTTTGAGCTGAAATACTTAACGCCGAACGTTGGGCTGTATATGTAACTGAAGCTATTGAAAAATGCTATTTGGTATAGAAACTTCAAGAGTTTAGTTAAAAGGGAAATAATTAAAAAATATAAAAACAACTGCCATTTTGTAACGTTCGGCAAACAAAATGGCAGTTGTTTTTCTATTTTTTAAATATTTCCCTTTTAGCTAAACTCTTGAAGTTTCTATACCAAATAGCATTTTTCAATAGCTTCAGTTTCATATACAGTCCAACGTTCAGCGTTAAGTATTTCAGTCAAAACTCAGAAAAACTAGCATTTAAAGATTTTTGGCTTCATCCAACACCGCTGACAAACGTTTTGCGCATGCGCAACGTCCGAGCTCGCACCTCAAAAAAAGAGTGGGAAAACACTGAAATATTTGTACTGGTCCGAGAGTCCGACACAAAAGTTAAAATTATAAGCATACTACCAAAAAGATAAGGTAGGTAATTTGTACATGGCTTCTTTGTCAATATTGTAACATATTCTGAATTTTCCCCTTCGTAATTTTCTTTACCCTTTTTTAAAAACACAAATGAATAGTCGAGTCTTACTAAGTCTTCACCGTCTGGTTGTTGTTGCCACGGCTAGTTCCCACTTTTCTTGCAATGTTTACTCCAGCAAATTTACGCATGCGCAAACGTTTGGTAGCGGTGTTCATAGGGCCTGTTTATGGAGTTAGCGTTCCAGTCCTCTCTCCTCCTCAGAGATTCTTTCGGAGATCGGAGATTTCGGGGATCGTCGGAGATGTGTCGGAATCGCCAGCTGGACATAAGTAGTGCGGGCGAATGGCGATTCCGACACATCTCCGATGATCCCACACATCTCCGACGATCCCCGAACTCTCCAAAAGAACCTCTGCGGAGGAGAGAGGTTCCAGTCTTCCTAATATAGAGTTCATGCACTGGTACTAACGCATACACTACACACGTAAAAACCCACAAGCTGTTACAGACTTGCAAGCAAGTTGTTACAAGGCTGTTCAACAGGCTGTCACCGTCATGTGTTCGCACTGGCTGTCCCCGGTCTGTTAACATGTCTGTAACAGGTTGTTGACAACTTGTAAGAAGGCTGATGACTCCAACAGACTGATGACAAGTTGTTCCAACAACCTGTTACCGCTCTGCACTCAACAAGTTGTTAACAGATTGATGCTAACAAGGTTGTAGCAGCTTCTTGAATGAACAGCATTGTTACAACTTGTTCTCAGCCTTGCTACAAGCCTGTTGCGAACACATCCTGTTGACAAGCTGTGAGATTTTTACGTGTGTACGGTGGCGTCGATTAAAATAAGCGTTTTTCCTAAGATGTAATAAAATACTTTACATAAGAAGATACAGTGACTTGTTGAAGAACGTTTAAAGGCTTCAAAATACAGTTGAAAAATACAGTATACACAAATCAAGACATTTAGTTGACAGATGAACATTAATATTTCAGTTTTGCAGAAAATGCAGAAAATTCTTGCAAGATGTATTGTGAAAAGGCTGTGGAACAAGATCCAAGTAATCCCGATGCATATCAAGCAATGGCCAATTTCATGTTGAGCGAACAAAAGAATGAGGTGAGTGAAACATGTTCTGTATTTTTTGAGATGATATTCGAAAATTTTGAAAGTTTATAATGTAAACTAGTCTTTGGCAACTTTTTAATGGTTTGCATTTTCATATATTGCGTAAATAAAAATCTTTGTTAACCCTCCTTTTCCCAATTGTGCCATTTGGTACTTTTCTTAGTTTACTTTGTTTTACGCCAGACGAGTTACTCGTCATGCAAACGGACACTTCCTGATCTGCTTGGAATGAAAGGGTTATTATTTGTGCAAGCTTTTTGATTCACACGTTGCTGTGCCATTGATATGTAATCAGGAATATTCGTTTTGTTTTCAAAATTGTCAGTCACCCTCAAATTCCATTCGATTTTAAACAGCAGTTCTTACCTGTATTTGTATACTGATCTCAATATTGTTAGTCATGCATGTGCATTTAAGGTGGCTCCACACAGTTTCTTGAAAAATGGAAAATACAAGTTTGAGAGTCCAAAATACGTGATTAAACAATTCGGAAAAATAATAAAACTAAATGTTATGCATAGTTAAACAGTCTGACAATAAAAACTGTTACCAAATAAATAGCAACAGTTGTTGCTATGGCAACAATGACGTTTCAAAATGGCTGCCAATTACCATTCAAACTAATTTAATTCGATAAAAACTTTGGTGACCCAATTTTTTTTTCTTTAAAACTTTTCTTGAAGTATGAGTAATCAATAGGTCGATTTTAAAAAAATTCTGTAGAACGAAATTTTTTAAAAATTAATAAACATGATTTTTAAAATTGGCCAATTGATTACTCATACTTCAAAAAAAGTTTTAATGAAAAAAAAATTGGGGGTCACCAAAGTTTTTTTCGAATTAAATTAGTTTGAAGGGTAATTGGCAGCCATTTTGAAACGTCATTGTTGCCATAGCAACAACTGTTGCTATTTATTTGGTAACAGTTTTTGATTGTCAGACTGTTTAACTATGCATAACATTTAGTTCTTTTCCCGAATTGTTTAATCACGTGTTTTGGACTCTCAAACTTGTATTTTCCATTTTTCAAGAAACTGTATGGAGCCACCTTAAAAAAGAACGTATAAAAAAATTGGACTAAAAAATCGACTTTTGTTATTTTACTCTGGGTAACGCCAGACAATTTTTCTCGTCAAAGGGAGAAATGTAGCAGTGAAAGAATTAATGGTCTTTTTTATAATTATATATCTTAGGAAGCCAAAGAAATGTTGACGAAAAGTTTAAACTTGTGGCAAGTTGGCGATGACCAGTCTGTGAAGGTTTGATGTGTATGTTTTACTAAGGGTCATATCTCACTATAAACGAAAATTGTTTTATCTAAAGTTCAAAGAAAGGATAAGGAAACTAACCTGGATACCAAGAAATTGTGTTTGCATATTTTCTTGATATAAACGGCACTGATAAATTGCGCTACGTGCAGCAAAAAACCGCGCATGGAAAGAATCTGGGGAGAGTGAGCATCACAGGATCACAGAATAGAAATACAACCAGAAGTCCAACTCGCGTCGGAACCTTTGAAGTTTATGTCCTCACGCATGTCGCCTCGCGCATCTTGATTCCTCTCGCCATCCTACGCAACCTGGCAATTGCCAGGATTGTGTAGGATGGCGTCGAATGGCGTAAAATATCGCGCCTGCGCATTGAAGAAATGCGGACAAGTTGTCACTCGAGTTGGACTTCTGGTTGTATTTCTATTCTGTGACAGGATGCAGCCTACAGCTAGTATAAGAACCTGCTGAGTTTGTGTGCACTATTTTGCATTTTAAGGTTTCAAACAGCACATGCAATTATGGTTATTCTAGGCGACATAGCACAAAACTAACTTTAGTGCAAAATTTTAAAGATTTCTGCTCTTAAATTTTGCAGGAAAACTTTCGAAATAGAAACTTCTTGTGCAAATTGCTGAGTACTAGAAACAACAGATTGTCCGTGGCGAGATATATATGACATTTAATAACACTTTTTTTTGTTTGTTTGTTTTTGTCCTTTTTTTATATAGGAAATATCAGCTTATGTCGTTAATGTGATTACTTTTCAGGGAACACCACCTTCTTATGAGTCAAGAATTTCGCTGTCCAAAATGTTGGTTGAGGTGAAAGAGTTTGACGTAAGTTTTTCGTTCGTAATGGAAGATTGTCATTTCAGTTGACATTTTTAAAGGGGATTGGCATTAAAAATTAAGTTTGTCTAATTTGAAAGAACTCATAAAATTGTAATAGAAGATCCTTTACAACTTTTTCGTATCTTTCTGTGTTTTCAAGATATTTCAATTTGTTTGATATGTAAATGATGTCAGGAGTGGGGTAAAATATTTTCATATAGAGCAAAATCACTTACATATCTAACATGAAATGTTCCGCGTCGCAAGGAGTTTTTATGTGCACAGTTTCAAATGATTTCGCTGAACAAACTTAGAGATATAACTGGTTTTGCTACATGTGGAAAATATTTTACCCCACACCTGACGTCAGAGACCATCTCATTTACATATCAAACAAATTGAAATATCTTGAAAACGAAGAGAGATACGAAAAAGTTGTAAAGGATGTTCTAATACAATTTTATGAGTTCTTTCAAATTAGACAAACTTAATTTTTAGTGCTATTGCCCTTTAAGCATTTGCATGAGAGTTACCTTTACAACATTTGAAGTTTATATTTTTTCCACTGACTTGATTGACAACATTATGGTTGTTTAAAGTGCCTACGAAACGAAAATTAAGTTTGTCTTATTTGAAAGAACACTTAAAATGATTGAGTAAAATCTTTTGAAGTTTTTCGTTTCCTTGCTTCGTTGTTGAGATATTTCAGTTTGTTTGATATGCAAATTAAACATTTTAACGTCACATGTGCATAATGAGTTATTGAAAAAAGTTATATATCTTTGCTATTATCAAACCAAAATAATTCGAGGGAAGCATGTGCGTGTGTTTCACCCAGAACACTAAACATGTAGATCGTCAAGTGATTATATTTAACAATACATGTAGCAAAGATATATAACGTTTTTCAATAACTCATTATGCGCGTGTGACGTTGCAAAATGTGACATTTACATCAAACAAACTGAAATATCTCAAGAACGAAGCAAGGAAACGAAAAACTGCAAAAGATGTTACTCTATCAATTTTCATGTTCTTTCAAATACGACAAACTTAATTTTCGTTTCATAGGCACTTTAAAGCAAGACAGTTATACGGGTTTTTTTTTACATTTTTTATTTTCTTTAAATAGACTGCTTGCAGTGTGTTAGAAGGACTTTTGCAAGAAGACGACGAAGTCGTACAGGTAACGTATTTTATTAAAAAGTGGATATCTTAAAATATAGAATACTATTCTTAAATTGGTTACTATTAATCAGTTACTACTAAAAATTACTCGCATGAGGTCTTTGTTAAACTGGGGATGGGTGGGTGACAAATTTATGTCTACATCTACGTTACTCTAACCGATTATTTCTCTGTTGCATGCTTGATGATCGCATGAACGCATTATGCATTTATATCACTTTCTACGTGAAAAGCTGACACTGGTATACGACTGTGAGATAATACTAAGGTAGAAAGAGGTAAATATATGTGAAGATTAAAACTTGATAGTGAGAATTTTAAAATAGATATATTAAAAAAATAAAACTTCGTGACTTCTGAGCCTATGCTTTGCTTTCTCCTATATGCATAGAGTCATAATATTTTCTTGTCCTCTCGGCTGTAGTTATATTTTTATAATAATGTATAGGTCAAATTGCTCGTTTATGATTTGCTAACGAAGAGGGTATGTTTTCGTAATTCAGGGGTGAATTCACGCGTGATTGGTTGGCTTGATCAGCAGTACTTGCACGTGATTGGTCGTTTTGTTACTTAGCAAATGTTAACCTGACAGAGAACAAATACCGAAACACGCAAGGTTTTTCCGTCTGCAAATGCTTTGTTGACTTTGAACTAATTTATACTATTGAAGGACTCAATATTAGTAAGAAAGGATACGTTAGAAAATTAAATTGCCTGGGTTTACATAAAGAAGATCAGTGATCGAGCGAGGCTACGTGCAGGTCGCAGATTATAAAGTTACCTTACCTGAGCGCCTGCTGCGCAGCTATAGCTCGTCAGGGCACCACAATTTTAAGGATATATAGTTAACCATCTAGTATGGCCTTGACTCTTATATTGGTCATTCACTTGCTAAATATTTTAAAGGTCAGCTCAAGTCAAATTACATTTTTTGCTTTATATACGTATTAAAGCACGTAGAATCCGAATATGAGAAAAAAATTGAATTGAAATTTTCCCCCCGTTGATTTTGGGATGTTGAATCGACGAATTTTGAAGTATTTTTTATAAAAAGCCGTGTTGTATAAAGAGTCTGGCACTAGTAAGTGTGTGACGTAAACGGTAAACGGAGGAACGATTTTACGATCCATTAAAGTAAACACACTCGTCAAATACTTTAATACATGTGCGGTTGGAAACTTGCACAAGTTATAGTCATCATAAATCAGCTTTTCTTATGATTTCAATCGTCCAGGTTCAACTGTTTACGTCGCAAACTTGCTAGTGCCAGACTCTTTATACAATACGGCTTTTTTTAGAATACTTCGTTAAAAAAATTCGAAATCAGCAAAAAGTACGGTTTGCTTCAAATTTTTATCATCATTTTCATATTCTCCACACTTTGGCGCATATATAACAAGCCGGAAAATAATTTGCCTTGAGTTGACCTTTAAACTGTACATTACTTTTGTTTGAGAGTTCTGTTTCGTTTTGTTTTTTTCGATTTTGGCTCTCAAGAAACTTGTATATTGTTTTTTGGACCAATTTGATATTTCTTATTGTTCTGACCAGGAGTCTCAATAGCTCAATGGTTAGAGCGCTCGTGTATATTAAACCTCTGACTTTGGGTTTATGCAATACTTGATTGAGGTAGTCAGATAATTAACATTTTTGTACAGCAATGATTTGACCTTATTCACGGTTATTTGACCTTATTCACGGTTATTTGAATTCCATCTTTTTCACTTGTGAAGTAGATTTTATTAGACTTGTCGTCTCGCTCTATTTTAAAGTAATTCGTTTCAGGTGTGGTATTTACTTGGTTGGATTAATTACCTCAGTCAACAAGATAGCACTGCAGTTAAATATTACTTAGAGAATGCGAAAAAGGTAAATAATTTAATTGAATAACATGATATTTTAAGTTTTCTACACTTTCGTCACTTAAAGTTGTCGTGTATATCATTTTCTGTCTTCCGAAATGCAACGCACTCAATAAACGCACGAGCTTGACGGTTCGTTCGTTCGTTCGTTCGTTCGTTCGTTCGTTCGTTCGTTCGTTCGTTCGTTCGTTCGTTCGTTCGTTTCGTCTATTTACCCATCCTTGCGTTCGTCCATCTGTCCGTTCAACCATTTGTCCGTCTATCCAGCCGTCCATCCATTTATTTTTCACCGCGTATGGTCCATTACCTTGGACTATATGGACTGGTATATTACAAATCGGCTGGAATCTTATTGGCTATCTATTTATTAATAAATGCTACTGATAGTACTTACTGTCGTGGCAATAGAAGCATTCCTAAAATATCGTTGCAATTTATTCCTCAAGTTGATAAATTTATTTGATGAAAATTATTGCTAACTTCCTGTTTTGAATTTGATTGGTTTCTGGTTTTTAAACAACCAATAAGAAACAGGATTATTTGCCAAACACCAATCAAATTAAAAAGAGAATTCAAAACAGGAAGTTGTCAATGAATCTTATGAAATGAATTGTTCAACTTGAGCAATGTATTGCAACAATATTTTAGGAACGCTTCTATTGCCACGACAGTAAGAGCAAACCATAACGAGGTTCTCAACTTTATTGATTTTTGCATTTCAATTTGTTTTGTTAGCTTTTTACACAAACAGAGTGTGACGATATATCATTGCTAGAACATATCGAAGAACTGTTGTCAGAAGCTGATGAAAAAGTTTTGACAACGAAACAATCTCAGCAAGAAAATGATGAAGATGATAGAAGAGATGGGGTGAGTGAGGATCAGGAGAACGAATCAATGGATACGACAACCTAGTCGTATAGCCTGTTTTAAATTTGCGTTTAAAATTAACGAGACTGCCCTATTTTACTTGTGAGAGGTGCATGCGGACGCTCTACAGTACACATAACACGCAATCCTGTTTTAAGAAGTTCAAATATATGAATCCAAATTGGGGGGGGGCGAGGGGGGAGCGATCGCCCTCCAATGGTCTCCAAGACCGTTATCGTGAAAAGTTTAAATCCGTGGAGCAACTCGTAGGGGGGGTGGGGGGTGGGGGGGGGGTTACAGTTGTTTTAAGATGAGTGGACTAGTAATTAACAATTATTGGACTAGGTTGAGCAAAATATCGTGATTTGTCAGTGGCGAGCAGATAAATTATTTGCCGATGCCGAAGGCAGAGGCAAATAACTGAACTGCGAGATACTGACAAGTCACGATATTTTGTGAAAACCGAGTTCAATAATTGTTTTATTATTCGATTTATTTTTTATTTGACATTGTTTACCTGTAATTGTCCATTCATTAAATTTCTTTCCAGCTTGGCTGAACGAGCGATTTACGTTTGCCGAAATTGAGTGTAACGCGCATGAGTAGAATATTATTTGCTGCAAAACAACATCTCCGACTAATGCGCATGAGCAGACTGTTATTTGTAGGCAGTTATTTGCAGGTGACGTAGCGGTCCCTCAACCAATTAAAAGGAAGATAAAAATAAATAATGCCTCCAACTTGTTTTTACATTTACGACTTGTTTGTAAATAAATCTAAAGATATTCTGACGTGTATCATTCTATGTTCTGGTTTGATTTCAACAAAATTATGTAATTTATGGCTTTCAGATTACTCTTAAATACTTGCCTCAAAATGCAGGAAGTAGTGTTTCAGAGACCCTAGAAATCCAAAATTTTCTGGGGGGGACATGCCCCCACACCCCTCTAGGAGATCGAGGTTCTTGTCCCCCCCCCCCCTCCCCCAATCCAAGACACTGGCTACGCCACTGATCCAAATTAGTATTGAACGCAACCGCAACGAGAAGTGTAAAAACTGTGACCCCCAAATGTCTCGAGTGAGTTGGGAGAATTCGAAAGTACTTATGTAAACCCTCGCCTACGGCTCGGGTTCACATAAACTTTCGAATTCTCCCAACTCACTCTCGTGTTTGCATCAGGCTATATAAACACGGGCGGCCATTTTCTATTTCTTAAATATTAGAGCATGTTCTAGGGATTTTTGGTGAAGGAAAATTCGAGTGTAGAATATATGTTCCTATAATAACATATCCATGTTCGTTCCGAGCTGCACTGATGAGCTGTGGTACAGCGAAACGTACGTCTGCAGATTGTATATATATATATATATAATTTATATTTTGCATTTATATTTTTTTATTCAGAAAATAATATGCGGAGACACCATGTGCATGTATTTTATGTAGATATTTGAATAAATTAACATAACCCATTATTTTAAAAAAAAAATAGTTGACGTGGTTTATGCAAGTTTTAAAACCAGATAAATACTTTCCTAATCAACCGCTGATTAACTGAATTAGCCCGGTCTTACCCTGCGAGTGGCGAGTCAGAGCCCCTTTCCGACCTACGCAGACTTCGGGGGAAAGTGGGCTCTGCCAACAAACTTTGCCTTCGTGGCATGACTCACACGAGTTAGCCACCTAAGCAATTCTTCTCAAGTCCCGACAGTAAGACATCTATATGTCTTCAGAAATCACAAATTACAAAGTAGACTGGAGTTTCTCACTGTCAAACGATTTGCGTAGCAGCCGTTTTTAGCGGAGGAAGCCACTGACCTCTATAATATGGATGGAGGAAGTGGCGTTTTTAGTGGAGGAAGCCCTCCCGCCCACATCCCGCCCGCGTCCTCCCTAAAAAACCGGCCGCTACGCATACAGGATGCTTTACGTCAAATTGAAATGTAGGGATATTATTGTTTTAAATTCTTCATATTAATTTTAAATATATATATATATATATATATATATATATATATATATATATATATATATATATTTAGCATATACCTCGCAGGTGAATAGTGCTTTTCACGCAATGTGCAGGATATCCCGAGCTAGAGGAACCAATCACTATTCACCTGCAGGCAAAACAAAATGACGGCCAGTTTTGCTTTGTGTTTACCGAAGCAGGAGATTTTGGTGATAAACAAGGCTGGTGTAGTAGAATAACGAGAAAAGTCGACAAAATTAGGTAGAAGAGTGTCCACAGGTATGTTTCTTTACAATTTTCTAACCATCGGACCGCTGTCCCGGATGTTGATTTTGCTCGCGTGAATTTCTAAGGTTTTCACACTAAGTTTGATACAATAATTATCGAAAAACTTGAAATAGTCATATAATAAACGCTTTATTAACCTCGTTTACTCGGTCTGTACGGGAGAATATCAGACCTCGGTCTTTTTTGTACGAACCTCGCCTGTGGCTCGGTCGGTACTGTCAAGACGTCGGTCTGATATTTTCCCGTACAGACCTCGTTCTCGGTTAATAATCTCTTAGTATATTATTGTTTAATTGTCACTGGAGATCTTAACATTTGAGTTTTTTGTAATAATTTAGACTTTGTATTAATTTAGATTTGTAATGAGTTTTACAAACATAAATAGGATCTTGACAATTTGTGAACTCTTTATATATCTTGAGAAAAGGGCTTGCCTCAATATGTAGGAATTAGATTATACAACCTGATGAACCACGAAACAAGTTGTGTGTATATATAGCCTGTATATATACAAGTGTGTTATTGTTTGGTATTATTATTTTATTATATACAGTGTGTATCAAAAAAATTCGAACCCTTAGCATTCTTTAGCATTCTTTTCAAACAACCTATTGTAGTAGTTTGAAAGCCCTAAGCACTTCGCTGAACCCATGCACAGATGCGTAAAACACACGGTCTTATACACCTGAGAAATTAAGATAACTTGAAGTGTATGCATGGTGAAAGTATTTAAAAGCTTTTTCGCTTCGTTTAACTTATGTGCTGATTAATTTATAACGCAGCGCTTTTAGGGCTTTCAAACTACTACAATAGGTTGTTTGAAAAGAATGCTAATTTATTTTCTAAGGGTTCGAATTTTTTTGATACACACTGTATAACAGGAACACTGTTTGAATCCCTGCGGGTTAACAATGTTAATAGGATATTGAAGCGGCCACAAGTGTCATCCAACAGCTGGATTTGTATTTTGTGCCACCTAGCTTCAAAGTAAACGGATATCGCGGCGGTGTCATCTCACAGCTGGATTTATATTTTGTGCCACCTTCCTTATTAATTATCACTTTGCCTTTGGTATGTTTTCCGGTTAGACAAAAATGATAAGGTGCGAAAAGCTTCTAGTGTCCAAAAAAGTCCAATATCAATGAAGTTTATCCCTTTGATTGCCAGGGGGCATGCAATAGCACCAGACGGGAAGAAACGTACTTACGTACACAATACTATATTCCAAGTCAAAAGGTTAACTTTACATATAATCAACAAGAGAACATTGTAACATAATTTTAAAAATTTTGTAATACCACCCGAAGAACAAGGAAATTTTTGCCATTACTTGAGGAATAAATTACATGAGTTTTATACTGAATACTGGAAAGAGCAGATTCAACAAGGTGGAAATAATGGCAAATTAAGAGTCTTTAAAAAACTGAAAATAAATTTTGGCTTTGAAAAATATCTATCTTCAATTCGTAACTTCAAACACCGTCAAGCGGTTACAAAATTAAGAATTTCAGCTCATAAACTACCTGTTGTTGAAACTGGTCGATACGGAAATGTTTCATACAGTGAAAGATTATGCAAACATTGTGATCTAAATGAGATTGGGAACGAACAACACCTTTTAATGTCATGCAGAAACACAAAGTTCGCCGATCTTAGAGTTAATTTTATGGAAAGTCTCTGTAAAATAAATGACTCATTTTCTAAATTTAGCTATCAAGATCTTTTCATGTATGTCATTGCTATGCAAGACAAAACAATTATGACTTTGGTAGCTAAATACTGTTTTAATGTTTTAACAAGTTTTGAAAGTTTATAGTTGAGCACGTACTCTAGTTTATATGTTATATGTATGTATCTTATATACCAAATCTGGTATTTATGTTGTTTGAATAAAGTATGATAAGTACGTTTGGTAGACGTTGGTCAAGCTCAATTGCTCAGAAAAGATTTCTGAGCGCCAGTCTGTTACATTACACCAAGCTCCCAAACGTACTACATGTGCGTGGTCAAAAAATATTTGCAGGCCTAGCTCAGCCTCTTTTTCTGTCAAAAAAATCATTGCGTTTTTTTTTGTCAAGCGCATACCAGAAAAAACTTGGCAATCACAGATCTGTAGCTGATCTACTACCAATTCGAAGATTTTTTAATCTGGGATGGAGTAAGAAATTATCTCATGTCAGTTTCAATTAAATTTTACCAGCCCCCACGCGTTAATGCTTAAGGACCGCGTCTAAAGCTGGATTTCCATTCAGTGCTTTTTTTCGCGCGATCGACTTTTTGCGATCGTTTTCTTTTGAATTGTGAGCCCTCGACTGGAACGGATCCGGTCGAGGGCTCACAATTCAAAAGAAAGCGATCGCAAAAAGTCGATAGCGCGACAAAAAGTACTGAATGAAAATCCGCCTTTAGACCCCGTTTACACTAGAGCAAAAGTATCCGGATTCACATTGTTTTTCATCCTCATGGGAATAAAAAGCAATGTGAATCCAGATACTTTTGCTCTAGTATAAACGGGGTCTTAGTAAAGAAGCATGCAAGGCCCTAGTTGAATCTTGGTTCAAGCATATTAATATATACACAAGACACAACCAACTTAATACACCATATATATTCATAAAAATGCCAATTCTTTCTTTGAACTTATTTCAGTCTGCAGAAACTCGTAACTTGTTCCATTTAGAACTAATCGTTTTCAGTAGAAATTATTTTATCTCGTCTTTCGTATTACTATATAATCGTTTAGCGTTAGACAGAGTAAAACAATAAGGGGGTCGTTTTTGGCCAGTTTAGACAGTAATGGGTTAAATTAAGATACTTTTTCCTGTTTTTGGCAATGATGCTTAGCCTTCCTCTGCAGGTCAACGACAAGGTTACCCCCACCTCTGGTCCTCAGCAATCTCTTTATAATTCTCATGATTGAGAAGATACAGACCTGATAATTATGTAGACCAGATATATTGCTAAAAGGCGGTGTTTGGCGTCATAAATTTCGCTTGCCATTGACTTCCGCACGAAGTAACGAACGGATTCACAAGCAAAATACAAAGAGCTGTCTATATACTGCGTTGCGCAGCTAACTCGTCAGGACACCGTACTACTCCAAGTCAAAAGGTTAACTTTACGCATAATCAACAAGAGAACAATTGCTCAACGGCCATAAGCCTCTGCCTCTTTTTCTGTCAGGAAAAATCGTGGGTTTTTTTTTTGTAAAGCACATACTGTGAAAAAACTTGTCAATCACAGATCTGTAGCTGATCTACTATAAATTGGAAAACTCGTATACACAATTTACGCGCTATATAGTAATAAACTTGTTCCATGCATTTATATGTAGGACCAATCGTTTTAGAAATTCTTATTCTCGTCTTTCGTGATTATATAATTGTCTAACGTTAGACAGAGTAAAACAATAACGGGGTCATTTTTTGCCAGTTTAGATAGTAATGCATGGGTTTGATACTTTTTCCTGTTTTTGGCAATGATCCTTACTTCCTCAGGTCAACGACAAGGTTACCCCCACCTCTGGGCCTCAGCAGTCTCTTTATAATTCTCATGATTGAGTAGATACAGACCTGATATGTCACATTGCTGAAAGGCGGTGCCCTGTTTGGTGTCAAAAATTTCGCTTCCCATTGACTTCCGCATGAACTAACTGAACGAACTCGCATGCAAGCAGAATACAAATCTGTCTGAACGCCTATACTGCGTTGGGCAGCTAACTCGTCAGGACACCGCAGCTACGATAGGCTGATAGGCAGTTTAATTTATACTTCGGACTTCGGAGTCTTAAAGGTGAATTACAGTTTGAATTATAATTTCAGTTTTGGGAAGCGTTGGTTGAAAACCACAAGTATGTCAAGTATTATTAGAGAGTGTTGGAAAATTTAAAATTTTTGGGCTTTTGTCTTTACAATTGTCATTGACATTGTCTGTTCGTTCTGGAATTTAAAATATAAGTTTCAGGTACTCGAACCAGCAGGAAACCGGTTCTCTCTATTATTGCTCGAATGGAGTCGAACCGAATGCTATATATAAAGTTGGTGGCTTTTTTCTTCGTACATTTTACTTCGTACATTTTACTTTCCGATGTTACACAAACGGAATATTATTCTGAAACTGTAATAGTGGTAGAAAAGAAGTTTTGATGTACTTTTGCTGTTTAAACAGAGTATATGAAATGTTTGTGAAATTTGAGTATGTGGTTGACAATTCACAGGCCCTAACTTTTGAAGTGTTGCCAAAGAGGGATTCGGTTTGACGTCAGAAACGTCGTCTCAAAAACATCACTTGAGATTGTTATAGTAACTAGTAAAAGAAACCTCAAGATTTTATATTACATAAATATATAGACTAGAAAAAATTTAAACAACGTACATAGCCTGCCACTCGAGAAAAAAAGACATTCAACTTGTCGTGGGAAGAACCGTGGTGACAAAAGAGAAAGTTTATTACTTTAGAAAGATTTAACTGACTAAATGTCGGACATCTCATAAATTATAGTCGGTCCGAGAAATAATTGAAAAGTTTACATGAATACTGGAAAATCCCTAACAAAAAAGTAAATAGGTTGATCGATAGAGTATAGGATCTCCAACCTATAGGATGCTATAGTGAATAGCCTAGGGTGCTGCGTAGGCAGTGTACATGTTGAAACAATCGAAATATAGTAAGTTAGATACACTGCCGAAACAGCCTGGTAGAACGTAGGAGTCTAACGTTTCGAGCGAAGGCCCTTCGTTTCTCTGTTTCAGCAGTATATCTAACCTTACTATATATTTCGATTATAGGATCCTATAGGTTTCTATATAAACCTATATATAAAAATATATACAAAATATAAACAAAGGCAATTAGTATAAATTTACAAGTTTCTATCACAAATCCTTGAATTTCATTGGCTATGGCAGGAGTTACTATCTAACTATCCGCTGATAGCAACCTCTGGCGATAAGCCAATGAAAAGCCTTCTTTTAACGAAATTGACCAATCACAAAATGCGTAGTATGTTATGAGCAATGATCATTAGAGCCAGCGGTTGTTCTGTTAAGCAACAATGGCGCCGAAATTACAAAAGAGTGGGCAAATGACAGAAGAAATTGAACATTTAGGCGAAGCAATAAGTTCTACAGAAAACAAAAACGGCTGCAACATAGTTAGAATGAAAATTATTAATGGTAAGATCGTTAAAATGTCTTTCTCTGTTCGTTTAAAACGAAGTAACTGCAAACAGAACACATTTCAAAATTACGCTTGCTATTCAAGATTTCGTGATGTATACCTATACAAACTAAAGTCTAAAATGAATGGGTTTTTTCAAATTTTTGTCACTTTTACATATCAAATGAGTGAAAATATATTGTTTCAATATTGTACATGAAAACCCATGCTAAATTATGCAAGAAAACTTTACTTTTCCATCAGTTACCGTACGGGACCAAAGAAATGTCCGAAATGACTGTTGAACATTTGTTGTTGGCAGTTAAAAAATGTATTAAACGAGCCTCAAAGAATACGTTATGGTTGAGAATTTATTTAACTTTTGTTGGTAAATTTATACTAAAATTTATACTAAAACAATTAGACCAACTCGCCCTCGTTTTCTATGGGCGATAGACAACTTCGCGGCTTCGCCTCCGGTTCACTATTCGTTCATAGAAAACCCGGGCTCGTGTCCAATTGTTAATTGGAACCGCAATTTTCTGTAGGTTTCCTATAGGCGCCTATAGACTTTTTTCGTAAAGGAAATCTCCAAGACATTTTTTAGTTAAGTTGTTGTTTACAAATTACAACTCGTTAATTTTCCATATACAATACAACAGAACTAATACAGATCTTTCCGCATGAAGTTCGTGGATATTTGGATAACACGTTGAGAGATTTGATTGACTCTTGAAAAACTTTGGACAACTGTAGACATTAGCCAATTAGAAACGTGAAAAAGAAAGATCACGTGACCATGTACTTATTTATTTACTTGATTTCTGAATAATAGAAAGTTTAAGATCTGTACGAACTTCAGCAACAGCCAACAAGTCAATAATGACGTCTTTTGAACAAAATAGTTTTTCTTCCAAAACAAAGAGAATGGATAATTTTTAGTGCCTATATGCTAGATCTCTACACCGTCCTCGTCTTTTATACAACGCCATCTGGAGATTTTTACGTCTTTAGAACGACGTCAACGGCCAAAACATGAGAACTGTTGCTTGAGATTGACTCCAAACAGACACTACAATCATTTTGGCAGTACCGTACGGTATAGAGCCTTTTTGGAACTCGTTAAACTGGCTTCAAATAAATACACTATAGTCAATTATAACCGCGACTTCTTTAAATTGTAAAATTATGTTACTTTTTAATCGCCATTGTTGTCTTATAGTCTCTAATAAATGATCAACTAGATCAAAACAATTAAACACGATTTGTAAAACTTAGTAAGCAAATTTTGTTTTCTTTTCCAGTTTTCTTTTATATTGTTCAATCTTCTAATATTCATGCATGTAAACTTTACAATAATTCTCTGACAGAAGGCAGTGGATCGACTTTATAATCCAATGGGACGTCTATCCACTTGACCAAAGTTTAATATCTCATAATAAACTTCGCGGGTGAGGTGCTTTATAACCTATACACATATGAAAGGGTGTTTATTAAAAAATGCCTAATATATAGTCTATAAAGATACAATTGGCCACCATAAGGACAGGATATATATGGGTTAATGCACCAACCCACATCAGTTTTATAATCTTATGGTTTATTTGAAAAGCCAAGAAATCTTAAATTCCTAAACTTTCTTAAACTGCTTAAAATATTAAAAAATATTGCGTGTCAACCGTATTAACCGGACGTGTTAAAGTGTGGCGCGTGGTTGATAGAAGCGTCTGGCACAAAGCGATCGCTTCATGTGGAGATAAAAATTAAAGAAGTATATAATTAGGTCCAAGAAAGCAAAAGTAAGCTATATTCTGGATCTTTTTCCAGTACCAGCAGTATATATATCAGCCAAGTACCAAACAAAACAGGCTTATTCCAAAAAATGTAATAAGTGAAGGCTACGGAAGTCCTTGAGTTGTTGAGAACTGAGGACTTGAAAAAAATACCAATGTAGATTAGTTTCACTTTCACATTCTTTTATATCACATTCTTTCTTTCTTGCTTTAGAACAGAAAAATAAATAAACGTTTAAACGAACATTGGTATTCTGATACAATCTAGTATAAAAAATATACCGTACTTGACAAAAGAAGGAAAAGATAACAAAAATGTTTCTGACAAAAAAAAAATTCTTGTTTCTTCATGCGAACAGATTTTCTACGTTTGCTTGTGTACGCGTATATGTGTCAAATGTATTTTAAGTACTAACACAGAATTTCATCACGACATCATTTCTCTGATGAAGGCCTTGGTTCAACAGGCCGAAAATTCAGCAAATAAAAAACAAAAGTGCATATTCACAAACTTATATCTATAACGTAACAATATTTTCAATTGTTTCTAAGCCTTTGGAAGTGAGAGTCCTTCATAATTAAAAACAAAACAACAACAGACTAGTGAAGATTAAAATTATGATAAGCCTACAAGTATTCATCGGCAGAATTTTAATTAATTAATCACGGCAGGCATAAAGCGACGAAACAGTCCATTGTCTGCATGTAGGACATGCAGTGCTTGAGTCACATCCTGCATATTTGGGGTGTGTGTATAGGCTATGACATATATACGAGTTAATTGGCTACCACATAGGAAGAATTAAATTTATAAGTTAACCTTTTCTACGTTTCTATTTTTAGTGAAGTGTCTTTTAGATTACCATATACAAACTACGGTATTAGATACTTTTGTTGTCGGTGTATATTGAATAATTGGGCCGATAATTTTTTATTGAACGCATCACGTACGCCAAGTTGGCTTTACGAGGTGAGAAATGACATGCACGCTTTAAGTAACTTGTTAACAAGATTATAAAAACAGGAAAGCAAGTGAGCAGCAGACGACAATATAAAAATTCAAGTTGTGTGTGGTCGTTGGTATTTGAATACTTTTGGTGCTCACGCGTGTAAGCTATATACATAAAGATAATTGTCGCACCTATTATCATGCAGTTAAAGATGCCTCTATTTCAGTTTATTGTTTTTGTCTTTAGTGTGGTCTTAGCAATTACCAAAAGTAAAAAATGTAAGTGTATTCTGTAGTTAAATGTTTCTTTATATGATATTCTTTCTTATATATTAATGATATATTTGGATTGTATATGGCTTAATTCACTTTTTTTTAAAAACAATAGTTGGTTGTCACTTCGACGACACTGGCATTGGACGCATGTGTACACACTTGCGAAAATTCACACAATTTCCATGGGATATAAGAAGAAAACCATCTCATAGTAACAACACTGGACCTATTTCCGACGTTAGTGGCAAAGGTATTGTTTATGTATATGCATGGAGAAAAGTATGTGCATAACATGTATAGTTACTAATACATTCAAAACAATTTTAGCAAATAATCTGATTAACGTAACTGGGAATTGAAACCAAGGGCAAGGTCTTTGTGCTGTTACGTTGATACCAGAATTTATGCTGATGAATCAAATAAAGGTTTTTTTATTACATGACCTTTAAGTCGATCTAGCTAAATATCATCTACCTATATAGAATACAGAAATTACAAAATTGGTGACTATAGACAAAATTAACTATGTCCAACTATAATAAAACGTTTGCGGATACAACCATGTAAAATCATCAGAGCAATTTGACATTTAGAAACATTTTATTATAACATTCTTCACCATGCAAAGCAGTTATAAAACTACTATATCCAACTAATTAGAACTGTCCAAAATTGTTTATATAACGTATCATTTTCATACAGAATACGTATACAATACAGTAAAAGATTGCTAGGAACATCCTAGATTGGAAACCTGGAGATTGAAATTTGACATTCACAAGAAAAATAGAAAATGTTTAGCGACTTTTATAGCCTAAGAAATGAAACAGGTTCAGATATTTGCAAAAAGCATTTTAGGATTGTGCTTTAATAATTGTTGTGATACGACATCTTAAAATTATCTAAATGATTCTAGCATTGGTTTTTGACCTTCTATCAGTCCATATAGTAAATAGCTTACACAATTGGACTAATTTATTGTAAATATAGATTTGTACATATACATATGTATGTATTCGGCTTCATTTTAACTGATGAATTTCCGAATTCAAATAAATATTTCTCTCCCTTTCTCTCTCTATCTCTCTCTCTCTCTCTCTCTCTCTCTCTCTCTCTCTCTCTCTCTCTCTCTCTCTCTCTCTCTCTCTCTCTCTCTCTCTCTCTCTCTCTCTCTCTCTCTCTCTCTCTCCGCTCTCTCTCTCTCTCTCTCTCTCTCTCTCTCTCTCTCTCTCTCTCTCTCTCTCTCTCTCTCTCTCTCTCTCTCTCTCTCTCTCTCTCTCTCTCTCTCTCTCTCTCTCTCTCTCTCTCTGCCTTGAAATCCGTAAACAACAAAGTAAACGTCCGCCTAATTATGATGCCAAAGTCTTTTTCGAATATTTGTAAATAGTTTAGAATTCAGAAATAACGAGCTATATATATCTTGGGTGATCTAAACTGTAATATGCTACTTACAAACGATAGTGCACCCAATGCTCAATTAAATGCACTTTGTGAACTTTATCAACTATATAGAACAGTTGATCAAAGACCGCACTAGGATTACAATGAACACTATAACTCTTATTGACATCATTCTAATCAACAGACCCCAACGGATTGTATCAAGTGGTGTAGTACATTTAAGTATTAGTGATCACAGTCTTGTGTATGCTATTAGAAAAATTTCTGTTACTCATAAAACAACACACACTATTTAATACTGGAATACGGAACTTCAAGAATTTTAATGTTGAAAGTTTTAATGATGAATTGGAATGCACTCCTTGGAGAAGCGTTAATAACCACTGTGATCCTAATCTGATGTGGGACTGTTGGAAAACGATGTTCTTAGAACTATTGTTGACAAGCATGCATCGATTAAGAAGAAAATAATTAAAAACGAAGTTACCTTGGTTGACAGCCAGTATTAAGAAATCCATGATCAATCGAGATAAATTGAAATCAGCCGCGATCAGAACGAACACGGCTGAAGATTGGTTGAATTATAAAAAACTTAAAAATCGCTTGAATAACGAAATCAGGAAAACCAAGACGCAATATTATCGCGAAAACTTTCGATCCTCGGGAGATCTGGAAATCAATTAATGAAATCATGTCACGAAATACTAAGAACGGTGGTAAAATTAGTTCAATTGAAACAGATGCTGGCTCCACCACCAGCCCAGAGGTCATGTCTGAAGCATTCAATAATTATTTTACTGAAATTGGCAGTAATTTAGCAGACCAATTGCCGAATTCGACTAAATCCTACTCTGATTTTATAAATCCAGTTTACAGTAGATTTCAACTCGAATTAATCACCTCGTCCAAGGTTCTTAAATTACTAAATAATCTCTCCGCAAACAAGGCAACAGGAATTGATAAGAGTCCGTGTTGTCTTGTAAAACTAGCAGCATCTATATATAGCTGATTCCTTATGTGATATTATCAATTCGTCTATTCGTCTTGGAATATTTCCTTCGCACTGGAAAGTTGCAAAAATAATACCTATTTACAAAGGAGACGAAAAAGATGAACTCAATAACTATAGACCAATTTCAATTTTATCGCCTATCTCTAAAGTCTTTGAGAGATTGATTTATGATCAATTTTATGAGTATCTCTCGATAAATAATTTATTATCCAAGAGTCAATCTGGCTTCAGGCGTTCCCACTCGACCATGACTTCGCTTCTAGATGCTACCACTGGTACGAAAACATGGACAAAGGTAAATTGAACTGTGTTGTCTTTCTTCACCTGTCTAAAGCCTTGGACACTGTAAATCACACTATTTTATTAGACAAATTAGCGAGATATGGGTTACAACCAGAAACAGTAAACTGGTTTAACTCATTTTTAACTGATTTTTAACTGACAGAAAACAACAATGTCTTGTCGATGGCCACCTCTCATCGCCACGACGCCACGAAAGATAAAATGTGGAGTTTACAACCGCTGACAAATCGATTATAAAAATGATTCAAAATGCTAATAGTGATTTGGAAAACTTACGCCGCTGTATCAATAGTGTACTGACCAAGAAACTCTCATCGATGAAAATCCCAAGCGATTTACTTTTTCTTACTTTTTTTAGCGGTTTGTTAGCAATGCAAATTGAAGCTGAGTCACCTATCTTGTTTAGATTGTCATCAGAAGCAATAAACATTTGTTCTGTTTTACGTAATATTTAAACTAAGTTTCCTCGGCAATTTGTGGACTAAGACAAATTCGACATTTAGTAAATAAAAAAACGGCGATATAACCATATACAACGCTTTGATCGGATCGTTATTTGATTATTGTGATCTTGTTTGGGACTCAGTTAACTTGACACTAGCCAAAGGATTGCAAACGTTGAATAATTGTGCTGGTGGGGGTGATTAGCCAAGTGGGTTACGATGTTAGGTCCAATGATATTAGAAACCAACTTGGCGGTGGACAACTCTTGCTGAAAGACGAGCAGAACATATAAATGTATTATGATGTACAAAATTTTAAGAGCTGATGCTCCCATATATCTGAAGCAGCTTTTCCCTCATGTCAGTAATGCTGCATGAAGTATACTATCTCGCGGTGATAGAAAAATTAACCTTATTTTACCAAAAGCATGCAAAAGCTGACTATATGAAGAAAAGCTTTAAGTTCTCGGGATCTAAATTATGGAACTCACTACCTTTAGAAACGAAGCTTCAAAACACACTATCGTCTTTCAAGCGAAGTCGGCCACACTCAGTTCCTCTATAATAATCTACAACTTTAATTTATGCACTTGTAAATATGACTATATCTGTAATAACTTGATATTCGACTCTCTTGAAAAGCAATTTTGTATTGATGAGATTCCGAATTGAAATAAAGCTTCTCTCTCTCTCCCTCTATAGCTGTATGTCAGAGTTAGATGTAATATAAATCTAAATAGCTTTAAACGAAATCTGCAATCATCGCTTCCTCAATTCATTGGACTAATTTATTGTAAATATAGATTTGTACATATACATATGTATGTATTCGGCTTCATTGTAAAGCAGTTTTTTAACTGATGAATTTCCGAATTCAAATAAATATTTCTCTCTCTCTCTCTCTCTCTCTCTCTCTCTCTCTCTCTCTCTCTCTCTCTCTCTCTCTCTCTCTCTCTCTCTCTCTCTCTCTCAGTAGCTCCCCCAAACGCCTGCTAAGACCCAACCTGGAGATTGAAATTTGACATTCACAAGAAAAATAGAAAATGTTTAGCGACTTTTATAGCCTAAGAAATGAAACAGGTTCAGATATTTGCAAAAAGCATTTTAGGATTGTGCTTTAATAATTGTTGTGATACGACATCTTAAAATTATCTAAATGATTCTAGCATTGGTTTTTGACCTTCTATCAGTCCATATAGTAAATAGCTTACACGCACATAGAGAAACGTATTAATTTTATATGGGTTTATACGCGGTTGAGTTCAAGAATAATGATAAGATTGGCAGGAACATTCAAATTTTATACTAAAAACTTCAACAAATAAACAAAATACTCATGCATATAAACTATGTGAAGAACTGCCAGGAAAATAGCCGCGTTGAACAGTGACAACTGGCTTTTGAATTGAAGCCTGAAGACGAGACTGAGTGTACTTTACCTGGCCGCTAACGCCAGACGATTTTATTCAGCACAAGGAGAGGTCCAGGCCTCAAAGGGTTAATTACTAATCGGCCCTTCGATGCTTTTAGTAATGTTGGCGAGGGCTTATGGTTGGGTATGCGTATTTCCAGTAAAAGTATTAAATCGTTTCGTAGTTGTGCGAACTCAAAACTCAGATGTGTATTAATTGTTCTTCGGCTTATAGAATATATAGAGCCTATAGAGGATATAATTATATGCTTACGGTACTAAGGCTGTTGTGTATATAAGCGCAATATGATAATTTGGTTAGCGATATTATCAATTTTTTCAGCGGCAGAGCTGTACATTTATTACATCACCTAAACTGAGTTATGCAGTTATTTTTCATTATATTTTCTTATAGGATTTTATGTCCATGTACAAGGCAGTGATATTAACCGCGGAGAAAAAGGAACAATTACTTCTAACCAACTTCAGGAGTTTTCGATCTGCCTTCAGTTTTCATACCATATGTACGGCAGTGGGATGGGAACACTAAATATTTATGTAAAAAGAAGCAGTGGTTACCATAACAAGACCAATATATTTTCACTGTCAGGTGACCAAGGCAATCAGTGGCACAATAAAAATATATCTTTGTCACAAAAGGGAAAGTATCAGGTACAAATTGCCTAAATTTTTCCTTTATTCGCACTCAAAATGTTTATTCGACTGAAGCGGGCGAATTTAACTCACGTATCGCATTTAATTTAAAGTGCCGAATTAAACCTGATAGAACTTGCATTTAACTCATTCCTGTCCGAGGGCTTCCCCAGAGATGAATAAAATCGTCTGGCGTTAGCCAGAATAAAATACTAAAGACCAATTCGGACAGGAAAGAGTTAATTAATTAACAAATTATATTCAAAACATTTGTTGCTATATTAGTCTTATTTTTCATATCTATCTTGTTATTCAAATCCTTTAACCATTTTTATCACAGCTCATACTTATATTAATATTCTGTTTCTTTTTAAGATTGTATTTGAGGTAATGCGTGGACATACTGCTTTAAGTGATATTGCTTTAGACGAAATTTGGTTCATTAGTGGATCATGTTCATATCGCGCTACCTTAATGCCGTCTGTAGCAATATTGTCAAATGCAACAGGTAGAAACCTGCACGTCAAATAAACGTTGAGCAAAACACAATATATATATATACACTACACTCGATTTAATCAACAAAACTCTTTCTTACCAGTTATGATACCATGTCGTTATGGGACTATCCCAGTATCCTTACTCTATTATAGCTAACCAATCCTACACTAAACTACTTCATGCTTTACCCACCCAGCCTAACGTTATCTTGCGCAAAGTTGCCCTCTATCCTACCTTAACTACCTTACCCTATTCTACCCTAACTTACCCTATCCTACCCTACCTTAATCTACCCTACCCTATACTTTACCCTACTCTACCCTAACCTACTTTACCCTACCCTACTCTACCCTATCCTACCTTATCTAACCCTACCATACCCTACTCTACCCTACCTTACCCTACTCTATCCCTAACCCTACTTTACCATACTCTACCCTACGTCACCCTACTCTACCTTACCCTTTGTCCCCACACTTTTCTCCGGATCAAGGTTTTAAAAGTTGGTTTATTTAATTAGCTGATATTAAATTAAAATAGGATATTTGTTATAGGAAGCTCACGGAACTTCTCTAGTTCTTGTGGCCAGAAAGATTACAGACCACATCGTTTTCCTCGAATAGTTGGCGGACGCATACCCTCTCCTGGGGAATGGCCATGGCAGGTCTATCTTCTGAACCGGTTTTGTGGAGGCTCACTTATTTCCAGTAATCACGTGTTAACTTCTGCTCACTGTCTGAGCGGAATTAGTAACGCCTCCTCTTTTAAGGTATACTTATTTCAATATTCATTTTTATGAGTGAATTGTCTGAAGATTAGAAACCAGAATTTCACTTTGGAAAATATGGATAGCATTGGATAGAGTAGAGTATAGGATAAGAAAACTTATTAAACCACGTAAAACCAAAGAGATAAAAAGCGCGTACAAACCTGAACGTGGCATAAAAAGAATTACAAATACAGGTTAAATAATTATATATACAAATGATAAGTTGTGCAAAACAAGGCGGATGTTATACTGCTATTTTCAAAGCCTGTTAAAGCGGTAAACATTTAAGCTTTCTGCATAATTTTTTATGTTGTACGATAGATCAACGTTCTATACTTCTAAATTCAGTAGATTTTAATTGTCATAGCTGGAAGAATTAAATAAACAAAAGAAGAAGCAAAGAAAGAAAATATCAACAAAAATACATACATACACATATACATACATATACAGACAAATAAACAAACAAACAAACAAACAAACAAACAAACAAACAAACAAACAAACAAACAAATAAATAGACCAGCAGACAGACAGACAGGCAGACAGACAGACAGACAGACAGACAGACAAACAAACAAACAAACAAACAAACAAACAAACAAACAAACAAACAAACAAACAAACAAACAAACAAACAAACAAACAAGAACAAAACTAAACGTACAATTTCAAATTTATACGTTCTAGATTCGATTGGGCGAACACGACCGGACCAGGACAGAAGGTCAGGAGAATGACATAAACATTGCTCAAAACGGGATTGCTATTCATCCAAACTACGATAATAAAACACGTGACTACGATCTTGCTGTTCTTAAACTGGCAGTATCAGTTACATTCTCCAGTTACATAAAGCCAGTCTGCTTGAACTCTGGCATAAATATGACAGGTAAGATATACAGTTGACATAAGACGAACACATGCTATATGGTATACACACATGATTCGAATCTAAAATTGGGGAGCTCTTAAGCAATTTAGTCAGAGATATAGAACATAAATTAAAGAGCGGGGAAGTAGAGTCATCTAGGCACTCGTCAAAATGCGCATAAAAATCAATCAGGTTGTCGGGCAGTCACCTTTTGACCAGAGCATACGTGGCATATATATTGCAGGTGTTGTTGCCAAAGAAAAGGGAACGTGTCAGACCGTTTAACAGCTATAATTGTTTCACGGTTATACTGAGCTGGTTATAATTGATTAATAAAATATATGATAGACTATTTTCATTGGGTTAGCAAGAATACGTTAGAATTTTTTGGTTTTAGGTCCTTTGGTTTAAAACGTCGAATTATATATTATGGATCGAATTTTGAATATATGTTAAAGTTGCACCAATGATCTAATGATGCAATATGAACAGAACAGCAATGCCTTCAGTATTTACATTTACAGACAGACAGACAGGCGGACGGGCGGGCGGGCGGGCGGGCGGGCGGACGGACAGACGGACGGACGGACGGACGGACAGATAGACTTATTTTCAAAGGATTGGCCTTAAAACTTTAAAAAAAATATTGATTCTTTTTTTAATTTACTCAGGTAAAACATGTTTTATTACCGGCTGGGGACATTTGAAACACGGCGGACAGAGCTCCAATGTTCTACAAGAAGCCCAAGTTCCAATAATTACTTATAACAAATGTCGACAAGTTTATAAAACGTACGCCTTAACAGATCGAATGATCTGTGCTGGATATGCAGCTGGCGGAGTAGATACGTGTCAAGGTGATAGCGGTGGTAAGATACAAATATACAATGAAGTAAAATTATTAATTTTTTATTGTAATAAATCTTTTATCTTACAATGTTAAAAGTCAACTGAAATTGCACATGAATTTGTTTTAGGCAACTACTTTATCCTATATTTATGTAACTTTAATCTAAAGTAGAAATTATTTTATATTAATTTCAGGGGATCTTATTATATAGGGTTAACCTCTAGATTCTCTTGCAAGGATCTTGATACGGATTTTTATTTCTATTTCTTTAATTTTCTAAGTATATCTGATAAAACACGAACTGCGAGTTTATTGAACGGCTTCAAAAACGAACCACTTGATAAGTTCATTGGCGTAGTAATTTTGAAAAATAACGTTGTCTAAGGCGAGAAAATCAAAGCTAAAGTTTATGTAAATCAGGAGAATTTTTAAATCACATATTATATTACATATTTATATGGTTATGATTTTTCTCTGTGTTTTCCTCATGAATTATTAATGAGTTTTTAAGACATATAAAGACACTGATTAAACTTTAATTTCTTTTGAATTTTCCTCATGAATTATATTAATGAGTTTTTGAGTAGTATATGTATATATCTTTCTCATTGTTTATTTTATAGTGTGCCTTCCGTGCCTAGCTTGAATAAACTAATTGATTGACTAGACACAGAAAAGAAAGTTTGATTATTAATAACGTTATTGACCGTTATTAAAACAGCGAAATTCGAGAAACTGTGCGGAAAAGAGAGGATTAGAACGCTGTCTTGAAACAGCTCTAAACCGTTTTGAGATCTACTCAAGGCGATGATGAGAACCTACCTAACAGTGAAGTAATACGAGCAACAAATTGCTGCAACATTGTTGCGTTGGAAAGCGTTATTGCACGTATATTACCACCCACCTCAAACATTGTCACGCAAAAAAATTTCGTTGTTGCAAGTTGAAACTCTGAGCATATTGCAGCAAATGGAACTGGCGTCTACTTTTTTCAACAAATTTTTTCAACTCGCAAAAACAAAATTTTGTTGCGTGACAATGTTTAAAGTGGATGGTAATACGTTCAACAACTTTTCAACTTCCAACGCAACAATCAACGCAACATTGTTGCGAGACAAATTGCAGCAATTTGTTCAGTTGCCCTTATCACCTCACCTTAATATGAACGAGTTTTCTAATTGGCTAAAAGTAACCAATCACATTGTCAATTATCAATTTCTTCCCATGCTCGTTACTGACTAGGGTTAGGGGCTTTGTTTGGGTTAGGTGTTCTAAACCAATCAAAAATCTTTTTAGTATATAGGTAGGTATGATATGGCTTATGAAATAAATCACTGTTCTAAGAGACCTTTGAGGCAAAAGTTGCTCTTATTTACTCCAAGTGTTTTTGCCATATCAAGCACAGTATGAGAATACACAGTAGTTGGACAGTATTTTTCGGTATCTAAGAGAATACCGCAATCTTGCTGAAAACCGTCTGATACTATAGTACCGAAAAATACGATAGAAAACTAGATTAAAAAACGTTCAATTTAAACATCTAACTCCTGGTAATACTGTTTTGTTGTTGTTGTTGTTGTTGTTGTTGTTGTTGTTGTTGTTGTTGTTGTTGTTGTTGTTGTTGTTGTTGTTTTTGTTGTTGTTGTTGTTGTTGTTGTTGTTGTTGTTGTTGTTGTTGTTGTTGTTGTTGTTGTTGTTGTTGTTGTTGTTGTTGTTGTTGTTATTATTGTTATCACTAATATATTTTTATTCTTAGGTCCCCTAGTGTGTGAACACAGTGACGGTTTATGGTATTTATCTGGGGTTACAAGCTGGGGAATAGGTTGCGGTTCCAAACATTCTTATGGCGTATACACAAACGTTACAAAACTCATCTCGTGGATAACAAAAATTATGAAGTCATGAGACTATATTTTAAAATCACTATGTAAAAATTCTGCGTATGAGGTATATAAGAAATCCTTTAAATAGTGAAATATGATCAATGTAAAATAGTGCCAAAGTTTAACTGAAAAGTCGATAGCGAAGTAGTAACGTTTTGAGCTAAAGTTTTTGTAAGAGTACATAATGAGGATTTCGTCTGACGATTAGTTTTCCAAAGTTTCGACAATTCACTGAAAAGTTCAGTTGAACTAGACATTTTGTACATATGGTACATTGTTAGATTACACTTCATGCATGTCAACCTCGTTCCCAGAGCCTTTTGGAAATTGGGAGGGAAAAAGCCCTGGCATCAGCTGATCACATGCAGCACCTAGAAATACTGGGTGTGAAATTTAATTTAGTATGCAAAAATTCTGAGTAACAGCAGTTTCGTTGGAGAAGTTCATTGCGTACTAATGGCGGTCTCATTGGTCCCGTTGGCGTTCTCATTGAAGCTATTTGATCATAACTGGCACAAAACTAAGCATACTGATTATGTTTCCTGAGGACTGTTTAAGAAAAACAATCAACCAGTGAAAATGCAGAGTTCACCAGCCTATTCCAGGGGATGCCTGGGCCCTTTCCCGCCCTTCCAATTTCCAAAAGACACTTAACTACATGTGCATGGCCTTAGAGCCACACTTTGTATATGCTAATCTTTTGGAAATCGCCTATGTAGCTCATTCGCGAGTCAGAACCTCGGTTAGATGCATTGCATGCACCATAAATTTCAGTTGAGATATCTTAACATGTATACAAATCTATTAACACCCAAAATTTTCCTTCAACAGGATCTCTAGAACATGTACATAGCGTAATCGAGTGAAATGCCAAATATATTTGTGATGCTGTCCAATCCCAATGCTTTCAGAACACTGCGCTAGCATCGAAAATTGCAGGCGCAATATTCTAGCCGGGAGGTCTTAATGTTGCATTTTGGCAAACTTATATATGTGATACTTTTCCAAACATCATCCCAATTATCTCTAGCTCTAAATACCAGTCATACAATACTAGTAAATACCAAATAGCTCAAACACCGAGACATTTGTTGAAAACAGAGGCGAAGCCGAGGTCTTCTTTGGATCAGATCTGGATCGGAAACACACACTTCCGAGTGTTTCATATAGCATCTCAAACAAATCAGTATTTTATGAGAAAACCGAGGTAAACGTTTGCTTAATTGACCGTACCGAAAAAGATGGTGACTTAGTCTTGTACATTTAACCACAATCCTTTGCGTGCAGTAAATATTGTTTCTTGTAGAATTATTGGTTTTAAAACGATCAACTGTGGGAGGAATGAAGTTCTTAATTGACTTCTTGCTTACAACAAACCATCTCAGTTAGCATGATAAATAAACAATGTTTAGTTGTTATTTAAGCTGGTTGCAAAAACGGTTTAAGCTGGTTAAAAGGTTGCAAAGCATTGTGGTTAAATATACCGCCATCATCTTTTTCGGTACCTTCAATTTATGTAATTTCTTCTTCCAATATCCAAACCATGGACATCGGCGCCCATCGCCCGGGTACTAATTTCCTTTGTGTTTCCAATTCGAAGTAAATACTGATGGCTGTCGAGAGAGATCGAAACTATGTTTTATGCGTTTGTCGATGGTTTTGCAGCCCACCTTTGCTTAAAAATACGTCCACATCCTTGAAACGTGCATTTAAAGCCCAAAGCTGAGGAAGAATTTCTTGCATGAGGCTGACGACGACTGGTTGCAGCCGATGAGCTTGACGAACTTCCTTCGATATTTTCGCGCGACGAAAATAGACGAAAATAACGAAAATGACGAAAATAGACGATATCGATTGAGAGGAAGCCAAAGTTGTCTTGCTTGATCATCGTCGGCATCGTGCAAGAATCTGCTTCTCTTCGAGATTATTAATTTTGTTTCTTAAGCCCTAATCAAACGAGAACGCAAGTCATCGCAAGTTGGCAGTCACGCTATCTCAGCGAGCCGCTCTGAATAGTTTCCCGAAAATATCATGTACCGTGACAAAGTTAAAACTTATTTAAAACACTCATGAAACCTTTATTTTGCTAATTTGTGTGTTCAAACGACCGCCACAGAAATTCTGACTGCCAACTTGCGATGACTTGCGAGTCTCGTTTGATTAGGGCTTTAGTTGTCCACGTATAAAGCTGATTACCTTTTGCTGAAATGTCTGGAGTATTCAAATCCTCTTGACTTCGTTTTCGAAACGTAACAATAACAGACCGTTCAACGTATTTCACTCTATTTTTCATGCGGTTAAAACATATGTCGATTAAAAAATATACCTGGAAACCGATTTAGAGACGTAAATTATATATGATTTGTTAAAATAAAGAACAATTATATTGCTTGAGTTAGTACGGCGGGTGGTATAATTCTACCTTGGGTTAGATTTCACAGTGTGAAAAATGGTCGATATATCGTTAGCTAGGAAAAAAAAGATGATTATTTTTCTTTGCAAGAAATCGTTTTTAATCACGAACAGTTCAATCCTTGATGTTTCTAGCTACCCGGATTTTTTTTTCTACTGACCTGCTGCCCAAAAATATATGTCCCATTTTCATTTTCAAAATGGCGGCGTTTATGGGAAACCACCGAAGCCAAAATAACTACTGTACACCAAGTATTTCAAAAGTCATTGTTATGACAGCATGAAGCTCTGAGCATGCAGCGAGATATTCAAGGAGCGGGATATTCAACAAGAGAAAGTTTTTACAAATTTAGTAACTGTAAGTGTATATTTTAAGTATGAATCGTAGTCAATTCTTAACTGTGATGTACTAGACATTGTTGGAATGATGATAAAAAATTTTGGAAGCAAATTAATGGTCGTTGCATCACTTGCATGGACGATTTCATATTCAGACGAGGCAACTTATATGGCCCAACATGTGCGTTCTTCTGGAGACCCCGTTTGCACTAGAGCAAAAGTATCCGGATTCTCATTGTTTTTTATTGCCAGGAGGATGAAAAACAATGTGAATCCGGATACTTTTGCTCTAGTGTATAAATGTAGCCTCCTTCGCAGGCGTTCTTTGCGGGCCTCGATATAGTGTAAATGGGGCCTAAGAAAACAAAGTTAGCTTCATGGTCAAGCAAACAATGTCCAAAACCTATCGTAGTCCACGAGCGAAATATGCTATTAATAGCATATTGTCGATGTAAATGGCTTATAAATAGCGTATTGTCATTACTCAAATGTCATTGACAGGCTAACGTTTAAGTCCATAGGCGGCGGAAGATAGGTTTGGTTGGGGGGGCTGAACTTCGAGCGCCGAAGGCGCAAGAGACCTCTAGGGGGGTCCGGGGGCACGCCCCCCCGGGGAAAATTTTGAAATCTAGAGTCTCTGAAATGGCATTTCCTGCATTTTGGGGGAACATTTTACAGAATCCTAAATGTTATAAAACCTTTACCGCCCACAACAATTTTTTCATTATTCTTCATTTTTTTCGGCCTTTCTTAATTCTTGGCATTTCGATATGGCTCATTCATAATACTTCTGATCAGCAATTATCAAATGCTACTACGTGGAGTACTTCATGAAATGAGTTTTGAGCTCTCACATGGTACGATTTTCACCAGGATTGTCACCCTGCAGTGATATGGAATTTTCAAAATGCTGTATATCAAAGATGTATAAATATTCAATGTATAATAACCGCTACCTTTGGCGCAAAGGCAGGGGGCTCAGCCCCCCCTTTTTCCCACTTTTACAAAGTTGGGGGGGCTTTAGCCCCCCGAGCCACCCAGTTCCGCCACCTATGCGTTTATTAGTCATTTCGGATGTTTCCTTGGTCCCGTACAGTGTCGGTAACTGATGGAAAAGTAAAGTTTTCTTACATAATTTAGCATGGGTTTTTATGTACAATATTGAAACAATATATTTCCACGCTTGATTTTTACACTTTTTATTTGGATTAATTTTAATGTTTAATCTATTTTGACGGATTATTTTATAAAGGAAATAGAAAACATTTTCCCCGTGTTCCTATACTGTAGAGTTATAGAAACACTTGTACCCTGGGAACCAGAGGGATCTCTCTAATATCCTCTCTTACCTTTTTCTGCCGAGTCAAATATTGCGGAGGTACAGCCTCCAAATCACTTATTTTATAGAGATCAGTTCTCCAAACCTCCACATTTTTGGCGAACAACCTCCAAAACCTCTGGGCCAGGGTAAAACACTTGTGGAAGTTTTGAAGAACTTGATATAGTGTGGAAACACTATTTCACTATTCCACTGTAATTTCTCATTCCCCACTCGTGTTTCTATAACTCTGTAGAAACACGGAAAATGTTTTCTATTTCTTAAGTAAAATTTCAGAAGTAACTATTGAATTTCTCATCCTCTGATTGGTTGAGCTGAACCGCCTATCTCTCGATAGTTACCTTGCAGGGTAACTATACCAGAATTTGTTGGAAATTGTCGGAATCATAATTTTGATGGATGATGTCTAATCAATGGTTTAATTATTTTTCAAAATGGCGACAATTCTTTTAAACCTAACAAATCGTCAAAAAACTCAACAGATAGAGACTGTATACACAGAAAAGCTCTAAGTTGTAACTATTTGAAGGTGAGAAAGTGTTTAGTCATAAAATTATTTGATTTTGGGTCAGTTTTAATTGTATGTGGAATTGAGGGATTATAGAGAGCTGTCAAAGCGTGAAGAAAACTTTGCAGGGTTTGAACAATGAGCATTATTTAAATTTACATGATAAAACTACGACAGTTAATAATATTCAATGATAATCACCTCGACTTCAGTGACTAATTGTTAATTAGTATAAATTAACAAGTTTCTATTACAAATCCTTGAATTTCATTGGCTATCGCAGGAGTTACTAATCCGCTGGTAGAAGCCAATGACAAGCCATCTTTTAATTAATTACTGTATTTTCTGGGTGATAACCCGCACAGCGTATAACCCGCACAGCAACAAAAATGTCACTTTTGGAAAAATAAATCAGTGTATTACCCACACCATCGGATAAACTACAGCTGCTAATAATAAGTTTGGGACCACAAAATTTAAAAAAAGTACAGTACCGGTAGTTGAAAAAATGTATTAAAGTGCTTATGAAACGAAAATTAAGTTTGTCTTATTTGAAAGTACTTTTGAAATGACAGAGTAACATCTTTTGCAGTTTTTTGTTTCCTTGTTTTGTTGTTGAGATATTTCAGTTTGTTTTATATGTGAAACTAACCAGTGACATCACAACGTACATAGTGACTTACTAGGAAAGGTTATATATCTTTGATATTATTACATGGAATCAGTTGAAAATGTTTTTTTTTTTGTTGTTGTAAGGGAAAACACACACATATAATTGCTTCGAAGTGATTCCGTCTGATAATAGAAAAGATATATAACCTTTGCTGGTAAGTCATTATGCATGTTGTGACATCACTGGTTAGTTTCGCTTATAAAACAAACTGATATCTCAAAAACAAAGCAAGGAAACAAAAAACTGCAAAAGATGTTACTTTGTCATTTTAAAAATACTTTCAAATAAGACAAACTTAATTTTCGTTTCATAAGCACTTTAAGATTAAAAGTAAAGTAGCAGTAGCTAATATTGGAGATGTGCGAATAAGCCATGCATACAAGTACCTAAAATCCTAAATGTCAACTTAAACTAAAGCCCTAATCAAACGAGAACGCAAGTCATCGCAAGTTGGCAGTCAGAATTTCTGTGGCGGTCGTTCGAACACCCAAATTAACAAAATAAAGGTTTCATGAGTGTTTTAAACAAGTTTTAACTTTGTCACGGTACATGATATTTTCGGGAAATTATTTAGAGCGGCTGGCTGAGATAGCGTGACTGCCAACTTGCGATGACTTGCGTTCTCGTTTGATTAGGGCTTAAAATCCCTCAAACTCTTCGTCCACACGGTCACTGTTACTGTTAAAAAGCACTAAGACATCTGCAGGAAGGTTTGATGCCCGGCGCTCAACGTCGTCATTATCATCGTCGGAGCAGGGCCGGATTAACGGTCTGTTGGGCCTGGAGCTGTAAGAGACAACAGGGCCTATATACTGTAGAGTGTTTATATGTGGCGTCATCAAAATTATAAAATACACAAAGCTGTCTCTTTTCACATGTCTTTAAAGGCTGTTTTCCATTGCGTCCGCTTTGCGCGCGCAGGCGGAGCGTGCGTTGTTTAGTTCGCCTTGGGAGTTGACATATTTCCAACTTTCAAAACCCGCTCCGCCCGTGTGGGCAAAGCGGACGCAATGGAAAACAGCCTTAAATGAACAACGTTGCAAATCTCCGCCGAAACTGTCGGAAATCGATACAAATCATTCTTTAGTTACTGACAGTGACTGTGTTTTTGAAACCTTTGCTAATTACTATATGTCCATTCGAAGTGATGTCCAAAACATTTTGAAATTAAAAAAAATAGTCGGTTGCATTCTCGTTCCCAGAGCTACAACCGTGCTGTTTTGGCGCCAAAAATAGATGATTACGTTCAGTACTCACACCAGTCTCTTGCTCCGTTTTTGCCGCTTACACATAAGGAGTGATGAATGATAAGTCCGAGTCAAGCTAAACAGCCCAACAGGCTAGGGGCCCAGGACCACAGAATAATTTGATTTTTGTGTTTTGACATAATGATATTGGCAAACGGAACACTTATTCACGCTATGACATTATTTGTTTAGTGTTTACTATATTTATTATTAAATTTAATATTGTTGTCTGGCAAAAGAAGGGCCTATTTCTCTCGTGGGCCTGGAGCTGCCGCCCCATTCGCCCCCGCCTTAATACGACCCTGTGTCGGAGTCATCGAGGGAGTCGTCACTTTTAAGATCAAAGCCATCAATTCCAGCCTTTCTAATGGACCTTTAACCTAAAAGCAAAAACCGCAATGCATTCTGGTAGTTCGATATCACTTCAGATCACTTCGAAGTGAAATGGCCGCCTCGCGGCGAGCATTTTACTTCGAAGTGAAGTGATATCGAACTACCAGTATGCATTGCGGTTTTTGCTATAACGTTAAAGGTCCATTACGGTATTTTATTATATGACACAAGCTACTTCCGGTGGAATTGCGTGCTCTGATTGGATGAGACACGTCACGTGCCGGTCCGTAATTTCCCGGTAATGGACCGGTCCGGATTACGGATTTGGTTAGCCATTTTGTTTACAAAGCCCGTACAACGAAAGGAAACTTTGAAAAGCCGCAAAAATTGAATGAATTTAGTAAACTAAGCACTAAATCATGTATGAGTCGGACGATGAACAGTCTAAAAGAGAGCCTTACTATCATGAAAGCAATAGAAGAACAAGAACAAGATTGAAAATGACGATTCTATGTCACGCTATACGTATGTAAAGTATGTTGTTTAAAAAAGCCATGCCATATAATAAACCTCTTATTAACCTCGACCGCTTGGTCATTACGGGAAATATCAGACCTCGGTCTTTTATATTTTCCCGCGTAAAGCCGTAATCAAACGAGAACGCAAGTCATCGCAAGTTGGTAGTCACGAATTTCTGTGGCGGTCGTTCGAACACCCAAATTAACAAAATAAAGGTTTCATGAATGTTTTAAACAAGTTTTAACTTTGTCACGGTTCATAATATTTTCGGGAAATTATTCAGAGAGGCTGGCTGAGATAGCGTGACTGCCAACTTGCGATGACTTGCATTCTCGTTTGATTAGGCGGGCTTAATGACCGCGCTCTCGGTTAATAAGAAGTTCGTAACTGTTTTGATAAACGTCACTTTGATAACCAGAGGCGTTTTGATAACAATTTCTAACATCGCAAGATGAAAGTAGAATCCTTGGTCTCCGGTCTTCGTGATGGCGTCGTCTTAAGGATTCAACAGATTACCCGCACCACCCTATATTACCCGCACTAATTATGTTTCCTAGCAAAATTAAGAGATAACCCACGGGTTATCGCCCAGAAAATACAGTGATTAACTAAAACAAGACGCCTGCTTAGGCGTACACTCGGGCTACTGATGATTGCGGCAACCTGCTGAACCTTGGCATGCCAGGTCCTGAGTTCAGACCAATTCACAGACAGTCGTGAGCCAGATCATTGAACAACTGTTAGTATTGCTGAAGCCATGTAGAAAACCTATGAACATCGCAATTGCTCGACCAAAAGCATGAGAAAGTGTATACAGTGCCAATATAAAGATCCAGAATGTTAGCGTTTTGATCCTCATCTCTGTACCGGCGGTATTAAATATTTATAGAATGTAGAGACCTGTTTAGCCATGAGAAAAATATACTGTACATATCGTTGTCGGTTGTTCGGTTGCCACTTGGATGCAACAGCTCCGGCTAGCCTTGCCTTCGACGAAATTGTTGGTAGGTTTTCCAAGTATATTGCTTATATGGTTGATCAGTGATGTGCTTGATACAACCACAGAATAGGAACGCAGGAACATGACTGTCGATTAATTCGAAGTGATCGAACACTCGAAGTGTAGGCTCCATATATGGGAGGTATTGCGCAATTTTGTGTGGCGAAGAAAACAAACGGAGCCGAAACCTAGACTCGGCCACCACAGGTAGCCCGAGTAATAAGATCTATACGTTCTACAGGATCTATACGTTCTACAGGATCTATACGTTCTATAAGATCTATACGTTCTATAGGATCTATACGTTCTACAGGATCTATACGTTCTATAGGATCAATACGTTCTATAAGATCTATACATTCTATAGGATCTATGCGTTCTATAGGATCTATACGTTCTACAGGATCTATACGTTCTATAGGATCAATACGTTCTATAAGATCTATACATTCTATAGGATCTATACGTTCTATAAGATCTATACGTTCTATAGGATCTATGCGTTCTATAGGATCTATACGTTCTATAAGATCTATACGTTCTATAAGATCTATACGTTCTATAGGATCTATGCGTTCTATAGGATAATTATATATGCGTTCTATAGGATCTATACGTTCTATGGGATCTATACGTTCTATAGGATCTATACGTTCTATAGGATCTATACGTTCTATAGGATCTATACGTTCTTTAGGATCTATAGGTTTTGTTGCAACTGATTGTTAGAAGGATATATAGACACACCCATATTTGAGGACATGATACATAGAGAAAGAGCCGAAGCTTCGACGCAAAGCACTTAGTGAACCCAAAATAAGCCTGCAACAGCTGTTAGAATACGGAAAAGCGATGGAACAGGCAGAAAGTCAAGCTGCGAACTTAAAAGACTTAGAAGGCCAAACAAAGAACGAGGTAAACTATTTGTCTCACGACGGAAACTCACACTTCCATAATAAATCACAATCCAAAGAATACGCCACAGAGCGCGAAGCTATGGCGAATCGTAAATGTCGAAACTGCCACGGAAGCCCTTATCCACATCAAGGAATGCCGAAACTGCGGTAAACTAAATCATTTCAAAGCCGTATGTAGAAGCACCGCCGCACCCAAACTGCCAGACAAAGGCAAATGAAAAGCCCACGAAAGTACAAGAAGAAACTGCGCTATGTAAGTGAAAGCAGTAGCAGTGACGACTACGAACACGAACCAAGGAAAGCCTCGAGAAAGAACAACAAGAAGAAGCTCCGAAATAATTAGCAAAAGCAGCAGTAGCGACGATGACCATGGCCTTTTCAAAAATCAGAGTGCATAACGTCAAGAGCGACAAGACAAAACACCCGTTCTTCGAACTCACCTACGCTGACCTGCAATCAGCAGTATATCTTTTTTCTTTGAGCCTCAACACGAAGCCGCCTGGTTAATCTCTTTGAGGTTTACAGTAAATATGTTAAGGTTATAAAAGTAGTGTGCTGCGTAGGCAATGTAGAAACAACAATCGAAATATAGTAAGGTTAGATATACTGCCGAAACAGAGAACGTAGGAGTCTAACGTTTCGAGCGAAGGCCCTTCGTCAGAGAGAAACGTAAAGAGTGTAAACAAACAATGAGCTTATGTACGAAAGGTAATCATGTGACCAAAAATAAGCCAATCAGATAAAAATAACAATAACAAATTGATGGGATGCGAAAAATTAACCAATCAAAGCAAAATAACAATAACAAATCGATAATGAGATGCGAAAGACATTTGCTATTCATACCGTCGATGAGCAAAAAGGAGGGGGTGTAAAAAGGATGAGCGAGAGTAATAAAGTGAAAACACTGTTTATGTCCGCCCTTGCTAGACAGAAACAACGTCTTCAGAGGTGTTAAATAAAAGAAAAACGTTCGTTGAGTCCGTGAGGATGAATGGTACCAATTTTGAAAATGAGACGCTTTTCTAGTCGTTTGCGGCTGACATTACCGCCAGAAATGGGTGAGATGGCACAAACTTTCATGTCTGAAATACAATGGTTGGCACTATTAAAATGTCGGGCAACAGGCTTGTCAACATCATTGTTCCTCACGGAACGAAGATGTTCAGCAAACCTGTCAGATAAACGTCTGCCAGTTTCACCGATGTAAAACATGCAACATTTATTGCAAGAAATACAGTAAATGATGTTGGAAGAGATGCAAGTAAAATTATGCTGAATAACAAAATTAGATTTAGGTCCCAAAATACATGTAGCGGAGTTAAGAAAGGAACACGTGTAACAACGGGTACGGAAACAAGAAAAGGTACCCGCTGCATGGTGCCAGTAGATTTTTTGGGCACTACGCACTAAACCATCACGAATATTTTTATTACGCCGAAAAGAGATTAAAGGGTTATCGGTGAAAATAGCTGACGTTTCAGGATCATTCTTTAGGATATGAAAATTGCGGCTAATGATGTCCTTAACTAATTTGTAGTTGGAAGGATGAAATGTGAGAACTAATGGTATTTTATTATCAGAAACTCTTTCTAAAGGTTGTTTTAAAGTGTCAGGACGAGGAATACTAGATGCTTTGTTAATAGCAGTGTCTAACAGGTGGGTGGGATAGCCACGCTGGACAAAAAAGGATCTCATTTCCAAACATTTGGTCTCAAAGTCTTTGTCATCACTGCATAGGCGGCGAAGTCGCAGAAATTGAGAGTATGGAATGGATTGTTTAGTGTGTTTGGGATGAGAGGATGAAAATAAAAGGTAACTAATTCTGGTAAGAAATATTATTGCCCAGCATACTGCTTTAAACAAAACCATAACACAAAATGGTGTTATGGTTTTGTTTAAAGCAGTATGCTGGGCAATAATATTTCTTACCAGAATTAGATTTCCGCCTGGTTCATCCATTGCGACAATTTTAAAAGGTAACTATGTGAATCGGTCGGCTTGTAAGAGACAGAAGTCATGAGCCGATGAGCGCATTATCACTAATCGATACCAAGATATCCAGGAACGACACACAGGTTTCACTGATTTCCCATGTGAATTTGAGTGCTGGATGGAAATCATTAACATAATTAATAAATCTCTCTAAATTCACACGTGAGCACGATGCTGTTCCGAAACAATCATCTATGTATCTCTTTTACACTAGAGCAAAAGTATCCGGATTCACATTGTTTTTTATTCCCATGAGGATGAAAAACAATGTGAATCCGGATACTTTTGCTCTAGTGTAAACGTAGTGTAAACGGGGCCTTAAAGAGATCAGGAAAGGGTCCAGTATATCGTTCAAAGATTTGTTTTTCAACATAACCAACAAATAAGTTAGCGTAGCTAGGGCCCATATAGTAAGGTTAGATATACTGCCGAAACAGAGAACGTATAGGAGTCTAACGTTTCGAGCGAAGGCCTTTCTCTCTGACGAAGGGCCTTCGCTCGAAACGTTAGACTCCTGTTTCGGTAGTATATCTAACCTTACTATATTTCGACTGTTGTTTCAACACTGCCTACGGCCCTACGCCGCACACTGCGTTATTCTATTATGCATGCATGCGGAGATGCATGTCAACGCCCGTCGCCCACCGTCTTTTGCATGCCCATGTTCCCTGCGAGCAGACGTTCGAAACGAGTGAAAGCACGAAATTGACCGAAATAGCCAAATTGGTGCCATTTGATTTAAGTATGAAGTGCCTTAATACTATTTTCGTTGGTCTAGTTGCTATTCTTGTCGGCATAATCGCGTACAAAGTTTATTTACCGCTTTCTCCTAAGTTATTGGAAGACACAGCATTACCAGCATTATTCAAGCTTGGCGATCTCTTTGCTTCTGTTAGTGGAAAACTCGGAATTTCACCAAGATACTCGGTTATGCGTCTTATCATCAGATCGATGGACGGGTCGGAGAAGGGGCATTTTGATGGCGAAGGAGATGTTGAAGATACGACGATTTCTGGAGTTTCTGTGAGAATATATCGGCCAAGGACTGGTCTTACTCAAAAGAATGCCCGACCTTGTTTTATCTATTTTCATGGCGGTGGTTTGACACTGTTTAGTGCGAGATCAAAGATTTTTGATAAGATGTTGTCCAAATTTTCGGCAGCCACTGGGTCCGTGGTTATCTCGGTTGATTACAGACTGGCCCCCGAACATATGTTCCCAGCACAATTTCAAGATTGCTATTCCGTTGTTTCAACCGTGATTGCGGAGTCTACGAAATTCGGAATTATTAAAAACAAGATTGTTATTGGTGGCGATAGCGCCGGGGGACTTCTTTCGGCTGCGATTTCGCTCGAGTTTGCCAAAGAAAAGAGAGAAAAAGATATTGCTGCACAGATATTAATAACCCCCTGGCTGCAAAGTATTGATGTGACATGTCTTCCTTCTTATCAAGATAACTATGCAGAGGAATTTATGGTAACAAGAGAGCAAGCAGCGTATTATTTAGCAATTGTTACCACGGGTAAACCCGATATGCAACAAGAATATCTGTCTGGAAATGTTTCAAGATACTTCAGGCAGACACCACATTGGAAGCTTTTAGAAATCCCTGAAAGTTCCAACTGCGCTCAAATTCTCTTTGAGAATAATTTTCCTGAATTTCCTCCTCAAGTTGTCCAAACTATGGTAAACCGGCGTCTTTCACCACTTTTGGCGGATACTGTGGAAGGAGTACCTCCAACTTTTGTGGCCATTGCTCAGTATGATCTTCTTGCAAGCGAAGGCAGCCTCTTTGCTCGTCGCCTTGAGAAAGCTGGCGTCTCTGTAGTTCACAAGATTTACAAAACATACCATGGCTTTATTTATACAACCACCCCCATGGTGACTGAAGCCATGCAAGATATGATTAATTATCTTAACTGTGCGTTTTATGAAGATTATATTTCATTCTGTCAATAAAGGGGATATTAATAAGGGCTGTGAAAATTTTTGTCAAGACTGCGAAAAATGTTGTCAAGACTGCAACAATGAACAATTATTATCTAGAATTTTCAAGAACTAATACCCAAGAATACTCCTTTTCAAGAATAAGTCTGGAATAGTTTACCTCCTCCACCTTTACGTTTACTTTATAAACCATTATTTAAAAATAAATTAAGATGCATACTTATGCAAATTCTGATTGATGATGATGATTATTCAAGTCTGTTAGAGGTTATACAGATGGTTAAATATTCCATGACTGCTGAATAAAACACTGGGTATTAAAGCTATAATCTTTATCCTTCTTTCTTCGTACTTTTTAAAATGATACAAATCATTCCGTAATGACCTGACTAACTTCCATGCGTGCAGATAGTTTTGTATGTATGTTCTATATGTAATATTTTTTTTTTGGCAAATTTGTTCTATATCTAATACTATATCTAGTTTACCCTCTGCCTCGAATAGCTTATGCTAACTGCAGCTGGGTATTATTGCTGTATTATTTAAATTTAAATAAAATTGTCGTCTTGTCTTGAATATGATTTAAAAACAACACCTGAACAGCAAAACTGCAGTGCATACAGGCCTTAAAATATGTTTTGCAAAGTCGTCTGACAAAATGTCCGATGACTTTGAGTTTGGGTCGGACAAAATATCGGATACTGTCCGATGACTTTGTGATGATGCAGTTTAGCTCGGAAATAAGTCGGGGCAAAAATTAAAGGTGCCCTCCAGTCCGTTCTGCGCATGTACGAAACTAATGTTTACATCTCTATTTAGAAAAAATATACTGATACCTTATTCAAGATTGTAAGGTTTTCTTGCTTCCTCTTCATTACTTGTACCCAAAACAAAACATTATCAGAAGAAATAGAAGAAATCCGAAGAGATATCCTCCCCGAATCGCTTGGTTTTCTGCCATGTTGTTTCTAACGGTTTACACTGAGCTGAACGGCACCTTTAATATCATCACAATAGGGTCGTTTATACGGGAGGGGGAAATCGGGTTTTAATTCAGTCGCCAAACATTTGTATAAAAATAAAAGGTAGAAAGACTTACATGTATGTTCGCATCTTACACAACAAGTCAACGAACTTGCGAACTTCGGTGAAAAATTTGGGTGAAAAGTGAGTTGCAAATGACTGTAACACGCGAGCCTCTGGTGCTGGACAAGAGTACATTTACGTCGGACAAAGTTACAGTTCGGTCGGACACCAGTACACTCGGGTCGGACAAACTATAACTTCAATTTCACTTGGGATCGGACAGAATGTCCGGCGGTTCCTTCCCTAATAACGTCGGACAATTTCACGAATGGGTCGGACAATGGCCGTGACCGACCGCTATTTTAAGGCCTGGCATATACTGCACCAAAGAACGAAATATAACTGGAATGGTGTATGTAACACCGTGAAACCACGGTACTGAAAACCCCAATGTCCATGAAATTCAGAAACGATTGCTGAGCCCCAGACAGGGTGCAAAACCATTGGGGCGAGCGCGCGGCCATACCTATTTATCGTTGTTAAAATCATGGCGAAACACGCGAAGCAAGAAGTATATCGCTTCGGTTTTAGTCGAATTCGTCTTTAATCGTCGTTTTTTTTGTTTATTTTATTATATATATATATATATAATAATGATATAATAAACTGCTTATTGACCTCGCTTGTTCAGTCTGTACTAGTGAAATATCGGACCTCCGTTTCCTGCTCCGTTTCCGTTTCCTGATAAAGTATTCGCAGCCGATCTATCTGATTTACTACGGTTCGCTTGCAGCTCTCCTTGTAAATCAGATACAGATCGCTGTTCATGCTTTATCTATTACTATTTACTTATATATTCACTCTGACGACGGCCCGAGTACACGCGCCGAAGCTCAGAAATTAAATATTTCAAAACAACATGGTGTATCAAATTTGTACAAATTTTATCTAAGATATATTATTATCGCTATGCAAGGCTTCAATTATTAAGCAACAAAATAAAACAACGCATGTTCATTCTAACTTTATGGTTATCTTAAAACCTAAAACCAAAACTAAAAGCTTACATAAAAATTGAATTAACTAATTAAAATATCAATTACACAATTTAAAACAAGTACATCACGTCTTTTTCTAAATTAGCTTTAAAATAATTGACAGATCGTCAAAACAAACAGCACTGAATAAAACAGAGGCCGGCTATACTAGTGTATATATTTTGTGGATGATTCTGTAAGAAAGAGTCACCTCGTTTAAATTCAGTAAAATTCTATATGAAGACTCCAATGCAATGATCAAACTGGGTTGCCAAGCTGTCAGTATTTAAAGATAGGTTTGCCGATGATGACTAGATGCTGGCCCAGTTTCTTCGGAGTTGTTAACCGTGATACGAGTTCCATTTGAATGACTGGCTTTTAATTTCGTAATGGTGTCTTCGTCATCGCTGTAGTAGGGCAAAAACGGAATGTATTTGGAAACTTCCCATTTGTTTGTGAAACCGAACGGTAAATCATAAACGTGAAGAGACGCCATATTACCAGTATTATCTTGATTCTTTACGACGCTGCGCCATTTTAATATGCCCCTTTCTCGATCTGTTCCAGGAATGATATTGTCAAGTATCAACGCAACTAGTCCACCGACACCCATACTGGTACTTAATAAAACTGTAAATATCTGATTTACCTCTGGAACACCTTTAAAAAGAAATTCATAAACTCATTAATAATTCGTGAGCAAAACACAAAAGGTGTCAGCACCATGTCCGTGCATGGTTTTATATCTGATAAAAAAATCCTCCTGATTTACATAAACTTTAGCTTTGATTTTCTCGGCGTTATTTTTCAAAATTACTATGCCAATGAACTTACCAAATGGGTTGTTTATACTGCCTCGAATTTTAAATTTTATAAAACACTGCCGGCGCTTATGCTTTAAATATTACATATAAAAATTATTTGTTCTCAAGGTGAAAAGTACATAATTCTATCTTCGTTTCCTAGGATGTCTTGGTAAATTTTAAATCAAAGCGGGCTTATTAGACTGGTCATAATCAGTTGTGCTATTTTGCCATAGAACAATGGCTGTGAGTATATTGCAGGTTGCCAGGTAGAACAATGGGCTGCATGCTTATTAATTGTTCTAAGACAAAATGACACAATGGCCATGAGTCCAAGCCTAACCAAAGGCCCTGGTGATTAATTTAGTTTATTAATTCCTAGGTTAGGGTTTGTGTTGGACTCAGATCTTTATATAACTCCTATAGTATACATTCGTATTATAGTATATACACTTCTCTTGTATAAAATACTAGTGTCGACCCTTTCTTACAGAAGCTTCTCAATTATCCCATTTAGGATTGGTTAAAGTGGAATCTGTGCATGGATGTGGATCCTTGTAGACGCTTTTGTGCGGAGAATTAAGGAGGTATACAAGTACACTTTAGACAATGTCTACATGACTTCTACAGGTGTGTCCTCAAACGTTTTCTGGGACAGCATGCATGCATGTTCTCACATCATATATCTTGCTAGAAAGTGCAGCGGTTGTTATATACTTACGAGTATTAATGGCGTTTGGATTTAATGCCAAATACTTGGGAATGACTAAACCAAGTATCAATGAAAATCCAATAATAAAAAGATTTCGAACGGAATTAAGATTGACGTATTGAAGATTGGAGATTCCAACAGCAGTTATAATTCCAAACATGCAAACGAAAACTCCACCAATGACTGGTTGAGGGATGGTTGAAAATAATGCTCCAAATTTACCAAAAAGGGCCACAATGATCATGCATAGTGCTCCAATTTGAACAACACGTCGACTGCCAACCTAAAAGGCAGCAAAAAAGTATTATATATATACTAGCAAAGTGAAAAAGGTGGTAAACTGCCGAGATTAGTTTTAATAACTGACGTTTCGAATTGGGTCCATCATATTAAAGTGAAAGGATTCCGCTCGAAACGTCAGTATGAATATTTTGCGGTTATCATTTTGCGAATATCGCCAGTTTACCACCTTTTCACTTTTTGCTTTGACGAAAATCTGAGTCAACAGATGTAAAGCAAAGCTATAGCTTTGCAATTATAGCAATAATCAACATAGTGTTACCACAAATTCTCGCTTCTATATCACATTAATATCCTAGTCAGAATTTGCTTTATGGTTTTCTTACCCTGGTGATCCCAATGGCTCCGATATTCTCACTGAATGATGTCGTTGCATTTCCTGTTCCAATAGCTCCAGCAAGAAAACATGCAACACCTTCAACACCAACACCACGATTGATGGCGTGAGGTGGTGGTGGTGGAGCTCCGGATAGTCTGGCGCATGCGTAATAATCTCCAATCGATTCAATTATACCCACGATTACACCTGCCAACATACCAAACACACCAGCAACGCTTACAGTTGGCCTGCCCCACTGACCTACAGTAACAACAGAAAAAAACCCATAATTAACAAAAAGAGTAACGAGATAACACTTATGGTCGAATTTAAAGACCTTGAAAAGCGAATTATTTGCTTCCTCATACAATTCAACCACAACCACCATTACTACCACAACCACAACCACTACTGCTACTACAACTACCATCACTGTATACCGCAATCACTACCACTAACTTACCACTACCACACGCACTACTACCACAACGACCACCACAACCCCAACCACCACCACTACTTTACCACTACCACCACCACTACAGCTACCACTATCACTACCGTTACCACAACGACTACCACTACCACAATCACTATACCAGTACGACTATCACTACCACTGACAGCACACCACCACTATACCATGCACTACAACTATATACCTTCACTCCATGTGCTTCTCACCTGGATATGGAATCCTAAACCAGGGCGATTTTGAAAGCACTTCTGGATTGGTATCTGTTCTTGCTCTAGAGTTCTCATCAAAGCCCCCAGCGGCAGTTAATATAGCACAGAATATCCAAGTAACCAAAATAGAAATGATAACCTTGATTACAAAAAAATAATACCAATTGAATTAACATCATCAAACTGTTTATGAAAAGATTATCATATAGTATTATTAATATATATGACATATTAATATAACGTGTATATATTACACAATCCCTAATTGGTTAATTATTATGCATAATAGTAAATAGGAATGTAATCTGTTGAATGAGGCAACGCCTAAGATCCAGATAACCCCACGCACCAGTCAACTTTATAATATAACAACAATAAAGTTGATGTTTGCGGGCATAAATATGTTTTTGGCCCGACTCAGGCTCATTTTAGCCCGAGGGCTCAAATCAATGGGCTGAATTCTCCATTTTAGCCCGCAAAATACACCACAATGCCCGATAAAATTATTATAATAAGTCTAATAGTTGCTGTGAAGTATCAAGACTCAAAAAAGTGAATTGAAAGATCAATGTCGTAATCCTAAAGCCAATTTTGCAGTAGGTAGTACTTTTTGCGAAAAGCAGAACTTCTTTGGTCTGGTAGCCGGCGCTGGGGATTCGGACGGACACTCAAGCCAAAGGAAACTAATTTGAAAAAACGCAAAATTCCACTCGCCTCGTCACGCAAGCACAACTCATTTTTTAAAAGTTGCAAGTCGTATATGAAGCACAGAACCCTTCTTCCTGCGTCTTATCTAAACCGTATTTTATTTACAGGGTATAGTAGTCTTTATTTGGCCTGCGCCTTTCTCTCAGCGAAAAATTTCAAGAAAAATTCCAAGAAAAATTACGGAAGAAGTTGAAACCTCTATTCCGTTTGCTTATATAATACCCGCGGCCCTCTAAAAGAATCGGCGCATCGCAGATTGCCTGGGACGACTGATACAACCAGAGCATGCGTTACAAATTATACGACGTAATGAATAATGCTGACTAAAGGTCCACAATCCTTTGTACTATAGCGACGGAGACAAAGGACGTGACGTCACAATTAACGTTGTCGTAATTGAGTGAAATTGCGATTGCACCGTACGTTCTTGTACAGCAGTTTAATTTTTTGAAACTTTTGTTGCAAAAATGAAAAATCTTGAGCTTACGAATACAGCTCTTTGGATTAAAGAGGAATAAGACACTCAGTTTTCGAGGAGTTTGGAAAAAGCAAGGCATGGAGTACAAGGCAATTTATTTGTTAATAACCTCATCACGAAAGTAAGAACTCGTGTAGCTTATGGTAGAACACAAGTTGAACTATGCCGTAAGGCATTAGCTTATCTACACAATAACCAGAAGCAAGGTAAATACAATAAGATTATACTAATAAAAATGTAATTTACATATATAGTAGTTTATCGCCGACCATCTCAACTGAAAAGCATTTATCGACTGGAAAACAATCGATTCTTTAAATTGTTATTTCTTACAATCTTAATATATGTTTTATTTTATCGCATTTCAGTTTTAATTGCCTTATTTGTAGTAATTCAGGACTATCGCAGATTCTTTTTTTACTCTTACAATAATCTGGAATAGACTCTTCCGCATGAAGTTAATGAATCGCGTGATCTTTCGTTTTCACAAATCTGATTGGCTATAAATGTCCAAAGTTGTCCAAAGCGAGAGATGTGCGTGGTTTTGCGAGAGCCAGTGAATTTTCTCAACGCGTTATCAACGCACTTTATGCGCGGGAAAGATCTATTGTCTCCGAGTTTCAGTTGCCACCAATCCTAGTTCATTTCAAGATCCGAAAACACAGACTAACGTACAAATACACCGAACCCAGACAACCACGCATGAACAATTACACACAAGAGTGAAATGTTCAGTTAAATTCAACGCACAATTATTTTGTACGCGGACTCTATAGTTCGCCATAGATAATATAATCTGTCGAATGCATGTAGATATAATGTATTATGTATAATATATCATACAAGAAAACGAGTGTTTCATCAGCATATCCAAAGACTGAGACGTTTGTTGAAAACCGAGGCAAAGCCAAAGTTTTTTAATAAACTTTGAGGAGTTTGGGTATCCTAATAAAACACACTTCTTTCTTAATATAGCATCTCAAACGAAACAGTATCTTAAGAGAAAATCGAGGTAAACTGAGTTTTCATAATTTATGTAACTTCTTCCTCCGATATCCAAACCACCAACACCGGCAACACGGTTTTGATCTTCTTTGTTTTTTCCTCATGAATTATTAATAAGTTTGAGATGCATTACGCAATTATGAAACATGACTCTTCCACACTAGGTACCGTAAATAACATCTTCGATGACTATTTGCTGAACGAGAAGAACCTTCAACCTAATGTGCATAACATTCGTTCTGTCAAATCAACCAAGGCTGATGTGGATACCAATTATCCTCTTAAATTGACCAACTGAGCAAAGAGGAACTTCAGCCTCGTGTGGATAACAATGCTCCTGTGCTATTGACCAATGAAGTCTTCAGCTTCATGTGGATAACGATGTTACTGTGCTATTGGCCAATGAAGATCTTCAGACTCATGTGGATATAACAATGCTTCTGAGCTATTGGCCAATGAAGATCTTCAGCCTCATGTGGATAACAATGCTTCTGAGCTATTGACCAATGAAGATCTTCTACCTCATGTGGATAACAATGCTCCTGAGCTATTATTGGCCAATGAAGATCTTCAGCCTCATGTGGATGACAATGCTTCTGAGCTATTGGCCAATGAAGATCTTCAGACTCATGTGGATAACAATGCTTCTGAGCTATTGGCCAATGACGATCTTCAGCCTCATGTGAATAACAATGCTTCTGAGCTATTGGCCAATGAAGAAGATCTTCAGCCTCGTGTGGATAACAATGCTCCTGAGCTATTGGCCAATGAAGATCTTCTGCTTAATGTGGATAACAATGCTCCTGAGCTATTGGCCAATGAAGTCTTCAGCCTCATGTGGATAACAATGCTTCTGAGCTATTGACCAATGAAGATCTTCTGCCTCATGTGGATAACAATGCTTCTGAGCTATTGACCAATGAAGATCTTCTGCCTCATGTGGATAACAATGCTTCTGAGCTATTGGCCAATGACGATCTTCAGCCTCATGTGGATAACAATGCTTCTGAGCTATTGACCAATGAAGATCTTCTGCCTCATGTGGATAACAATGCTCCTGAGCTATTGGCCAATGAAGTCTTCTGCCTCATGTGGATAACAATGCTCCTGAGCAATTAGCCAATGAAGATCTTCAGCCTCATGTGGATAACAATGCTTCTGAGCTATTGGCCAATGAAGTCTTCAGCCTCATGTGGATAACAATGCTTCTGAGCTATTTGCCAATGAAGATCTTCAGACTCGTGTGGATAACAATGCTCCTGTATTACCGACCAATGAAGATCGATCTTCAGCCTCATGTGGATATAAACAATGTTCCTGAGCTACTGACGAATGAAGGTCTTGAATGAAGTGTCTCTTCCTGAATCGTGGAGCAAAGCCGGTGTTCCAGCAAGAAAAGATGACCTTCCGCAAATTTCCAACAAAACCACTGTTTCAGCCTCTGAAGATAAGATTCTTCCTAAATTATGGAACAAAGACGACTGTATATAGCACCTGTGCCGGGGAAATGTTTTCAGCTCAGAGATGGAACAAAGCGAGTGCTCAACCTATCAATAAAAATTTACCTCAAGGATACAACGAATTGGATGGTCTTCCTGCCATTGAATCGTCTATGACTGTAGAGCCGGGCACATCAGATGATTTACATGGCCATTTGGTAAACAACAAGAAGACTCTTGGTGGTTTGTGGAAAAAAGCCAGCGATCTACCTGGTGGAGAACAGCCTCTTGCTGAATGGTTGAACAAAGCCGGACTTCAAATTGACGAAGAGGAGTCTCTTGTAAAATAATTGACCAAGGTGATCAAGGTCAGTGATGAACCAGATGAAGACGAGTTAGCTGTTGCTAAAGAATGGGTTAAAACCAATTTTCCACCAGATTATGGAGAAGAGTTAGTTGCTGTTGAACGGACCAAAGCAAATGTTTCCCAGAAAACCAATTACTGGAGAATGGAACAAAGACAGTGTTCACCATGTTGAAAAAGAATTTGTGGCTACTGATAATCAAGAGCGTGATAACCACAAAGAAAGTAAATCTGCAGAGGATCTTGATGTGATTAGACCGTCTGAAAAAGCTGTAAGCTATATCATTGGTGATGGAAATTGGATTGGATTGGAAGATCTCCTTAAATTTCAAGGTACGTTTAACTGGCTATGTACAACTATCGAAAAATTATAACAGTTAATGTTAATTATGTTGATTTGAAAGAGAAGCTTAAGGGTATCATAATTGTGTAAACACTAAAGCAGCTTAGAGTAAACGGCGAAGACTTGAAACATTTTGTTTTTTTAATTGTGAAACTGTTAAACATATTTATTCTATGCAGAATAGTGTTGAATAACGCCCCCAATTGATTTTTTCTGATTCCGATCACAGTCATACGTTCAGCGTGCTCTCACCCTTAATCTTCCTCACAAGCCACAATGTTGCACAATTGCTCTAGGTTTGGTTCTATTGAATATTAAACTTTGAATATTCAATATCCATAACTACAGGGAGTAGTGGCGTTCATGGTCGGCAAAGTGAATCTACCCAAGCGCCTTCAGGACGAATTTGGGAGGGGTTCGGGGAAATGCTTTTATTTTTTGATGCTTTAAAATGCAGTCTGGTGTACTTTTAAGTTAAAATACGGATAAAAATGATTAAAAGTCACTTTTTCTTAACAGTAAGTTACCCTCCCCCCCCCCCCCCCCCTCACAGACACACCCGGTTCCCTGGATGTTTATAGCGTGTCTTTATCGCGTGTCTTACTGCGTTATCTAAAGTAAAAGGGTGTATGTAATAATTTGTGTATTTAATTTACTTGCCATAGATGAAAATCCTATTGACATTTGTACAGAAACATTGGTTTATTTTGCCAAAAGCAAAGACAGTAAAGAAGAAAAAAAGACGAAGAAAGCAAAGAGGCAGAAGGACGATAAAAGCATGAAAAAGAAGACAAAAAAGAAAGATAAAACAAAGAAAAAGATTAAGAAACAAGATAATAACAAGAATAATGAGAAAAAGAAAACGAGTTTGAAAAGAGAAAAAAAACGACATTTCCGACGTAATAAGAAAAAATTGGAAAATAAAAAGAGGAAATCGTTTGGTAGTCGAATTTTCGCCTTCGCTGCTGTATCTGTAGCAAAGATGAAACAACTCACCAGGAAGACGTATATCAGATTAATAAAAGTGACAAAGATGAAAATATGGCAAAGAAGTCAGAAAACTGTTTATGAATATTTTAAAACTTCTCCTGTGTTTCTTGTTGATATAATTATTGAGTGTGTAAATTGATTATAACATATACTGTATGTTATCTCTTTATTTTAAGATCAGTACGGTCTCTTGATTAAATTATATTTTTTCTCCACAGTTTGTTTCTCTGATTATTGTACATCAATACATGATAGGCGTATCAAGTGTCGCCAAAATATCTCGTGTACTTCTTAAATTGGTTAGAACGTTGCCTTCAATCCCCGTAGACCGCGGACTCGATAGCTCAACAAGTTTTCGAGTGGTTAATAAATTGTAGACGTATCTCTCTATGAAGATTTGTAGGGGGTATAGCCCCACCCTAGATGCACCCAATAAACAAGCTATAACTTTCCCTGGTTCCGCCGCCCTTATAGAGGATTCTGAAATATATATATACATGAAATACTTACCGGGAATAAACGAAAAATTGGAACCCATGACGTATGACAACCTTCACTTCTCGAATATATAAGAAAAGGCACCTTAACACTGGATAATAACTGGGAACAAATCGTAATAAGGCCAATTGTCCTAAAAGGCGAAAGCACCATAAACTATTAAAATGCTCTATATACCTATACTTCTAATTTTTTTTAGCTGATGGAAGAAATTATAACTGTTGTATAGTCTTTGCCTGTGACGTCTGTGAGGTTTTTAGATAATTGTGATGTTTAAAGTGCCAAGTGGTTCTCTGATGAAAATATTGTTGGTAATGTTTCCTGCATAATCCTAAAGATATTATAGTAGTTGATAATTGTGCAAAGTTTCATTTCGAAATTCTCGAAAACAAAGTTGTATTTTACGTGTGAAGTTTGAATTTTAGAGCGCCGGCATTAAATTGGCCGTGTTTGAGGAGAATGAGTTGAGGAGGACTTATGACGTCATAGACTCAACAAAAACAAAAAATCATTGTTGTTGTCAACAAAAGGGTCATTGTTGTTTTTGAGTCTATGATGTCATAAGCTTCCTCGACTCATTCTTCTCAAGCTCGGCCACTTTAATGGCGGCACTACAAAATACAAACTTCACACGTAAAATATCACCTTTTCTTCAACGAATTTTGAAATGAAACTTTGAACGATTACCAACTACCATAACATCTTTAGGATTATGCAAAAACATTGCCAACAATATTTTCATCAGTGAACCACTTTAAAACATACCAACAGTAACACTAATGCAACATTTTATATAAGAAAGTTTGTAGTCTTAAGCCCTAATCAAACGAGAACGCAAGTCATCTCAGCCAGCCGCTCTGAATAGTTTCCCGAAAATATCATGTACCGTGACAAAGTTAAAACTTGTTTAAAACACTCATGAAACCTTTATTTTGTTAATTTGGGTGTTCAAACGACCGCCACAGAAATTCTGACTGCCAACTTGCGATGACTTGCGTTCTCGTTTGATTAGGGCTTTAAACTTTATTTGCTTGAGTCTATGTTGAATCACTTGTGGGAGCATGGGTATAGAAGTCGCGTCAGAGCCGACCGATCCTACTAAAAGCAAAAAAGCCCTGGGTACGAATTTGGTGGCCAGTACTAGTTTACCCTGTTACCCTGCCTCAATTTCAAAAGAAATATGGGCCAGATAACCACTAATTACAATCTTGCGTCATTCAGGGTTAAATCCACTTGTACGTCTGCGCATGCTTTGAATGCGCGAAAGAAATCTTTAGTGGTTACCTGGCCCATATTCTTTGATTGGGACAGGGTACCAGGCTAGTACTAGTTGTTCTCTGCCGGCCATCACCATGTGTCACAAAACGTTCAAATTCCTATACACGAAGTTAAAATTTTAAGCGATTTAATAAGATACGTTGCAATCTTTTTTCTTTCCTTCTTAATAGAATATTTCAAAAATCACAAAACGCGCGTTATTGTGTGTGTACATAATTAGTAAGTAACGTCAAAAATGACAACTGTAAAACTACAACATTACTTACATCATTGCAATTCCCCAATGCTGTCCTGTAATTTCAGCAAATAAGTTAAATTAAAATCCGAATATCAGCAGTTCAACTAAGTTGATCAACGAATATTTTGTAGTAATATCTGTAGTATTCACCTGCATTGTATACACACGCGTCAATCAAAGACAATCCAACCAAGGCTATGGTGGGAGCAACAGTGATGGGACCAATGAAACGTAGGAGAAAGCCAACTAAGCCACTGAAGCCAACAACAATTTGAATCACTGACGATACCATTATTGCTCCCTGAATCTAAATAGAAGACGGACCGGGTAAACTAGTATAGCCTGAGAAAAAAGGCGTCTCTTTTCGCTTGATGGGGTTGAAAAAAAGGGGGGGAGCAGGAGGAGGAGAAAAGACGGCTGTTTTCTCAGGATTGTGAACATACAAATCATTCACGATTTTAAAATAATTTCCACCATTTAATAATTAAACCCATTGTGCTGACAAATATTTCTTATTGACACTTTGACTAAATTAAACGACTTATGAACCTTCTAGTTATGTCAAGAAAGATGTTAATTGCATGTCGTACGTTTGCGAGAGTGTAGGTAGGCGTTCGGTCAAGCTCAAATATTCCGAAAACATTTGTGAGCCCTCAATCCTGGACAAATCACACGTGGACACAGCGCGCTCTTTTGTCTTATTAAGAATTTTAATCGGAACCAAAATTATTTAGTCTCTCCCCCTCCCCCATGCAGTCAATGTAGGTGATTGTTGATGCGCAAAAATCCTCAGCATTTTTTGGCTAATCGCGTGGAATAACACAACATTGATTTGGGGGGAAGGAATGTTTTATTTAGGTAGAAATTTAAAAAAGAAAGAAAGTAAGTAATTAAGTTCAAAAATTTGCAGTGTCCACACAATTTTGTCCAGGATTGCAGATGGGGTTGGAGTTGCAACCTTCTAATGACAAGTTAGACGCCCTAGCTGACAATTGCGCTATTGAGATATTCTACGGATATGCAAACGCTGCCGTATAGGGAGCACATATATAGGACTATGAATTTGCAAGCTTGGCTCTCCATCCGAGCCTTGTGCAGTAATGATAATTAGGTTACAAGCTCGATCCTAGCCACATGTAGCTGCATGTCTGAAGTTCACTGAAAAACATTTTCTAAGCATTTAAACTTGACGAACGTCTACCAAACGCATTGCATTCTCAGTTATCTAAAAAAATACCTCGCGCATTCGTGTTTTCCAAATTCCATCAAAGGAGGAGTTTTTTGGATCTGTTAATTGGAATAAAATCGATTACACAAAATTTAATATCAAACATCGGTAAGTAAACTACATCCATGGCCATGCAAACTGTCTTTCTATATTCTGAGAGATTTTAATTGTATGCAGTAAAAATCCACAAGTGTATGGTAACTTGACACTGTTATAATATTGCAAGCAACGAAAACTATATTTCAGTTTGATTTTATGGTAGGAAATTGCACGCAATTGCACCCTTATGCAAAGATCTGCGGCATTGCATTTGATAACAATCAACAATTAAGAAGGCACTCAGAGACTGCATACCGGCTCTGCCATCTTTCCACAAACTTTCATGGAAACCAGCTAGATATCCCAGAGCCATACAGACAAATCGACAAAAAGACAAACAGACGCGAAAACATAGCCCCCTGGCGAAGGTAACAATGTATGTCATCACAAGTAAAAATGGCGCCTAGTGTTTGAACTATAACTTGTCGCCATTTTGTCTTTAGTGCAGGCTTGCAGCGCACGAAAACCGTCCGAAAATGGTGCCAGTAAAATTGCTTGTTGTCGAATGAGCGTGCGGGCAGTGCGGCGTACGAGCGATCATGGAATATCGACAGTCTGCGACGGCTTAATATAGTCTGCATTCAATATAAGGATATCCGCGATCAAGAAACACAGAAGAATAACTGAAACGACTTACTCTCATTAAATCCAGGAGGACATTTATATTCTGGCAAAGACAAAATGGCAAAGGTAGGCACAAGATATGAAAATGTACTTCCTTGTACAATAGGTAACCTAAATATAGCATGACAATATTAAATGAGATTTAGTGTTGAGGACACAGTCGGTGGTTAGCACACCACGACCCAAGTTCGATACCTTTTCGATGCAGTTATCAGGTTAAAATCCTGGATTAACATTTTACCTTGGCCGCATGTGAGAAGAATACTTCTAGTTTAAGTAATATTTAAACATGTCGCAGCAGCGGCCTATTTGGTAAGTTCATTGACGTAATAATTTAGGAAAATATAACGTTGTCTAAGCTCTATGAAAATCAAAGCTACAGTTTATGTAAATCATGAAATATTTTAATGTGGCTAAATGTAATTTAGGCAAAGTAAAAAAGGAGACAATGCTAGTCAGCAGACACAGGGATTATCTCAGCGCTCATCAAAGTCTTGTCAGCGTGGTCTGAGCTTGATTGGTTTTGCGCGCGCTATCTATGTACCCAATTGGACAATCTATACCTATTGGACAGAATATTATTGGTTTTTGAGTGCTTTCTGAGTGCAAACGTTGCATGATTTTTCAGATACTCCTCTATATATCTAGAAAAAAACATTTTAGATATGACTCATGTGATCATCCAGTATAAATAAAGTCAATTTAGAATATAATTTTAGTTTAGGTGTTATAATCAAGCCAGCTTACAGTAACCAGCTACTAATTGAAAATTAAGGAACTGAATAAAAGATTAAAATAGGGAATCGGGAAACTTTACTTTACGTATTTCAACTAACAACGTGTCCATTTTCTTCGGACCCCAAGTCATATTTTTTTCTGATCGTAAGTATTATATACTTACCGATTTCCAAAACATGTTTGCAAAAGCGTGGCAATCCCACTCATGAAAAAGATGGTGCTGATCAGTTTTCCAGTCACTACTTCATCGTTCACACACATCGCGGGCGCCAATATGATGGGAATAGACAACGTGGCACCAAACATTGTTAAATAATGCTATGTAATAAAAAATAGAATTCTAATCAAATTAATCTAGGTATTTGTGGAAAAGACTAACATGATATTTTCCATTTAAATAAAACTAAAATATATAACAACTTTAATATAAGAAGCACTCTGATTGGCTACAAACTAATGTATATATGAGTTATCAGAGCTAGAGGCGTAGATGACGTCACACAAAGTCCCCCAATAGCACCAATCAGGTTACTCCATTTATATAGCTGACAATTGCGTTTTTCTCTCTGACGAAGGGCTTCGCTCGAAACGTTAGACTCCTACGTTCCCTGTTTCAGCAGTATATTCAACCTTGCTATATTTCGAAGTCAGTCTGTCTGTCTGTCTGTTTGTTTGTTTGTTAATTTGTTTGTTTGTTTGTTAATTTGTTTGTTTGTTTGTTTGTTTGTTTGTTTGTTTGTTTGTTTGTTTGTTTGTTTGTTTGTTTGTTTGTCTGTCACATCACGTAATGCATGTCACGACAATCATATCGCATAAATTATAAGATTAGTATTTTTACCTGAAGTCCTAATAAGATTGCCATGTACCATGGTGGATTTTCCTCAATGGAGTAACTCAGACCATTATTATAATCATTGTCTTTGGTTTCAGTATCATCCTCGTGATTCTGTAATATAAGCAATGAAATGATGAAAGACGCATGCGCCTTTTAAGTCATGTATTCAGTACTCTGGCTAACGCCATACGATTTTTGACTCGTTACCGAGCGTCCACCAACCATAGAGAGCATATAATTACTAGAGGGGGCATTGGCGGGAAAATTTGGTAACCACATGGCACTCCGCCATTACCTATGATATTTCAGTCAATTGGTTGGCAAATGTACTAGACCCAGTCCTTTGGCAACCAACGCGCCTAATGTTTGCCTCCAAAAAAATCCAAGATGGCGACATTCAATTGGTCAATTGGTTACCCGCGGTTGGCTGAAATTAAGATAGGATGCCCCCTCTAGTATTTATATGATCTCTATGCCACCAACAGTGATTGGTTAATTATGTGAATCCTGCAATCTTGCTTTTCTGAGCATCATTGAGTACTACTACTTTCATTATAAGATGTAAAGGAGCATTGTGTCGACACCGGCAACCCCCCCCCCCCCCCCCCCCCCCACTTTTTTTCCACAAATATTTTTTTCTTTAGAATAATTAAAGTATACTTTGAAAAAGTATTTCAGTCTATGTTGTATTTCACCTGTTACAGAATTGTCACATAATTTCGAGAATAATCATCACTAAACACACCCTATTTAGACATTTTAATTTTGTTAAATTTTCCTCTCCAAAATGCAGGAAATGCCATTTCAGAGATCTCTGAAATCCAAAATTTTCTGTGAGAAGCCCCCGGCCCAGACCCCCCTAAATAATGTCACACTAATTTGCAAATGTCAAATTTTGTTCTCCTTCCCCCCCAGTGAAATTTCGTCCCCCCCCAGTGAAATTTCGTTCCTACAGCACTGATAGTGTGAATAATGTCAACCGACTTGTCATGAAACGGCACAAAAAGCTATCCACTACAATTAGATATGTATCTATTTCAAGATTGGAGCGGGAAATTGCGCTGGAGTAGGCGATTTGTATGGAACAGAAGGCCTATCCGGTATATAGCTTTCCTGTATAGTGCGAGTGAGGAAATAATCGCCAAACAAGCCAAATCAATCGGTCAAAAAGAAAAGACATTAAATTCATAGGAATGGTCTTGTAATACTATCTTACACTGTTGGTCATGATCAAAATATTGTATATATATATATATATACAAAGTATGAAGTATAGTTTTACCTTAAAGTCTTTAAGGTTAAAGAAATACCAAATGGTTTTCCGTGTTTGGATACTCTGATCCAAACACGCGGGAAATTGCGAGACTGGAGAAAAGCGTAACAAAACACGAGCCGTAGGCGAGTGTTTTTAGCTTTTCGAAAGTCGAGCAATTTCCCAAGTGTTTGGATAAGAGTCTCCAAACACGGAAAAAACCATTTGGTATTTCTTTTATAAAATAATCACAAGTGGATATGATATACTGTCCGACGACATTTTCAAAAAATCGTTTTGGCGGGAATTTTTCGTGTTTGGATACTCTGATCCAAACACGGCAATTGACCAATCAGGGCTCGCGTAGTATACATGTTATTTTATAAAAAACTATACTTCATACTTTGTATTTTGCTCTATCTATATATGGTATTGAGCACTCTCTAACATTTCGTGAACCAAAACTCACTTATATATATATATATATATATATATATATATATATATAGAGCGTGTCTTTGTACGCAGTTTGACGAAGCGGTGCATGTAACTGGTTTTTTTTACAGAAAGGAAGAAGACAGTATACAGTGAGAGAAAGTCATTGGCATTACAAGGAAGGCGAAGTGCTTTGAAAGGCGCAAAGTGGGAAGCATGCATGGGTAGCAACGCAGTTAGGGGCCGATTACATGAGCCGGGCTAGCCCGGGCTGACTCGTGTCAGGAAATTTTTCCTCGGCCACAAAAGGAGATTTTAGTCAACGTTAGGATTCGTTTACATCTAAACTAAACCAAACCAATTCTTCTTTGTACATTTAGTTTATGCGAGTTTGAAAACCACAGCGAGATATCCTATAATCAATCGCGTGAGCCCAGTTAACTGGGCTAGCCTGGCTCATGTAAACAGGAAAGAATTTCGTGACACGAGTCAGCCCAGTTAGCCGGGCTAGCCCGGCTCATGTAAACAGCCCCTAAGGCTAGTTTCCACTCAGCTGGAAAATCTTCTGCAGGATCGCTAATGGACAAATTAATGACAGGAAAGTTTCCTTTGTGTTAAAGTCATTAGTTCCGACCGAGAGCTCACAAGACAAAGAAAACTGTGCTGTCCATTCCAGTCCTGTGGAAGATTTTCCTGAGTGGAAACTAGCCTTATGTGAGGTTATTAGTACTTGGATGAGTGGGTTGTTGTGCGTGCCTAAAGGGTTTTTCATTTTCCCACCGGGTTCTCCGTTTTCCCCCTTTGCAAAATCAACACCATAGTTTCCCCAGTTAATTATACGAATACAATAATTGAGTTCCTTTTAACTTTTAAGAAAAGTCGACAATGATCAGATTACAATGGCCATCATTTAGAGGATGATTGGTTTAGACGTGACTAAAATGTCGGACAGTAAATATGTCGTATATGCTGCAAGTTTAAAAAGTCAGATAAGGCGTATCTCAAAAAAGCCGTAAAACAATTGTCAGATGCCAATTTACCGTCACCAATGGAAAAACAAAAGCTGTGAAACTCAAAATTGTCAAGTCCAGTGGGCTTTGATACATTTGATTACTTTACCGCGGTGTGTTGCGAAACTCGTTGGGAAATTGCGAAGTCTGAAAATTTGGGTTACCTGTGGTCCCCCGTCCTCCTCGATCTCCAAAACGCGCCTGAGCTTATATACCAAATTCTCTTCTGACTTCTCTTTAAAAATTAATAGAGATGCCTGCATGCGGAGGAGCTAGGCTAGTTGTCAACATGATTGACCATTATCCAATGAAATTGCGAGCTTTGAAGCAAAACTCATTTAATTTTGATAGGAGAATTGGCAACTTTCATGTAATATGAAATCAACTGTAAGCCATATGTTTTACTACCAAAGGTATATAAATAGTTTTAGAATAAAGTTATATTGACTGATCATTTTATGGGTCGCTCAGCCGGAGTTTTTTAATAAACAAATAGCATGTTTCACTGCTTGCCAATACCAACGAATGCACAAAACAAGTTTCTTACACTTTGTAGTGTTCTTTGTTTGATACGAACAGCACAAGTTTTCTTAACGTCACTCTTTGTCTTTTCTCGTACTACGAAAATATACAAAGTTTCCGTGGCGGCCATCTTGGTAGTCCAAATACCGGATGAGCCAATCCAGTTATATATAGAAATCAGTGGTTTACAGTCAGTAAGCTTATAGCTATCCTCACTCGCTAGATATAACTCAAATTAAACTCGAGCTTTAACTAGCGGTCTAAAACTCAAACAGTCGAATCTAAACTCGTTGATTCGCGTTTAATTTTCATTTTGTTCACCTTCGAGAAAACGCGCGGGAAAATCTAAACACATGCAACAGTTGTCGTTAGATACCCAAAATATTGCTAACTCGTACGTATACACCTTACTTATATAATCAATCCTATTTAAAAATTGTGCAGCAATTTACGGTTGAATATATTAGTATACTTTATTAATACTCTTAATTGCCTTTAAGCCCTGTTTACACGGCCAAAATTTAAGCCTGATCTGAGCCACATCTGACTTAAAATGTCCGTGTAAACAGATCGGCGTAAATTAATCGCGATTAGTTTGCCCACCTCAAGGAGGTGGTTAAACTGAGCACGATCAGTTAATCGCGCTTAACTTGGCCGGCCGTGTAAACGCAACATCCTTTAGACCGTTCCGCTTTATCGCATTTAAAAAACGCGCCAACTAACTGGTGCATCTTTACTGTAGTTCGTCAATAACTTGGCAGTATTACGTTATTCTGCACAGTAAGAGACAATTGTGAAAAAACTTATAAATTCGAGAAAAGCACGATACACAACTTTATTTGTTAACTACAATATTCCATTTCTTTCTCGAATCATAATTATTCATACACAACACGTTGAAGCGATAAATGAATGTCTTTGTATTATAGACAAAAGCGTAGCCATGAGATGAGAAGTAATCACGAAAGTTGATCTTCAAGTCTCGAAACATATTTCTAGTGTTATAATGCTCCTGAAATGATTCACTTTATTAACGATTCATCTAGAAACCTTCAGCTAGACCCATAGTGGTCGCTTGTGAGCTAAATATGAACTGACATCTGTCGCTAAAGTGCTCTCAATTCAACATTTGATCATACTTTATCTGATTTTAGAAATGTCTTAGCCATAGATGATTCATATAATCAGTGTATCTATAGCCCAAACCAAGCCTTATAATCAACAGTAAGTTCAAAAATCTTCTCAGTTTTTGAGCCGGATGAGTAATCCATGCAGTTATAATATATAGAAATCAGTGGTTTACAGTCAGTAAGCTTATAGCTATCCTCATTCGCTAGATATAACTCAAATTAAACTCAAGCTTTAACTAGAAGTCTAAAACTCAAACAGTCGAATCTAAACTCGTTGATTCGCGCTCAATTTTCATTTGTTACGGTTCAACCCAACCGCTGATCGACCGCCGATTGTTCACCTTCGAGAAAAAGTGCGGGAAAATCTAAACACATGCGACAGTTGTCGTTAGATGCCCAAAATAATATATTGCTAATATTTAAAATAACTCGTACGTTACGTCTTCGATACGATATACGGCTTACTTATATAATCCTATTTAAAAATTGTGCAGCAATTTACGATATATAATTAGTATACTTTATTACTCTAACTGCTTTTATAGACCGTTCCGCTTTATCGCATTTAAAAAACGCGCCAACTAACTCGTGCATCTTTAGCTCGTCACTGAATAACTTGGCAGTATTACGTTATTCTCTACAGTAAGAGACAATTGTGAAAAAACTTATAAATTTCAAAAAAGCACGATGCACAACTTTATTTGTTAACTACAATACTTCCATTTCTTTCTCGAATCATTATTTATACACAACACGTTGAAGCGATAAATTAATATCTTTGTATTATTACAGACAAAAGCGTAGCCGCGTGAGATGAGAGACGTAATAAAAGTCACGAAAGCTGATTTTCAAGTCTCGAAACATATTTCTAGTGTTATAATGCTTCTGAAATGATTCACTTTATTAACGCTTCAACTAGATAACCTTCAGCTAGACTAGTGGTCGCTTGTGAGTTGTGAGCTAAATATGTACTGACATCTGTCGCTTTATTCGCCATAAACTGCTCTAGTCTCAATTCAAAATTTGCTCATACTATCTGATCAGACTGATCTAATTTCTATATAGCCCAATCAACAGTAAGTTCAAAAATCTTCTCAGAGCGCCTACCTCTAAAACGTCTGTATCCATGTTTTCTGAATCGTCGTCTGCTGCTAGCTCTCGATGTTTGAACTTTGAATTATAGAAAGTAATTATTCTGATTTTATATAAGTGTGTAACTCGACCCAGGCCCGAAGAAAGCCCGAGCCAAAATGGAGCCAAACGTTTTGCGCCTGCGCAAGCTCCCGTTAAAGAGCGGGAAATTAGGGAAATTATTGCTATATACTGTAATTCGACTGTTTCAACAAACTGCCACACGTTTCTCGCAAGTTTTAAGAAAACTACTGAAATTTTAAGGATCATGAGAAACTTAAAAGACTAACCAAGAAAATCATAAGAAAATCCCTGGAATATCTTGGGGGGAAAAACTTGGAAACCTTGGAAAATCCCTGGATTTTTTTAAGAAATCTAGAATCTTGGGATTTTTGACATACAAAAAGCCATTCCGTGGAATGATTCGGTCCTTAATTAATGTTATAGATCGTTTTCATCCGCCGTGACGGCGGCCATATTGGTGTACCATGCAAAACAATAAAATGGCGGTCATATTGGTGTACGATCGATCACGTGAGTGAAAGTGATCTATATAAAGGCTCAAAAGTCAGGGAAGACCTAAAATTAGGGAGCTTACGGAATACGACGGCAACTTCAACGACGACGTCTTTTAAAGTGTTTATGAAACGAAAATTAAGTTTGCCTTATTTGAAAGTACTTTTGAAATGACAGAGTAACATCTTTTGCTATTTTTTGTTTCCTTACTTCGTTCTTGAGATATTTCAGTTTGTTTTATATGAGAAACTAACCAGTGACATCACAACGTTCATAATGACTTACTGGGAAAGGTTATATATCTTTGCTATTATTAAACGGAATCAGTTGAAAATGTATATTTTTGTTGTTGTAAGGGAAAAACACACACACATACAGTAATTGCTTCGAAGTGATTCCGTCTGATAATAGAAAAGATATATATATAACCTTTCCCAGTAAGTGATCATTATGCACGTTGTGATGTCACTGGTTAGTTTCGCTTATAAAGCAAACTGTGATATCTTAAAAACAAAGCAAGGAAACAAAAAACAGCAAAAGATGTTACTTTGTCATTTTAGAAGTACTTTCAAATAAGACAAACTTAATTTTCGTTTCATAAACACTTTAAACAAAATAATTCTCGTTGAAAAACAAAGAGAATGAATAATTTTTCGTCCCTAGAGTAATCTCAACACCGTCCTCGTTCTTTACACAACGCCACTTAGAGCATTTTCACGTCTTCAGGATGACGTCAACTCACCAAAGGATGAGAACTGACAACTTGTGACAACGCCGACACGAGTCAACGTCTGGTGTATCTACTATTCTGGGCCATGCGCCTCGATTTTCTCGGACTTACACCAATCTGATTGGAGTTGGAGGGGATGACGTGGTAGAAATACATCAGTACCCAAACCTTCCCTATCTATCCCTAGAAACAGTATCTATTTTTTCTATGATGCGGAAGCACGGAGTAATTACAAGTTCATAAAGCGTTACACTTTGAAAGTCATGTTGATCAAGTGCGACAATGGCATGTATACAGCAACTTGTACATCTATATATCAACTATCTTAGCATAGTGACATAATTATAAATTTGAAAGGGCATTTACCATGGTGAATAGCTCGCGTGTTGCATCCCTGACTCATAACGTAAGGGATCTGTGAACAATTGAGTGATCAATTGATTGTTCCTTCCAGAAAAGACTAGCTGGGCACGATACTAACACTATTGGAAGATGCAATAGAAGATGCAAAGCGGACTTTGGAAACGACTGGTGCGAGAGTAACCATGGTACAGTTTGGGGGGACATTGAACCTTCCATGTGTTAAGATCACTCCCAAAGTTTGGTCTTTCTATTTATACTTCACAATCTTACGTTCACAACCTTTTGATGTTTTTAATCATGTTTCATCAGATTTCCCCCTCAATACTAAAGTTCTCCGTCCCCCAAAAATGGTCCTTCGCCCCAGGCCATCACTCGTTTTCATAGTCGCCTGTACATTGTAATCTATCCAGGGTAACAAGCTGGCAACAATAGGCAAATTGTTACTGACATCCCAAAACAGGCATTTGCAACGAGCTGTATCCTTTTACGACCTACAAATTATAGTTTCAGCACAATCTACCCATAATTTCCGTAGATATTCCTCCTTTACGGAATAAGTGGAGTAGATGACGTCATAACGTATCTAATTTGCATTTTTTTTAAACCAAAATATCTTTGGAACGAGATGAGAAATTAAACAAGCGAAGAGGCTATACCTCTTTATTTTAAAAGCACTTCTAAATACAACCAATTCTGGCATCTTAGTGCCCCTTTTAAGTCTGTCCTATTTGAAAGAACAGTTAAAATAACAGAGTAGCATATTTTGCAGTTTTTCGTTTTCTTGCTTTGTTTTTGAGATGTTTCAGTTTGTTAGATATACAAATTAAACATCAGAGGAGGTTGGTATAGCATTGCTATATCATCAAACCAAATTAATTCCAAGGAAGCGTGTGGGTGCGTTTCTTCTACAACACCAAACATGTAGATTTCAAAGTGATTATGTTTGATGATAGCAAAGATATATAACCTTGTCCAATAACTCATTATACACAACACAGCTCTTAATGTCGTTAAAATATTCATAAAATCCACCGTAAGTTCAAAACTAAGCTGGTAAATCGTCTTTTTTTTATCTCATACATTAATTAAACAAAATGATCTGTATTTATTAATTTTTAATCAAAATCTGTGGTATGAATTTTTTGTTAAACAGAAGTTTTTGTCCAAAACACCACACTTTTGCCCGAGAAAGTTGGTTTTAACCCACCAACTGACTAGCAAAATTCTATACAAAAGTATTTCAACTAGTAAACTCTGATTTTTACTGACCAGTAATAACATGCTCTAAAAACAGGTTCTAAATAGGCTCTAAAAAAACTGTAGAGAGTCGCCTGCATGGACCAGAAAGAACAAGCAATCAAGCCAGTTTTCAATACCGACTTATTTTATACATACAACTAGACTATTTCCACATGATAGTTTGTATGAAAAATATATACCAGTAATTATAGGATATGTAGGGTGGTTTGTGGTTGTTTCTGGTAGTGCTAATCCTATCCCTAATCCTTGTCATCGTGTTGTGCAATTAAGGCGTTGACTTGCGAGATCTTTTCAACGTTTACCGTTTTTCTTTGTTTACCAGTCTCATGTGATTACATTCCTTTTGTGTTAGGTTTGTTATTGACGCATCGTTATTTTGGGCCCGACGAGCACTCTACTGATTTTGCTAGTACGTTTAGGTCCTTTTTTCGGTTGAAGTTTCATGTATCGGTCACCAAATAAAGCATGCCTAACCCCACCCCTATCCAGGACCCTGATAATTTGATGACCAATACATAAAACATTAACACTTTTTTCTCATGACAGTGACCGCTGGCCTTATTTCATCTATATTTATGATTGGTATCCAATCAGAAAAAAGTCAGCGGTTATTAATATGGCAAAAAGGACCAATGTCTGGACCATTGTATCCGTCACTTTTATTCGATCTCTGTCAGTTATTGTTTTGGAATTTAAACAAAAGTGTAATATTCATCTAGTAGGAAAAGTAAAATTTTAAACTAAATAATATCACTGAGTTTTACATCCCTTTGGCACGACGACTACAGGAAGACCAGCCTGACGTACGACATAATCGCTGACACTTCCAAAGAGTGAGCGAGATATTCTACCTAGACCACGGCTGCCAATGATAATCATATCCACCTTCCGTTTTCTGGCTTCCTGACAAATTATTTCTCCTGGTTTTCCAGCTAGAACAACAGGAGTATAATGGACAAGATCCTGAAAAATATTGTACAACAAACGTCACAAGAGATAAGTCTAGATTGTAGTCCTATTTCATAGGGCGTAGCCGTAGTTATGTGCGGGTACTCACAACGCCTGGAGTCAAATTTACTGTACTGTATACTGCATACTGTACTGTATACTGCATACTGTACTGTATACTGCATACTGTACTGTATACTGCATACTGTACTGTATACTGTACCGTACTGTATACTGCATACTGTACTGTACTGTATAATGTACTGTATACTGTACTGTATACTGTACTGTATACTGTACTGTATAATGTACTGTACAATGTACTGTACAATGTACTGTATAATATACTGTACAATGTACTGTACAATGTACTGTATACTGTACTGTATACGGTACTGTATACTGTAAGTACTATACTGTACTGTATACTGTACTGCATTGTACTGTATACTGTACTGCACTGTACTGTATACTGCATACTGTACTGTACTGTACTGTATGCTGTACTGTATACTGTACTGTATACTGTACTGTATACTGTACTGCACTGTACTGTATACTGTACTGTATACTGTACTGTATACTGTACTGTAGTGTATACTGCATACTGTACTGTATACTGTACTGTACTGTATACTGTACTGTATACTGTACTGTATACTGTACTGTATACTGTACTGTATACTGTACTGTATACTATACTATACTGTACTGTATACTGTACTGTACTGTATAATGTACTGTATACTGTACTGTATACGGTACTGTACTATACTGTACTGTATACTGTACTGCACTGTACTGTATACTGTACCGTATACTGTACAGTATACTGTACTGCACTGTACTGTATACTGCATACTGTACTGTACTGTACTGTATGCTGTACTGCATACTATACTGTATTGTACTGTACTGTATACTGTACTGTATACTGTACTGCACTGTACTGTATACTGTACTGTTGTACTGCACTGCACGTTTATAGTATGGTACTTGCAGCTTGGAATTTGTAATGTTTTGTTAGTTCTTTCTTGCTGTACAAGCTGTCGTTAGATGATAAAACTCGTTGAGATGAGAAAAAAGTAGATGAGAAAATAAATCTCTAGATCTCAAAGTTTTCTGAGTTTTAACATCTTGCGACAGATTGTACAGCAAGAACTAATAAAATATTACAAACTATAAGATGAAAACACTACACTAACGTAGAAAAACGTTTAACTGGAAATTAACTGACCCAAAGCAACTTGTAGCCCAACAAATACGTGCGACAAGCTTCTTGCTCGTTGACTTGTATATTCCTACCAATTTTTAAATTCCATGTATATCTTTTTTTTAGAAACAAGATTTCCAAAATTCTCAAAACAAAGCCTATGTTATTAAATATGAAGATTAGGGTTGCTTTCAGAAGGCGTACAGTACCCATTCAACAACATGCACGTCATGCAAAAATTGCCACCTGAAGCTGTATACGAGTAAAAGACGCCGCGATCGGTACTGTGGAAGACTGGGCCGCAGCGTGGATTTAAAAATATAGATACCGTTGTGGGAAGCGACAAAAAAAACCTACTAACTTAGATTAGCTCAATGTTATTTAGTTAAAATTCAGAAATTTTGTAAGGCATCAATTTCAAAAGAAATATGCAGGTAACCACTAATATAATTACAATCTCGCTTCACTCAGGGCTAAATCCATTTGTACGTCTGCGCATGCCTTGCATGCGTGAAAGTTTCAACCAATAGGAAAGCAGAAATCTTTAGTGGTTACCTGGCCCATATTCTTTGATTGGGTCAGGGTACGTCCATACTTGCCTTATAGGCCGCACATTTGTCTAAAAATCGCTTCACAATTTTTTCAGCTTCCACTTGAACTTCGCTAATTCTAGTTTTCCACGATTGAAAGTCTGAATCTGGTTCGGCTACATACATAAACAAAAGGAAAATACTATCAACAGACTTTTAACTGAATTTAAACAAACCAGAGCCTTCATAATACTTATCAAATTCATTAATAATTCATGACGAAAATTCAAAAGAAATGAATGTTTAATCAGTATCTTTAAATACGGATAAAACATTGATTAATAAAACATCAATGTTTTATCAAAATTAATAGGCACTAGTAGCTCAAATTCAGCTTTTTCTGAGTTAAAATGATCTTATTTAACCTTTTCTACGACTCTTAAACAAAGTGTTCATCATTTACACTTACAATTTGGTAAGTTAGTTAAAATATTCGCGTCCGATCTTTATGGGCATCTACAATGGCTCGCCTTCGGCTCGCCATTGTAAATGCCCATAAAGATCGGCCGCGAATATTTTAACTATTACATATAACTAGATAAAACAGAAGCGGCCCATCTTTATCTAATGCAGACGCGAGACGAAGACTGCCGCATAGGAATGTTTATTTTTATCAATTATTTAAAAAATACAAACTGTTTTAGCTGAGAAAATAAAACGAAACGTTTCTGTAAATCAGGAAGATTCTCTTACGATTAACATAATTATTGATTAAATATTACTTCCTTTGAATTTTCCTCATGAATTATTAAATTTAAAACATGAGCTGCAGCAATATTTTATCAGATTCTGATAAAACACGTACTGCTCAATGTTTTAAGTATTACCTTATTCCAAAATGGCCGCCGAATTAGAATTCTTTTATGTGCATATAAATTAGCCCTTATGACCTCGTTTTAAAGTAAAAATTATTTTGAATTTCACACATGAAAACGAGTTCATAAGGGCTAATTGATATGTATATAAAAGAATTTTAATTCGGCGGCCATTTTGGAATAAGGTCTATTGGCGTAGTAATTTTGAGAAACAACATCATCAATCAAAGCTAAAGTTTAATATGTTAATCAGGAGGATTTTTTTATTAAAAGCACGGACCAATTTCTTTTGTGTTTTCCCCAATAATTATTAGTAAATTCTTTAAGCGTAATTATCAAATTAATTATGACATAGAAAGTATTGTTTATAATTGTTGGTTATAACAGAGAATGAGGTCTGTACGAGAAAATATCAGACCAACTGATCAAAATCTTGACAATATGGACTTAGCGCTGCTGCAGGCGAGGTTCGTACAAAAAAGACCGAGATCTGATATTTTCCCATACAGACCGAGTAAACGAGGTTAATAAATCGGTTATTACCGTATATATGGCTATTTTGATACTTAGTTTTTGTACAAAATCAATGTGGAAACCTTAGAAATTGCACGCAAGCAAAATCAACCGCATCCGGAACAGAGGTCCGGATATGAAAAAAGACGTACCGTAGTGCGGATCAGCGCATTTTTACAGAGCGCGTAAAAAATTTTTAACCTATAAAGAATAAGAATATAGCAGTGAATACAACGATCCTAACTTACAATGATATGCTCCACTCTGTAACGCTGGCATCTCGTATACATTTAAAAGGATAAGTTTTGTATTGACTGTATGCAAATGAGTGACATACCCTACAATTTGAAAAATATTACAGTTATCAGTTATTTAGTGAGGCTGTATCCACCTCTAAATCATGATACCTGATAGTCAATTATTGAAGTACATAGTCTGGAAACTCGGCATTGTTCTATGTTTGTGCAGTTTGTGCAATTTTACCGCGGTCATTTGAATACATTATATTTTTTGTATAATGAAGAAGGCATCCAATAGCAGTGATGGATTTACAGGGGGGTGCGGGTGCGCACCCCCCTGGCCCTTGGCCAAGGGGGTGCCAATTACTCAATTAGTGCCTTGCTGCAGTGGGATGCGACGTGGCTTTTCACTGAAAATGTCAATCACATTTCTAATGTCTAGCTTCCTTGTGATATCCCTAATAAAATCCATAATAAAACGTCCACTTTATCCCTAAATTTATTTGACACCTTCCAGGTTTGATAAAATGCGCTATTGAAAACACGATTTAAAACTTTTAAATCTTTCTTCAAAGTACCGTGAGAATGCAGGAAATGCCATTTCAGAGGTCCAAATTTCAAAAAATTTCCGGGGGGACATGCCCCCGGACCCCTAGGAATGGTTTGACTAAGGTTAAAAAAATTTCTAGATCCGCCCCTGCAGCACCCCCCCTACCAGATCAAGCGGGATCCATCACTGTCCAATAGAAAAGTGTTCTCAGTTGAATGTGCAATTTCAGCTCTAAATACGAGAATTTTTGAAATTCACAACTAGTAAGGAGAACATCCCACATGCAATAACTAGATCAAATCTCACTCTTTACCAAATTAATAATGAAGTTGAAACTTGAAAGTAATATCAGAAAAGCATTCATTTTTATTTTTTATTTTATAAATTATTTAAAATAAAATAAACAATATAAAAATTTTTTTTTAAAGCTTGTTTAGTGATTGTAGGTTAAAAGCTATGTTTTCATAATTCAATGTGAATGGCTAAGCTAAGCTAAGCTAAGCATAGCAACTGGTCATGCTTTGCAAATTTAAAATGATCTAAGATAGCAACAGGCCATAAGCAACCAACATTAAAATTCAAATTATCTACTGTACAATACTCGGACATGACACGTAAAATTTTAATTCACAAACACAGATCTATGTATTGTTTTTAATATGCAAAATAAACACAATCTGATTTACTTGAATGTTCATATCTAATATGAAGACTGGGTGTCTGCAGCTCTTCCAGCACAAAAATATTCATTTATATTTCCTTAACAAAATAGACTGGCAGTAAAATAGACATAATTGAAAATCTTCTATATAATAATAACATATACTGCATATTGTGCCAATATTATAATTCTTTTGCAATATTGACAAACTTCAAATTCATTCAAAGCATATAATATTAATTGTCATGCAATTGAAAAATATTACATTTAGTATATCCACAGACTTCATTAGCTAGTTGAGAACATCCACCAGCTGTAGCAAATAAGACATTTCATACAATCACCCAGCCGATCTAGAGTATGTGTCTGTAAAAATTTGTTTACAATTAAGAATTCTGTTTATAACTTAGTCTAGCACTGACAAATGTGTGATATATGAAGTTGCATGAAGTTGCATGAATTAATTAAAACAATCAGAAAACACAAGCATTCACCACTGCTTGTTGGCATAGCAATTCTGGAGACTTTAGATTCTGGTATTATAGCTTTATTACTGTCATGGCAATAGATAAGCGTTCCTAAAATATTGTTGCAATACATTGCGCAAGTTGATCAATTCATTTGATGAAAATTATTGCTAACTTCCTGTTTTGAATTCTCTTTTGAATTTGATTGGTGTTTGGCAAATTATCCTGTTTCTTATTGGTTGTTTAAAAACCAGAAACCAATCAAATTCAAAACAGGAAGTTAGCAATAATTTTCATCAAATGAATTGATCAACTTGAGGAATATATTGCAACGATATTTTAGGAACGCTTCTATTGCCATGACAGTAAAGACTTGAAAACATTTACAGTACCTTAGTTTGTAAAGCAGGGGCACAACTAGAAAATTTCGAGGGCAGGGGTTGACTGCAAAAAAAGGGCAAAGTTGTTCAGTATTCTAAACAATTTGGGACTAGAAGGCAGTGGCGTGGGAAGCAGATATTCTAGGGGGGTCCAGGGGCATGCACCCCCAGAAATTTTTTGAATTTTGGGTCTCTGAAATGGCATTTCCTGCATTTTGAGGATGCTTTTCTCATATTTTCGGTTGTGGAAATTTTTATTTTGGTCTCGCATTATTTAAAATTTATCATAATTATAAGGCAGCCTCAGATTTGCGGAGAATTGTATTGCGTACTACAACAGACAATTAATTATTTGTTTATCTAATGTCTAACCTAGTATTAGAGGTCTCACAAAAAGGGCAGGGGTTAAAAAGGGCAGGGGTTGCAACCCCCAACCCCCCCCCCCCCTAGTTGCGCGCCTGTAAAGGTTTGGAAATGTTGTTGAAACATGCTTGAAATGCTGTCTCAAAATCATTCTCCCAAATTTTAACTAATATGCTTCTAATTTCCTTTTTTACTTTTACTTTTACTTTAAATACAATGTTACTTATAATTGCTGCAGTGAGATTACTAGATCTATAATATACTAGATGATAAACTCTTATGTATTAACAAGAGGTGTCACGTAATCAGAAATTTCTTGTAGAAGCCCTGCAATCCAAACAACATCGAAATAAAAAGATTGGAGTAGAACTTATCAAAAACAAACAAACTGTACAGCTATACTGTAACATTACAGACTGCCAGCAATCCACCTAGAATAAAATCTGCAGCCTGCTCTGATCACAATGGGCTTAGTGAGTGTGGGGGGCCATTGCTAATAGCTTCATATAGTCAACAAGTCAGTATATATAATAATGGTAATGCCAGTAAAAAAATCATATTTTGCATAACCATATAATTATATGGCCATAACTATAACCATCAGATGTTCTAATATAAGGGCATTGAGTGAAGGAAAATTTCATGTACATTTTGTACAATTTTACCAGTATGCTTGTGTACATTAAAATATATTCCAACACTATTTCACTAAAAATCCCGACGACATGTAGTTAAATCAAGTGAAATATCAAATATCACTTTGAACTATATATTTTACCGTGATTTTACAGTGTATATAGTGTAACGTTAGAAACGGAGGACTTTTGCACAAAATATATTAACTACAGTATATTACCGCTTTCCTGACAACATAAAAAATGAATATATCAAACTTACAATGAAAGGCATTTTCACTGTTGCGACTTCCATCCACAGCTAAGAGTACGATTCGACTGTCAATACTTTCGACTGTTGCCATTCTATTTTCAGCACAACAATCGAAAATATATCCACGATCAGATCGTCACAGGGCAAAAACGCGAAAATAATCCTTGACACTATATGTCAGTTTATACAAATAAATATAAATCACAAAAAAATGAATTTGCATAGATATAGGTTTTCCAACAAGCAAAGGAGCAAGTTGAGTATAAAACCCCTGCCGATATTGGTTTACTTATTGATTACTTTTTAATGGGTATGACCTTTACCGCTTCACCCCCCCCCCCCCCCCTTCAATAGTTACTGCACGAAGACTTTTATATATTAAACTTCCCACGGGTGAGTTGCAAAAAAATCGTTTGATCAACGTTCTAGTTCTAAATTCTAAAAGAAATAATTTACTACCTATCTACTTCTAACTTTTAAGAGTTATTTGCAAAGCATTTGGCTTGTTGTTTACTCAAATTCTCTTATCGCATATACAGTGGCGTCGTGGCCGGGGGGTAGGACTACCCCCCTACTATTTGATATTGTCACTTGTCAGAAATTTTCAAAATTTTGTGGTTGTCGGAAAACTTTGATCATCAGTTGACAATAGATTGTTTACAATAATGTAATGACTTACTAGATCGGCTTATTTCGACCAGTTTGTTCATGTTGTCAGGCGAAATATCTGAATACATTGTTTACATGCCACAGTGAACTCACATTATCCTGCCACTGCCTATTAATTTCATTATAAAATAAGTTAGCGCGTGAACAACAGAACAAGGCAAATTTCGCTGGATAACTTCGCGTTCTTGTCGGCCGCTTTTTTAAGCCTGTGTACTTCATGACAAAATAATAGGCATACATGGAGTCCTGTAGTTGTATTAAATATTAAGTGTGGAAACGTAACATCTATATTATTTAAAGTGATTCAAACTTTCATGTCCTGGACTCTTAGTATTGGAGTGATTCAAACCTGTACACTGTTAACCTACTGTGTACTGTAGTTTTTTAGATCAGAAAACTGTGATGAAACCGCTATATATAATTAATTTCTTTTTTGAAAAATTAAGAAAAAATACACCTGTCGGAGAATTTTGGACTTGAGTTGAGCCCCCCTGTTGAACAGCTCCCAATATTAAATTTGCTCCACTTATCAGTTTTGAGTTTATCAATAAATCATGATTTTTGAAGGAGCAGAAGTCGGAGAACAGCGCCGTTTGGAAATGAATATGAATATATTAATATTAATGAATCCATTGGCCACACCTGAAGATGTTTACGGGGGGTGTTCTTTTAACCAAGCTAGCTAGTGGGAAAAATTGCGAACATATTAAATAAGGGCTGGTATTTGTACGGTACGCCGACACAAAATGGCTACGTTTAATGTTTTGATTCCGGTCGACGGCAGCGAAAACAGTGAGAAGGCCTTTGATTGTAAGTAAAATATTTTAATAATAACATTTTATTAGTTTGAAGCAGGGCGCTTATATGGTTTGAAGAAGTCTAGAAGCAGCCGGCCTGGCGGCCTTCGATTTTACTATTAAAAATAGATGTACATATTATATTAAATATTTGCTACATTCTGACAGTACTGCAAATCGATCTAGTCGATCATATCAACTATTAGAAGGTTAAAACAAACGATTTTTTTATTATTATTATATCGTCTTTATGTAAGCCTAAATCAAAACTCCAGTTTGGTGCTCTGCTTTGTCAATTAAAACATACATTTACTGTGCATAGGTGAACAAATCTGAAACTATATTCTTCTGTGATGTTAAAAACTATACAATTAGAATGATTTCATAAAGTGTTAGATGTAGATCTTATCGTTATTTGTTAATTCCAAAACTTGAATATAAGCAATTCATTATTAAATACCACATGAAACATATTTAAAGTGTTGTTTCATCTGGTTTTTATATTTTCTTGCATAATTATTTTTAAGAGTTTTAAAATACCAATATAAATTACATAACTTTATACATCATGAAAATTATGGGGACTTCACAGGTTCATCAGTAGGTGCTGCAACTCTACAGCTGTAGAGGGTCATTGACAAATTTTGTCCTGGATAGCAAATTTGTTCTGCTATGAGGGGGATCGAAGGAGAGTAGCCTTAAATGATTTGAATCTGTGATAGCTGCATGGGAGATTCAGTCAAAATGTTTTTTAGGTGGATTCCCCCCAAAATCCCACCCCTACCTACCCCCCTACCCCACCCCACACACACAAAAACTGGGGGGGAGTTAAACCCAATATAACTGTATAATGTAGACAACTCCATATGTAATAACATTTACATCTTTGGAGACTATTTTGGAGCAAACAGAAACAACACTCATTTTATGGCCATTTTCCCCGCTTATGCAGGGGTTGGCCAGTGGCTTCCCAAAACAGTTTTCTCCACTTCTCTCTCTTGTGCACGGATCCTCACTTTTCAGACCACACTCTCATGTCCCTCTCCATGCACAACCTGACTCCATGTTGTCCTTGGCCTTCCTCTTCCACCTTATATTGACCCAGTCTGATCTTCCCGTAATACATGCCTCAGCCATCTCAACCGGTTCCGCCTCACAATATCAGTCACCAACTCAATCCCCATTATTTTTCTCAAGTCCACACTTGGCACTCTATCCCACCCTCTGCTCCACATTCATAGCTCAGTCTCTCACTTCCATACACCATGATTGCACTCGTCACACATGTCACATACACTTTCCCTTTAATTTAAACTGTCTTCTTCCATGCACAATGCACCCTTACCACAGATGCTGAATTTGCACCTCCACCCATTGAGCATATCCCCCAGATAACAAAACTTTCCTACATTTTCCAATTATGCTCCCTATTTCCAAATCCAAGTTTTCATCTATGCCACAATCCTCTCCATGACCTGCTCTCTTACACACTTTGCACACAAAAGTATTTTCAATTTCATCTCTAGCCAATGAACCCTGAACACACTGATCTCTTGTGGACCCATCTGCTGCACTCTGCATCGAATTGAATTACGTACTCCCAACACCTTTCCCACATACAGTGCATGGCCACTTCCCTGTCCTGGCATATGGCACAGTTCAGCTAGGGGGTGTTTATATGGAAGTGAGCCAGCCCGGGTAGCTGGGCTAGGCTGCTTTGCCAAGATCTTGTTTATGCCATTATTTCTTTTTCATCTTATGTTTATATGAGAGCCAAGCCAGCCCACCTAGCCGAGAAATTGCTTTGTGAGACCGAGATCTCATTTACCCAGGCTGTTTTTTTCCCATGTAAACACGATTGACTGGTCTGGCTCGCCTACAAAATACCACCTGACAAAATTTGTTTTTATCAGCTTTTTTCAACATATTAACAATTCACAAGGTCTGCTTGTTGATGTACACTTCATACTTCATATTTAAAACAATGAGACTTCGTAGCCCGGCCTTCTCATGTAAACACAATAAAAATCATCTTGGCAAAGTGGGCTAGCCCAGGTACCCAAGCTGTCTCGCCTCCATATAAATGCCCCCCTAGGCCACAGTTCACAGCTAAGATGTAGGTGTTGATTTTTACACAGAGGGGGGAAAACCCAGTGGACACTTGACCGAGATTGATTTAGCTGATTACATAATATATTCTAACTGCTCATGGTTGGACATGCAGACAAAAGTGAAAACTCCAAATTAGATTACCAGTATTTATCATCGACAGCTGAGAATTTAGATGTCCTGAGTATATTACAAGGACAAAAGCTCAACAGCTCAACAGCTAGTACATTACTGCATCCTACAATAATCCTTAAAATGCATGTGTCTCTCGGCAAATTGTTTTCTAAAAGTGATTCAGAGCATATTTACCAGCTGAGAACCCCAAGGTACAGTCAAACCTGTATATAACGGCCACCCTCCGGACTTTAGAAACTGGCCGCTTAATACAGGTGGCCGCTTGCCTTAATCTAAAAATACTCCATGGGCGTGGTCAAATGTCAATTTTAATTCATACAACACTTCATTCAAGCACAGATTCAAGCAAACAATAACGAATAATAAATAAATAAATAAATAAATTCGGGGGTGGATTTAACGTTAGTCAAACAAGTCAAACGACTAAGGTGGAAAAAAGGTGCAGAAAAAAATCTCTTTCTATAGTTTTCCCGTATATTCACTGCTACACTCTACAAGACTATCCAAGTCAATAATATCTAGTTACTCTGGTCACGCGAATATATGGACTATATGATACGCACGCAGCGGCGTGTAAACAGAGCACGGCTTAGCTTTGTTCTTCATCTTGCCTGATTTGTGCTATTGTGTTAGCTGCCGTGATTGGCTAAATACCTAAAACGAATTATATTACGCTCGATCGTTCATTGATTTGCCTGCTTTCGTTGTCTTTTTTGCCTGATTTGGACCATTATATGACTTATGACTTATTCTCATTAGTTGAATTTTCGCAGAAGCTCTTTATCATGAACATTGATTGGTTGGCAGAAAACCCTCGAGGCACAGGACCCCATCCAAGTCGCCCATCCAAGTACTAACCCCGTCCAACTGGGCTTAACTACAGCGGTGAGAGGCAGCGCGCTAACAGCACACGCCACCCGTGCTTCCCATGTAGTTCTTGCCTGGTCTGCCGACTGATCTAGATCTGCTGTCGAGACTGCCGATTCTGCCGAACATAAATTATGTATAGTCAGACTGGGAGAGCTCTTTCAGTTTCGAACACATTTCGAACATGACTTTACAAACGTGATAAAACGTGTAGTATTCACTTCAATTAAACAGCTGTGATGATTCAATTGTCCCGATTGGTAAGTCGGTATCTATTACTCCTAAGTCGGTATCTATTACTCGTCAAAGGATTCAAAGAGTCTGAGCAGTGAGAGTCTGGCAGTCAGACTCAAACGGTTAAGAACCTATCGATTCTGGATACGTGTGGACGTAGGGGACTCTCCTAGAAGATTAATGAATCCTATATTCGAGATCATTCGACTTTATTATAATTGGCGTGTGCTGTGACGGCGCTGCCTCTCACCAGTATAGCATAACCATGCAGTCCAGAGTTGGAAAAAAGCTGCGGGTATGCGGGTACCACCCGGAGGAAGGTTTACTTTAGTGAGGAAGGTTTAAAGTGAAAACACGTGAAACAACATATTTGGTAATCTGAGAAAGTTACAATTGATCAAGCAAGGTGTTGAGAAGAAATGCGGTTTGCAGCAAAACATTGGCTAACCAACAATTATGCAGCACTGGCAGCAGTTACATGTGTGAAACATGTACGCTGATGTCTGCTGTGATGTCTGTATCTTCGCAGCAGTCGAGGGTAGTTGGCAGGCTATCAGTCAGCAGCGGTCAGTTATTAGTAGCTATTGTAGTATGCCAAAGCTTACCTAGGAAAACCTAGAAAACCAAGGTACTGTAAAAGTCACGCAGTATTTATGAACGTTGCAAAACACAAAATTCTCGCTATATATTTTGAGGAAGGTTATCTAAATTTAAAAACCCATCCGGAGGAAGGTTGAATACTTTTTCCAACTCTGAACCAGTCTCCCTTCTATTAACCGTGGTTAGACGTGGTATATACTATGGATGACCGCCTGGGAATGACCCTATTGTCAAGGTAAGACCCATGTGGGTAGAGTTAGTTGATTTCTCCTGTGCTTCAAGGGTTTTTCACTGCATGGGGTTCTCTGGTTTTCCTCTCTCCGTGAAATCAACACCTGGATCTTAGCTGTGAATATCCGTGGTCTGACATGTGTTGTACAGCGTTTGCCTGCATGGAGCACCTTCTGATATGCCTTCGACTCAGCCAGGTTACATGGCTGTGAGTAACTGTGAGGTTACATTAGATCGATGATTAGCTCCCAGTCGTTTCCTTTCGTTCCTTGTCTAAGTGTCAAATTAATGTATCAATGGCGTAAGTATAATTTATACATTATTACATTATACTAATGGAACAACAATAGTGTTGGTTTTGTGAAAATGAGAGGTCAGGTGAGAATCTCAGAACATTAACTCTATAAAAAATCCTATAGGAATTTCCTATATGGTAGCAATTTGGGCCAACATGTAATGAGGAATAAATTTCCTATAGGATATCCAATAGGAATTCCTATATGAAATTATCAATCGTATAGGAATACCTATAAGATATACCTAATATAAGAATATTAATAAGAACTTGGGCCAAAATTATAGGAATTCCTATTGAATTTTTTTGTAGATCACATAATTCTCAGGTGGTCAACGTAACAAGTATATCACAAAATACGTGACAGTGTTTTCACGGATATTTGACCTCCCCCTTGTGACGCTGTGTGACAGATGTAACTACCCCCTTAAAAAGAAAAAAATACGTGATTTTGGGCTCCCCCCCCCCCCCCCCCCCCCACACACACACACCAATATCAAATACAGTAATTTGATTCTGAATCACATAAATGATAACAGTTTAACGGGAAGCACGGGTGGCGTGTGCTGTTAGCGCGCTGCCTCTCACCAAAAAGTTAAGCCCGGTTAGACAGGGTTGGTACTTGGATTGGTGACCGCTTGGGAATCACCGCGTTATCGAGCTTTGAACTTATGTGGGTAGAGTTGTAGTTGATCTCTCCTGTGCTTCGAGGGTTTTTCGCCGGGTTCTCCGGTTTTCCTCCCTCCATAAAATCAACACCTAACATCTTAGCTGTGATCCGTGGTCTGAACTGTGTCGTTGGCGGCTGCCTGGAGCGCCTTTGGTATGCCCCGACACGGCCACGTTGATCTGCGTCCTTCGTAATTCAGCCGCTGGCTACGAGTAAGGATCGGATTAGCCCCCAGTTCTTTATTCTAAAGTTTAAAAGGAGGTATTTTACAAATAATTTAATTTAAATAATAATTAAAGGCTCGCCTTATATACGTAAATCCCCATACAGATCGGTCGCTTATGCTTTATCTATTACGTAAGAAATATATAATAAACTAATAAAAAAATACTTTGTCAAACTATTAACTTATTAATGTCATAGCTAAAAATAGATCCTGACTTCTAATACAGTATTATAAGTACAGAATGTGTCATTGGTATCGAACTTATATAATTTCAAACTTTTTTTAGGGTATGTAAAGTATTGTCATAAGCCAGAGAATCATGTTATACTTTATCACGCTCATGAGCCACCTCACTTACATGCGTTTTCTCTTAAAAGTAAGTGAAAATAATATTTAGTTGTACCTGTCCAGTAGTTTTATCTAGCCTGTTTTATTTGTTAATTATACACCTCATGAGTTTTTACATCAGTAAAAGCAATTATTGCAGGTTTTATTTTTTAACTATTCACACAATTGAGGAAAAAAGTGTTTAAACAATCCGTTATACAGCAACACTGCATGCTATTGGCTGCTTGCTTCATTATACCAAAAATACAATAGGACGATTTAAACGGGAAAAAATAAGTCGCGACTTAATAGCGAAGCGCACAGATGACGTCAAATTCATGTTTGTCTGAGTTTATAATTTATTCTTGCATTTTCAACAAAAGAAAATGGCTCACATTAGAAATCCCTCGAGATTCAATTTCGGTTTGTTTGTCTGAGTTTTGGTCTATAAATAGTATTTTGCGCCTCGCTATTAAGAAGCGTCCTATTTTAAGTCGCGAACACACTCGTGTTCTCAACAGGGTTGAAAGCTAGTCCAAAATAAGTCGCGACTTATTAGAAATTGACCGTTTATACGAGTGTGTTCGCGTCTTGTGTAAGTCGCGTCTTATTTAATTAAGTTGTATAAATGGCCCTAATGTGTCCAGGAAGCGTGAAAGTGCACAAACGTGAACAAGAACATAGAACAAAGACTTTGGCTGCGTGAGTTCCAGACCATTTATTTCTAGGGACTATACCTTTATATAAAAAGGCCCTAAGAATATTTTGGATTTTAATCAATGACCGCCATGCTATGTATGTTTATTATATAATTTATTATTCTGTTTTACAAGGCGGCCTTCACCTTCCCACTGATGAATGGAAAGAAAAACTGGAGGCTAGCATCAAAGAAGTCCAAAAGTTGGAAGATGCATATACAGTTAAATGTCAAAGTATAGGAGTAAGCATATATACAATTCTACTTTTATTGCCATAACATGTCTGTCTATATGCGTACTAATATGCACACATATTGCTATACTGTAGCAAGAGAGCATATTAAAAGGTAAGCTGCTAGAGAGGGGATATATAGTAATGGGGTCTAGTTCTATACTAAGGCCAAGTAAACAAATATAGTAGTTTATCGTCCGAACTTTAAAAAAGAAGGAGAATGCGGCCACTTTTTTCTTTTTCTTTTTTTCAAGATGGCTTCTCCAAAATCGAATGGATTTCTAGTATGCTTTGATAAAAGATAGCGCCAAACAACATCTACAAGCATCGAATGTTGCGTGTAAACCCCGAAATGAACTGAAAAGTTCCAAAAGATACAGAAAGGCACAAAAAGGGCCGAAAGGTGGCGCAAAAGGCCCCGAAAATTAGACAGATTTTCGGTGCAAAATAAGAAAAAATATGTGATGCGGCACGAAAAAAAGAATGCACGCGGGGACGATAAACTGCTTTATTTTTTTATATTACATCATATATACTAGCAAGCGTTTTAGAAAAGATAAAACTGTTTTTTGTTCAAGAGGAGTCTTGACTATCTTCAATTATTGAGTAAAACATTTAATGAAACGTCCTTGTAACACAATAAATTCTTCAGTTTTTCTACAAGACGTACTTCACTCCTATATAAGACTTTTCCGCCATTTTGTTTTCACGTTAGGAATGTGTAGACCTCCACGCAAAACCCACGATATAAGTGTCTAAAAAATAACTTAAGAACTACCTTTATGCTCTCTTGACTGTAGCTAAATTAAATTTGGATGAAATAGGGGCAAGTTTGGGTCGGGGTAAAGCGCTGAAAGATCTCTGCAACCAATCACCCCACAAGCTTCTCGTTTATGCGCATATATACACTTGTACGCAAAAATCCCCGGCCATTGGCGGATTGATGAGTACACCCCACTCCCCTCCATTAATAACGATTAATCTTCCATCATTAGCAACTCTTGCGTGCCACAACGGTCAGTGGCTTAATAGAGCTACTAGGGAGGGCCCATACCCCCTTAACCCCATTAGTTTAGTCACTGCATGGCTAACCAATAAATTCATCAGGGGGCCCTTCGGGTTGGGGCCCTTAGGACTGTTTCTCTAACCCTGACTATAGTCCGTTACGCTACTAGCGACGGAATATGCCCGAACACCTTTTAAAGTGAATCAAGCTAGGTCGGTGTAAAGTTAAATAGTTAATGAAGATCTGTAAAATTGTAATTGAGAAATAGAAAATGACCGTCCTGTTTATATAGTCTGATGCAAACACGGATAATGAATTGGGGGAATTCGCCACAAAAAAAAACCAACGATATAGCTTATAATATAATATAAAATAATTGAATTAAGAAAACGGTTAATATTGCAATAGAATGTGGCAAGGAATTCCACTACAAGTTTCCCCAATTACAGTAATCTTAATAAGAAACACGTTAAAAATATAAAAATACATTATTATCGTATACTATCGTACTCCTCTCACAGGACCTAGAAACAACACGCGTATTTGTGTGGCGGCATGCCACACGTCATGTGAGTCGTCAGATTTTCGGAAATAGTCTGCAGATTTTCAGAAACCATCGGTAAATTTTCATTTTAACAGCTCGTCTTTTTACTGTTAGGCCAGACTTTTTTTACTTGTTGGATTACGGATTTTCCGCACTGTGATTTTCAAAAACCAGAAAAAAATGGTTTTTTCGGCTCACCACTTTTTGTGTGTTGTTTTTATTTCCATGCATTGACTGTACATTGAAGAACTAATGTTGTTTTTACCCTTGCGGACGGCTAAAGTCGAGCAAAAGTCGGAGCCAGCATGCAGGCTAATCAGCTTTCAGGCTAATTCAGTGGTCACATGTCCAAGCAACGTGACCATGTGTCATGGTGGATGGATATGTGTTTTTCGTGGTTATTATAAAGAAAGGTGCGAGAATTATAAGCCCAAAAACATTCATAAAATGTTGAAAGGAAATGATGAGCACAATCCGTAATCCAACAAATAAAAAAAGTCTGGCCTTAAACTCGGCAGAAAAAACGGCTTGCAACAAGCGTGTGCAACAAGCCAAATTAAAGGTCTGGCTAACGCCAGACGAGTTTACTCGTTAAGAGAACGTAGTCACGTACCGTAGAATCCCGAAAGTAGCGGCCCCCCCGAAAGTAGCGGCAAATTTGAGATGTTTAAAAAATTTCCGAAGTAGCGGCCCCCCCGAAAGTAGCGACCCTTCGTAAGTAGCCCCCCCCCCCGTAAGTAGCAGCTCTTTTGAAAAAACCCGTCGACAGCGTATTTCAGTCGTCATCGCTTGATTAACTCGAAAGTGTTAAGTTTCAACTATCAACGTACCAAAGCTATAGTGTAAAACAGTCAAAGTTGAAATGGCATAAGGAAAAAATAAAGGAAATTAAATGTGGTAAATAGGAAGGGACAAAGAAGAATATTCCACAGTATTGTTAACATATTTTACCACCCGAAAGTAGCGCCCCCCCCCCCGTAAGTAGCGGCCCCCAACAGCGGATAAAACCAAAAGTAAGGGGGCCCGCTACTTTCGGGATTCTACGGTAGTCAGGGAGTTAAACTATACATTTAAGTATAAACTTTTGCGATTACATAACTAGTACTTTCGAATTCTTCCAAACTCTCTCATTATGTTTTAATTCATTATTATTTCTTTTATAAAATAGGACTAACAAATTTGCCGTGACGTCACAACCGTGTTTCCATAGTCTGATATAAAGACTGGTAACTGACCGCGTGAAGGCGTGCATAAGACTAAGACGCAAAAAATTCTATATTTGCTAATGTTATATGTTTGTTTTGTGTTTAGATAAAGAACTACAAAACACTATCTGAGAATTATTCGCACAAGCCAGGGGAGGTAATTTGCAAATATGCCAAAGACCATCATGTGGATATGATAGTAATGGGCACTCGTGGTTTAGGTGCTATTCGTCGTACTATCTTAGGAAGTGTTAGTGATTATGTTCTTCATCATTCTGAATGTCCAGTTTCAGTCATCCCTCTTTAAGAACATTTTCAGCAACAATCCAGTTTGAGCACCGACGTACAACTAATATGTACTATAATTTCAGTGTAGCAGGCCGGTTGCTTTGATTTCAAGATTCTTAAGTAAATAATTATATCAACTTAATTGATTAATTACATTACGTTAACTTTATATGCATGTGTGTGGTTTTTATTTGTATGCGTATATTGGGGGGTCTGAATTTCCGAAATCCGTTCTATTTATAGGCAATTTTAACCGTGAACCGCTTTCACGTGAACGGTGAAAAACGCTTTCCTCGTGTCTATATATACAACCTCCATCATGGCACTAACTTCCTTTGTTATATATATATATATATATATATAGTATAGTTTAAGTGGGCTTACCTCAAAATGTTGAGTGTCGCAACTGTCAGTTTCACGCGGGGCGAAGATCGCGTGAAACAAGGGAGCATGTTAGAATGTGATACGTCTTGTAAATAAAATAAACTTTACTTACCTAAAGTTGTTGACCAGGAGACGTTTTGTGCGAGTCGCTGAGTTCGATAAAACCGCTGACGATATGAGCCCCCGACGAGCGAGCCGAATACTCTCCGAAGATACGCGAGGGCGGAGCGGGAAGGGAAAGGAGAAGAAGTGCAACTACCGAGCACGTGATGGCTTTCAGCCAATAAAGTAGTCCAATTAGAAATAGCTTTTCGCCTATGCTCGTAGCAGACTAGCAGTGGCTCGTAGCAGTAGGTCGTATAAAGATCGAGCCAAATACACTAAAATTATCATATTCTATGACTCGTTCAGTAACTACTAACTACCCTATTAAAGTTCTTGTAAGAATTTCATTAAAAATAATGAATAGTTTTAACACAAAAGGATCAGTCGATCGTTCCACAAACCCGTCTCCTCCTCTTCTCGCACGAACTGACGAAGGAAATAAATGAAACTTCCCCAAAGTTGCACGATTCAGTTGGTTGACCTTGCCGAATCTAACTCCTTTTGTATATGTTGTGGGCTTTTTCGGTTTTGAGATCATATCCTGAGCGTCGACACGACAAACAAACCCGCGATGGCGCGATTCCGACAATAAAAATTCAAAATGACTTATATTCATGAAAGCCAACGGTTTTCTCATCAGAGTCCAAATTGATAAATCATTCAACGAAAACAACTTACGTCCTGCTGTGAATATCACGAAGATCGGGTTGTTGTCTCGGTATTCGCGTATATAATTATTGTGATAGCAACACTCTATAATAATAATAATAATAATAATAATAATAATAATAATAATAAACTTTATTTCATGAGGGTAAATAACATTACTCAAGAGAGTATTCTTCCTAATGGCCCTCTAACTAAATACAAAGGAAAGACGGTAAATAAATAAATATTTTGACAAGTAATAAAAATAAAAATATTCAATAACATGCATGCATTACAACTAACTAAATACAATAAAATACCCTAAAAGTAACAGGTACATTCAACAAGATGTTTGCAACTAGAACACGAAAATTGTTCTAAATGGTCAACTTTATAATTCAATTGGAGGAAAAATTGTTTCAATTTAGATTTGTAGGATATTACAGTGAAATCATTAATATTTTTCAACTCAGTAGGCAATGAATTAAAAAGCATTGCTCCACTCTATGAGAGTTTTGATTTGGCTAATGGATCGTTTTCACTCACGTGATCGGTGAATTCAGACTTTACTTTCGGTAGCTTTAAATCAGTGGAAGATGATCTCGTATCAACTTTATGTGCATCTCGGGAAAATGTGAACAGATTACGAACTTCAACAGGCATTGAAGTTCGCAAACAGTTGAACACGAGTAGTAACTTTCTCATTTTAATAAGATTTTGGATAGGAATCCTAGTTAATTTACGCAACAAGGCGACAGAGGGAGTCTCAATGCCTACATTCAGAATCAAACGAGCTGCTCGTTTTTGTAGTTTTAAAAGATCATTGATTAACTCCATCCCCGCATTGCTCCATATCGTACAACAATAGAAAAAATGTGGATGTATCGAAGCATAATAGAATTTAGTTCTTGAACTTGCAGATAGGCAATCTCGAATACGTTTAAATAAGTATAGCCTTGAAGTGACTTATTATGAACATTGTCAATTTGATTATCCCATTTTAGATTACTATCAAAAGTGATTCTTAATAGTTTGCCATGTGTAATTTCATCAGAATTATTTACAATTGTAAGAGGATCTAGATCTGAGAATTTACGATTAGAGTAGACTTTCATGGATTTAGTTTGTTTTTTATTAAGAGACATATTATTCATACTAGCCCACTCGGATCAGATCATTATTGAGATTAGATCTGATGTCATTTGCGTTATAACCGTGTGTTAAGCCGGTTTTCCACTAGGCGCCGTTTTTCGCGCGAAGCGACTTTTTCTTTTGTCTCGTGAGCTCTGAGCTGGAACTAATCAGAAATCTATTGAATTCGAACAAAGAAAGTCACTTCGTGCGAAAAAAATCGTCTAGTGGAAAACCGGCTTAAGTAAAGTTGAATCATCAGCGAACAGAAACAGATCCGAATTCAAAATTGACATTGGCAAGTCATTTATAACTGAAAAGAAGAAACAGCAATGGCCCCAAAATAGAACCCTGTGGCACTCCTGACTTAATTGGAAGTGAGTCGAGGCAACCCTTTATTTCAACTTGTTGAGACCGACCTGTCAAATATGAGGTAAACCATTTTAAAGCTAACATTGTAATGCCATAAGATTTGATTTTTAAGAGCAAAATCGAGTGATCAACGAGATCAAAGGCCTTGGAAAAGTCTAACAATATCATACCATTGATCTTGCCACTATCAATCGCGGTGACTACTGAAGAATTCATAAATCGTACAAAGTGATGTCTCACAGGAGTGATCAGCCCTAAATCCGTGTTGTTGATGAGAGCGCCTGCAGGCTTCAACAGCTTGCATATTCATTTACGAAGTTGTTGTTTAATAGATCTCCTTTTATAGTTCATCGAGAGATCACATTCATCATTGTACGAGAATGACTGAGGCAGGCCAGAGAACCGATTTACACATAGCAACACTCTATGTGCATAGCAACGCAGTAGCTCTCTTTTCCCTTCCCGCTTCGCCCTCGCGTATCTTCGGAGAGTATTCGGCTCGCTCGTCGGGGGCTCATAGTCGTCAGCGGTTTTATCGAACTCGGCGACTCACAAAACGTCTCCTATTTACAAGACGTATCACATTCTCTGCCTCCTCCGCAGGCTCTTCTTTAAATATCTTAAAATAAATTTCTCATTAATAAAGTTAAATTTCTCATGTTGAGCGAAACTCGATCGCGTTTGGGTACGTACGAGATTGGGAACAATCTAGATTATGAGAAACCACTTAAGTATACGTCTGCACCCCCGCCCTACAATGAGAGCGCCTGCAGGTTTCAACAGCTTGCATATTCATTTACGAAGTTGTTAGATCTCCCAGGAGCGTAGGAACCGGGGGGAAAACGGGGCATGTGCCCCCCCCCCTACTTTGTCATGAAGTGCCCTTTTTGCAACAGAAAAGTGCCCTTTTTATGATAAAACACGTGTTTCAAGTGTCCTTTTGAACTCCTACCCCCTGAACAAAGTGCCCTTTTGTAGATGTGCCCCTCCAAGACCAACTTGCTTCCTACGCCACTGAGATCTCCTTTTATAGTTCATCGAGAGATCACATTCATTATTGTACGAGAATGACTGAGGCAGGCCAGATAACCGAAATTACAGAGGACCAAAGAATTGTTTTGATAGCCGTCGATGGAAGTGAACATTCGGAACGGGCCTTCAAGTGTAAGTATTTAAAACTATTATGTTTAAAACCAGAGCACCAGACTATTACCAGGGGCCTATTACCTCGTAATTTTCAATCTTCTCTCGTGTTTGTAAAACATTCGAAAACAATAAAAATCACTCAGCTTGCAGCCTCGTGATTTTCATTATTACAAACACTTGCGAACAATGAAAATTACTCGTTAACGGCCTTGTGATTTTCATTGTCCTAGCTCTTGTGTTTGTATAAACCCCTGGCAAAACACTCCCACTCGTTTATGAAATATTACTCCGTAAACGGAAAGCCACACGTCATAATACGTATCCAGATATAGACGTACATACTTCTCAATAGCTTCTTCAATAAATTCAAACGCCTTTACTCCCTTACAACGAAAACAACGATTAATACGCTGTTTGCTAATTGCTCGCAGTGCCGTTCCCAATCTTCGTATCTGACCGTCGATTGACTGAATTATTTACATGTAAAACAGTAACACGATACACAAGTTTATGAAATAGCTTCTCAATCGTCAATTATAGTAGAAGACTAGAGGGACTTGGGTGATATTTGGTACATATTAGATTAGACAATGGTTTCACGTTGAATTTATAATTAAGAAATGTGGTAATAAATGGTTCTTTGTTTGTGCCGTTTATTATCTGATTTCTTAGAATCTTATTCGGGCTACAGTAAAAACCCGCTAACAAGAACCTACATTTTATCAAATCAGCCTGGGGTAGGTTCTTATATTCTTATTTGTTCTTATATAAATAAATTCTTAACTTCAGCCTGAGGTTCTTATAGTTGAAGGTTCTTGTTAGCGGGGTTTTACTGTATCTGCGAATTGGCAATCATTACGCCATCCCGTCAGGCTTTGCGAAACGGATGCGTGCTAAAATGCTAATCTTCACTGATCAAGTTGTTTGAACGTGTTCATTGTGTTCACTGTTCACAGACATAGTTGAAAATACATACTACTCAAATCAGTAGAGCGAGACATGGATGATTTTTTTATCGCTTCCGAAGTGTCAGTTTTATTAACCGTGGATCAATCATCAATATTAAAGCAATCACGAGGTGTATTCTCATGTACCACGTGATACACATGCCATTGTTAACTCGTAAACAAGCTATCACGTGGTACATAAGAATACACTTCGTGATCACTGATCTATATAAGAGACTGGATAGAGCATCGCGACGCCATATTGGATGGTCCCACCATGAGGAGTGAGTTGCTATATTTTACTGTTGTGAATTCGTTGTTTTCGCATATAATCACGAAATAGACGAACAACACAAATCCATTTTGGTATTTCAAGCAACGGGACACATCATGGAACTATAGAGGACCTAAGAACGTGAAGGGAAACTGAATCGTAAGTAAATAACTTGATATTTTGACGAAATTTCGAAGGGGACGGAGAGCTCCCGAAGGGTTATTTACCAAGGAAACGGGAAACCCACGGCCGGTGGTTAATAAACTGATTTGTAGCATACAAATGTGAGATAATACTGTAATTGTGGAATGTTCACAATCGAGTAGATCATTTTAAAAAGCCGAAGGACGTGTAAAATTATGGCACAGAAGATAGATTGGTTTGTAGAGTTGTGAGTAGATTTCGACAAGCAGCATATTTCTTTGGCAACATAGGAGTTGTTTCTTATTCAGCTGAGCTATTTTACTCCCTGTCATTTTGATGAAAAAATTGTTTGTGAGTATCTGTAAAATTGAATGTGATATTTGTATGTTATGTTGTAGGTAATTTAAAATGAAACAACAATGAATGAAGAACAATGTTTACAATTCATGAGTGTATTTTGTCTTGTGTAGTTTGATTCTGTATAAATGTACTATATAATGATAAATTTTTAATCTGTTCTCTGACTTCTGTATGTTATAAAAATTGTGGCAGAACTAATACTGTACTATCAGTGTGTACTACAAGTAGATCAACAAGGCCAGTGTTTGATGTTTATATAAAGTCAAAACAAATCAAGCTAATATATATGTTAAACTTCACAACGATGTGGTGGATAACATTTGTAAACAGGCTAAAAAAAAAGCATCTTGGCAAAGGTATAGTCACAAAACTAATTATATTGTAAAATTAATACAAGATTTTTAGTTGTAGGCAAATGTAGGCCCAATTGCCCAAATTAGATAACCCTATCTCATAGAAAATAATAAACTCATTCTGATTAATCCTGTGAATGCCAGGATCGCATTCTTAAATTAATTGTTTGATTCCGGTCTTTTGGCTTATGATATAATAATACCACAGCAGTTGTTCGTAGTGTAGCTTGTTCAGTTGATCAAATTTCCCGAATTCATTCGGTCCTTTAGCTTTTTCTCTCTAAATGCTTCACATGTCCTTTCTTCCTCGTGATAAAAAAGTTTGTCCGAACCCGAAGGAGAAAAATGCCTTAATATGCGAAAACTATAATTGTGCAACAGTAAAATATAGCGAAAGTGGGACCATCCAACATGGCGGCTGTTGCCAACTTCCGACTTCAATTTCAGACAACGGATGCTCTATCCAGTCTCTTATATAGATCAGTGTTCGTGATTGCTTTGAAATTGATCTGCGGTTAACGAAACTGTCGCTTCGGAAGCCATGAAAACATCGTCTATGTCTCGCTCTACTGGTTTAAGTCTGTAGTACCACCTCGCCGTCATTGAATTAGTCGCCTGTCGCAAGCGATAACCCGCAACGCTGTGCCCGCCCCTCGCTCTACCTAAAGAAAGGAAAGGACGGAAACAAGACGTCTAGACTTACACAATCATGTCGCCATGAATTCTTCTCGATTTTTCTGCTTTAAACGCACTTCTTTCAAACCTAACTGACACTAGGCACAAGAATGATAATGTAGAGTTCTCCAAACGAAAACACGAGAATCGCAGAGCTAAAATTCGCTCTCAAATCCGTCGAAGAAACGGTAAAATACCACTAGGCCTTCTATTTTTATTTTCGGATTTTCTGGAGAATTCGGAGCTTATTTATACTACGGGAGCCTGGGGATCACGAAGCGAATTTAATTTGGCGGCCAGCGCCCACAGTGGCTTCCAGCTGTTTGCGCACGGAAAAGCCTATTTCTAGGCTGTGTGGAACCGATTTCCGTGCAGTTCCGAGAGTCGTTATGTCAGGCGGAAATTGTTGCCCAACCAACTCAAACCTGATTGGACACCGAATAACAAACAAGTTCAAATTTTTTCTGCAGTGGGAGTAGGGAACAGTAAGAATTGTTCACAACAGACAAAGTGCGAAATGTTATCTCTAAATTATGAGCAGTCTAATATCCTAAAAGTGGCAATTAGTGGGCACAATGTCTTTATAACAGGACAAGGTGGTTCTGGCAAGTCGTTTCTTGCTAAAGAAATTTTCAAAAAGCTAACTTTAGTTGGGAAAGAAATTGCGATAATCTGTTCCACCGGAATTGCATGTACAGCGATTGCATGGTAACATAGCAAACTCAGTTAGCACTGTCCATTCGTTTTATGATTTGGGTACAGCTGATCTGCCCGTGGTCATCTGTCGTGGATCGTTCCCTGACAAACAATTTGGTTTGTGAGCGAGTGCGAGCTTATGTTTGTATTATATGGGATGAAATCAGTATCATGGAGCATGGTAAGCAGACGGGTTTTTGAAATAGCCAACATGATACACCACAAATTATCGAGTGATCAGTGTGATGCGTTTAAACTCATGGGAGGAAAGCAGCTAATCTTTATAGTAGGTGATTTTCTTCAGTGAATTACTTCTCAAAGGGTTTGTTGTGACCAATTCTTGCTGTCCCCTACTCCCACTGCAGAAAAAAATTGAACTTGTTTGTTATTCGGTGTCCAATCAGGTTTGAGTTGGTTGGGCAACAATCTCCGCCTGACATAACGACTTCCGGAACTGCATGCACAGACAATCGGTTCCACGGATACTCAAAGTCGTATTTTACCGTTTCTTCGACGGATTTGAGCAACAAGCCAGCTTGCAAGTGAAAGGTAAACATGCTGTGTTTTACATCTTCATCGAGGTTGACATTTAACTGAACTGACTTGTGTCTGTGAATGCTGTATGTGGTTTGCTTTAATATATGTAATTTTCTTTATTTTTACTTGCATTGTTTATTGTGGTGTTAGTAAAGTTATACAAAATAAACACGATCACGTCTTATAAATCAAGTGTGTGTATTTAATATTACCAATACCTGGTACATGCATTTTAATACTAGTTTATACTATTCATCGTCTATTCACAAATTGTGTTTTGAGATCTGGTTGTTTTTTAAATTTTTTTATCATGCAGTCAAAGGTTCAAATTGTCAATGGGCGTTGTTTGTGATCACTAGTTGTAATGAAGTTAATCAGGTGAATGTTTTGCCCGACCCGGGGGAGGGAGGGCATACCCAGGGGCATTTGAGCACCACTTGATAGGCAATCTTTGTCAAATTTTCCCCTGTCTTGAGTTAGAGCACAACATGTTTTTGTTTAGATATATTTTCTTGCATAAAGAAATTATGTGTTCAGTCTGGTTAGCTGTTATGATTGCTGGAATCAAACTCTTCGACTCTTTTCAATAAAATTTCAGCTACCACAAAGTTAAAAAACAAAAGTCTGATTGAAAAGTAAACAAAAGTTCAAACATGTATTATTTGCGTGACAAAAAGTAGCCTCCGTAGCAGGCGTTCTGTTCTGGAGGAGAGCGCATCCTCTCCCCCAGAACAGAACGATATATAGCATGCATGAGCAGTGCTGTTGATAATGCTGAACATTGCGGCCTTTAAAATGAATGACTTCCGATATCATTATGTGAGATCTGTGAACCACATCTAAACAGTTTATTAACAATAACTAAAATATTAAAGTGTAATATGTACACAAAATGTCACAATACCGGGAACTTTCCCGGTGCGCCCCCTTTCCCTGTGCGCCCCCTTTCCCTGTGCGCCCCCTTGTTTTCCGTTTCAGGCGCCCCCACAAAGACAATTAACAAACTACAACTCATAACGTAAACATTATAAAATACAGTTGTTACTAGTTGCATTGCTAGGTTACTAGTTGCATATTACTAGGCTACTAGTCGTAATCTCCAAACACAATGATATACAATTTGTATTTCTAAACTACTGACTCTGCATGTAATTGTGTTATCTTTTCTTTGTTATTCATTCTTCATTATAATAAATTTTGTAACTGTAAGACTAAGAGTATATAGTTGAATCGTGGAACAGTAATCCACTTGTGCCTTAAATATATACTCATACTTAGTATAATCTATTAAATGTTGTGTAGTCACAAAAACAAATATGGGCATACACAATACATAAAATTGTGCTTAAAATTATTCATGCCGCTCTCAAAATCTAGGAAATACGATTTCAGAGGCTCAAAAATTTCCCAGAGACTGGAACGCCCTGGGCGCACAAAGGCACACCCCGGCCGGGACCATGAGAGCATTCAGGCTTTGCACTCATGCAACCAGGCGCCCCTTTCATATAATTTCCCGGTAACTTTTCTGCTGCCAGTCCGCCCCATACATATAGTTCGAGATATAGTTAAAGCAATGTCATGATGGCTTTCTGTATATGAATTCTATGTTGTCCCAATCTAGGTTGTCCATGCATGTAAGTTTATAATAGTAGTCAATAAAAAATTGTTCTTTGTAAAACAAGTGAGTGCGCTTTCTAACTAGCTTTCTAACATGTCCTCCTCCACCAATCTCATTCTCCACATCGCCATGCCCATAGCGGGCGTCTTGTTGTGTATAGTTTACTTTTTAAAAAGCCAAATAGTTGGCCTGGGTTTCCTGTGGTTCAATGTGTTCACAGACATAGTTATTGGTCAGTATAATGTCGCTAGCAAGTATCTCGATATTATATACGCTTACAGCCGCACGCCGATTGTGGTAAAAGTCTAGACCAGACCAGACCTTCATTGAATTACTCAAATAATATTAAACAGGCAATCGTGTTTTATGTATTGCGAATTGCGTTTTCTATCGGAGAATTAGATTGTGTTTTGACTTTTGTCTGTGACCAATGTGTTTAGACTTTTAAGCCAGGGTCATGGGGGGTAAGAACCTCGAGCTCCTGGGGGGGGGGGGTGGCATTTTGGATTTCTAAAGCCATAAATTACATAATTTTGTTGTTACCAAACCATAAGATAGAATGATGCATGTCAGAATATCTTTAGATTTCTTTATAAATGTAAAAACTTCGTAAATGTAAAAACAAGTTGGAGACCTTACGCTATGTGCACACAGTAACGTTTCCGAGCGTTTAACCTCATAACCTGAGCATAACCTGCGCATGTGTGTGATTGCAGCTTTCATAACAATTTCAGTACCTTTTATGACCTTTTATCCAAAACACCTCCACCTATTCACTGCGATTTCGCAGTAGCCCGAGTGAACGCCTGACCAGGCGTCTTGTTAATAATAATTTCAGTTTGCGCGAACTTTACCGGACAACAAAACTCATGCACATATGACCAAATATTTTTCTCTAATTGGCTAGTTAGAAACCCACCTGGGTTTCATCACCAGTAAATCGTGGGTTTTGTCAGTAAATTTTGACCCCCCCCCCCCACCCCCCACCCCAATCAAAATGTCCTCGGTACGCCACTGCCTTTTAGAATATTAAATTTGGATAGCCTACGGGGAGGGGGAAGGTGAAACTTCCCTTACATGTATAAATCAAAGCTCCCCAAGATAATACTTGAAACTTTTTTGACCTCCAAAAAAAAATGTTTGTCTATTTGTGGATTTGAAACTCACTTCAAAACACTGGAAATAGCAATTATTCAATCGGTGATTCTAGAAAAAAATATAATTTATCTGTGGAGTATACCTGGGGGACCCTCTATTAATTAAAAGTGGATTGAGGTTTTAATCATTGATGTTCCTTGTCCTATGTAAGCCTCCTGCCCACTCATATTAGTCTTCTCCCCTCAACATTATGTTATTGAAGCTACGTACATGACTATAAGGAGGTCTCAAAACTGAAAAAAAAAATTGGGGGAGGGGGACTTTTTAAAACACAAACTTGCCTTATGTTCATGAGGCCTGACCTTTTTTTTAGAGAGGAGGAAGTTTGTGGTATGCAACACAATTTTTTTAATATGTTAATTTTTTTTTCATGTGTTAATTTTTTTGTTAATTATTTTTATTGCTTTTACGATGCAGTTTACATGAGTGATATTTGTAAGAAGGGTGACCATGTTGTTGCATTCCATGCACAAGAAATATCTACTCTGCCCACTGCTCCTCACCCATGTAAGTAAAAATTGAATATTATATATGGCTTCATACGATTATTTTTGTTGGGTACTTTTAGTTGAAGTACAACAACAGTAACTGTGCATGCAGTCAACATTATCTTTCAGACGTCTCCACCATGGGGAATTAACTGAGTGTACATATATGAGGGGTTGTGAGCACGAAAGCGTGGCTATATTATAACATCAGGCTGGTAAAATATTTACGGAGACTAAATTATTAAATAACAAATTGTCCAGGCCTACCAATTTTACCATCAGTAACCTACTGCTATTAAGCCGTATCTGAAATCTTCAGCTCCAGTTTTAATAAAGTAATTTTAATTATTTGAAAAAGCTTACAGGTATAATATTACATTATGCTATATTAATCGTTACATGTATTACATTATAGCATTATACAGTAAAGTGACTTTATTTATTGACTACATGTATATAAACAATAAATATTTGAACACTTAAGAACAACTAGTATTTTGGGTAGCAAATGAAAAAAGTCCACAGCACTACAAAAGATGATGACTTGTACATTCAACCATAATTCAATGTGATTCAAGCACTGTACTGTATGTGAAAGAATATTGTAATTTATTATATGAAATTTGTAAATAAAAATAATAAAATAATAATAATAAAATAACACACACCAACACCCCCCGGAATAGGTTTTCTTTCACATGCTCCCCTCTGAGATGTGCTGAAGAATCAAATCCCCTTGGAATCCCAGGTGGGGGGGGGGGGGGCAATTTGGATTTGACTGATACATAAAGAACAGTCCTAACAAGAAATAAGTCAGTGTAATGGTATAAAAACAGAAACTTCAATTTTCTTTGTGACAGGTGTTTTCAGCTTATTGATTTTTTCAGCTTTTATTTCAACTATTATTGTGTTCTTGTGTCGTTGTGGTGCTGATTGACAAATTCCTTTTGTAATTTAACAGATGGTTTTGATTATTATGAAGAGTGGCAAAAACTCCTGAAGACGATTGATGATGAGGCAAAAGTTTTGCTCAGACATTATGGTGATACTCTCAAGACTAACACAGATGTAAGTGTATGCAATTATTTCTTCTTGTAATTATTACATCAAGAGAAAAACCCAGGGGTGCATGCTTGCCCGCGAAACCCTGTGTTATCGTGTTGTCATTTTTGCAAGTTGAACCCCGTTGCTTCGTCTGTGCCATATGACCTACTCACCTAGTACTGTTCTCCTTAATAGGGTTAATAACTGCATGGGCCCTGAACATCATATTTTTCTAGTCCTTGCAGGCACTTTAACTAAGTGCAATATTATTGAAGCAAAATCCACTTTACATTTTATCGAAATGTTTTTCCAGTTTTGGTCGCCATATTCGATTTTCGCATAAAGAAAACTACCACCTGAAAACTGTCATCCTATCATAATCAACTCTCTGTGAGTTTGATTCTCCATCACTGAAAGCAGGAAGTAGCTGCGTTTTCGTTGAGGATCCTTGAATGATAACCAAACATATTTCTGGTGCGTACAAAATTCAAAATTTTCTAGGGGAACATGACTGTCTAGATCCAGGGATAGAAGTTCGTGCCTTCACCGTACACTAAAGGTGAAGTAATACGAGCAACAAATTGCTGCAACATTAATTGTTGCGGACCGCAACACTTGCGGTGCAAGTTGAATAACGTTGTTGCACGTATTACCACCCACCTTAAACATTGTCACACAACAATGATTTTGTTGTAAGTTGAATCAGCATGTTGCTGCAGCAAGTAGACTGAACTGGAGTCTACTTTTTTCAACAAATGTTTTCAACTTGCAACAAAATCATTGTTGCGTGACAATGTTTAGGGTGGGTGGTAATACGTACAACAAAACGTTTCAACTTGCAACGCAACTTTTGTTGCGTTGCAAGTTGAAGAAAAATGTTGCCCGTATTAGTTCACCTTAAGCTAAATTTACAATTTGATCACCCAATTGTCACAGGTCCTGGTTAAGAGCTTGAATTTAGTTTCAAAACGATTATCTTTGAGTTTAATTATTTTTCAGATTAATTTTAAACTAGTCAAGCAAGGTGGCAAACCTGGCGAGCTTATTTGCAAAAACAGTGAAGAGGAAAACGCGAAGCTCATTGTTTTGGGATGTCGTGGGCAGAGCGCTGTTCGACGTACATTTCTTGGAAGTGTCAGTGATTACGTTGTTCACCACAGTCATGTACCTGTCTGTGTTGTTCCACCTCAACAGTCAACATAGACATTAAAATGAACCAATCATCAAAGACGAATATACTTTAATACTTACTTAGTCACCTAAAAAATTTGGCCTTTTTTAGCAATTTGGCCTTTTTTGGCCTGGTGATTTGCCCGATTTTTGTGGCCGATTTGGCATTTTACGTCACACGAGTCATTTAGCAACCCTGCATGCACGGTAAGGCTGTCAGACACGGCACGACTTTTACTAATACCACTTTCATAACATTAAATATTCTTTTATGTGCATCTAAATGAGCCTTCCTAGCCTCGTTATGAAGCAAAGATTCTTTTAAATCGCAAACACACAAACGAGGTCAGAAATGCTTATTAAGATGTACATAAAAGAATATTCAGACTAGTCACCATTAAAGTAGTCTGTAGAGTTGAAGGTTTATACCGTGATAGGCCGCGTGATTGGATTGGAGTCACTGAATTGGAGTCAGTGACTCACTGATCTGCAGTTTTACTTTTCTGCTTCAAACCAGCTTTATAAGTATCCCTCAGTGAATGAATGCCTATCTAAGCTTGTTTATGTGGATGTATATGAATTTTGTCGAATATCAGAGATATATCTTAATTAATCTTTTGAAGGTGGGGGATGTCAACACGATGCATCTTTTATGACGAGAAAAGTCAGTATATTGAGTTCAGTTTTCTTATTAGTAAATTGCATGTCTTCTGTCAATGACCGACCTTTCAGAGGAAACATTAAATCATTCGGACCTTGTTCTGGTTGTTAAAAAGTATAGATCGATTCGAGAAGCAAAGTCCAAAAAGAAATATTCAAAGCCATTTCCACGATGAACAACTACCAGAATGCTTTGCTAGTATCCTTTATTTATTACCACTAGAAGACTGGCAAAGCATTCTGGGGGTTGTACTCACCCAACGCCATGCAACGCCATCGTGCAAATGGTCTATTGCGCACGCGTTCGGCGTCTTTCGTTCGCATGCGCAGGCTACTCCGTTGTCTTCCCAGATGTGTGAGTTGATTTATGCAAGCATAATACTACCATTTAATTTGCAACTTCCCTTGAACCGTGCCACATGCAGTTCACACGTATTTTTACGTTGTAAGAATACATTTTTTAGAGGAAAATCTTGACACTTCAACAATAGCCTAATTTATTTATTTATTTATTTATTTGCTTTGCCACAACATTATATCACATGAATACAACAAGTAACATAGTGGCTGGGAGAAAAACAGGACTATCGCCGCAATTGACATCAATCAGCTGTCAAAAAATGGGTTCGTGATTAATCATATGCTTGTTTAAGTGTCAAAATTTTCATCTAAAAAAGGCATTTTTAAAACGTAAACTGTGGCACGACGGTTCACGGGAGGTTGCAAATGGAATTATATAGGCGACTGTGTCTGGGAAAATGGGTGGGAACTCTGCAGAGACTCTGCTCCAGTGATCTAAAGTTCGAATGTTTTGTGATTAATGTTTTGTGTGAGCACTGCGGAATTTGTGGAATGTCAGATGAAATTCGTTTTGTCTGTGTTGACATAACCTGCGATCATGCGTTTCTTTTCCGGAGGGGGAGAGGGAGGGAAAGGGCCGGGAGAGGGAGGGAAAGACGCGAGGGGAGAGGGCCCTGGGCCGTTTTGAGGGCCTGATTGCAGGTTGTCCGTTCTCACGCGGGCCCGCAGGGCCTCTGAGCTCGTGATCACAGAATAGAAATACGACCAGAAGTCCAACTCGCGTGACAACTTGTCCGCATTTCTTTAATGCGCATGCGCGATATTTTACGCCATCCTACGCAATCCTATCGATTCCTACGCAATGTCCATGTCCTACGCAATGTCCATCCTGGCAAGTTCCCCCGGCAGTTTTAACCTTCTTTTGAAGGTCCAAACTGCCGGGGGAACTTGCCAGGATTGCGTAGGATGGCGTAGGATGGCGAGGAATCAAGATGCGCGAGGCGACATGCGCGAGGATAGAAACTTCAAAGGTTCCGACGCGAGTTGGACTTCGATCGGTCGTATTTCCATTCTGTGTCGTGATGCATTTGATGACGGCGAATTTTAGGTGGAAGGGATCTGGAACGTGCGGTAGTGCATGATCTTCAGACTTCAGCAATTAAGATATATTCCATGTGCAAGCGTAAACTGTGAAAGCTGTTGATTGCAAGTTGTGAGATCCTTCTTTTATAGTTTAGAACTTTCTTTAGTACAAAAATGACTGAGGCAGGCCAGACAACCAAAACGACAGAGGACCAAAGAAATGTTTTAATAGCCGTGGACGGAAGTGAACATTCGGAACGGGCCTTCAAGTGTGAGTATTTACGTTCAATTATTTTGCAGAATTTAGTAATTTACAAGGCGAAAAAGCGTTTGAATTTATATAAAATTGAGCTATTGCTGTAATATTTACTGTGAGAAGAATAGCAGTAACTCAGTAAGGATGTGTTTTAAAAATCGACTAAAAAAACAAGAGTTGATGCATATATCGTTGTTGACGTGACTGAGTAGCTGCGACATTTCTTGCACCTTTCCTTGTTACAGATTTACAGTAAACTTTGTCTTCAATCCTGAATTGAAGAGCTTCTGCCAAATCGAATATTAAACTTCTGTAGTGTGTAAATTTATTTTCGAAGCAACTGCAGAATAAACGCCACTTTTGAACTCTCTTGTAAGTCTTCAAAGAACTGCAAATTATAAACTGAGCTTAATTACATGTAGGTTCCAATATTATTAATAATTATACCTTTAATCTAAATTTCAAAATAGCATTGCATTCTCCAGTTTAGGCTAATAATTTGTTTTTTAATTTAACTCAGAGTGCAGTAAGTTACATGTATAAAAGACAGAGGTTTGATATTTCCCCATATTAAAATGACCAATTGGTTGAGGTTAATTTATTATATGGCTAATTTTTAGTGCTTACAACAGTATATGTCAGATTGTTCATTGTCTGACTCAAACATGATTTGGTGCTTAAGGCCACATAAAAAAAATTACTTGTTTAGTGTCCCCACCTGACCTGAGAAAAGCCCCCGACCTCCAAATATTTATTTTTTATTTTTCAAAAAACCCTATAAATTTAGTGCAAAAACTCTCAAAACAACGTTTTACCTGTAGTATTAAAAATGGTGATTTGCGCTTTGCTTTATGCCCTGGATGGGTTCAGACCTCAAACTTATTCTCGTACCCAGACCCTTACATGTTCTACGCCTGTGCATTATTATAAACCTCAACTCATTTTATTTTCTGTTTAATAAAACATGAGTGAGTGAAAACAAATACATCTTTGTTAGACCACCAATGGCATTTGTGATATTCTCTGTGGCCAAGGAAGGCTGTAGTATGCTGCTCTCATCTATACTATGGCTGTAGAAACACCCTGTAGTATAGATGAGAGCGGTGCCCCTGTAGGGCAAAAAGAAAAGAAAAAACTTACAAAAAAAACCCCAACTCCCTCCCAACCTGGAACAATTGAAATAGGTGGACGCTAAACAAGTAATTTTTTTTATGTGGCCTAATTTAATGAATTTTCAAAATTTCCTTTAGCATTTTTGTAAACAAAATGACTGACAAAACCTGTAATTCGGACTAGTCCATCACTGGTAAATAATGGAGCAGCATGTGATGTATCAGGGGGTACTCTTTGGAATTCAGGGTAGGGGTGTACCACTGAACCTTTTAAACCTTGCATGACCCTGTTCCACACTAAGGAATTAGATAATTATTTACATTTGTGACCTTGTTTCAGACAAAAATGACAAAAAATGGTACCATGATGTTCAAAACAAGAAAGAAGAAAAACCTACCCTGTGCCAGACTAAATAACTGGTGGTGTAAAAAAATAGACCCTGTTCCAGACTCACTAAAAGAGTGATTTATTTACAGTACCCTGTTCTAGACTAAAAATGGCCAAACAAAACCATACCCTTTACAGCAGCAAGTTGCCGTATATCGAATATATGGGAGTACCCCCCCTGGGCTAGAAATACAGTATGCTGATATTTCCTTCAAGAATAAAACCTTAAGGTCTTATGTAAGATCTTACAAGATCATGCAAGATCATGCAAGATCTTAGTAACAAGATCATACAAGATCTTACAAGATTATACAAGATCATACAAGATCTTACAAGATTTTACAAGATCTTACTTGTAAGATCTTACAGGATCTTACAAGATATCATACAAGATCTTACAAGATCATCATACAAGATCATACAAGATCATACAAGATTTTATGGTATCTTATAAAATCTTGTAAAATCTTGTAAAATCATACAAAATCTAGCCAAGATTATATAAGATCTTACATTAACGATACTAAATCATACAAGGTTTTAAAAGAAGATAAGGTTTTATAAGATGTTACAGCATGTCATATACTGTAGCTGTCATGGTAAATTAAGAAATAACTACATGATTGCAAAAAATTTAATGGTAGAAATTAAATTACAGAACATAACTATACTATACTGGATATTTTAGTTGCTTAATATCTATATTATCTTAAATGAAGAGAGGATTTACAACAATTAGTAATAATAATAATGTGAGAAATCTGACTGCCCCAAACTGGGAATCAAACTCAGGGTTTCAGAATCAATGCATCGGCATTCTGACCAGAGCTATTGAGACAGGGTCAGGACAATCAATTAGTCAAACCTTCACATATTTTGCAATTTTTCACATAATTATTATTATTATTATTATTATTATTATTATTATTAATAAAATCACGTTTCCCAGTTGGTAATTTTAAATCCTATAAAATGCATTATTAATAATAATTAATGTGTTTGCGTTTACATGACAAGAGGGCCAGCCCTCCTACCTACATGTAATAATAATAATAATAATAATTAATTCTTATACCGCGCATGTTTCATTCAAATATGTTCACATGCGCCCGTATCTTTACAATCAAATTACTCCTAAGGATTTTTCAATGTGGCCGTGTCGAGGCATATCAAAGGCGCTGTAAGCAACCGCCATACGACACAGTTCAGACCACGGATCCCAGCTATAAGCCCTAGGTGTTGATTTTACGGAGGGAGGAAAACCGGAGAACCTGGCGAAAAACCCTCGGAGCACAGGAGAGATCAACTAAACTCTACTCACATGAGTCCCAAGCTCGAGAACGGGGCTGTTCCCAGACGGCCACCCATTCAAGTACTAACCCCATCTAACCGGGCTTAACTATTGGTGAGAGGCAGCGCCCTAACAGCACACGCCATCCGTGCTCCCCTAGGCGATATCTCACTATTGACAACCCTTGATCTCGCCTAGGAGGGCTGGATATTTCCCATGTAAACACACTCAAGACTTAGAGGGCTCATATAAATTGGTTGGCAGAAATGCGTCTTATGTAATTAAGGCGCGACGCATCTTGCATGTGTAAGCCGCATCTTATTGGCTCTTGTATAAACGGCCCTATTGCATCTTATAATCAATCTCTAGTTATATCTCTATTCTGATCTTGGCTGGACTTATACTTTCGAGGGCAGGGGAATTTATGGCCATATTAGAATTACTTTCTTCAGCTAATGTTGGTGATCACTGTGGGCAAGGAGTTAATAATTTATATATCTTTTTTTATATATTTTTATTGCTTTTGTGTTGCAGTTTACTTGAGTGACACTTGTAAGAAGGGTGACCATGTTGTAGTATTCCACGCACAAGAAACGCCTACTCTGCCTGCTGCTCCTTACCCATGTAAGTAAAGATTGAATAATATTTATTTATGCTCAAGATGACTTCATACCATCCATTCAATGTTTTCTTATTGGGTATTGGTAACAAATTATGGTGGAGGCACATGACATGGGTGTACAAAAGTAATGTAAAAGAGTTTGAGATCAATCTGCCATTGTTTTCAACAGATGGTTTTGCTTATTATGAAGAGTGGCAAGATGTCATGAAGAAGGCTGATGAGGAAGCAAAAGTTTTGCTCAGACATTACGGTGATGTTCTCAAGACTAACCCAGATGTATGTTTATGCGGCATTTGTTCCTTCTTGTAGCTTACATAGAATAGAACTGTATTGTCATTTTGAACTGACTCAGGGGGTGTTTATATGGAGGAGGGCCACCCCACTTGGTGGGGCTAGCCCTCTTTGCCGAGATCCCGCATCTCCGTGTGATGCCTTCTAAAAATTTGTTTGCGTTTACATGACAAGAGGGCCAGCCCCCTCCTAGGTGAGATCTCGCTCTTGACAACCCGAGATCTCGCTCTTGACAACCCGAGATCTCGCTCTTGACAACCCGAGATCTCGCTCTTGACAACCCGAGATCTCGCTATTGACAACCCGAGATCTCGCTATTGACAACCCGAGATCTCGCTCTTGACAACCCGAGATCTCGCTCTTGACAACCCGAGATCTCGCTCTTGACAACCCGAGATCTCGCCTAGGAGGGCTGGAATTTCCCATGTAAACGCACTCAATAGGGCTGGCCCTCTTAGGGCTAGCAAATCGAAGCTCGGTATACACAGTAAAGTTTGCCTTAAGTTTACTAATATTTTTTGGTCAACTTTTTATTTTACAAGTTGCGTTTGTTCATGTGTTTGTTATAAATTCAAATCGTGTTTGCGAAAACATGATTTCGGGCTTCGTGGCCGTGGGAAAGCTGCACAAGTCTGTAAACAAGCCAACGCGAAATCCAGCCTTCTTACTAGGGCTATCCCTCCACCATATAAACACCCCCTCAGCTGTAACCTGAACTAAGTCGTTCCTAAACCAAAAGCTTCTAGTCCAGTTAGGCTGCTGAGGGGGCTTCTTCAATCTTCTAAATCCCATTGGACACTTTCTAGTCAAGTTTGTTATCGTTGTATCATCACCGCTAGGAAATGTTTTCGGAGAGGCACTGTAGTAAACCTTTGCCTTCCAAATTCCTAGAACATCGCTTGGCATTAAATTCCTAGAACATCGCTTGGCTAAGCCTTTGCCTTCCAAATTCCTAGAACATCGCTTGGCATTATCCAGTGTAAAATGTTCCTATAATAGCAAAGCGCTAGCTTGTTAAGTCTATACGCGCTTTAAATTGTTTTAAACTTTAAAGTGTTAACTTGGCATATAATTACATTTTAGATCCAGTTTAAACTAGTGAAGGAAGGTGGCCGACCTGGAGAGCTTATTTGTAAAAACGGTGTCGAAGAAAACGCTGCTCTCATTGTTTTGGGATGTCGTGGGCAGAGCGCTGTTCGACGTACATTTCTTGGAAGTGTCAGTGATTACGTTGTTCACCACAGTCATGTACCTGTCTGTATTGTTCCACCCCAGGATAGGCATAAATGAACCAGTCATCAACAAACTTTTTCTTCTTTAAATCAGTTGGTTTAATAAACTTAACTTAACCATGCACATGCAGGTTATAATCGGGTTTGTAGTGAATGCATGTCACGGTAATAACTAGTCTGTATTATTCATTGCGCAATCAATTACATACCAATTTATAGTGAATTGTACTCATTCTCTCTGTGAAATGTAATTCTTTTCTATACAATTAAACTAAATATACGATTATTGTGTCGCCTGTATTGAATTCACTTCGACATTTATGTAATGTTTAATAAACGAGCAGGAATGTAAAAAGCGGCTAAAAAATCGTTCCATTATTGGTTGGTTTTTTTGTTCATTAGTATTCTTTATATAAAATTCTGTGTTTATTAAGGACGTGAGTGCATTAACAACATGATTGCCTGAACAACATGATTGCCTGAACAACGTGTTCTCTGGCAAATAAACCCCGATTTCAGTGAGGAGAAATATTCTTGTCAAGGTAAGATGACTAGCATATAGTAGTTTGAACTTCAATCTCGTCGTCAGAGGCCATGACATGTGGATCAGTTAAAATTCTATGATAAAAGCCGGTGGTGTCGAGCTATTTTAAAGCAATACTATTACTGTACCTATGTATATGTTGGGTTCCGGCTAGTTTCCGGGGGTTCCGGATGGGTTCCAGGACGGCTCCGGATGGGCTCCGAATGACCATTTTTCGTTCAGAACCGGACATCCCTCAGTACTAAACTTAGTAAAAATGGACGTATGAAGATTCACGTAGATTTTGAAAATGAACGTAACTCTTTAAACATTCAAGAATGCCACGATAGGTAGGTGTCTTGCAATCAAATTGCGCACTGTTTTGGTGCTTGCATGCAACGCGTTTTAAATAGCAAGCTAGAAATTATATTTTGATTACTGTGGCAGCGCAAAATGTTAATTTTTAGTTTTGCATCAATTTTAATATCTTTCTAATTATCCTCGATAAAAAGAAGCCAATTTATTTATGTAAAAGCTTGTTTTCAAACCTATTTTTTAAAAATATTTTTTAAAACCAAAAGGCCCGTTTACACTGGCGATTTCTGCAGCGATTTTTCTCATTCTGACGCATGCGCATGTCATTGCAGACAGTGGATGATCGACTCGCGTCAGTTTGGAACATATATAGCTCAGTGAACTCGATGTAAGTTAAAATCTGATACCTGGAACGCTAACGCGCAAACCAAAAGGTGAGGCAAAAAGTTCCAGGGCCCTACGCGGTTTGCAGGTAGGTTTCAGTCTCCCACAAAATGTTTTTACACGGCCGCCCATCTTGAGCGAACTGCGAAAGCCGAGGGACAAAGCACTCCAAAAAAAGAGTACGAGACTTTCGGACTTCCAAAAGTCCTTGGATTTTCTCATCGGACTTTCGGACGTGAATTTTTTTCGGATTTTTCCGGACTTTTTGTGAAACTTATTAACGATATTTTCTCTTTATTTTTCATGTTCTGGCCGAGCTTTAAGTGAAACTGGGAAATAATAAAGGCGCAGGATAGTAGGGAAATATATTCATAAAAACAGTCAAATATGAAAATACAAAAAGTAAAGAAAAAAAATTACATAAAGTACTGCAGAAATTCGTAGGCGAAAGTGCAGATTTCTTCGGATTTTGATCAATTGAGTCGGATTTTATGGATTTTCGGACTTTTAAGGATTTTTAAAATTTCGCTGGACTTTTGCGGACTGGAAGTGTGCGGGATTTTTGGAGTGCTTTGCCCCTCGGCTAGGCTTCTACAGATTGTGCTACGAAAATGCTGAAATTGTGCTCTAAAAATACTCAAAAGTTGCACAAAAATTGCTCGAAAATTGAAAAAGTTGCTCACAAAAGAAAGAGTACAAGGCAAGATATAACCATATTTTAAACACTCTCTAGTCTCTAGCAACATTTAAATTGTATAACAGTTGCTTATGCCACGTCATTGACTTCTGACACATAACCTCAATTATTTAACAGTTTTGTTGCAAAATTATAAAAGCCTTATAATAACTATATATGTTATATAAAGCCTTATAATAACTATAAAGCCATCAAATCAGCTTGAGATAGTCATGTTTCACAGTTTTACTTCCTCTGACTGTTGTTATATCTAAGCATTACAGATGTTTCTAGGCAATCTTCCTAAAATTATGCTTTTGCCGGAGAAAATTGCTTGAAGTTGCTCCAAACGCAAAAAGTTGCCGAGCACAATCTGTAGAAGCCTAGTTCACGCCATCACAGGATTCTTGTTATCCGGAAGAAGAGTTATATAGAGTTCACTGTGTTCATCAGCCAATGAAACATCGATGTGAAACGGATTATCCCAGAGTCTCTCGTTTCCCGGGTGGGGAACGTGGGCTCTGGGAACGAGATTGGGTATCAGATTTTAACTTACATCGAGTTCACTGATATAGTTTTGCACAAATGTCCAATACATTCGTAAGTCAATTGATCGCATGCGTCAGGAGAATAAAAATCGTTTATGTAAACCTATTTCGTTTTGGCATACCATCAACCGGAAAAATTTTCATGGAATAGTTCAACATTTTGGAAATGTATGCATGTTATTAGTGTTTTCAGCTTGAGTTGGTAAAGTTGTTTTCGTATTTGAAAACAACCTCTGTCTACCATATGAGTTCCAGTGGCTCAATGGAGTGAGAGCGTCTGGCTGACATTCGGAAGATTGTGGGTTCGAGTCCCGTCTGGAGCTCAGTTTTTCTCCGAGTTTACTTCCGACAGCTTGTACAGCAAAAAAACATACGAAAAACGTTTTGGAAATATTGATTGGGGCACTCTGCGCTCTCCTGCCCCCATCCCAAGCCTCAGAAGAGCAAAAAAAATAAAATCCCAGTCTAGATAGTCGGCGATATATACCGTGTAGGGTTAACTAGAATAACAGATGTCAAGTAACTCCATCAAAAACCCTAACCCTTGTCACAAACCGAGTTTTTACCACCTAGCTTATACGCTAACCTGACACTGGATCATGATTGACAAGTTTTCCGCTGTACTAAAAGCTAGCAGTGTTTGTATCTCGAGTCTCGGACCATGATCTAGGGACTGTGTCGACCACTAAGATTCGGGCAGTTGTGGTAACATGACGCCATCGAACGTCATCATGCAAAACTAGTCTATCGATATAAGAACGGGGGTCGGAGTAGGGGGGGGAGGGGTGGTACTCGTTCGTGATCTAAACCTTCCGGCAGTTCTTTTTCTTCTTTGCCGCCATAAAATTGATTTTCTTTTTTAAAAACAAAATTGCTAGAAAATCTCAACAAAAGATACTGAATAATTCATCAATTGGAGTTTAATTTATGAACGGATAAAGCAATAACAATACAATTGAAAAGGACTGAAAAAGTGATAATCATAATTGTTGTACATGTAAGTAAAGCTATTATTACGATGTACCTATAGCGCATGTTGTATATCACCAGTTATTCATCAATCAGTTTGGCTCATTCGTGCTGTTATACAAACTGTATTAATCAAAAACGTTATTCAAGACTAGTGCTAGCTCAGGTTAAAAAATTTAATGAATAAAGCTAAAACACTCTTAAATAGATTTACAACCTATTTGCTCTTAGGGACAATAATGATTGGGATGTGAGCATGATGCAATACAAAATCACTGGTACTCCCCATGACAGTTCTCCGGATGGTTCCATGTCCTCGACTGGCCATCACAATACACGTGGCTTCACTTTCTTTCGCACAATTACATATTTCAGGACCAGGTGATCCACCATGGACCTTGATTGTTGCTGGAACCTAGAAGTATTTAATATATAAAAATTTAATCAAATAGATTAATATTTAATCAATGTTTGTAAATCAAAAGAGGAAATCATTCTTATAGTTACAAACTTTTCGTTCAATTTTCCTAGCTTAAAAAGCTTTCATATTCATATTTCACAACTTTATTGTGTGACCATGCATTAGCAAAATTGAAATGTTTGTAATGACATATAGTAGTTTCAGCCTTTCAGGCCTGATTATATTTTTAAAAATTATTTCTGCAGTCACCGCGACACCGCCTAGCACGGTGAATATCACATCGCTAGAAATTGTTCCTCAAAAAGAGGTTTAGAAAAGGAACTGGTTGAAACTGTGTTGAATTTACTCGTTTCAGTCTCCTCTCGGAATTGCTATTTTGAAGTACACGATTTCAGCCGTGTCTGTTTGGAAGACTGCTGTCTCTTATCAACAAAGGAGAAACATTTATCACCGAAATGCTGTACATGCATAAAAACAAAACTTTGTAAAGGTAAGCAAGTTTGGGTTTGGTTTTGGTCGTAGCGATGTTTTCGAAAACTGTTCGTCGAGTGTTAAAAAAATATTGAAAATTGAAGACAAATTACAGTCGTTTGCAATATACTTTTCACCGAAATGTTTGGAAGTTCGTTCCGAAGTTCGCAAGTTCATTGGGAAGTTCGTAAATTCGTTTTGAACTACGTATTTGATTGGCTGCTATATAGGAACCAAAAGCCAATACAATGCGTAGTTCAAAACGAACCTGCGTACTGTGTAATGGCTTGCGAACTTTGGGACGAAAGATTTTGGTGAAAAGAATGTTGCAAATGTTGCATATAAATTTGTACACGGAAGTCAAAATGCCAGAATAAGTTTTTACCAAGAAAAGTTTTGACCATATAGATCTCAGGAGACCTATTTTAGACAAAATCGTCTTGCGTGAAGGCAATATATATTAACGCATTTATCAACGCATATTCAGTGAAGCGTAAAGTCGTAAACAACGGTCAAAAAACGGCGCGCGGCGTAATGTACCCAATACGTTCTAAATACGGAAAATGTACAAACGACACAGAGACTTGTGCATTAGGCGCAGTCTCCTAAAAAATCCCAACCAACTACTGCAATCACAGCGCGTAAACGCAGCTCAATGTTATGCGGTCTGTGATATGAATAGTCACATACATGCAAATGTTTAGAATTAACAATTAAGACAGGTGTCTCTGTTTAAACCTGAACATCTAGTTGTGTGGATTTGATATAATATGGAGCTTAAGCAAATACAAGGCGAACGTCAATGACGACGTCCTTAACGCAATATAATTTTCCTCACACAAAAGAAAATAATCATTTTAGTCCCAAGAGTAATTCTAATCATGCCGCCCCCGTTCTACATACAACGTTATTCCGATCTTTTTCACATCTTCAGGACGACGTTAACTCGCGAAACCTATAGTTTAATTTGACTTCCAACTATGATAAACCGCTTGAAGATTTTAATGGGGAAAAATGATAAAATATGGAATATACTATTCAAGTATTCCATTAACATGTGAATTGGGTAATACTTCTGCTGTAACGGAACACTGCCTATGTAAATTATGCCTACAGTACATAGACGTCACCTCATTACCATTTTGGAAATACAAACCTCAATATAACAACAAATAAAAAATCCATATGCAGTAATATTATATTTGGGTTTATAAGCACTTTAAAATTAGGGCTTCCCAACAAACTTCGCAACGCCTAGCGGTAAAGTACATCATGTACTGTAATATGACATCATGTCCTTTCAAAAAAGAAAATTAATGAAAGCCCCTGCCCCAAGGTTACACTCAAAGATGGCTAGGCTAAATGATGTGTTTATCCAACCTGTATTGCTTCACATTTGGCCTTGTACTTTTCTTCAAGTGCTTTCAACATCTCTTCATGTTCATTAACAATTTTTTTCCACTCCTCACTCCTCAATGCAGCTGCACAAATAAATTTAGTTTAGCAAAAAAATTACTATTAAATCAACAATTAGATTATTCGCTCTCAATTTCTATGAGTGAATAGTTGATGAGAGTGGAACTATCATCTCATAGAAATTGAGAGTGAATAATCTAATTGTTTTAGTAGAAACTAACTTGTGTACCTTAGTTCTTCCAAGTTATTTCAAAAAATGAAGCATAACCATTGTTTCTGTGTGACAACCAAGACAAACATACTCAATTTGCTACTCATTATCTAGCGATGAATAGATATTGAGTAGAGTAGCCAATCAGATTGCAGCATTTGCAAATTACTGTAGTACTCTAGTAAGTTTCTACTAAATAATAATAATAATATATATATATATATATATATATATATATATATATATATATATGGGCGATCTTCAGGAGCCACCTGAAGATCACCCAGCGTGAAACTGACAGTAGTGACCATCAACATTTGAGGTAAGCCCACTTATAGTATATATATATATATATAAAGATCTGATAAAACACGTGATGCGAGTGTTTTGAATGGCTTCAAAAACGATTTGTTATTGGATGTTATGTTCATTAGTATTCTTTACGGACATGCATGGTACTGATTTCCTTTGTGTTTTCCTCGTGAATTATTAATGAGTTTTGTATACACTGTGTATATATATATATATATGTATGTGTATATATATATATATATATATATATATATATATATATATATATATATATATATATATATATATATATATATATATATATATATATATATATATGTATGTGTATATATATATATGATTTCATGATCAAATCAACATAATGAACCTGTCCAGTAAATATATTAAAAAAACTTTAAATAAAACAGTAGAGTAATACACAATAAAAATCATCTTAGAGATACCTACTGTAAAAGCTATGATGAAGCTCGTGACAATGAAAAATTACAAGTTTATCATCCTTGTGACGCAGGTTATCCACATACCCTAAAACAAGAATTAACTAAATTCTAGTTACTGTAGCATACATATGTGTATACTGTAGTTATAAATAGACAGATGTTGTTGAGGAAACTTTATACGTTTTGTCATTGAGGAGCAAGTTTAAAACAAGCAAGTTTTCTTGTATTTTATTTACATAGTGCCAGCTTTTAATATGAAATGGTCACTCATAACAGGTAAATTTCTTGTTTGGGACACAAAAAAGCAGTTGTTGGTCGCGTAAGCAGGTGGTCGCTCATTGCAGGTATATTTCAACTACAAATCATCCGTGCCAGAAAAAGTGGTCGTATATGACAGGTGGTCATAAAACATGGGGGTTGCAAAACTCAGGTTTCACTGTAGACAGTTTACATGTATTAAACAGGCCGGGTAACATACGAGTGTGCCAAGAGAGTTTTCAGCCATATCACCGTTAATTAACCCTTTCATTCCCAACTTTCCAGGAGCTCTCTCAATGACAAGTAAAATCATCTGGTGTTAAACACTCACAGAGTAAAATAATAAAGTACAGAAAATTCCGTATTTGGGAGTGAAAGGGTTAAACTACAAACTAAGGCAGTCAGTCACTTTCAAAATCTACCAACAACATGCAAGAACACCTTGATCAAAAGGCAAAGCTGTTGAACTTGAAACAAAAATTTGCTGGAATTTGAAGATAAAATTAAAATACCTGAATTTGGGTAATTAATTACTTATATTTAATACATTGCAAACAGGACAACCATTATAAACTGTTGTTGATGCATGTTGCTCTTATTTATATTTATTTACAAATGTATTGTGTCAGTGAGCCCTACTCAAATGACTTGGAAAAATAAGTGTACATACATAGATAAATATATAAAACTTTGTATCTGTACATGTATATACAGTTAGCAGCCTTGCTCCTTGAGGATGAATACTGTCTTCATATTAGAGTTACATAATGCCTATCTTAAAGCCCATCCTGCATGTATAAATGTTCAAATCTCCATGCAACAAGGCAACAACATATGAAAAGGATTACGGTACTATACTTTATTATATAAAATAGAGTGTTTTATTGATTTTTCCACCACTAATAAAAGTGATAATCTCACATGTGCGATTATTTATGATAATCGCACATGTGACGATTATCGCTGAATCAGCATTATAGTTTAATGCAATTTTTGCAAGGCAATAGGACAATTTTTTTATATAATAAACTGAACAATACATGGATGCTTGGAAATATGAAATTTATTTCTTGTGTTGAACAGGATATGTCACTCGTTCGCTTCGCTCACTCGTGAGATATCCTGGTCAACACTCAAAATAAATTTCATATTTCCGCACATCCATGTATTATTCTCTATTTATATTTTATTAAATTTTTAAAGTTATTCAGATTGTATAATTCTATTTTGCCTGAATCTCAAAATCTGTGTGAACTATTTGTCCAAATGACTCTGTCTGCTGCAGATTCTTTAGGGGGGCACATACCCCCTCAGCCCGCATATGTCTATAGGTCAAATGAACTTGCAAACTGCTGAATGAACTTTGAAACCGACTGTAATACATGAACAGAAAGAAACATTGGTCGAATTATTGAAGTATTACACAGCACGCAAAGTATTAATTTGTGATTTCATCTATCCCTGCTTTTTAATTACTGTATAATCATGTATTATATATCTGTCTGTGTTTATGTTAAACAAAGTTTTTCACAAAGACGTTTGTCACTGCAGCTTAACAATCCCGGTAGAAAAAAGTGGGCTGAAGCCTCCCCCGTCCCCCCCGTCGGTCCCTCGCCAAGTTAGTACATTTATTGCTTAACAGTTTATAACACTGCTAGTGCCACAGAAGGTGGAAACTAACCCAGTTTGCATGTAGAATTTAGGGGTTTTACTAGGGTTAGGTGACCTAGAAAATAAATCCTGCTCAAGTTAGGAACACAAGTGGTTTGAAGCCTTTTATTTGGTTAGGCGTATCTTTTTAAAGTGTCAAGAATGCAGTCGATTATAGAATTATTTAATCGAACCGAAACTGTCAAACTGACACACAACTGTTGCTACGCGAGCGGATGACTAAAAAGTAATATGTTTATCGCAAATCCGTCAACATGAATGGTTTAATAAATGCGTAAACTACTGCAGGCAAAACCACTAAATATACTTACAATCAAAGGCACGTTCGCTGTTCTCACTAGCATCCACAGGTATGAGTACAATTCTTGGAGTTGATTCACTAGACTCAGCCATCGTTTTATTTTCAAAGGCGGTTGGAATCCTCAGTTAGTTCAAATTACTGTCCGAAGCGGAAATTCCTACTTTCCAACTGTATTTATTTCCACCAAGATCGGCGCAAATATGCAGTTTATATTCACAGATACAGTACCCAGGCATATTGCGATGATTGCGATGGGTGTGGTGCACGAGGCTACGTCATCATACTCGTACCCAGGACAAAATCCGACCACTACCCAAGATGGCTGCCACCGAATTAGTTCATATTAAACTTTCGTAGATTGAAAACAGACAAAAACTTAAAGAGTTATTTTAAGAAAATTTAAACGAATGTAAGGTCACAAGAAGTACTTAATAAGGTTTAAGACGCTAATTTCTTGTATTTGTTTCTATTACTAAGCTGTAAAACCTTTAAATTTTGTTTTTCTTCAGTGCCATTGTGCCAACAACGAAGAAACTTCACGATAATATAAACTGTAAAACAGACTATAAGATCTACGAAGAATTCAATGCCAAGTCTTAAATTGTACCTTGTATAGTGGCTTAATGCCTTAACAATATCTCGTGTTGTGTACTTGCCATCTTTTGACTGTATTAAAATGTATTTGTTGTTAAACAGTGAAAACTAAACGAACCGGCATCTGTTGTTTGCTTTACGGCTTTTCCAACTCCCCCGGCACAGAGTACTTAATCACAGAATAGAAATACAACCAAGTCCAACTCGAGTGACAACTTGTCCGCATTTCTTCAATGCGCAGGCGCGATATTTTAATTTTTACGCCATCCTACGCAATTCTCTTTCTTTTAAACTTACAACTTTTAAAACGCTTTTAATTAAATATTATAATAACGCACTTGTACATTCCTATGACCCTGAAGATCCTCGTTCATGGAGAACAATTTGCCCTTCCTGCAATACTGCTCGCAATGTGTCAGGATTATTAGAATGTTGCTTCTAATCTTGATTCGCCGGCATTAATTATGTAATTAGTTAGTTAGTTAGTTAGTTAAGACTTTATTTCAAGAGGGTAGTACATAATAGTGTTAAATACACTAATAAACTTGTAGCCCTCAAAATTACTAAATCTAAAATACATGAAATACAATTACAATTTACAATATTTACAATTAAAAAAATAAATCAAAAATAAATATGTAAATATATAGAAAAGGCTAAAATTAAGGCTGAAAATGATAAAGAGAAAGTTGTTTATCTAGTAATAAATCTTGATATCTGTTCTTAAATAAACGCGCACTTTTTTGTCTCCTGAGGTGTAATGGCAGACTGTTCCATAATTGTGTGGTTGTTACGCTAAATGTTTTTCCTCCTTCCGTCTTTCTCACAAATTTTGTGCAAATGAAATTTAAGTTTGCATATCTAGTATTTCTACTATGGAATTCACTATTTAATTTCAACGTTTCATATATATCTATCTATTCTATTTTGTTTTAAGTGTGTGTTGGGCCCGCAGTAATTGGCTTTTGCTGTTGCGGTGTCCCTGCCAAAACTGTTTTCGTTCTCATATAATTATGTTTGTAATTGTAATGTGTAACTGGCAAAGCTAATAAAATAAATAAAATAATCCTGGCAATTAAGTTCCCCCGGCAGTTTTAACCTTCTTTTGAAGGTCCAAACTGCTGGGGGAACTTGCCAGGATTGCGTAGGATGGCGAGGAATCAAGATGCGCGAGGCGACATGCGCGAGGATAGAAACTTCAAAGGTTCCGACGCGAGTTGGACTTCTGGTCGTATTTCTATTCTGTGATTTAATATTCCGAATTCCTCCCCCCGGATAATCTGACTGTGCTGACGTCAAGATTGCTTATGCCAGTCAACTCAGTTAGAATTGGGAACAAGTTCTAAGGTTACCCAGACGGTAAAGTGGGTCCCCTATAATCCCCTGCTAACCCCCCCTGCGAATAATCCCCTGCTAACCCCCCTGCGAATAATCCCCTGCTAACCCAGGGTAGTTCTAAGGCAGTGAACTCGATGTAAGTTAAAATGTGATACCTGGAACGCTAACGAAGAACCAAAAAGTGAGGCAAAAAGTTCCAGGCCCTGCGCGGTTTGCAGGTAGGATTCAGTCTCCCACAAAATGTTTTTTACACGGTCGCCCGTCTTGAACGAACTCCACAAAGGCTCAAAAAGCCAGGGTGCATTCCATGTAGGTCACGCCGACGATCTTCGGCGTGAGTTTCAAACGGTGCTCGGCGTGCTGGTTAGCGTTAGCTGGCTCGACGTTAGCGTTCCAGGTATCAGATTTTAACTTACATCGAGTTCACTGTTCTAAGGCCGCAATGCGTCATATGTTCCACTTGACTGCTGGCCATAGGGAATGGCCTATCCAGTTTATAGACTTTATATAGAGATCAGTGGGTAGAACCTCTTAGGGTAGATATTCTGTAGATAACAAAGCATGCCCCTCACTGTAATCAGCATATATTGCATGTTTATACTACCATTTGCCACCTGCCTTGCACTGTCAATAAATGAGTTCGTGATATGAATTGAATCATGAACCCATTTTTTGACAGGTGACTGATAGCGGTTACGTGTGGCACGGTGAAAGGTATAGGTTGCAAATGGTGAGTATTAAATTGCGCGCCAATTCATGCATGGTTAGGAAACTCTACCCGTGTGCATGTGCGATTGGGGTTAGGGTTTTATGTTGGAATTAGGTTCAATATATCCGTCTAGTAAAACGATTCCACCCTTCCTTCTGCAACCGCCAAAAGTTAAAAGTCAAAATACTACCGATTATGCAGCTGATTAGGGATAGGTACCATCGGCCATGCAATAATAAACATGAAGCATTGAGGCCTGCATTCAGTTCTTGCATGAGCGATATAATGCTCCAGAATTTGCTGCGTAGTTGGTGATTGCATGGGCAAATTACGCAGTTTACCCTGCGTTGCTGGATTGAGAGTACTGTACTACAGTAATAGATAAAGTATGAACAGCGATCTGTCATACTTATGTTTATCACTAAACGAGGTCAGAAAGTATTAGCTTTCTAATATGCACATAAAAGAATATTCAAAGTAGTCGCTGTGGTCTATGGAAAGACACGTGACTTATGTATAGTGCACGTTTCAACTTTCAACTCTGATTGACGACATGCAAATATTAATGAGTTTGTCTCACCCCCCACGTGACCCTAACCTCTGGCCTAGCACCCGGGTCAATGTTAACCTAGGTTTACAAGCAAAATTTCACAGGTAGGGTCACCCTGCTGCCTGGGTCAACTTTATTAGATGTGGTTACTAAGCACTAACGACGACAAGCAGGCAAGAAGCCTGGAACTACAATCCTGGACAAAACTGTTGGGCCACTTTGCCGATTTTGACGATTTTCGCATAGTGTCCCAAGCACTTTTGTCCAGGATTGTAGCAAAAAGTTGTCCCAGGTAGGCGAGTTATGGTGAATTATCCCTACCAAACGCATTTACAAGGACAAAACATAACCCGGCTACTAAAAAAAACCACGAAATTTACGAGAGCTAGGGTAACCCGGGTGCTAGGGTAACCCTACCTCCTTTTAAACAGGCCCTTAGGCTAATTTTCTTCTAATAGTTTGGCGCAGATACATGTACGCCCGAGCGTACCTATTTTTTGGGTTTAGATTAAAATTATAAAGAATGTCGTTGAAAGTCGTCCGACGATGTCGAACTTTCATCGAACTCAGAGGCTGAAAATTCAGAAAATATGCCGTGCTGCGCCAGACTCGTCTTAAATTAATAGCGGGGGGCCGGGGGGTTGCAGGCGCAACGGGAAATTGAGGTTGGTAAATTTTGACGGTGCATTATGGGAACACAGAATGATCAAAGGCACCGCGCAGTTACTCGTCAAAGCACCGCGGAAGATGCTTCACAACCCCCCCCCCGTTAGTCTAACTCTAACGTTAGACTAACATGACTGTAGTTAACATTTATTTATCCATTAATTAAATTATAGAATATACAGAATGGTGAAAAAAATGAAAAAGAGCACGAATTCAAAACCCCGAGGGGTTTGAAAACGTTCTCCCCAGGTTCTCCCACATTGACCAATGCGCTGTCACAATTAAACGTAACAGATTATATCTATTATAGTATATATAATATTGTGTAAGATGTATATATTTATTTCACGCATTGCATTAGATTGTATGTCCAGTAAATTATTTGAACCACAGTAATTAACTTTTAGACATCTTAGGGACGACAATAACCGGAACATTAGCATGATGTAAAACATAATCGCTGACACTTCCCAAGATAGTTCGCCGAATAACGCCCAGTCCCCGGCTCCCGATTACGATGCAATCGACAGTCTCGTGTTTGGCATAATTACAGATTGACTGGCCTGCGTTACCACCATGAATGTGTATTTTAGCTGGTGTCTACAAAAATTAATAAAATATTAAATTAAAAATCAGATCAAACGAAAACTGAAAATTGCCGGGTAACACAACGTTTAACAGTTTTGAACTGGCTGTATTGGAGGTGTGCATCTTACGTCATTGCCGCCATGTTGGATGAATGATCAACTACAAGGGCTTCGAAAATTTGAAACGTACGAATTTTATTTGTCTCACTCATACACGGAAATCTGTTTCGGCAGTATATCCAACCTTACTATATATATATATGTACAGTGTGTATAAAAAAAACCTGAACCCTTAGAAAACAACCTATTGTAGTAGTTTGAAAGCCCTAAAAGCGCTGCGTTATAAATTAATCGGCACATAAGTTAAACGAAGCGAAAAAGCTTTTAAATTAAATACTTTCACCATGCATACACTTCAAGTTATCTTAATTTCCCAGGTGTATAAGACCGTGTGTTTTACGCATCTGTGGGTTCAGCGAAGTGCTTAGGGCTTTCAAACTACTACAATAGGTTGTTTTCTAAGGGTTCAGGTTTTTTTGATACACACTGTATAATACTTACATAATAAACACGGCTATGTGGTGTATAGGTGGTGTACAACCAATCCCTTGAGATTCGAAGGACAAAGATATTTTCGCCATGTGGGATGAAATTATAATTGCAGTATACGTACTGTATATGTAGCGCATGTGATACGTTTGTGAGCTTGCACCATGTGTGCATGCACGAAACCGATTGGAACCCTCGTGCACAGTGCGAAAGTGATAAAATTCAATGCAATTACATTCTTTCAGTCGGTTATAGATACAGATACAGATTTTAATTACTTCTTCCCACAAGGGGTTTTTCAAGAGCAATTTACATTACTCAATTTCAAGTGGCAGAGTCGGAGGCATATTAGGGAGTTTACGATCTACGACGGCAACCTCGACGACGCGGCCATTCAAACAAAACAATTCTTCCTTTAAAAGAAAGAAAATGAATAATTTGCAGTCCCAAGAGAAATCTTTAAGTCGTCCTCGTTATGTTTACAACGCCATTGAGTGCATTTTCACGTCTTCATGACGACGTTAAGTCATGAACCGATGAAGGCTGTTGCTTATGAATGCCTTCAACACTTTCAATGCAATCATTTTACGAGTTGTCGAACGTTTTAAAAGTCATAAAATAAGCTTTGAGTGCAAACAGGGAAGTTATTCAACCGTGTTTTCTTTTAAATACCAAAATTTATATCGCGTTGTCCACTGCCGTCGTCGTCGTAATTCGTAAACTCCCTATTTAAAGGTGCTCGAAGCAGCCGCCCTACGACACATTTATGACACACGTGTCAGACCACGAATCACAGACCTAGGTGTTGATTTTATGGAGGGAGGAAAACCGGAGAACCCGGCGAAAAACCCTCGAAGCACAGGAGAGACCAACTAAACTCTACTCACATGAGTGTTCCATGGTGAGAGGCAGCGCCCTAACAGCACACGCCACCCGTGCTTCCCGGTTCCTGGTTATTTTTGACGAAAATGTTTAGAAGTTTGTTCCAAAGTACGCAAATTCGTTTTAAATTATGCAATTTGATTGCCTACTAGCCACCAAGTAGAAAATCAAAATATCAAATGTGAAGGTCAAAACAAACCATTAATGCAAACTTCGGAACGAATTTGAAGACATTTTTGTCAAGTAACCTGAACTGTGTCTGTAAAATTAATGTGTGATTTTATTTACATGCAGTCAAAATGGAAATAATTTCCCAGTTCTTCTTCTGTAGTTCGTTGCGTATTACTGTATTTCTGTAGCCGCTACAGAACTACCTGAGAAAATTTTTTTGGCGAAAACTGTACCGAGAAAACTGTAGCTTTAAATGGCATTTAGTCATGATATAATGGATGTTTATCCCAAATCGATACCAACAGACGAATATGCATTAAGAATTGGCGACTTTTATCGCTAGCTTTCCTCACGCGGCTTCAGTAGCGGCTACAGAAATACAGTAATACACAGCCATGACAGAAGTGGAAGTGGGAAGGTATTTCCATTTTGACTGTAAAAACATCAGTATTTATAGACAGTATAAGTGTTCGGATAAACGTTTTTGTCATTAATTTAGGTTCGCTCCCTAATCATCAGTAATTAATTTCAAAGAATTAAGCTATTGAACCCCTCCCCATTTTTCTATAATGTGAGCGCCTCTATTATTGAAAATGGTTGCATAATGAGGTTTGACAGCTTGCCTGCATCTAATTTGATAAAAAGTGTATCCTCAACACATACATGTGCTGCTTCACATTTTTCTTTGTATTTGGCCTCAAGGTCTTTCAACTTTTTCTCATGTTCTGCAACGATTCCCTTCCATTCTTCTGTTCCTATGGCCTCTGCATTGAATACATTTTAAAATTAATTAGTATAAATTATATTTAAGAAATAGATGTTTATATAGCGTCAATATAGCCTGTTTAAATAAGATAAAATAGAATAGAATAGAATAGAATAGAATAGAATAGAATAGAATAGAATAGAATAGAATAGAATAGAATAGAATAGAATAGAATAGAATGGAATGGAATGGAATGGAATGGAATGGAATAGAATAGAATAGAATCGGGAATATAATGGAATGGAATATAATGGAATAGAATATAATGGAATAGAATAGAATGGAATAGAATGGAATAGAGTGGAATAGAATGGAATAGAATCAATGGAATAGATTGGAATGGAATAGAATAGAATGGAATAGAATGGAATGGAATAGAATAAATGGAATAGATTGGAATAGAATAGAATGGAATAAACTTTATTTAAAGAGTGTTATAAAGTACAAAGTACTAGACAAGTAACAAACTTGTTTGGCCGTTTACATTAGGTACGTTCTTTCAAGTAAATCAAATTACATGAATGTTAGCTTAACATATGGTAGCTTATTTGTAGTAAATCAAATTACATGAATGTTAGCTTAACATATGGTAGCTTATTTGTAGTAACACAGTTGGCATAACACTAGCTATTACCAGAGACGTAGCCAGGATTTTGAAAGGGGAGAGCCGAAATCAAAATAAATTTTAAGGGGGTCCCCACCGGGAAATTTTGAAATCGAGAGTCACTGAAATGCCATTTCCTGGCTCTTGGAGGAAGATTTTACAGACTCTAAAGGTTAAAAAACGTCATATAAAATACTCAAAACACGCAAACGTCACATAGATACACAAAATGCATACACTCAGTAGATTGAATACACTGTTTACAGTTTATTTCCTGACAATTACGATATTGCATCAGTTTTGTAGTTACATGTCTGTTGTTTTATATCAAAAGGGGTGAGCCGCGGCTCCCCCGGCTCCCCCCCTGGTTGCGTCCCTGGCTATTACATCCAACAATATGTCATGCACATACATACGTGGAAAAGAAGGAAAGTGAAGTTCATGGGAGTGAAACACTAACAGTTTGTCTCCATCTTTTTTTACGTTTTCCAGACACCCTAAAGATATAGGATACATTTTGATATGATAATGAAGCAGTGTACTTAAAAATCCCAGTTCCTATGCAGTGCTAAAAACAGCCCGACAAATCCCATACCCATTTCACCCTTCAGAGACGTTCTCATTTCTCTCTGACGATGGGCCTTCGGCAATATTTTCGGCAGTACTCAAACCTTACTGTATTTCGATTTGTATTTCAACACTGCCTATGCAGCACACTATTCAGTTATTAACTCAAATATCTCAAATATAGACAGTACAATTCTTCATGCCCCCGAAACAATTCCCCCCCCCCCGAATTTCTGTGGTCGAGGTTACGTCGACGTCTGCACGTGGGTACGTGCAAGTCTGCACGTACTGTGTTCAGTGATAATACTGATCTATTAATTTTAAAAATATCTTTTTGGGTAAAAGCAATGCTATTAAGGTCGTTACAATTGACGTTCATCCGAAGTTGGGTGTCATTTGGAGGATTCAGTACGTACATTTGCCAGTACGCGGTGTATGATCTCGTGTATAACAACAAAATAAACATGTAAATTTAATAAACCAAACTTACAATCAAAAGCATCTTCACTGTGTTGGCTGGAATCAACAGCAATCATAATGAGCCTTTTTGGTTTGACTTCTGCTTGTTCAGCCATAATGTTGTAGCGTATTAATTTAATCCGAGTATCCGACTATTAAAAATATAAACTCACGAGCCACGACAGGACACGAGGCAGAACTACAATAATGTACTACATAAGATAATAGAGTGCTGAGCAATAGCAGACGTGTAATATTGCATGCGCGATACACAACTGTATTGGTCACATTATTTCGCTAGCAACCAATTGCATTCTTTGTTGACGCTTTGAGCTAAAACATGCGAAAATACACGCACAATATATATATATATATATATATATATATATATAGTAATACTTGAGCGTTTGCTGTGAGTCGAGTTCAAACAGAGTCTATAATTTTTACAATAGATTTCTCAGAGTTAAAGATAAAGATTAGAAATCTTGCCTTGTTTTGGTTAGCTGGTCAATATATTCATAAACCGCTTTTTTGTAGCCATATATAGCTATATAGCCCATAGATAGGCACACTGACTCAGACAAAGTCAAATGATGAATAATTTAACTTCAAAGCGATTTTTCGATTGTGAACAGCTTTCTCTTTTAGCCAGCCAATAAACATAAGCTAATTTATAATTCAAGACGAGGTTTGTGCGAGAGTCAGCAGCAGATGATATTGACTGAATCAGTGATATTCACACTGAGGAATATTCAGAATGGCGACGTCTCGCGTGAATGGCCTAGTGATAGTTGCTGTTGATGGAAGCAAATACAGTGATTATGCTCTCGACTGTAAGTTTTTTCATCCATCACTTTGTAGTTTCTAACATAACGTATATCAGCTAAAATTTTAGGTGGAAAATATCTCGAAACCCGAATCTTGTCATACATATGCATTGTGTCAGTGTGTGCAACATCTTGATTGCATTTCCTATGTCCATAGTGTCCATAGCATGCGTGCATGAAGTGCATGCATATTTCAGATTCAGTGAAAGTGTGAAATCACTGAAACGTATCAGTGAATAGGCACAGACTATAATATTATAACACTATACCTAAATAGCCTAGCTATATAAATAAACACGTCCAGAAATAGTACCTAAATAAACATGCACCAGAAATAATAACGAAGCTGAGGATGTCTATCGGCCTCTATCGGTGATAAAGCATCTATTTATCCATTGCATGTAACTTCATACTTATGGTATTATTCAACAAAGCCTGTGATCTCTAACTGTATTAATCCAAACTTTCATTCCATGACAGTAAAAGTAGTAAAAAGATCTGAAAGTGGATTCTTAGTAAATAGTAAATACTATGATTATTTAAAAGTAATACCCACTCAGATCCAGTTGCAGAATTGAAAACTTGTACAAAATATTAGTGTTTTGTGTAGAGTTCCCAAAGTAGCGCGACGCAACCCCCCCCCCCCCCGCGAAAGTAACGACCACCCGAAAGTTACGCTTACAACTTATTAAGATCTTATTTAAAAAACAATGGTATATAAAGATGCCGCATATATATGTATGCATGCGGTATTAAGTCTTTAAATACAAAGTTTCAATATACAAATTCTCATGGGCTTGTGATAACTAAATTAAACAGAAACAAACTCAATAAATAAGCATGTGTATGTGTGATAATTCATATTTTCATATATCTGAAACTCATTAATAATTATAAGATCAAATCAAATGAGGCCAAGTAGCTACTGTAAAAAAGAGCTTTTTTTTTTTTAAACTTTTTATCAATTTTAATAAACTCATTTTTACAGTAGCTACTTGGCCTCATTTGATTTGATCTTATATATATTTTACATTATGCTACTGAGGGACAACTTCATTCGATTATCATTAATAATTCATGAGATAATCAGCCAATTACAATAGTTCATTCAATCACCTGATTGAAGTTGGGTACTCCAGTAAAGGTGTTACACGATGCGATTTTTCTTGCAACTTGCAACAAATCACTGAATGTTGTAAGTTGCAAAAGTTTGATGGGTTCTACTTTTTGCTGCAACTTGCGATTTCTTTTCCATATGTAAATTTGTTGCAAATTGCAAGAAAAATCGCATCGTACAACAGCACCTTAAAGCCCAAGATATTAGATGAAAACCGGTGTTCATCTAATTCTTAAGATCTTAATTATCTATGCAAAATAAACAAGTTGCTGTATGAATAAATTTTACACACACTCATGAATAAAATCTCATGAGGGTTTATTTTAATTGTATTTTTCAATTGAAATCGCTCGATTGAGATGCCATATCTCCAAAACAAGAAAACCACTCGGCCTTCGGCCTCGTGCTTTCATCATGTTTTCTCGTGTTTGGATCCCCTGATGAAACACTCAAACTCGTTGTTGATATATTATTAGCGTAATACCTGCATGATCGCCTCGGATTCTTTTGTTCTTCAAGGGAATGTAAACCCCGTATTTCCCTCATCGCTCATGCAAGAGGGAAATTTTCCCTTTGTCTTCTAATTTTCCCGTGCATGTTGATGAGGGAAAATTAGAAGACAAAGAAATCCTTTGTCTTCTTCTAAATTTCCCGCTTGCATATATTCTCCCTCATCAACATGCACGGGAAAATTAGATGCAATTTCTCTGATCAACCGTGTAAATTTTCTGTCGGTAAGATTCTCAAAGTTTTCCTCGGCGATCATAATATTACAAACTAATACCATGACTTGAGGGAAATTAGCGATTAAATTTCCCGCAGCCGAGGGAAGGTTTGTGAAAGTCCGAGGGCCCGCCGGCCCTAAAAACGGCTTCCTAAAATAACGGTTTCCCGAAAGTAACGGTTACCTGGAAAATAACGGCTTCCCAAAAGTATAACTACCCGAAAGTAGTGGCCCGATGGGCGATAATCTCGAAAGTAACGGGGGCCGCTACTGTGGGAAACTCTACTGTATTTGTCCATGATTGTGATCATCGATGACGTTTGACTAACTGAAATCGAAACAGATCTCATGTTCTGAAACCAGTGTCAACATGCAGTATGCAAATCCGTATACGTTACAAGTGCTCTATCGAACAATCGAGCAGATCGACCTAGCTATTACCACGTTTAAACTTTCGGGATCACTAAAATTTGATAATTTTAAGGTTAGGGTTTGGGTTTGGGTTGGGATATATGGTTACGATTATAATTAGAGTTTTGGCCAGCGTTACTAGCCTGTAAACAGACTGCCTTTTGCGATGTTGGCCGCTAATTTTTTAGTCAGGTGCATGGTATAGGCAGATGCAGTAGCTTCCATCTACGTACGTTGCTTTGAGTTCCGAAAATTTTGGCATTAATCTCTGTCAGGGCAGTAGATAGCGGGGGGGGGCAGCAGGGGTAACTGCCCCCCTGCCCCCCCGAGAAAATCCGAAATATGATTTTTATAATGTTGATTATTATTTTTTATTGGTATTCAGACAGTTAATAATTGCGCAACAACATCACATTTTTCCCAGAGTTACAGAATAAAGAATTAATTAGTCGTTTAATATCATAATTCTGGCTGGGTCAATAAGGCTGGGCTCAATCGTGGGCCGGGGCGGATGCCCCCACACTTTAGGTTTCGTGCCCCCCCCCCCGCTTCCGCCGCCCTTGGATTTACTTAAGATTTGTATGTTTAAAGCACAAAATTTGAAGTAGAAATTGTTTTTTTTTTTGTTTTTTTGCAGTATTAGCTTCTCATAAGCTATATTGAAACTGATCTGTATAGACTGTAGCTATAATTGAACTTCCTAATATTGCATATTGAACGCCATTGCTGGAATTACTATGGAAAATTTAATATTAGATTTGTTGGTCCTAACGTGTGGAACCAAATTGACGAAGAAATTAAGTATATAATTTATTATAATCAGCTAACTGTCTAGTCTAGCCTTTATGGTTATTACAGTTAGCTTATACCTACTTATATGTACCAAAACATCTATCAATTACTTAATGCAATGCAAATTATGGTATTAAATAAAGTCTTGTCTTGTCTTGTGTCTTGTCTTAAAAACAACCCTGTATGTGACTTATAAACCTTTTTATCTATACCAATTTTACATCAGTTATATCACATAGAAAATTACTTCTTCTACTGAAAAAATCATTTTTGTATCACAAATGATACATGCATGTCAGTAGATTTTTCCTCCCGGTAAAAATAAATGCCATGTTTTCTTGCATATAAGTACTAGATAAATATACTATAATACGATCTTTAAATCGGTTAAAACAAAAGTGGTAACTATTGAGAAAACGTTAATATTAATAATTTAAAAGACACATTATATTGACAACATAGATAACCAATCTACCAATAATATAACATCAGCCTGATAATGTTTCCACGGTTATTCAATCAAATTTATCTCTAGGCAAATGTCGATGTTCGTTTAATGTTTCTATATAGGCATACGTAGCAGCAATTCGTTTTTTTTTTATCTATCCCATAGTTTCGTAGTTTGGACTGAACAAAATGTCATCAGTTATCTATATGTCATCAGCTGTCAGAATTCTTAATTATTTGGGTAAAATTAATACTTGTGGCCCTGAAAATTATTGACCCAAAGGCAGAGAGTGTCATCACCTAGAAGGTGAAAACATTAAAAATACAAATTAAAGTACGTCTTTTAGTTTTCTCAGAATGTTTAACAATGAAAATCTATATACGTTATCAAAAAGTATTAATTTGGAAGAGAACAAAACACTTGTATTGGTTTCAGCCACTCAGGCTTGTTATGTCATTTGCATGCAGATATAATCACAAAAAATAATGAAATAGACTAGAAATCAAAATTAATTTGTTGTTTTCATATACATACTTTGAAATATAGGAATTCGAATAAAATATGAAACTTTTAATGAAACTCCATTGGATTAAGGCCACCAGTATACACGTGCCGTGCGAAATCACCTCCCCCGGGTGACGGGCTACAAGTCCTACAAGAAAAAACAAGATTTAGTATATCAACTGATCACCGACCAAGCGCGTATCATGTCTGGCAGTCTCAGTTTAAATAATTTATTAACATTGTGTGTTAATTCATAATTAATGCACATGCAGTTTCCCTCGATCAGCTGCAAGTTTAACCGCAAAGTTGAGTGTTGTGAACCTTTATGATTTGCTTTTCAAAGGTTAACCTAATCTTACACAAGGGAATATGCGTCACTTAGCGCAGTGTCGGAAGAAGGGCTTCACTCTCTCTCTCTCGTTTAGTGCGCATACTTTCCTCTTCAGTATTATTTGAACCTGTCTGACACCAGATTGCTTTATATATGACGTCATTATAATTTAATACCTCGGATTATGTTATCATGGCGACGAAATTGGGATCTTTTCCAGAAATTAGAAGAATATCAATCTGTAAAAGAACGTTGACCGCCTGATCTGATTGTCTGCTTTTGTTTTAAAAAATAAGGTCTTCGTTAACATTGCCGAAGGTCATTTCGGTAAAGCGCTCTCAATTCGTCAGAATTTATGCCACAAAAATAAAATAGATATCGTTAGAAAGTTATATTAATTTGTAGAATACAATGTTGTATTTTATTTTGCGATAAACACAAACCATTAATCGTTGTGAATTTTTAAATTAAAACCAGAGGGCTTCAATCGGGGCGACTCAAGTAAAAAGCGTTTTATTTTTTTGCAGTTTAATTTCGAGATAAATTCTCAGCAAAACGGTGTCAGCGTTTTTTTATATGTCGAATTTTGCTGATTTTATTGATGACCAAAATTGAAAATGCTGGTTTTCGATCAATATTCGGACAAAATAAAACCAGGCAATAAATAAAGAAAACGCTGACACCGTTTTGGTGGAAATTTATCTCGGAATCGTACTGCGAAAACTTTTTTTGAACAAAATGAAACGCTTTGTTCTTAAGTCGGCCCGAGTCATGAAGCCCTAGTCATGAACCCCGAGTCATGAAATTCGCAATTATTATTGGCTTGTGTTTATCGCAAAATCAAATACAACATTGTATTCTACAAATTAACGTATAATTAACTTTCTAACGATATATCTATTTTATTTTTGTAGCACAAATTCTGACGAATTGAGAGCGCTTTAACCGAAATGAATCTGCAAACCTTAACCGAAGACCTTAAATCAAACTAAAATTAAAAGGTCGACTTTGCTTCTGTTCGCTATCGAGGCACAACAGTTGCGTTTATTAATTTAAAGTTTATGTTGCGCGATCTAATACGTATTTAAAATTCTAATTTTAGTCTATTTGAAAAAGCTGCATAGACCAGGATTTACAGTTGGACTACTTCATTCTTATGAAAAACCAGATATCGTCATACGTGCACCGGGTAAGAAGCAAGTGACTGTAGAGTGTAGACTAATAATAATAATAATAATAATAATAATAATAATAATAATAATAATAATAATAATAATAATAATAATAATAATAATAATAATAATAATAGTGCTAGTAATAATGATAGTAATAATAATATGCTGCATAGTACATTTAGTATTACTAAACAAATTTGCAATAAAGCTTTAACTAAACTTTGTGTTTTTTTTAACAGTGGGTGTTGGAGTACTGAATGTTCATGATATTGAGAAGAAATTCCGTACTGCTTGGGATAATGTTGATAAGATCATGACTAAATATAAGAAAATTTGTGAAGAATTTGGGGTAAGATTACACGCGTAGATCAAATTGTAAAATATTTAGAACAGTATAATATGGGGAGAATAGGGGAGAATAGGGGATAGAATGTAGGAGGTATTGAATAGGGGAGGTACGAAAGATACAGAGTGGGTACGTAATTAACACAGGTAGAATCAGGTAGAATGAGGTCAGCTTATGATTTTAATTAAAGGATCGGATTTTATAGATAAGGTTTTGTTTCAGTTTTGTTAAATAGCTAGTTAGCTAATTGGTGATCACTGCTCAGAGCACGGGTATGTGCAACCCTTTCAGTATATGTGGGGACATCATGTGTTCGCCGTTATTATTATAAAGACTGACAAATGATTGAATGTTTTTTCAGGGAATTAAGCAAGAGACCTGAGATTCGGTTCCTGATTTAGATAACTTTTTACAACACTGCAACTGTTAGACATTGAAGTAATTCAACTTAAAATCGGAAATAATTTAAAAATTTACTTTTTTTTATATTCTGAAGGTTGAAAGTGTAAAGGAATTTTCTGAACATGGAAAGACACCAGGAGAAGCCATATGTGCCGTTGCTGAGAGAGAAAATGCTGCATTTGTTGTCGTAGGCAGTCGAGGTCAATCGACTTTACGTCGTACATTTCTCGGCAGCGTTTCTGATTATGTTTTAAACCATTGTAAAACAGCTCCAGTTCTTGTTGTTCCCTTGGCACCTTCATAAAAGATCATAAAAGAAAAGTTACACTATGCATGACCTACATAATATCATGTGTAGACATATTATAATTGGGTCCTATAATCATACTGTAATTATATATAATTAAAAATATAAAGAAAGCAGAATATTACTAAATGAAAACTGGAAAAAAAACTTAGTTGTGGCTGTCAAGATTTTAGATAACAATAATATTGACGATGAATTCTTTGTTTGAATTATATTTGCATGCAGTACCGTCGAGACGGGGGGGGGGTTCCGGGACATACCCAATCAGAACTCTTTTCCATTCCATATTCCCAGCACCTGGGATCCTCCACGGTGGGGTGGGGTGGGGAGGGTGTAGGCAGGGTAATTACCCCGGCGCAAAACAGTTTAGTCTATGAAGATATATCATATATTATAATAATTACCAAATAATTACCAAATCTAATGCGAATGCGATAGTTTGTGTTTGGTTTATTCACTTCAAGATAACGCTATTGAAACTAAAAATATCGGAGGGGGCCCGCATGCAAATTATGACTCGGGGCCCGTTCTGGCTCTCGACGGCCCTGTTTGCATGGTGACAAATTGTAACAGAAGCACGAATTTGTGGTAACACCACGTTTATTATTTATTGTTCAGCTTTCCACCACTCAGGCCTTCATCTAGAGCAAATGTCAACACCGTTTTTAATGTGTTTTGACATTTTGAGCCAATTTTTGCAACTTTGTGTTTACAGGAAATGCGCGCGTATTTCACTCAATCAAAAAAAAGGGAAAAAAAGCTTAACTCTTTCCTGTCCGAATCGGTCTTTAGCATTTTATTCTGGCTAACGCCAGACGATTTTATTCACCTCTCGGAAAGGAAATACACCAGCGCCCTATTTGCGCAAAGATTTAGACCGGCCACCGTACTATTAAAAGCGCTCGCAAAAAAGTACGTTTAGTCGCAATCTCGTTTTTAGTCGTTTATATATTTGCTAGATTCCAGTCCCTTTTGCGGAGAAAACCAAGATGGCGGACTGAAGAAGCAAGAAGCTGTAGTATTTTTTAGCGTCTTTCAACCATGAAGAATGATAGTGACATTTCGGTAAGGCGATGTTTCTCTCTTTTTATTGAATTATTTAACTGGTGTTGTTTTGGGGTTTATGTGAATTGTTGAAAGTTCAAATTTAATACAGCTATTAAAACAGCAAATGAGTCACTTGTTTATATTTATTAATCGCGTTACCCATTGGCATTAGACACTAACAAAGTCTGTTGCAAAGCAAAGCAGTTGAATACACTGTACAAGAGTTTTCGATCCACATAAAATTTCATACTTTAATAGTCCACAAAAACTGATCAATTTTAGTAAAAGAATTTTAATGCTAGCCATACATTTTTAATCTTATTTAATAAGAAGAAAATCTGACAATGATTCTGAAATTTTTATTTCTTAACCTATTATGCAAACAATGGTTGGACAAGTTTTTATTACTAATAGTAATTTTAACAAACATACGGTATTAAGTTCAATAAACTATTTAAATTGAAGTTGGTTGTCCCAAAATGAGAAGGAGGATACTTTTAAAGGTGATGTACAGTCCGTTGCACATGTACGAAACTAATGTTTACATCTAAATTTACAAAAAAAATACTAATACCTTATTCAAGATTGTAAGCTTTTCTTGATTCCCATTCATTACTTGTACCCAAAACAAAACATTTTCAGAAGAAATAGAAGAAATCCGAGGAGATATCCTCACCGAATCGCTTGGTTTTCTGCCATGTTGTTCCTAATGGTTTACATTGGGCCGAGTACTTCATATAATTATCTACGAATGTCATGTTTTGTGGACCACATTGCAGTCATGTGCAGAACGGACTGTACGTCACCTTTAAGTTTTAATACTTTGATGTAGAGAATGTTTACACTTGGAAATCAATTTGTTTAAGATTGACAAATGTCACAAACATATTTCCCAGCCTGCCAATTCATCTGGCTTCAGTATAGTTGTAAAATTAGACCAAATAAATTATTATTTTTGGCAGTTTATATATTTCGATAATTAGTTAAATCAGTTAAAATGTTAGTGTTAATTTTAGTCTTAGACCTGTGATAAACAGTGTATTTTTCATGCGCTGTATAAAATATGAGAATTACATTGATGAAAAGTACACCATCTGTAACCATTAAGTACAGCACTTGCATTAAGTTTGACAGAGCCATTAAATACGACGAGCCCAGTTGTATAATAAGACTCAACTACAGCATTGATGCAGATGGCGTACTATTCATGCACTGAATGAAATACAAACATTAATTTAAAATATGACCATAATAGGTTTTTTAAATGGTGCATGAAAATTACGCACAACCCATAGTTCTTATATGGTGGCTTTATTTAACATTAAAACACAATCAAGTCGGTTTTCTTTGTTTTTTTTGAGGGATTTATATCCCATAAATCCCTTATTATAAATTCATAGGATGCCTGCTACAACTATCTTGTATGGTAACGCCGGTAGCGCCCACATACGAGAAGGAGAGCAAAGGTTTGCTTTTTGCTCACGTAGTTTACGAGAGGAAGGCAAACCAATGAAAATCATCAAAATCTGTTGGTTGAGTCAGCACTTTATTACACTGAACATTGAGCATAAAATGTGGGATTGATACTGCATCAATACGCATGCCCAATGCTGTAATGATATCTGCTACTAATTATTCATCTGACTAATTATTCAAACAAGCTTGTAGAAGTCTGTGTATGTGTTCAATGAACCTTTACGTACTTCTCAAGTTTGTTTAATAAACTGCTTTGGAGTCTTATTATTTCATAAAATCCCGTTAACATTCGACATAACAATGTCCTTCGACACTCGGTAAAGGCTATTTTTTAGGAAACCTTCTTCAATCGTGTTTTAAGTCAGCTAGTAAGGTTTCTTATTATTATAGTTTATATGTACTAGTTCCTTTTCCACCATTTACTTCCAATAATCTTTTGAGTATTAAGACTAACTAGTTCGCACCTCCCACAGTCAGTTTACTGAATGACTCACTGTAAAGATAGCAAATGGTTTAACATTACATTTGTGCATCTCATTCTCAATGAAAGTGGAAAGGATGGAGAGGCTTGTTGAATAACTTGTGTAGATTTTTGGCTTTTCATATGCCCATTTAACCCTTTCACGCATGGCTTTCCGAAGACTTCTCCCCTTGACGAGCAAAATCATCTGGCGTTAGAATGAGTAAAAAAGATAAAGTTGTTGCACAACAACGATGTGCATGAAACGCCGTGAGTGATGTCACGATAGTCCATAATTTAGGACAAGCTGATCTGCTGCTTTCCCCCTCTTGGTAGATCCCCTCTTGCATCATTTTAATACTGCTTGGCTGGAAAAGTGCCATTTGGATCACAGCGGCGTATGGTGGGTTTATAAAAGGGTGTTTGGTTGTTGATTCATATTTCGCTTAAGCTAGTCATCTTTTGTATTAAAATGGCTGATGTGTTTGCGGGCACGTATATATACAGACCTAGGGAGTCCAGGAGCATGCCAATGAAAATTTCTTAATTTTAAGGTTTCACAATTAGGCAGGCCTCGAAATAAGTGCCGGTCACCGGTCATTGACTGGTAAATTTTTCAGTTTGACCGGCAAATATCGTCGCTTACTGGACATCTAATGACCGGTAAATTTTTTTAATACAAAATGCGTACAAGAGTGGGTAATTGTTTCTCAACAATTGCTTGTGTTTCATTTGGGGAGCAGAAGTCTCGCTTCTCAAAACATCGCAGGCATTGTGCCCACAGGCCACAGCCTACTATTTTAACGCTTGCAACTCAAATTACACTAGTGCGCGATACCTTGTGGCACAGAGGCTGAGCAGCAGTCTTCTGACGCTATGACAAACAATTGTTCTGTTTGCCACCGTCCAAATACCAAATATTCGTGCGTAAATTGTGCGGTTACCATTTGTAATGTGTGTTCCGTGCCTGCTAACGAAGACGATCTTGGCTATAGCGAAGAAAGTTATCGGTTTGGGAAATGCCAAATCTGTCCAACGAGAAATGCGAGTCAATATTCATCTGTGAAGTGTCAACCGCCACCACCGAAGAAAATGAAAACCAGGAACAAAACACAAGCACAACTGAGTTCCTTTTTCGTAAAACCACCGCTAAGACGTAGTGAAATTGCTGTTTTTCATCTTTTTCCCGCCAAAGAAGTAAGCATTTTCTTGAGAATGAACCTGCACAAGTACACTTAAAATAGGCGCAAATGAAAAAAAACAAACAAAAGATGACCGGTAAAAAATCTTCTGTGACCGGCAAATATAATTTTTTACCGGTCATGATGACCGGTATAATTTCAAGAATTATTTCGAGGCCTGCAATTAGGATTTCCTGCGTTTTGAGAGCACTTTTGTGAACGGAAACGGGGGCAGTCTGCACGCAGGCTAGCACTTTTGATAATCAAACAGACTTTTTCCGCTTTGGGGATGCGCTTTGCGTAGGGTGTGGGGTGCAACTCGCTTGCAAATAAGGAGGGTGACCGTTTGTTTTGTTGTTCAATATGAGTATTTATAATATGAGTAATGAAAAATTATTCAAAGACGTTTGATAGACGTTTCTCCAGCTCAAATACATGTAGTCAGAAAATGTTTCTGCGAATCATTTCTGTCAAATCAAAGTTTAACCCCATAAAAAAAGCTAAACAAATACGAAAAACACAAAAGGGCACTTAGAGACTGCATACCTTCACCAGCGGGTTGTTGGCATCATAATGAATGCAATCAAGTTGTTTTTTCTCATTTCTTCTACACGGAGAAACTTTTATGAAATTTTCATCCAATATTCAACCAAATTAAAGCAAAATTTAATGGCTTGGTCCTAGCTAGGTCCATGATTAATCTTTCCACAAACTTTCATGAAAACCTGTGAAGTACTTTGTGAAATATCCTTGCGATAGACAGACAGACAGACAGACAGACAGACAGACAGACAGACAGACAGACAGACAAACAAACAAACAGACAGACAGACAGACAAACAAACAGACAAACAAACAGACAAACACACAGACAGACAGACAGACAAACAGACAGACAGACAGACAAACAAACAAACAGACAGACACACACAGACAAACAGACAGACAGACAGACAGACAGACAGACAGACAGACAGACAGACAGACAGACAGACAGACAGACAGACAGACAGACAGACAGACAGACAGACAGACAGACAGACAGACAGACAGACAGACAGACAGACAGACAGACAGACAGACAGACAGACAGACAGACAGACAGACAGACAGACAGACAGACAGACAGACAGACAGACAGACAGACAGACAGACAGACAGACAGACGAATAGACACACAGGAAAACAGACAGACAAACAAACAGACAAACAAACAAACAGACGAACAAACAAACAAACAAACAAACAAACAAACAAACAAACAAACAAACAAACAGACAGACAGACAGACAGATAACATAACTTCCTGGCGAAGGTAAGAAATGCATATAAGAGTAAACGCGTCATGCATCGCGTCGAGTTTGGAGATGTGTCCTGACCAGAAAGAGAAAACCTAAAATAGCCTAAACTTTCATGTTTTATTTTTCCGTTGTTTAGGTGTGGATAATAGGCTGGATTGGTTTAGTAGTTATATTAACTGTTGGAACTTTTGGTTTATGGTGGTCATTTCTTATTTTTATAAATGCTATAACTTGTCTTGCAGGGTAATAAAAATACGATTACTTTTTACCATTTAGGCTTTTGTGTAGTAGATCATCAAATACGTATTGTACGATGTGCTAATTTGAACATAATATAAAACAAAACATTCCAAATAGTAGCGTCTTGTAAAAACCTTCTCTCCTCCGCAGAGGTTTCCGTGAGAGAGGTTCAAAATGGTCTGAAAACTCAGCTAAAGTTTTTGTTCTATCTTTTTGTTCACCTTTATGCATTTTTGTGCACGGTTCACGGTCACTGAACACATTGTATTTTAGCATACTGAACGAATTATCCAATAGCGACGTTTCAGTTCAATCACCCAACCGTGCTATTTAAAGTACGGTTCAACATAAAATCACAGCTCATTATAAGCGCTTTGAAGTTTGCCGAGTTTCCAGACCATATCTCTATTCACTATGACAAGACGAGGCAGCATTGCAGCAATGTAAGAGGTGCAAGTGTAAAATTCGTAATATACCGTATTTCTTTCAGCTTTGGTAATTCTATGTTGTTTTCTAGTTTTTCAATGTATCAGATTTAACTTTGCTTGTCTGTTTGGCCGTTTTCTCACCCACATTCTGAGAGATGTATATACTGAAACGGGGCAGGTGAATAGTGGTATTGCAAATCCGACGATCTGCTAATTTTTTGTCAAATCCGCTAATCTGTACTTGAAATCAGTTATTTTTGTTGAACTTTCCGATTTCGCACGGTTCGTGCCGCAATTTTCATATCAACACGCTGTTTTTTGTTACTTGTGTTTACTTGTCTATGATCATTAATTTGTTTTTCTTATAAAAGATCGGCAGTAATATAATCCGATCAATAACAAGCATTATCCACAATCCGAAACAGAAATAAGAACCAAAATCCGTAGGAAATTACAAGAAAAATCCATAATCCGAGACTTTTACAGAATCAGCAAATCCGACAGAAACTTTGGTTGGATCCGAAATTCGCACTGCTTTTTAGCGCATAACCCGCCGATCCGCAGCCTTGTTTACCCAATTACCCTCCTCCCCCTCTCTTTCGAAAACCTTGGAGTTGTTTTTCTTCCACAAAGCTTTATGATTACCACTGAGAATTTACATTATCTTGCAATACTAGGATTGTCTTGATATATTATTCTCAAAGGCATTAATAATTCATAAGATAACAAAGGAAATCAGTACCGAGACGGTGAACTGGAAACTCGGTCTTAATTAGCATAGAATTTTGCCAACTTTCAACCTGATTTTTTCATAAAATACTGATTTGTTTGAGAAGCTAGATCAAACACTCGAAAGAATGTTTCATCCGATATCCAGTCACCTCAAAATTGGTTAAAGAACTCGTCCTCCGGCCTCCGGATGAAACACTCTTCCTCGTATTTGATCTATTACGTGAACTATAAGGGCCTGTTTATATGGAGCCGAGTTACCCAGCTAGGCGAGTTGAAAAAAGATGAGTGTTTATATGAGACGAGTTACTCGGCAAAGCCGCGCGCGCATTATAATGGTTTCACATTCCATGAGTAGTTTTCCATAAGATTGTCTTCATAAGTGGCGCGTGCGCTGTTGTGACGCATTCAACTCGGCCAGCCGAGTTACCCGGCAAGAGAGTGTTTATATGGGAATATTTTCATCCCGGCATGCCGAGATCTCGGTTGTTTTGCCGGGATCTCGGCTAGCCGAGTTACCCACCTGTCTTATATAAACACTCTGCCGGGATAGCATTGAATTTCTATACATGGCGGGTAACTCGGTTTGCCGAGTAACTCGCCTAGCCGGGTAACTCGGCTCCATATAAACAGGCCCTAAATCTTGGTTTCTTCTTCTCGTTTTCTAACTCTTCTCGTTTTGAAATCGGAGAAAGGACTCTCTTACTCATGTCTGAACTATTACAACTGCTATACATCAATGTTTATAAACGTATTTTTCTAGATTTTGTGGTGTAGTATGGTATGTGGGTTCAAGGAAAGCCAAACGATATGTATCACGTACAATGAAAGGACACTTAGGTTTACCAAGCAATGGTCTGCCATCTTTGATAAAGAAAGTAGAACAAGAAAAATCCAGGAGCTACAAAATGGACAAAAGGCTGACTGGAGCAAGTATTATTGACGAACCACTGCAAGAGGTTAATAAGTAAAATCAATGTTCTTAAATTGACTTGCATTTCTTCTTTATAAATTTACCGTGCACGCCTTCAACTGCACTGCACATTTATATATACGCTCATGTATAGTACCCGTAATATTGAAAAAAAGAAAGGATAAAAATTAAAGTACTTCTCTGACTAAATCTTTTTTAAAAGTAAAATAATCAATTTAGGCTTGTAGATTTTGACCTAATTAAACATCTTGACGTCCCACGTGCATAATGAGTTCCCGGAAAAGGTTATATATATCTTTGCGATTATCAAACATAATCACTTGAAAATTTACATGTTTAGTGTTGTGCATGGGAGAAACACACCCACATGCTTAGCTTTCTTCGAATTAATTTGGTTTCATAATGGAAACTATATATAACCTTTTTTGATAAGTTATTGTGCACATGTGACGTCAAAATTTTTAATTTGCATATAACACAAACTGAAACATCTCAACAACGAAGAAAAAAACGAAAAACTGCAAAAGATGTTACTTTGTCATTTTAAGTGTTCTTTCAAATGAAACAGACTTAATTTTCACCTTATAGGAACTTTAATTCTAGGTTAGTACAAAGAACACGAGAGACGCACATGGTGATGTTGCTGTGATAACTCGATTATCACACATGTCACGTTTTTTTTATTTCTTGAATATAGTATTTCTAACTTTGGTCATGCACCTTATTGCGGTTTTCAGTGTTGTTTTTGTATTTTCTTTCATTCTTAGGTTATCGAGTATTTCTTTCGTGACTATGTGAAAGACTGGTATGATACCATCAGTGAACATGAAGAGTTTCTTTATGACTTGAGACAAACGTTGCAAAAAGTACTCATTGCTCTTTTTAGCAGGTTAGGTTAGATTTTACACGTGTTATTGATAGGTAGCATGTATTAGTGTTATTTATAGTATATCTATCTATTGGTCCTCCGCAGTCGAAGGCAGCCAGAAGGCCCCTCTTTCATTGGCTACTACCCTAAGGCAGGGGTGGGTGCCACTCCTGTCCCAGATGGTGTTGATTTTGCAGAGGGAGGAAAACCGGAAAACCCGACGAAAAACCCTCGGAGCGCAGGAGAGACCAACTAAACTCTACTCACATGGTCAAAGCTTGAGAACGGGGTTATTCCCAGACGGTCACCCATCCAAGTACTAACCTTGTCTAATTTTCCGTACTTTATTATTAATTTTTATTCTGTCTAACGCCAGACGATTTTACTCGTCAATGAGAGAGCTCCCGGAAACGTAGGAGTGAAAGTGTTAACTATTGGCGAGAGGCAGCGCCCTAACAGCACACGCCACCCGTGCTCCCCCAATATATACACAGTATATACACATCCAGTATATACTATTTACAATATGAGCGGCCGTGTTGTATCGCATATACAAACTTGAGCTGGAGGCGAGAACTTGTATGTCCGATACAACACGGACACGAATATTGTAAAGTGCTTGTAATACGAATGGATGTAAACCTTCGTATTCGTTGATAATTTTAAAGATGCATGGGAATAATTTTTGGTGAGAAAATCGAACGAAAAGTTTATGTAAATTCGCAGGATTTAGTATCAGATTCAGATATACAGCTAGATCGTTGTCTGTTTAATATCACCACACCTTTACCTGACCGCTCTTCATCTATATTTTCACGTATTTTGTATCGTTGCAGATCAAAAGATGTGGAATGGGTGCCTTATTTAACCGTTAAGCTTGTGGACGATTTTTCAACTCACTTAAAACTTTTTGGTTTGGCCATTGAACACTGTGAAAAACTGAAAGAAGACGGTACCGTACATTTGATAGCAATATATTAATGTGCAATAATGGTATAGATTTTTAGATCTATTTAGAATTGTTTGCTGGATAGATTTAATAGCAGAAAAGAGGAAAGAGAAAGTAAATAGAATAAAGGATATGGACTCAGTAGTTAGTTAGCTTGTTACATGGTAGGGATGGATGTTTGGCCTGTCGATTGAAACCAAGCATGGCGGCCATGTACTACAGTCTACGCGGTCTGATCTGGTTAAAAGACCGGTGAGGATGGCGAAACTATATACGTAGTTCAGGCCTACATGTTTGGCTTCCGGGGCCGCCGAGAGGGGGGGGCTAGGGGGGAAGTTTCCGCAGGCCCCCAACTTGAGAAGGGCCCCCTAAAATTTTTTAGATTTGAGTTTTTGATGTAAGAAAACATGAGGCCCAGAAAGCGTAAAGATCAGTAACATTAACTTCATTTTTAGCCAACCCATGTGACGTGTGACGTCAGCAGGGCCCCCAAATCGACCCATGTGACGTCATCATGCAGGGGCCCCAAATCGGTAATTTGCCCCAGACCCCACAATTTCCCTCGGCGGCCCTGTTGGCTTCAATCTTTACCTAGTCGATAACTAGCAGATATCACTCCAGTTATATATAAAGCTTACTAGGTCTGATGAATGGATTGAAGTGTATGGATGGATGGATAGGTACCTGTAGGTGGATGGATGCGTAGACGAGTGGTTGGATTGGTTGATAGATGAAGAGATAAACAGATGACAGAATGGAGGAAGGAAGGTTGGGGGAGGGAGGAGGGGGGCTGGAGGACGAGAGTAAGAGATGAAGAACCAAGCGAGAGGGGGATAGGTGGGTTGGTTGTTGGATGAGTGGATGGATAGAGGGAGGGAGGGAGGAAGGGATGGAAAGATGAAGGGAGGGAACTATGCAACTTTTTAACTATTTGCGTATTGATGAATGCCTTTTTAGTACGAACGTGATGTGGCTCTTTTTAAACATTTTTTAGGAGGTTGTTTCGAGAAACCGGAAAATAATCCGCAGATGAAATCTGTGTTTTTTCAAAAGGAACATGAAATGCTCCAGTCTATGTGCCGCGAAGATATTTGCCTAAATCAAGAAAAAGAAAAAGGTTTGTAAACAGAATGTAAACGTGAGCCGATTTCACGTGGAATGATGAATGAACTTGATTAATTTTCATTACGTTACGTGAGGCTCGATATGACTTTGCATCACATTTATTAAGTAAGGGTTAAATAATGGCCACTTGTGTGATAAAGGATCTAACATTCAGTACTAGTGAAGCTTCAACGTCCAGCAATCACATCTCGTTACTTATCTAGTTATCCATGCACAATGATCTTTTTATCAAAAGAATTCGTTTTGGAAATTATAATTTTTGAAAAAATCAAGTTGTATGCAATAACTATAGCGCGATAAGTGGTTATCGTACTTTTTAAACTGTTGTTAAACTATATCAATCGTTGAATAAAGGGGCACTGTGGCCGCGCGGGCTGGAGCGGTCGTAGGTTTTTAAATTAAAATGTGAGTCTGAAAGTTTGCGAAGGCGACGTGACGTGATGTGACGTGAGGTGAGGTGAGGTGAAGTGATCAGTGAAATGAAGTGTAGTGACGTGAAGTGAAGTGAAGTGAAGTGAAGTGAAGTGAAGTGAAGTGAAGTGAAGTGAAGTGAAGTGAAGTGAAGTGAAGTGAGTGAAGTGAAGTGAAGTGAAGTGAAGTGAAGTGAGGCAAGGAGTAAGATGAGTGAGGTGAGTGTGGTACGAGGTCACGTGACGTTAAGAACATGAGGTGAAATAAAATGAAACGAGCACGTATTATCCAAGGAAACTTTGTTCTTCTTTTAGAATACCTGAGGACCGTCAGCGACCTTTTGCTTTATCTTCTATTACCTGCCGAAGACTTTCACAATAAACCGTTTCGTTATTTTCTTAGGGTAATTATTAGCGATATTTACTAATTGAGTCAGTTTGAACCGACTATCTAATTGGCTAATAGTATTGCACGGTACCTATACTCATATTTTCAAACTAGGTTAACGCATACAAGCTATGTATCAGTTCTTAGCGTATTGTTTGTTGTTTTTTTTTGTCGTATTAGTCGGCATAGATTATAATTGTTTGAAAACGTTTCTTACTGATTCAGGAAGTGATTGCCTGCAATGTTTTACTTCCGACGGTTGAAATGGTTTGTGATCCTGATTATATTAATCAAACTATAGTAATGTTGGTAAGTTGTCAAGTATATTCAAGATTATTAATTAAGTAAAGTAATATACCGTGTAAACTCAATCCGTTAATATAAGCTTTTTCCTCCCCAAAATGAGCTCCCTGAAAATAAGCCCTTGCATATTAGGCCCTGTTTACATGGAGGTAGGGTGACCCTTCCAGGAGGGTCAAAAAAGCCTGCTGATATAACCCTTCCCTCATGGTCACCCTAGCACTCATGTAAACGAAACGCGGAAAGACGATGAACTAGGCCTAGGGTAACCATTTTACTAGGGTAACCCTTCTAAAAGGGTCACCCATTGAACTATAAGAAGACTGGAACGCTAACTCAGGGGGGGATTTTGAAGCCAGTGCCAGTCCCTTTGCAGGTAACTCCCGTGCTTCAAGTTACTTAATTTTCATCCTGCCATATATTTTTGTTTGGGACGATAACAAATTACTCCAAAACAACGGATTGAAATACATTGTTTTATACGAATGTTTTTAGAAATAGCATTGGCTTCAATTTGATGTATAGTATAAGTTTCCTCGTTATTTTAAACTTTTTAAAATGTAGTAAATGTTCGACCATATTTCGCTGGGAAATAACACTAAGAAACTTGTTGTAGTTTTTCTGAGTTTTAAGCTGAAATACTTAACGCTGAACGTTGGGCTATATATGAAACTGAAGCTATTGAAAAATGCTATTTGATATAGAAACTTCAAGACTTTAGCTAAAAGGGAAATAATCAAAAAATATAAAAATAACTGCCATTTTGTAACGTTCGGCAAACAAAATGGCAGTTGTTTTTATATTTTTTAATTATTTCCCTTTTAGCTAAAGTCTTGAAGTTTCTATACCAAATAGCATTTTTCAATAGCTTCAGTTTCATATACAGTCCAACGTTCAGCGTTAAGTATTTCAGCTCAAAACTCAGAAAAACATTTAAAGATTTTTGGCTTCATCCAATCATAGGGCCTGACTTATGGAGTTAGCGTTCCAGTTTACTTATAGTTCAATGGGGTCACCCTACCTCCATGTAAACAGGGCCTTCAGAAATATAATCCCAGCGAAAGGCGAAAATATGCTGTCCCAGTAAAGTTTCCTTTGCGTTAAAGTCATTAGTTCCAAGCGAGAGCTCACAAGACTCAAAATCTTCCCTGTTCGTTCCTGTCCTGAGGAAAATGTTCCCGAGTGGAAACCAATCTTAAGCGCATAAAGTAATGGATAATATATCCACTTCTCAAACTCGATAATAATTCATGAGGAGAATTCAAAAGAAATAGATATTTTTAATCAGTATTTAGAAATCGGACTATAGATTACGGTCAAATTTAGCAAAAAGTTTTTTTCTTCTAAATTTCGATTTCTGGTCGATTTTCACTTAAAATAGAGATTTGTTTGAGAAAGTATATTCAACACTCGTCAGTGTACGTCGTCCTCCGATGTCTAAACTCTAAATACAGCCAAGCTGGTTAAAAAAACTCGGCTTTGCCTAATTGTATTTTCAACTTGATTGGCTGCCTTTGTAGAACTCGGAGAAAGAACACGGACTGTCCTGTCGGTTGGATATATTACTTAAAGGACGGCGCAGGTTAAGGTGGCCCTCCACTGTGTCTTAAATAATTGCTGCCACCTTAAATCTATTCACTAAATTGTGAAAAATTCATAAAAAATAAAAGGTTTTATTTGATTTTAGTGCCAGGAAAATTCCTTTACAGTTGAAGCGTTCCTGTCAATCATAAGGTAACGTCTCAATTGTTTTAAATTCAGTATAATTAAAAGCAAGACAAGACCAGACCACTAGCTATACTGCACTGCACTGCACTGTACTGCACTGCATTGTACTGTACTGTACCGTACCGTACTGTACTGCACCGCACCGCACCGTACCGCAACGTACTGTACTGTACCGTACTGCACCGCACCGCACCGCACTGCACCGCACCGCACCGCACCATACCGTACCGTAACGTACTGCACTGCACTGCATTGTACTGCACTGCACTGCATTGTACTGCATTGTACTGCACTGCACTGTACCGTACTGTACCGTACTGCACTGCACCGCACCGCACCGCACCGCACCGCACCGTAACGTACTGCACTGCACTGCACCGCACCGCACCGCACCGCACCGCACCGCACCGCACCGCACCGCACCGCACCGCACCGCACCGCAACCGCATCGTACCGTACTGTACTGTACTGTACTGTACTGTTGATGCCCAATCATGCATATATAGTGAATTTGTGGTCAAGCTTCCACAATATAGTAGCCTCCTCCTCGCATCTGTGTCCAGTGTTCGGTCCCTCTTCACCGAAAGGTTGCATTTTTGCAAATATAGTTTTGTTTCGGTCTTAAAGTATATATTTATCGCACTCACAAATTCCTTTCAGTAGAAATTTTATGTTATTTCAATTCAATGAATGTAAATGCCGAATATTCTGTGTATTGGACGTAAATTATCTGGTTCTTTGTCTATGTAGATCCAGTGACAGTGTCAGTGATGTAGAAGAAATCAAAGCTCGTGTCGGTGATGAAATTGCAAAGCTTCGTTCTCATGATTCTGAATCTACAGGTACATAATATTCAGCAGTTGGTGTTTTGTTTTGCAGGTGCTGGTTAAACTAGAAGTATTTTATTTATTTATTTTTATGGAATACTGAGTCGTTCGTTTAGTTTATAATCAAATTTTTCATCAATAACCTTGTTCTAACCATGTTCAAAATAACCGTTACTGCATGCTCAAACGTAGCCTGTACCCCCAGACTACACACGCCTCGTGTATCATATGTGCATCAATCTCCAAAAGCCTGTCCCGTGACGTCACTATAATTATGCTTTTTAATTTTTAAGTTACAACATCAAAGACAACTTTCATTGTCTTTGAAAGTTAACCTTTCTTTTTTTAGAAAACGCATAATTTGATTATAAATGCATAAATTTTCACCGCCTGATGGTGAAAATGGTGACGTTACGGGACAGGTTTTTGGAGATCGATGTACAGACCGTATACATGAGGCGTGTGTGGTCTGAGGCACACAGTCGTGCTTACAATATTTAAGTGTATATATTAATGCATTTTTATTTTAAAAAGTTGGGTAGTTTCTAATTTAAGAAATTGTCACTGTTAAAGGTGAAGTGCAAGGTTGACATTTTTCTTTGGAAAAATGTTCTACTGTTGTCGGAAAGAGATCTCCGTGGTTTTATTTCCGAAGCGTATAGTTCTGAGCTAGGTCGAATTTCTCAACAAAACTTTGTCAATTTACTGACTCTACTGTAGATACTCCTAAGATAAAGCAAAGTTGTTTCGACGTTGCGACTGCGTTTCACCTTATATATTTAACTCAGCTTTGTCAAAACCAAAGGGTTTTCCCGTATGGGTGACTAAAATGTTCTGGCGTTAGCAAGGATCGAATACTATAAAGGCAAATTAAGTTTGGATAAGAATGAATTCAGTTAAAATAGGGAGAAGCAGAGAAAACCTAATTTTCAAGCTGTCGTGATATTAGAAAAAATCCAAAGTGGAGAATACTCGCAAAATTTAAGACAGTTAATTTAGAGCGAGAAAATTACAACCTTTTCTTCTATTTAGACGAAGCGGCAATGGCTATTCGTCAACAGTTGAGTAGTATGTTGTTTGTGAAAAAGATATGCGAAGCTCAAATAAAGAAGTTAAAAACCGGTGATGTGGATACATCTGTGCTTCACCAGGTACAATATTTATTTTTATAATATTATATTTATTTTTTTATATGCATACATATATTGTGGCTGGGCTGGACTGGATTGGATTCAACTGGACTGGACTGGAGGGCTGGGCTGGGCTGGGCTTGGCTGAATTGGACTTGACTAGGCTGGGCTGGGTTGGGTTGGCTGGACAGGACAAGACGGGAATGGACCGTGCAACGTTGTGCTGTGCTGTGCTGTGTTGTGCTGTGCTGTGCTTTGTTGGGGTTTGCTCTGCTGGGCTGTGCTGAGCTGGGCAGGAGTGTGTTGTGTTGAAATACGATAACGAAGTGTCGTTAATTAATCTTACTTGGTTTTCACTTATAGGATAACCCAGACGTGCCAACTCGGTTTCTACTACCTAACCAAACCTTACCCATTATTCCATTGCAAGACATTCTTGACAATAACACAGCTTTGTCATATTTTATTGGTATGTTTAGCGTAATTAATATTCCTTTTTACCAGTTATTTATTTAAACAGTTGCATACCAATAAAATAACATTTTTTGAATATTTCCTAGAATTCATCGGATGGGCTGGAGGACAAGAATACCTCTTCTTTTGGTTGGCAATAGAAGTAAGAATTGAGTAATTTCTGAATTAGATATGGCTGTTGCTTAAGTGGATTACTTACAGTATGTATACTCCAGAATCTATGTAATTTTCATCGTTCATGAGAATGTAGCAGCCAACGGCCCAGACTATAGATTAACTCGGCACAAGGCGCAGCCGAGTTGACTATCGTTCATATAGACAACGAGGACGAATCGTCTAATTGTTTTAGTATAAACCAACTAGTCGGACAAACTTTTGTCTTAAAGCAACAAGTTGAATGAGACAATATAGAAAATACTAATGATCTATCACCAATAGACAGTTAGTAAGTAGCTCAGCCTATCATAATGTAGGATTTGTAATAGTCCACTTGTTGGTTTACACTAATATCATTCATTTAATGTGTATGCTAAAGATGAGAGTATTTAACATGCTATACATCTATAGCAAAGCTGGGGTGACATTCTTCCTCACCGACAGACTATCATTTCGTGAAAACTCAAGTTGAAAGAATTTTTTATCCAAAATGGATTTATGGATTTGATGAATTAAAAGATGATATTAAAGGGGTACTTTTTTACTACAGAGTTTTCGCGTGACTGCTGAACAACAGTTGTCAATTCATGCTGAAAGAGAATTACAACATCAAGTACCTGGACCCAAAGATACTTTGGTACGTAAACTGTGAAACTTTAGCTATTTCTGTAGTGTGCGATGCGATTGTTGATGGTTGTTAGGGAGTGAAGTTGTGGCGTTCAAGTTCAAGCAAAGCTTTCATATAATGGGAATAAAAAAAGTTGTAAAGAAACCGCCGTTTGAAATTATTCGGGTTGAACAGACGCGCTTTAGCATGAAGAACAATGTGTGGGAGGGTGGTGGTTGGTCAAAATCCAAAATCTTTGGAGAGGGGGTGTCACACAATGATTCCAGTGAGCTCTATATATAACTGGAGTGATATCTTTGTGGCAATCTTGTTCCCAGAGCCCGCGATCCTTTTGGGCCTGAAGTACGTATAGTTCCAGTCTTCTACGCGGCTGGTCAAGTCTGATCCAGTCAAAAGACCGCGTAGGAGACTGGTAATATACGTATATGTCCGCCATGTTTGACTTCAATCTTTGCCCAGTGAATGAACAGCAGGTATCACTCCAGTTATATATAAAGCTCACTGAATGATTCTCGCATCTTGTCTTGCACGATTTCGACCATTGCCACACTGCAGTCTCCCAACCATTGTCATGCCTGTTGCGGTGCAGGACCTGTGATCTTCAAGATCTTTGGGGTATTAGTGCGAATTTATTATTTTCTTCTTTTTCACAGAGATTTTCTGATGTAGAGTCAGTGCGTGAGGCAGCATTAAGCATTTATGATCAATATCTATCAGATACGGTAAGTATTTCTAGAAAATGATCATCTGTTTCGAATTTTAAGATGTTGCTAGTACACGTTTTAGTTTATCTAGCTTAGTTTATCTAGTTTAGTTTAGTTTAGTTTAGTTTAGTTTAGTTTAGTTTAGTTTAGTTTAGTTTAGTTTAGTTTAGTTTAGTTTAGTTAGGGTGGTTTGTTTTGTTTTTGTTTTGTTTTGTTTTGTTTTGTTTTGTTTTGTTTTGTTTTGTTTTGTTTTGTTTTGTTTTGTTTTGTTTTGTTTTGTTTTGTTTTGTTTTGTTTTGTTTTGTTTCGTTTGATATGTATATAATGCATAATTGTATTCTTTTATAGGCCACCCCTAAAGTAGAACTGGATGAAAAACTTGTAAAACAAACACTGTCAAAAATAAAGAATCAACAACCTTCTGCGGATTTCTTTGACTCGCTTCAAAAGCAGGTTTGTAGGCAAATGTAACAGGTTTTACCTTTGCTTCTGACCTCAATATTTTATTACTATATTTGTTTTTCGCAGAACGAGGTCCGTACTATTAAAACAGCGGGTTAAACCAACCTGAAAAAGGTTAAAGGAGAACTGTCACCGAGCGGGGCGGGGTGGAAAAAGGTCTATGTCTAAGGATTCAAATTTGGAAGCGTAGGGATAAAGGCGGTCGTTTACACACGCCGAAGTATTGAACCTTATATAGCTCTGAACAAATGTTCCAAAACATTGTCAAGTCAATCTACTCGATCGCATGTGTCAAAATGAGAAAAATCGCCTGTGTAAACGTTTTCAAACGTCTTCGAGCGCTAGAACATATGGTTGAAAATGCTTAATGTATTTATGCAATCCTTCAGCTTGGAGCGAGGGGTATTCCATAAATTACCCAAATTATTATATCCCAAATTATTTATTTACCCCGCCACAGTGGGGTATATCACGTTAATACTATGAAGTGATGGGTAATTCGATGATTAGTTGACTGGTCACGTGGTACAAATCAAGCTTTCTGACTGGACAATTTACAGTTGAGGTATAATATATAGTATACTGACCTCCATGCAAACACGATGCTTCACTTAATTATAGTCAGTCTCAAGGATTATGAAGATACTGAAGAATTTTCAACGCCAGTCGAACCCAAATAATTTATCCTATGCTGCTTGGTGACAGTATACTACTTTAAAGTGGTTCTCTGATGAAAATATTGTTGGCAAGTGTTTGCATAATCCTAAAGACGTTATGGTAGTTGGTAATCGTGCAAAGTTTCATTTCAAAATTCGTTGAAGAAAAGGTGATATTTTACGTGTGAAGTTTGTATTTTGGAGCGCCGCCATTAAAGTGGCCGAGCTTGAGAAGAATGAGTTGAGGAAGCTTATGACGTCATAGACTTAATAACAACAATGACCCTTTTGTTGACAACAGCAACGATCTTTTGTTTTTGTTGAGTCTATGACGTCATAAGTTCTCCTCAACTCATTCTTCTCAAACACGGCCATTTTAATGGATCAGGCGCTCCAAAATACAAACTTCGCACGTAAAATACAACTTTGTTTTGGGGAATTTCGAAATGAAACTTTGCACAATTATCAAGTACCATAATATCTTTAGGATTATGCAGAAACATTACCGACAATATGTTCATCGGAGAACCACTTTAAACTTTTGTAAAAGGTGAAAATATGGACAAAAACAAATACTGGTGAAAATGTTTCAACCTGATGTGTACAAACTTCAATTTATGTTTGATGATAACTCAATCTTGCTTTTTCTATCAAGTCTTTCAGCAAATTAGAACAAGACAATATCTATGGCGCTTTTCTAAGAAGTCAAACTTACTTGAAGTAAGTCATTTATTTATTTATTTATTTATTTATTTATTTATTTATTTATTTATTTATTTATTTATTTATTTATTTATTTATTTATTTATGTATGTATTTATGTATTTATCTATTTATGTATGTATATATTTATGTATATATTTATGTATTTATATATTTATGTATGTATTTATGTATGTATGTACGTATGTATGTATTTATTTATTTATTTATTTATATAAATTCGAGTTATTTTAATTTTCTATTTTTTCTATTTCTTTAAAAAAGTTTTTTGTTTCTTCTTTTCGTTTTAGATGTATTTTTGATCTAGGATTATTAAAAGAGAAATCAGGTAATTTGTATTTTGTTATAAATATGTAATTTATTCTGTAACATTTATTATTATATTTCTTATATGGTTCTTGAGTTCAGATTGGTCAACGCACGGTCCGTAAAAAATTGTGTATCCGCACAACGGTCCTTCTTTTTTCGTATTCGGACCTAAGTATCGGAAAACTTGAAATAGTCATATAATAAACAATTTATGAAAGTGCCTATGAAACGAAAATTAAGTTTGTTATTTTTGCAAAATTTGCTGTTTTTTCACTTTTTGTAATGAACTACACATCTAAAGTTTTTCTCTTTTTTAATTTAGACGATTCAGAATCTTTATCTCAGACGTCTGATGAAGGTAAAATAATCCGGTCAACGATTTTCGAGCCTACTTTATAATTTTTTTTAAATGGATAGTATCGAACTGCCTCTGAGCCTCATTGTGAATATAATATTATATAAATACTAACGAAAAAGGCTTTTTTTAGTTAAAATTAAAACTTTGTTTTGTACGACGTTTCAGAGTCTTACTCCATCGTCAGGTATTGCATGCGCACTATAATAGTATTATATAGTAGTGTTAGTATTTATATAAGGGAGATATTACACGGTGGCGAGAAGATATGGATTTTATGTTCGAGTGGGAAGGAGATATTGCCCTTGCCACGAGAACATAAAATCCATATCTTTGAGCAACCGTGTAATGTTCTATTTATTATATGGACAATGAAATTATGCGTGGAAGTGATGTTGATAAACTGAGTTTAATTTAATGCAAAAACTACAACCGCTTGACTTAACGTTTAGAAAATACAACTGAAAAATACAACAGCTTCTTCGAATACGTCATTTTACGTGAAAAACTAAATTAAGAGAAGTTGCTGGCTCAAGTTTACTTAATTTGAAACTTATGGCAAAAGGCGTAAATTTTGACTTGTCGATATGTCACTCACGAGCGTTACATACGAGAAATATGCCACTCGGTTCCCGGATGTAGTGAAATATGGATTCTACGAGTGTTTTAGTTGCTAGTAAAATACTCTTCTCCATATATACTTTATAATTGTAATAAAAATTATGTATACGCGTTTTGCTTTTGCCGCCTTTTGTGGATTCATTAATATTTTTATTGTTATTTTTAGCATGTTATTAACTGTTTTCGCTCAGTCCGTATAGTGAACTCGGGAAATATTTTTCTACTACGGTCTGATAACTTATATATCTTTTCAAATATTCTTTATATAGGTCACTATGAAGGTGGTAGTCGACCAAGAACAGATGTAAGTGGCAAATGTATTCTGTTTGTAGAACAATTCTTTTGCTTTGGTAGGGGGTATATGGGTCCTGAATTTCCTGAATCCGTCCTATTTTCGCAATTTTAACCGCAACCACTATTCTGTTTCACTTAGGAACATAACCATGTTTTTGAGAAATCATTACCAGTTCTCCGAAAGCGTTCTACATTCTAAAAGATAACCGTATGCGATGAGGACATTTCAAAGTTTTCCGCAATCGAACCGTTCTCATCAGCAAACCGCCCCAAAAAACTGGATATGATCGAAATCCGTCCTAAAATAATGGCTATAAAACCGCCTAACCGCCAAACTATGAAAGACACCCTCGGTAAACAATATTTTCTCTTGTAATCCGCATGTGGTGCGATGTTAATTTTGTTGAGGGGAAAAAAGTAAAACCGGGAGAAAATTCTTCAATGTGCATGCAGGACTGAAGCAACAACTATACTCGCACGAATTTTCGGGGCCATTCAAAGTAGCGACTTAGATCAGTCTGACGTAAATATAACTTAAAAGCAATCTCAATGTGAATACTTGTGATCGATCTAAACGAGTCTCAGCTAGATTGATCTAAATTAACGGGTGTAACGGTTTCTCAAAGCGAAGTGTGAAAAGCCTCTAAGGTGCTCGGATGCCATCTTGGTTGATGTCCAGTTAAATTCCAAACCCCCGCAAAAACAAACATGGTAGTTATAAATTGATTTATATACCAAGATCCCGACTGTTGGCGCCCATTTTGGCTGAAAAGTGAAAAGCTAAAGAGGGATGATCTATGTAGCCTTATTATTTTCTTCAATCATCGCCGCTTTTAAACCATAACCACCCATAACAACTTAAATGCATTCCAAGCTTTTTAAGTTGTTAAAATTTTAGGATTATACCGCAAAGGAAGATTAAGTATTTCTGATTTTGTTTGTTTTAAAACTTTAGAGTCGTTCGAGTTCTGATTCTTTCAGTTCTTTGTGGACTCGTGACGAAGAAATTAGATTGTCAGCAAACATTTCCCAAACAGGTTTGTTGTATTTAGTTGTTGCTGTGTTGTTGGAAGTTTCAAATTGTTTGAGCTGATTGCTTCATGAAAGAAAGTATGATATATCCTTTTTTTTGGGATATGGCAAAGAGAAAAGGTGGTGAACTGTCTATGAGGTTTTTCTGAACGAAATATTGACGTTTCGAGCTCGTACCATTGAGAAGAGTGTAGAGCAAGATGAAGGACTTGTTTGGAATATCAGTATTTTGCAATCTCGTACCCAAGGTCTTTACTCGTCACTCTGGGTACGAAATTGATAGCATATTCTCTCATCTAGAATTCAGCATTATCCTGAATTATCCAGCATTATCCATCTAGAATTCAGCATTATCCCAACCCTAATCCTAACCCTATATCTAATCCTGATCCTAAACCTAATACAACCCGGCAACCCTATAAACTTAACCACAACCCCCGATGATCCTGAACCTAATCATAACTCTCCGGGTGAAGTCCCACCTCTCAGACGCAATCTCGTTACCAGAGCCTGTGATCCTTTTCGTCACTATTAAGAATCGGAGGTACCGACCATAGAGATCATAAATAAACTAGATGGGGCATTAGGGGGAAACTCCACTCAAACGCGGGTAACCATTTGAAGGCTGCCATCTTGGGGGACAAAATTGCAAAGCCGGATGTAAAACTACTCGGTCCCAGACTTTTCCTACTATCCGAGAGCTTGCCCCCTATATCTAACTGTTCCCTTGCCCCCTATATCTAACTGTTCTTATCATGCAATTTCTTTTTGTAAGGTATATGCCACGATAATGGCAAGTCGTATGGTGTTTACGCCATTACAGTATACCGGACAAGTTCAGAAGGCACCGTAACCTGGACCATAGCTCGTCGATATAGTGACTTTGACGACTTACATGTCAAATTAAAAGAAAAGGTGCGCATAATATTTTCGTTGTTGGCATTGAAACATGCATTTCTCTGCATTTGCATATATATCTAATTTGTATATATAAATTGGTATAAATAGAAAATAAAGTGTAGGAGCTAGAAAACATTACCTTACACAAGCGGTCATTTGGTCTCTAAAATCTGGCACACTTTGCGAAGGAAAATTATTTTAAAAATAAAAAAAATGTCCAAAATATAAAGTCATAACAACCTCTCAAAATTCAAAAAGTCTCATAGGCATTTTGAAAATGGCAAAAATTAGTTTTTCCAAGAGTGATTTGCCACGCGCCTTGCACACGATGAGAGCTATTTAAGATCCACAAAAGCAGCTGATTATAAACGCATGCGGAACGTAACTCTAGTACTTTATGTAAGCCTGACCCCAACCCCTATGTCCAATATTTGCATCATTCCTAGGTTAGGGTTTTATTTCCTAGGTCAGGGAACAAATTTCTAATACTAATGTGTACTTTACATTTATTATATAGTAAAGAATATATTTTTAGAAACTCGTTTGCTAAATAATATTGCTCTTTTGCAGTTTTCTTCTTTGGGTGATCTTCATTTACCGAAAAAGAGATCTTTTAGAAATACAGATAGAAGTTTTTTAGAAAAACGAAAAGATGATTTGGATTTTTATTTGCAGGTAAATTCTTTATTTTGGAATTAGATGTTTTGTTTCTAGTTTGCTTGTTTTTGCAAACAAATTTGTTGTATAATCTGCCTGTCTGTCTGTCTGTCTGTCTGTCTGTCTGTCTGTCTGTCTGTCTGTCTGTCTGTCTGTCTGTCTGTCTGTTTTGTGTGTTGCGTGTGTTTTCCCTGTTTTCTTGCTTTTTTTTTTTTTTTTTTTTTGATTGTTTGTTTGTTTGTTTGTTTGTTTGGACTTATGCTTAGATGAATTTATTTAGCTTAGTTAAAATAGTTTATTGATAAGTAATGTGTAGTTTTCTCCTTCAAGGAACTTTTATCTCCCGTATTACTTGAAGCACATCCTGGAATGTATGAGATAGTCTCTAACTTCTTAGAACTGGGAAAATACGTTCAAGAGAAGGGGCAGTTTGCTAGAAAGGTACTTATTTTGTTATTTTTATTGTGATTTGATCGTTGTTTTGTTGATGTCATTGCTTCTGCAATTATTGTTGTTGCTGTCGTTTTGTTTTGGTGTTTATTACAAAGAGACGTTTATGTCGTCGACGGCGGACTTTGTTTGTTACCGTCACGTGACTATAACGAAGGTTAATCGAAGTTGAACCGAATACTGGCGGAGTTCAACCGAAAATATATTGCTTGGTATGCGAAGTTTTGGGGACCATTTACGGAATTTAAACACCAGTACTCGCTTTACTTGTGGTCTTGGAATTCTGGGCGGTTTACTATCATTTAGTTGTCAGTTCGGTGTCATTTACTTTGATCAATAGACCGGTGCACGCTCTGCGTACCTGTTTTTATGATTCTCATCACTAACTTTACGTCGTTAATTTTTTTGCTGCTTGTTGCTGGCATTTTAACCTTTGATTTACATGTATGCTATTCTATAGTGTTACTAGTTTTGTTACCGCTGCCAGGAGGCTATGTTTTGACCTCTGTTTGTGTGTCTGTGAGTCTGTCTGTCACCAGGATATCTCACAAAATACTCGAAAGGTTTTCATGAAAGTTTGATCATAGACTAAGGACCAACCCTTTCAGTTGTGGTTGAATTTGGTTGAATTTTTGGATGAGAAATAAATAAAAATCTGACCACAAGATTCTTCGTGTAGAAGAAATGCTTGATTGCGCTCATTATCTTTATTTTGTGCCAACATTTTAGCATAATTTTGGTTGAGTTTTTTGAGTGCCGCATTTTATTCATTCATACATGTGTAAGTCTTAATTGTGAGCCAGTCTCGTTTAATAGCAGGATGGCCCGTTTTCTTTTTAAAGGGTATTGGCAATAAAAATTAAGTTTGTCTCATTTGAAATAACTCGTCAAATGGTATAAGAAGACCTTTTACAATTTTTCCGTATCTGTTTTGGTTTTGGAAATATTTGGACCAAAGACAGCCTGCTGTCCGCCATCTTGGAATTATTTTCGGTATGCATGTGACATCATAACCAGGGTAAAGTGAAATTTTTATCTTGCCAACCTTATGACATTATGAGCTAGAAACTCGGTTTTGTTGCGCTATTTCCATTTTAAATTGACCCACAACATTTAAAAAGCCTTCCGTGGAAATTTAGTCACCCACGGAGTAGTTTCATCAGGTTTACCCTGGTTGTGACGTCACCAATTTCCTAGTTAATTAGACCCAATATTACAACAAGATGGCGGACAGCACGCTGTCTTTGGTCGAAATATTTCCAAAACCAAAACAGATACGGAAAAATTGTAAAAGGTCTTCTTATACCATTTGACGAGTTCTCTTTCAAATGAGACAAACTTAATTTTTATTGCCAATACCCTTTAAACATCTCTAATATTAACCCGCTGGCGGAGGTATATGCAGTTTTTGAGCGCCCTCTTTAATTGTTATTTATTTAAATGACCAATCTTTAAATGTTCTTCCCACTGTAGGTGAACACGATACGTTCTTCTGTCCATAATGTTTCTCATGTCATCAAAACCGTTCCCGAAGGCATTACGGGCAGTTTACACAAGGTATCCGGAGGAATCCATAAAGTTCTTGGAAAAGTAAGATAACTGTTTTATGATGTTGACTTAAAGTGTCTATAAAGTGAAAACCTCATTGGTAATAGTCTTCACGCTATTAACTATCAAAGCTTGCCACGGATAGTTCGTTTTTTGAGACATTTGGGCTCTCGGTAACGATACCTCATGGCGTACGCAAATGGACCATTAATGCTGAAATCCATTGTTTTTATTCATATAGTTGTCCATTTGCGTACGTCGATCATAAGGCATTGTTACTGAAAGCCCAAATTTTCTCCAAAATTCATGAACTAGCTACTTACATTATATTTTCTTGAAGTTTTCAGGCAATGCTCCTACCGTTCTCTTCTGTTCATTAAAACAAAAAGATGCCAACGAGTTTTTCACCAGTGGCGGACACTTCACGAAATATTGGGGGGGGGGGGGGGGGGGGGGGGGGGGGCGAAGCCGCTCAAGCTGTGAAAGAGTTGTGTGAAAATTATAAGTTATTTGAAGGCTCTAATCACATAGAAGTACCTTACTGAAGCTAGGACACGAATTACAGTATATTGCAATTCTATTTAATCCTAGTGGCTCGATCTAATGCCAGGAAATAGCTTTCTTCAAGGTCTTTTTAAAATTGACCTGAAATTTCACTAACTTGCGCACAGTTCCGTCGGTGTTGCAATGCCGTCTGCAGGTACACCGTTCTTTCCTGTTTTAATACGGGTACAAGCATATTTGAAGTTGAGTTTGCGGACTTAGTTGACTATGCATTTTAATTTACTAATTTTACAATAAGTTCAACTGTGGCACGACGTGTGAAACTCTGAATTTGAGCTTTTGATGTTTTGATAAGCTCTGCTGTGTAAGCACGTCATCAACTAAAAGTATGAATCACTAAAAGCCGAAAATGCATTGATTCGGCTGGTTTGTTGTTATTTTCGATTTGGAACAGTTAATCAAAAAATATTTCGTCTTTTAGTTATTTGCCTATATAATCTATAATGTATTTATTAACGTAATTGTTTCTTCTTTAGAACAAACCAGGTTTCAATCAGAAATCTGGTGCTTTGGACGAGTATAGCAAATATAACGAGGTCAGTTAAAATTTATAAAAGAATTTGACTTGTGTAGACGCAACCTCGTCCCCAGGGACCCCAAGGTCTTATATCCGCTCGCCCCGAGCCAGTGCATGTATTATATTTTGTCTCTATAGTCCTATACCTATACACAAAGGAAACCTATAGAAACAAGAAAAGATGTTTCTATTATATTTCTAGCGCAATTTTCGTAGCACAGCGAACGCATATTTATGAAATTGCGGGGCCCTGAAAGTTAGCTTGCGGGCGCAGCTTACTTTCAAACCGCTTCATATTCTGTGTATGATTTCGTTCGTTCGTTCGTTCGTTCGTTCGTTCGTTCGTTCGTTCGTTCGTTCGTTCGTTCGTTCGTTCGTTCGTTCGTTCGTTCGTTCGTTCGTTCGTTCGTTCGTTCGTTCGTTCGTTCGTTCGTTCGTTCGTTCGTTAGGAATCGATAGCAAGCGACATTTTTGACGCGACATTTTTAACGCGATGTTTTGAACGCCACAAGGCACCGCTTTGTAGCACTGTGTCTTGGTTTGCATATTACGCGCGCTGTAATATATGTAAACTCTTATTGGTTCTTTCGTTCATTTATTCTGTTTGTTCGTTTGTTCGTGACTTGTAGCCTATATGTTAAGATGATTTTGTAATAAAATCGAAATATCACATTTTCAACAGTTTCGTCATGTCGTTCGCTCAATTTTAGCACGACGTTTTTCATCCTTATAATATATCTTTAAAATGTGTTATTATGTATAATGCATGCTCTAATTAATCACACTGTGGTAAATTAGGCGAAAAGCTCGCAGAAGGAGACTGAAAACCCTTCAATGTCATAAGATTGTTTTATATAAGCATGTTATGCAAACAATTCTTTTGATATGGGTGGTCTCCATGGCTATACTCGTATCGTTTCTATAGTAAGGGTCTACTTGCTAAGATTTTTGGTTTTCTTTTAACTGTAGGATGATGATAATATTCCACTGAGAATTTTACTTTTGCTAATGGATGAAGTGTTTGATTTGAAACACAGGTGAGTTATACAGTTATATTAAACACTTGTTGTGAACGATGTTCTCGGAGTAAGACTGCGTTTACAACGCTACGTTTAAGCAAGCCATTTACAAGCTCGTCCCCCAGGACGTTTGTGAGACAAGATGGCGGCGAAGGGAGAGGGTCTCCTACAAAGAAGTTCGTTATGTATCGTGTTTTAAACATTACATAAGAATGCATAAAAGGGTTTTTACAATATGCAAAATTTCTTTTATATTTGGTGTTATTTACCATGAACTATTACTAGATATAAACGAATACTTTTTGTTTTGTATAAAGGAATTTATGGTTGAGACGACGAATAGTTATACTGTTAAAACAAATTATTAAAACAACATTTGGAGACAGAATTAATCGGTGAGTATATACGACAGTAAAATAGCTGCAGTAGATTTTCACTTGTACTTGTCTACTGTATTAATAATCCCTACTGAAAATAATCATAACATCGTGTGCATGCGCGCGGTGTGTACACACCCCTACACTTATCGGAAAACTAATAGGTAAAACAGAGATCTGTTGGGGGAAACGTGATTTGTCGGTCAAATGATGAAAATTGAGTAAAATTGAGTTGTTTGGTAATTGAAATGGGGGGAAAGTGGTTCATTCAGTATCGAAAAAAGGTTTTGGTACACAACGGGTCAAATTTTATGTAATATATCAAACACGAGGAGGAGTGTTTCATCAGGATATCCAAACACCGAGACGTTTGTTGAAAACCGAGGCGAAATATAGCATCTCAAACAAATCAGTATTTTAAGAGAAAATCAAGATGAAAGTTTGCTTAATTTATGTAATTTCTTCCTCCGATATCCAAACCACCGACACGGTACTGATTTCCTTTGTGTTTTCTTCATGAATTATTAATGAGTTTGAGATAAATATTTCTCAAACTCATTAATAATTCATGAGGAAAACATAATGAAATCAGTTACCGAGACGTTGTTGTGAAATGTAATATAACGCCCATAAATTAAGACAAGTTTTACCTCAAATTTCTCTTTAAATACTGATTTGTTTAAGAAGCTATACCATACACTCGAAAGCCGTTTATTATCTGATTTAAAAACACCTCGAAGTGAGTTAAAAAAACTCGGCTATCGCCTCCTTTTTCAACACACTTCTCGGTGTTTTCAAATCAGATAATAAACGGCTTCTCGTGTATGATATATTACATATAGATTTCTAATTATAGCAAAAATCTGATTGCCGGAACTGGGAATCGAACCTAAGGTCTACGAACCAACACATCAGCGCTCTCACCTATATAGCTATAGACCTGAGCTATATTGAGACACGGTCAGAACAGTCCGAGATTTTCATATTATTATCATTGTATTAAATCTTCTCTTAGTTTTAAAATGTATAGATTTGGAGTTGACAGTTCTTTCTTACTGCATTCACAACATCACTAGTCGTAACGTTATAAAGCGAGAAAATGAAAAAAAAGGACTATAATTATGTATATTAATTACTTTCAAACCGTTATGTATATTCAAACCAGACACATACAGTGCTAAAGAGCGGTGCCCACTGCCCTGTTTGACGTCAAAAACGTTGCTTACTATTGATTCCGCACCAACGAACGAATTAACAAACGAACGAACAAATTTACACACAACCAGAATAAACACAAATCTATCACAACATCACATGATCAAGCATAGTTGAACCAGTGTAAAAATTGTATTTACTTGCGGAATGCTTTGCTTCTCGGGCATGTCGTCAAAAAGCCGCCAAAATGATCTCTGACGTCAAAAACGTCGCTTGTATTCTCGTTCCCAGAGCCCACGCTTCAGTGTCCGTGGCGTACGATTCCGCATGCTATAGTGTACGATTCCGCCGCGGGGCTATATCGTACGATTCCGCAGGCTAGCGTACGGATTCCGCAAAATATCGCGACACCCAGAATATAAAACTACCTGACGTGAGGCTACTCGTCATGGCACTGCAATATGGAGATGAAAAAAGTAGTGTGCTTCGTATAGTGGATATACGTGACGTCAATTACATTGGCTTATATTTGTTACATGATTATCCTGGTCAGCTTATTGACCACTCGCGCTTATTCTCTTTGGTGGAGGACAAATGCTTCAATGAAAATTTTGATTAATATACTTCGCTCTGTTGATCGAACTCGGGACATTGAAGTTGTCTTCCAGATCGAACGTTTTGACGTCATGTGCAAGAGGTCTATAGTAGCATTTGGATTTTTGTCCACTATATACCCTTGTTATCTTGACGACTAACATCATTTGACGTTTATCAGAGTAAAATCTATGAACGCTCTATTCATGAAGTAGCGTAGTTTTTTGTTTTTTTCTGTTTTATCATTAGTTTTATTTTCTTAAATGTAGAAAAATTGTTGATTCTGTGGAATGGATGACATCAGCTGAACAAATAGCGGAATATGTACGAATGTTCAGGTAACTATTTAAACTGTGAATATTTAACTGCATGTACGTCGACTTGGATGCACGAGTATTATCAGCAGCAGCACCCCCCTCCCCCATTATCACCACCACCACTATCATTGTCATTATCATCATCATCATCATCATCATCAGCTGTGTTTGTATGAATCGATAGAATACGTGCTCGTGAAATTATTTAAAAAATACTTCTGATTAAAGTTTGAAATTACTGTTAAAATTCTCTTACTTTGGATTCGCTTTTCCACCGTTAGTTGTGGTCCTTTAGCTCGATGCAAGAAGTAGAAAAAACAAAACAAGCAAAACATTTTTTATATTTCTTAACCTTGAACTGTTCGTTATACAGTATAATGGCAACTGATTAGACCAGCGTTTTCTCATGCGGATTATGTTGTCTACCAAATGACGTTTATATGATAAGCTGAACCCAATAACCCATAGCATATCCTTTTGCTTTTGTTTCAGAGATGCTTACTGGCCAGGGGGCATTCTCGCCGAGGCGTATCCTGAAAGATGTGAATCAGTTAAACTTCGTACCCGAGTCACAGCAAAAACAATGATGCTGGGCAGTCTGCCAGGTGCGTAGCTCACTTTCACTGTTTTATGAACGCTGCTTTTCCGATATTAACCGCCAGATCAGAAGTTTTGGCGGGAAAATTTAACTTCCGTCGGTAATAGTCGCGAAACATGCATAGTTCCTAAAATAAAATATTACAATATTGAGGGTTATCATAAATTATTGATGCTATCGGTTGCTGAAAAGTTCTAAAAGGAAACAAATTGAAACAATCTGTTGTCAAATTTGTGGCCATTGTTTGTTTCTAAATTCTAATTTTGTGGCCTTTTTGTTTAGACGATCTGAAACGATTTCTTGGTAACGAAGTCAGTAGAGATGGCGTATTTAGGTTAGGACAACGTCTTAATACAGCTGTGATTATAGTTCCGATGCCGGGTCTTTACCATGGTTGTAGATCCAACATTGACATAACGCATGCGCAATACAGTTTATTTTATAGGTGCCGACAAGTCCATTCTGCGCATGTACGAAACTAATGTTACAATATATATATATATATATATATATATTGATACCTTATTCAAGATTGTAAGCTTTTCTTGCTTCCTCTTCAAAAAGAAGAAAGGGCCGGGGGAAGGGGGAAGAATAGGAGAGGGAGAAAAGAAAGGAGAGGAGGAGGGGAGAAAGGGGAGGGAGAGGGGAAAAGGAGAGGACGAAAAAGGACAAAAAGACGAGTTCGTCGCTCGCCGTGTACCTCTCCCTCTCCTCTTTCTCCCCGGCATTTCCCCCTCTCCCCAATCCCAAGCGCCGCTACGCAGGCTAATATTTATTGAACTACACCGATTTTTACGACAACTTTGGCATTTTACTTCAATGTATATCTTCAAGAGGAAGCTTAGTTGTTCTTAGCGTTAACTTCTGACCTATTATTTAACTTGAAAGGATATTCTGGACAATGAGTTTATAAAAAAAGTTTAATTTTGGAACTATTCATCTTTATCTTTATCTTACCCTTTATATCAATTTGTAAATTATGTCACATTCCCAATTGAGTTTATTCTCTGAACAATCATGAAAAAAGTTACTGATTTCAAACTTTATATTTTTTTTAGAGTGTTTGATACATTTCAGTATCCTGAATTAAATAAAAGGTTATTGTATGTTATCTCGGAAGGATTTTTAGAACTTTTATTTTCGGATAATAACTTTCCTGAAATGTTTAGCAAGCTTCATTCAAAAGAACACAAGACTACACGAACAACGACCCCTTCTGAGACGTGAAGTTTTTGCAAACATGATACAGTATTAGGTATGTAAGTCTTAAGCCCGAAACAAGTTTCCGAAATAAGTTTCCGCAACACTTTTTCGAAAAAGTTTCCGAAACTTGTTTCAAAAAATAGAATTGTGTTATAATCAGGGAAACTTGGTTTCTGAAACTTTTCAACATACACTGGAAACTTTTGTTTCTGAAATCGTGTTTCGGTAACTTGTTTCGGAAATTTTCTCTAGTGTATGCCGGGCTTAATGCTGTCTTTTTCTGTCTGTCTGTCTGTCTGTCTGTCTGTCTGTCTGTCTGTCTGTCTGTCTGTCTGTCTGTCTGTCTGTCTGTCTGTCTGTCTGTTCGCACGCCCGCTTGTCCATTCGTCAATCTGTCTATTTGTTCGCCTTTCTGTCTGTCTGTCCGTCTGACTGTTCTAGACAACACTAGTTTTAATTTTTCGTATAATAGACGGCCGGCCGGCCAACCTCGATAAAAGTGTCTCAAAAACACCGTTGATGGCATTTTTTGTTACAAGCAGGCAACCATGCCAGATCGTATCGGATAGTATATACTTTAAATGTGAGGGGGGTTACCAGCCGTAATTTTGAATTTATATACTAAAATTTATGGTTTTTTAAAAACACATTGGAATGGATGGGATTTCTGTGGAGTCATGCAAACTACGTTGGTGTTCTATTTTGAATGGCTCACTTCAGAATGCATCCAATCAGCGTGCTTGAAGTTATGATTAACCTAATTCGCATAACTCACAATCATAAACAAACAAGAAATATTGCGTAAATACACCTAAATATAACACTTCGAAGAAAAGCTACAACAACATAAGCTTGCAAAGAATCAGAAATTTATTAGATCTGGCAGCTACAGGAAAGTCTCATATTCGTAAATAACTTCGTTTTATTTTGATAATTTGCCGATACCGCCATGTATCTACTGTTATAAAGCTGAGCTTTTGTACTACAGTGTAGTGTTACTTATATTGTTCCTTAGATATTTAACTCGCCGGTTCTGGCGGTTCAACAGTGCTATCTTGTGATACACGAAAGGCAACCGGTCTAGTCATCTTGATCAATGTCTAAGCTACATTTCTATGGTGGTTGCCTGCTTGTAACAAAAATTGGCTGCTTGTTATGGCTGTTCTTCGAAGTGTTATATTTAGGTGAATTTGCGCCATGTTTCTTGTTTGTTTATGATTGTGAGTTATGCGAATTAGAATAATCAGAACTTCACGCACGCTGATTGGATGCATCCTGAATTTAGCAATTCAAATAAAACACAAACGTATATTAGACAGCTCTTCACAGATATACCATCCATCACATTGTACTTTCAAAAAGCTCCATATTTTAGTATATAAATCAATAATTACAGATGGCAACCCCCCTCACCTTCAAAGTATGCACTATCCGATACGATTTGGCATGGTTGCCTGCTTGTAACAAAAAATGCCATCAAATTAACAAATAGATTCCATTTTGCCGTTGTCTGTTCAGTTATAGATGCACAGATGACGTCACAACGTGGTAAGAACAAAAAAGTGGCCCACGAGACGCAGTCGAGTGGGTCACTGATGTTCTTACCACGTTGTGACGTCCTCTGTGCATCTATAACTGAACAGACAACAAAAAAATGGAATCTATTTGTTTTATACAATAAAAATTTAAAAGGTCTTTGTCGAAACTCGTGCCGGATTTTGGGGCATGAAGAAGGAAAAAGCCAGCTGACGTGATCTGACGTGACCATGTGTCTGTCCTCTAATAGATCATGGCCAACAACCAATGAAAACACGCATAGCAACTGGGGTATTGTATAAAGTAATATGTTGAAGCCTTGGCCGTCCGTCTATAAACGTATCCCGCAGTAACAGATGTTGTTTGTGAATGAAGTTTATTCTTTTAATATTAGTGTTTCTTTTTTTTTCTTATTAAATTTAAGGCAAACAAAAAGCAGCAGTTGTCATTTACCACGTCTTAGAAATGGAAAGAGAGGACTAAGAAAATACTAACAGAAAATATTTCTCTACGGTGCTTTTTATTTCAAAGCAAAACTAACCGTCGCAATTTGTTCAATGAATTACTATGCAAACTGCGATTAAAGAATGTTGCTAAAATGGAACATAGCGCTTAATTCCTTAGGCGGTATAGCAATGTATAATAGTTTAAATGTTATCCAATGAATAAATCAGTCAGTAAATCAGTCAGTCAATCATTTAATCAATCGATTGGAACAGTTTTTCCTGCATGAGCATTTTTTGCACGCGCATTGGCGCATACAGACGTTGCTGGCTCAAGTGTTGGCGCAGTTATCTACTTTGAATCCATTCTGTTGGAGATGCCTGATGCCAATCGTCGTTGCATCAAAATTCTGTATTAAGATTGTTTTGCGTTTCAAATTTTAAATTTCAATCACAATATTCTATTTTGAACAATTAAACAGGGAAAAAAACAAAACAAGCCCACTGGTGGAGTAGGCGGCGTAATGAGAGCATGAATGGAAACAGTTTGTAGGAGGTGAATTGGTTTTCGGATGGACTGGTACTCTGGCGCAAAACAACAGTGCAGATTTTGGTTCCGATCGAAATTCAGCCCGCAATTCGCGCTCGTGCAGTTCCGTTGCAAGTTTTATGACGTAATGAATAGTGCTAATGAAAAACCCATGATCCTTTGTTCTTTGTACTAATTATTAAGACACGAACAATGGACGTGACGTCATAATCAATGCTTGTCGTAATTGAGTGAAGTTGCGACTACGTTTTGGTACAGTAGTTTAAATTAAATTTTTTAAAGCTTTAGCTTTTGTTGCGAAAATGAAAAATCTCAAGGTTACAAACACAACTCTTTGGATTCACGAGGAATATAAGATGATTTTGTGGAATCTAGTTGAAGACATCCGATTTTTAAAAAGTTTGGAAAGAGCAAGGCATGGAGTAGAAGGAAATCATCATGTTGATAACTTTATCGCGGAGGTAAAATTGCGTGTAGTTTATGGTAGAACACAAGAGGAACTGTTTCGTAATGGCTTAGCTTATCTGCAAAGTAACCAGAAGCAAGGTAAGTACTTAAACTAGAAATACATGAACGCAACAACCTCTCACCCGCTTTATTTCCATTTTTGTAACACCCTCCCATTTCTGCATGGTTTTTGTTGTGTTAGTAACGCACACAGAAAACACCCCAGAAAATTAATTTGCAAAGTTCATCTGTAGTCATGTATTGACATACCGAAAAAAACATGCAAAGTCAATATTAGAAAAAACCGAGATGAACCACAAAGTAACCAGAAGCAAGGTAAATACTTTATAAAAGTACAATTTACACATATAAACAGATTATCACCGACGGTCTCAATTGAAAAGCATTGATCGACTGGGATTCTTTGAAATGTTTGTTTATATCGGATTTCAGTTTTTATTTGTTTTATGTTAAAGTAATTTATCACCGCGATTAGTAATAAGTATTTTCGCATGCAAAAAAAGTTTTTTGCGACGAGAGCAATTTCTTCCAATTCGGAAGTTATGAAAACACAGTTAAATTAAATCTTAATTTTACGGCGAACCATGTAATTACTTGTTAATAATATAAAGGGCAAAGTTATACAAGAGCTATGTTATATCCAGAAAACTGTTTTAAATGTACATGTACCTTTAATATAACTGAGTCCTCACTCGGTGCTTGGCAACATTCCAATTTCCCTCGCTCTGTCGCTGTGCCTTTTTTTTATTATCACAACTGATCAAATGTTTGTAAAGTTTCCAGTGTATTCAGTCCTCTGGCTAACTTGACTACAATTTTAAAAGTCTTTCGATAGTTTAAATTAGTCCAAAGTCAACACAAAAAAGATAAAAAGTTAAAAACCTAATTCCACATTTGTTGAAAAACAAGTCAGATTTGGTTCACTGTTGCTAAGTAACAAAGCGACCAATCACATGTAAATACAGTAACCAATCAACGTACATGCAAGTAATTTTGCATTTGTCAATTTTGGAATTTTATGGTTTTTTGTTCTGACTTCTGAATTTTAATAAAAAAATGTCCTCGTTGGCGAATCAATAATTAATTTTGCCCTCAAAATTAGTATTATCAGGGGCATTTTATTTACCCTTGCAATCATCGGCAACTGTCTCCAAATCCCGGTTGCCATTTGTCCTAGTTTGTTATAGCTTTTAGCAGACTTTACAAGCACTGAAAGCACATACTATTAAACAGTATAGTACAGATAGTTACTTTAGTCTTATAGACCATGAATAATTGTTTTAATCAGCTCCAGGGGCTGGTGAAATCCGTTTTCTGTCTAACAGTGGCGATTCTGTTTATTTGCAGACTATGTCGGCAAGCAACAATTTTAGTCATCGATAAAATAATTACAAAACAAGTCAAACTCAACTTAAAACCGAACTTGTACATGTAATTCAAATAAATAATGAAACGCTTTGTTATGACGTTTTGACTTAAAATTATATATAGTTTGGGTTGTCTCGGAATCACCACTCAGTGAATCAATCAAAATGCAGAAATCCTTAAATGTACCTTTAAAATTGTTTATTTAACAATTATGTATCAGTCCAGTCCAAGCGTGCCCATCCCCACCACCCCCGCCCGGGCCAACCCCGGCCATTCGCCCATTTGAAAAATGGCGCAAATTTCCTGCGGTGGGGATAAAATGCAGGTGAAATGCTCCCCGATGGGGGCAAAAATCTGTAACGAATTCCCACCCCGGGGAACGTTGTAGCTTTACTTTAATCTGTTGCTGAACGATTCACAATATAAAAATCCGCATTTTATTATGAGTACTACTTATATATTTCAAACACCTCTACTAAAATCTCCAGGCGTTTGCTTTTCAACCAAGACGCAACAAACTCCGTATCTTTCGCTTTAAACTATTATTATTATTATTATTATTATTATTATTATTATTATTATTATTATTATTATTATTATTATTATTATTATTATTATTATTATTATTGTTATTATTATTGAAACAAACTGAAGCCTAGACAAAACACAAGTTTTGTGCCATTGTTTTGCATTTTTAAATCGACTCTTTTGCTACTATAATGGTCTATCGCCAATAGACAGTGAATAGCTCAGCCAATCAGAATGCAAGATATGTAATAATGAGCTAGTTGGTTTATGCATATTAATATTATTAATTAGTATACATTATGCATTATGAAGCATGTCATTAATACTATTCTTTCACACTATAGAGATGGGAAACAATATCTTTGATGATTATTTGCTGAACGAACAGGATTTCCAGCCTAATAGGTATAACAATAGACCTGTCAACGATCTTTAACCTGATGTGGTTAATAATAGTCATATTAAACTGACAAATAAAGATCTTCATAATGTTGTTGACACCAATTGTCCTGTCGCGGTATCCAACGTTGAACTCCAGCCTGTTGTGGACAGCAATTGTCCTGTCGCGGTATCCAACGCTGAACTCCAGCCTGTTGTGACAGCAATTGTCCTGTCGCGGTATCCAACGCTGAACTCCAGCCTGTTGTGGACAGCAATTGTCTTGTCGAGGTATCCAACGCTGAACTCCAGTTTATTGTGAACAGCTATTGTCCTGTCACGGTATCTAACGCTGAACTCCAGCCTGTTGTTGTGGACAGCAATTGTCTTGTTGCGGTATCCGACGCTGAACTCCAGCCTGTTGTGGACAGCAATTGTCGTGTCGCGGTATCCAACGCTGAACTCCAGCCTGTTGTGGACAGCAATAGTCTTGTCGCGGTATCCAACGCTGAACTCCAGCCTGTTGTGGACAGCAATTGTCTTGTCGCGGTATCCAACGCTGAACTCCAGCCTGTTGTGGACAGCAATTGTCTTGTCGCGGTATCCAATGCTGAACTCCAGCCTGTTGTGGACGGCAGCAATTGTCTTGTCGCGGTATCCAACGCTCATGAACTCCAGCCTGTTGTTGACAGCAATTGTCCTGACGCGGTACCCAATGCTGAACTCCAGCCTGTTGTGGACAGCAATTGTCCTGTCGCGGTATCCAACGCGCAACTTCAGCCTGCTGTGGACAGCAATTGTCCTGTTGGACTAACCAACGTGGAACTTCAGCCTAATGTTGACGCCAATTGTCCTGTCAAACTAACCAACATAAAAGTTCAGCCTGAAGTGGACACCAAATGTTCTGTCGAACTAAACAATATCCATGTTGATGAACCACGATTTGAAATTAGATCATCTCTCAGAACAACAGTTGCCGATGAAGAGACCCATCTTTATAGGCAGGGCGTTGACAAGGTTTCACCAATTCGAGAAGAGACCTGTGATGACGTGTGGAAGAGTGCCGGACTTCCACTTACCAACGAATTGTCTCTTCCCGGATGGTGGAACAAAGCCAGTGTTCTAACCTTTAAAGATGAGCCTCTTCATACATTTTCCAACAAAACCGCTGTTTCAGCCTTTGAAGAAAGGACTTTTCCACATATATGCAACAAACTGGATTGTCTACCTGCCCCTGAATCGTCTATTGCAATACAGCCGGGTGCATTCGATGATTTGCAAGGTCATGATCTACTAGACAACAAGAAGCCTCCGGATAAAACATCGTGGAAAACAGTCGAAGATCTACCTTGTGGCGGAGAAGGGCATCTTGCTCAATGGTTGGCCCAAGCCGGGGGTCAACCTAATGAGGAAGAGTCTGATGCTGAAGATTTGACCAAAGTTAGCGTTCCTCGTAATAACTACAAACAAACTTGTAAATCAGCAGAAGATCTTTATGTGACTAGACCGTCCAATATCAATTATATTAATGGAAATTGTATTTTGGAGTTGGAAATTATCCATAATTTTCAAGGTACGTTTAACTTAAGCTGTGCTCTGGTGCATTTTTAAAATACGTGTATTAAAATACGATTTTTATAGCACTGCTTCCGTTGCAAAATTATTGGAAAGCATGCAGCTTCCACCCCCCCCCCCCCCCCCCCCCCCCGCGTCCTCCACCCTTGTAAAAGCTTCTTTTGTCTTTTGTACAGCAAATAACATATGATTTTAAATCATTATATTTAATGTGAGTAATTACTTGCCATAGATGAAAAGTCTGTTGTCCCTTGCCACGAAACATTGACTTCTTATCCTCAAAGCAAAGACAGGAAAGAAGAAAAGGAGATGAAGAAAACCAAAAAGAAGAATGAGGAGAAAAATAAGAAAGACAAAGCAGAACAGAAGATAAATAAACAATGCGGTAAGAAGAAGAAGAAAGAAAAGATAGAAGAAAAGAAAAACAATTTCGCAAATAGTAGGAAGGACAAGAAACTGATGAGAAAATCGTTTGGTTGGAGAATGATCGAGTTCTTTTGCTGTTGTGTCTGTCGAAATGATGAATCAACTCACCAAGAAATACTGATATCAGATCAAAACAACTGAAAAATATGAAACTATATAGCAAGGAAGTCAGAAAACTGCTTGCGAACATGGTGAAACTCTAATTGCTGTGCTTTTTGTTGATATTGAGGGTGAAAATGATAGTGTCGATCTTGAAGCCGTGAAGTCATTATAATGAAAAATGTACGTTTTCTCTTTTAATTTAAGATCAGTATATATATGGCTTTAAAGTAATTTTATCCTTGTTAAAACATTTTGATTAAGCAATAAATAGAATAAAGAATAATAAATGTAATAAATGTGTTTCAACATTATATGATTGGTCAAAATACCCCCGTTGAGTCGTGGATATACTCTCCCGCCTATACCATAAACTCTTATATTATATAAGCTTATCAGGTGATACGATTCGGATTACAAGTAACAATGTGTTGCATTTCATAAGATGTCCAAGGGGTCAAATTGCAGGTAGAGTAAAATGCAATAGGGTTTAAAATTAGCGCGGCGGAAAACAATTAAGAGTGGGTACAAGAGAAGAGGACACGTGTCGCAGCGTGTCAAACCAGTTTTGAAAACAGGTTTGGTGCTACGATACAGACATTCTGATTGGCTACTGAGCGTACTTATGCAATGACCAACGAGTTGTTTACGTGGTGGCGCTTGGTGGCGCTAGAGTGTAAAAATTAGCGTTCCTGAGCCAGTTGAATTGAGCTCTGTAACCCTTTTTATCTCTTTATTTACTACTCAAAACATTATTTCCGTTATAAAGAAATAAGAATGCCTTGTCACAGAGTGAGTATTAAGTTGTTTACAGTGCTTTGAGAGTTACAAGACGACTCACTCAGTCTCAGAGCCGGTGAAACACTCGGCTATGGTCTCGTGTTATTCAGGGCATATCTCGTGTTTCTGAACTTCGTTGCCAAGGTAACTTCGCGCATACGCGACAGGAAAAGTGTCGGATGTTTGCAGAGGCCTAGGTCTCTTTCCTTTATAAGAGAGACTTCTGCCAACAGGGAACGTAACTGAGAGCGCCAGATTTAGCGTTGCTGTGGTTACTGCACAACATTGCACGACAATGTTTTGTCCTCAGGGTTTGTAAGGGGCTGGGGCAAAAGGCGCGGGCAAATTTAAAATGGAGGGAACAAATGGCTCTGGAGGAGGCTTGTTCGTTGGTCAGTGGTCCGTGATCCGCCCAGTAAGAGGGCAGCGAGCTGAAAGTCATCCTATCAGCCGATCGGCAGGCGCTTTCAGTTGAACTTTTTAATCAATTGCGCTGGATACCTAATTCTATGAAGAGTGTAAGATCAGTAAATGTTCACTTATCTATAAGCACATTCATGGTAGCTTCCCGACCTACTTTATAAATGAGCTCGAGCAAATTATTGTAAATAATCAGGTACATAGTACTGCCATTAGAACTTAGGAGTAAGAACTCGCTTCAGTGTTTTAGGAAGAATATGTGGACTAATATTTATAAAGATCAACAGACTTTGCATCATTTTAACGTTTAGTTATATTTTTATCTTGTAAATTGTTTTTAGTATTTTTATATTTACTTTTTTAGCATAATTTTATACATTTAATTATTCATATTTATATTGTAGTAGAGGGCCACAAGTTTACTAGCTTTTGCTATCTAGTGCCACCCTCATTAAATAAAGTCTTTATTATTATTATTATTATTATTATTATAATCAGACCTCGAAATGGTTTCAGTCGAATGCACTTCAAATAAAAACACACAAATCCTTGTTATCTGCTGCTATAGACCTCTTAACTCCACTCAGGAATGGCTTATTGCATTCAAAAAAATTCCTAGATAGCGCTTGTCAAACATACGAAAAAATTATTATTTCAACCGGTGATTTCAACTTCCCGAAACTCTCATGGTCCGTCCGATCAGCGCGGTAACACCAGGTGGTGAATCTGAAATGTCGGTTCTACAATACGTTTTTTGATCATTCACACAGACTTAACTGTACAACTTATTTTCTGACCACAACATTGTACTGTTAGACCACATATGGGAATGGTGAACAGTTACACTTCGCACAAAATTAGGAGAACAATATTACCCGCACTCACCTTAAACATTGTCACGGAACAATGTTTTTGTTGAAAAAAATTGTTGAAAAAAGTAGACTCCACTTCTACTTGCTATAACATGCTGATTCAACATTTCAACTTGCAACAAAATCATTGTTGCGTGACAATGTTTAACGCTATATCAGTGTATATTCAACTTGCAACGCAACAATGCATGTTGCAGCAGTTCGTTGCTCGTATTACTTCACCTTTGGTCACAAAATTCAATTTTCTCGTAAGACAAATACCATAAGAATGTGTTTAGAAGTCGCTTGTCGCTACTATAAGAAAAATGACCCATTTTCTAGTAGAAACATAAAAGATACAAGTTTGATCATATATCATTTACTTTTCAGTACTTATACACTACATACGTTCGTACACAGATATTTTTAAAGGCAGCAAAATAAATGACAAAAGATCAAGATATTTGAGGAAATAAATAAGTGAAAGAAGTCTCAGGTGAATCAGTCCATGCCATAGTTGATCTATAAGCTAGTACCCTTTGTACCCTCTGTAATCACGCCGAAAAGATTAAAAATATCTATAGCAAGGTAAAAATAATATATATGGAAATTTACAAAATATTAATATGGGTAATATGAATATTCTCAAATAGATTTTGACAATCCATATCATACTGTAAGTGCTACTTATACCCAGATGCCGAGCCATGTCAGCCAGACAAGAGTGACTGACTCGACTTGCTTTTCTCAATTTGTTTGCGCCTGGGCCTGAGTAATTTCAAGAGAATGAAAAGATAATTTGATATTTTTACCAATATAGTATTATGATAGCAATAATATAAGGACTAACTAAAGAGTATTATTAGAGAATATTATTTTAGAGACTACCAATATTTTTAGTATTCAGTATTTTATTTAGTAATACCATAGTTAATAGAAACATGGTTTGGCAGCTCAACAAAAGTCATTGTTTTATGTTTTTGTTCAGGTTTATGGAAATGTGTGCACTTTCACGGTTACTGAACATATTGTGTTTTCTGTAAATGAAGCAATCATCCAATAGCAACGTTTGGGTTGAATCGCTCAACCGTACTGTTTAAATATTAATAAACCACAACAAAGGATTTGTGCACCTTCGTGTACCTTTCAACATGAATCGTAGCTTGATTGTTGACCGCTTTGAAGTTTGCCGTTTCCAAACCATGTTTAGAATAACTATGGTAATACAAGATATATATTAAAATTGAAATCTTGTAATAAAGTACTATAATATACAATCAAGGGGATTTTGTAATAGCAGTAGGTATTGTGATACACCTACCAAACTGTTCAATGTACAGTATAAGTACAACTACAATGAAGTATAAAATATATTTAGGGACCAGTCATGACATACATGTACATTAAAAACCACAGAATGTGACACATTCTACACAAGAGAAAATTATGAATTTTGAACTTTAAAATTTCAAAACATTTGCTAAAATATTTCATGTACATAATTATGACTGGCCCTTTCAAATTATTATGTATTGTTACACTACAAAATTCAAAGAATAAAATGTTTTTTTTCAACTGTCTTGCAATACTGTTATATAAATAGTTCAATGCCTACAGTGTAAGATACTTTTTTACAATTTGTATATGTTTTTAAGCAGATAAGCTAATAACTAAAATTTGCCATAGATCTACTAGTTTAACATTTCCTTCAAATTGTGTTATCTTTGAATATCACAGCATTGTAGGCTGCATGTACAAATAAAGCACATTAACTTCACTGTAAAACTTACAGCATGTGTATTTCAAATGTCACATTTGTCATACTGTATGTCAAATACACATTAGGTTCAACAAAATTTTACATCGGTTTGAAAAGTCAAATTTCTCAACTGCCTAAAGGATGAAGTTAACTTAAGAGTGAAGACCATTTGAAGATTCTCCATACATCTACTCTTAAAGTAGGTCCAATTATAGAAAAAGAAATTGAAGTATGGCTCAAAGGTACTGTACATGTTGATGGCTCATTTGTATTTCTTAAATTTCATGATTTTCTCCCTTTGATCTAGCAAGGCACATATTTCAATTTTTTCAAGTTGGCAAAATTAAGAGGAATTTCTTCATTGGGTATTAATTATTGTGGACAATATATATACAGTCAAATTGAATAATGCTGATAGTAAATGCAATTACTTTTCAAAACTACAGGGCATTCAAAACACCAGGCAAAAGAAAGATTTAAGAAAGAGTTTAACATAAAATGAGTTAGGTGTGTGTGAATGTAAGTAATATTTACCAGTTGAATATTCTTAACTCTTTTAAATGTGTATATATAAACATGTAATAAATTGGAATCACAAGTATTGATTTAATATGTTTAATGTACTGCAAATTAATCAGCAAACAGTATTAAAATTTGGAAAAAATATTTAAAAGGCTTGTAACACAAACTGATTTATATATGAGACATAAAAGAATATTGGAACTGGCAATTAATAATGTATGAATAAGGTGTATGATTGAGCAAACATTGACCTCCACTACTCACAAGAACAGACTCGCAGCGAGCACTTTCATCAAATTCAAACTCATTTTAACAGTTCTTGGGAGTAGTGAAAATCAACCTTAACACATGATCAATGTTTGTTGCTATGTCTAAATCTCCTAGAATTGATACATAAAATCATTTAATTTTAAAATTGAAAGGTGGAGTAGCCCAGCAACAAACATTGATTCATGCATACTAGTAATAGTAACCTGTTGTACATCTAACTGTGGAAACCATACCCAAACTGGTTCCAACATCCAAAACTACAGGATACGTTTACTTGCATTTTCTTTTCGTCATAAGACACCACAAATGGTTTCTCCTTCGTCACAATAAGTTCAGCCCTCCATCCAACTCGCTTTCCCTTAAACTCTTTCTTAAATGTTTCTTCTATTTCGCTCCGTGAAAGCCCGCACAGTTTTGAAAAGTCACGTACTATCCTTTTTGACTCCGTGAATGTTACTTTATTGCCCTCAGCCACAATACCAAACGACGAAGTTCCTCTTGCACTGCCAACTTGAAATGTTTCAAATACCTGCCTTGGCATATCTCGTTTCAGCACGATACACCAAGGGTTATGAAAGGTTGGCGTACAAACAAGCCGCCGACGTATACCTTTGAGCCAGATCTTAATTTCTGCTTCTATTATTGGACCTACTTTAACAGTAGATGTAAGAAGGCTCTCCAAATGGTCTTCACTATCTCGCTGCCGTTTATGCCTCTTGTATATGTCCTCCAGAGATGAGGCGGCTTCCCTGTGAAATCCATTAAGATTAACTTCATCCTTTAGGTTGTTGAACTCGTCCAAAGAACGCCGTAAAACATCGCGAAAGGACAAGCTTTGTTCTTTCGTAGCAACCGGGCTGTGCTCTTCCAAACAAACTTCCTCAATAACCTGCTCTACGGACAATTTGTCTCGCCTTCGCCGCAAGGCCATTTTGTTTTTTGTATGACATCCGCTGCGCATTCCATGCATACTGCCGTCGCAGTTTGGCCACTTTTTAGCCGCTGCTGACCCGGCGTGAATATAGCCGCGTACCCAGGCGCGATTAAAAACCGGAACGCGCAAGTAGTGGTGAAATGAATAAATTTTAGGATAAGTTTCAGCCTGGGGTGGCCAGATTAGCTTTGGCGCCCCCCCAAAAAAAACTGGAGAACTGGGGGGGGGGACGTGTGGGTTCTCTACGTTTAATGCAGCTTCCATCTTTGCGACGAGCTCACATACTTTTAAGCGCCGCGTTGAGAGAGATTGCTCGCAGGCTAATACTTTTAGTGCAGCAGCGATGCGGCATTGATGACTACTTCATGTCCGCTTCGATGTAGATTTTTCTAATCGGACGATATTCCGGCAAAGGCACAGATTCTAAAAATATGAATTTGAATTTTGTTAAGTTTTGGCGCCCTTGCTAGTTTTGGCGCCCCTGCTGCAACCCCAGCTGGGGGGGGTTGCCCCCCCCTGCCACCACGCCACTGCATATCTTATTGCAACTTCATGACCACAGAATAGAAATACGACCAAAAGTCCAACTCGCGTCGGAACCTTTGAAGTTTCTATCCTCGCGCATGTCGCCTCGCGCATCTTGATTCTTCGCCATCCTACGCCATCCTACGCAATCCTGGGCAAGTTCCCCCGGCAGTTTGGACCTTCAAAAGAAGGTTAAAACTGCCGGGGGGAACTTGCCAGGATTGCGTAGGATATTGCGTAGGATCGCGTAGGATCACAGGGAGCCCTAGCCTGGTACCCTGGCCCAATCAAAGAATATGGGCCAGGTAACCACTAAAGACTTCTGCTTTCCAATTGGTTGAAAATTCGCGCGTTTTTCGTGGCTGAGTAAAACTGCAATCGTCATAAGTGGATTTAGCCCTGATGACGCGAGAATGAGATTAGTGGTTACCTGGCCCATATTTCTTTTGAAATTGGGCCAGGGTACCAGGCTAAGGGAGCCCACCCCAGCAGTATGAACGACTTTTACTTGAATTTACACGAAGTACTCTTCGATTCCGTGTCGCCCGCACTCCCTGCTGGGCATTCGACACGGAACCGAAGATTACTTCGTGTAAATTCAAGTAAAAGTTGTTCATACTGCTGGGGTGGGCTCATAGAAATAATTTTGAACTTATAGTTTTTAGTACGTTTAACAAAGCAAGTGTCTTGCAAATTGTTTTATTTTATGCTAATGTGTATGTGGCTGATTTGTTGTCATGCATGTATCCAATTTATCCCTGAAACGTCCTCCAATTCTTTATTTTGAGAGGCGATCATTGTTGTATATATATCCCACCCCTTGCGAAATTCAAAATGGCGGATCTATAAGGGCAAAATAAATTTTATTTGGACACCTGTCACGTGACAGAGCACGCATTCTAGGTATAATATTTCTATGGGTGGGCTACACAGGGAATGGCGTAAAATATCGCGCATGCGCATTAAAGAAATGCGGACAAGTTGTCACGCGCGACTGGTCGCGACTGGTCGTATTTCTATTCTGTGTTCATGACCTTCATGATTGAGTGTCGTCGCCTGGTTCGGTCCATAGTTTCGGTCAAAGTTTAGTTGTCAAAAGTGACTGAAAGCTCAAAGTTTGGGATTGACCCGTACCAGAACCAAATATTTTGGTGTTTGAATCAAGATCTTTTTCCTTCAGGTAAGCAGAAGAATTGAATAGATTTTTTCCCATTTTTTATATATTGGCGTGTGTGACTGATGTCTGATGATTAACATTTGTTTGGGACTTTGGGTTGCTTGTGACTTGTGTGTAAAACGTGTTGCTTGACCATTGTTTCATAGTTAGAAAAATTAAATTTAACATTTTTTACCAATTTAATATACCAGTTAAATCAGATATTAATAATTTAACCTGATTTAACATACTTTTTATTCTACATGTACATGTACCAGTGAGTTTCAACTTTCAAGCATCAGAAATTTATACTGTATCACTACTGGAGGCAGTGCAGGGCAGCACATCAGATTCATATATATATTTCTAAAACTCATTTATAATTCATGAGGAAAACAAAGAAAATCCATGTTTAATGAGTGTCTGTACAGTGTATATGTGATACAGATTCCTTCTGTGATTTTCTCGACTTACAAAATTACTCTGCCAATGAACCAAATAGAATAATAGATCGTTTTAGAAAGTCATTTACAGAATTTGTGTCTGTTCTGTATTGGCATATAGGCACTCGGCTTCGCCTTGTGTCTGTATACCCCAATACAGAATGGCCACTCATATTTCTGTAAACAGTACATATATATATATATATATATTCAAACAAACAAAGTGTTGTTCGCAAAATGTCGAAAAGTGCTCAATACCGTAAAGATAGAGCGAATATACTATAAGTGGGCTTACCTCAAATGTTGATGGTCACTACTGTCAGTTTCACGCTTGGCGATCTTCAGGCAGCTGAAGATTTTCGATTCGGCACTGTCTTAAATAGGTTGAGTTGCTTACATCATTGCTAATGGGTGTGTGGGTTGATGGCACGCTTCTGGGTGTGTGGGTTGATGGCGGTGTGTGGGTTGATGGCAGTGTGTGTGTCGATGGTGCACTACCTACATTCCTACCTTTGTTCTTGCCTACACCTACGTTCTTTATCTTAAACTTGTTTTTGTGCCGACATGTTGAAAGGATTTCTGATTTTTTGTTAAGTAAGAAACCACACCAAATCTTTTCAACACAAAAAATATTCAAACGAAACTGAACTCTCCAAACACATATGGAATTTGAAAAACAAAAAACAAAATTTTAACATTAATTGGTCAATTTTAAAATGGTCAGCAGCATACTCAGGGGGGTCTAACTGATGTAATTTATGTTTGGAAGAAAAACTTTGTATTATGAAATCCGAAAAACCCACTTTACTTAACAAAAAATCAGAAATCCTTTCAACATGTCGGCACAAAAACAAGTTTAAGATAAAGAACGTAGGTGTAGGCAAGAACAAAGGTAGGAATGTACAGTAGCTGGTAGCGCACCATCGACGCACACACCGCCATCAACCCACACACCGCCATCTACCCACACACCCAGAAGCGTGCCATCAACCCACACACCCATTAGCAATGACATATCTCAACCTATTTAAGACAGTGCCGAATCGAAAATCTTCAGCCGCCTGAAGATCGCCCAGCATGAAACTGACAGTAGCGACCATCAACATTTGAGGTAAGCCCACTTATAGTATATATATATATATATATATATGATTATATATATGATTGTATATATATATATATAATTATATATATATGTATATACAGTGAAACCTGAGTTTTTTCAGGTGGTCATTCAGACAGGTTTTCGAATGACGTCATCAAAATAAGAAATTCAGATTTTTTATATGGCCAATTGAAATTTGGGAAGACGATGAAACGTTAGCAATAAGACATGAACAAATCCAACTTGAAGATAACAAATTATTTTATTAAGTTAGAATTACCATACTGTATGTACACTGAAAAAATATAATTTACATTAAAGGAGAGAACAAATTTGTGAGCTTTGCTTGCTTATTATTACAATCTCAGGCTTGTATTATTCTTAAAGCCAAATCGCCTTAGCTCAGCAACCATTCAGCTAGCTGCTTCTTGCACTGACACTACCGGTACAGGAGTTTCTTGTTCGTTTTCTCCAACGTCTTCAACTTCATTTTCTTCGTCTTCTTCGTCACACTCACCATCAGATACAAAGCCATTCTTCGCACGGTCCACAAGATGTTGTTCCCAATTTAGACAAGTTTTATACTGCATAAAAACGCGAGGCAAAAAGCCATTGGTGTTTATAAATAACAAAACCAATTCAAAGTCTCAGTGCGTGAAACACTTTTGAATCATTGTTTCTGGTAACGAGTCCCAAGAGTGCCGTAACCACATGATGGCATCAAACAGCGTAACTTTCTTGGCAAGGGCCGGAAGATGCGGATTCAACTTCGTCGATGGTGATAGTGATTTGTCGAAGGAGTTGTGGTCGTATGGTGGGGTTCCACTGTAGTTATAAATAGACAGATGTTGTTGCGGAAACTTGATATGTTTTGTCATCGAGGAGCAAGTTTAAAACAAGCAAGTTTTCTCGTATTTTATTTACATAGTGCCAGCTTTTAATATGGAATGGTTGCTCATAACAGGTAAATTTCTTGTTTGGGACACAAAAATGCAGTCGCTGGTCGCGTAAGGCAGGTGGTCGCTCATTGCAGGTATATTTCAACTACAAATCATCTGTGCCAGAAAAAGTGGTCGTATATGACAGGTGGTCGTAAAACATGGGGGTTGCAAAACTCAGGTTTCACTGTATATTGATTAGCTGTTTGTTGCCCAAAATTATTAAACAGCCAATCAATCAAATGGTAACAAGCATTTCTGCCAATGAAAGTATGATATGATTAGTGTTGGTGCCCAGTTTGGAAAGGTCTATTGTATCATTCTACTGTAGGTTATCTTGTAGTTTTGACAGTTTTGGCAATAAACATGTAAGCTAAGCACCACAGTCACAGTAAGTAGGGGTGAACTAGTAATCATGATTTCTTAACATGCAAACCAACTTGTCCCATATTCTGTGGACCATGGCTGTAGATCAGCCCTCTGCTTCCGGCAAATAGGGGGCACCAGCCCCCCCCCCCCCCCCCATGTCCCCCTGCTTCCTACAGCCATGGTCCATAGAATATGGGACAAGTTGGTTTGCATGCTAAGAAATCATGAGCCCCCCTAAAAATTCAACATCAAAGCATGAGTTTTCTGCTGCCAGTTAGCACAGACATATGCCGCAGAGCATTTGTCCCGGCTCCACTGCAAGATACAGCAACTGAAGTTGGTAAGTTAACTGAAATACTGTAACTCTACAGTTAATGCTACAGATACGCAAGCGCCAAAGAGCCTCGCAGTCATCACAAAGGTTACAGACTATTTAAATTATATTGTTTATGATCATAATATTTTGTTGTAAAACTGCATTTCAGAGAGTGAGAAAATCAAAAATGTTCTGGGGGGCATGCCCCCAAACCCCCCTGGAGGGTTGGTGCTTGACAAGCCACCCTATTAACCTGAAACATCTTTCTACGGCCCTGCTACAGACCATCTTGACATCACTTGCAGCATTTTCCACAAAGTTTAAATGGGTAAATGAAAACAACTATACCGTACTGTAAATGCTATAATGTCAATTTTGTGGAGAAAGTATGAATGAATTTTTGGAGATAAACATAAGGATGAAAAAGATGAAGTTTGCCCAGCCACAGCCTAGGCAGTTCATCTTCTTGTGAGTTGTGATGTCACAATGGTGAGATTGAGAATACACATAGGACATGCAGTGCTTTCAATGAATAAAATACGCCAGCGCGATGGATCGCGCTCGCCAGAGCAGATTTCAAAACTGGGCAGCGCGATTTGGTTTTTCTTGAAAAACAGCGCCGGTTTATGTTGATGACTTCCTGTTACATTTCCTGGGTCAATTTTAACAGTCTATTATCATAAAAATGAACTTCAAACCAAAGTTTTAAGTGTCATTTGTGGTTTTCATCTGCACAACTAGCATAAAGTTTGAGATTTTGTAGTGTTTATCCCGATATTGCCGCGCTGGAACATGCAGCGGACGTCCCCGTGAGCAAACGAACGCTATTTTGCATTTTCGCCGATTTCGGCTTGTCTTTTAATAATACGAATATCAATTAAACAATATGCAGCAAGACAATACAGTACGTCACTGGAGAGTGCAGTTAGCCTGCCACTAGAAACAAACTAAAATATTGAATATCTAAACCCGTTAATTTAATAAAACCAAGAACAATTTATCTCCCTGTGATGCCATAATTCGTAAATATGCGTGCATAAAGTTGTTCAAAACCACGCCGCCGGTTTATTGATTTGTTTTTATAAGCTAGACTGTATACCCCTGCACAGAGTAAACAAGAGATATTCCATTATTTTCATATTATATACAACTGAGCATTTATTTACTCCATTTCTAGGCAGTGGAAGATAATCTGCGAGCGCATTTTATGACAAATTACTTATCTGCCAGCGCGATCAATCGCGCTGGCAGAACGAACTGGGGAGCGTGTGGGCGAGCGCGAGCGCGATCGCGCTCGCCTCATTGAAAGCACCGACATGGAAATTGATGAGTTCACCCCTCCTTCCTGTGACCACACTTTCTCAATTTTATTTGACCTTGAAATGATATAAAAATATGGTATAAATTTATTGTCATGCCCTTTGTGGTTTCATTGTTGTATTTCTCCAGATGGGTTTGATTCCAACCAGAAGGCCTCGATGTTACATGTACATCTTAATTTTTGCAACTGCATGACCCCAGTTTGGTCTTAAAATGTATACAGTACATGTATATTCTAACACTTGCAATTTTCTTTCATCAAAACGTTATATACATGTAATTTGTTGTTTTAAGTTACATGTACTACTCTACTGTATATTAAAGGATGATTGTGTAATCAAAGAAGTTTTCTTTCTACTGTCAAAAAAAAAGACACTCTACCATAAATCTTTGGGCAAAAAGATGCTAAACCAGGAGGCCTCTACTTGACAAGTAAAATTGTCTGGTGTTAGACAGTCTGAAAGTAAAATATCTAAGTTGCCAAATGGCAACACTGCTGGGTAAAGGTTAATAATTTATTAATTATAATATTTTATTATTTTTTTGTATTTAGTTTGTAAGTTTGAAAGGTTCTGTCATGGACAAAGTTCAAGAAAAATTACTTGAAGAGAAATGTATTCTGGTGAATGAAAATGATGAAGTCATTGGAGAAGCCAGCAAAAGAGAATGTCATTTGAACAGTAGCATTAAGAAAGGGATGTTGCATCGAGCATTTAGTGTGTTTTTGTTTAACAACAAGAATGAACTGTTACTGCAGCAGCGTTCTGATGCCAAGATAACATTTCCTGGTCGTTTTACCAACACTTGCTGTAGTCATCCTTTGCATTTTGCTAAGGAATTAGATGAAAAGGACTTTATTGGTGTGAGGAGAGCAGCACAGCGCAAACTGGAACATGAACTTGGAATTAAAGCTAGTGAGGTAAACTAAAATTAAATTGTTTAACTAATTATTTTAAAAATAATGACATGAAAGATTGCTGTATATACAGTATATCAGGGTGTTTCTGAACTTTCAAAACAATGGCCCTGCTATGTATATTTGATGTCTGTGCATGAGGGGCAAATCACTTCAAAAATCTCGTATGTACTTTGCCGAAAAATCCAAAAATCCATGAGAATTCTTGAAAATCCATAAAATCCTTGGAAAATTCATAAAATTCCTGGAAAATTCATAAATATTCTCACAAGAAATCTAGAAACATCCAAAAAAAATCCTTAAGAATCCGAAAATCCAATGCAAAAACCCAAGGATTTTTGAAAGTTCAGGGAGTGATTTGCCCCTCGTCTGTGCATGCATAAAAGGTCTAGTTCAGTGGTTCTCAACCTTTTTTAGTGCGAAGTTTCACTTTGCAGTATTGTGATGAGTGGCGAAAATTCACACGATACAGCGTGTTAACTTTCCGGGGGGGTAAACTTACCAAGTTTAAGGACATACATATACTTGTCGTAGTTGAAAAACCAGTGCAAATGTGAAACACTAGTATCAGTCTTTCATATACAACAAATATTTATGTCGCTTAAAGCTCGTAAGTCCTAAAGAGCGATAACAGACAGGTTTGTATGTTATCTATGGTTATGAGTATTTCTTGAAAGACGTATTAAAAATCCTATATCGAATGAAAGAAGTTTCCCCCCGGAATATATTAGAATAGCACTGCGCAAGCGTGGTTTTGTTTGCGACTGGCGAATACAATAATGGCGGAGAAACGCAAAGGAGCGATCAATTTTCTTCTCGAAACAACGACTTTCTAGGCTTAGCTGCATGGCTAATTAAATGTGGTCTGGACGAAAGGATTTATGGTCTGCCTAGCGGAAGGTGCGAATAAATATTAAAACCTTTCTATTCAACTTTAATATGGTTTGGCATGTTGACGATGTTGTGAATCGGTTTGTAGAGTGTTGTTGGTTCGTGTCTGTTATATTTTACACGAGTGGCGCTCGAGCAGTTTTGCACGTCAGCTCAATAACAAATTCTGTATACTGGAGATTGTAGACTGTCTTCGCATTTTGATTTGGCGTTCAATAAACAACTGTACGGAGAACCCTGGCCATATATTAAACATGAATGTTTAAGTTCTACATGTATCTGTACCCGCGTGAACTTAGCGCGTGATTAGGCAGACGATTCGCAAGTCTACACGATCGTTATTTGTAAAGGCAAACAAAAACTTATGTATCTTTACATTCACTTGGCAGATTTTAGTCAATTTTGATCTGGATCGACTGGACGTCACACGATACGTATTAGTATCGCAATTCTTGTGATGCGCCAAGGATAAAAAATACAATACTTTACAATACCAAGCTTTTTATGCAAAAATTTCAAGGAGTTCAAAAAGATCTTGATGTTATTAAACAGACTGGAAAACAATAGCGAAGGGCACAATTTTTTTTGCGTTCTTCACAAGAGAAAATGACTCTTTAAGAATCCCTCGAGATTCTATTTTGGGTTGTTTGTCTGAGTTTTGGCTTGTATTATTTTATTATTGGGCTTTGCTTTAAAAAATGGGCTGGCAGATTGCGGGGGTGGCAGCTCTGCCCTTACACGTGGCAAAAATCGTTATTATCTTTGACTAGAAACTTTGCACCATCCTTGGGATCTAGTTTTTATCTGAGGATGCTTTGTAACATGTTCAATCTTTCACATACTCCCAGGTGAAGTGCCCAATGAAGGGGTTGGGGTTGGGGGGTGCGAGTAGCCTGCGTAGCACGGGAGAGGCTCTGGGGACGAGAATGGCGTAGCAGGCGTTACTGGGGGGACTGGGGAGAGGGCTGAGAAGTAACGCCTGCAGTGGAGCTCTTTGGTTTTGTAAAACCCGTTCGCTGACGAACGGGATTTTAATTATTGATTACGCCGAATGTGATTCGCTTAGCGCCCATAATCTGTCAATCAAGAAAGTTTAGTAAGTAAAATTAATAATTTCAATTCTAATTTTCAAACAAAGCTGAAACGATTTATATCAAAGGAAATATCTAAACAGCATCTTGCAGTGCTTTTGCGATTTGATCAAATGAAAATGCTGAGTGTCAGCCTCCTCAACTCCCATACCATTCAACCGTAAGTTTTATATTTAAAACCTCCATGCAAGAGTTTGGAATATTGGGAAGTTCCTGAATTTGATTTTGAAAGCGAACACCGTGAGACGCTTTGCTTTCATATGTCTCTGTCAGTCATAAAATTGCTGAAAATATTTGTGAGCGAACACCGTGGGACGCCGCAGACATTTCCGTTTAATAATGGTGTACCTTTCACTCAACTGTTTTATTTTGGTAAACACTCGCTATCATTACTGTTCTCTTCATGAATATTCGTTGCCATTGATAGAAACAGGGTTACTCTACCATTCACACCTAATTTTATAAATTTCCAGGCCACAGTTTGAGAAATATTTGTGAGCAGACACCGTGGGACGCCGCAGACATTTCCGTTAAATAATCACTACTATTTATATACCTTTCACAACTGTTTTATTTCGGTAAACACTCGCTGTCATTACTGTTTTTTTTCATGAATATTCTTTGCCATTGATAGAAACAGGATTACTCTACCATTCACACCTAATTTCATACATTTCCAGTCCACAGTTTGAGAAATATTTGTGAGCAGACATCGTCGGACAACTGCAGACATATTCCGTTAATATTAATTTATCCCTTCCACAGATTTGCGACCAACTCTCAGTCTTTTAACTCCCTTATAATTGTTTTTTATACAAAGAGAATTATTGAAATAATAATTTACGCGAGATTTTACTGAATTAAATGCCATGGATTTTGAAATATTACAATTAATTCAAACAGTTAATTTAATAGCTTCAGACATTGGCCGCTCGAGATCATTTTTCATTTGGGGGTGTTTGACAAAACCAAAGAGCTCCACTGCAGGCGTTACTTCTCAGCCCTCTCCCCAGTCCCCCAATCCAGTAACGCCTGCTACGCAGGCTAGGGTGCGAGGGACATTTTGGAGATCAAAAGTTAATTCTACTTTCTACTCTTTCTGATGCCTAAAACATGTGATTTAAAACCTCGATTTGTTGGTCAAAAGTGTCTTCAGAATGCGGGAAATGCCGTTTTAGTCAAGTCGTCACTTTGTGCTAAAAACAACTCCCCTTTCAAAAATCCTGATTGTGCCCTTACCAACACATTTCTAGGGGGATTTGGTGCCGTGCGTTGTTGCACGTACTATAGTAGTACCACACCTCCAGTTCTACTTGCTGAAACATGCTGATTCAACTTGCAACAAAATCATTGTTTCGTGACAATGTTTAAGGTGGGTGGTAATACATGCAACAATGCTATTCAACTTGCAACACAATAATGTTGCAGCAATTTGTTGCTCATATTACTTCACCTTGATGACAAATTTGGAAAAAAATAAAATTGACGGTTGTACAGTACGCCGCTTTTGGTAGATTGCTGCTTTTCACGCAATCTAATTGGTTCCCGAATCTCTGGGTCTTTGGGCAAAACAAAATGGCGGCCAGTTTTGGGTTTTTGATGGAAGAGGACATTTTGTTAGTAAACATACGCAAGGCTTAATAGAATAATGAGAAAAGTGAACAGAATTAAGTAGAAAGGTATGTTTCTTTAGACTTTTGTAGCCATTAATATATATCTAAGTTGTAAAAGAGACTGTTTTGTCAACAAATATTGTGTACGTGCCGTCGTGCCAAACCGAATGGCCATGTCTTGCTAAAACAGTGATTTACCTCATTGTATGTTAATAGTGTGAATATTAACCTTGCTGCTCCAGCATTTCAGTAAATTTATATATCCAGTACTATATTACTTCTATTCAGTGAATACTGAATTGTTAACTATTGCTGAGGTTGGGGAACAGGCCAGATGAACAGCTTAATCATCATGTTATACCGTATACAATAGATTTGACTCGATCTCTCTTTTTCTCGCGCGTAAGACAGATTTGAGGACGAGCTCACGCACCTCCCACATTCACAACTTTAACACACGATGTAACAAAACAGACACATACTGTAGTTTTAGGCGAAGCTGACATGGAAATGACGTCACAAGCACACGTCCTAACTGCATGCAATTGAAAAGGTACAGCAGCAACAGCCACAACAACAACCATCACCACCACTACAACAACTGTCACCATCACATAAAACCTCTCACATCACTCTAATTTTTTACCACCGCTACCACAACCGTCTTTCTCAAGACTGCGCTAACCTAAACGAGCAACTCTCGCATACTAATTAAATAATACTTTTAGGTCCAAACGATTTACTGTAGGGATATAATTCAGTGAGATTTACTGAGTAAAATTGCTCGAAACTTTTTTATATGTTTTATTTTTGTTGTCTATGTCTGTAGGTTCCTCTTGAGGACTTTGAAATAATCACGCGAATCCATTACAAAGCTATGTCCGATGAGAAGTGGGGAGAGCACGAGATTGATTATGTGTTGTTTATTAAGAAAGATGTGAATGTTCAAGCCAATGCTAACGAAGTGAAGAGTTATCGCTTTGTGGATAAGAAACAAATGCGAGAAATATTACAGGATGCTGTGGATGGAAAGATTATCATTACTCCTTGGTTTGATTTGTTATGCCAGAAGTTCTTGTTTGAGTGGTGGGAGAATATAGAAAACCTGGAAAATGTTAAAGATACCAAGACCATTCATAAAATGATTGATTAATTAATAACGGAACAAAATGCGTGCAGATGTTATTTTTGTGATAAGAAACCTGAACTATTATTATACAGTAATATCATTTGATGTTATCAAAGTGACTGCTCGATTGTTGACATTTATATATGTTAGGGTTATTTTCCGAAAAATAATTAAGATATGAGTTAAGACAAGTGGAACTACTGTCTGAAGATGACTTTGAAATAAAGTCGAAATATTACAATTTCACAGTACATATATAGTTCCATTCATATCTTGAGTTTTCAGAATGGCATTATTTTTTGGAATTATGTGTTTTATTCTATACTTTTTCAAGTTGTCGGCTGATCTTGGTTTTTGGTCAAATCTCCGAAGAACCGACGCGGATTTGTGGTTAATTTATTTAATATTTGTGTTTCATCTGGGGTTGAAAGCACTTACATTTTTTTGGAAAACCTTATATATGCACTATTGTTAAATACGCTAGACATGTCGCCTTGTGCGCCCGAGCTTGGGTGCTGCTTGGGTGCGTATGTGTGCGTGCGTGCGTGCGTGCGTTCGTTCGTGCGTGCGTGCATGGTTTCATTCAAATAAAACTCCTGAGTAAAAATCTCACAAAAGAGGCCATCGATTTAGAAGCGATTCTTCTGTGTTATAAAGTATCGGTGCTGGATATTTAACAACTATATTTACTAATTGAAGGTGAATAGTGTTCAACCACTGATCTCTATACTAACTGGATAGGCGGGAACGATCTACCGGTTGACCCCACCTGCGGTCATGTTGGTTCACCCAAAAGAACGAAAACAACATGAACTAAATAAAATTAATTTGCTTCGATCAAAGACTGCAATATTCCACCAGGTTGTCCAGATAGCTAGCTCGAGTTTCAAAGTTGGTTTTGCAATGATTATGCAATTTCTTGTGCTTAAAATCCTGGCTGAATTCGAGATTTCGGTCATTTCACTCCCCCAACTCCTGACCCTGGCGCCCATCTTGTGTTTAGTAGGCCAATCAAATTTTAATACAGTACACCAATAACTCACAAAATTTGACTAAAGTATTTAAATAACTTTATTGCAACAATTTGTCAAATAATAATGCCATCCAGTTGGTAGGTAAAGGAAAATCGTTTGAGATAACAAGCATCTGAAGTATGACTGCTGTAAATTTTAGAAATAATGAAGTTGTGAACGAAGATCTCCAGCAATTGTCATCAAAATTATGAAAGCAACTTAGCAACTATACATTAATTGTTCTTCAAGAGTAGACGTATACTGTACATGCATGCATGCAGTAAAAGGTAGAATAAATATTTGGCATTCATGTCATAAATTTTTGCATAACATTGACAACTGCAGCATACAATTTAATTACCCCATTATAAATATAAAGACTTGCCGTTTCGGTTTCACACTCTCTATATAGCTCACTGCCATTTGACTATTGTAGTATTGTACAATATGATATTTAATAGCATAATAATTTCGCTCGTGGACTACCACAGGTTTTGCACATTGTTGCTTGATCATGAAGCTAGTTTTGTTTTCTTAGAAGAAAATTTAATTTCTGTTCAGCAATGTACAGCCTTGTCAGTTTACAAAGCTCGACTCGTCTGAATATGAAATTGTCCAAAGACTATTATAAAGAGGCTTTCAAAAACTTATCATCATTCCAACAACGTCTATAGCACATCACATTTAAAAATTGACTACGATTCAGACTTAAAATACTTACCAAGCTTGTAAAAACTTCTATTCTTGAAATAAATATTCTCGCTCCTTGAACTTATTTCGCTCCATGCTGCCATAGCATTGACTTACATGAAGTACTTGGTTTACAATTTTGGCTTCAGCGGTTTGTCGATCTATATTTTATCAATCGTTTACTTCTATGTTTTGATTGGCTCCGAAGGCATTCTTTTGTTAACTTAACTTAACTTACATTACACGGACGACAGCAATGTATCTACTCGCGCATGCGCAGTAGATACAAAAAGCGAAAATCTTCCAAAGAAGTTACTTTATCATTTTAAAAGTTCTTCCAAATAAGACAATAAAAACTGTCGAGGTTAGCCGCACTTTAACGTAGGGGCAATATACCACCGCCATACTGACATGCAACAAGATGTTTCACCGTAGGTAATAGAGTACTGCTGTACTGACGTATTTATAATATGTAGGCAGATTTGGCGTTTGTGCAGCCGAATATTCTTTAGCTGGTCACCGAGCAGTGACGTTCGATTCGGTTGGCACAGTCGGGAATTGAAAGTGATGTATATGCTTATGCGGTGCATGTAATCAAGCAATGGCCGGAAACAGCGCGTAATTTTAGTGTAAAGCACATAAAGAAATTCCTTGAATCGAATCACTGCATGTGTTTTTTGTCTAGGGTCAGTGTCTATGAACGCTAGGACGTGGCATTGTGTCTTTTCTTGATCACTATTATCTATTTTTGAATGAAAATTTGTCATTTGGTTCATCTCGTTGTTTTTCTATATATTGACTTCGGAAACTCTTTCGGTATGTAAATACATGACTACAGATGAACTTTGTTAATTTTCTCGGATTTTTTTACGTTTTCAAGTGAAACTTTGCCGTCGTTAATATCATAGTGAGTTCATCCCGGGAATCCGATTTATATACTGGTTTGTTTCTCCATCTGGCTGTTAATTTTACTTTATTACGTTAGAAAGTCACTTTGAAAACCTCTATATAAAACAGAATATTTTTACAACCAGAGCGGATTCAATTTAAGTTTTCTTTTAAGGTTCAATATTGGAATTTATACATTAAAACGGCTGATAACAAGATTAAACGGGTGTGTGTTATTAATAAAAAAATGGGGGACTGGGGCGGTGTTACAAAATGCATATAAAACGGGCGAGTAGTTGTTGCGTTCATCGGTATATATTTCTCGTATAGGTTAGAGTTATTTTGCAGCCCGACTGCCATGAAGACCAACGATATGATGAGAGTTGGAATTCATCAGTTTTTCGTATCTATTGTTATATTATAAATTAATTCGTATAATTTATATTAGCGAAAACCAAAAACACTGCGTATCTTTGGCTATTTTTGAAAATCATTCCACTTTATTTCACGAAATGTCTCATATATACTCGGTAATAGGAATTTAGCAATGATCAATAGTGTATATAACAACGGTAGCGAGAAAAATTTATATAATTATAATATATATTAAGAGATTATTAACCGAGAACGAGATCTGTACGGGAAAATATCAGACCGACGTCTTGACAGTACGGACCGAGCCGCAGGCGAGGTTCGTACAAAAAAGACCGAGGTCTGATATTTTCACGTACAGACCGAGTAAACGAGGTTAATAAAGCGTTTATTATATGGCTATTTCAAGCTTTTCGATAATAATTGTATCAAACTTAGTGTGAAAACCTTAGAAATTCACGCGAGCAAAATCAACATCCGGGACAGCGGTCCGGATACGGAGTAAGATGGACCGTGGTCCGGATACGCAGTTTTACGGACCGTGTGTTGACCAATCAGAACTCAGGATATTACAAAGCCATATAATAAATATATATATCGTTTGGAAAACGTTAGCAACACGACCGTTGGAAAATACTACCAAAGCTATAGCTAAATCAGTATAGTATAAAAGCAAAGTCGTTAGTGTGACTCCAGTGAAGGGCATGATAAAGGAAGTTATGAGAGCAAGGTGCTTGCCAAGAGAACTTTCTCAAAACTGAAGCTTGCTTGATCAGAATATATATATAGTTACGCTCAAATATCAAACAAATGCCCATATATAGTCAACCTCGTACCCAGGGTTTTTCACTCAGAGAAAAACCCTGGGTACGAGGTTGATATATAGCCTGGCAGTTTTGGCGATTGAGAGAGGCATACAGATGGAATTAATTTCAGCTAGCTGTGATTAACAAGTTTGTGCCGCTGAAGGCGTGAGAAGTGAAGTTGTAGAAACAATTGAGAATGAAATATTATACTGACAACATTAAAGAGTTGAGTATTTTTGATAAACGAGTGTGACCAACTCATTATTCAATGTTTGCTCACAAATCAATCAGCAATATGAAAACACACATGCTGAAATCTCAATAACCTTATATATGTCGACTACAACTGTTAATACAAAAAAACACCGTCATTCCAATTAAGCTATTAGTATATAAGTGAACGTCCGGTCAGTGTATAGTCAGTATTATACCAGCGCTCTTATAAGTACTTCTCGGCATTTGTTAAGATTTGTTTTGTCTACGCGGCACAATGTCCAGCTCCGTCTATTTTCTACTTATTGCTTTCTTGGCTTGTGGGACGGCTAACCGAGTTTATCCACCAACAAAAGCCATCAAGATTTCTCTTGGTGTTTCTAAAGCGGCTTACTTACCACTTCGGGGTAACAAATTCATCAGCAATGGTGGAATTGTCGAAAACTCTGGGACAATACTACCAAGATTTATTTTCGGTTTTATTCCTTTACCTCCAATATACGACCCAGCGAAAGACAAGATTGCTTGCAGTATCAGAGGATGGACCGCCAAGAGTTACGAATACAAAGAAACAGAAATTCTCATGTTCACAAATGTTCAGCAGAAATTGGTTGTGTTTGGATTTCGTGGAACCGAAGCCTTTAATCTCAGAGATTGGGCCAAGGACTTTTATTTAATTCCTTTAACATCGACCATTGGCAAAATAACGTTCACTACACACCGGGGATTCGCATATCGTTATGGTTTCATAGCAGCGTGGTTTGAAAGAGAATACAGCGCGGTTCCTCGAGATTACACCATCGTAATCACAGGCCACAGTTTGGGAGGAGCAGAAGCCAACATTGCGGCTGTTTATGCTGCTGGAAAATTGAAAAGACGTCCAGATGCAGTTATCACGTATGGTTCACCATTGGTTGGTCAAAATAACTTCAAGAATTACTACAATCAAGTGGTTGGATGTAATCGTACTCTCAGAATAACGGCAAAATGTGATATAATTACGATTCCCCTGAAGGTATTTGGATACACTCACGTTTGCGATCAAGTGGAAGTCGATGGAAAAACCGGTTTTAACCTTTTAAAAGCCCACGACTTGTACGGAGGATATGATCAAGGAATTGTGCGAAAATACAAGAATGTAAATGAAATTAATTTCGGTTGTGATCAAAAACTGAACTAATGTTATAAGAATTGCTCAATGCATTGGAAATTCGTTCGTTGTTGTAATCAAAATATATTCAGATGAAAATATCATAAATTCAACATGCATGCAGTTGTGTGTTCAGCTTAAATTAAATTTACATTATAATGACGGTGGGTTTGTGCATGGGATAACTTTGAGAGTCTGGTGGTATTCGTAGGAACTATATATTATAACCAATAGAAAGTTTATTATGAGTAATACAATTAAAGATAAGAGCTTAGGGAGTGTTGGTGGCCTAATATATAGTTAGCGCAAGTGCCTTCACTTTTTCCACCCGGGTTCAATTTCTGAGTAATATCCAATGTACAGGCGTATGATGTCACAGGGGCCACGGAGGGGGAGGGGCAGGGGGCTTAAGAAATAAAAGCTTACGGTGTTGAGGGCCATCCCATAATATTGCGATTGCATACATTTTGTGGTAATATATATGCTAAAAATATAGATAGACTAAAAATTGTGGTTTGTCTTCATAATTTTTTGTTGAAACGTCCTTCAAAATGCAGGAAATAACGTTTTAGAGCTTTAGCAATTCAAAAATTTCCCGGGGTATCACCCCCCCGGACCCCCCTAAAACATTTTCGCGCCGCGAAAGCCCCCATTCCTTTTAGCCCCACCACCACCAACACCACCACCGCTCCGCGGCCCCTGTGTCAGTCAGTTGCTTGTCAGAAGGTGTCAGGTATTTGTAAGGCCCTGGTTTGTCGATGGTGTCAGATGATTGAGGTTTGTCAGATTCAGATGGTACAGATGGTGTCAGATGGTACAGATCAATGAGGTTTGTCAGATGTTAATTGTGGTTATCTCTTAAAAAAGGCAAAAAGAACTATATGGGGGTCACCATTTAATGTGGGTATCTCCTTGAAATTAAAAATTGTAGAGAAAATGGCGTCAAAATATATTAATACTTAATGTGGCTATCTCCCTCGGGAAACTTGACTGGATTTGGTGTCTGCCTGATAAGGCAGGCATCATGTCATATCGTGCATCTTGTATGTAACTTTGTCCACGACCGTATATGTGCAAGTCCGTGAAGCATTGCGCTTTTCCATCGTCCCATCGGTTTATATTTGAACAGTGGTAAGGCCGACAGAGTATAATTGCATCTGCTGCTTTATATGTTATTGTGTTTGACAGTCGGATGAAAATTAATCTTTAACAGCGAAAACATTTTTGAATTTTATTAGCTCGTTGAGCTTAAAACGAATTCGGACTATTTAAAAGTTTCGCCTTTATACGAATACGTTCGGAGTCGCTGCTTGGTATTAAATATATAGTAAGCGAGTTTGGTTTGTCAATTGGCTATATATAGCGCCTAGCGAGGCGTGGTTACTCGTGATTATTATATGGCTGGGCTTGTTTTCGGGTTATTACGCCAAACGGCGCGCGCTGATTGGTTGCTGAGAGGTCCGGAAAAAGCCGTAATGCCCTCTCGGCACTGTGAGAGGGCATTACGTCCTTTTTAATGACCTGCAAGTTTTGGCGGGAAAATTACTGAGTTGATTTGAATGAAAATAAAAGCGAATTAGATATATTCGTTGGAAAATTTTGAACAATAATACGTCCTGAAACATCAGTGTCTCTTTTTATAAAAACTTCTTATTTAAAAGCGCGAAAAATAAAAGCCTGTAAACATGAAGCGAAACAAACAAGCTCAAAAGTAAGAACTAAGGTGAACAGCGACACCTGATCAAGACAAACGTAGAACTAAAAACAGATAAGAAAACAAAGAGCTATTTCCGCTTGCGACGAATACTATTCAAAGCATCACAAATCTATTTGAAAAGACATTGTCATTGATTAAACTATTTTATTTGCTTCATCTTAAGGGTTCAGATACAGAAACGTTTCAAAGGTGGCAGCGCAGCCTGACACGTGTATTTTTACTATAAACCAGAGTAGCACTTTACACTATATGTTTTATCCTTCACCTGCAGGGCGTACCGAGCGAGGGCTGGGGGGGGCGGGGCCGGTGTGTGCGACACCCCCACTTTTTTCGAAAATGGTCGGCAAATTGATATAAGATTGATATTGGTCGCTTTTTAAAACCACAGCGGTCGGTAAATTTAAAATTTATGGCGGTAACACCTTACCTGACCATTTCTTGTCAAGTCATTTTCACTTGTATAAAGTTGTATTAGTATGTTAGGATTATTGCTATTTATTAGCGCCTTGGCGGTACTGATCATTTGCGCTCGAATGCACGATTGCCATGTACTGATACTTGAGTCTGTGAGTCCGTGATTCATACGAATTATCGGGGGGGGGGGACGCACTGAAAACGTGACAGGCCAATAATAAGCAAGCTCGTTGTTGAGCCATTGTTGTTCGAATTACAGTTTTACTTCCAAACAAAATCTCTAAGTGTACGGCTAGCTAGCCAAGCAGAGAAATTGTGTGCAGCTTTTCCTGATGAACTTGAAGACCCAGACGCGTTACTTGCGGAGATGGAAGTTATTGGTGGTGCCATTGAGAAGAGTGAAGCAAAGAATCTGCGAGAAGCTGCCAGGTGGCTCAAAGATAACTAAGCGCCTCTTTTATCCAACCCTTGCGAAGGCGTATCAGCTCGCTCTAACCATTCAAATTTCAATTTCAGTCGCTAGTAACGAGCGCAGCTTCAGCAAGTTAAGATTAGTAAAAAGTTATCTACGCGGTCGACAATGAAAGAAAACCGCCTTGACTCTTTGATTATTTTAATATCCTCGCCCTGGACACTCTGGACAACCTTGACATTCACAAAATAGCAGACTCCTGATCATATATTAAAGCAAGAAGAGTAAAAATCTAGACCAAAGACATGTAGTCATCCTAACTCCTAAGAATCAAAGTATACTACTCAACTTGAAATGCATGCACAGCTAGTTTTTTTTATGAATATATATATATATATATATGAATAGAAAACTTTGTTAGCCATGTCTGGTATATAAACGTATTGATTTTAAGAAAGAGACTTCGTCAGACAAAAGGAGAAAAAGCAAAAACTTTATTCAGTCCAAACGTTTCGCCGGTGAAGGCTTCATCAGTGGAATAACTTTGGCTCTATCTTAACATAAAACGTTTAAATAGTTAAAAAATTATGCTAATATTGTACACTAATTTTTAGTGTACAATATTAGCATAATTTTTTAACTATTTAAAGAGAGCGAGTCTATATCACATATATAGATCCGATACGCTCATGATTTTCTTTGTGTTTTCCTCATGAATTATTAATGAATTTTAGAAATATATATATATATATACGCTTGTTATCTTCTTGTGCTTGCAGAAGCAGAGGTTTACTTTTACAGCATCAAATATGTAAGCATCGAATTTATTAAGGTATAAAGAAGACAAGTAATTATTAAATGCCTGTTTTGGCAGTTTTGCAATGAGAAGTTTACCTGTATAAGTAAGTTGTAACCACTGTAGACTACTAGACTGTAAGTAAGTTGTAACCACTGTACATGCACTGTAGTTGTATAACCTAAATTACCTAATCTTTAATTAATGATATACTAGATTATAGGAATAAAAGTAACTTTATTAACTTCTCTGTCTTAGATTGTATGTTGTGTTCTAGTAATCTAGTTATCTATAGCAGAATAAAAAGGCGCGCGAATATTTGTCCAGGATTCTTAAGAGTTAAGACATGTACAAACAAGAACTTTTCAATTTCATCCTCCTGGTGCTTCTAATTTAATAGAGTTTAATAGTGAATACAACTATCGTCATTTCCTCAAAACGCCAGGTTTTACCGTACTTTCATGCGCGAAAGTATGTGATTTTTGCGTGATTTTTGATTGAGTTTCGTCGGTGAATTTTGGAACAAACACCCCCCAGTCGAAATACCCTCGGTACGCCACTGTTCATCTGGTTGCCAAGAAAAACTGTTTACATAAATCTCTCTCTCTTTCTCTCTCTCTCTCTCGTCTATTCAAAAATGCTGTTTGGGGTGAATGAAAAGCATTGTGGTTAATTAAATGTACAGCTACAATTTTTTTGGTATTGTCTGTACTGAACAGTTAGAAACAAAGATTGCTTATGTTAAACAAGAAGATTATGCACGAGTTTGCTTCTTTTCAGGCGTAAGTAACATCTTTATTATGAAATATCATCTTAACTTCTTCGTCACTGTGAGGGTGCATTTTGAACCATGCAGACCGTTATAGTATACTCCGGCTGGCTAACACTAGACAATTTTACTTGCCCTTGCAAGAGAACTCTAATGGGTTATAAATGATAAATTATATTAAAAGGACGAAAAACGAGAACTGCACTAGGTCTACGTGCATGGAAAACGATTCTAAGAAAATTAGTACTTATTCATACATATTTTTAAGTGGCATTTATCATGTAAGCGGACCTTATGATCAGTAGACCGAGGTAGTTTTCGATATTTATAAGCCTGGGAACTAGCCAAAGTGTCAAACCGTACGTGTGTCACAAGTACTTGTTGAGCTACAAGTCGCATTGTGTCAGTTCATTGTGTCGATCTACCATCTGAGTTCCAGTGGCTCAATGACTTCAATCTGAGTCTAACTTACGACAGCTTGTACAACAAAAACATACGAAAAAACGTTACCACCTCAAGCTGAAAACATTAATAACATACATTATAATTCAGTTCTTCCACATTTTAGTGTTGGTTAATGTGGTTGACATATATCTAGTCAGTAACCGCGGTTTTGGCTTTGCTTCCAGCGATATTATAGCACCCAGCACATTATTAACTTTCCCACTTCGCGTCAGACACATGCAGAAATTTACAAAAATTTTGTTTGTTTGAAAGATAATTTAAAAAAAGACACCAACCCTTTTTCCTAGTGATCCACAAGTTATCAAGCTATGTTTAGTATTTCGCATTAATTATTTTCGTATTTACTATATCAGTATCATTAATCATAGATTTTATTCTATATTTAAAATTTTTTGTATTTGGTAGCTAAAAGAAAATGATTTCTCAAAACCCACATTTTTCTGTCACTTTGCTATTAAACAGAAAAAATAATTAAAAAACGCTAGTTTAGCTGAATATAAAGTTTCTCCGAATGAATAACATGCATGTAGCACATGTAATTTTGTTACTCTTAATTATACTTAAAATTTGCTGTACATAATGTTGTATACCAAATCTAGCAGTCAGAGAAGCAGGGAAAGGATATTTCCTCCCTAAACGATTTTCCTCAACGGCACAATTTCGGCGCTTTTTGCAGACAATTTTGCGACTTATTTTACTATTATTTTATTTATATTATTTTTCTATATTTACCTATACCCTTGCTTTACATCCACCTATACACTCGCCCACACTAATTACAAACTTGGTTGATGACTCCTGTCTTTATAGCGGTTTGTTTAATTTATCGACGGTTCAAAAATACAAACGTAACTTATCATATATTCTCCATTTCCATTATTAGTTTGTTTATCTCTCTTGAATTTGATTGGTTATGTTTTAACTCATATATATATTTTGAATTCATATATCATGCAACATACGAACAGAAAATTGCAGCGACGCGGGATCCAAACAGCTGTTGTAAATGTCCAATCTCGTACCCAGAGCTTCCGCCCTTTTGTCCAGCGACAAAGAACCATCGGCAGTACGCGGATAATTGGCTTATATCCACATGCGCGTCCTCTCAGGAGTTCACCTTTTTCTGACTCAACATTCTGATTCCGGACAAAGCCGATGGCTCTTTGTTGCTGGACAAAAGGACCGCAGGTTCTGGGTACGAGATTAGTGTTAAAGTCGATGTGCTAGCCTGCATGCATGGAGACTGTAGTCTTGTTTACCCATCGACTAGAGTCTGCACGTAGGCTATCGATCGGATTTCCAGAAATATTTGTTTGAACGGTGCCGGGGGGTGTTTTCCCCATATAAATGACGCGAAATTATAGTCTATATGAGAAACAGTTGCGCGAAAAACACATGTGGCACATGTGCGCCCAACATTTTATACCTTCACACCGATTCCAATTATAAGTTTTGATTTTGGTACAAGTAGAGTATATATAGCATGCCCTAGACAGTGCTTCTCGTTTCTTTTGTAAAAAGAGAAACGCCAGTTATATTTGCTCAATATTTTTGGCCGCTCATAATCTGAGCCAATGCATGGTGAATGGCCCCATTGCTATATAATTGCACCGGCAATATAATTCGTTACTCTTTATTCATGGTACTTCTATGGGTAGGGGCTATGCTTTTTTCTCCTCACTCTGCAGTTTAATTGTCAAATGATATATATTTTCAATTAGTTCTATATTTTTAAAATTTGTAACAACAACATGAAGAGAGCTAGCGGGGTAAAATTCAGACGCGACTGATATTTACCTTCAAAATATTAAATTAATATAAACACTATTCAAATATTTGTAGTTATCAACCTTTTCTCCCTTTGACGAGTATAAAATCGTCTGGCGTTAGACAGAGTAATAAATTTTGAGTCTCTAGATCGTCGGAAATGGCATTTTCAGAGTCTTCTCTGCCTCTTTCGTTAGGCCCTTTCATTAATTCTTTCATTATGATTTGTGAGTCTATGCTATCCGTGAGTCAGGATGGATTATTATTATTAATTGGCCGATCAGCGCAATACTTCGCTGCAATTTTTTTTAAATTCAATTATTTTTGGGGGGGCCGAAAGCTATTCCGACCCCCCCTTATAAAATATTGGGGGCTGCGGCCCCCCCCGGCTTCCTACGCCCCTGCTTCATTTAAGGCTCAGCTAATTTCCCATACCTCCTACATGACAATATTTTCTCAATCAAATTTTCTTTTTCTTTTCGATTTCATTAATCATAACTCTCTATTATTGAAAATGATAATCATCAATTCAGTAGACATATTTTAACAGCAGCTTTGTCTCGTCGTTTTTGTAGGCTGCATATAATATCTATTTGAACAGCAAACTGATGAGTTAGTTATAGCCTTGCTTTTAATAATTACATTTACACGAAAAAAGCTGGATAAACATTTTTTAACTGTGATAAACCCAGCACGACACTTATAAATCCAATTACAAACCAGATACATACTCAATTCTTTGAGATACGGTACCCGCATATACAATTTATTCTGTTAAGAAATTCGCTTGCATATATACACAGCACGATGATTAAGACTTTCGGCTTCTTTCTCTTCACTTTAACGTTGGTTCATGTATTGGCGAACCGCGTCTATCCACCAACAAAAGTCATCAAACTTGCTCTTGCTGTTTCAAAAGCAACATATTTACCGATTACAACAAGAAGATTTATCAAAGATGGTGCCATCATTGAGAACCCGTCTACTCTTGTACCGGCCTATATGTTTTTGGGCATAATCCCTTTCCCACCGAAGTATAATCCAAGTCAAGACAAACCTGCTTGCAGTATAAAAGAATGGACAGCCAAAAGTCACGTCAACAAAGAAACAGAAGTGCTGATGTTCACCAACGTCCAACAAAAGTTGGTCGTTTTTGGGTTTCGCGGGACAGAAGTTTTAAACGTGAGAGACTGGTTGGGGAACTTTAACTTACTACCAGGTACATTGACTATAGGCAAAACAACCATCAGCGCACACAGGGGATTCAGACTTCGATATGGTTACATCGCACAATGGTTTGAAGCAGAATACCTAAAAATCCCGCAAAGCTATAGCATTGTGATCACTGGCCATAGTTTGGGTGCTGCAGAAGCTACGATTGCGGCAATGTTTGCAGCAGGAAAATTAAACAGACGACCAGATGCTGTGGTATCGTATGGTTCACCTTACCCAGGTCTACTGAGTTTAAAGAAATATTACAATCAAATGGTTGGCTGTGATCGTACAGTCAGAATAACGGCAACGTGTGATCCATTTACTCGAGTACCCATGACTATTCCAGGATACACTCATGTTTGTGATGGAGTGGAAGTGAATGGTAGAACTGGACTCAGCTTTATCAAAGCTCATATTTTGTATCAGGGTTATGAGCGAGGCATTCAAAATAAATACAGCGATGTGAATGCAATTAATTTTGGATGTGATCAGGTGTTAAATTAATATTTCGAGGTGTTCACTTGAAATTTCTTTAGTGTTTCTGATGAAATAAAATATTTACCTGACCGTCAAGATCTATGTGTAATGTGTTTTTTTAGTAATATTATAAGAAAGTAGAGTGCTACGTATAGGCAGCGTGTTTAGCTTTAGCCACACAATGACCAAGTCTTTTTTGACAATTTCTTCGATAGCTTTAATTTGGTTGTGAGAACATGAGTTCAGTGATTGTGCGCAGTGGGCGGCGCCACGGGGTGGACTAGTTCTTTTCCAGATCGATTTCTTAATTTTTCCAAATCCGTGGAGAAAACATTGGGGGGTGGGTGGGGGGGGGGGGGGGGCGAAGTAGTATTGAGACTTTTTAAGATTGTGGCTATAATATTATTTGTCAGTGGCGCTCACGGCTGATAATCACTCCGGCGTTGGTAGGAGAACCGAGAACGGTCAAAAGTACTATTGCATTTCATGAAAGGTTACATAAAGTTCGCTCGGTCGCTTCCCCTCCGCTGATACGAAGTAGTTATGGCTCGGGCGAAATTTCGTAAACGTCCTAAAATGTGTTTTCTTTTGTGCAATTTTTATGACGTTTTATAACCTTCAGAATTCTGTAAAATCACCCCTCAAAGTGCAGGAAATGGCGTTTCAGGGACTCTAGATTCCAAAATTTTCAGGAGGAGCATGCCCCCGGAACCCCCTAGAGGTTTGTCCACCCCAACTGTATGACCCTCGCGCCGCCACTGATTGTGCGTTGTTAATATTCTCCTCTGTAAGTTACAAAGCTACTTGTGAGCATCCACCACTGTCTGTTAACATCTGCTACCATCTGCGAGCATCTACCATTGTCTGTTGGCATCTGCTACTGCTTGTAAACATATACCACTATCTGTTGACATTTTTTACCATCTGCTGCATCAATTTGTTAACATCTGTTACTATATACTGTTAGCATCTACCACTAATATCTGTTAGCATGCATTTACCAGTGTTTGTTAGCAATTGATACTATCTGTTAACATCTACTGTCTGTTACCATCTGCTTCCTGCCATCTGTAGCCATTTTCAGGCTACCATCTTCTGTTCGATGCTGATATTGGACACACCTCTATGGTAATCTGCAGATTTTATACAAATTACATTTTTTAAATTTATTTCGTCGGAAATTTTCCCACTTATATAAGTAAACATTGAAAGTAGAACTAAATGAACTTAATAACTGTATTAATAATTAACATTGTTTTAAATAATTAAAAACATTTTATAATGAAAAAAACTGATCATAATTTTATTAGTAGAAAATTTCTCAGAATACGTTATAATAGTAGTTATCCCCAAGGCCAGCGGTTTCATTTATAGTAGGTAAGAAAATTGACGATTTTTTCTCGGAAGCATGTTCAGTTTCAATTTTTCGCCAAAGTTTGCAATGCTTATCGCGAAAATGTTTTCCGATTTCTAAGCGCTTCATTGCCTTGAACTTGACAAACTTTTCAGTTGCGATCTTAAATTTCGGCCATTTTGGAAGGAAACCTCTCTGACCACTGGTAGGATTTCTAAACACAATAAAAACAATTGTATATAAATTTTAGGGTGATCAATAAGATTTAAAAACAAGAGGACACTCAGAGAATGCGTATCTCCGCCAGCAGGTTAATGGAACTGATAAGTCCATTGTTTTTTTGTGGCTTTAGCTGGTTTGTCAATATTTATGATTTGCATATAAATATAAGGCATAATGAATGAAAATAATTGACGATTAAGATTCGTTCGAAACTTTTTAACTTGCAATAATACGTTTTGGAACATTAGTGTTGGCTTTTTAAAACTTGTTTATCTTTAAGCAAGGCAAATAAACATGAGGGGGGGGGGGGGGGGGCTTAAACGTAATGTAAATGGCAACATCTGAATACGAACACAGCGCGCTAGTTAGATTTTTCACGTATTGTTTTTGGTTGAGATTATGGTGAAGAGTAACATAACTGATCAATTGAGCGTTATGAAAAAAGGTTTATATTCTTTAATTTACTTACCCATATTTAGCAAAGTTGCTCCAATAACTCATCATTCGTAATGACAGATTACGTTCTGGTGCAGTGAACACATCGCGCTCCTCCACTGGTGCTCCAAACACATACTGAAATAAAACAAAATTTCCAGATCTAGCTACAAAGAAGTCAGCAAATGCATATATATTTACACTATTGTATGTGTTCAAAAATAACAAAAATATTAACGATTTGACGCATTTGGACGATTTAACGATTTGAATATGAATTTGTCGTTTTGCGAAGCATCACTTCTGCCTGTATTTTTTGCTCATTATGCATGCATAGCACTTAATTTTTTTCGAAATATCTTGGACTTGGGTCCTTGAAAGATATGTTGCCTGTTTTTTCCTATATAAAAGTACGGACTTGTGGTATTTTGTGTGTGTCACTGCGTCAAAAGCCAACTCTTCAGGTGTTCAGTCTTAATGAAGAAAGTCTGCCAGATATGATTTTTCGTTTGATACGATATAATGTAGGCCTAACTACAACATTAACCTATAGATCGTTTTCACTCACGTGATCGGTGGCCCCATTGGGGTGGTGAAACAATACAAAATATTTGAATAAGAAAGAGCTAATTCCCATACCGTACACCAATATGGCCGCAATTTCATTGTTTTGGTACACCAATATGGCCGCCGTGACGTCAGATGAAAACGATCTATAGGAACTTGGTGCATATTGGACATGAACTGATTACCAAGTGCTTCACTGGATTCCTATCCTATATGGTTAGGGTTTGTGTTGGGTTCAGTCCTACCTGGGTTATTAAAAGTAAAATGTTGCACAGCAAGTGTTTTGGATAGAGCAAAGTAATTAAGGTGGTATAAACTGCCGAAGAACCCCGCTCGAAACGTCAATATTTTGTTATTAAAATTAATCTTGGCGGCTTTTAAAGGGCAATAACACTAAAAATTAAGTTTGTCTAATTTGAAAGAACTCATAAAATTGTAATAGAAGATCCTTTTTCGTATCTCTCTTCGTTTTCAAGATATTTCAATTTGTTTGATATGTAAATGAGATGGTCTCTGACGTCGGGGTAAAATATTTTCACATGTAGCAAAACCAGTTATATCTCTAAGTTTGTTCAGCGAAATCATTTGAAACTGTGCACATAAAAACTCCTTGCGACCTGAACATTTCATGTTAGATATATAAGTGATTTTGCTCTGTATGAAAAGATTTTACCCCACTCCTGACGTCAGAGACCATCTCATTTACATATCAAACAAATTGAAATATCTTGAAAACGCAGAAAGATACGAAAAAGTTGTAAAGGATCTTCTATTACAATTTTATGAATTCTTTCAAATTAGACAAACTTAATTTTTATTGCCAATCCCTTTTAACCTTTTCACTTTGCTTTATCGAAAACACTTTCTACGCTGAAATAGCCTTCGTCAAAATATAGAGCTAAATGAGGTCAGTGGCCGTTACCATGGAAAAAGGACCCGTATATTTACGCCATCTTTGTTTTGGTTCCGTTTTTCACCGGAGCTGCATGCGGCCGCTATATCCAGTTATTTAGGTCAGGCGGTATATACGCATTAGTGACGTACCTGCAAATCAGAACCATGAACTACTCCCATCCACTCTGGCCAATCTTCGTGATTTGCGCGGTGTTTCAGCCTGTACATAAAAACATCGTTTTCTAAACCTGCAAAAGCTTTAGCAAAATCTAACATCGGGCAAAACATGTGTCTGTCCTCCAAAATGATCTGATAAAGGTCTCGATTGTACTTTGGACTAGTCTTGTTATGTTCGAGGTGTAGATAAAAATCTTTTATCTTTCTTCGTGCTGGTTCGGAGATGTCGTAAAAAACTTGATCGACCACCGAGTGAAGTTCTTGTGTTTTCAGTGTAAATGGTATTTTGTACTTAAGGTAATTTAACAGATACACCATCCAACGACTGCCTTCGTTCTTGCTTGATCCAAGAAGAATGTTGGATTTCTTGAACCGCATATTTCGTAGCATATAACGAGGGTTATCAAAGATTAGTTTATAATCAACAACAGGTACCCAGGTAAAATGTCCAAATTGAATAGATCTTAGATCCTGTTGTGCATTAACAATGATCTCAGCCGGGATGTGGGAAAAACATACGAATATACTGTTATCATCCGGGCAATTAACTTTCTTCAGAAATTGTTTGAACCTTTGTCTGGCCTGGAGGTTCGTCATTGTAGCCCAATAAGCCAAAGGAGAACCACTTTGAAGAATTGCTCGTTGGAAAAGATTTTCATCCTCCGCTCCAGGGTACAAAAGATGAAGTCCAACACTTGCCGCTCCCGCACTCTCACCAAATATAGTTATAGACTTCGGGTTACCGCCAAACACATGAATGTTATTATTAATCCATTGCAATGCTAACCTTTGATCGTACAGTCCCATATTTCCTATAAATCATACAAAGCAATCAGAAGTTCATTTTATTTTGCAGGCGGTTTTTTTCAAAAGATCTTTTCCTTTTCGTGCCATTAATGAAATACCGTTGAAACACAGACCTTGTGTGAACTTACAAAGCCAAAGGTTTTATTTTCTAAAGTAAAAAAGTCAGTCCAGAAAATACGAAAATGAAACAAAATGCATGGGTTAATTTTAAACACATAGAATTAGTACTAATTCTGGATTACTAATTCTGGATTAAAAGTTAAATCTGCAGATGTTTCTTATTAAATTTTAGAGAATACAAGCTTTACTAATTCGTACAAATATTCCAAACAGATGCTCAAGAGCTAATCGTCTTTTGAACAACTGGCATACCCTGTTGTTCAGTGGGTATATAATTACTGCATAATTATAATTACCCGTCACAGTGTGGATACTGTATTCTTAGGTTTCAATCACGTGACTTTTTGCATGAGATTCATTTCCGATTTCCAGATGATGGTCAGGCAAAATCAAATTAGATCGATTTGTACCATCAACAAACACAGCATATACGTACGGCATTTTCTAACACGAACGTAAACAACTCTAGAGTATCAAGATCATGTAAATATTTGAAATAAAATCAACCTTCCCTTTTGCTATTGACCATGCACGATCTGGATAAATAAAACGGAAGTGATGTCACGTGAAAGTAAAGAATTGCGGTGCTATATTCCGCCTGTTCGTTCGTTCGTTCGTTCGTTCGTTCGTTCGTTCGTTTGTTTGTTCGTTCGTTCGTTCGTTCGTAATCAATAGGTAGCACATTGTTGATGCTTATCTGAACGTTTCTGTGTGCATGTGTTTCGCGCCTCCGTTGACCAGTTGATGTTCATGTTTGTGGCTTTTCTTATATAATTATCTTGTGATTGTGTTCGGACTTCCTTTTTGTAAACCTATAACACCGGTCATTTTTCTTCTTATAGCTCATTCTGCTTGAGGCAGCTAAAGATAGCCCTTTTATTATTTTACTCTGTCCAACACCAGACTACTTTTCTCGTCAAAGGAAGCTCCCTCAACCACCATAGACAGTAACAGATTGATGTACCTTCTATTCTCTTGTCTCCCGTCGCCAAAAATCCAAAAGCTCCTAATCTGTAATTGAATGTCACCACGATGACATCACCATGCGAAGTTAATGTTTTACCATTATGTATTTTCAGGGAACTGCTACCTTTTATGAAGCTATCTCCATGAATCCACACCTGAAACGCAGAATTAAGTCAAGTAAGTGATTGAAGGGGGGGAAATAATTCAGTAAATTTTAACTGATTGTATTCAATTTGGTTGGAATATCGATCTAAAAAAACTCAAATGAAACTGTAACAGAGTTAACTTTATTAGGTGAAATTAACAATCAAAATTAACAGGAAAACAAAAGACGCTCCTAACATGCAATATAAAATATATAAGATGAACATATAATTATATATGTTTATACTTAAGCCTGGTTTCCATAAGATCGCCTCGATCGCTTCAATTGTCCCCATCGCCTGAATCCATCCAATCAGATTGGGCGATTTGAAATATCTCTAGTCTGATTGAAGAGATTTGGGCAATGGGGGCAATCGAGACGATCTTATGGAATTAAGCCTGCAAGCCTTAGTTGAACGGTTATCGGTCACTTTCTTATACGTGAACTATACCTAATGGCAATCTCTCAGATAGCTTGTTACTAATAATTGAAATAATTTATGATACTTTAGTAGACAATGACAATGGTTGTATAATGGAAAGAGTAATTCGACTAAAGCTAAGGCTAAAGGCAGTGGTGTCAGCTAGTGGTACAGTGGTAATGGTAGCGATATACACTGATGTAGCTGCATATAGTAATCAGTGTAACTGTTGTCCCTGGTATTTGCTAGCCGGTTGGTTGGTGTGCTATTGCTAATAGTAATAACAACAAATAACATACATGCATCAATAATAACTAATAAGGAAAAGTTATGTTATGGAGAATGGTTATATACCATTGATAGTTTTGAAAAAAGTTGTTGTAAACCTAGCAAAGTCAGAGAACATTTTAACGTTCGTTTTTGTTACTCTGATTCTGCTAGATGTCTAATTGGTAATTAGAGAACTTTCCATGCAGTATAGCCACTCACACTGCTCACCATGGTTAACACGTCGCTGTTTCTAAGCATAATGATAATCATATGATGCTTTTTAAGAGAATCTCCCAGACCCCCTTAATAATGTTGTTACCATGATTTGCAAACGTCAAATTTCCCTTCCCCCCCCCTGCAGGTGAATTTCCATTCCCACGTAACGGCACTGCTAGAACGGAATATGACGTCCTGGAGTGAAATGTAACCTCAACCCATTCGTGTTCTTGTTGCCACAGCCAAAAACGAACTAGTTGTCGAACTAGTTGTCCAAGATTTTGAGACATTTTTACTCACTCGCATATACAAAACACAACATGTTGGTCTTTGGACATGAGTTAAAATGAATAATATATACGGAATGTCCGGGAATCCAAGACATCCATGCAGTTCGTATTTTACCAGGGCCTTGATACTACGTTTAAAAATGAGACTTTATATAATCACTAACCATGACTGACGAATTTTGTCGTCTTGGATACGGAGTCCATATGTTAAGAGTTAAGCAGTCTTCCTTAAAGTTATCGACGGGGTTCCATATATCGATAGTTCGTCTTCCGCTTCGTGGCAATCGTGGTTGCATACATGATGGGCCAAACCTGCTAGCATCTAGAACTCCTATATTAATGTATATAGATAGATATGTATGATATACGGCCGGATACGATAATTTTAAAAATAATTTTATATGGGTTTTCAAAACCTGCCTGGACTGCTAAATTGCCATGTTTTAAAAAACCAAGGGCCCCCTGAAGGGCCCCCTGGTGAATTTATTGGGTTAACAAGTGACTAAACTAATGGGGTTAAGGAGGTAGTGGCCCCCAAACACATATTTCCTATAAGGGCCAGGAACAGCGCCGTTACGCCACTGATTAAAACTTTACTCTTGCTACTAAAGGCCTGGGCCGCCTGGCCAAACGCTTTCAACATTTCATTCAACATCGTTCAACATTGTTGAATTTAACCGTGATTCAACATGTTGAAAGCGTTTGGCCACCCTGTTGAATGATGTTGAACGTCGTTGAATGGTGTTGAATGATGTTGAACGAAATTTGAACATGTTCAAATTTTCGTTCAACATGCGTTCAACAATGTTGAACGATGTTGCATAAAATGTTGAAAGCGTTTGGCCAGGCCTTAATGGTCTATCACCAATAGACATCCATGAATGAATAGCTCATCCATTTAGAATGCTGTTTTAATTTGTAATAGTCCACCAGTTGGTTTATACTAAATTATGTTATTAAGGTAACTCTTTTTAGGCGGCATATACGACTAAAACTTTTAAATCTTATGTATTTAATTACTTGGACTGCCAGACGATTTTACTTGACAAGGCGGGGATACCTTCTGTTGTAAAAAGGAATTAGAAAAACACTCTTTCTTGGAAAAAGGTAGAAAAAAGACACTTTCTGTTGCAAAAAAGATACTATAGCGCACTTTTATAAAGGACTTCACTTTAAATATTCTATGTGCATCTAAATATATAAGCCTTTTTGGCTTCGTTATGAAGCAAAGATTCTTCTGAATTGCATACACACAAACGAGGCGAGAAAGGCTGATTAATCAAGATGCAAATAAAAGAATATTTAAATTAATCACCATTATGAAAGTGCATGATGTATACAAAAACGCATCAGGCAGGCAGCTAGGTGTTTCTAATGTGTTCCGATCTGATTCCTGCTTATATGGCAATGAAATTGTCCCTGCCAACCTCGTACCCAGGGCATTTTGCCTCCACGTCGGGAGGTCGGCGAAAATGGCCCTGGCATCGGCTGGTCACGTGACACCCAGAATTTTGGGGTGTTATGGCAAGAAAATTTATGCGGCTTTTGTGTTTTGCTCTTTGTATAATACGTATGCATGAATAATAAATAGAAATATTCAACGCTTTGTCGAGTCACTCATGTGAAGCCTTCACCAGAAAAGCAACTGGGCTAGCATTATTCATCATGATACTCCCACGATTATCCCGAAGACATGTAAATGTCATGAACAAACATACATCTAATCTTGTTCTTGACTATAACCAAAGCTATCGTTTCCATTCTTTGAGTAAACTTTGCAGAGTGGATCCCATTGCAATTCAAATTTCCTGAATAAATTATACTCTATCTGAATTAATCGGGTTCTTAAACCGGCCAATCAGATTATAGAATCGACCAGCCGATGCCAGGGCCATTTTCGCCGACATCCCGACGTGGAGGCAAAATGACCTGGGGACGAGGTTGTGTCCCTGCAAGACAATACTGTAGCTGCATTGTATATATAGGCTATGGATCGTTTTCATTCAGGTCATGATCGGTGGCTCCGTTAGGGTGGTGAAACAATACGAAATGTTTGAATAAGAATAGTTTAAATTTCCATAGGATAAAGATTGTGCACCAATATGGCCACCATTTCACTGTTCCGGTGTACCTGCAATATGGCCGCCGTGACATCAAATGAAAACCAAGAATACGGGTTATATATATAGGCTACTGAGCGAGCTTGCTTTCTCACCTGCTGTCTGCTCGTTTTGTTAACGTTAATGGCAAATAGACCACTTTCGTAATAGCGACTACTAATTACAACATTCTTTTATGTGCATCTTATAATAAGCCTTTCTGACTTCGTTTGTATGTCTGCAATACAAAATAATCTTTGCTTAATAACGAGGCCATAAAGGCTCATTTAGATGCACATAAAAGAATCTTTAAAGTGGTGTCTATTATGAATGTGGATTATCCCCTTTATTATACTGGTATATATATATATATTCATTATAATATAATCAATTCGGTCAGGGCCGGCGCGAGCTTCTAGGAGTTGGGAGGGTACGATTTCCGAAGGGCACATTACGTGGATTGCGCAATCACACCGCGTAAAACCAGTTTCAAGAAGAGGCCATTTGATCAGGGTTTTTAACTTTTGGTGTATATCGAAACAAAAAAAGCAAAACAGTACGTTTATTCTACTAAATCGTTATTTAGAAGTTATTACAGATTCCTACATGCAATAATATATAAAGTAATATGACAAAATGAAAATTATATGGAATGTCGAAGCAATCTTAAATAAAAAAACTTATCCCAGTCTCCGCAAATATCTGTTAGTCTGTTACTTGGGTCGTGGGAAGATAACGAATATTATATATTTGGCTACATTTTGTTCATAACAATCCAGTTGAAAAAGGCATGCATGCTCTGCGCGCACGCGTTTTGTTTAATATCCAGGGCTTGGCTAAAAAAGGGCACTTCTTCGCCAAATTATTGGGGGGTAAATACCCCCCTACCCCCCCCGGTCGCGCCGGCCCTGAATTCGGTTTTCTTTGATGTACTGCGGTTTTCCACTTGCGAATTTTTTCGCGCGAATCGACATTTCTATTGTAAATATTGAATAGGTTTCTAATTAGTTCCAGTCGAGAGCTCATAAGACAAAAGAAAAATTCGATTCGGAAAACCGGCTTTATATACCACCGGTTATAAACCTCACAACCTTATATAAACCTTGCAATAACAATAGAACCTCGTCACAAACTCTTTTCCTATTGAATTCTTTAGAAAACACCTCCTTGATCATGTTATAAATAACTTTGCCCTCCAGATTATTAGATCGCTAATAAACTTCGGGTATAGGTGATTAACCTACATGCATTTAGTATTATTATATCATTCATACCTGACCAATTTCTGGTGAATGGTTCGGGTTTCTTAAAACGCAGTTTTCCAAGAGGAGGTGTTGCGTAGGGAATACCGAGATACTCATGAGAGTAGCGACCATCTTTACTGGTCACTGTTTGACCTTGAATAATGCCAAGTCTTGTTTGGACAATTGGAAGATACGCCTGCCCTGGTATATTATCTGTTAGATAGAGAATGAATATAAATTGATGATCTACTGGAATATTTTAGGAAGTTGTTGAAAAAATTATTACAGTATGATAGAAAAGAGGTTTACCTTTTTGAGTGTCGTCAGTGGTATTTATAACTTTTCCATAAATTGTGAAAACCAGAGAGAAGCAAAGAAAAGCAATGAAATTTTCCATTTTTTAAGACTTACATTCCTATCATTTTCTTAAACCTGTTAACACGTAAAGAGTTATACAAATCAACAGCGAACTTACCAATTAGTACATGCAAGGAAGTAAATACACAGAATGCATGCTATTTGTTGATTCCTATATACTATATAGATCAGTTTATATAAATGCCAATTTTTTTAAACCAATCAGCACGTAACACGTTTGTTTACAGTCTCGCATTATAGACCAATTAAATCGATTGCTTCTATTTGGCGTTGCTTTTTGGACTTTTTTGGATCACTGTATTTGGCAATATTTCATCGTCAATAACTCTTATTAGCCACCTTCGTCATCAACACATGCACTATACTCTTTTTATGTTTCTAGCAGTTGGTAATCAATATCTGTTTTGCCGTTGGTGAAGATCTTTGTTGGAACTTTTCGTTTACCTTCATGCAAATCTGTGTATCAGCCACAAAAAGGAGCTGTGAATAATGAAGCAATCAGCCAGTACAAACGTTTATTGAATTCAATTGCCCAAATTACTGCGATTCAATTTGAATATCAAGCTATAGTATATAAAGTCTATAACGGATGTCTTCCATGCACTATGCGACTTTTTTCACGCAAAGCGACATTTTTTTGTTTTATTATAAGACTGAGCTCTGCTCTGGACTCGAACAATTAAATATCTATTCAATTCTAACAAGGAAAAGTCGATTAGCGCAAAAAAAATCGCAATAAGTGATTTAACCGCGAGTCCCGAGTTGCAGAGCAATATTATATACCAGCTAAGCCTGATTTCCATATAGCCGTAAGAGCCGCGGCATGGCTGCGGCAAGGGGCAATGGTCCAATCGCATACAGTTTTTTATTGCTGGCTAATTCAACACTGTCTATGATTGCACCATCGCCCCTTGCCGCAGCCATGCCGCCGGCCCTTACGGCTATATGGAAACCAGGCTTTACGTCCTTAAGACTAATAGCCTTAGGCTACGTCCACACGTATACGCGTAGCGTTTTGATATTGTTCTCCGTCAGTCAAGGGAATAGAAAACAATGCCGTCTACTTACCTGAAACAATATGAAAACGTGTGGACGTAGCCATAGTTTACTTTTACGGAACTAAGATCAATCAAGCTTTTATATTTGTGGGCATCACACGGAACACGACAGATTGCCGACTATATAGATGATTAGATATTATAATTATACTAACATAAATTTGGTTTAGAAATTCAGAATAGCATAAACAAAGGAAGTCACGGAATGAGTTAGACTTTAGTGGAGGGAAACCTAGAACTTTTTAGTTGACCAAAGCAATTAGTCAGTGTTCAAATGCAGGTGGCAAATATAAACAGTTCGCCCAATTCTTCGTTGATTATGATTTTAGATGACATTCATTATAGAGTTGTCACTATTGTTACGTCGTACGTACCTTCTTATGTTAAGCTTTTGAAGCCATTAATCTCCTGTTGAAAACTCCTCATTCGATTAACGTTTATTTAAAGAAAATTCATGTGTAAAGATGTTTCAGAACTTTCCTAGTTTAACGTGTTATGGCTGTTATCATTACCGAATGATAGGATATCATTTGTGTTGCGTCATTGGCAAGTTATGATGCGAATCCTGTAGTTAATATTCTGCAGCAGTTGACTGGTGCCTGCATGACATGTTCTGTAAAACATAAGAAGAAAACGCAGTGAATGAATTGGCTTTTTTTTTAACTGCGTGCCTGCAGCTAACTCGCCAGGGCACTTCAATTTCCTGGGTCGTTTAAAGGACCCCTGAACGCCTTGGGATTGTGTCGTCACTTTTGTTCTCCACTTCTCCATAGTTCTCCATGGTTCTACTGGGCCCTGGAAATTAGTTTTTTTAGGGTCGACGTCACTATTCGCTGGCTACAGTACAAACAGTACCGTAGTATAGGTCAAAAAGCACAGTGCCGCCCAGCTATGCAGGCCTGGCTCCTCTTGGAAACGCTAGCATTAAAAATGATAAGAAAATACATTACGGAGTGTTGAAATTCTAAACTCGGATACCTTCGTAAGATCACGGGTTAGGGTAAGATCTTCGTAAACATTCGTCAAACAATCATGGCCGCTCTGCGAACAATATTTCGCCGTGGTTGGAAATTTAACCTTAACCGTCTTCAAAACCCTTTTTGTTCTGTACTCACAGTAAACTTTACTACAAGAGAAAACGTTGTGGACAAGACTCAAGAAAAATTACTTGAGGAGAAATGTATTCTGGTTAACGAAAATGATGAAGTCATTGGTGAAGCCAGCAAAAGAGAATGTCATTTGAATAGTAAAATTAAGAAATATGGCATGTTGCACAGAGCATTTAGTGTGTTTTTGTTTAACAACAAGAATGAACTGTTACTGCAGCAGCGTTCTGATGCCAAGATAACATTTCCTGGTCGTTTTACCAACACTTGCTGTAGCCATCCTTTGTATTTCGCTAAGGAATTAGACGAAAAGGACTTTATTGGTGTGAGGAGAGCAGCACAGCGCAAACTGGAACATGAACTTGGAATTAAAGCTAGTGAGGTGAGATTAGAACTAAGTAAATTATAAACTGCAATGAAAATTAACAACTTACTTACACACTGTAGTACAGTACCAGTGTACCACACTGAAACCAACTGAAAGACTTACCAAAACATTTCGCGTGGCTCCATAATTTCGCTTCAACCAAACAAAGATGAGTCTCAGAACAAAAGAACAGCAATACATTTCTCCAATTAATCTTCACACAGGGGTGCAACTAAAAAATTTCGAGGGCAGGGGTTGAACGCAAAAAAAGGGCAAAGTTGTTCAGTAAGTGAACATATTTTGGGGGTTGCGTTGCTCCATTTGAGATTTTGAGTTGCTAAATAATCTTTCCATAATAAAATACCTATACATTACTGAATAGCTTCTAATTCTTTTAAGATGCCTCTGCCCTCAGACACATGAAAAGTCAACATTTTATTTTGCACAAAGTTAAATTCAGGTTATCAAAACAGGCAAAGAACTTTATCTGCGAAAAATTTGGGGCACTGATTTGGGATACTAGATATCTTCATTATGCTTCTTTGAGAACACTCAACAACCACTATTGTGTATTGCGTACTACAACAGACGATTAATTATCTAATGTCTAACCTAGTATTAGAAGTCTGACAAAAAGGGCAGGGGTTAAAAAGGGCAGGGGTTGCATCCCCCCCAACCCCCCAATCCCCCAACCCCCCAACCCCTAGTTATGCCCCTGTCACACATGCTTTGAAAACCTATAAATAATCTTTTTTTGTAACCAAACAAGCCTTTGTTTATAGGATACCGTGAAGAGTTCTGGTGGGCAACAATTGCAATATTATTGACTCATGACTGGGCAATAAGTTCTCAATTGTTGCCTGCTCGGTCTACATTGAAATTTAGCTAAGGTCATGTGACCACAAACCAATTATAATAATCATGATTATTATTATTGCAAGAGGATTTTTGCACTGATTGTCAGGAATTTTTGTGTGGATTTTCAAAACAGAGCCATTTTGCACAGATTTCCATAATTGGAGAAATTTTTGTGTGGGAAATTAATTCTTTGCAAAGGGAAAACTTTTCAGTCTGGTTTTTGGCTAAATGCAGATTGGAGGGGTTGAGTCAGTAGCTGGCATGCTGACTGTGAGGAATGCTGATGCAAGCTTGCAAGGACCACTGGGGTCCCCCCTAACCAACAGTATTTCCTCCTCCCCAGAGATCAGCAAAGTCACCAAAGAACACGGTGAAAGATAACTTAGCAAAGTAACAGCAGCAATGGTGTACTTTCCCAACCTGCACTTTCACTTTCTTTTGATGTTACCTCTGTTATCCATCTGCACCAGTAGGACAATGTCTGCACCAGCCCTGCTCACCATTCACCAGGGGGGAGTAACAAGGACTGCATCCTTTGCAGTGGCACTACCTCTTACAATTCGATGAATGCTCGAGTACCTTGATACAGCCTGTCAAAAGAAGTAGCATATGGGGAAGGAAAGGGGTGGATGGGACAACAGTTTGATCGACTGAGCTCAGTGTTGAAATAGAGCCCTATTAAATATAAGGTACTTTGCACCAGGGCCTTATTGGTATATCCTGCATACAACTCTTACCCATTCGTCCCTAGCAATGCCTCTGCATTTACGTCTTTTTATTATGATTTAAGTCTGATTCCTATAAAAACTTGTGTCCATCTTTTTAATAAGCATTGGGCCATTCTATGCCATCTTCAGTTGGTAAGTTCCACTGGTACTTTTAATGGTCATACTCTAGCTGCTGGTGAAACTCACCAGGATAGTATGTGATGGCAACATGATGACTAGACTGGAAAGTTTGTAAAAAGCATGCATGATGGATGTCAAATTTTGTTTGCCATTTCTGCAGCCAGCAGAAAAAATACATGACGTATGCATGGACAAATAAAAAATATTTGCATAGCTATTTTTACTAGTTACCATGCTTTTGCATGATCAACACATATGACAGTGGTGATGCCACTGCCGATGATATGAATGGTCAATGGTAAACTAATAGATTTTACCATCATAATAAAAGGAAAAAAACAGCTATAGTATAGTATAGTACAGTAAAGAATGCAATTTTCAAAAACATACATGCAACTAAATAAAATTTATGTATACCTACCTGTATGGGCAAAATTTTGCAAGGGGGGCTGAGCAGAATTTGCCTGAATGAACTGTTATGTCATATGATGTCACATGACATCAAATTACATCAGAGAGGTGGGACTTTCTTCTCAGAGGGTTGTGGTTAGATTTAGGGTTGCCAGGGGGTTGTGGTTAGGTTTGGGGTTTGGTGCATTGAGCAGCAGTTGTTCTACCTGCCAAATACTGTGGACTAAATGGGAAAAGTGTAATTTAAAAAACAAATGACACTGACACTTTTTGTGCTAAATAGTAAATTTACATTCAGTACCCCATGCAGCACGAGGTGAGCCCTACAGGGTATAGTACAGTATGAGGTGTGGTTCATCAACTTAAAAGGCTTAATGGTCAAGCTAGCTAGTGGTCATGCTTAGCATGACCAAAACGTTCTTAAAAAATATCTGTTGTGAATATATTTTGCTTGATTTCTGAATACTATGGATTGAACAGCTTGTCCATTGCTATGCTATGCTTGCTTAGTTTTGCTACTGCCATCACCAGCACCACTTACTGTCAAACACCTTCCTCCATTCAGAATTTCTAAGCATCTTCCATTAGGGTGAGGGTTCTGATCTGGAATTCCTCATTTCAGAATTTCTAATAGGGTGAGGGTTATGGATATTTCCTAGAACTAGACATTATTAATTTTCTTTCAAATCATCTACAGGTTCCCCTTGAAGATTTTGAGTTGATCACAAGAATCCATTACAAGGCTATGTCTGATGAAAAGTGGGGAGAGCATGAGATCGATCACGTGTTGTTTATTAAGAAAGATGTGAACATTAAAACCAACCCGAATGAAGTAAAAAGTTTTAACTTTGTGGATCAGGAAAAAATGCGACAGATGTTAGAGGATGCCAAAACTGGAAAGATTGCTATCACTCCATGGTTTGATTTATTATGCAAGAAGTTTTTGTTCAACTGGTGGGAAAATATGGATAACATAGAAAATATTAAAGATCCAAACACTATCCATAACATGATTGACAACTGAACTACTGTGCATTGTAAGTACTGTACTGAATGTTATAACGGAGACTGATTATATAACATGGAGAAAACTCAATCTGAGCCTATTTAGCTCTTGCAAGTGACGTCAACCCTCTTTTATTTACAATGTTTGGATGCCTCACCAAGCTCAATGCAATTCTACAGTACTGTAGAACAGGTGGCAGTGCTTCAGAGTTTAGTTGCTTGTGATCTGTGGCAGTGATGGATCCAGCTTGATCTGGTAGGGGGGATGCTGCTGGGGCGGACCTAGGAGGGTCCGGGGGTATGCTCCCCCTGAAAATTTTTGAAATTTGGACCTCTGAAATGGCATTTCCTGCATTCTGACGGTACTTTGAAGAAAGATTTAAAAGTTTTAAATAGTGTTTTCAATAGCGAATTTTATCAAACCTGGAAGGTGTCAAATAAATTTAGGGATAAAGTGGACGTTTTATTATACAAATACATTTAAAATTATAGAAAATAACGGGGGGAAATCCAATAAATCGAATCTTAGGTAGCTGCTACGTATGCACCCCCGACGTATTTAAAATGCAGCATTTCCATTATTAAAAAATAAAAATGACTTCAAAGCGATATACTTGCTGTTTTAATACTTGCCGAATCAATTGGGATTTTGGATAATTGAGTAATTGGTGCGCGCCCCCCGCACCCCCCTGTAAATCCATACTGGTCTGTGGATGAAGCTAAATGGCAGCGTTAGCTCTCTGCTCTATACCTTAGATTTTGAGACAACTAGCAACCAAGTACTAGCTAGTACCTGTAGGTACAGTATCAATCTCACTTGAAAAAGCTACAAATTCGTATTTAACTTTATACAATTATCTTAATAGTATACACGTACATGCGTTTTTGTTGGTCAATAGCCATGATCTACAAAAGAACAGATGCACAGTTTCTCTCTGACGAAGGGCCTTCGCTCGAAACGTTAGATTCCTACGTTATCTGTTTCGGCAGTACATGTATATCTAACCTTACTATATTTCGAGATGCACAGATTACGTCACTGACGTGGTCTGATTTCTCTAAACCAATCACAGATCTCACTGCAACATCACGAGCCAATGACGTTGCTTGATTTGTATAGATCATGGATCACGTCAGATGAAGTGATTTATCTTTTTCAATGCCCCGGAAATTCGCCGGGAAAATTTAGTAAGTCTGTTAAAACGTAATTTTTCTATTTTTTATTGTATGAAACAAATAGATTCCATTTTTTGTTGTCTCTTCAGTTATATAGATGCACAGAGGACGTCACAACGTGGTAAGAACTGCGTCTCGTGGGCCACTTTTTTGTCCTTACCACGTTGTGACGTCATCTGTTATCTAGAAGTGAACAGACAACGGCTAAATGGAATCTATTTGTTAAATAGACACCATATGCAACCGTAGTAAATCTTTGATTTTGTTTTAAAGCAAAAGCTCAAACTTTTTTACTCACTGACTATTGGGATAATAATTGGTACAAAAAATTAAAGCTAATTAATTAATTGAAATATTTGTGATTTGCCCTGTTGTGTGGTCTACCCAAAAACATTTTGGAACAAAATACTGACGTTTTGAGCCTAGCCTTTCATCACAGCAAAATGCGAATATATGTTATTGATTAAACGAAAAAAAAGAAAAAGTGATTAACCCTTCCGCGTCTATATCGTTTCTTTTGGAACGATGCAGCCTTTAGTTTTTTTAACTCTGACTAACGACAGTATTTTACTCTGGCTAACACCATACGATCTTACACAATTACTCGTCAAGGGGAGAGTTCTCGGGCACCAAGGGGTTAATGACAATTCAAAACCAATCTTTTTAACCCTTTCGCGTCTGTATATCGTTTCTTTTGAAACGATGCAGCCTTTAGTATTTTACTTTGGCTAACGCCATGCAGACGATTTTACTCCTCAACGAGAGAGTTGTTGGGCGCCAAAGGGTTAAATGCACCAACCTTACCTGTATTTCTAGCTCAAGTGAAACTTATGAAATTTATGCTGGCTGGAATAACTTCAGAAACGTTTTAGATTTTCGTTGATGGATTCTGCCTAGTGACTTGGCGTATTCTTTGAACTTGTTGTGGAGACGTTCTTTGAGTTTCTTTGCCAGTTATACAGTTCTTTGAATTACTTGTCGTTGGATCTGGGGGGTGAGGGTGGAAAAAAGTCTGTTTAAATCCCAAAAGTGCTCTCAAAACGCAGGAAATACCATTTCAGAGACCCTGGAATTCAAAAATTTCTCGACGGTGCATTTCTGTCCCCCCTCATCTAAAATCTTAGATTCTCCGCTGCTTGTCACTCAGTTCTTTGAACTTCATCTCGGTTTCGAATTTAACTATTTTTGCCTCGGCAAAATAATTGCCGCAGACTTTCAATAATTTGCTACTTTGCCTTGCCGCCTTGGCAATTGTTTCTGCGGAGGAACATAATGAAATCACTGTAGATTGCTTCGGCAATTACTTCGGCAACAACAAACTGTATGAATATTTTTTTCAGTACTTGCGTCGAGTACTGCTTGCCAAGCAAGACTCTTCACTCATACACCCGATTACGTTGTGAACATCAAATTTCTCACAGTAGGACTTTGCGTTTTGTGTAATAATTTAAGTTTACAATGGAAATTAAATTTTGCAAAGCGCCTGTTTTATATGTCGCAAATGAGTCGAATCTATTTGTTGGCAAGATTACGAATACAAATTTATTTACGTTAAGTCGTTTAACGTGACGTTACGATCGGAACGAACACGCATTGTTTTTAGGGTAGGTATAACAATGTCAATTTGCTTCGGCATTTTTTTTGCCGAGGCAAACCAGAAAAATCGTAACTTGCCTCGACAATTGCCGAGTGCCGATTCAAATAACGAGGACTGAGAAACACAGTCGTCCTTGCGTGTTCGTGTAACAGCGGCTATAGTCATGTACTTCCTACCACAATTTTTCGTTCTTCCAAACTTCACTGAGTGACTCGTTTTCCTATAACTGTATGAAAACATTGAAGATGCGTTCTTAATTTCTTAAATTATTTAAGATAAAAAAAAAATGAATACCAAAAATACACACAATTTCACAACTACATAATTCATGATGCTTGAACATTTTAATTTCAACACATGAATTTTCAATACACAATTTTTACAATTAATATTGTAAATTAATAAAGCATTTGGTCACAACCAAGATTAATTTTATTCACGTTGCTATATTTTCTTCGAATACCTTCCTCGTATCCAATGCGCAATTTGTGCGCTTTTAGTGGGTTGTAGCCAGTGTTTCCATCGACTTTTTCTTGATCGCAAACGTGAGTGTAATCGTTAACATTCGGAACTTTTGTAAATGGATCACCTTTCGCGGTCATCCTGATGGTACGATCACATCCAACCACTTGATTGTAGTAATTCTTGAAATCTTGTGCACCAACCATTGGTGAACCATACGTGACAACTGCATCTGGTTTTCTTTTCAATTTTTCAGCTGCATAAACTGCCGCAATGGTGGCTTCTGCTCCTCCCAAACTGTGGCCTGTGAGTACGATGGTGTAATCTCGAGGAACCGCGCTGTATTCTCTTTCAAACCACGCTGCTATGAAACCATAACGTTGTGCGAATCCCCGGTGTGTAGTGAACGTTGCGCCATTGATAGTTGATTTTCTTGAATACACGTTGAAATTTTTTAACCAATCACTTAAACTTGTTGATTCGGTTCCACGAAATCCGAAGACAACCAACTTTTGTTGAACGTTTTTGAACATGAGGACTTCTGTTTCTTCGTTTTCGTAACTCTTGGCCGTCCATTCTCTGGTACTGCAAGCAATCTTGTCTTGGGCAGGGTCGTATTTTGGAAGCATTGGTATAATTATGAAAAATCTGAATTTTGTTGCGGAAGGATTTTCAATTATCTGACCATCTTTGATAAATCTAGTTGTTTGAAGTGGTAAATAGGTTGCCTTTGAAATGCCAAGAGTAAGCTTGATGACTTTTGTTGGCGGATAAACTCGATTGGCCGTCACACCAACAAGCACGCATGTAAGGAAGAAATGAAAAGAACGCAACATCGTGTGACACTGACGAAGAACACAGCAAACTGCAGCTAAAACTACGTGGCTTTAAACTTTTATTTCGTATTAGGTCGACAAATTATTAAGTAAACGTCTATAATGACTTTTTACTTCTCGTAATTAATATTTGCAAAACTTGGCATGAATACTCCGTGATTTAAAGGTATATTTGTGCAAAACTTTTGTCCTGTTAGTCTAGAACTCTGGGACGTCATCAGAGGTTAAGATATTTCGAGCTACAACGGGACAAAAGCGCAGCACAAAACCTAAAGTATCACTCACAACTACAAGTTTTGCGATTATTAATTAAAATACATTCTCTGTAAGGCTTTAAGAAACATTTTACTTATTATATTTATTCAGCTTGTACTTTATAAAATAGAATATTTATTATAAACTTCAAATAAACGACAAAATGTTTAATGGTATACATGTTTCGGCAAAGCTTATGCCATCTTCAGTACGAGTAATTATAGAATATTTACAAGTGATATTTATATGCTAACTAGGCTAATTAAAATTACAGAGGTATGACTCATCTAATGGATTTGTTAGGTGTTACGCCAAGGTATAGAGATGCTAATTACAGAGTGATAAATCGAGACAGACAAAAATAGCGAAACGATAATAGACTATGTGAATTATAAACTATAAAATTATAAACTTGGCGTAACACCTAACAAATCCATTAGATGAGTCATACCTCTGTAATTTTAATTAGCCTTAGCATATAAATATCACTTGTAAATATTCTATAATTACTCGTACTGAAGATGGCATAAGCTTTGCCGAAACATGTATACCATTAAAAATGTTGTCGTTTATTTGAAGTTTATTTTAACATTAGTGCTTATACGATCATACAGAATATTTATTCTTAGGATGAATAGAAGAGCCCGTGCAGCTCAAAATACGTATAGATAAAGACATCTGTGTATAAACAAATAGAGGTATTTTATAAGAAATAAGATTTAATACGCTGACGTTTCGTTGCAACGCGCAACATTCTCAAAGTGAAATATAATACAATAAAACTACATAAGTATATTTACATTTAGCCAATGCGAGATGAGGAAGAGCGGAGAGGAAGTAGAGGAGGTGTAACGGAAGTAAAGAAAAGTGATGTACTGTGAATAAATAAAAGTGATCAATGTAAATAAATCACGAGCATAATATTTGGCTTAACTTGGTTACAATATATGTTTTCAGAAGGAAAATTTCAGGTGTTAGAATATTTATATTTTAAGACTAAATTTTTAATAGCTATAGCTTTCACTGATATCTTTTAATTGGACATAGTTTAACGCTGCTCTTGCTTGAAGGTTTTGTGAACGTAGAGTAGCGTTAAACTATGTCTGATTCTTCACCTGGCTGCGTTGGGAATTTATTTGTTATCTTTTAATTGGTTCCCAAAAAAATATTAAAAACGATCACAAAATATTCTGGGAATGCATGTCAAGTCTAGACTCCAGATCAATTTTCTCATTTTCTCATTTCTTTAAATTCTCAGCGTTTATAACAATTTTCACTACAAACTTTCGTCATATGAGGAAATTGGTCTACACTCAAGACATACAGTACGTACTCAGAATAATGTTTTGGACTCGTTTCTGATAATTTCTTGTGTAAACAGTCCTTATTTAACATGAGTGCTTGCGAGATTACCTTATATGTCTTATATTGTCATCTAACCCCAACTATACACTAACTCTAATCACAGTTTATAAGCTAGGCAGCTTATGTGTTAACCCATGCAACCCAGTAGCAAGTTTATCAGGCTTAAAAACGCCGGAAAAGAACTACCGAATTTATTCCAACAGACGTCCTGGGCGTTTATAAAAAAATTAAGCTCTAAAGGGGGCGTTTATTAGAGAGAGGCATTTATTAGAGAGAGAGGCATTTATTAGAGAGAGAGGCGTTTATTAGAGAGAGAGGCATTAATTAGAGAGAGATGCATTTATTAGAGAGAGATGCATTTATTAGAGAGAGAGGCATTTATTAGAGAGAGAGAGGCATTTATTAGAGAGAGAGAGGCGTTTATTAGAGAGAGAGGCGTTTATTAGAGAGAGAGGCATTTATTAGAGAGAGGTGTTTATTAGAGAGAGAGGCGTTTATTATAGAGGCATTTATTAGAGAGAGGCGTTTATTAGAGAGAGAGAGAGGCATTTATTAGAGAGAGAGGCATTTATTAGAGAGAGAGAGGCGTTTATTAGAAGAGAGGCATTTATTAGAGAGAGGTGTTTATTAGAGAGAGAGGCGTTTATTATAGAGGCATTTATTAGAGAGAGGCGTTTATTAGAGAGAGAGAGAGGCATTTATTAGAGAGAGAGGCATTTATTAGAGAGAGAGAGGCGTTTATTAGAAGAGAGGCATTTATTAGAGAGAGAGGCGTTTATTAGAGAGAGGCATTTATTAGAGAGAGAGGCATTTATTAGAGAGAGAGAGGCATTTATTAGAGAGAGAGGCGTTTATTAGAGAGAGGCATTTATTAGAGAGAGAGGCATTTATTAGAGAGAGAGAGGCATTTATTAGAGAGAGAGGGGCATTTATTAGAGAGAGAGGCGTTTATTTGAGAGAGAGGCGTTTATTAGAGAGAGAGGCGTTTATTAGAGAGAGAGGCGTTTATTAGAGAGAGAGAGGCATTTATTAGAGAGAGATGCATTTATTAGAGAGAGAGGCATTTATTAGAGAGAGAGGCGTTTATTAGAGAGAGAGGCATTTATTAGAGAGAGAGGCATTTATTAGAGAGAGAGAGAGGCATTTATTAGAGAGAGAGGCATTTATTAGAGAGAGAGGCATTTATTAGAGAGAGAGAGGAATTTATTAGAGAGAGAGAGAGGCGTTTATTAGAGAGAGAGAGAGGCGTTTATTAGAGAGAAAGGCATTTATTAGAGAGAGAGGCGTTTATTAGAGAGAGAGGCGTTTATTAGAGAGAGAGGCGTTTATTAGAGAGAGGCGTTTATTAGAGAGAGAGGCGTTTATTAGAGAGAGGCGTTTATTAGAGAGAGAGGGGCATTTATTAGAGAGAGAGGCGTTTATTAGAGAGAGAGGCGTTTATTAGAGAGAGAGGCGTTTATTAGAGAGAGAGGCGTTTATTAGAGAGAGGCGTTTATTAGAGAGAGAGGGGCATTTATTAGAGAGAGAGGCGTTTATTAGAGAGAGAGGCATTTATTAGAGAGAGAGGTGTTTATTAGAGAGAGAGGCGTTTATTATAGAGGCATTTATTAGAGATAGGCGTTTATTAGAGAGAGAGAGAGGCATTTATTAGAGAGAGAGGCATTTATTAGAGAGATGCGTTTATTAGAGAGAGAGGCATTTATTAGAGAGAGAGGCGTTTATTAGAGAGAGGCATTTATTAGAGAGAGAGGCGTTTATTAGAGAGAGAGGCGTTTATTAGAGAGAGGGGCGTTTATTAGAGAGAGGCGTTTATTAGAGAGAGAGGCGTTTATTAGAAAGAGGCGTTTATTAGAGAGAGGCGTTCATTAGAGAGAGAGGCGTTTATTAGAGAGAGGCGTTCATTAGAGAGGGGAGTTTATTAGAGAGAGAGGCATTAATTAGAGAGAGAGAGGCATTTATTAGAGAGAGAGGCGTTTATTAGAGAGAGAGGCATTTATTAGAGAGAGAGAGGCGTTTATTAGAGAGAGAGGCATTTATTAGAGAGAGAGAGGCGTTTATTAGAGAGAGAGGCATTTATTAGAGAGGGGTGTTTATTAGAGAGAGGCGTTTATTAGAGAGAGGCGTTTATTAGAGAGAGGCGTTTATTAGAGAGAGGCGTTTATTAGAGAGAGGCGTTTATTAGAGAGAGGCGTTTATTAGAGAGAGAGGCGTTTATTAGAGAGGGGTGTTTATTAGAGAGAGAGGCGTTTATTAGAGAGGGGTGTTTATTAGAGAGAGGCCTTTATTAGAAAGAGGCCTTTATTAGGGAGAGGACTTTATTATTACAGGGGGCGTTTATTTCAAAATTTAATATTTTATATTTTATTGGAAAGTGGCGCTTATTGGAAAGGGGCGCTTATTGGAAAGGGGCGCTTATTGGAAAGGGGTGTTTATTGGAAAGGGGTGTTTATTGGAAAGGAGTGTTTATTGGAAAGGGGTGTTTATTGGAAATGGACGTTTATTTGACTATGGACGTCTATTAGAATAAATGCGGTGTGTATATATTGACATGCTAGTCTAACAACCCGAGGCAGGCAGTCACCTTCAGTGTCAAACCCTCTCCCTAGTCCCCTCATCCATGTCCCAAACGGCCACATGTAACGCCTGCTACGCAGGCTACCTTCGTTGAAGCTGATAAACTCGCTCGTGATTGGGTTATCGTATATGCTAGGCGGTAAATTTGGTTTTTTGACTATATAGGGTTAGAGTTATTTTTGGGGTTAAGTGTCGATATAAAGTAAGATAATCTTGCAGCCAGCCATCTTGAATAAGGCCTTTAATTGCATAGGAAAATTACAAAAAATGAGGCCAAAAGATTGGAGCAAAAAGCCTGGGTACGAGGTTCAATGACCACCTGCCCTGTGTCTATATAACAAGTGATATTTGGCATTTCACTCGATTAAACTGGATGTTCTAGGTAATTTTGGTGAAGGAAAATTTCGAGTGTAGAATATATACATTATAAGACGAAACCGGGACCAGTTGCGAAAAATGCAACACCAAGGTCTTCCGTCTAGGAATTGTTATTCTACGCTCGAAATATTCCTTCACCAAAATACCTAGAACATCCAGTTTAATCGAGTGAAATGCCAAATATTACTTGTTATATACCCAATTCTACTCCCAGCATTACCACAGTATATATACAGAACTCGTGGCCAAGCTCTTGGCAACGGCTTCAGTAGCTCCGTGGTCAGAGCACTGCACTAGCATCGCGTGGTCAGAGCACTGCACTAGCATCGCATGGTCGCGGGTTCAATTCCTAGCCGGAATGCCTTGATGTTGCATTTTTCGCAACTGGTCCTGTGTCTATATAGCCTGATGCGAACACGAGTAAGTTGAGGTAATTCGAATACTCGGGGAGTTGCATGGGGTAGTTGAATTTATTTAATACTTTCACTCGTCAAAAACAGTACTGATGGATGCTGATCGAACAAACAGGCTTCAAACTTATAGGCTGTGCATTTTATTAAATTAAATGATATCAGTGCAAAATGTTGAAATACGAGTGCAATACCTTAATTTATACCTTAGATGAATACATTCTAGACATTTCATTGGATCCTTATACGTGTACAGTTCTTACAATATTAATCCAGTACGCGACTACAGCCGAAGTTGATGTCATTTCTGTATTTCACTTTGATTCCACGCTCATAACCATCATACAGGCTGTGAGGGTGTTTACTTGGAGTGCCGTCGACGTTTTCCTCATCGCAAACGTGAGTGTATCCGTGAACCTTCGGAACATTTACAAATGGATCACCTTTCGCGGTCATCCTGATGGTACGATCACATCCAACCACTTGATTGTAGTAATTCTTGAAATCTTGTGCACCAACCAATGGTGAACCATACGTAACAACTGCATCTGGTTTTCTTTTTAATTTTCCAGCAGCATAAACTGCCGCGATGGTGGTTAATGCTCCTCCCAAACTGTGGCCTGTGAGTACGATGGTGTAATCTCGAGGAACCGCGCTGTATTCTCTTTCAAACCACGCTGCTATGGAGTTATAACGCTTTTTGAATCCTTTATGTGTAGTGAATGTTGTGCCGTAGATGCTTGATTTCATTGGGCTTATTAGGAAATTCTTAAGCCAATCAGATATTTTTGATTCGGTTCCACGAAATCCGAAGACAACCAACTTCTGTTGCGCGTTCTGGAATTTCAGGAGTTCTGTTCCTTCGTTTTTGTAACCCTTGGCGGTCCATCCTGCGATACTGCAAGCGGTTTTGTCTTCTGCTGAGTCGTATTTTGGCGGACGTAAAATAGGAATGCCGAAAAAGATTTTCACTTTTCGCATTCGCGATGCTGACGGATTCTCGATGATGTGACGGTCTTTGATAAAACATATTGGTGAGAATGGTAAGTAAGTTGCCTTGGAAACACCAAGAGTAAGTTTGATGACTTTTGTTGGTGGATCAACTCGGTTGGCTGCCACACCAACACACAGACAGGCAAGGAAGAAAAGGAAAAGCACCCAACATTTTGATGAACCACACAAACATATAGTGGTAATAACCAATACATGATGCAGCTTGGCTTTTATACTTATTCCATAGGTCGCGGCAAATTTCCAATTAAACATAGAAGGAAATTAAAAATTAGTAAAATTACAAACTTGCTAATTATAATATTTGAGATCGGTTTAATTGTATTAACGCTATTTTTGAATTTTTTTATTTTAATTATTATATTAAGGGTAATATGTTGAACAGCTTATGGAAGTGTGCTTTAAAATTTCTTTATTTTTCAAATAATATACGTTGCCGTGGTAGATTGATGAGTGCATCTATCATGCACTGAACATGTTCAGTATACCTAAGAGACCGGTCATTATTTATGGCTGGGGTGGGGGCCCAAGAGAAAATGGTCGCATCTGAGGTGGGGTAAAAGAAAATTTAATAGAGGAAAATGTGGGGTAAAAAAAAATCAACATAATATTTTTATAGGTGTATATTTATTGGCGTACAGCATAATTAACCCAAAATAAAAGGTACCAATGGCGGTAGAAGGGTTAACATGCGACTTTGTGTAACAAAATAGGTGTAGGGGTGGGATAAAACTTTTTTTCTGTCTTACAGTGGTGGGGTTAAATCATTTTTTGTTTTAAAAATGGTGGGGTTAAACAATTTTTATGATCCAAGATACTTTCTCTTTGGCCCCCACCCCGGCTATAGATAATGACCACTTTCTAAAGTGACAGACTATATAAGAGGCACGCAACTTTATAAAATCGTTTTCCCCGCACCCAGCCATCCTGCTAACCCTCGAGAACCAGCTTGCTTGTTTTTTGACATTCAATGCATGCATGGAGCAAACTCTGAATCCACTTTGAAAAACTTTATTTGACGTTTCAGGCACAGCCCTTCTGGCGAAGAACAGTTGACGAAAACCTTTTAGATCAGATTTCATAACCACCGTTTTCCTGCGTTTTTACAGCACTTTTGATAGTCAAACAGACTTTCTCTCGCGTTGGGAGCGCACCGTTGCGCACCGTACATGGTGGCACAACCTCCTTGCAAATAGGTATAGCCGCCCCCCCGCCCCCCCCCCCCCCCGCCCCCCCCCCCCCCCCCCCCCCCCCCCCCCACACGATTATACCAAGCGGAGATTTCTAAACCAAAGCCAATCTTTTTGTAATAATAACATTATATTTTTAAGATAATTATTTCCAGTGGGTTGCAATATATATATATATATATATATATATATATATATATAATTTAATCAAAGAGCCAGCTTTGGTCCAAAGATTGTTCCAAGGATTAATAAAATAGTCAAGACAAGAACGCTTTAAAACTTTATTTAACATTTCGGGCACAGCCCTTCTTCAGAATGTTCCAAGGAGAAACATATGCCTAAGCGGTCTAACTCTTTGCCTACCGTATCGTTCGTTTTGGAACGAAGCAGACTTTATTGTTTTACTCTGTCTAACGCCAGACGATTTTACTCTGTCCAGCGCCAGACGATGTTACTCTGTCTAACGACAGACGATGTTACTCTGTCTAACGACAGACGATGTTACTCTGTCTAACGACAGACGATGTTACTCTGTCTAACGCCAGACGATTTTACTCTGTCCAGCGCCAGACGATTTTACTCTGTCCAGCGCCAGACGATTTTAACTCTGTCTATTAACGCCAAACGATGTTGCCTAACGCCAGACGATGTTGTCTAACGCCAGACGATTTTACTCGTCAAGTGGGGAGCCCTCGGTAGTGAGTGAAGGAGTAGAACTTTAGTTCTTTGTAATTCAGTTTGTCGACTGTCGTTACGTTTTGAAGTTGCATGATGGCTGTTGTAGTCTCCGCGACGTTTAGTTTTCCACCATAATTTAGTAAATTTATAAATTAAAATATAGTATTATAATAAAAGATACAAATTGTTTAATTTAAACTTAAATTAAACTGAAAAAATATATTTTGAATTAAACTAGGGGGCTTTTTACATGTTTTACATTCACAAACAACAAATTTAAAAGAAAATGAGAAAAATAATTTGCGAGCAGGTAATCTGGGTCTTGTGTATTTTATTTTACTTTGGTTATAGGCTTATATAGCTATATGACGATTTTACTGGTTGAACTGGCTAATAACGCTAGACGATTTTAGTAGTCAGGGGCAAACCCACCAACGAGAAAGAGTTAAAATATTTAAAAAAGGTCATTTTAAAAACAAAAAGACCGCAACACACCTATAATCAGAATCTCATGAGGTTCATATTGCACTTGATCAGAAAATTACTAAAAGCGGGTCGGGTCATCTGCAAATTACCAATTATATTGTTTAGACTAGACTATATAGACAATACTATAGATCAGACCACTGATCTCGGATCAGACTAATCAAATTTAGCTCTGTGTTTATACCAAAGTTAAAATTTTAGTATTAAGATTTAAGTATTTCTATTTATATAACACCCTGGTTCTCACGTTCACACAGATCACACTAGAGTCAACGCGTTTATTCTAGGTCCCGCTCACTCTCAAGGAATATCGCTGTCAGACGGTTGCGCATGCGTCAATTTGCAGGATTATTTTTAGGCCGCTTTCCATTACGTGCGCTTTGCCCGCGCGGCGGAGCGGGCTTTGAAAGTTGGAGATTTTCAATTTCCAAAGTGAACTGAACAATGCACGCTCCGCCCGCGTGGGCAAAGCGGACGTACTGAAAAACAGCCTTTAGACACTACAAGAAATGTAGGAACGCCCGGATATTCCTCCCTATATATTTTTAAAAAGCGGGGTATAAAGTTACGGAGGGTATACTACTTCGCAGAGTTATGAATTGAAAAGACTGAGAACATTTCCAAAATTTTATTTCGAAATGTAGAACATTATTATTTTTATAGTCAGCAGGATTTTTATCACAATCCTCTTGTCGCGCTAAACACACTTAATTCAACGCTGTGTCACAACCGAAATTAATAGCATGCATTTTTCTGTTCATTGTCTGTTTGATTCCCTGTTCGTATCCTCCGTACAAGTTGTGGGCATTCACCGGCTTGCCTGCGTCAACCTTTGTTTCATAACAGACATGCCGATATCCAAAAACTTTTAGAACACCTGGGAAGATGTCACCTTTTGATGTTATCCTGACGGTACGATCACATCCAACCACTTGATTGTAGTAATTCTTGAAATCTTGTGCACCAACCAATGGTGAACCATACGTAACAACTGCATCTGGTTTTCTTTTTAATTTTCCAGCTGCATAAACTGCCGCAATGGTGGCTTCTGCTCCTCCCAAACTGTGGCCAGTGATTACGATGGTGTAAGCTCGGGGAACTTTTTTGTATTGCCTTTCAAACCATGACGCTATGAAACTATAACGTTGCCTGAATCCCTTGTGCGTAGTGAACGTGGTTTTGTCGATAGTTGATAGAGCTGGTATGACATTAAAGTTCCTTCCCCAGTCTATTAGATTAGCTGGTTCGGTTCCCCGAAAACCAAAGACAACCAACTTCTGCCACACGTTCTTAAACATCAGGACTTCTGTTTCCTTGTATACGTAACTACTCACACTCCATCCTCTGGTACTGCAAGCAGCTTTGTCTTGAGACGGATTGTACTTTGCAGGGAAGGGAAGAATGCCAAAGAGAAGTCTGGGTCGTGTCGTGGAAGGATTTTCAGTGATACGACCATTTAGGATAGATCTTCTGGGTGGTAAATATGTTGCTTTGGAAATTCCCAGAGTAAGCTGAATGACTTTTGTTGGTGGATAAACTCGGTTGGCCGTCGCAAAAGCACCCAGGAAGAAATGGAAGAAATAAAATTGCCCAAACATCATGTATTCAACACAGCCGCACAATGTAACCAGCTATATAGTGATACTAAAGCATATACTTCAACCATATATAGTTTAACAAAAGTATAAATTATCGTCGATCGCTATAATAACGTTTATAAATATTGTTTATTCAGCTTTAATTCTGAAACAATATTAATGTGACTATGGATAATAAAATACATTCTTCAACTATGTAGTTTAACAAAAGTATAAATTATCGTCGATTACTATATAATAACGTTTATAAACATTGTTTATTCAGCTAGTTTTATTCTGAAGCAATATTAATGTGACTATAATCAGTATGATAATAAAAATACAGTATTATACGATATCCATCAAATTATTAATCTATATATAACATGCACACTAAATTTATTTAGATAAACCACTTACCGTGCAGATAAATCTTGTTTTATATCCTATATATGCATGCAATGCTTGGACTAGTCATTGTGCTATTTGTGACCGAGAACATATAATAACATGACTGACTGGGTATTGTAGAACAAATGGTTGTCCATTGTTCCAAGGGCGGCAAACTATGGCTGACAATGGCCAGCTGTCCAAGTCTGCATGATATGCATGCATGGAAGCTAAAATAGTGATGATTTAAAACAACTTCGCGCTGTGAGTCTTAGCGATTTTTTAAGTGCATGTATATAGTCAACGTATATATATAAACAGTTCCATGCTTAAAATATATACTTCAACCATATATATAGTTAGAATAGAATAGAATAATTTATTTAACCTTCGCCTATGAGCTATTAAAGCTCGTTCAAAATACGATCGTGAGAATTACATTACATTGCATTGCATTGCATTGCATTGCATTGCATTGCATTGCATTACATATAATTTATATAATAAATATTTAAAAAAATTCAAAAATATAGATAGTATTGCTAAAATACAATATTGTTGAGCTTGCTTCTAAATTTATTAAAGTTTACAGATTGACGAACATCCAGAGGAAGATTATTCCAATACTTAGTAACTACATAAGAATAAGACTTTTTGATCCACATGCATAAAGTTAAAATGAGGCTGGCTAAGAATTGTACCACTACCTCTTAAATTATAATCAGATATTCGGAATTAAAAGAAATTACTAATATACCGAGGTCCATTTAACTAAATACACTTCTAGTTCAAGAAAGCGCCACTGTATATGAATTCCACAACTGTGCATAATAACATGAATATCACACTCTCCTCCGCAAAGGTTTCAGTCCTATAATTGTAATAATAATTAATGGCTAAATGAGTTTTGCTCATCATTATGGTATACTATGGACGGTGTGGGTATCGTATATTCAGCTTTACTGCAACTGAAACAATATTAATGTGACATATTATAGTTATGGAAATTGTTTTAAACTAACACACTAAACGTATTTACAGATAAACCCTGTTTAAAATCCTATGGGAGATAAAATCAATAACTCAACAATTTTTCCAGATCTCGAAGCTGTAGAGTGTAGACCTTATTCCAAAATGGTCGCCGAATTAAAATTCTTTTATATACATATAAATTAGCCCTTATGAACTCGTTTTCATGTGGGAAACTCAAAATAATTTTTACTTTGGTGCACAGAAACAATGAAATGGCGGCGATATTGGTGCACCATCTTTATCCTATGGGAATTTAACTCTATTCTTATTCAAATATTTCGTATTGTTTTACCACCCCAACGGGGCCACCGATCACGTGAGTGAAAACGATCCATTGTATAGTTGAGGTTGTTCGATATACGCGACGATAGTGTTAATTAATAATTATGAGAAAATGTGTTTTTACTACAAAACGCTTTGTATATGCACGTTTGCATGCGCTTCATGGAAGTTGACGATCTTTGTGTTAATCCTGACTTTTGATAAGTTTTACAGCTTTAAAGACTAATTTACTAAGTGAATCATCTCTGTTCCAATAAATTCAGCTTACTTTCATGCATGACCATAACAACACATTTTCTAGAAAAAACGGATTCCACTAGTATAAATCTTTTTAACGTGAAGACCATCATACTAGAGCTATATATATATATACAATGAACTATGCATGGTAGCGCAGTTAATAGAACACATACATGGTTTGGAAACTCGTCCAAAGTGATTGTTCTATGTTTTTGTTCAAGTTTATGGAAATTTGTGCAATTTCACGGTATTGTATTTTCTGTATAATTAATGAAGCCGTTATCCAATAGCAACGATCGGGTTAATTAGTGAGTTACGTCATCGTCACGTGTTGTGGTGCTTCATCGTCACGTGTCCATAGAATTTACTTCCATATAAGGAACTCCATTGTCAGTTCAACATGACCATGCTTCATGTTGACAGACAATTGAGCTTCCAAACCATGTATATGTTCTATTAACTGTGATGGTAGCTAGGGATTCCCAACAAGGGGGGCATTATCTCAAAATGCGTAATTTGAAATATCCATGATTCCATGAGATGACTAGAGGCATGCAAGAAATTAAATATTAACAAAATAACTCTCGTTTTCAATCGACAAACCTAGCTCTATAATTTTGGCTTCAAACGCCAGTTTGGTTATACTCGATATGCAGGAAAAGCGCTACATCACATTTATTAGGTCCTGAATCATGTGACTAAAAATTCCAGTATAAATACCTAACCTCGACCAAAACCCTAACGCTAACCATAACCCTAAACTTAAAGTTATTCACTTATAGTGATTCCCAAACTAGGCTAACGTGGTTTATAGGTCAATTTGATAAAGTACTTTCCTCAATATTTATGGCGTCACATTGTACGGGCTAAAATGTACTATTCCTTTAAACTTGGGGTTAATAGAGGTGAGCAGTGACGATCCAGATGGGTGATGGACGTTATAATGGGTTGGGAAGATCTTGGGACCGTTCGTAAGAAGCCTATCTATGGCAAGTGGATAAGTCCTAGCAAGTGGGCAGTGCTTTGAAAAACCAAACTTAATTTTTTTATGCTGATAGAACTATTCTCAGGCGCGTAACGAGGGGGTGGGGGTGCGAGGGAGGTTTTAGAGGTCAAAAGTTACTTTATATAATTTCTACTCCATCCTCGTTTCCAGGCCCTCCTCGATACACGAGCCTCCTCGAACATGGGCCTTTTTCCGGAGGGTTGTGGTTAGGTTTAGGTCTACCGGGGGGTTAGGGTTAGGTTTAGGGTTTCCGGGGGGTTAGGGTTAGGGTTGGGGTGGTGGGTTGGGAATTAGTTTTTTTAAATTAACGATTATTGGTAATTCTAGGCATTTCACACTTATTGATTATTGGTAATTCTAGGTAGGAGGATATGCTGTTCACAGAGCCTTCTCACGGCCCGCGTGAGAAGGCTCTGGGAACGAGATTGCTACTGAATCACCTTTCTAACACCTTTGAGTTTTCACGTTTTTAGACAATAACGAGTCAACACTCGAACATGAACACATCAAAAAGTTGGAACGTTTTCGATCTGATCAAAACGAATGGCTGAAATCAATCCACGCAGTGGAGCCAGTGGATTGACTTCAGATTGATTCATGTAAACACGGTTTGACTTGAAAGTGACTTGATACGCATGTGCTAGTGAAGTTGGTGCATGCCGTGCTAAATAGCAGACATTGAGGAAACACAGAAAATTGTGTTCCAAAAGCGACTGAACAATGTTCCAAGCAGACTGTCAACCGCTTCATGTAAACAGGGCCTAATCTTATTTGGACCGAAATCACCGAAATATTTCTTGACTTATGGATTACTAAAGATATATAATAATGTTCATGCATTTATATTCTTTCACTATTTAATAAGATTCTTTTATATTTTTAAAACGGAAAACATAATAGTATTAGCTACGATATACGAAGCATTTTCAGATTGTTTATAGAAACTAAACTATTACATGCAAATACAAGTGTAAGAATTTTTCAGTCCTACAATTTATTCAGCTGTCCACTGGTTGATTCATATTTAATTCTTCATTGCGAATAAAATGCCATTTATATCTGATACTATTGCTTCATTGATTGTTTTACGCTATCACTGATATTTTTAATTATTATATAGAATCCTCAATACATAAATCGACAAAACTGCTAATTCTTTTTGACTATGTATTTCATAGTTTTTGGTAAAAATCAAACTATTATTATTACGTTAACCAAAATGGAAAATTTTTACATGGGGTTCTTTGCAGACAAATTAATTGTTTTTTTGCAGACAAACTAATTAAAAATCTAAAATCATACCAATCAAAATTGATGAATAAGAGCAAACGCGATTAAAAAAATTAATAACATGTTTGCCGACTTTTGATTAATATTTGCTAGGCATCAGTAGTTCTAGGAAAATATTCTCGTCAATACAAAAATGAGTACAGGAATAATTAATCGCGAAGACAATTATTATTGTAACGTTTTGCCGATGTTCAGGCGGGTTGTTAACCTGAGTGTGTTGATTGCCGTCCAAGCCGGGATAGAAAGACACAAGGCTGGTTGTAAAAGGTGTACTTTACAGGACGACAACTCAACAACAACTGCCGTATCATGACAGTGCTCACGCTATTTACACAATCACGGCACAGAATAGAAATACGACCAGAAGTCCAACTCGCGTCGGAACCTTTGAAGTTTCTATCCTCGCGCGTGTCGCCTCGCGCATCTTGATTCCTCGCCATCCTGGCAAGTTCCCCCGGCAGTTTGGACATTCAAAAGAAGGTTAAAACTGCCGGGGGAACTTGCCAGGATTGCGTAGGATGGCGTAGGAAATTGCGTAGGATCGCGTAGGATGGCGTCGGATGGCGTAAAATATCGCGCCTGTGCATTGAAGAAATGCGGACAAGTTGTCACTCGAGTTGGACTTCTGGTCAATCCTTATTCTGTGGCTAGACGCTACATTATTAAGGATTAATTCCATGCGTGTATATATCAAAACCTTTTACAAAATTACACAAGCTGAACAATATTTTGAAACGAAGTACGCAAGATTCGTAAACAAATATACATGTATATTATAGCCTCTTTCAAAATTTAAAAGTAATAAAATTAAAAAACTTAACTTATGCAATAAGAACCTCAAACTCATGAAGTATATCAGAGGTTTAAGGATGCGTGTTTGAATAAAGTACAAGCTTTCCTCTCAATTGTACAAGCTCTATGGCGTTTTTATTATATATTATTGAAATAATGTCTTTAGTCCCATCCATTAGGGGTCGGTCGATCGTTCCTGCTGAACTCGAACGTACCATTCTTCTCCATTGGGCCCTGCATGCATGTCCAATGCCATATCCGCGTTATTCCCAAAATCTCTTAAGTCTTTCTCTACTCCGTCTTGCGATCTTTTCTTGTACTCCTCTTGATCTTTTCCCTTCTACAGACAACCTCCGTGCCACCTTCACTGGATGGTCATCTAATTCCCTCCTTGCATTATGTGGCCATACCAGCGCAAGCGTGCCTCCCATGCCTTCTCCACTACCGATATAACCCCTGCTCTCCTTCTGATTTCTTCATTCCGTATGTGGTCCTTCAGAGACACTCCCAACAGCCATCTCAACATTCGCAGCTCCGTTCTACTGAGCAAATCCTCTACCTTCTTTGCACTGTCCACGCCTCAGCTCCATATATCAATGCCGGCCTGACCACCGACTTGTACACCTTTAAGGCTGGTTTCCACTCAGGAAAATTTTCCCCAGGACAGGTGATGGACAGGAAAGTTCACTTTGTCTTGTGAGCTCTTGGTCGGAACTTCCCTGTCTATTACCTGTCCTGAGGAAAATTTTCCTGAGTGGAAACCAGCCTTGATTCTCAATCTCAATCTCAATCTCAATCTCAATGGCATTCTTTTATCCAACACCACCCCGCTCACTACTCTCCATTTCCAATTATATTTCACTTCCAGCTCACACTCATGCACCTGTCACCTGCACGACTGATCAGTAAATACTTGAAACTCATCACCTGCCCCAGCGGTACTCCCATGCAGTCTGTCCTTTATTATAGTTTCCACTAATCCTGTCCTGCTGCTACTAATCCTTGCTGCACACCATGACTTCTTTCTTCTTGGCATTCACCTTCAATCCGATCCCTTTTTTCTCTAACGTTTCCTGTCAGTGTAGCTCTTCCTTCTGAGTGTATGACTATCACCAAGTCCTCGGCATAAGCAATTCCCGAGTAACCCTCTCAGTCTGATGTCATCCGTTATTGTGCGCAGCACCAGTACAAATAAGAAATGAGTAAGCACAGATCCCTGATGTATCCCCACGCCAATCAGCAACTCTTCCGACACTCCAGCACTGCTCCTCACCAACTTTTCTGGTACTCCTCTTTTCCGTATAGACACCAATATACTAACTGCTCCAAATGCACAAAAGCACAGTAAAACCTGTTACTTTCCAGTGTCTTCTCCTGCAACTGTCTCAATAGAAATATTGCATCTGTCGTCCCCTTCTCTTTTAGAAATCCACATTGTCACGCATTTATCAGTATTATCTGCCGCAGCCGTTCATCCACTACTCTCTCAAACACCTATTGGCTAATTCAGACAATGTGTTCCATCAGTTTTATACCTCTGTGGTCACACTTCCTTAGAGTATAGTATAATTATTTTCAGAAAGGAAACCCCCAAAACAAGCAGGTCTAGCATCGTACTCCCAAAAAGAAGATAACTGTTGCTTGAGATTGACTTCAACACATTTAGTAAATTGTTCTTTACTAAGAGGGTTGATCAACCACAGACACGACTTTCGTTAGGTTGCGTTTATTGATAGCTCTCACTCACGTTCACTCGCTAGGCCGGTCGTTCAGTGTGTTCCATTTTGCCAAAACCTCTCTTATATAACTCGCACCTATAAAATCTATATAATTGCCTTAAAAATTAAATCAATAATTAGTGTCCCATAGTAATTATTTCATAAAACCCATAGGCGTACGGGCCAGGGGGCTGCAGCCCCACCCCCAAATTTTGGGCATCTCAGATTTTTTTGGGCAGCAAGAAAAATTTGGGCAAAGGGTTTTTAAAAAAGTTTCCATTTTTTTCAAAAGATAAATATTTTTGATAATCAAGAAGGTGAGACTCAAAGACCTTTGTTTATGTCTAAACGGGATAAATTACCTATAGTCAAATTTTTTCATTCTCAATGCCGAGAAGCATTGTGGTCTTGTAGAAATTTAATACGGGCAACATTTTTCTTCAACTTGCAATGCAACATTGTTGCCTGGCAAGTTGAAAAGCGTTGTTGCACATATTAACCCCAACCTTAAACATTGTCACGCAACAATGATTTTGTCAACAATGATGCTGTTTCAACTTGCAACAAAATCATTGTTGCGTGACAATGTTTGAGGTAGGTGGTATAATACATGCAACGCTATTCAACTTGCAACACAACAATGTTGCAGCAAATTTATTGCTCGTATTACTTCACCTTAAGCTTTATTGGCTTTAATGAACTTTTAAAAATTATTAACTGTTAAAACTTGTATGAGTTGTATCGAAAACCGAGAGGTCGCACTTGAAAATAAAATCAGTAGATTTGAGTCACGTGCTAGGCAACATGTTTTTCAGCATGTTTATAGTGCATCGTATGACCATCGTTTCTTTTCGATTGTTTCGTAAAAATTTGGGCAACTTGCGTGACTTTTTTTGGGCAAATGGTTTAACGCCCCCCCCCCCGGAAAAAATTGCCCGTACGCTTATGATAAAACCCAAATTATCTTGAATATTGAAAGACATATCCATGCAGTCTCCGACACACAGACACTATTTATAATCATGCATGCAATATCAAATTTAATGGTCAGTTAACCTGACTATGTTGTTGACTCATGCATTATACATGCATGCAAAGTTGGAGTTTTCTTACCACACTTTGGCGTTAATGCACTAGCTATTCTGTGATTGTGTTACTGATCATGTGAGAAGTAATATGTAATATTAACATTGCACACGGGTGGAAAATACAGTTCAAAATTTCTTCCCAGATCATTATGCATATTTTTATATAATCCACATTCAAATAAAGAATTACTTTGGATTGGCAAGCATGTTAGAAATTTAATATTAATATTCGAGAGTTACTGCACAGTAATTGGACGAATGTAACTGAGAACTGTCAAGTTATTTAGTTATTGTGGTTTAAAACATTTCAACCAATCAATTTTAGTTATTAGTCCTGATTGGCCAGCTAATGACGTTTTGTAAGATAATTGCAACGACTCATCAGATATAATTTTATTACTGGATATAACCTATATTTTTTAACTGCATGTTCTCCCTATAGGTCTTGCATTCCTTGGCCTTGCAACGTATACTGGTCTAGTTAGGGTTATTCCTTATTAATCCCTCAAGTCAAACCAGAGGTCCCAATTTTGGCAGAGTTAAACTTAAACTGGAACGAAGCAGTTTTCTACGCAGCCAAGACGATATAAATAATACTGATTAAGCAAGCAGAAATCGAACTTGGGCGACATCAGTTTATTATCTCGTCAAGGCTATTGCCAGTCTGCTATTTAGAAATTTGCTGGCATACTATACACCATTTCACTATGGTTAACCATTGCTGACCAGCCCAACCAAGCAACTGCGCATGCCAGCAATGGTGTACGAGGCCCGTGGATGTATAAATTAGCCCTTATGACCTCGTTTCAGTAAAGTAAAAATTCTTTTGAATTTCCCACATGAAAACGAGTTCATAAGGGCTAATTAATTAATTAATTAATTTACATGTATATAAAATAATTTTAATTCGTTGGCCAATTTTTAATAAGGTCTATACTGGTAAGTGGTTATAACACCAGAAAGCACCTTTGGATGGATTTCAAATGTAAATTTATACTATGATAAATTGTTTAGTTCTTAGTTTGCTATAAATATTTATATATAGGGCCATATAGCGTTTTCACTGCAGCTAGAGCCTAGAGAGCTGAGTTGATATTGATCTTATGGAAATAAAAATACTTAAAATAAAATTTGCAACCTAAGGACAAGTAAAAAGCATCATGTAACATGAAATAATTTATAGCTAAATATGCCCATGTCCATCATTAAAGTGTTTTCTTGTACAGTAATGTCATTGTCTTCCTTTTCACCCGAAAAGAAAGATCAGAAAAGGAAAATTTGACCAAAACAAAAACACAGAAAGGTACTACATAATTAGCTTGTTTTAATATATTAATAGATATTATTAGATTCGAGAACTAATTACATGTAATGTTATTTCTTAATATGATTTTTAAAATAGTAAATTAAGGCCAAATAAAAAGATATCCTGGTTTCTCATCAGAACTTACGGTAGTCAAAAAGTAAATGAGGGATGCGCTTTTTTTCCCCATAATTGTTCCCAACTCAAAATCGGATCATATACATGCAGTGACAAATGGGATATACCCACATTATTATATATACTGTATTAAAAAGGCACTTTTTATATATAAAAGCAGTTCAATAAATTATGAGTCTCAGTTCTTGGCCTTGGTGTAAAATTTTTTAATATATTAAACACGAGCAGGAGTGTTTTATCAGATTTAAAACCACGAGGGCGCAGCCTGAGTGTTTTAGATCTGATAAAACACGTGATGCGAGTGTTTTGAATGGCTTCAAAAATGATTCGTTATTGGATGTTATGTTCATTAGTATTCTTTATATAAAATTGTATGTTCATTAGTATTCCTTATATAAAATTGTATGTTCGTTAGTATTCTTTATATAAAATTGTATGTTCATTAGTATTCTTTCTGACTTCAAGAAGTTTTATTAGGTATAAAACTACGGACATGGTACTGATTACCTTTGTGTTTTCCTTGTGAATTATTAATGAGTTTTTGAAATATATTAAAAAAATAATAATAAAATGCGGCACCATTTTCAGACGCAGGCGCTGATGAGAAACCGGGATATATATATTTTTTGGCCTAAAATTTTTACTATACTATACTATACTATACTATACTATACTATACTATACTATACTATATTATACAATACCCTGGTTGCTATGCGTGTTTTCATTGGTTGTTGCCCATGATCTATTAGAGGACAGACGCATGGTCACGTCAGCTGACTTGCTTTTTTCCTTTTTCATGCCCCAAAATCCGGCAAGAGTTTCGACAAAAACCTTTTAAACTTTTATTGTATAAAACAAATAGATTCCATTTTTTTGTTGTCTGTTCAGTTATAGATGCACAGAAGACGTCACAACGTGGTAAGAACATGCGTCTCGTGGGCCACTTTTTTGTTCTTACCACGTTGTGACGTCATCTGTGCATCTATAACTGAACAGACAACGGCAAAATGGAATCTATTTGTTAATTATACTATACTATACTATACTATACTATACTATACTATACTATACTATACTATACTATACTATACTATACTATACTGTACTATGCTATGCCATACCATACCAACCATGCTATGCTAGCCATGCCATGCCTGACCATACCATACTATACTATAAAAATAAACGTTATAAAACTATTATTGTTTTTGTGGCTCAGTTGTGACTCCATTGAGTTTTTTCTTTATCACTGCTGATGTGTTTGGTAAAACTGTATGTTAAAATATTGATATTTTATGTACTATTTATATAAAAAGCTGAAAAGTTGATATTTTGTGTATTGTTTTGTTCATATCAAAATTTTTGGTTGTTCATCTCAAAATTTTAATATCCCCCCTTTACATCTCCTTAATTTTTAGTATCCCCCCCTTTTGATGCTGTAATAATTTTATATCCCCCCCTTTCCATTTTTTAATGACCGTAGCTGTAGAAAAATCAGAGTTGCCTGCAGAAGAGGCTAATCACAACTCACTGCATTCGACATTCTTTTCTGAGGATTTTTGTTCCTAATCCCAACCAAAATGTTATCCTAACACTTAGCCAAATCACAACCCTACCTTAAAGTAGGTAAATGCTACCAAAAATGTGCATAATAATGATCAGGAAATTCCTGTATGTATTCTATGTGAGGAAGCAACCCAAATGTTGACTGCTACTGAACATTTTGGTGCCATGGAGTTATTAGCCCAAAACAAAGTGGCAAAATTTACAACAAAAGTGCCATATGATAAATGTTCAGGATACATTTACAGCACTTTTGTAGCATTGATCACATCTGTTTAGGGTTTAATGCACTGTAAATATAGCAACAGTCCATGTAATAAAAAAGTGTGTCAGGTTATATTTGATTCCCTGAATCTTTTACCACCACAAAAATTTAATTAATATATAAAACAACTAAATTAAAACACTTAAAATTTGAAAGTATGAAGTAATAAACAATAGTGTATACAGCAGGTTCATAATATCAGTCACTCATGGCTATTAAATGTTTAATATTCCCGATGACAGAGCTAGTGAAAAGTTCAAGATTTCTAAGGTATAAAGTATTAAACCATTACGTTATCACGTTGAAACAAACAACACGATTCGGACATAATTAATTAAGCTTACTGAGTAAATAGATTTCAAAACGATAAGCCAAGTTGAAAATGAAGAAATATTTTCACCGTTTAATCATCATTCTTGCCGTGTTTGAGGACATGAGTAAACTTTATGTAATCTAACAGTCCTGTTTTAGTATCTACAGGAGCACCACGAAGAATATCATCGACGACGTCTTCGGACAAACGGTCACCCATTGTCATCATAGCTTCGCGAAATCTCTCTTCGGGTATCTGGCCATTCCCATCTTCATCAAACGCAGCGAACGCATTTTTAATCACTTCTTCTGGGTCGGTGCCATTCAATCTTTCGCCGAACAGTGTTAACAACATTGTAAAGTTGATTGGACCAGGAGAACACTTGATCATTTCTTCCAGGTATTCATCGGTAGGATCTTTGCCAAGCGAAGCCAACATGTCGTGCAAGTCATCTTTGTCGATGAAGCCATCATGATTTTGGTCGATCATATTGAACGCTTCTTTGAACTCCTGAATTTGATTCTGGTCAAACATGGCGAACACATTAGAAGTAGCTCTTCGAGCCCTCTTCTGGGTTCCCTTTTTCGTTCTTTTACTCGCCATTATTCCAAGTAAAAGTGTTTGTTTTGTTGAACCCAATGTGTTGTTGTACACCCTTCTTCGGCGGATGACAATTAAGATGTCGTTTTACTGAGTGACGTCACATCAACCCACACGCCACGCCCAATATTATAATACACCCGATTTCCTCTGGCTTATACATATGAGATTTTTTTGTTAAAGTTCCTCCAACATGGCCGCCAAGACGTCAAGTGCAAACCAAGAATACGCATTTGATCACTTTGTGGCTTTTACAGAACATAATTCGTTCTGTAATATAACTCTGTTTGTCTTGTTTGTGTGAAAATTTTGGTCATGGACTAAAGACCAATCCATTAAATTTTGGTTGAGAGTTGCATCAGAATTTCATAAATATATGACCGCAAAGTTTTTCGTGTAGAAAACGAATGAAAAAATGTTTGATTACCCTCATAGTAATGATCATTATCCTTATATTAATTATGCAAACGTTTAACTGAATATTTAGCTGAATTAACAAAATAACAATGGACTTACAGTCATTTCCAACTGACTTTTCATCCAAATCTTTGGAAGTTTGTTGGGAAGTTCGCAAATGACTGTTAACAGTTCCATTGTTTATAGAATCGACCACTTTCATAATGCCTATAATTCTTACAAGATAAGCACCGAGTATACTTCATATTGCATTTGGCCAGAGCCCAGCAAACAGTGATTGCAGAAAAGGAATATAATATTATTTGCTCAAATGTTTAAAATGGTCGTCGTCGGTCCAGTCAACTTTCTTCGGTCAGGTACTTTGAAAATTTTGTCATTATGAGTAATTTTAGCATGGCGTGAAATGTATTAATTATAAGGCGAATTCATTTTTCGTCAAGCGTGCGAAGAATTATTGGGTATTTGGGTGCATGGATTACGCCAACAACTAAGAATGCACAGAAAGATAAAGAAACAGTATACAGGAATCTCTTTTATAAAGTGAAAGAAAGTGTTAAATAATTATTAGAATTGATGACCTTTACAGCTTTGCCTTATCCGACATTGACTCACAGTTCTCCACCAGACTGACTTTTTTATTTGTCCAAATCCGTGGAGAAAACTAGGGGGCGTGTTAGGTGGTTTATATATTTTTGTGTATTTTATGAGCTTTAGAGTAAATTAAATCTTCCGCCAAAACGCAGGAAATTGCATTTCGGGGGACTCTAGATTTCAAAATCTTCCCTCATCCTTTCTCGCGCATTCGGCGCTTGCATGTCTGATCATGACTCACATGGTGATGATCAGTTATTAGAAAATTGTCATCGAGATTATTCTTATATATTCTTAAAACGTTAAAAAAGTAAGTCATTAGAGCATTTTCCTATGGTATTCACCATAATTTTAATCATGTGAACTTTGCCTTAAAATAGTAAGTTTAATGTAATTTAATTTACTAATGGCAAGTAATGACAGTAGTTCGTAATCACGTGCACAAGGCAGTGACGTCTGCACTGCGGCATTTCAGATCACGATCTCAACTAGATCTCAAGAACGAATTGACATATAATACAAGAGCTGTGTAAAGAGCGATCTCAGTATAATTTTAAAAGATCTTTCAAGTCAAAGAGCTAAGCATACTAATCTAGTAATCTTCTCTGTCCGGAATTATAGTTAGAAATGGTTCACCCGTATGTTGGCGTGACGTGCACGTTTTGGGAAGCGCCCTGGTGTGGAATGTCACAAATATTTTATAAATACTGTCGATGTTTACCTTCCGACATCTTCATACTACTCAAATCAGTAGAGCGAGACATAGACGATGTTTTCATCGCTTCCGAAGCGACAGTTTCGTTAACCGCAGATCAATTTCAAAGCAATTCTTATGTAATATTTAAAACACGAGCAGGAGTGTTTTATCAGATTTAAAACCACGAGGGCGCAGCCCGAGTGTTTTAGTTCTGATAAAACACTTGATGCGAGTGTTTTGAATGGCTTCAAAAACGATTCGTTATTGGATGTTATGTTCATTAGTATTCTTTATATAAAATTGTATGTTCATTAGTATTCTTTATATAAAATTGTATGTTCATTAGTATTCTTTCTGACGTCAAGAAGTTTTATCAGGTATAAAACCACGGACATAGTACCCTGATTTCCTTTGTGTTTTCCTCATGAATTATTAATGAGTTTTTGAAGTATTCTTATGTATTCTACGTACGTACAGGATGTTTATCACGTGGTACTGAACTGCGATTATTTTTTTATCGCTTCTAAAATCCGATGTGTCATTAACCCCAGGGTGCATTGGGCCATTTCATTTAATATGCGCACCCCCCCTATTGAGGGTTTTGCTTCCAGATCCCCTTGGATATTCCGTAGGGTATAACCCCTGTGGATTTTTTTGTGGTCTTTAATTTAGCATCCCCCTTGGATATACCTCTGATCCCGATCCCCCCTTGGTTATATCTCTAATATACCTCTGATCCCCCCTTTGGAAATTTTGGAATTTTGGAAATATGCTTCTGATTTCTGCTATACCTTCTTCCATCTTTCATCCCCCTTGGAAATAACTTTATATATTATTTGCCCCCCTTGGATGTTGCTCAGTGTCCCCCTTGGAAATTACTAGTCTATGACCCCCCTCCCCCCTGGATATCCAAGGCCCTCAATAGGGGGGGTGCGCATATTAAGGTGGCTTCACACAGTTTCTTGAAAAAAGGAAAATACAAGATTGAGAGTCCAAAACTCGTGCATAAACAATTCGAAAAAATAATAAAACTAAATGTTATGCAAGTTAAACAGTCTGACAATCAAAAACTGTTACCAAATAAATAGCAACAGTTGTTGCTTGTTGCTATGGCAACAATGACGTTTCAAAATGGCTGCCAATTACCCTTCAAACTAATTTAATTCGGAAAAAACTTTGGTGACCCCCAATTTTTTTTTCATTAAAACTTTTCTTGAAGTATGAGTAATCAATAGGCCGATTTAAAAAAAATTCTGTAGAACGAATAATTTTTCCCCCGGAAAAATCATGTTTGTTAATTTTTAAAAAATTTCGTTCTACGGATTTTTTTTTAAATCGGCCTATTGATTATTCATACTTCAAGAAAAGTTTTAAAGAAAAAAAAATTGGGGGTCACCAAAGTTTTTTTCGAATTAAACTAGTTTGAAAGGTAATTGGCAGCCATTTTGAAACGTCATTGTTGCCATAGCAACAACTGTTGCTTATTTATTTGGTAACAGTTTTTGATTGTCAGACTGTTTAGCCATGGATAACATTTAGTTTTATTCTTTTTCCGAATTGTTTAATCACGTGTTTTGGACTCTCAAACTTGTATTTTCCATATTTCAAGAAACAATATGGAGCCACCTTAAATGGAATGGCCCATTCCATGTAGCTACAGTCAACCCCACGCCGAAGATAAGCCACTGGTTCATGTGCTGCGCCAAGGGAGGTCAAGACGAACGCTGGCGCCGGCACCACCCACTAACTTATATAGTTGCATGGCAACATATGTGCGCCGACCGCAGTGTGATTGTGCACCAGCACGCCAAGCACTTTTGAAACTCACGACAAAGATCTCACGCCAAAGATCTTCGGCGTGACGTACATGGAATGCACCCTGGCATTAACCCATAGAAATGCATTATCCGCAGATCAATATTCTCACGTAGAATACATAAGAATACTTCAAAAACTCATTAATAATTCATGAGGAAAACACTGTACAGCTATTAAACATGGAGTTAACAGGACTACTCATTCAAGGAAGGGAAGAATCAATTCCACTCAAAAGCATCTCGGTCCAGGCATTTCTGCAAGGTTACGTTGTCGGTTTTCGTTCAAAGCTCAGCTACGAGAACGACTCTTCTGATCCACTTGAAGTGGTGTTTCGCACTCCAGTCGACGATTCGTACGCCGTGGTTGACTTAGAAGCGGTTATCGATGGAAGAAGGATACGAGCTGAGATTCGAGAGAAAAAAAAGGCCAGGGAGATGTACGATGAAGCCATAGCTAGCGGCCATACCGCCGCTTTTGGCACAGAGGTAAAAGGCGACATCTTCATGTTAGTTCTTGGTAATCTTCCCCCAGGAAAGAAAGCTGAGATTCATCTTACCATGGTCGGGGAATTGGATATCGAAGCTGACGGATCCGTCAGATTTGTTCTTCCTACCGTACTCAAACCCCGGTACACACCTCATGGAAGTACTGACCCCCTGAAACCAATAACCACTGGGGAGGAAAAGCCGCTCAAACATGCAGAAGGCCCTTTGGAGTATAATTTTAATTTGGTAATCAATGGGGCTGAAGATGTTGCCCAGGTGACATCACCATCGCACAGAATCCTAACACATACGCTGGATCAAGTTATTAATGTTAGTCTGGAAGAAGACAATCCCAAGGATATTGTCATCCTAGTGCATCCAAAGGAACCCCACAGACCACTTGTAATTGTTGAGCCAGGCCTGTCTGATGGTGAAAATGATTTTCAGAAGAGTGCAGCTGTTATGGTTAGTTTCTTCCCAGAATTTAGTGGTGATGCTTCATGCATCCAAGCTGCATGTGAATTTGTGTTTGTCATTGATCGCAGTGGTAGCATGGAGGGACATTACATCCGCGATGCTGCACAAACACTTCTTTTGTTTTTAAAAAGCATCCCAGAGGGATGTTATTTCAATATTATTGGCTTTGGAAGTTCATATCAAAAGCTCTTTTCAGAAAGTGTTCCTTATAACCAAAAAAACTTAGAAAAGGCAGAAGTTCATGTAAAAGGTATGTGCTTGTAACCCTTTTTCAATTTTATAAACTTTTGTCATGGTGCAAATAAGTACATTGTACCAAGACTGGTTTTTTTTGTACAGAAACTTTGCAGTATTGTGATGAGTGGTAAAAATTCACACGATACATAGTTACATAGATACTTAAATACATAGATAGTAGTGGTGTGTGTCGGATCGGATTGACCCCGTATAATCCGAGGGTTTGCCAAAACTGTCAATCCAAATCCGATCCGATCCAAAGCCAAAAAATCATAATCCGATCCGAAAACAGCTGCTCAAATCCAATCCGGTCCAAAAAAATTAAAACACCAGATATATGTTGCAATAGTTGCACAAACTTTCCGAAAAGAAAACCAATGAACAAATAAATTTAAGAAAACTACTATACAATAATAATCTTATGCAACAGTAACGTTCATATGTTGTGCAATGTGCATACAACTAGTGAATTTGTTAATTTTGTGACAAAAACAATGACAAAAGTGAATCTGATGCAGGTAAAAAGTGCAAAATCCGATTCGATCCGAGAAAAAAAGAACAAAATCCGATCAGATTGGATTCAGATCGGATTCACACACCTCTAATAGATAGTGTAAACTTTCTGGGGGATAAACTTACCAGGTTTAACGACATACATACTTGTCGTAGTTGAAAGGCTAAAACCAGTGAAAATGTGAAACACTACTAACAGTCTTTCATAGACGACAAATATTTATGTTGCTTAAAGCTCGTAAGCCCTAAAGAGCGATAACAGACAGGTTTGTACTTTATCTTTGGATATTTCTTGAAAGACATGTATATATCTTAATATACCATTGAAGAATGAAAGTAGTTTCCCCCTGGAATATATTAGAATACCACTGCGCACGCGTGGTTTTGTTTGCGACTGGTGAATACAATAATGGTGGAGAAATGCAAAGGCGCGATCAATTTTCTTCTCGAAACAATGAATTTTTGCGAGGAGTTCAAAAAGATCTTGATGTTATTATAAACAGACTGGAAAACAATAGTGAAGGGCACAAAAGACGTCAGTATTCATGTTTGTCGGAGTTTATAATTTTTTTTTCCCCTTCTTGACAAGAGAAAATGACTCTTTAATTAACTTGGGCTCTGTCCGTACACGTGGCAAAAATTGTTATTATCTTTTACTAGAAACTTTGCACTATCCTTGGGATCTAGTTAAAATATGGTTGAAATTCTGTTCTTGCCATCTTCTCTCAACTAATTTAATATTTGACAAAATTTGTTGAACATTGAACAATGATCTTGCTTTGAATCTGACAACTATAGTGGTCAAGATTTGCTTGTGAGGGGAGAGGGACAAACTGACTAGAATAATAATTGGGATTTTCAATCAACTGATTGATTTGATTCATTGATTTATTTGATTAATTGACTGATTAATTGATTGATTGTAGGTTTACAAGCTGATCTTGGTGGAACAGAACTATTTCATCCTTTGAAGCACATCTTTGACCTAGCTCAGATGAAAGGTCTGCCACGACAAGTCTTTGTGCTGACAGATGGAAGTGTTAGCAATACAGAGTCAGTGATAAAGCTTGTTGAAAAGAACACGTCCAACAATGCAAGGTGCGTTCAAGAGCTAAGGAAGAATAACAACATTTCTTCCACAAATATGATATATAATAATTATTATGATGTGTGTTGTATTTAACTATGTGTATTGTTTTATTATCCCCCCTTATGAGAAATACACAACAGACATTTAACTATGAAATGATTAAAGGGTTTTGGCAATAAAAATTAAGTTTATCTCATTTGAAAGAACTCGTCAAATGGTATAAGAAGACCTTTTACAATTTTTCCATATCTGTTTTGGTTTTGGAAATATTTCGACTAAACTCAGTGTGCTGTCCACCATCTTGGAATTATTTTCGATATGTAAAATTATGTATGTGACGACATAAGCAGGGTAAAGTGAAATTTTTATCTTGCCAACCTTATGACATTATGAGCTAGAAACTCGATTTTTTGTTGCGCTATTTCCATTTTAAATTGACCCACAACATTTAAAAAGCCTTCCGTGGAAATTTGGGCACCCATGGAGTAGTTTCATCAGGTTTACCCTGCTTGTGACGTCACCAATTTCCTTGAGTTAATTAGACCCAATATTACAACAAGATGGTGGACAGCACGCTGTCTTTGGTCGAAATATTTCAAAACACAAGAAAGATAGTACCGTAACAAAAAAATTACAATAAGGTCTTCTTAAACAATTTGGTGAGTTCTTTCAAATGAGACAAACTTAATTTTTATTGTCAATACCCATGCATGTGATATACGGTACAGTCGTTGGCACCTAAGTGTGCACACCACCTGTCAAAACATGTTTTATGTCAATGTCAAAGTTAAATGTTTACCTTGGAAATGTATTAGGTTTTCATTCGAACCAATGCATTATTGTCACATAAATGTGCCCTTAGCCAATCATGTTTCGCCAATCCCACGGTGTTGATTTCAAAATGGTTAACTTTGGCTTAAATTTAGAACATGTTTTGATGGGCGGTGTACATGCTTACATGCCAACAACTGTATATGACACTCTTTAACCTTCAGAACCAAAATACAGGAAATAACATTTCAGAATTTTCTGGGGGAGTATGCCCCCAGACACCCTTAAAAATTTCCATGATCAGATCTGGCTTCATCTCTGCATTTCAGAGAGTGTAACGATTGTTACTAATTTAAACCCTTTCACTCTTAAGTTATTAACTAATTAAACTCAAGACCAGTCGAAGTTGTAATTTTTTTATTATATTTTACTCAGGTCAGTCAATGAGTAATTTTCCAAACAGTGAAATCAAAGTAGCGTGCTGCATAGGCAGTGTTGAAACACAAATCGAAATAATTTTTAAATAGTAAGGTTGGATAATTATACCACCCAAACATGCAGGGATTATTCTAAGCTGGATTTGCCACCACTTTCTGGAGTTGTTAAGAAAACAGTTCTGGAGCTGTAATGATGAAAAAGTATACATAAATTATGGAGTTGTCAGTTTTAATAAATTATTTGCTTCACTTGCTCCAAAAAGACCAAAAACTGTACCATTATTTGGTAGTCTATTCAAGAAGTAAACACGTGTTTATTAAAAAGTTAAAATTAAAGCTAACAAGTTAAAGTTAAAATAATATTACGGTAACAAGGAGTGAAACTGATCTTTTCTATAAACAGATTTTCAGACTGTCAGTGTAGTGTGTGCTCTCTTTGTAACGCATTTCAAAGGCCCAAAATTCAAATTTTCTGTCAGTGTATGCCCTCGGACCCCTGTAGAAATGTGCACCTTCTGACCTTCAGTGCATAAACATGGAAAAGAGACGTCTCACTCTGACAAAGGGCCTTCGCTTGAAACGTAAGACTTCTACGTTCCATGTTTCAGCAGTATATCCAACCTTTAATACTACATGTATATAATATTTTCATTGTGTAATTTTACATGACAGGTGCTGGACAATTTTACTTGTTAAGGGGAGACATGTTGTTTATGTTACTGGGTTAAAAAAGATGTCACGTTTTTACGTATATAATTATTATAATTAAATAATATTAAACTGTAATCTGTTCATTAATGTACTAGGTGTTTCTCATTTGGAATTGGTTCTGGTGCTTCAACCACGCTTGTTAAGGGAATAGCTCAAGCTGGTAGAGGTACAGCTGAGTTCATTACAGGTGGAGAGAGAATGCAGCCTAAGGTAATATCTACTGTAGATACGTATACATGTATACTGTCAGTGCACACCATAAAATTTCCGGAATTTAATACACTTTCAACTACAACAAAAAATGTAATTTTAATACATTTATTTATTAATACATTTATTTATTTTTAATAGTTGAGTCATTGCAGAAATACTGTAGTCGATCTTCCTTGCAGTTTCAAATCTAGTGACGATCACTCATCTGTGAAGAAATCCTAAAGGGATTCCTATTAGATGTTTTGCCCAATTTCCTATAGGAGTAATAATAAGGTGTTACTCCAAGCATGGATAGTAAAATGAGTGGATTGGAAACTAATAGTCACGTGAGGTGTTTCCAGCCGCCGATTGGCTGAAAAGCGTTTTTCTTTGCTCGAGAGATGTTGAAACCTAGCCTGGTACCCTGGCCCAATTTCAAAAGAAATAAGGGCCAGGTAACCACTAATCTCATTCTCGCGTCATCAGGGCTAAATCCACTTATGACGATTGCAGTTTTACTCATAGCCACTAAAAACGCGCGAAATTTTAACCAATAGGAAAGCAGAAATCTTTAGTGGTTACCTGGCCCATATTCTTTGATTGGGCCATGGTACCAGGCTAGTTGAAACCTAGTTGCAAATTGTGATGTCACGAATGGCGTGAGTACGCTTGTTTTACTGAGGTTTTTAGTGAACTTTTCTTCAAATTCTTCATATCCTCACATTCAGATGACTATGTTGACGTTTCAAATGATTTTATCGCCTTACAAACCTGCCTAAGCCACAATCGAGCGTTCGGGGTAAGCGTTGTTGATCTTTGTTTTGATGATTCCTGTGTTGTTTTGAAGAAACTGGCGTCCCCAAATTGTGCTTTGTTTTGCTCGGAATTTGGGATGCATATTTTAACTAGTAAACCTTGATATCTTCTTTTAAAATGAGTAAGAATAGACGGGCATTTTGTCGTATTGTGGCTTTGTCGTAAGTTACAGACAATTCGATTATCATTTTAGGCTGTATTAATCCCAAACTTTGAATATACTCGGGTTTTTTAAGCTTGTCAATTGCAACCAGGTTATGCTCACGCCATCAAGTTTCCAATCCAGTCTTTTTACTATCCATGCTCCAAGTGACGAACCATACTGGACAAGTAGAGAAAACTCTGAGAAAACTCTACTTGACCTAATCTGTGTGCAGACTCTCTCCCCCCCTGGAAGCAGTATGTGTGGTGCCACCACCTTCGGGGGGGGGGGGAGTAAGCAGACAGTCTGCAGCAGACTATACTTGGCCTGGCTGGGGTTCGAACTTGCGACTTTTGGTGTACTAGGCCAATGCTCTACCAACCGAGCTACAGGTCTAGTTGGGAGTTGAAGGTCGAATGGTACTTAGGGTATTTAATATTTTGAAACAGACTAGTTTCGTCAATATCTAGACAACTGTTGTCTATGCACAGGAGCGATATGTTTTATTTGTTTTATAAAATAAAATATAAAATGAGAGCTGACTGACTGGCTTTTCCCACTAAGGTGACGTCACCCTACGCCATTTTACGTCCGCCTTCATGATTTCCATACAATGATAAATACACGGGGCTTTACGGGGCCTAGCCAATCAGCGTGTGTGTAGAGGACACTTTATTTTATTAACACCTTCGTTCACCATACTTACCCATGTGGACGGAAACCTTCCAGACGCTTTTTCTCCGCTCAATTTTTCGCCAAAATTTGTGTTTTCCAACAGTTAGAACTTCGCAGCGTTTCAATATTTTTCGCTGAAACTTTTGGCAATTACTAAGTACATACTCTTCTACAATAGAGGTCGGCGATTTTTTATTAGTTGCATAATTTTGATTTTATCGCGTTTTGAATTAACAAGTTGTGAAATATAATGTGACTAAAACCGAATGAAACAGAATTTCAAAAATCGCCGACACGTTTTTGTAAATAATTTATTGGTGATTACAATGATATAAATTTCATAAATTAAATTCCAAAGAACTTTAAACTCTTAAAGCCAACAACCTTATTTTTTGGTTAATTGGCTTTAAATTGCTATATGATACGTTGGGATCACGTTAAAGCGGTGCGATGCCAGCTGTTTTACGAAACGATACCGGGACGGTCCAAGAAGCGTGCAACTGCTACGGAAGATATGTTGACTGTTGTGTCATTGAATGCTCTACGTCCCAGCCCTAGCCAATGAGCTTGTGCCAATCAAGTATCACGCCTGGTTACCTAGTTGTTAACCGTGGTTATTACATAACCTCACTAAAATGTATATGAATGACTATATAGACAGTGTTAGTTTATCTATTCTTACGTATATGTATTTTTAATTACAATTAACAATAGGTCATCCGTTCATTGAAGAAAGCCATACAACCAGCAATCACAAGTGTAGAAGTTAAGTTCAATCTTCCTCAGGGCTTCACGGTACAAGCTGCACCAAAATATGTCCCACCAATCTTCATTGGTGAACGCATCATAATTTATGGTATCGTCAATCAGACCTCAGCCGATGAAGTAACGCCTATGGCTGAAGAAGTAATCTGTCTTTCTGGAGACTTATTGGGAGCTAAGATCGAGCACAATATGCAGTTTCACATCCCAGCCCCCGTAGCCAAAGATACTCACCGCGTGACCACCATCCACCATCTTGCTGCTAAAACTTTAATTAAGGAGATGGCGTTTGATGTGAGTGGCAAATATGCAAGAGACGACATTATCAAGTTGAGCTGTGAATCCAACGTCATATCCTCGCTAACAGGTTTCATAGCAATAGATACAGAACTGCAAGAACCCGTCAAAGGCAGCATGGAAACCTGGGATATTCTATCTCCCGCAGAAGAAGAAGGGTCGTGTGCTGGTTATGGAGGCTCAGGCTCAGGCTCAGCACCGGTGCGGTACGGGAAATCTAAATCATTATCATTTGGTTTTCCTCGATTGTTGTCCGGAAAAAGTAAAAGTCAAGCAAAGAGCAGGAAAAAAGGGAGGCGGCTAATGCTCAGTGCTTCGGCGGTCAGTAAATCTTCAGAGGATCCTTCAATTACTATCGTTGATTTGCAGTTAGCAAGCGGTGCGTGGCGTTTAACGGCAGAACTGGCCACTGTTGTTGGCAAGAAACTTGACGTGATTAAAGCAACATGTCCTGTGTCGTGCAAGGGAGAAATGGAAACAATATGGGCGACAGTCATTGCCTTGAGTTATCTGGAGCAGAACAAATCTGATCAAAAAGAGGAATGGGAGCTGGTGGCGGCAAAAGCAGAGTCATGGCTTGCCAAACAAAGCCTGCCTAAGGAGTGTTCGATCCAAAGTTTGCGTCAAAAAGCCGTTGACATTCTAAAGTAATAGATCTTATTTAACTGATGGATCTGATGTAATGATTGTTTAGTTTTTCCAAAGAGTTGATTTCATGCAAGTGCGTGCAGAGTGTATAGCTGCATGCAGGTTCGGATCAATTGTTTTATTATAATTAGGCGAAGCCAACTGTTAAAGAAATAAATATTAAGCCCAATTTCTTACTATTAAAAGCACCCCCGTCTGTTTGAAGAAATAGACACCAAAATGTCGGAAATGTCGTCTATTTTGAAAATAGGTTTAAGATGTTTTTCAGAAGGGGGGCATCTGTTCCTAGTACCAGATCCCCGGGGGCATTCTGAAGGTGTGTGTGGGGAGCATCTGGTCCTGTTACACCGGCACCTTGTATAAAACACTTATCCATAACGTCTTACGAACAAACAGTATATAGACTTATTTCATTGAGCTACACATCTTCTACTATAGATTTTTATTTTCTTTATAGATTTTTTAATGGGGTCTGATTTTCTCAGGCTAGGGTTAGGGGCACTTTAACCCAAATCCTTATTCCTTATCTAAAGTTCCTTCCTTATCAAAATAAAATTCCTCCTTGAGGCAATGGTTTAAATGAATACGCTTATATATAAGCGCCCTGGTGTCGATATTCCTCCTCCGTCACGTGTACCTTTAGCACGACCGGCGTCAACTGCTGCTCAAAGACTCACTCACTTCTTATGATGCCTACAACTGATACTATGAATAGTCCTGCGTGATGTACAAATTTCTCGAACAGCCAATTGTCCACTTAGATTTATACCGGCAGTATAAGTAAAAATAATAATTCAGCTCGTTTTATTTTTAGGAAATTAAGCTAAAAGTTATTCTCGTTTGGAACTGACAATATATATTTGCGAAGTGCTGTCATCCTTAATATCACTTCACAGAAGTGCTGTGCCCAGTGCCCCTCACACTTCACTCACGTGAAGGATTTGGATGAGTAAATGGGTAAGACATCGACCTTACAACTGCTGAGCACCCCTCAGACTTAGTGTGTCTCTAAAATGGGCAATCCCCATTTTAGGCCGCCAGACACGGACACCCTCCTCCCAGTTCAGTTACTTCCTTCGCTATCTCCTTTTGCCACAGTGCATTACAACCAATGCCTTTGTCTCAGTTTGTATAATTAAATACGACCATGATCATTAAGTCTGGATTGGACCATATAGTCCAACCCTTCCAGCCTCCAGGATGAGAAAAATCACAGTAAAAATCACCTGTACGTGTAAACGACCTGATGAAGGCAAAATGTAAGCCATCTGGTTCTGGTGTGCATTTTGTTGGGTTTTTTCTAAATTACTTTAAATTTCGATGTTTTAGTTTAAATAAATTGAGAGAAAACATCAAACAACCAGCTTTCAGCACTCACACAGTCACGCTATATACTATTCGATCGCAACCATTCAGTTAACTTCATAATTCAAGATGGCGGCGACCGCGTGGTTAAATTTTCCAACACGTGAACTTTTCTCGCGCGGGCATGCATGATTTCATCTTCCAAAGCGAACTGAATAATGCACGCTCCACCTGAACGGGCAAAGTGGACGTAATGAAAACGGATTTCCACCAGGTGTACAAAAAAAGTTGAGCGCGAGACATTTAATTTTGCGCCTAGTAGAAATCCAGCCTTGCTCGTTCGTAATTTTGATGTATACTTGCTCAAACAACCTAGCTGGGTATTTTAAGTTGGGGTTTTTGGTTAAATGACTCAGACAACTGCAACTGCGTTTTGGGATCAAACCTCTCTCTCCTTCGCAGAGGCTTCTATATATTTCTAAAATTCATTAATAATTCATGAGGAAAACACAAAGAAAAATCATGAGCGTATCGGATCTATATATGTGATATAGACTCGCTCTAAGTTTCTCGCTGGTTTTTAACGGCCGAGATAAGCTTAATTTTCAAAATTACTACGCCAATGAACGTATGAAGTGATTCTTTTTAGAAGCCATTTAAAAACCTTGCAGTACGGGCTTTATCGGCTTTAAAACACTCGGCTATCGCCTCGTATTTTATATCCGATAAAGCCCTCCTGCGCGGTTTATAAATATTACTTATAATTATTCTGGTTAGTCGCAGACAATTGTCGCAGGCGCGCGGGCTATCGTAAAGCAAACCTAATTGGTTAGTCACGTTTTAAATAAATTGACAGTATATAGTAATATTACTAATATATCCTCACTGCTCCCTCCGCCACACAATGCCTTTGACAACTGTGCTTTGACTGAAGGTGGGATTTAGGGGCTGTTTACATGAGCCGGGCTAGCCCGGCTATAACCGAACTGACTCGTGTCACGAAATTCTTTCCTTGGCCACAGAAAGAGATTTTAATCAACGTTAGGATTAGTTTACATCTAAACTAAACCAATTCTTATTTGTACATTTAGTTTATGCGAGTTTCAAAACCACAGTGAGATCCTAATCAATCGCGTGAGCCCAGTTAACTGGGCTAGCCCGGCTCATGTAAACAGCCCCTAAGATTCAGAATGTGGCGAAGCCAAGTGGGTGTGTCGCAGCCGAGGGGAGGTGGGTGGGACGCAAATTATCCAATCCTGGTGTGTCTATCTTCGTGGCAAATCGTGAAAAGCACGGTTTTTCGGTTGCCTATATACTAGCTTGCATTCTTGGGCTTTGCAGGAATGCGGGTTAATTACTACAGCCATCTAATCCAACTCGCATGGCATTATGCGGCGCAGGTCCCAGTGAGAATATTTTGCAATATTGTTGCCCCAACAGAAAAACGGTAAAAATGTACGTAACAGTCAAATTATTATTTTTTAAATAAAATGAATTGTACCATGAAATAAAACCAAAATAAAATAATGGACAAAGGGGGGTACTCCATTACAAGCGTTAACATATGTTGGCTGCTTGTGGTCTGAAATTTTATAAACAAACCAGTGAGCGATTTGAAAAGAAATCCTTAGTTATTCCGCATGCTGTTTTCCCTCTTTCCTTCTTTCCCCGTAATGCCCCAAGCCCTCAAAAATAACAAGCTATGCAGGCTATAATGTACTAGCTAATTTAAATATTGGATATCATCGATTTTTTGTTCATTTAAAATTTTCATACGTTAACCTTGAACTGTTTAAGAAAATCGCTCCTTTTTCTGCTGTAAAAGTGAAAGGCAGAAATCGCGTTTCTCAAAGATTCAAACTAAGAATTCAGCAAAATTCCGAGTCTGAACAAGCCTTCACGAAGTTCACAATTTTCAGACCAAAAAGAAACAAAAAGCGGTCACTCTTGACATAGCTTTTCGTCAGCATGCATATCGAGCGATATAAATCCTAATATTAATTAGGGTGCAGGCTGTACGATGGCTATATGATTAATCGAAAATTCGATAAATCCCGATTACTTGTAGACCCTTAGCGCAGCAGACAGAATCCACCAATCCTTCGTTTGAAAGACACTCGAAATATTCGAAACAATCGAGGCAGTATCTAAAAGATTCATAATCGAATTGAACAATGGGTGAACCGTTACAACTCTAATATTAATCTACAGTAAAATATAACAATAGAGTTGATGTCTGCGGGCATATGTTTTTGGCCTGACTCAGGCTTAAAATTAGCTCTGAGAAGGCCAAAAACATTTATACCCAAGAACATCAACTGTATTACTTACTATACTATTATAATAATTTTAGTGGGCATTTATAGAAGAAAATAACGGTAAACAGTATCCTTCCGCGTCGGCGTGTATTTCATTGCTTATTGCAAGTATTTATATAATAACTCATAACTTAGGCCCGGTTCAAACGTCGAACTTCATATGAACCGATCTTATTTACTATTTAGGTCGACCTAAATCTAACTTGATTCAAACGTCGAACTTAATTAAGTGGTTTCTAAAAAGATAAACGTAATTATCAGCGGTAGTCCTTAATAATGGCGGACAGAAAGCGTATAAAGCTCTTGACCCCATTCCGGGTTATACGTCCATGTCCTATTTACACGAATTGCCATCCTTAGGTTAGGTTGTGTGTTGGGGTAAGGCTTTCATGAAGTACTTGGGTTATGTAGGACATGGAATTATTACCCGATTCCGCACACTTTTCCTCGGTCATCAGCCGTCAAAAATCTCGCCGATTGCTCGGCTACCAGCCGGGCTGTACGGTAGTATACGGTAGTTTCAAAATTATCCCTATGGGTCCCTCAACTTGCGCCCAGGCTTCAACGCCCTACAAAATGCGCAATATATATTTTAGCGCAGAGGAGCGGCAGTTTTACGGAACAGAAAAGCCTAGAAATGGCAAGAATTACACGAAAACATTGCCTTGGTAAGCTCAGGACCTTACAAAATTACTAAATAACAAGAAAAAAGCCGGAAGAAAACCAAAACGGACTAAATAAAACACATGAACGAGCATAGGACAAAACGAAAAACTGGGGAGGCGGCGACATCGATCTCACCCACTTCAACACTTTACGGACTGTGCTATCCACTAGACTATCAACGCCTTCCATAATATAACAAGTCAAACTTGAGTTTTTTAGTCATGTATTTTAGCCTGTATATATAACCATACGGTTATAACTATGGTATAACTTTTCTTCAAATTTTTGATAGAATACTAGTAACAAGACTACAATATTTGGTTTCCTTTAGATATATAAACATAAACTTGAATATTTTACAATGTGTAATTTGAACATAGTGTTGCTTGTCAAGCTATAGTCCGTTATTTTATGTTCACAGTTTCCCTGTTATTAATTTTTTTTTAAATTTAAACTTGAAGCGTTATTTTATACAAATATATATGACGTGTGATTGCAAAATCCTCGCACATATTGAGCAGTTATGGTGTCAATAGCTTCGTTTACAGCTATTTTGAGATCGTAGTGAACCACAAGAAGTAAATCAAAATTCAAAGCGTTCTTAACCTTTGAAAACACTTCTTCAGCTGGGTTGAGATCAGGAGAATAAACAGGAGTGTAAAGTAGAAATAATAGCAGCCGATTGATTACAAAAACAAATTATTGAAATAATGTACAATTGAATGACACTCCCGAAACGTGTATTTAGAACGCTCGAACAACTGTCAAAAAGCGGTGCGCGGCGCGGTCAACTGGAAATAGCAGTAATGATTTAGAACTGTTAAAACTGATAGGCTTAGATCATCGGCCGCTGAATTCTCCATTTTAGACCGCAAATGCACCACAATGCCCGATAAAATTATTATAATATCCTCTTCTATGTCACTATGAGTAACGGATGCAGATATTCCTTCACGTTTATTCTTTACAAGAACACGAAGAATAGTATGTTTAAAACTAAGAACAATATAAAATGACAGTGTATCAAATGATATTCCAATTTTTAAATACTGTTGCCTACAGACATACGTTTTCAAATAAAGTGTCATCAATATTTTACATCCATGCAGGTCATGGGGGAGGGGAGAAAAAAACAAAACAAATTGATACTATTCCTTATTAGGAAGTGCAGTTTGAAGTGATAATGAATCAGTAGGAGCATTAGTGAATATGCTACCAACAAATATGAATGTTCCCCAAAGATTATGACTGAGTGCTTTGCAACATCCTAAATCCATGACACGATAACCAAGCTGATTATACCGTTCATCCGTTTCGAAGAATGTCGAGTTTGAGTAGCCTCCAAAGTACTGCAAAATATTTCAATATTAAATAAGTATTCTATTTTTATCTAGCTTTGCCATATTAATAAAAAATGATATTAGGCCGGAGCTATGGGGGGTTTGGGGGGGGGGGGGGGGGGGGGGGGGAAGAATTGCTTTATTTGTTCTATAGTCGGCAGACAAGAGATTTCAGTCGGCAGTCGGCACCGGCCAGCGGTCAGTCTCGGCGAATACTAGTACTGACGAGTGACGATTATGAGGCAGTCGGCAAAAATGAGCGTACCACCCCCCTGCAGAATTTTCTGAGGACGGCCCTAGTATATACAGTAGAACCTGAGTTTTACGACCCTCTGTATTTTACGACCACTTTCTCCGGCACGGATGATTTGTAATAGAAATGTACCTGCAATAAGCGACCACCTGCCTAACGCAACCAGTAACCTTTTTAGTGTCCTATACAAGATATTCACCTGTTATGAGCGACCATCTCAACTTAAGGTGCCGAAATACGTTAAAGAAATACCCGTTTTTTTCGTAGTACACAAACGCGAATGCGACCACATGCGAAATCAGGAAACCGGAAGTGTTGCACAATTGCCGCGTTACCGCATTTTAGAATAAAATACCAAAGACCGATTCGGACAGGAAAGAGTTAAAAGTATAAAAATTAGTAGCATGAAGATTATCAAAATCGTTAAGAATGTTCCATATATTCTGTTAAAGAAGGATTTTACTCCATTTTACTCGATTAAACTGCGTGTTGTAGGGATTTTTGGTGAAGGAAAATTCCGAGTGTAGGAATATAAACATTTTAAGACCAAATCGGTTGTGACTGCAACAGTGTGGTCAGATACTAGGGACATTAAGATCTACGACGCGGCTAGCTCGACGACACGGCCTTAAAAACGTTAAAAATCAATGCATTTAAAAGACGACACGGTAAATTAACTGCCGTATGTCATGTTTAAGCCTGTTTAAGGACTTTAGACGCTAAAGTTCTTGCTAAAACGGCTGTAGTGTCTGAGCTGAAGTCAACGACTCAACGTTAAGAAACAGCTTTCACTTCTCTGCGTGTTTGCGTCTACCCTGCGAGCAGAGCTTTCTTTTCCTTATTTCTTCGCTGAGAGAGAGGAAGAAAAGTAGGCTCTGCTGTATTCGTGTTTGGCTTCGTCCAAGATTTAGGACGAAGTAACCCGTTTAAGACCCGTTTAACCAGTTCTCGTTTTGTTTTCTGCTCTGATTGGGACTGGGTTCGAGATTGAGATTGTAACCAAGCAACTGACATGCATGCGCAATGGAAACCAGAGTAGTTTACCGTTTCAAATATGGATAGGTTTAGGGTTTTGTCTAGTATCAGTAAAATATTCAAACAGTTTTGACGAAACTTAATTCATGGTAAACTGGTCAATATATCAATAAACCACCCAAGTCAAGAAATGGGAAGCTCCGATACGTGTTCTGACGTTACAGTAGGGACTTTAAGATCCACGACGCGGCAAGCTCGATGACGCGCCTTAAAAACAAAATAATTCTTAATGACAACAAAGTGAATAAATAATTTGTAATCCCAAGAGTATAATATATCAATACCGTCCTCGTTCTGTAAACAACGCCACTCTCAGCATTTTTACGTCTTCAAAACGACGCAAACTACCCTGCAAGCAGAGCCTTCTTTTCCATATTTCTTCGCTGAGAGAGAGGAAGAAAAGTAAGCTCTGCTGTATTCGTGCATGACAGTATTAATGAGTTCAAAAAGGTCGAGGACAACACCAATCGAGTGCGGGATGCGAGATACTTGCAAAGCGGTATCTGATGTATAAAATACATAACCCGCACGGCGCATCCTGTGCGCACGTGCACAAACACAAGAATAATTTATTTCGCGGGTCATAAATTTCGCGTAACACTTTGACCAAGGCCTTCCCTCCAGGAATCGAACCCGCACCTGTGCGATACCAGTGCGGTACTCGCTCTGACCAATGAAGTACAGAGGCCGTTGCCAAGAGCTTATAGCAACGAGTTCTCACTTCTGAGTATACCGGTATGTAATTGTGGTTACCTTTTGTCTCTACTACCTATGGGTCAGTAGCAGGATAAGACCTTGGCTACGAGGTTGCACTTGAAAGAGTGGGTGGAGAGTGAGTGGGTGTGTACGTGATGGAGCTAGGGTATGGGTGCGTGCGTGCGTGCGTGAGTGAGTGGGCACGGGAGCGAGCGAGAAGTGAATGAGCTACGAACGAGCGATGTGAGGTGAGTGAGTTAGTGGATGAGTGAGTGAGTGAAAGGTATGCAAACACACCTCCAAACAAACGAACGATCTAGTAAACTAAAATGTATAAGAAATTAACTTACAGCATTTCCAGACGAGGGATCAATAAAGTCGGCCCAATAGCCTTGGCTTTGAAGTAACTCGCAAATTTCTTTAGCAGAATCAATGAACTAGAATTTAGAACAAAAGTTCATTGCATGAACAACTTGTCAAATAAAAATAATCAACATTAGACAAAATTTTGTAATAATAAAATCATTTTTTATGCACAATTAATGTCAGTTTGACCTCAGTAGAGAGAGCAAAGAGAGCGGAGAGCAGAGACAGACAGACAGACACAGACAGACAGACAGACAGACAGACAGACAGACAGACAGACAGACAGACAGACAGACAGACAGACAGACAGACAGACAGACACACACAGACAGACAGACAGACACAGACAGACAGACAGACAGACAGACAGACAGACACAGACACAGACAGGCAGACAGACAGGCAGAGAGACAGACAGACAGACAGACAGACACAGACAGATTGATTGATTCACTTTTATTTAGATACGGTGGTTTCATAAGTTAAAAACTTCTTTACATGAAAGCCATACATGAAGTAATTAACTAACTAATTACATAAATTAAGATACAATGATGCAGCTATACACAATAATGGTAAAATATTTTGACCTTATGAGGTTGAAGCGGAAGCTTTATAGCCCATTGACAACCTATTTTTAAATATTGTTCTAGATTTCGCGGTTTTTATATCCAGCGGGAGAGAATTTCAATCCCCCCCTGTATGAAAACGACGCTTTGTAATATTCCGTTTTTTGGAATATAACTCAGCTTGGTGTCATCAGCATACATATGTGGTTTGGTATGCAATAAACAAGAAGGGAGGTCGTTAATATATATAAGAAATAATAACGGACCTAAAATGGACTCCTGCGGCACACCACAGCTAACTGTTTGTGGCTTTGAAATGCTACCTTCGACAATGCATTGCTGCTGCCTATTTAATAAATACGATTGAAACCAACCAAGAGCTGTTCCCCCAATACCGTAAAGCTCTAACTTTCTCAATAAAATTGTATGAGATACGGTATCAAATGCTTTAGCAAGATCCAAATAAACAACCATATTGGTCATACAATTGTCAATGTTTAGGTACCATTCATTTGTGGCATCTAATAGAGCAGTGACGGTAGAGTGAACGGAACGAAACCTTGACTGGTACTTAGTTAATAGATCATGTTTCATTAAATAGGCATACAGCTGATCGTACACAACCCTTTCACATATTTTACACAGACACAGACAGACAGACAGACAGACAGACAGACATTTTATTTATTTATTTATTGAACTATATTTAAACACGGTAGCCTATCAACTAATTACAAATACAATAAAATCCAAGAGTAAGAAGAAACTATAAAATGTTGATTTTCATAGGGCCGTGTAGAACTATTACAAGACTTAAAAACAGTTTGCTTAAGTATGACTAAATTATCTAAATAAAAGACTATTTACATTCTGACATTGTTAAAATTACTAAAATTATTAAAATGGAAGGGAAAAAGTCATTGCAGACAGACAAAGAGGCATTATATGACAAATCGCAAGTTTCAGCCTGTGTAAATAAAAAATAAGGAAAAAAAGGGAAATATCAGTACATACATTTTCCAGAAGTTCTTCTCTTTCTTCTTGCACAGCTTGAGACCACGAAGTCATGTCGTTTGCAGTACGTTGACAAATGCTAATTACTGCTAGTTCTCCTGATTTGAATTTCATGTCCGGAAAGAGGTCCGAAAAGCTCCTTTGAAGAGAAGGACTGCATTGCTGGACAGAACATTCTACATTACCCTATTAGCAATATATAAAAAAGAACGAAACATATTTCAACAAATTGTGCAAGTTTAATCAGCAGAAATTTATTGGTCAAGGAAATTTGCTGGTTTCCATAAGATCGCCTCGATCGCCCCAATCGTGCTGATCGCCTGAATCCATCCAATCAGTTCAGGCGAATCGAAATATCTCTAGTCTGATTGGATAAATTTGGGCAACCGGGGCAATCGAGACGATCGTATGGTTGACAGTCTAGTATGCAAGTGCAGCTCGTGCACTGTGTCATCATATACCAAAACTAACAGTGTGTCCATTAGGGATGTTAGCCAGCGAAGTATGTGTGTGCTCTAACTACAGTTAAAGTTAACTACCTTTTCATACAACCGGCCCCAATGGACAATAGATGTTATTGTAAAAGTCTATATTTGTGCAATTTCCAGCACTAGAAACTTTGTACACAAGCCAAATGACAGTCAACAACGTACGCTGTGCGTAACTATTTTATGCTCATAATGACACTAACAATGTGGCTGGTGGAATAGTATTTTTTCAGATGGAATAGACCAAATAGTAGGTAATAATTCCAGGTAATAATTCCAGCAGGATTTCATCCAAAATGTTAAAATAAGAAAAGAAAATACTTAGGATATTTGATATTTATTGTCTTCCACCTGAATTTTTCTAATAAGATGTATTTCGAATGAATATTGTGGGATAGTGAACTCGGATGAAGAACAATAATGTGTTACTCGAAGTGACGAACCATACTGAACAAGTAGAGAAAACTCTATTTGGCCTGACTGCATGGCATTCGAACCTGCAACCTTCGGTTTACTAGTCCGATGCTTGTAGTTGCGAAGAGAATTCCAGCAATGCCACAGCTTACGAGGTAACGAAATAGGAATCAAATCAGCTTGAGCTGATCGACTCAATTCATTCGAATTAGATGGTCACGAAGAGAACACGTGCCATTGTTTCAAATCACCCATCTCCTCCCTGGGTCCTCCACAGAGTTCATGCATATTCAAAATTTTCTTTACTTCTCTGCAGTTAAATCATAGGTGAGGGTGTGTGTTGTCCTCACATTTACTGGACTACATAATTAACTGTAGCTAAAGTCAGAACATAATAGATTAAGGCCCCGTTCACACTATACATAGGCGTACGAGGCAGGGGGGGGCAGCTGCCCCCCAGACGAATGGAAATGTTGCTAAGTCGGGCAAATTTTCAAGCTAAGTCGGGCAAAAATATAGGGAAAAAATTTAAAAATAGGATGAAAATAAAGAAAAGTAATCAAAACAATTTAATATCTGTGTATTGTAGGAGATAAAGTATATTGAACAACACGCACTTAGTGATTTTTTTATATCAAAAGTCGGGCAATTTCCGTTTCAGTTGGGCAAAATGTTCTCCACCCCCCCTATAAATTTGTGCCCGTACGCCTATGACACTATACCGGATAGGTTTTCGTGCCGGCAAGAAAACCTATCCGGCACAAAACGGCAAATAATTATGCCGTACGATACAACCCGTGGTACAACCAATCACCACGCTCTAGGCATTTTGTGTGTGTACAGAAGACCTATCCGGTATCGTTTTCATGCCAGCACAAAAGCTATCCGGTATAGTGTGAACGGGGCCTAAAGATACATTTTATATATTATAAATAGCGTACCGTCGAGCTGCTATTTATAGCACAAAATGCGGACAAACAAACCAAAATTGACTTTCAAATGATTGCAAATGAGCGGACAAACCTAAATAGTGACGTCATCACGACGGAGCGCTATTGTACTTTCTTATTTCAAGTCTCCATAAAACGGCTATGGATTTTTATCTTATGGCCAAATTAGCAGAAATTACCCCAAACAAAACCTTTATTGTGTATTCTTTTAGTTTTGGTGTCCAGTATTAAAAGAACAGAGCTCAATAAATGCAACATTATAGAACAGTCCGAAACCGGGAAGACATAAAATAATTACTGTACCTTTAAATTATTAAATGTTTCTTTGCGTCGACTCTCTTTTTTTCTTTCTGACTCTTTACTTGTGGTAGACTGTTTTTCTTTATTCCTCTCATCCATTTCTGTGTTATTTAAAAACACTGCAAGAGCTCGATGTTTTTTTATTTCATTTGTTTCCACCTCTAAAAACACTGAAGCTAAGCTTTGTTGACTTTCCGGAATCTGGAAGCCATCCTGCACTAGACCAACATCTAGATTCATATTCCCAGGCAATGGAAACCTTGGATCTCTGGTTGCAAATGGTCCAAGATCTGCAATAAAGCACAGTTTAATAATTACAACATCAAAAACCTGATTCATCAAGCAGAAAACACAATCAAATTATATTAGTAACCAAGTTGACAAATTCTTCTCTGCATGGCTACTAGAAATTAGAGATGAGCCGATTACGAAAATTGCCGATTACTGAAGCCGATTATTTGGTGGCCGATTAATACAAATAATCGGCCGATTAATCGGCATATGCCGATTAGTGCTACGTTGTTGGTTACCAGTCCCTGCGCAGTTTTGCAATGTTGTAGGGATTGCTAAATTGCAACAAGATTTGTGAAATATAACAGAAATGTTTCGTGATGATTAGTTTTGAGAATCAATTTCGTTTTGTTTGTCCGACTTTCAGTTTTATAAATCGGTATGCGCTACGCTATTAGTATTTGGAAATGTGATGTAAAAACAAAATATTATCCGCTTTGTGTGGTGCTAGCCTGTTTCGTTTGTCCGTGGAAATGTTCCCTGCCTCGCTAAACACACGCTCTGAATAAACACTTGAATTGGGAGGCTCAGATACTTCAGCACAACTTTAAACAAGTTGGGATAAACAAGTTCTTTGCTTGCCACCAAACATAAGGGCATGCTTGCAATGGCTGTAGCAGAAGGGCGAGAAAGGCGTCGATCTCTTCTTCAACGTTGTGGCTGGCGTTGGAAGTGCTGTCGCTTGACCCAACAATCTCGTCGAATCAAGACAATAGGTCTTGATGAAGACAATAGGTCTTGATGAGGTTCAGTACTGCAGCTCTTTTCCTGGGTTGAGATGTTCTCGGTCGTGACTACCTCAACCGGTGAAGATCCTTTGTCATTTTCTCGTGTTGGTTTTAAAATTTAAACTTTTAAAAGCGTTTCACAAATCTTTTGACAGACTAGAGTTCAGAAGTTCCGGTTCATTGTTTCCGAAGTTGGCGACAAACATTGCAACTTATTTTGATGCTCGCTATTTGATCGGCTGCTATATATACGTAACGAATTTGCGAAGTTCGTAAACTTTGTGGCAAACGTCTGACTGCGGAACTCTTCCGTCAAGAGTTATGTGAAACGCTCTGTAATCATTGTGAAATAAGGACTATTGTGTTTGGGCTTATGCAGTTACGGACTTATGGTGTGTGTATTTGCGTCGTTCATGAAAAGCTTTATTTGAGACATGTACCGATTATTTTGCCGATTATTCAAAATAATCGGCCAATTACCGATTATTTTAAATTGGCCGATTAATCGGCTTTGCCGATTAGTTTCCGATTAATCGGCTCATCTCTACTAGAAATATGTCACTATATACTGGGGTCAAATTTTGGTCAAGTAAACTTCATACATGTACATGATTGTATTTAATCTGACTTCTAATAGAGTGTACTGTATTAAAATCAATAGAAACAACATGCAATGAATTTACAGGTCACTTTCAATGTTGTTCAATTGGTTAAATAGTCCGAGTGATAAAAACAATATATCCCGGGACAGTGGGACATATCATTTTTATCACCCGCTATCCTGAAAAAAGCAGGTCATCACCTACCCATACTAAGAAGGCTTCAGCTGTGTATTAGTGATTGGTTTAGATAACCTAACGGCTAACCCCAACAAAACCCCTAACCTTCCCCTAACCCTAATGTGGGAGCGAATTGATAATTGACAATGTGATTGGTTACTTATAGCCAATCAGGAAACTCGTTCATATTAGGTAGGTCTTTACCGAAAAAAGCACAAGTACTGTATATCTGATAACCAGGTTATCACATTCGTAACTCAGTAACATCAGTTTTATCGCTTGGGGGACGAACAGTCCCAGCTCATTCACTGCGCTCACTTGATCATAACAGTCCCTCATTCACTGCACTCACTTGATCATAACAGTCCCTCATTCACTGCGCTCACTTGATCATAACAGTCCATCATTCACTGCACTCACTTGTGACAATTATTGTCCCTCAAGCGATAAAACTGATATCAACTCATCCCTCGTATAACCTATACTTATCCAAAGTTGTGCCTTACTCAAGGTGATAACAGTGGGTGAATACTAGACAGTTGATGCATGGTGTCACTGGTGTCTACAGGTGTAGATAAAGCAATCTCAGCATTCCGTATGGTACACTGTACTATAGCAAAGCAAATCAACCATTACCATAGATAATACAGAATCATAGGCTTTTATGTGACTTTCATCAAATATAACATAGTAGTGGGGCATTTTGAAAACCTTGGCATGGCATTTTGAAGACCTTGCTAGCTTAGTGTGACATTTTGAAAAGGTCGTTGCATGGCATTTTAAACATTTTTCAAAACATTTTAAAAGATCTTAGCATCCCTATTTACAGTACATATGAGTCAATTCAACTATGATTATATCCCCCCCCCCCCCCCCCCAGGTGAACCCCTGGGAATTTGATTGGGAAAGTTTATATTTTGTTTTATAGACTTTTGACATTCCAGTGCTTCCACATGTGGTCTCGAGCAGAAAGAAAAAGATGCCAATATCTTTCGACTTGTGACTGCTGACCAATTTCTTATCTCGAGCGAAATCACAGAATAGAAATACAACCAGAAGTCCAACTCGAGTGACAACTTGTCTGCATTTCTTCAATGCTCATGCGCAATATTTTTTACACCATCCTACACGATCATACGCAATGTCCTACGCAAAATGCTGGGGGAACTTGCCAGGATTGCGTAGGATGGCGAGGAATCAAGATACACGAGGCGACATGCACGAGGACATAAACTTCAAAGGTTCCGACGCGAGTTGGACTTCTGGTTGTATTTCTATTCTGTGGTGAAATGCCCAACAGATGTATGTGGAACACACAACTCAAGCCAAATGATGGGGTTAGCCCATGGGGGGGGGGGGGGGGGGGGGGGGGTGTGATCGCAGTTGGAATTGACTCGTATATTACCAAGGTATATTATCCAACTATAATAATATCTTTTCTATCACCTTGATTGGCAAAAAACTGTGGTGATTGATGCAAGTTACTGGCAGTTGCTATTCCAGCAGTCAGAGGTTGCCTGATGTGGCTTACAACAGCTCTCAAACTAGAGAAATAACCAACCATTCTTGACTGCTTCAGTATCTATAAAAGTAAAATCGTAAGAGAACTTTCATGCTTCGGGTCACGTACTATTTGAATTGTTGTAAATACTGTAATGCTATTAAAAAACCAACACTAAAATATAACATTAACGTAAAGTCTTACATTAACGGCCATTGTTCGTCGAGTGTTCTGTTTCTCAATGTTGTCTAGAAATAGCTTATAAAAGCTTACAAAAAGTTGTCTTTCAGACCATCATCATAAGCAAGAAACATAAAAATATATACAGTATGTACTTGAACCTCGACTTGAACCCAAGAAAGATCCGATGGGCGATGGATTGATCAAGTTGAATCAAGTCATTCAAAGACGATAAACAAAGTAAATACGGTACCCCCGGAGGCCGGAGCCTGCGGTCGTTTTGTCTAGATCCAGGCTCCTGGCGGCCATATTGCGCACAGCTGCCCAATCAGTTGTTGCAGACTTGCAGTTGAATAAGATTATTTGTCTGTATAAACTTGGAGAATGTTGCCGTATTTTAAGTTATAGTTCCGTAAATTAATAAAATAAACTTACTTTTATCAGTTCATCTCTCATGTTGTTAGTACTTTTAGAATAAAGTCAACATTTTCTAAGTTTAAACTGTAGTAACAACTGTGAACCTAGCATCAGATTGGACAACTCGAACAGACACGAAGCTACTGGTAGCGCAAGGCGCAACGTTGGTTGGCATAGTTGCGCGTGTATTTAACTGGTATTTAACATATTAGTTTAACAGACAGGGTAACAATGAAGTAAATAACTATATTTATGCAGCATCAAAGAATAGAGTTGAACAATTTGAATTGAACCGACGGTGTTAATACAAGATGGCTAAACAATCGATAAAACAAGCCAGGAAGAGGAAATCGAAATCAAGTGGCGCTGACCGCAAAAGCGCTCCGAATGAGCTGAAATGCGCACAGCAGCAGGGTTTCGTCTCCAATAATTTTAAATTAATAATTGGGTTTTTTATAGTCGGTCTGGCGTGTTCTTTATTTGTTCTGATGATGAAGACGAATAATTATTACAACAACACCGCAGAAGACAAAATCAAAGAAAACAAAGAAGCATCAACACATAGACCCAAGTTCAAGAAGAAAGTTACGAACCAAAAAGGTACAGAAATACACAACTAAACAGAATGGACGAATGTATGTTTCTTGTAGACATGTAAATAACGACCTAAATCAGTACTTAGTATATTTCCAAAAGACAAGTCAGGCTGGTGTTCCACTCGCAATGCCATCAAATTTAACTGTCTCTAAAAAATTGCTTTAATTTACACTAGCTATTTGGACTGTACTCGGTTGCACAGAGTGACCAGACTAGTCTGGCTCTGCACTTTGGGTAAAATACGATCGCGATGTGAAGGTTCAGCATTTTGGTTAATAAAACATAAAATTTTACAAAACATACAGCAAATACCTATCTCACCATAGAAACCAACCTCATTCAGTCCAAATTCAGTCTGATATCATTGCATTCACTCTTGGCCACTCTTGAAGGAGTCCAATCCGTTTTCTCAATCCTCGATTAAGAAATTCACTTGCTGCTTGCATTCACATTAGTGGAATCACTAGTATCCAAATCCAGTTTGAGTCCAATACAGTATTCTTGGTTTGCACTTGACGTCATGGCGGCCATGTTGGAGGAAATTTAACAAAAGAATCTCATTAGCAGCTATTGTATTTGGAGTATGTTTTCCTCCAACATGGCCGCCGTTTCTTTGTCTTCCAAATCTCAAGAGATTGATTGCAAACCATCAATTGTGAACACACTTTAATGCATTAATCAATAAAATCAATCATTATTTTGATATCAATCAATAATTTGATTGATGAACAATCAATGAAGGAAGTTTTTGCTAAATATGAATTGTCAGTGGCTCAAACTACAGTAGAAATTTTCATCAAATTCCATGCATGCACAAGTTGGGAAAAAACACTTTACAAGACATAATTGAAAAGCACATCCAATTATCCTGATGAGTGGATTTCTTATTTACACTTGTTGTAACTAGTCGAGGGGGACATTGGGATTTATTGTATTGTGGTGTTTTTCACATCAGGTATTTTGGTAAGTTTGCAGCTTCATTATGGTATTGACTGTTTATCCATCCAAGCAGTTTTGATATTCCATTAATTTTTGACATGGTAACTGCAGTTGTTGATGGTTTTTTCATGGTATTATGCTTTGGAGGATCCCCCAATGTCCCCCTCCTAGTTGTAAGATTTATCCCCGATTGTTGGAGAGTGTCTGGATTGCATTTTCCAAATAGAACTGATTCAAGTTTATTCTGTTGAATGTTGATGCTTTTCCAATACTTATGATAGGTGACTGTCTGTGACATTTTTTAACCATGTTCATACTTGTCCCAGACAATTGGGAAGGGGAAAAATACCTGATTCTTTTATGACAAGTGTGAACCTGAGGCCTAAGAGTGGTATGTGTACACATAGTGTACTGTACATTTGCAAACTATTTGCTCTGTGTTTCAAGCTTGATCCCAGATTTCCAGTCTCGGACTGAAACGTTTTTAGTTATTCTCTCTGCTGCAGGTTGATTTTGGGCATCTGAGCTGTTGTCCCATTGATATTGGGAGTGGTATTCTGAAATTGCAAAGGTGACAAGGGACTGCATGCATGCATGCATGTACATCTACTGACATAATCCCGCTCAAATCTGGACTGGCCATTTTGCCATAGAACAATGGCCGAGTATTGTAGAACAATGGGATGAGCCATTGTTCCAACTTCCAACTGAAGGCAAACAATATATGGGTTCAATGGCCAGTCCATTAACCTCTTAATTTAATTATGTCTTCCTTTTAGCAGAGAAAGAAAAACTCAAAGATACAGTTACCTCTGAACTTTACAAGGACTTCAAGCCTAATATATTGAAACAATTAAATGTAAAATCGTTAAACACAGGTGGAACTGCAATTAATGCGAAAGCCTTGGCACACAGCTACACGGGAAGCAGCGTCCGCGCTTATATTTTGGAGAATTTTCTAAGTTCTTACGAATGTGATTCGCTGGCAGCTATTCACGACAACCACGTTAAAGAAACAACCAAACTTGATCCATTACTCTGTTTTGATTCATTGAAAACACTTAAACAGAACATGAAGGAAATTGGCGTGAAAAACATTAAAGTCAATGACAATGATTTTATTCAAGGTACTATGTGTATTAACGAAAGTTTATCTTCGCTATTAAGAAAACACGGCATGAAATGGAGCTACAGTACTTCGTTTTATGCTGGAGAAAGCAAGTTTTCTTTAACGTTGGCACAGAGAATAAAAGCAGCGACTGGTCTTTCTCCAGAAAATGGTGGAAAATTTCAGATAACTTCCTATCCACAGAATGTTGGTAAGCATTTTTTGTTATATACCATATTAATTGGGGAACACTATTTATATAACGTTGGTTTTAGTTACTGAAGAGGAAACTGGAGAAAAACCCTAACCCTAACAGGAGTCTAGGAGAGTAACTCTACTCACATGAAGCTAAGTTGGTCACCCATCCGAGTACTATACCCCATTTGACCGGACTTAACTTCAGCGGTGAGAGGCAGTGCGCTAGATAACTTAACTGTTAACATGATAACTTCAACCTTACAGTGACTGAATTGCGAAGGACGCAGATCAATGTGGCTGAGTCGATATTAAAGGTAGATTTGCTCCAAGTCTCTCTCTTGTGTCGTCCGAACGCGTGCACGGTCTGGCATTCCGGGGATACCGCAGACTGCACGCGTTCGGACGACACAAGAGAGAGACTTGGAGCAAGTCTATATTAAAGGCTGTTTAATTTTCCATTACGTCCGCTTTGCCCGCGCGGGGAAAGCGCGGGTCGAGCGTGCATTGCATTGTTCAGTTCGCTTTGGAAGTTGAAAATTTCCAACTTTCAAAGCCCGCTCCATCCGCGCGGGCAAAAAGGACGTAATGGAAAACAGCTTTTAATGCCAGGTGCTCCAGGCTGCACCATACGGCTGGTGCGGTGTCCGATCACGGAGCACGGCTAAATTTTAAGTGTTGGTTTTACGGTGAGGGGGAGGGAGGGGGAAGAAAGAACCCAGTGAGAAACCCTCGAACCAACTACAACTCTACACTCACGTGAGTCCCATTCTCGAAAACCAACACAGTCACCGCATTATATACTTTTCTTGTCAATACTTTGAAGCAAAGATTGTTTTGATGACAAGTGTTGCGCTTTTTCTGCCAAGTTTACGTGTAAGATATTTATTGCAATGAAATACACGCCGGCGGGTTGGCGGCACTGTTCAAGGTACTGTTTGTTTGTTTGTTTGTTTGTATGTACTGTCTTTGATTTTCTTCCAAATGCCCACTAAAATTATTATCAATAGTAATACAGTTGATGTTCTTGGCCCTTTTCAGAACTAATTTTAACCCTCGGGCCAAAAACATATTTATGCCCGCGTACATCAACTCTATTGTTATATTAAACACTCAAAGCTGATAAGAAATGCAGGGGGAAAAAAGTCATTCATGCAGTTAGTTTACAGTACAGTGACATATCAATTAAGCCATTCCTGCTTGAGCCGGCCAAAAATGGCTACTTATTTTTTTTATTCTAACCCTCTGACGTCCTAGGCAGCAATTAGGTTAACACGTGATTAACCCATGCATTCCTGCCTGGGCCGGCCAAAAACGACTTCTTTATTATTTTTTTTACTCTAACGCCAGATGATTTTATTCGTCAAAGGGGGAACCTTCAGACATTCCAGGCAGCAATCGGTTAAAACATAGTCAATCGAGATATGGTCTGGAAACTCAGCTAAAGTCTTTGGTCTATCTTTTTGTTCGCCTTTATGCATTTTTGTGCACGGTGCACGGTCACTGAACACATTTTATTTTAGTATAATGAACGAATTGTCCAATAGCAACGTTTCAGTTCAATCACTCAACCGTGCTATTTAAATATTAATAAATCTAAAACAAAAGATGTGCACGGTGTAAGGTACGGTTCAACATAAAATCCCAGCTCATTATAGGCGTTTTGAAGTTTGCCGAGTTTCCAGATCATATCTCGATTGACTATGGTTAAAATGATAGCCTGCGTAGCAGCCGGTTTTTTAGGGAAGGAAGCGGGCGGGAGGCGGAAACCGGCTGCTATACGCAGGCTACCTAATGATTTGAAAACTGACGCGGCTAACAAAAATAAAGTTAACATTTTCTGAGTCCCAGACCGGGTTCGAACCTGCAACCTCCTAAGGCAAAGTATGTTTCGCATACATATGAGTAAACGTTTGTGTTCAATTAATCTTTTTAGGATATAAAAATCACACGGACTGTGTTGAAGGTCGAGCAGAGAAAAGAGACCGCTTTGCAACCATTTTGATTTACCTGAAAGATGTTCGAGAGGGTGGGCAAACCATCTTTCCTAAACTGGGAATAAGTGTGACACCAAAACAAGGACTGGCCCTGGTTTGGAACAGTATGACTGCCACTGGAGAGTGTGATCCAAGTTCACTTCATAATGCTGCCAAAGTTGTTCAAGGCCATAAATATATTTTGCAAAGATGGTAAGTATATATATTTTTTCTTTTTTTTCTTCTTACAGTTCCCAGGGATTTTCTCCTTTAGGCTTTAAGCTCTCCGTGAGCTTATTAATTTTAGGCCATCAAGAAGAGGGCTTATGTATATATGTTAAGAACGAGTTCGAGTGTTTTAGCGAGATTTCTAAACAAAAGAAAGGCATAATTTGTTCATTGTACATGTGTTTGGAAATCCCGCGATGAAGGCTGGTTTCCACTCAGGAAAATTTTCCTCATGACAGGAACAGACAGGGAAGTTTTCTTTGTCTTGTGAGCTATCGGTCGGAACTAATGACTTTAACACAAAGGGAACTTTCCTGTCCGTTCTTGTCCTGAGGAAAATTTTCCTGAGTGGTAACCAAACTTGAGACATACAGCAGGAGCTTTTGAATTTTCTTTTTGCTTTTTGCATGAGTTTGCTTCTCAAACGATCATTTTTTTAGAGATGACGTTGAATTCATGTTTGAGTTTACATGTTTGAGTTTCTTGCATTTCCAACAAATTGAAAATGCTCATAAGAAATCCCTCGAGATTCAATTTCGGTTTGTTTGTCTGAGTTTTGGTCTATAAATAGTAGCTCTGTTCTTCGCACTCGTAATTTCCCGCCTTTGATCTTCTTCTGTGTTTTCATTGGTTATTAAAATTTTAGTGGATATCAAAATTACGTAGTGCTCAGGCTTGGACTGACCATTGTAGCATTTTGCCTTGAAACAACGGGCAGCCATTGTTGTACAATACTCAACTCAGGCATTGTTCTAAGGCATAATGGTACAATTGACCATTACCGAAAAGAGTTGAAGACTGGCAAAGAGCATTGAGCGCTGGTGTTCTTGGGATTATTTGGAGGGACAGTTTCACGTTCCTTCCAAACAATCCCAAGTACCTTAGCGCGTTCCTAACCTGTCACCAGTCTTTAACTCTTTTGGGAAAATGCCAATAGCCAATCCAAACCTGTGGTTCCTTTACCGGGAGTCAAGCACTGATCTCAATAAAACTGGATGGTACGTGGGGCTGAATTTAACGTGCCAGCTGTATAATAGCGAGGTTCAGATCACGCTACAGCTACCGTAAATGTGGTTAAGCTGATGTAATGTTCGTTTTTTCGTCTTGTAGTCGTAGTTGGTTTTAATCCTGGTATCGTAAAACGCTTTCTTTTTGCACTAGGTTTGAGACCTGCGACCATTACTGAACGTAAAAACAATATTTGACATGCTTAATTATATTTACGGTAGCGGTAGTGGAAGTATGATCTGAATCTTGCTAATGACGTGACCACTACCTAAAGCCTGTTTTCATTACGTCCGCTTTGCCCGCGCGGGCGGAGGTTTTGAAAGTTGGAAATAGTTCAACTCCCAAGGCAAACTAAACAATACACGCTCCGCCCGCGCGGGCAAAGCGCACGTAATGGAAAACAGCCTTCAGGGCGTTTATATAGAGATCAGTGGTATCAAGCCTCGTGCACGGTGATGAAATGCACGGCTTGCATTCGCTATATAGTAATTTCGTTTTTGTTTTTTTTCTAGGTATTATTATCAGAATTTTCCAAGTCTCGGAAAACGATTCCAAGAACCAGCTTTGCCACCAAGAAAAGAAAATCAGCCCAGAGTTACATGTGATCATTATGAATTTGGTAGCTGTCGATGGTACGATGAGTGGAATTATGATCATATTCCGCAGTATCTTCAGAATCAACACACATTTGTATAAATGAACACATGTACTTCTACGTTAGTATAGTGTTTTCAGCTTGAAGTTGGTAAAGTTTCGTTTATTTTTGCTGTACAAATATCGTAAGTTAAACTTAGCGAAAACTCAGAACTTCAGATGGAACCACAACTTTCCAAATGCCAGCCGGATGCTCTAACCATTCATAGACCACTTTCATAATAGACACCACTTTAAATATTCTTTTTAATGTGCATCTAAATAAGCCTTTCTGGCCTCGTTATGAGGCAAAAATTATTTTGAATTGCAAACACACAAACGAGGCCAGAAAGACTTAAGATGCACATAAAAGAATATTCAAATTAGTCGCTATTATGAAAGTGGTGTATCGCGCCACTGGAACTCAGATGGTTGTTTACAATATTTTTCAAGAACGAGTCAAACCGTACGCGTGTCACAAGTTGGGCTTCAAGTCTGATTGTGTCAGTTTACTTATAAATACATGGCATTGAGGGTTATTAGTGATTAAATGTCCCCTAAAGCTGAGGGAGGGTTTGTGAATTACATGGTCGCCGAGGAAATACAAAAGAATGGACACATGCGCAAAGACAAATTATTCCATAACTTTTGGAGGCTAAAGGCGGATTTCCAGTCCTCGCACGAAGCAACTCGCAGCTCGCTGAGAGTATTTTAGCCCTCGTGGCAGATAGTTGGAAATTTTGAACTATTTTTTACTCGTGCAAGTACTCGCGGTAAATAAATCAATCAAAACGAATTATGTCAACATTTCAAACTCGTTAGCAATTCATGAGGAAAACTGTACAAAGGAAATCATTACCGTGTCGATGGTTAATTTGCATGGATATTGAAGGAAGAAATTACATAAATTAACCGAACTTCCACCTCGATTTTCTCTTAAAATACCGATTTGTTTGAGATGCTATATCAAACACTCAGAAGAGTGCTTCATCAGGTTATTCAAACACCTCGAAGTTTGTTAAAAAAACTCGGCTATAGCTTCATCAGTCTTGAAATCCCGCGATTTATCGCAACGAGCTGCGTTTGGTGGAAATACAGTGGAAACCATGCGAGTACTCGCAGCGGGTTGCGGGTTGCTTCGTGTGAAGACTGGAAATCCGCCTAAATAACGCCAGACGATTTTACTCGTCAAGGAGAACCTCCTGACACGGTGCGAGTTAAGGGGTTAAGGGGGCGTCTCAAAATTTCGTCACTTTTCCCTATATGAATAACCCGCGAAAAGGGGGGAGGGGGTAAGGAGGAAACGCGAAAAATATTTTTATACTGGAAGTGTCGATATTTTGTGTCAGTGTAGTCCCGCGAGACACTCGCGAGACCTTTGCTATAACGAGCGGTCGCATGGTTAATTAAATGGTTTGTCGTTTATAGCACGTTTCGCAAACAGCTATTAGCTAAATAGATTATTGTTAATATTGTTGATGTTTTTATCTACATTATTGTAACATTGTTTTATACTACAGTATCTAAAAAAAGCATTAAAATGTGAAAGAAAAATAAAACGTTGTGAAATGAGCCTCAATATGTTTCAAAAATCAACACTTCTGACGTCACAGTAATTCATATTTTGGGGGGGGGGGGGGGGTTATTTTTAGCGGGTTATTCATATAGGGAAAAGTGACGAAATTTTGAGACGCCCCCTAACAGTGTTCACATCAGCATTACTACGAGGGACGATTTCCTCATTAATATAGTAATTAATTGCACGAATACTGGAGGAAAACGAATGAATGAAGGAAATACGACATTAATCGTCCCTCTTGAAACAAATGATTTCGAGGTGACCATGTAATTATTTTCAGAAAATAAGTGTTTAAAATTTTAAAAAAATTATTATTTTTATTAAAAAAAATTGTTCTATTTCATTAAAAAAAATCTATAAAAATATTATTCAGCACTCTAGACTTGTCAGTTTCGACTCCCGATATTTACCCAAACGCATCCCACTGCATATATCACGCGACATTTAAAAACAAAATCAACATCATCATTCTGTAATCACGTGTTTTAATAAATACGTTAGATAATAGTACACGTTCAGGTTACAGGCAATACCCTCAAAGATATATATCTAGGTCTAACCCCATCTCTTAAATATACACTCGTGATTATAACTGAAGGCTATACATACAACCACTGGGCTATAGACTATGTTCAACAACAGAACTTGGTTAGGCCATAGTCAATCGAGGTATGGTCTGGAAACTCAGCTAAAGTCTTTGGTCTATCTTTTTGCTCGCCTTTATGCATTTTTGTGCACGGCCACTGAACACATTGTATTTTAGTATGATGAACGAATTGTCCAATAGCAACGTTTCAGTTCAATCACTCAACCGTGCTATTTAAATATTAATAAACCGTGGTGTAAGGTATAGGCGCTTTGAAGTTTGCCGAGTTTCCAGACCGCATCTCGATTGACTATGGTTAGGCGTCTTTTTTTTAACGTTTACTAGAACTACAGGGTACGTCCTTGATAACAAAAGCAGAGTTGTAATACCTGGCTGAGGAAAATGACTCGACTCGAATGGAACTGGACTCCAATCACTTGCCCTATACGTTTAATATTCATAAATGGTCGACATTTTAAAATCTTTTATGTGCAAATAAATTAGCCCTTTGCTTCTAAGTAAAATTGCTCTTAAATTTCGGACATGAAAACGAGTTCACATAACGGGTCGTTAAACTAAAGGTTTCAAGATGGCCACCATTTTAGGAAGACGTTTGAAAAGAAAAAGTACTTTGCCAGGCTATAAGTTAGTGAAGTGTAATCCTTAGCCTAACACTAATTCCCAATAGAAGAACTTATCCTAACATATATCTTAATATTGGCCGCCATCTTGAACCTACTTCTCATGTATACCTTTAACATTACCTTCGTCGGTTATAAGGGCAATTTATACGCATATATAAAAAATATTAATTTGGCGGCCATTTTTGAATAAGGTCTATGACCTAAAATACGCGACTTTTAAATAGTGTTTTTGGCATGGAAGATCCTGGCATCGGTTGTTCAATGATAATTCATAGTTATGATCGGATTTTAACATGTATAGAGACTGTAGTGGATATACAAATATGCTACGAAAGGTATAATTATAGCTGGGAGAAAAAAGACGAATGAACTTAGACCAGTTCAGCATTTCGACGGTCCATAAGGTTTAACGCGTCCTTAATCGGGGTGGAACATCGTACATAACGTAAAGCTGAAGCGACAGTAGTAAACACATCTTTCATAATTTGAAAGCGAAGCTTTGTTATAAGTATATGAAGTTACGTAAATTAGCTATGTTATATATTATGCATGTATGAAATAAGTTTTATCCCGATAAAGAGCGTGTCAGATTTATGCGCAGTCGAAAAATGCTGAACTAACTTTACCCACGGAATAAGTTACTACACATGCATTCAAGCGTTATAATTAAGCGTGGAGCTAATAAGTAGTTGTTTTCAGGTTTTCAAACAGGTTGTCCAATGACAACTATAGGGCGTGTAACGTTTCGTTGTCAATACTATAGACCTTATTCAAAAATGGCCGCCGAATAAGAATTCTTTTAGGTGCATATAAATTAGCCCTTATGACCTCGTTTTAAAGTAAAAATTATTTTGAATTTCACACATGAAAACGAGTTCATAAGGGCTAATTTATATGTATATAAAAGAATTTTAATTCGGCGGCCATTTTTGAATAAGGTCTATAGCCATCGTTCTTTTCACACGCGAGTGGGCTATAACTTGCCTTTGGCTTAATTGTGAGATTATTTTGTATTCCATGTTTGCCGTGGCCCGTGAGAAAATATCAACACAACGTTGAAACGTGAAACGGAAGCAATAACAACGAAAAGTTAACCACACACCCCCCCCCCCCCCACCCCCTTAGGGTACGCTTACACAGTACCGTACTAATTCGAGACCAGTCTCGAATTCGTCTGGTACCGTGTAAACGAAGCCTCACTCGTTATTGTCAAACGTATAGTTGTATTTGGACAACCTTCGTTTGAAAACCGGGAAACAACTAGTTATTCGCTAAACGCTTAGCGTTTGAACGCAAAGCATGGTATTTCATGACACACCCACAACTCACTGTTCAATGTGCATAGCGACAACCATTTCAAACGTGTGAAAACCAGTTAGAAAATTATTCATGAAACCAGTTAGAAAAGTATTCATGAAACCAGTTAGAAAAGTATTCAGTGCATTAAAGTTATCAAACGTTTGAACAACCGATGCCAGCCAGTATCAACGTCAATACCTGTAAAATATCTAGTATACATGTGTGTTTTATTTCAATGTTGTAAATGTATAATTACCGTAGTATTTTTTTTGTTTAATTTTCTTACTAAATTTGCGAGTTCCGTATCTTGTTGACAACCCACTCAAAATGATTTATATTTAGGGGAAAGTAAGCGGGAAAGCAATGAACTGACAGGATAATTCTTAGCAGTTCTTACTAAACTAAAAATTAGAAGCCATTGCCTTTGAAGTCGATTGAGAAGGTCTTTAGAGCTCGAGTAGAAAAAAGACCATACAAAATAGCCCAAACGTTTGCTACGGTTTCTGGTTAAAATGTTGTTTGCTCAAGGTCACTTATTTAGCCTGTGCCCCAGACCCCAGTGACACACACCTCGCTGCCTCCTCCGCAGGCCCTCGTTGCATCATGGACAGGACACACACGCCGAATTTAGGGTCTGCAAGATCTTGTAAAAAAATTTGGCAAAACAGTGGCACGGAATAAATTCGCATAATTAACCACCATTGTTAATAGCCATGGCTACATCCGAAGATTTTGAAGGACATTGAAGACTTACGACATACGAATCCTAGCTTTAAAATGAAGGAATTGTCAACTTTCGGCCGGAATAATCAACGAAAATGCACTTTCTGAAACTTGAATTACGCTAGCCTACAATTTAACAAAATTAAATCTCATTAACTCTTGGTCAGTTGACAGTCTTCTATAGCTAAATAAACCAAAAAACAATAAGAAAAACCTGTATTTTCCTGACCGTCGAATTTGCTTTTGTTCGGCAGATATTTCCCCCTTCAATTCCTTTTTGTCGCTAAAAATATGATTGGCAGAAGGTCGGTATTTCTAAAACATATTGGTTTCTTCATTGTCATGATCTGTAAGAAAATTTAGACCGAATTTCACGGTGGGTCACAGTGTTAAAAGAACTTGGACGTACGTTTGTCGAACAGCGGCCAGAAAGATTTTGCGGGCCCTCTCAAAACTATCGCCTCTAGGGCCTAGTCTCGCTATGCATAATGGGATCAACCCCATTTTGTTTACAGGATCTGGCAGGCCCTATCAAAAGTGTGACCTGTCCATGATGTATGGTCTGTGCACCGATCTCCAAAAACCTGTCCCGTGGCGTCACCATTTTGACCGTCAGGCGGTGAAAATGTATGCATTTATAATCAAATTATGCAAAAAAATAATACTTTTCTACAAAAGGTTAACTTTCAAACAGAGTAAAAATTGTTTACTTAAAAATACTTTGATAATTTGATTATCAATGCATAAATTTTCACCGCCTGGCGGTCAAAATGGTGACGTCACGGGACATATTTTGGAGATTGATGCACACTGTGTGTCCCAAACATCTACCAGTCTGATGGCACTAGCATAACAAACGTTTGATATCTGTGTTGTGAGACATTCCGAACTAAAGAAACTCAAGCTTGACCAACTTCAAGGAGCAACCCAGGTGTTTCACCTATAACCGTAATAACTGCATGGCTTCTTTTCCCCACCAGCTGTCAAGACCTACTCTCGAGAAAACGGATTTGATGTGTAAATAAATAGAGAAATTCGAATTAAATGTTGTAACTTAACAATTAACTTTTAATGTTGGGATTAACGTAACTGAACTTTTGAAAATAGAGGACAAAATTAGTTTGATGTATAGATGATAAAAAATAGAATTAAATCGTCTGAAAACACGGCGAACGTCAAAGCGGCTGACATTGAGCTGCAATATATGTTGCACGAGTGTGATCTGAAAGTGCACAAATCTTTGGTTTTAGGCGTTCATTGAGAATTTATACAGCACGGTTGATACCAAGCGCTGCAAGTCCCAGTTGGTTCATTGCTTTATTAAAGCCTGGTTTCTCCAATCAGACTAGAGCCATCACGAATCGCCCAATCTGATTGGATGGATTCAGGCGATCGAGACGATTATGGGGATCGAGAAAAACTGATGGAAACCAAGATTAAACCAAAAATGCAGTGCGACATTTACATAAACGTGAACAGAAACACCGAACAAAGAAATTGGCCGCGTTTCCAAACACTTAAATTCTAGACACCCTATCGTTCAACCAGCTGGCCAATTTAGACTAGTTCGAAGATCAAACAACGTTCTGAGTCGGGATAAAACATCATATACATAACATAAAGCTGAAACAACCGTAGTAAAACAGCTTTTAAGATCTAAAAAATGAAGCTTTGTTATCTATGAATTAAGTTATGTAAATAAGCTGTGTTATGTATAATATGCTATGTTATATATATGAAATAAGTTTTATCCCGATTCAAAAACGCGTCGACAATTTCGAAAATATGCACAGCGGTAATTCGAATTCTCTAATACTTTTCACATCCGGGAATAAAATCCTTTTTAATAGACAAGTTTACTGCAACCAGTCTTAATGGCGAATGATTTGATCATATATACATATACATATACATATATACGGTTTTATATATCACAATATTTATTACCCATCCAGGTTAATCATAAAACCGATGTAATGCAATTACATTTTAACGCTGGATAAACTAAGTGTTTACATTTCACAGAAATTGTTAAAAAACACGAGAGAAGTCTCGTTATAAGATGCTTGAAGCATTTTGTACAAAGTTATAACTAATGTTGAGTTTGAAATTTGTGCGAGTGGAGAAAACGTTGAGAGTATACTAAAACAAATATAGCCTATACAGTTACCGGTATGCGAGTTCAAACAAACGTTCGTCGATGAACAACGCTTATCGGAGCAAACGTTCAATAAAATGACTATATTATATAAAACGCTGCACTTTAAAGTGCCTTTCTGTGAGGTTTTGAAATACGTGCAATCTTTGGAATACCGTGAGAAAGAATGCAAAATGTCTCAATGCCTAAAATTTCGTCTTGATGTGTTTCTTCGCGTGAATGTATACGGGATCTTGAGCCTCAGTTTGAAAGCATAGATAATGGAGGGGAACTGGATATGAAACTTAAAACGATATTACGAAACCGGGAACGATATTTGCACAACTTGCCATTTATAAGCATTTATGTACTTATAAGCGGCTAATCCACCTAATGGGTGGTCCCACATGGCCACGATCAGCTGCTGCTGAAATTAAACAATAGTGTAATATCACTTAGTATCTGATTTTAGCCATGTGGGATCACCCGTTACGTGCATAAGTGCAATAGCCGCTTATAAGTGTATAATTACCATATCAAAGTTGTGCAAACATCGTTTCCGGTTTCGTAACAGTTTTAAGTTTCCTATCCAGTTCCCCTTCCCTTATCTATGTTGAAATATAACGTTCACAATGTAAAAAAGTTCAGCAACCATGTTTTGTTATTTAAAAAAAATATCCGCCTTATCGTGTGTCCTTATAGAAAGTAGTTTTCGACTAGAGCCAGTTTTTCCCCGGCCGAGTCTCGTGGTTCTGGCGGTGGCCATAGGAACGCAGGATCTGGGAACGACATTGGCCCCTGCCTGATTACAGAACACCGAGATGCCTGCGGTGAAGGCTAGGTTCGACTGCATATTGCATCCATTCTCAGCGTGTTTCAAAGTTATCACAATTATCTAAAAACCTCACAGACCAAATAAAGCAGTTTCTTTGTTTTTCGTTCAATTGTGTACATGTATTTTTTTTCATTTTTTCTATAGAAAACATATTTTCAAGTTTACTCAGAGAGAGAAAGGTGAGCTTAGTGAAACAAATTCATAAATGTACAAACCTTTGTTGTTTGGATTCGATGAATAGATTCCGTGCAGTTTTTATTTGCCCAAGGCATTATACAACTTGAGTTCTCGAGAGCAAAAACCAACGGTATGAAGCCTTGGGCAAACGGGTTCCGCGTCATGCATTGAAACGACGTACCTACATGTATCAAATTAATGTACCACGATATCTGATGGACTGAAAAATTATCACGTAATTTGTAGACAAGCCTTGCAAATTGGTTAACAGCTATTTTGTGTAAAGTACGGTATACAGTGTGCCATGTGTAGGCAGTGTGAAAATGAAAATATGAAGGTTGGTGTAATACGGACTGTAGTAGGGTCCAGAGTACACCAACATTCACTTCGAATAATATTTTCGTGTAGTTGACTGGGAATGTTGATCTTATAATAAATTGAATACAATATTATTTCTTTGCATTGCATACTAATTATACTTGTTTTATCCGTTTTGATGAATACTAAGGCGACGTTGATAAACTGAGAAGCAATTTTTATCTGAGCAACTTCTCTCGCAATGACGGGTTTTTTTCTGAAGAAAGAAGCCCAAGAAATTAGAACGTCCAGCTGTTTATCTTAAATCCGCCATGGCTATTAAAGTGGTTCTCTGATGAAAATATTGTTGGTAATGTTTCTGCATAATCCTAAAGATATCTGATAATTGTGAAAAGTACCTGATAATTGCGCGAAGTTTCATTTCGAAATTCCCAAAAACAAAGTTGTATTTTGTATAGAGTTTGTATTTTGGAGCGCCGCCATTAAATTAGCCGTGTTTGAGAAGAACGAGTTGAGGAGAATTTATGACGTCATAGACTCCACAAAAACAAAAGATTATTGTTGTTGTCAACAAAAGGGTCATTGTTGTTATTAAGTCCATGACGTCACAAGCTTCCTCGACTCATTCTTCTCAAGCTCGCGTCCACTTTAATGGCGGCGCTCCAAAATACAAACTTCACACGTAAAATATTACCTTTTCTTCAACGAATTTTAAAATGAAACTTTGAACGATTACCAACTACCAAAACATCTTTGGGAAAATGCAAAAACATTGCCAACAATATTTTCATCAGAGAACCACTTTAAACGAGAGTAAATCTTAGCTGCTAATTCATTTTTAAGGTGCTCTACAAATTGTGGCAACATTTGGTACGAATAGATTATTTCGTTTCAATCCCACGTAAAAATGCGCTTTGAGGATTTAAATGAAAATGGAAAGCGGAACCAAGTGTGGCTTACGATGAACCCTTTGAAATTACTTACTACAAACCAGTGCAATCACTATTATGTATACGGAGTATTATTCAAACGGTTTAAAATATTGTGTTACCAAAATGTAAGTGTGGACATCAAATGATGCACATCACCCATAACAACACAGTTTTACATACTGTGTTAACTCCATTTTGGTATCTAGCTAAAAACGGCTACAAACATGTATCCTTCTTCATGAAAGCTGCATTTTAAAAACTCACAATTACTTCGCGGTGCAATCTTCAGAACCATTTCAGCCATTGATGCACGTCAACTTCAGCATTGTATTAGTCAGCTTGGCTGCATTGGATTTCTCTTTTACTTTGCATCTTGACAATAACATGGCTTTTCAATGTGCACGGTGCTATCTGACAGAGGCGCAACTTTTGATGGCAAGATAGAATGGAAAGGAGATTGCGTACTGAACTTTATTACTCCTTTTGATTTATCTGGAGCTGAAACACAAGGTAGCTTGCATTCTTCCCTAAAATGGAAAGTGTATTAGGCCCTGTTTACATGAAGTGGATTGAGTGTTCAAGTCAAATCTCGCATGTTGTTTCTCCTTGTTGTGTTTACATGAAGAAGACTGAAAGTTTTCGATCTGATAGAAACGAATGGCTGACGTCAATCCACGTAGTCGAGTGGATTGACCAGTTAAGATGAATGTCTCCAATCTGATTCATCTAAACACGGTTTGACTTGAAAATGACTTGATACGAATGAGTGAAGTTTCGGCGTGTCGTGCTAAATGGCAGATCGGATTCTCCATGTAAACATGCGCCCGGATTGACTTCACTCGCGTTTTTTGATCCGATTGGACTGTCCGTCTGTTCCATGCAAACAGGGCGTTAAACATGCAATTTCACGAAAACAATAAGCCAGTTCGTAATCACGACTGCGCATCAAAATGACGCGTTCTGCGTCGAAGTATATAAAACTTAATATATATAGATAAGTTTTGTGGAAACACTACGTAAATAAATATTTTATGTGGTGTTTCCACAAAACTTATCCGTATTACATTATGGCCATGAAAACTTTCAAAGAATATTTATGTAAAATTTATTTCAATTTATAACGCAAATCGTATAAGCGTGTAACAAAGTACTAGTTGGAAAAAAATAACTGAAAATTAACTGACACAATGCGACTTGAAGCCCAACAAGTACTTGTGACACACGTACGGTTTGACTCGTTCCCAGGTATAAATATCTTAAACAACCTCAGTCTGCTATCCGAGTTCTAGTGGCTCAATGGTTCCTTTTAGAGCGTCCGGCTGGCATTCGGAAAGTTGGGGGTTCGAGTCCCGTCTGGAGATCAGAGTTTTCTGAGTTTAATCAAACTGACTACATCTTGTAGAGCAAAAACAAACAAAACTTTACCAACTTCAAGTTGAAAACACTATACATAACGTGTAAAATAACCTCGTATACTTACGTCATTTCATCTACATGTAAAGGAACCTTTTCAGCACCATCTGGGGGTTCTCGTCCAAACAAATACGAGTTGTTTGGTTTAGGAGATGAAGCGTACTTGAATCCTGCTGGAACATCTGGTGAACTACTGTCTCTGCCACCAGGTTCTGAATGAGACGTATGTGGTGTTTTCGATTCCCCAGAGGGCGTGGTTGGAGGTGATCGTGTTTGACTTGCAGTGTTCACCATACCACAGCAGCTGTCATGATAATCAACCATTTCTCCAACTGTCTGAGTGTTTGCATTGGCACAACCAACCTTAGGAAAGGGAGCACGATGTCCGTCTGGAGTTTGTTCATACTATAACGAAAAAAAACACCATTAATTTTACTCTGTCTAACGCCAGACGATTTTTCTCGTCAAGGGGAGAGCTCCCGGAAACCCGGCCAATAAAGGGTTAAGCTTCATACTTGGCTGTTTGAAGTGCGCGATCCCGTCTCGACAAGCGCCTTGAGTTATATATATAGTTCGGAGAGAATGTTCATAACGTCTTATAACGTAGCGTAATGTTTCGCGTACGAAACATCTTGCAACGTAACGGAACGTTTTATAGTATAGCGGAATGCGTTAGAACGCAACTTAATGCCATTTGACATATCTTGACATCCTAGCGGAACGTCTTATAAGTTAACTGTGCATGGGTAATATACATACAGTACATGTAGTAGCTATCTCACTCAGCATGAATATTGCGCGCATTTTCTGTAGTTTTTGTCATTGCTATTTTCATTCATTTGTCTTCACTTTATATTGCTATAGAGATTCTCCTTAAAAAGACCATTTTTTGATACAATGTAAAGATTTTCGAGGCCTTTTGTAAAGTCTTCAGGTTTTCTTCAAGTGATGTCAGGATGTGCAGTGCACATGCTATCACAACTATTACATGCCACTCGATAGTAATACATGTACCTGTAGTATGGTAGTGAAAGATACTACACTATAGATGTATAATGCTTGTTTGGCATTTTCAAAATTCGCGACTTATCGCGCACTAAATGCTACCTTTTTGGCTGTGCTATGGTTTTCTTCTTAATTTGAATGAGTTACAGACTATAGTTATGCAACATTACAAAGCATTGACTCAGTTCCGAGCTTTTAAACACTGATGCTATAACTTGGAGAAGAAAAGTCCAATTCTAATAATGTAAAGTCCTATTTATTTATTGGAGGAATCTGAAGAGGGGGGTCTAGATCCCATTTCCCAAAGTACAGTAAAATCCCACTCCCAGTGACAACAATTTTAAAATCCCAATCACATATTCTCCTCATTAAAATCTTCCTCATTCCCACTGGCACTTTAAACCCATTCCCAGTCGTAAAAATCCCTAAAAATCCCAGTTCCAATGCAGTGCTAAAAATAGACCAATTTGACCCTTCAGGACCCCCTTATTGGGTTGTATATAGGCACTTCAAAAATCTTATATAAGATATCATCACATTGTTATGGCGATACCACTTTGCACTACTTACAGCAGATCTGAATACAGAATCATCATCATCGTAGATAACATAGTTTTGTATCTCCGAGTTAAACCCCTCCATGCTGCACCTTGCATGAAGACCTGTTTTGGGAACAACAGGTATGGGTATAGAAGATGTCGAGGTTCCCAAGTGAGGTACAGCTGTATGGTCACCAGCAACTGGTGACTGTTTGCCATATAGCTGACTGTTCTGTTTTGTTCTTTGCCGATGTTGCCTAAATTTCTATAAAATTTTATAAAGCTAGTAGTAAATATACTTTAGAGATGATTTTGAGAGAGACACATTGTTGGTAAAACACAACAAGAAATCAGTAAAAAAACATATAGATGTAACAGGATTATTTTATACAACAGTAAATAATACATGTTTTATTGAAGAATTGAAACTAAAATAATCAGCAACAAGTATATGTAGAACTACAAAATAAAGTACTGTATATATAGAGAATAATACATGTACATGGATGTGCGGAAATATGAAATTTATTTCGAGTGTTGACCAGGATATCTCACGAGTGAGCGAAGTGAACGAGTGACATATCCTGTTCAACACGAGAAATAAATTTCATATTTCCAAGCATCCATGTATTGTTCTGTTTATTATATAAAAAAATTGTCCTATTGCCTTGCAAAAATTGCATTAAACTATAATGCTGATTCAGCGATAATCACCACATGTGCGATTATCATAAATAATCACACATGTGAGATTATCACTTTTATTAGTGGCGAAAAAATCAATAAAACACTCTATTTTATATAATAATAAACAATAATATTTTATGTACAACACAACATTGCACAACACAATACTGTACAACACAACACAATACTGTAAAATACAATACTGTACAACATAACACAATACTGTAAAATACAATACTGTACAACACAACACAATACTGTAAAATACAATACTGTACAACACAACACAATACTGTAAAATACAATACTGTACAACACAACACAATACTGTAAAATACAATACTGTACAACACAACACAATACTGTAAAATACAATACTGTACAACACAACACAATACTGTAAAATACAATACTGTACAACACAACACAATACTGTAAAATACAATACTGTACAACACAACACAACACAATACTGTAAAATACAATACTGTACAACATAACACAATACTGTAAAACACAATACTGTACAACACAACACAATACTGTAAAATACAATACTGTATAACACAATACTGTAAAACACAATACTGTACAACACAACACAATACTGTAAAATACAATACTGTACAACACAACACAATACTGTAAAATACAATACTGTACAACATAACACAGTACAACAGAACACAACACTGTACAAACATTGTCATTAATAACTAGAGGGCAGTCAGGGACTGCATATACCATACCTCTGCCAGCGGGTTATTAGAGATGTTTAAAAAGAGAACGAACATCCCGCTAACCAGCTAGCTCATGAGACCAACACATGCATGTATTAATAAAATGCTTGATTGCACTCGTACCAAAATTATGCAAAAATATTTGCATAAAATAAAGTAATGAGTGCAATCAAGCATTTCTTATACACAGAGAATCTTGTGGTCAGATTTTTATTAATTTCTCATCCAAATTTTGATTAAATTCAATGAAAATTGGTGCAATAGTTTTTGAGATATCCTGGCAACAGACAGACAGACAGACAGACAGACAGACAGACAGACAGACAGACAGACAAACAGACAGACAGACAGACAGACAGACAGACAGACAGACAGACAGACAGACAGACAGACAGACAGACAGACAGACAGACAGACAGACAGACAGACAGACAGACAGACAGACAGACAGACAGACAAACAGACAGACAGACAGACAGACAGACAGACAAACAAACAAAAGAAACAAACAAAAGAAACAAACAAATAAACAAACACAAACAAACAAACAAACACAAACAAACCAACCAACCAACCAACCAACCAACCAACCAACCAACCAACCAACCAACCAACCAACCAACCAACCAACCAACCAACCAACCAACCAACCAACCAACCAACCAACCAACCAACCAACCAACCAACCAACCAACCAACCAACCAACCAACCAACCAACCAACCAACCAACCAACCAGACAGACAGACAGGGGTAAAAACATAACCTCCTGGTGGAGGTAATAAAATTACCTCCTTCAGATTATCTGCACTACCCCAAGAAGCAGACCTTTGGTGCTTAGGGTGTTCCCCAGTACTACTTCCATGATCATCCCATCCAGCTGTAGTCTGCAATACAGGATAATTGAATCATCAACAACAGTATACAGTAGTGTTATGGTATGTGTACTTTGCATCCTTCATGAAAAGCTTAGTTTAAGACATGCACCAATTATTTTGCCAATTATTACACAATAATCGGCTGATTACCGATTATATTAAATTGGCTGATTAATCGGCTTTGCAGATTACCGTATTTTCTGGGCGATAACCCGCGGGTTATCTCTTAATTTTGCTAGGAAACATAATTAGTGCGGGTAATAGGATGGTGTGGGTAATCTGTTGAATTCTTAAGACAACACCATCACGAAGACCGGAGACCAAGGATTCTAATTTCATCTTTCAACTACTGGTACTGTACTTTTTTTAAATTTTGTGGTCCCAAACCAAGGGAGCACACTAGACTGACCTGTATTTCTTCTTCTTTTTTCGGCGTTCCTTCATTTATATTCAGCCATTTTGAATAATGCGGTATATTCATTGGCGTATCGCAGGCGCGGGCTAAGGCCCAGTTATTTCATTTTCGGAACACGCTCGGGTTTCCTTCGGCCCCGTAGCCAGCGCCTGCAATACGCTAATGATATATACTGCATTATTCAAAATGGCTGAATGAAGGAATGCCGAACAAAGAAGAAATACAAGTCAGTCTGGCGTGCTGCCGTGCTCCCTTGCCCAAACCTATTATTAGCAGCTGCGGGTTATCGATGGTGCGGGTAATACGCTGATTTATTTTTCCAAAAGTTACATTTTTGTTGCTGTGCGGGTTATACGTCGTGCGGGTTATCGCCCAGAAAATACGGTAGTTTCCAATTAATCAGCTCATCTCTACACTAAATGTCTGCAATAAATATAATCATAGGAACATTTTCTGAAACCAAGACTCAATTTCACTGACATTTTCTTTGTGAGAAAAAAAATTTACCGGTGATGGACAACCAGTAAGCAATGATATTTAATGGAGAAACTAGATGATTTTTATAAAGGTTATGTGTAGTTAATGGGAACCACATTGGAGTTTTAGTTGCGTATTGTTGTAAAACAAGGGAGAATTTGAATGAAGGGTGCAATTAGCCTCCAGCTATGTTGCGTATGAAAGGCGACACAGAACGCGCTGTTGGACATGCAGTGTAAAAATACTGTTAAAGAATCATGAAAAAATATCAGAAAAAGAATTAAGGATTTGTAACGTATAGTATAGTGCAATCAGGATCTTAGGACACAACCCTGCCTTGAATTTTCTCAATGTGTTAATTTCACAAATTTAGAATTTATATTTTGCAACACTTAAATTTTACAATTTTATGAAAATATACAAACTACCTCATTATAATTATTTTCACGATTCCATCATAGAATTCAATGATCGAATATAATTATAAGGAGAACTACAGTATATACATGTATATTAAATAAAACGAAAAGATGCAAACAGCACCATATTTGCTTTGTTTTAATGGCAACATGACGTATAACATTAACAATGACTACAAGGTGAAATGTCCTTTATATGCAGTCCCTTAATTTTCATGCATTCAAATTTCACAACATTTAATTTTAGTGACATCAAATTTTTGCAACTTTTTAAAAATCTCGAAATTCATAAAAATAAGTGTTGCAAAACTTTCATGTAATGAGATAGTTATAATCAGAGACGGTAGTTATAAACCCCACTCATTAATTAATGCTTTATTATATCCACCAGGTAATTACCCATCACATTGATCTACCAGATCAGGGATTTCGTTAGAAGCCAGCAACTGGTAAACTCTGGAAGCTAATTTGCAAATCATTGCTGCCTACTTTTGGAATTTCATTTTTATTATTCACTTGATAAGTTTAGTCATCTACTTCTTCAAGTGAGCCGGCTACTTTAAAACTTAATGAAAAGCCTGCCAGATAAACCTAAATTCAGGCTTCATACAACCAAGTACCAACCCCAAGAAATAAAAACAGATAATTGTAATTAGGTTGAACGCAACATATACAATATTAGGTAATCAGCAATCCTTGATTGTGTCAAAATTAGGTTATTGTACAAGAAGGTTAATAAATACAGTAGCATATTCTGCAGGCTCCCTCAGGGGCAAAAATAAATTTATAAATGTTAATAAAATTGTACTGTAAATACTAAGTTGTACTGCACTGCACATAACTTACATACAGTTAGTAAAATAAAAAAAAAAGTTAAAAAAATTGCAAACTATTTCTGGTTAAAAATCTCTGGCGTCTCTAAGGTTGACAAGTATGGTGTGGTTTCTCTTTTGTCACACAGTGACTAAAAATTAAAAACCCAAACTCTGTTGAATAAACAATTACTGGACAGATGTCTTTATCTATGCAAAATAATTTCTTCTCCCAACTCAAAAGCCCAAGTCCTGTTTACAAGATTAATTTAAAAGGCCCAAAATTCACGATGTCCGCTTTGCAATGTTCAAACAATAGCCATGGCTACAATAAGATTAGCTAACGTGTCTTGGTATTGTCAACATCGTCGAACATGGACAACAGAAATCTGCTCTGACGGAAACTGAAGAGAAACTAAAGATATCTTGAGAGAACTCGTTGTAAAGCAGTTGAAAGTTTACTGTAGAAATACATTAGGTATCGACAAGGATGCTAAAGAAAACGAGGAACAATGAAAATACGATAAGCAGTACTTATTACCTGAGTTTCTTTGCACACCATTGCTGCTGGGTTACCAACAGATATGTCGCGAGGCCATTGAGAGCTCAGGTAACTTCCCGATAAAGTATCCAACGAAGACGTTCTACGGATAGCTGTCCCACCAGATTTTGGCCTTTCTACTAAAGTTTAAAAAAACACATATTATTCTTCGAGTATCCGACAACAAATACCTAAGCTTATATTCACAGATGACCAGAACTGTTCGTGACAAATGCCAATGGATTTTGCTCTTAGCTTTAAACAAAAGTACAATTTGTCAAAAAAAAATTAAAAAGCAACAAGTTTATAACAGCAAATAGTTTTAGAAGAACTAACTGAAAAGCTTTAGAATACCTTTAGAACCAATAAATAGCAAGGGTGAAGTTGGACTTCGACGATTCTCAGGTGAATTTCGTGTCTCAGGTGAGTGTCGTCTCGTCGCCTTGATGGCACCTTCGTTATTATGGACGGGAGAAGAGGTAGGACTTGGCTTTCTTAAATACGTTCCTCTAGGTGGACTCGAAGTTCTTTTCGTACTCAACGAGAACGGCATCGTCGCCCTCATAGGTTGGGGTTTCGTTGAGCTCGAAGGCGAAGCATTTCTTCTTGGTCTTTGGGTGCCTTGAGATGCCATGTTGATTCCGAGATGGCTCAGCCAATACACAGTGTATATCTTAAAATTTCACGGCAAAGAAAAAAAAATTCCACAAAAGCTTAGAAGCTTATATATTGTATATCCCACACAGTACTAACTTTCGGACACAACAAACACAATCCCCTGGTATTAATACTATATAGCTCGACAGTGTAATAATTAAGTTCCTATTTACTGACTTGGCCTCGTATTACGCCGCATACACACGGGTATACAAGCCATATGATTGGCTGATTAATATGCCATGGTTTCCGCCATGAAGGGAGAATATACGATTTCATACCATTTTGTTGAAATCAATCATTTGTTTTCAAAGAACATGGTTTGCCTGCATTTTTTTTATCTTTCTCTATGAGAACAATGAATAAAGTGAAGAGATTCGAACGTATTATTTCATGTTGTTTCGAGGAGCGATAATATGAAATTAATAAGCGAGCACGCGAGCACACTGCCATCGACCATTAAATTTCAGAGCTTTATATCAGCGGACAATATTGATATCTCTTATATTTTTTATAGATTTTATGCAGCGACATAACTTAAATCTAAAAGAGAAAAAAAGCGACATAACAGATGGATTATTTGTTGGAAGCTTTAGTTTTACACTTTATAATCAGACCGACAAATTACTTGTTTAGTAATGTCAGTAATTTGTAATTCTTTTCCATTTGCAAATGAATTTGATAAATATTTCATTACATACAATCGCAAGATCGTAAATTACTTGAGTGACAGAGGACAGTCTAAATTAAAACCTTGATCATAAAACAATTCCTGCAGTTCTTGCTCCTCTAATAAACTCAAAGTATAATGTTTTCAAATTGGTAAAGTTTTCAACATTTTATAGAGAAAAATCATGAACATTTTCTTAAACGTGCTGTTTCAGGAAATGATTCTGAAATACGGGCGGTATACTATTATTTTTAATACGTGACGATTATCGCTGAATCAGCAGTATAGTTTAATGCAATTTTTGCAAGGCAATAGGACAATTTTTTTATATAATAAACAGAACAATACATGGATGCTTGGAAATATGAAATTTATTTCTCGTGTTGACCAGGATATGTCACTCGTTCGCTTCGCTCACTCGTGAGATATCCTGGTCAACACTCGAAATAAATTTCATATTTCCGCACATCCATGTATTATTCTCTATATAAACTGAGCTTTTTGGTGTATTTTACTATCATGAGTCTTTGATGAGTTCGGTTGCCAATTTGTACGTATATCTGTGCCTGATTCCATTCATTTTAATCATGTTTTAATCAAGTCTTGTTTTAACGACATAAATACCTGACGAGCTGAATCTAGATAAGAGCCGGGAACTAATAAAAGGAACTACTGAGTCTGAGATACGCTGAGCGGAATTAAGTTCGTAATCTGTCGAGAGATTGACAGTTGAGATTTACTAAAAATCTCGAAGAAGGCGCATAGATATAGGCTAAATAATTGTTTTAAAATAATATTAATTTTATTACTATTATTAAGAGAAATAAACGTATTTAAAAAGAGGCGGCAATCGACACATTTATTTATTTAATAAATATATTATAATAATGTTTTTAAAATAAATATAGTATTTATTGGCGATATGTTTATTACATGATATTTCTTCGCCATAACACCAAAAAAATTATTAAGAGGTTTATCTTAAAGGCAACGTAAAAAATTACTGTACATTAATAATAAATTTAGAATCGTTCATGATCAATTTCCGACAAGCGGAACGACGTATGCCGTAAAAATTGAACGACTCAAAAGAGTCTTGATGTAGTACAAGTGTCTCGTAACTGAAAGACAAATATTGTTTTTACCGATTTCTGGAGTTTGATTCGAATGTAAAAAACGAAATATGTACTAAAACGTGTACAATCTTGACTGAGCTAGCACACCTGCCAAGCGTCTCTGATTGGTAAGTATTTTCTCCCTAGTGCCGTTGAGAATTACTTCCGCTTGGTGGCACCGGGCAAAACCACTCAGGCAGCACTTTACAACAAATATAGTTTCATTGATGAGGTTTTGACAAGCGGTTTGTTATACGCGGGCTCCGATCTAGAATTAACCTCTTTCTAAACCAAGATCTCAACTGCTAAAAATCTTCTAAAAGTGAACAGGGCCATTCGCAACGAAGTACGTACCACTGTCATAATTATATGAGACGCTATCGAATACTGTCAACACCATTTATTTGGCAATAAATTTGCAAGCGATCAAATCCGTTGAGTCAACATCGACTTAGTGAAGTGCAAGTACTTCATCTTATGCGGTTAAAATGGATCCACTAATAAAACAAGAAGACCTAGATGGCGAAGGCCTTGATGATGCTTTACCAACACCTACACTTACACAACCCCCAATCCTGTCAATCCTAGCCATAACTCTATTTAGTCACTAACTACGAACTTACCACAACTTCATTAACCTTAAGATCCGGCTCATCCGTCTTCCACCTAGCAGCACCACCACCTCTCACCAATAGTTAAGCCCGGTTAGACGGGGTTAGTACTTGGATGGGTGACCGTCTGGGTCTCTGGGAACAACCCCGTTCTCGAGCTTGTGACTCAGTGAGTAGAGTTTAGTTGGTCTCTCCTGTGCTCCAAGGGTTTTTCGCCGGGTACTTCGGTTTCCTCCCTCCGTAAAATCAACGGCCTAGGGCTTAGCTGGGATCCGTGGGCTGAACTGTGTCGTATGGCAGCCACATTATCCTTAGGAGTAATTTGATTGTAAAGATACACGTTTGATGTATTCTAATTAAAGACTTTTTTACCTAGTAATTCAACCACATAAGTTGAAATACTAAGTAACGAAGTGAACAGACGTCATTGGAGATTTAATCCGTTCACTTGTCGAATGATCAAAAATTCAACAAAAGAGAAATGGCTGACTTCGCAACTCCACAGACCACTATAACAAAAAGATGGCGGCACTGTACTGTACGTTTTATCATAACCTTTGCGATGTTTTGCGTCTAGCAAAAACTATATCTCGAAGAAAGATTATAAAACAGAGCTAATAAAGTTGGTAAGAAGAAAGCTGTTATCTATTAAGATCACGTTGACATATCAAACAATGTTACTTTTGCTCTTGTCAGAACACATTGATTTGGGCTCGCAAAGGATCATGGTAAAACGTACGGTAGATGTATATTTTGCTGTAACGCTATGGCTCTTGCCATCAGCGCAACAGCTCTCGCCAAGGGAAGACCCTAGTAGTCGATCAATGCAACGAAAGTTCACCCCAGTTTTTTATGATTGCATTTGAAAGAATACTTAAAATGACAAAGTAACATCTTTCGTAGAATTTCGTTTCGTTGCTTCATTCTTGAGATATTCAAGTTTGCTTGATATGCAAATGTCATACTTATCATTATGCAGTGTGATGTCATATGCAAATGTCGGACATTTGCATATCAGGAAACCACCAATTAATCTACAAAAGATGTTACTTTGTCATTTTAAGTGTTCTTTCAAATGCAATCATAACTAACTGGGGTGAAATTTCGTTGCATGGGCACTTTAAAACCAATTAGGATTTCAGAGAAGGGTACCTATAATGATTATAAACTGTATAAAGTCTCGTATATATAGGGGCATATATCATATAATTTATAAAGTCCAGTCAATCGTTCAAAACATATTTCAACAAGACTGAATCTGAACAACTAGATCGACTTTAAAACTAAAATTATAAGTTCGTTGCAAACGACATATCGTAAATATTAATTAACGTTACTGTCACAATTCATTATAAAGTAAATAATTTTCGCGGTGTACGCATTCGATACATTGGAAAAGTTGTCTCGTGTGTTAAATCGAACTGTTCGAATTGAATAAATTGGTTTGCCCTACTGAAACCAGGAATTGCTGAATATGAAAAAAGCTAAATGAAAGATATAGCTGCATGAGTGTAAATACAATGTAAAACTATAAACTCGGAAAAACTGTAGCGTTGATTGTAGGAGGGAGGAAACTGACAAGGGGGGGGGGGGCAAAGACCTTGAGGCAAAGGACTTTACTCAAATGAGCCTAATAAAGGGTTGTTTATAATTACATGGAGAGGGGCAGTCCACCTAGGAGGGCTAGCCCTAGTACCCTATCCCCCCGCATATAAGCGCATGCGCCTATAAGCAAAAATTCAAGATTTTCCGATTATTTTCGGAGTCAAAATAGTCGTTTAGGGGCGCATGCGCCTATAAAAATACGCATATAGGCGCACCACAACCCCCCTCCCCCCAAAAAAAAAATATATAAAAATAGGCCAATAATGGCAATAGTGTGTCAACAGTGAAGAGTTTGAGGTGAAGGCTGGAGTACATCAGGGGTCAGTCCTGAGCCCATTATTGTTCGTGATTGTGATGGAGTCACTGACGCAAGAGGTCAGAGAGGGGCTGCCATGGCAGTGGTTGTATGCGGATGATTTGGTTTTGATGACTGAGAGCATGGAGGAACTCAGGGGCTCTGGAAGCTTTTCAAAGTTGTGGGTGTCCTGCGTCTCACAGAATGCCATAAACAGGGCCACGCCCTTCAGAGAATATAATAGATAACTAATAACTATATATACATAACATACAAGATAATATAACATCACAAGGTTCACAACAACTTCAAGAACTTTTATTATTGAACAATATATACTGAATAATTTGTGAAGAGTTACAGATAGTTTCCAAAATGTCTAAAATATTGTGGGTGTCCTTCTTATGTAGTCCAGAAATGCGGGTGTCCGGACACCCGCTGCTTCCAGAGCCCCTGGAGGAACTGACGGTAAAGATACTGAAGTGGAAGGAGTGCATGGAGGCAAAAGGGTTGAAGGTGAATATTGGCAAAACTAAGGTGATGGTGTCTGGGAAGAATTGTGGTGTTGTTGAAAGGACATGGAAGTGGCCATGCACTGTATGTGGGAAAGGTGTTGGGGGTAATTCAATTCCATGTACGGAGTGCAGTGGATGGCTCCACAAGAGATGCTCAGGTGTGCATGCAGGGTTCGTTGGCTAGAGTAGAATATACTTTTGTGTGCAAGGTGTGTAAGAGAGCAGGTCGTGGAGAGGATTGTGGCATAGATGAAAACTTGGATTTGGGAAATGGGGTGCATTTAGAAAATGTTGGAAAGTTTAGTTACCTGGGGGATATGCTCAATGGGGGGTGGAGGTGCAAATTCGGCATCTGTGGCAAGGGTGCGTTGTGCATGGAAGAAGTTTAAAGAGGTGTCAGTGATCCTGAATAGGAAGGAAGTGTCATTAAAACTTAAAGGGAAAGTGTATGTGACATGTGTGAGGAGTGCAATGGTGTATGGAAGTGAGACATGCGCCATGAATGTGGAGCAGAGTGCAAGATTGGAGAGAACAGATGATACGATGGATGTGCAGTGTGGTGTATCTTTGTGGGATAGAGTGCCGAGTGTGGCCAGAGTTGAGAGAAAGAATGGGGATTGAGTTGGTGACTGATGTTGTGAGGCGGAACCGGTTGAGATGACTGGGGCATGTATTACGGAAATATGATGGTGACTGGGTGAAAATAAGCATGTCATATGGGTGTAAGGTTGTGGAGAGGGCCATGAGAGAGTGTGGTCTAAAAAGGGAAGATGCGCAAGAGAGAGAAGTGGAGGAAACTGCTGTGGGGAGCCGCCGACTAACCCCTGCGTATAAGTGGGGAAAATGGCCGTAAAACGAGTGTTGTTGTTTGTAAAGGCGCATGCGCCAATATCCGGATATAAGCGCATGCGCTTTTATCCGCTTATATGCGGGGGAATCACTAATAGTCCTAATAGCGTAAGAGGGTTGGATTTCACGGATTTTCACTTTGCTTTCACATATGCAGGAATACAACGAACGGATTTGACTAATAACAGACGTCACAGGATCTCGGGAAAAAGGGCTGTAGCGCTAGTTCTTTGGCGGTGACCTTGAGAAGGCGCGCAATAACAATAAATATGGAAAGTCAGATTTGCTAATTATTTTCAATTTGTAAAAACGTTGCCAGTAGCAGCTATGGAAAGACTATACTAATCTAAATAAAATCTAAATAATTAAAACACATATATAATTTATTTAATGCACGAGATTTTCTAAGTCGTTGCATTGTTAACTCTTCCGCATGCATTTCTATATAAAATTGTGTATTAGATATAGATACTGATATAGATATAGATACACCAGCCACGGATAAGAAGCATATAAACGTGAGATATTTAGTCTCAAACCAGCCGTCTTCTCATATACAGTGCAATTATCTATTGTTACTACGGTAACGATGACGTTGGAACTTCGGCATATTTCCTGATTGTCGTCGTTTCTCCTTGACGAGTAAAATTCAATTGTCACTTTAATACTATAGCTTTGGCACGACAAACCGTTGTCAATAAAATGAGTTTGTTATATAAATTTAGTGGTCTAGGAAAGTTCTGTTAATCTGTTTTCATTTGGAAATTTCCCCATTTTAATCATCAAATTCTCAGGAAATTTGCACTCAAAACGTACAAAATTCCAAGCGGGTTTCTGTCAGTGATAACAGATAACATGTATCTCGACAAGTATATATTAGCATAGGTGATATGCATTGAGAAAATTGATAAGAAATAGCCCGCACGTTTCACTTATATAGGATGATCATTCTGATGCAAAATGCAAAACGCCAGAGTTTTAAGTTTTGAACTCACCCTCACGGAAATTCCATGCATTTTCAATTTAAAAAATAAATTAAGATCAAGAAATGTTGGTATTTACGCCATATTAAGCATCACCAGGCCCTGCAATCACACTGCGCCAACTCAATTTAGCCTTTTTCAAACGTCGCTTTTCTCATGCGCCGAACCTAATGATAATGAGCTAATAAATTATTTGTTTATGCTGATTTGCATTAGATTCGGAGCATGAGAAAAGCGACGTTTGAAAGGGGCCTTACTTCATACAAAATAAGACTACATTATAGTGGTGCTTATATGAATTCGATCAAGATTGACATTATGACAAGATTGTATAAGTACAAGCTAAGAGCATGTATTACGCAAAGTGAGACACGAGAGACGATCGCACCTTCATCCCAATAGAAATTCTTATCCAAAGACAAAACACAAATAATTTTTAGACTCCAATAAAAAGGCAATCCCAACGCCTTCTCTAGCTTTACATAAATTTCAGAGCATTTAATTTTCATATCTGCATGCATGTGCATTCAGAACGAAGTCCATAAGAACTCGTACGTGCATGCAGACACCTGCATGCATCAATGTATGCAACTGACAACAGCTTTTCAGAAGTGTTAAATGGGTTCACTGAATCTTATCTCAAACTGCAAAACTTTGAAGTTAAGAAACAAACGTTATCAACACAACCATTCATGAATCTTTGCCTGCATTTACATGTCACTAATAAAACTTACTCTGTTTGATTGTTTATTTATTTTCACGACCATTTTGTTTTTTTAGAAGTATTGCGTGGCTGTGCTTGTTTTTATCGACTTGGAAAACAAATCGTTGGGAATATTGGTGTTACATTGTACTCGCAATTCTTCAAAAATCTACTTTAATCGATCCACGCTTGTTGGAACAAAAATATTGCGTGAATTTAAGACTACAGGTTTGTTGCCCCTAGGTAATTTTTCTAGCATCTTGTGTTGCAACGAATATGTATGTACATACAAGTTTCCCGTTGTATGGAGACATAGAAACACAAGGAAGCAAATTAAGAGAACTTAATTTGGAATGAAGCAAAATATATATATTCCATATGCTGGTGTGTTTCCACGGTTTATATATAAGTGAAAGTAAAACTGCCCACTCTTAGATAAGAAAATGCTTAATATGGCTTTGTCGTTAATTCACGCATGAAGTCAAGAGTCAAAGACCAAATGTTGAAGTCGTCAGAACACGACATGCGGTCAGACCGACAGTTCATGCTACAAAGTAGTATAACTTATACTACGGAATGAGGTTTAAGCACGTATAACAACCAAGTTATAAACATATTATATTACTATTTCTCACTTGTTTACTTACTTGATCGGAAAATTGACTGATATATATAAGAAGTTTCGTTTTCTTCCAGGAAGTCTAGCACTATATCATGATAGGTAAAGCGTTTGAGTTTACGTAGATATGAAACACGGGGTTCTATTCAAGGTCAAAAGGTGAAGCACTTGTATAAAGGAAAGTAATAATATAGACGAACTGGTACCTGCATGTCTTGACAAATACACTTCTTAGCTAGCACATGTTCGTTTTTGATTGAAAATAAGCAGCGAGGTAGCAACAAAAATAGAATTAACGAGAGATTAGTGATAATTATACACCACGTTTATACTTTGGCTTCGTTGAGATTTCAGCCGGTTGTCGTAATGTCGTTGACTTGGAGGCATGCGTCAGAACAGTACGAAGGCGTGAGACAACAGGCCCCAAGCTTATTACGCTGCATCAGCAAAATAAAAATAATTAAAAATCTCGAGTTCTACAATTATCACCATGAAAACCTTCAAATTACATAAACATTTTGCTATAATTGATAACTATAGATTCCCATGCAATATTATACGCACTCTGACCATTATTACTAACCAGAGGGAGGTATTTGAACGAAGTAGTATATATTACACAAACTCACTCTTTGCAATCTTATTAAAATTATCTTTATACTAATGCGGTCAGACGCAGAGCAAAGCACATACACGGATATATATATATATATATATAGTAAATGAAGCAAGTGTCCAGAATCAGTACTAGAAATTCAATGAAAAATGAAAAACGATCGCTTTTTTAACAAATCTATTTTTAACAAAGTATATATGTTTGTATATGTACTTCTGAAATGCTTCGAGCGCCGAAAGCCCGCCACAAAGAGCGTTGGTCGAGACAGTTACAGACTTCCTATAAACCAACGCGTACTTCGGCAGTACAACAACTTTTATATCACTAACAGCGACTTTCTATACTGAGTTTACATCAATATATATGTACAAGACAAAACAGCGGCAAGAGTTATTTACATAGCGACATTTCGCGAGGACCCGTAGCTCGGGCAAAAAATTAATATTTGCATGTGTAGTTCACAATGAGATCCTAAAACGCACTTGATCAACAGTCATATATCATTATGTATACGCTGGAAAGGATAAAGGACTGAGGGGGCTATAATGTAGTCGTTGTATACATTTATTAAAATAATATCAAACTTAAACACTTACACAAAACCACGTTAACACATACTCTTTCAGTCTATGCATCCACACCATATATGTGTGTGTGTTCTTCTCCTTGTCATGTGTCCACCTGTCATGTGACAACATTACAGGGGCTAATCATCCTTACTCGCAGCCAGCGGCTGAATTGCGAAGGGCGAAGATCAACGTGGCCGTGTCGAGGCATATCAAAGGCGTTCCAGGCAGACGCCATTGATTTTATGGAGGGAGGAAAACCGGAGAACCCGACGAAAAACCCTCGAAGCACAGGAGAGATCAACTACAACACTACTCACATAAGTTCAAAGCTCGACAACGGGGAGATTCCAAAGCGGTCACCCATCCAAGTACTATCCACGTCTAACCGGGCTTAACATTTTGGTGAGAGGCATCGCGCTAACAGCACACGCCACCAGTGCTTCCCTTAAAAGGGTACAGCCATACACTGAAAAGGAAATCAACTATCCAGTGACTTTGAAGAAAGCATAATTTTATAATTGTATATAGCACGGTAAATATGGCAGAATAATGCTGGCAGTAATTATATAAATTCGAAGCAACAGAACTAATTAATTTTTAGTCGATAATATATAGTCCATGGAAGCAGAACTACAGCATTTAATATAGATACAAAAGAAACGTTGCAAGAATACATGCGTGCATGTGTCATCTGTCTGACCCTATGCATGGCAGTTTGTTGATTGCATGAACTGAAAAGATTTTTAATTTCATGACTGACAGTAATGTCTCAAGGTGAGGTAATACGGGCAACATCTTTTTTCAACTTACAACAAATTCATTGTTGCGTGACAATGTTTAAGGTGGGTGATAATACGTGCAACAACGCTACTCAACTTGCAACGCAACAATCAGTTGTTGCTCGTATTACGTCACCTTTACTCAGTAATAATAACGAAGCTAAATGTTAGCTTATTCAACTGGATCTCCACTCCCAATACGTTTTACATTACTCGATTGTCTCGTTATATACAGACTGGTTACAGTTCACTTTCAGGTGATGAAGCTCTTTAGATCAATATGTCATTCAATCACTAATTCGTTTTCGCTTTTCAACAATATAGTATGTCTCAAGTACAGTCTCAGTGACACCACAGGAAAAGAGCAGACAAATGGGCACTACAAATGTTGGAGCCACTTGCCATGCATCCTTTGCAACACCACTGCATTCTTATAGTACATCAGTCGAGTTGAGCAGCAGCACTTAGGCCCCGAGCACGGATATGTGTTCGTATGCATGTGTGGCCGCAGTGCTCTGGGGCCGTAGAAAATAGCTCGCTGTTGTATATGCAGGGCAACGATTGACGGTCTGAAGCCTCCACTGCAAAAAGATTGAAATATTTCAACATGCTCAGACTTGAAAGTCATTCAACGCGGATAAATAATGAATGTTAGTATATAAACCAACAACTAGTGGACTATTACAAATGCTGCATTCTGATTGGCTGAGCTACTCACTGTCTATAGACCAGTTGCACGATGTTGCGCGCGCATCATTTTGGCGGGCCACATACATTAAGACATGTCCAATACTAAACGAAATTTAACTATTTTTAAACTGATAGAAATAATTCCTGATGCTAATATCTTCAGAAATTGTCGAATTTCTTTCATTTACCACATTTGTTATGCATGTAGCCCGCCAAAATTATGCTAATGCCTGTGGCCCGCCAAAATGATGCGTGCGCATGATCGCGTGCAACTCGCGTATTGGTGATGACCACTTTTAGTAGCGGAAGAGCCAGGGTTTAAATGCCAAATAATGGCTGAAAATTCGCATTTTGCTGGGGTTTCAGTCAGTTTCTTTAAAATAACAGTTTGTCTGCATGACTAGTTGGTTTATATTAAAACAATTTGACAACTCACGTCCTCGTACGTTGTCTATGAACAACAGTCATTCAACTCGGCTGCGCCTCGTCGACTACTCATAGACAACTTGGGCTGGTTGTCTAATTACTAAAAATAAAGTCTGTCTATGTAAGAGGAGAACTTTTTCTATGTCGCGTAACATTATCAAATCTTTTTATCTTTTGAAATGTTTCTCAACCCTCACATGTACTTGAAAAGTTTATTGATTGTATGAGTTACACAATAATGCTAAAATATAGAGATTGTGAGAGATACGCCAAAAAGAAAATGTTGGTTGAACAAAAACAAATTTTGCATAATTATGATTTTTTTTATCGTTTGATATGTTTCTCAACCCCCAAATGCTTATAAAAAGTTTGTTGATTCTATAGGCTACACAATAATGCTAAAATAAGAAGATTTTGAGTGGTACACCAAAAAGTTATAGGGTTTTGAGCGCTTTTAACCGAAAATACGTGACAAAGAAAAAATTATCTTCTTAATTCTAACAAACAAAACAGGACATATACAGGTGGTTTAAAGTGCCTACGAAACAAAAATTAAGTTTGTCTTATTTAAAAGAACACTTAAAATGATAGAGTAACATCTTTTGAAGTTTTTGGTTTTCTGCTTCGTTTTTGAGATATTTCAGTTTGTTTGATATGTAAATTTAACTTATAAGATAACTTTACGTCACTCTTTGCGTAATGACTTGTCGCAAAAGATTATATATCTTTGTTATTGCCAAACAAAAACACTTAAAATTTACAGTCTGTTGTAGGAGAAACACTCGCAAATGGTTCCTAATTCGCTAAGTTCTTTTGTTCAATAATAACAAAGATATAGAACACTTTGCGATAACTCATTATGCAAACTGTGACGTAAAGTCATCTTAGAAGTCAAATTTACATATCAAACTGAAATATCTCAAAAATGAAGCAAGGAAACGAAAATCTACAAAATATGTTATATTGTCATTTTAAGCGTTCTTTCAAATAAGACAAACTTAATTTTCGTTTCAAATGTGATAAAAAGACAACGTGACTAAGGCTACGTCCACACGTATACGTTTTCGTAGCGTTTTCATATTGTTCTCCGTCCTCAAGGGAATAGAAAACAATGGTCTACTTACCTGAAACAATATGAAAACGCTACGAAAACGTATACGTGTGGACGTAGCCTAAGGGGCTGTTCATATGAGGCGGGATAGTCCGGTTACCAAGGCTGATTTTATGGCACAAAAATCTTATTACGACTATTTGAGAAAGGCAAAATGACATAACAAAGCAAAATTAGGTTTCTTTTTCTGTATAGCACACATGTCGGGTATTATAATTCCTTTTTGTAGTCAAAGAAAGATTTTCGTGATCATAAAATCAGCCCGGTAACCGGGCCAGCCCGCCTCATATGAACAGCCCCTAATTAGTGGTGTCATTGTTACTTTTAATTACAGTAATCTATAAAATAGTATATATGTTGTTCTGGTAGCAACTTAGACTTATTGTCGTGTATTTCAGTTTTCCTTCAAGTGTATTAAGGTGTTAATTTCTAGCCATTTCTAGCGTTCCGTTTGAGGAGAGAGACAAAAGGAACACCTTCTATAGTCCTATTCATAAAAGCGTACAAACCTAATTAGTGTGACTGACGACATTACACTCCGTTCTGCGCATGTAAGAAACTAATGCAGCAAAACAAATTAAGCTAAACTAAAAATCGTGCTTTATTTTCAAGATTTCCTCGGGAATCATTTTGACAAAACAGTCAAAACATCAGGACCATTCAAATTAACAATTTATGCTGCTCTTGGCAAGAAATTTAATTAGCAATCTTGAATGCATAAACGACTCTATTGTTATGTTTGACGAGTTGACAGTTTGTGTACATTAAGACTGAATGAACGAACCAATGGGAATTTATAGTCGATATTTTTGGTGGAAAAAACGCAACTTTGAATAGGACTACCAAATTAATATTCTTTTATGTGCATACATAAATTAACCGTTATGAACTTGTATTCATGTGGCATTCAAAAGGGCTAAATAATTATACACGAATTTTAAAGTCATGTCGGCACTTATTTGGCATAAATATATGAATAAGATCTATTGGGCTTGTTATCACTTATCACAAGTTCACATAGCGTGACGCGTAGCAAAAAGCTTCAATTAAAGCCTGGCACACACGCTAGGATTTTAGTCAGCCGATCTTTATTGGCTGATTAAATTTAGGGCTTACGATCAAAATCGTTACGTGTGCGGTGTCATTACAGAGCGACTTTAGCCGGCCGATTTTCGTCGTAAAATATCAAGTGGTTTGATATGCCGGATTAAAAGGCAACTAGTTTACACGCCACCTAGTTAATCCAATTTTCTTTTCAAATTCCGGACGTCGTTAGCCTACCATCACAATTTAAGACAAATATCGAACACTTTATGTCACTTCAATAGTTTTGCTTGCGTTTTTTGGCTTGTTTTGTTGGTGAATACAAAAATTAAGAACGTTAATACAAAAATTCTTCTCAGAAATCGTGGGAAAAGCACTTCAGTGTGGGCATTGCAGAATTGAATCTGAGGAGGAACATCAGCCCCAGAACTCTTACAAAACGTACACTACAACTTGCCAACAATTTGCTAAATCTATACGTGTACCCCTAGTTTCAACAACACTACTGTAGATCCACCACTGAAAGAATGCTTGAAATCTAGCTATATAATATATATACTTTTAATTAACATAAGGCTAAAAAAATATTCAAAAACTACTAATTACTTTAAGCAGGTGACTTGTTGGTAATTTCTAGTGATAAAGCACTGATATCTCCAGTTGGAAATCATAGTCAAATAAGTCAAGATCAAGAAATTTTCTGTGATTCACTGACAATGTTTGGGATGATTGTGTTAATTGATAAAGTTTAGAAACCTTCATAGGAACATCCAAGACAGTTGAACGTGAAGATACAGGAGAAGTACTAGACTGTGATTTTGGATAGGAGGAAGACGAACACAGGTTTTCTGCAATAAACAAGAGAGAAATCAATCAATACCATCATAGAAATCAGGGGTGGTGCCAGAGGGGGATACAGTCCCCCTGTTGGGAAACCCTAGCCTCATCATCGAGGAAAATTTACAGACAGGATACAGTATATATTGTAGAAGTGAACAGTAGTAATTACAACACACGGAATTCCATTTCGGTCCACAATAGTGGGTTAATGACCACACTAGGTGTTCAACAGATTTTTAGTTATGGATACCCTGAAAATAAATGCTATAGCTTGTTTGTTATTGTGATAATTTCATGCTGAGAAGATGGGAAAAGGCATTCTAGACATTCAAATTTTAAAAATTTTGCAGGGGAGAATGCCCCGGCCCAGACATCCCCCCCTGCTAGCCCCACTGTTGGAGACCTTGGCCCCTGTGTTGGAGAGTTCTTGGCACCACCCCTGATAGAAATCATATTAAATATGAGCATTGGAGCTTTGAAATTGGTCAACCAATAAAGAAAAACTGAATCCCATCACCATGATATAGAAGGGAGATAGGACCCAGATAACTTACTGTTTACAAAAACAAGAGAATATTTACCCAAGATGAAAGTCAAAGAGAAGATAGGAAAAGTTATCTAGTAAAGTATATATTAGGTACCTTTTTTACACATTTCTGGAAAACAGTTACTTTGTAAGTTTTCACGCTATACAAAAAGACAGAGTGTTAATCTAAAGCCCTGTTTACACGGCCAAAATTTAAGCACGCTTAAGTTAAGCGTGCTTAAAATGCGCAACCGTGGTGCGTTTATATATGCACGGTAATTTAATAATCCCTTACTAAAACACGTACACCATTATTCAACATGGCGGACGAGCTATATTTTTGGTTTTGGAAGCTTCGTATGGGTAGCGTGCGTCAAAGAACAACGGAAGACATCGGTACACGAGAAAGAGTAATAGCTAAAAGAAAGAAACAAACAAACAAACAAAGGAACAAAGAATAGCGAAATGGAAGTTTCTACAGCAGGGCAAAAAAATGCATTTTATCGTATTAATAACACCGTATTAATAGCAAGCGTTTTTCAATCCCGTTGCGTTTACACGGCCAAGTTAAGCGCGATTAACTGATCGTACTCAGTTTAATCCACCTCCTTGAGGTGGTGCAAACCAATCGCGATTATAATTTACGCCGATCTGTTTACATCACTCCTTCAACTCGCCAATTTTTTTCTCAAGAAGCAATTGTCATTGATGAAAAGGGAAAATTGTTGATGAAAAACGACAGACATTTTGTCGTAGTTCGTCCAAAAGCGTATGAAACAGAAAGGCTTCGTTTGTTGTACCCAGACGAATTTGAAGCTGAAAGTCTCGGTAACACCTATTCTAAAGCCTTTCGAACATTTTGTGCCGTAGTATACATGATGACATTTTCTTGTACGTCGACATGAGAGAAGAACAAGATATTTTGAAGGTAACACGAGAGAACATGTGCAAATATCGCTTGTAGGAAATGCAGCGGGTTCATCACCTCAAGAGACAATCACCTCAATATTGATACGACTATTAACATAAACAACTGTGTATGAAGAAAAACTTGTTCTCTTATAATTAAATTATTTCATAACACCGTGTCATCGTCACTTGTATGAGTGGTACTAGTATCCGTTTCACTACTAGTGCTACTACTGCTGCTGTTGTCTATTAAAGTGGTTGGCTTGACTTTCTTAGCCCTCTTCTTGAGTTCTTGTATCTTCTCTTTCCCTTTTGTTTCGGTCGCCTCACTTTGACTGCGTCGTTCCACAAGGTAATTGCCGGAATTGCCTCGAAGTCTTCAATCTCCGGACCTTCCATACATATTTGAATCAAGCCTCTTAGCGTTTTCTGAGAAAGGGAATATCTGGAATCGGTTTTAATCCTGTTCATGGTTCATGAGGGAAAACAGCAACCTTTCCACTTTGGCGTTTGAAACTGCAACGAAAACAGCAATTCGACAAGCAATAGCACGAGGCTCGACGCGTTGCATCCACTGATCTGGTTGCATCTGCTGGACTGAAATATTTTGCGCCATCATCTGACACGATAATCAGTGGACTGGGGATTTAGGTATTTCACTGTGTAATCACATAAACTTTCCCCCTGCTCCAGTAAATTTGAGACTCCCAGAAAAGCCTGCCCTTTCCAAAGCCTTATTATTATCTGCCGCTCCAAAAATGTTTGACCGGTCAAAATGATCATTGAAAACGAAAAAACGGCGGTCAAGGTGCTAATATCGCCGGTCAAAATGATCATTGAAAACGAAAAAAACGGTGTTCAAGGTGCTAATATCGCCGGTCAAAACGAAAAAACGGCCGTTTAATATTTGCAGCGCAGAGTTACAGTGGAATAAACTTTTCCCATTGTTCTGAGTTTGAGAAAATGAAAGGCAATGAGCTGATTCAAACTGAAAAATATCTTTTGTCTACGATAGTTGATAAGATATCTCAAGAAAATGAAATTGGAAAAAAAACTTTGGGAAAGATTTTCTTGAGACTTTCTTTCCAAAACCAGTCTTCTTGAACACATTGCTGATCTTAGTCTGCCTCCCGTCAAGCCTAACTGGGCTCATGGTCTTGGCGTAGGCGTGTCTAACTTTGAGGTAAAGTTCAGAGATGCAGAAACTGCCGCGGGTTCACAACAGTGATTATCGGGTGCGTGTCCAGTGTCCACCGATCACGTGGAGATAGCGGACAAAATGAAGCGGAGCAGACAAATTCTGCTATTGGTGATAATGTAGTTGATGGAGGCACTAGCGAATGGAATTTTTCAACAGATTCAACGACCTTTCTGATGAGGAAATTACAGAAATGACGCCGAGTTATTTTGAACTGCACGAAAAACAGAGAATATCAAAAAATGACGATGGTGTTGGGAGACAAGCAGGCCTGTAAAGATTTGGACGATGATGACAACATGGAAATAGACGAGAATGACAACGAAGCGTCAAGTGCCGAAAGTGAAACGTCAGACAGTGGTAGTGACAGCGAAGACCTACCCTGGGTGCCAGAGGTTTTTCGACGCTCGTGCATGGGGGATAAAGCGAAGACCTTGTTCTAGCAGAATCAAACACAGACTCTGATACAGATCAAGGCAGCAGCTCGTCCATAAGTGAACTGAAACAGCCACATGTCTTGGATTCAAATGACAAATTATGGTCACATTTCGAAAGTGATTCAGAGGAAGAAGAATTTGTAGGCCTTCATGTTCACACAGATAGTGGTAGTCATGTTACTTTGCAAAATAGGATATCTTACGAGTTACGTTAAATTTGAAGTTGCACTTCTTTCAATTCCATTGTATTAAACTTTCCAGCCAGTAGCGCGTGTATAGTTTAACTTTTGTTTACTTCTAATGTAATGTTTTGTGGTTTTGTGCAATATCACTGAGCAAGGCAATAATTTAAGCGTTTGCTCTTCATTAACTTGAATAATTTTGATTACTGTATTTTATTAAAACTATCCTAATTACTAAACTGTAAAGCAGAACTAGCAAGGGAACAGGTTCAATATTGTTCATTATACATGTATATATAATAAAAACAATGGTCATGGAAACGAAACATTGCAAACACAGAAACACTCAATTGAGTTTGGGAGAATTCAAAAGTACAATATGTACTTTTAAAAGTACAATATGTACTCCAGTCCTAGATAAAGCATTTTTCTTCCTGGCAGCAAAATCCAAAAATAAATATTTCCTGCTAAACTAAATTAATGATTTCCTGCCTGATAGAATTTTTCAATTTTATAAGTTGTGATACCACCAGACTTGCAAGTTTCTATCTCAAAACCATAATTTATCTGAATGTGGTATCTATACATACTTTGAAATAGCGAAGTTTTTCAATTGAATACTACGTAATACAAGTACTAGCATCAAAAATTGAAATGCTGAAACAGTTGAATAAGATAAAAGCAGCTTGCATTCTTGCAAATGCACAATGACAGCTGCAGCCTGCAACAGCAACACCATACTGAAATGATAAATATTTCATTGTTTTCTAGAACAAATCATTGCATCATTTGTGCAAGGGTATACGAAACTTAGACAGGTCAACGTCATGTAATAAACCTTCAAAACACTTTCGAATTGTTTACAAATCACCGCTGGGTTTGGCAAGAATATAGAAACATGAGTCATCGAATATGAAATTTGATATTCAATCAAAAGTGATTGCCCATCAAAATTGTGTGATTGTAATACCGTGACACTTTTCGATTTTTTGAAGAACAGGAAATTTATCTTTAAACTTTGATTTGGATTAAAAAAACTGACAAATATTTCCTGCAAGATACAAAAAATTTCCTGCGAACAACTTTTAGAAAACATTTCCTGGCAGCAGCGCTGCTGGACATTTTCCAGAACTGATGTACTCACCTACAGCTTGGGTTAACATAAACTCCCAACGCACTATTATGTTTGCATCAGGCTACATAAACACAGGTGGCCATTTTCTATTTCTTGGTTTGCATTGGCTGGTAACCACAAAGTATTGTGGTACTGTATACATACTACTCAAATCAGTAAAGTGAGACATGGATGATTTTTTTATCGCTTCTGAAGTGTCAGTTTTATTAACCGCGGATCAATATTAAAGCAATCACAAGGTCTATTCTCATATGTACCATGTGACAAACATCCAATTGTTAACTCGTAAACAAGCTATCACATGGTACAGAAGAATACACCTCGTGATTGCTTTGAAATTGATCTGTGGTTAACGAAACTATGTCTCGCTTAATTAACCTGAATGTCATGTCTCACTCTACTGATTTGAGTCGTATATACTATATATACAATATGTGTCGATCAAGTCGTTCTGATACTCTGTGTTGCTTCGTTTTCTACAAAGTTTGTTTATGTACTTTCATTTTATCCATTGAATTTTTCCTTCCACTCATCTTGTTTTCCGAGGTAACCAAGATAAAGAGATAAATAGATGATTAGGTAGAACAAAATAGACGATCACATTTCAGCACCTCGACAGGTCTGAACATGATGCATTGGATGCAACATATATTTTGTTGACTCACTACATATTAAACTACAGTATAGAAAAACCATTCAATATTCTACAGTAAAACATATTAAATAACCTGCAGATTTGTTGCTTTCTTCTTTTCTTCGGATTTTATTATTACAAAACCGTCTTCGTTGACTTCATCATCCTCCACATCAGTAATTACGCCGTCATATTTAGTACTTTGAGTAGAGCTGTTGCTATATTTCCTGGTCATAAGTTTGTACAAAGAGTTCATTGTTCGATAGAATTCCAGTTCAAAGTTAAATATAAATTCCAGACAACGACTATGCCACCAGCCACCATATTATTCTTGAAACGTTTGCAGTTTGCACAGCATGACCACAGCTGCAAATACGCTAATTTCACAATTATAAACTAACCCTGTACTTCATGTAGGCCTGACCCATCTTTTCCAAAAAATTTACGCGCCAAAAATGTCGCGGGAACCTAGGCAAGAGTGCAAGATTCGAACAATTGGAACGATATAAATCGTGAGTTTGAACGAAACGTTTATATTTTATATAAATATTAAACGCAGCGACAGTGATTAAGTATGACTGGAATGGCGAGAGTGAATGGTTCTATGTTGAATGAAAATATTGGAAAGCTTGTATGCGTGGTGGGGAAAATTACTCAAGTAAGTTAAATATTGCCATCCATGTTTGATGTTTAGATCATATGCAGAAATTTATATAGCCAAAATTTGTGACAAACACCGTGTGAACAGAGAGATAGCCTATTAAACGTTCATGGACATCGTCCATGTTTTACTCTGCCCTCTGGTGGTCCAGTGAGTGAAGAGAGGAAAGCTGGGCTGTTTCTAAAATGTTCACATGTGATTGTAACATGAAAATCAATGATCAGATAGCCATCTGTTTGCCAATCGATAATTATCAATATCAATTGATTAAATTTTATTGATTGATTTCTATCAATTTCATCAATTGCATAGGCCTTAAATTATGTCTGTTAATTAATTAATCGACTGTTAAATTGATATGTAGGTTTTCTGGCAAAATGATATGGTCTAGGATGTTTGAAGGTTCTTGCTTTGGTGGGTAAAATCATTTTGGGGGTAGACAGAAGGAAACAATAACAGAGTTATTTTGGGGTGGTTCAGGCAGGAATGGGCATAGGCGTAGCATCCCAATCCTGTTTGGGGGGCCAGAGTCTTTAGTCTTCAGTCTTAGCCTAACATATGAATTTTGCTTGAATATTTACAGCAATTGTACATGTCAAAATTGACTGAAATTCCTAGCAGAAAGTGCCTGAAATATTTTAGGAGGGTAATTGTCCCCCCCCCCCCCTGCTACTCCTATGGGAATGGGTTAGAATTTATCTCAGTGCTGCTGTATCTCCAAAATCCAAATTGTAAATACCGTAATGAACTCTATTAATTGACTTATAATTATTTAAGGTTAATCCAACTGGGAATGCTTTAAAGATTCTGACAAGTGACCAACAGACAATTCAAGTTTCCTTGAAGGATCAAGTATGTACATTATATAAGATTTTCTAGCCCTGTACTGGCTGTACATGAAGTGCACTTTTTACTGTACATGTATGTTTAATATAATCAAGATTAATCCTTTTTATGGCAGTATGAAGACACACCAGGGCATTGTATACAAATCATTGGTATTGTTCAACAGAACTTGTCTGTTATTGCAGAAAAATATACAAGTTTTGCTTCTGAAGAATTTGGTGAGTGTTTTTTTAAACTGATTTGTTTTATGAATTAAAACACTAATTCAAGAATAGACCTATATAGGATAGCGCATTGAGAGATTTGATTAGCTCTCACAAATCTTCAGACATCCAAAACTTCAGACAAACATTGGAAAATTAGCCAATCAGATTTGTCAAAAAAGATCATGTGATCCATTCACTTCATGCAGAAAAGTCTATTGATTAAACCCTCTACATTTGGGAACCAAGTGATCCTATTATAATATGCAAATTGTTAGTTGCAAAGCCAGGTATACTGTACTGTATCAACAAGTGCCATTAAAAATTCTCAACTTTTTCATTCTTCTTAAAAATACATCTAGCTGTTTTTCAAATGCTCATTGTTATTATAATAATTACAGTATTGTTGTTAGAATTAATTTTATAATAATAATTTTAAAAGCAAACAGCGCTACATGTAGTACTTTTTATACAGTATGTATTTATTAGGCTTGAGTTAATTTTATGGGTAGTTTTGGAACAAGGTACTGTACAGTACCACACTTCCATAGTGGGTGATAACTATGTATACATACCAACTTTACTGGTGGCTAATTGTGGGTACCTGACTACCAGTTACAGCTCTAATTAGTCTATTCATTTGTAACCCAGTTTATCATTGCATGCTTTTATTTTCATAATTGTCTCCAATAATGAACAGAAAGTTACACTATGGTGACATTAGAGAGATCTTATTCTTTTATAATATACAAGATTCCTTTCTTGTTTTATAGATCTAGCATTGTATGACAAAACAATCAAGTTACTACCTCGATATTCAGAGCTGTTTCTGGCTAGAGCAGGAGGTGCGGATACAAATGATCCAATGGAGGACTGGTGAATTCAAATTACCATTATGACAAGGATGTTGGGCTGTAATTCTCCAGTCTCTCAATTCCATTCTAACCTGATTTAATAAAGTACTGTCATAAATAGTCACTAATTACTGTTTTATAATCCAAAATAATTCCAGTTCAGTTGCAAGTACAGGACAATATAGGTACAGTAACTATCTACATGTACAGTAACTATCTACATGTACAGTATGACAGTTTGGGACCCAATAGGTCTTAGGTTGATCTTATTATAAATATTACTGCCCAGCACAAAACATGATTGGATAAAAGCCATTGAACACAAGAAAATCCTAGTAGATTAAATATTGTTTCTTATATCTTTATGTTTGAAGGCTTTTATGTTTTTTACATCCTGTGTTTTGTCCTGGGCACTAATATTTATAATAAGATTATTTTCCTCCTGGTCAATCTCTTGACAGGGTCTTAGCTTACTTTGGGACTGTTTGGGTATGTATGGCAAAATGGAGAGTTGAGGAAGTTTGTAAATGTCTGTTAATTTTATGAACCTGTAACAGTCTGACTGCTTGCTGTTCTTTGTAACTGTTGTATTACTGTTAGCAATGAAATGGAAACCATGCTTTGACATCTAAATGTACTACTCTACTATGTATGCACGTACAGTATGTAGAAACCCGAGGACTTACCAGTTTTCTTTGAATTTTGGTATTGTATTGTATCACTACAGAGTAGTTATTTAATAGATAATTACTGAAGCCAATGGCATTATTCAATATATTGCAGCTAGCTGAGGGTACAGCCTGAAGCTGGCTGCAATATATTAATTATATGCTGTTTGGCCAAAGTGATTTCAGGGTGTTTCTATTTATTCAAACGCAACCCCGTGACCATGAATTATTAATGGTTTGAGAAATATTTTTCTTGTCTGTGGCTGCATCTGTTTGCAGTAGCGTTCTCAATCGGTGGTTTGCAATTAATCCCTTGAGATTTGGAAGGCAAAGAAACGGCAGCCATGTTGGAGGAAAACATACTCCAAATACAATAGCTGCTATTGAGATTTTAAAGTTCCTCCAACATGGCCACCATGACGTCAAGTGCAAACCAAGAATACGAGTGATTAGTTTCGGTCCGAGCACAAATCGTCGTCATATTCCAAGCTATACAATTTCGGTAATGTTTAATGGGTCAGGATTTCTTAAATGACTATAACAAGTCTTAAGAGACTTAACCTTTAAAGGAACGTAAGGAATATCCGTGGCAGTAATCTTTGTACTCATTATATTGACAGCGTCTTTGTCCAAAAAGGAATGTACTGACTCAGAAGGAAATAATTAGCACTGTGACAATTAGGGCCAGGCCTACATAATAGTGTCACTTTGTATGGTCTAGTGCTTAACTATTCTCTATATAAGTACACTGCCAGTCAAAAATAACTGCTCAATGTAAGGGAAATATGGAAATGACAATATAAACTAGTATTATGATAGAAAAGCAAAAGCAAGACAAAAAAATAGGCACGCCCAGGCGTGCATGTATCTACTGCGTTTAATGCCTATAGCTACTATGGTAAAAACAATGATGCAACTGTGTACTTGTAACAACCTTGTATTCATAGCTGAACAAGATTCTTGAAAATATTGATGGAATTGTATAGTTGTAACAACCTTGTATTCAGATCTAGAGCTAAACAAGACTTTTGACAAAATTGTGTACTGTACACTGTATGCTCACAGGCCATGCTGTATTTTAACTTTGATAAAGAACTCAGTTAACTCAGACTCTCAGAGTAAAGCCAGCAAGGCACAGAAGGCTAAGTGCTAACAACTCTACTCATATCTGGTATGAGTTCCAAGCCCGGACAGGTGCATGGTCACCCATTCCGACTAACTCAATCCAAATGGGCTTTACTCCGGTCCTCAGTGGTGAGAGGCAGTGCACTAATAGCTTGACTATTAAAGCTATGGTACTAAAAGCTATAGTCATAAAGTATGGTAGTAAAGCTTTAAGTAACTAGGTCAATCAAATTAACATAACTATATAACAACTCACAAAATTTGACTTAATTGACTAATTTAAGACAGTATTTAAATATTTTCGTTACAACAATTTGTCAAACAATAATGCAATCTAGTTAGAAGGTAAAGAAAACCGCTTGAGATAACAAGCATCTCGAGTATTACTGCTGTAAAATTTAATAGTGAATGAAAAAGATGTCCAGCAAATAAATTGTCATCAAAATTATAAGAGCAACCATACATTAATTGTTCTTCAAGACATATGCATGCCATACAGTAAAAGGTACAATAAATGTTTGCACATTCATAACACAGATTTTGTATGAGCAGCATACAATTTTACTCCAGTAATACTGTATATAGACTTGCCAGTTCACGCTCTCAACATAGCCTGTCACTGACATTTGACTATTTGTCATCTACATCGACAGTATGTTATTTAATAGCATATTTCGCTCGTGGACTACCATAGGTTTTGGGCATTGTTGCCTGACCATGAAGCTACCTTTGTTTTCTTAGAAGAAGGTCATCCATTTCTATTCGGCAACGCACAGTCTTATCAGTTCACGAAGCTCGATCAGACGTGTTGCCCATATACATTGCCTCGTCTGAATGTGAAATCGTCTACGCAACGACTCGATTAATTTGCTTTCAAAAACGTTTATCACCATTCCGACAACAACGTCTAGTGCATCACAATTAAGAATTGTCTACGATTCATACTTAAAATACTTACTAAATTTGTAAAAACTTCCTCTCGTTGAATATCCCGCTCCTTGTCAAATATCTCGCTCCATGCAACCATGCTGTCAACAATGACTTATGTAATACTTGGTGTACAGTAGTTATTTTGGCTTCGGTGGTTTGTCGTGAGTCAATCGTTTAATTCTATGTTTTGATTGCCTCCGAAGGCATTCTTTTGTTAACTTAACTACATTACGACATTATTAACTTAACTATATTTTTTAGGTAACTGATTAAGCAAAGTTCATTGCTAAATAAGAGTTAATTACCGAGAAGGAGGTAACTAACTTTAGCTTAGTTACCTCCTTCTCGGTAATGAACTGATTTAGTTTATTCATGATGCAGACGATATTTGTCGTTATTTACCAAAAAAATAGTATTCTAGACGTAGTTTTAAAGCGATATAGTAGGTCATTTAATATGCAAGGTCAGTAACCTATATATTAACCGCGGCACATGACCCCACATCAAAGATAATTTATGCATGAATAAACTAAAAGCAATTACACACTTCTAACTGTAAATGGCTAAACAAATTGAACTTGAACAGTTCTTTTTGACCGGCAGTGTAATTAGGCTGTTCATATGAGGCGGGCTGGTCCGGTTAAAAGACTATTTAAGTAATGCAGAATGACACAAAATACCAAAATTGCTTTCGTTTTACTGAAGTATAGCACACAGGGTAGTTTAAATCTTTTTTGAAGTCATAGAAAGATTTTAGTGACATAGCCTGGTGACCAGTCGAGCCCGGTGACCCCGATGAACTTAACTCTGAAGATGATTATTAACGCGTAAGCAAGGAAACGTTAGTTAAATTTCATATTAAAATTATTGATTTGTCGGCTGTTTACCCAAACATTTGCCAACCCAAATGGTCAATGCATGTCAACCCAAATGGTCATTGCCAACCCAAATGGTCGATGTTAGTAGTGGAGAAAGGCCGATCCCAGCGATTTTTGCGTTTTGCCAAAATTCCCACTTTTATTTTGGGTCCGCCGTGAGGCCACCCTTGCATTACCTTTTAATTGCATTTTACTTAATCTTTTCAAATCTTTTCGAAACTTTGGATTGCCTGCCGTACGACCTTGGTTTTGCCATATTATATTCGATAACTCACAACCGACCTTTTTTGCGACTACGGTTTTTTACGCAAAGATTTTGGTTCAGTTATTATCGAATATAAATTATCTTCATGTCTTAGGTATCTTAGGTATTTGCATTATCTAAATTTATTCCGCCATTTTTGTTTTACTTTACTCCTCCTTTACTTCGTTCCGGTTTACTTTGTTCCGGTTCGCCAATGTCCAATCGCCAGTGTCCGAATTCCGTCTTCTAAAATTATTCTCTTGTCATCGTTTGCTGAAAGAGCAACTTTGTTGATAATAGTATAAATAAAAAATGAGTATACATTATGGTTATGAAACATGCTGCTGTAAACATAAGTTAGCATTACCAGATCAAAAGTACAAAACTGTTTTTGATGTTAACATGTTGAAAGCAGTAAAATCCGGCCAAGCTGATAAAGGAGTTAGAGTTGGAAGAGTGCAAGACAACGAATATTCACTTTTTCAGAGTGAATATAGGAGAGGACCAATACCCGGATTAGATTTTATACAAAATACCAGAAAGTGTTTTATGATATTTAAATGTCCGGAAATGGTTAGTATTAATGTTTCAGTTTTTATCGTGGTGCGTGTTATTGGCGACACCAACAATTCCGGTTTGTGGGCATACATTGTTGGCAACGATAATGGTGGATTTGATAAATTCATTGGATATAAAACTGGAACGACAAACCAGCTTTCGTATGGAGGAGGTTTTCCAACAAAGGAATACAACTGTACAATTCAAAGTGATGTTAGCATTTTTGAAAAACATATAATTTCATGTCATTGGTTATTAAGCGGAAGCTGTTTGTATGTAAATGGGATTAAGTCAGTGGATTCAGATTTTTTTGCAAATCCTAAAACTATTGGTGAAACATGTAGTACAATATTTGTAAACGATAGATTTACAGGAACAACGGGACCACTATCAAGACCTTTTACGGGAGAGATTTACGATATTAAGGTAATTAGCGGATTTTTGGAAACAGATGATATAGTTGACATAAACAAAAAAATAATGGATGAACATAAAATTAAGGATGGTACCTTAGCTTAAAAAGGGACACATTTAAGGGGACATTTTAAGGATATAAGTGCAGCAAAAAAAAGATAACCCCTATAGCATATAATAAAGGAGTAGTAATGGAAGAGAGAAAAGAAAAATTAAAACCAACATTGGAACTACAAGAAAAAGAGAGATTAAAAAAAGCTAAACAAAGAGCCGTTAAAAAAGCAACACAACCTGAAAAACCAAAACCAACGTTGGAGGAACAAAGAAACAAAGAAAAACTTAAAAAACGCCGTCAGCGATTAGCTAAAAAACTTTTGGTACCAGTTAAAAATGAAGAAAAAAATGAAGAAAAAACAATACCAAAAAACCATTGTTCTCACAAACTAACGCGAGGAAAGCGTATTGGCGAACCTTGTGGAAGAAGATGTCAGGACACGTTTTGTGGTTATCACAAAACACCACACAAACTATGTTCAGCCCAGCTGGGGGTGTGCAAAGTAAATTATGTTGCTCTTAGTAGAGCAAGGGTGGTACGTAAAGGAAGATGCAAAGGAAAATGTAAAAGTACATGTAATGGTAAATGCAAAGTTATAGCAGCTCGCAAGGAAAGACCAAAGCCTAAAAAAGAAGGTGAATGTATGAGAAGGTGTTATGCAGGTGATCAACAATGCACAAGTCACAAACCAAAGACCTACAGCTTTTTTTCCAAACCTGTTATATATCCAATTAGCTATAAAAAAAAATACGACAACCAAAAACCTTCTCCCATTACAGAAGATCAAAAAAGAAATATACTTAAACTTAAAGAACAATGGGATGAGCTAAAAGACAAAAAAAGTACTAGCAAAAGAGCTTTAGGATTAGCTAAGAAATACCACCAAGATTATCAAGCTTTTCCATCAAGATACATTCTTTCCAAATATGACAAAGGCGATGAAAAGGAGGTAAACCTGGTTCCCTTGATGCAAAAGGTGCCGGTGTTTCTTACAGAAAGAAAATACAAAAAACATTTAGAAGAAGAAGAAAAAAAAGTGGATGCGATGAAAAGGGAAGACCTAAGATATCAACGAAGAAAAAGACATATTACCGAACACGAATACAAAAGTAGGTTAGAAGAAATTAAACAAAACCGGATTGACGAAAAGCAAAAAATTATAGACGAGGAAGACGCAGCAAGACAAAAAATTATAGACGAACAAGAAGCAGCAAGACAAAAAATTATAAAAGAAAAAGAAGAAGCAGCGCGAAAAGAACGAATGGAAAAAGAAAAAACTATTAACATAAAAAGCGTGAAAAAGAAAAAACCTTCAAAGCCAAAAAAATCAACGTTTGATCCAAATTCAGTTGAAAACAAAAACTTAATTAAAATAATTAAAAAAATATTGAAACAGTAACACTATAATAAAAGAGATATGTACAAGGATTTGAAATTTTATTTAACTCAACTTAAACCAACTCGTGCAGCCATGTTTTCAGATTCCTGGTGGACAATAGGTTGTGTTATATACAACTGCACAAATGGAACTGAAGAAGGTCATAATATTTGGCTTGAATTTTGCAAACAAGATAAAAATTATAATGAAAATATTTGTAACAAAAAATGGGTTTCATTTAAAAAGTATGTTAAATTTTATGCGATAAGAAAACTTGTTCCAATGGTTTACGAAGATGGAGGAACAACATACAACCCAACACCAGATCTTGTGATTGAAAATAAGGACGTGAGAAAATTTGTATATGAGATTATTATTCCAAAACTTTCAATCAGAAGAATGAGAAATAGAGAAGCTCTTAACAATTTGTGTTCAGCCATTTACACAATGTCAAACGGAGAAGACAAGGAAGATATGTTGGTTATTGCAAAAAGAATTAAAGACAGGCATTTGAACAACGTTTTTAAACAATTTTGGGAAAACAAATGTTTTAGATATACTTGTGGAATTAACAATATAATTGGATGGTTTAATAGCGATGAAAAGGAGAAATCAAATCCAAAAGCAGTTAAGGTTTGCGGTTATTTTAACAACGATCCACTTTGGCTTGGAAAAACATCTTCCCATTTAAAATGTTTTGATAATTTAGGATATAAACCCAGATATTTTAAAAAACTAAGCGTAGCTGAGACAAGGCAGTTGAACGATGTTGCAAAGAGAAGAGAACGTTACTACGAACTAGCAGCTTTAAAAAGTGATATTGAGGAATCAAAAATGTTTCTTAAAAAAGAGTAATAAAAGAAATATGTTAGTTAATGAAACAAATTTTAATTTTGTAACAAAATGTGAATTTAGAAGCAAAGTTTGGTTTGATATTGGAAAACTTATTTACAAACTTTCAGAAGGAAGTAATAAAGGTTATAGACTTTGGCTAATGTACAGCAAAATGGATTTTGAAAATTTTGATGAATACTACTGCAAAGAATACTGGGAATATTTGGTTGATTATGCTTATGGTTAAATGTTTTAAATTTCTAAGAAAAAATCTTAGAAATTGTTTTTTTATGCAGAAAAAAAATACTATAATAAAAGGGAGAGATGATTAATTATTTTGAATACGAACATGAATACGACGAAGACTTTTCAGAAGAAGACGAAGAGCCACAAGATTGTAATGTTTTTGTAGAAAGAGAGGATATCATATACCGGTTTGAAAACCAAATACAAATGGCTGAAATGTTTGGTGATTTACCAAGATGGGATTCCTTGGAAGAAATATATGTTGTTTACCAGGAGGATGACGAAGATGACGAAGATGAGTCGGAATTAAATGATGATACAAAAGTTTTACCAGAAAGCTGCTCTACTATTAGTGAACTTTAATTAAAATTTTTTATAAATTTCTAAGATTTTTTCTTAGAAATTTTTTTGCATTACCGGTTTTATAACATTTTATGCAACAACCATCCACCACCTCCTCCCATTAATCCCATGGAAACAATTTGATACATTTTCATTTCATCGGAAGGTTGGTAGAAATCTTCTAAGACTGGAGGTGAAATTTCATGTTCTTGTAGTATTTTTTTGAGTTCTCCGAATGCTTTGTCGGTGTCTTTCATATCACTTTTTGCTTCGTAGATTTCTTCTCTTAGTTTTTTTTCTTTGTCTTTTCGGATGGTTTCTTTTTCGTAAAATTTTTCTTTGGCAGCAGTAAGTTTTTCTGTTGCAAGATTATGTCTTTTGGTTTCTTCTTGATAGTCTGTTTTGTTAAATGTTGAAAAAAGATAGCCAGCACCTGCAAATGCAACTGCATTAAACAATCCTCCTATAACCATTGATGCCATGTTTTATTTAGGTCTTTAATTCTTTGGGTATGTACCCAGCAGATTGGATTTTTTTAACTAGGAAACTTCCTACCGCAACGGCAACAGCTAATTTTGCGGTTTCTTTGAGACTTGATGGCGCAGCCAGTGATCGCCCGGTTAAATCCTTTGTAGTTAGACTTACGACAACAGCTCCTGCTGTAACTAGTGCAGCATTGTATAAATCTTGAATAACTTCGTTTTTAGTTACGGTCATTTATTAGTGTATTTTTTAGAAAGTTATGGAAAGTTCTAGTTCTGATGTGTCATCGGATAACATACCAGCTTTTTGAGTAAAGGATACGCAAAACATAACAAATTGCGAGAAATCAGTTGTTTTTAGAATCTCAGAGAATGAATAGGTTTTGTTTAGAATGAACATGTTATACATATTTCCAGTTTTTGGAGCCTTAAACGGACCAATACTTATTTTGTCAATAGGAAAATAGGAGAAGTTTCCTTTTTTACTTAAAAATTCAAAGGTGTATTCTATAATAACATCATCATCCATGTTAAACCCTCTTGATGTAGAAAATGAGTGGGTTAAAAAAGTAATTGTAGAATTTGAATTTAGACCATGCGTAGGAATATATTTGTAGCCACCGGAACTAGGTCTTGTTGGGTAAACAGATGTGTCGAATAAGTTTTTTGGATAGTTTAACGCGTATTGAACAGTTTTTTCGTTGTTTACAACTTGAGATGAATAGCCATAGTTTAATGCCATTTATTTTATCATTATTTCTAATAGTATATCACCAATCTCGTGACTTGACGAAAACTTTAGTTCGCTATAGATACCATTATCTACACTGTAAAATTGGGAGTGTCAACCCAACACCAAAAATGGTGTAAATCGTTGCAGCTGTGGAGACACCAAACGAGTGTATATTTACACTAACAATGGTGTAAAGGCTAACACAACAAGGGTGTAAGGTAACACCATGAACAGTGTAAAATTGCACCAAAAGTGTTTTTTTACACCATATTAGTGTAAAATTGCTTGCAGCTGTGGGGACACCAACTCAGTGTAAATTTACACTGTAAGTGTAAAATTACACAAAAAGTGTTTATTTACACCACATTAGTGTAAAATTGCTTGCAGCTGTGGGGACACCAACTCAGTGTAAATTTACACTGTAAGTGTAAAATCACACCGAAAGTGTTCTTTTTACACCATATTGGTGTAAAATTCCTTGCAGCTGTGGGGACACCAACTCACGTAAATTTACACTGTAAGTGTAATAAGTCACACACTGAAAATGTTCTTTTTTACACCATTATTGGTGTAAAATAGCTTGCACACCAACTAGTGTAAATCAACACTGTGCTCCTTTCTACACCAAGACTGCGTTGCCAAAAGAATTGGAATTGAACTGAAAGTAAACATTTTGTAAGACTGTGTGAAATAACCCTTATGAAAAAATCCTATAGGAATTCCTATAGGAATTTCTATAAGATTTTAGCCCAATTTCCTATAGTTAATTCCTATAGGAATTCCTATTGAATCCTATAGGAATTCCTATTGAATCCTATAGGAATTCCTATAGAATCCTATAGGAATTTCCTTTGAATCCTATAGGAATTCCTATAGGATTTCCCATTAAATCCTATGGATTTCCTATTGAGCAAATCCTATGGAAATTCGTCAGTGAGAAAAACAAAGCAAGTTCTCCTTACGAAAATATCCAATAGAATATTCCATAAAAAAATTATATAGAATATTCTATTGGATTCTCTATGGAATATTCTATAGGATATGGTATAAGATGTAATAGAAAATGCTTTAGATATTCTATAAGCTATCTTACAAGATATACATAGAACAGTCTTTGGAATTCTACACGATACTCCACAAAACATTTTTATCAATAGTTACGCAGTACAATATTCTACATTAACACACCTTTTTTGTCCAAATATTAACACATCTTATTTAATTAGGTTTTCTAACACACCTTAACTCCTTAAGTGTTGAAAGGCACACCTTATGGTATGTTAAAAAAACACATCTAGTAAGGTTTTTTTTTTGGCCTGTCTAAATTTTGACACACGCTAAGTTGTGTTTTGTGAAAAGGTGTGTTATTTCACACACCTTGGTCAGTTTTTCAATGTTAAGATGTGTTATATATAGGTGTGTTAATAAAAAGGTGGTGTTATGCAACATGCCCTGATGTGTGTTATCTTACACATGTTAGGTGTGCATAATAACACACCCTGAAACATGTCATTCAGCACATCAATGACCAAGAGAAAATAAACATTTTTTAAAAGCATTTAACATTAATGTCAACATATTCAATATATTTTAACACATATTAAAAACTGTGAGGGTTTACATCAGGATGACATTAAAGTATACACTTACTGTACTATATAATAAATACTAGTTATATACATGGTATATGGGGAGATTGTCATAAGCAAACCATTTTTGGCAGTTCAAATTTCCAAATATTAACTAAGCTAAAAATCCTAGACTAACCATGTTACATGTATGTGGTTCTGCATCTATATCCAAAATACATCATTCAGCATTTAGGTATAGGATACTACATTACAAATTTTAGAATGTTGGTATTTTTCAAAGTGTACTTAACAATCCAATCAGCAACGACACAAGGGAGCATCAGTGTAATCATCTTGGAGATCAACAATCCTTTTCTTTCGTTGAGAAGTTGGCTTTCGCATCATCACTCAATGTGTACCAGTCCAGTCCTGTAGATGAGAAAATTAAGTTCAACAATTTGTTAACTAATATTTAATTAATTCAAATATTTAAAGGTATACATTAACCACTTTGCAACAAAACTCAAAATTTCAATTTATAAGCTAAAATTTTGATTTTGTTGTGATTTTTCTTTGTTTAAATAGTCAATCCATTTAACCCATTGATGCCTACAATAGGGTGTCCCTGAGGAATTATCTGCTGATAAACATAGTAAAACAATAAAGGGGACAATTATTGGCTGGCTCAGGCAGGAATGGGTAATAATTATTTGACTCAATACCATTGCTACCTCCCCTTTAGAGAGTAAAATCATGTGGAGTGTAAATTAATGTCAATACATGTATTAAACATATACAAAGTATATTTAGGACTTAATCTTCCATCATATACTGTATCACAAATGGGCTCTCAGTAATGACCTACTAACTAGCTGACTAGCTTCCCAGGGTCAAGAGTAAGATTCCCTCCCAAGGTCACATTCCTCCAAAGTACAAGATTGCAGTTACCGAACAAACAATTTTGGACAGAAAATTCTACTTTCCTAGCAGAATTCTTATAATTTTGAAGACAATTAGAATATAGGGATGTTCAGTAAGGTATAAGGAATATGCAGTATCTGTATATCACTAAAATTATACCAAATGAATATTATTAGTATTATATCAGTTTGTCTTATTAATCAAACTGTTCAACTTTCTAAAATAATCCAGATGTGTGATCTGTGTTTTTAGCATGCATGCATATATATATATGTAACAGAAACTTACTAGTGTACTATTGCAAATGCTGTCCACTCTCGTCAACTATTCACTCAGAAATTTTGAGCCCATAATTTAATTGTTAAATATATATATATATTTATATATATATATACTGTAGAAGATGTTGTAAAAACCTTTGGCAGAGTGCTCGATGGGAATCCAGAGCATATTATAGTTAAAGTTCAAAGACGACTGAACAGGCTTGATTAGACATTTTTATTACTATTTAGTTTCGTGCCACAAATATTGTGCGGTAACTCTTCAGATAAAATGGTTCTAATCAAACCTGTTGAGTCTTTTGAACTTTAACTATATATATATATATATATATATATATATATATATAAAAGACATACAGTTAGACCAATATATGACCTGTAATTAGTACTTTGAGATATCAACATAGGAATAGATCATTATGTCATTACTCAATAAATAAACTACTAGTATATGAATTAAGGTTATTTAAGGATTTTACTTACCAAATATAAACAGCAAGTTGAATTAAATGGTTGAACACAACTGAACAAGGTAACTCTACCCTATGCACTAGAAAACAAGAGAAAATAATATAATGAAATGAATAAACAAACAAACAAACACACACAACACACCACACACACACACACACACACACCACACACAAAACATACTGTTAGTCTGTTAACAACAATTTGATATTTCATAATGATGATGAATTCTGCCAGTGATTCAGTCAAAATACGCTAATCCACAAATAATAACTTTTACCTCAAAATCTGAATGCTTTAGTTTTACATAAGATAATCCTTATCATGAAAGCAACGGTGGCTAAAGAATGGCAAAAAAGGTAGAATGATTTGAGAGTTTGTTAGGAACCACAATTGACTAAAATTGAGAAGAGAGATTCCAACCGCCATGTTCAAAACTAGATGATGACTTATAATACCAAACATTGACTTCAACTACACTAACTTCAGTAAAATGGTTTGTATTGGACAATCAATCAAACAGGAAATTTGACGAGAGCCAAAGAAAATTTCACAATTCCAATAAGGAGGACAATAGAAAACAAACGATAAATACTCAATCTCTTACCTTGCTCGTAGCTCGTGCGAGAGAAGCTTCTAGGACTTTCTTGGTTCAACTGGATTTTCATGGCTTTTAGTTAAATCTTTCCGTAAGAACATGTTACTTCGGTGAGGACTGTCTGCCTGATCTCTTCGCAAAAGTCTTTTATTACCAAAAGTTTCCATAGCTTGAATCTCAAAAGCCAAAAACACCAATACACCATCACAAATTAATTTCAAACGTGGCGCGCTGAGATGAGAAATCGAAAATGAAATGACGCTATCCCAAGTATCAATGCGCGCTCGCTATCTGCGCGGTTTCGTGGCTGCATGCGCCTGGGTACGGACACTGGCCCACTGGCCAGACGGAGCCTCTGCACCAGGTTGCTGCACTGGTGACTGCGCTGTTTAGCCAGAAGTTTTATTACCTGTAGCTTTCTTTCGGAATTCTGATATGCTATTTCTGTTTCAAAATTACACTCACATATTAATTCCGGAATTATGGCAATGGTCTGATACTGCGGAATGCGGTTGAAGAACCGAACTAATGGCAATTTTTATCTTGATATGGAATTTCAGGTGTGTCTCAACTGCTTTTTGTATGGAAATAAAATTATTTTAGACCAACGACCAAAATGTTTGCTAATAAATATTTATTTTGTAATTTTGGCCACAAATTTTAATTCCTATAGGAAGCGTATTTTCCTATAGGAATTCCTATCAAATTCCTATAGGAAAATTTATTCCTATAGGATCCTATAGGAATTCCTATTCAAATTCCTATAGGATTTTTTCGTAAGGGAATTTAATACATAATTTAATACTTAAAAATAATTACATTGTAGAATACAAAATAATAAGTAAGAATGAACATAATATTGACGGCGTTTCCTAACTTAAACGCTTGCCAATTCTGATACAAGCATCAACACTCTTGTTGGCACCTTCTGTGTATCATAGACATTTAAAATGTTTCTTTGTAAAAAGACAAATGTGTTTAAACAATCCTTCGGATATTGAAGATTACAAACATAATAGGTAAGCATAAGTGCTCTCACTGCCTCAAATTAGTCCACCATTAATTATTCCTCTATTAAATTTGCAAAGAAATATTACAAAAATATTGCAATTGATGTTTTCATATATGTCAGGTATAGTATGGGACCTTAAAAATATTTTCCATTAAACGCAAAACCGTGCTGAAAGTTCGGCTTAACGCTTCCTGGTGTTGATTTACACCAAAACAGTGTGAAATATTGACTTGTTGTGTTACACCAAACATGTGTCTTTCTACACTTATCCAAGTGTAAACTTACACTGACCTAGTGTTAGACTACCACTTTATAGTGTAAATTTACACGATCATAGTGTTAAATGAGTTATGTCCTGATTTACACCAAACAAGTGTTGTGGCTACACGTGTCAAGTGTACAAATACACATAATGCGTGTAAATTAACACTAAAAAAGTGTAAGTTGTCATTTTACACCAATTTGGTGTAATTTAACACCTATCAAGTGTTGGCTGAACACTGCCAAATTTACAGTGTAGTTCAGTTTCACTATTAATATTATCATAGTGTGTAACAGTACCCTTTAGTGACTGAGTTGTTGTAATTGGTAATATTGTGATGCTATCATTGCGTCGACCTTGAAATGATGTTGTTGTTTTGTTAACTGCGTTACACTTGATATCAAAGTACTTTAGCCCTAGGTTGACGTTAACAGATGTGTTTGAGGTCCAACTGCTTCCTTTTGGAATAATCATTCGTGTTTGGGAAAATCCAAGTATTGGAGCCAGTTTTTCTAGAGAAAGGATTTCTGTTGGTGTAATTTTAATTTTTTGTGAATAGTGTACTAGCTCTGCTTTTGCATTTACTTCTTTTAGTTTTTCAACAATCATATTGGCAGTCCAATATCCTGTTTTAAACCATAGTTTTTTGGAACCATTTACGATAAAAATAGGATCCGTTATATTGTTAAAATCCCAGAACACACTTGCACTTTTTACGGTTATTGTATTGTTTTCAATAACCAAAGGTTCATCAAATTTAACAATGGTTTCATTGTTTTTTTCCATAAATACTCTTAGAAGTCTCATTTATTTTGTCAGAAAAAATCATATGTTAAAAAACATATGATTTTGTATCAGCTGCAAAGCGAAGACGCTTGCGTCGACTATTTGTAGTTCGGTTTATAATTCATTGTCACTGACCACTATTTCGTGGTTGTAAGGATGTATTAGATTAATTTCAAGATAACTATATTTTTTTTCTTTTAATGTTTCTTTAATTTTTTTTTCTTGCTCCTTACTAATGTCTAAATAGTCATCCAGTATAACTTGCATATCTTTTTTGTTTGGATTGTAAAAAGACACCAGTTTGGAGATATTTTCTCGGAATGGTTTGGCTATTGAAGTTAGTTGTTGTGTTATTACTATTGTATTAATATCCATATGCCTTGCACCAAATCCAAGTTTTACCAACTCACTGGTTCGGTTTTTTACGATGCACAATCATCCAAAATAATTAGGGAAGGACTTCCCTTACAATAGTTAACAACAAATTTTAAAAGATCATCTGTTTGATCTTGGTCACACGGAAATACGAAGAAATTTGGATCATTTAAATGAATCCAGTTTAAATATGTTTTGTTCCACTCAAACGTTGGACAAATTAAGAATATATTTTCAAATTTTTTTTTATGTTTTTCTTCTAGCATTTTTAGTAGGTAATAAGTTTTACCACATCCAGTCATTCCAACTATTATCATGTTAAAAGGAGTCATTTATCTACGCACTTACTAGTAATTCTAGTAATTTACTCCTCGGAATTCACCTGCTTGTACTTTTAAAATTCCATCTGAAAGTACAAAGGTATGACAATTGTAGTTTACTGTTGTTACCTTTTTGGTAATTTCAAGCATAATGCCGGATTGCGTTGATTGAAGTTTTAATCCATGTCCATATAGATCACTGTCATTAATAGTTCTGAGGTCAATTACTAGAGCGAACTTGTCGCCTGTGTAAAAGCTGCTTGCGGAAACGGCTTTGGTATCTTGACCGAAAAGTCTTTCTGCCTCTTCAAATAGTCTTCGCTTGATTAATCCCTGTGAGTAAACACTATCGGGATTGCTTTCAACAGTTACTTTAACTTTTTCGATGTTTGGGAAAACAAACTCTTCTGACCCTCCACGAGTTTTCTTTGTGAACAGCATTACAATAGCTTTCATACTTTTTCGTGGTAAATTAATGGTTTCGTTAACAAGTGTGGTTGACTTGTCCCAATTAGTTGTTTTGAAAAGGGTAGCGTGTTCAAAGCAAAGTGATCTTCCAGCGTTGTAACCACTTTCAACTTCGCGCACCAAATCAGCATTAAAAATGGATTCGTATTCCAGCTCTATGTTTTCTAAGCTGTAACCATCAACAGATTGGCTACTCTGAGCTTGCATAATTTCTGAAGCCTGGGGGAGTGTAATAATATACTGTAAATCATTTGCCATGTTGTAAGGAGCATACAAACCATGATCCATTAGAATCTTTCCTAACTGAATTCTTTGTTTTGTTCCATATACTGCGGCATATGCATCTGATGAAGCGTCATCAGATTTTGAGATAACTTTACGTTGGTTATCACTTGCAATGCCATCTTCCAGCATATCTGCACGAACATCGCTGTCTAACCATAGATCTTCGTAAGTTCTGAGTAAGCTTTCTCCTGAGTTGTCATAGATAATTTCACCTGCAAATTTTACTTTTAGTTGCTTTTGTAGTTGCTTTGCAAGGTTGTTGTTAAACCATGATTTGGTGTTTGCATTTTTGAAGTCAAAAACCAGAAACATTTTGTCTGGAACAAGCGTTGTACCAGGTTTAAGTTTAGGGATTTGAATATAAATTTCTTCACCAGGATTGGCTTTGTTTGGATTAAATGTTATTACATGTCTTGTTCGTTCGCCGGTTATTTCACTTTTTTGTAATCGTTTATAACCGGGTTTTAACTTAGTTTGTCTTTCCTTATTCATTTATTAGTATAAAAAAAAACTTCAAATAAAAAAAAGTTTTAAATTCATATTCTAAAAAAGAATATGAAATTTTATATTAAAAAATTTAAATATCATCGTTGTCAAGATTGTTAAATTTTACTTTTGCAGGAGATTGTTTTGAAGAAGATTGGTTGTTAGGTTTTTCTTCCACTTTACTTATGTTTTGGTTGTCTTGTTTAAATCTTCGCCAAGCGATGTATGTTCCTATTACACCAGTTAAAGCTCCAACTATAGTTAAGGATGTTGAAATATCTGGTAGTTGTAAACTTTCTTCTTCTTCACGTTGATTTTGCAAAAGAGCTTCCTTTTTTCTTGCTTTTGCGTTTTTACTCATTTCAGCTAGCCGATAACCCTGCGCCACTCTTTTTGGATTTTTTACTTTTTCCTTTGGTTCAGGTTTTGTAATAGTTTGTTGTTCTTTTTCACTCATTTATTATACGTTAATTTGCTATTTTTGTTATAATTTTGCTATAATTTGTTTAAAACATATGTAACAGCTAGTTATTCAGCTAGCTATTTTTTGTTATATTTTGTTTAAAACATATGTAACAGCTAGCTATACAGCTAGTTATACAGCTAGTTATACAGCTAGCTATTTTTTGCTATAATTTGTTTAAAAACGTGCAACAGCTAGCTATACAGCTAGTTATACAGCTAGCTATTCCGTTGTATAATAAAATGTATGACTGTGATAATTGTAATCATAAAAAAGAAGAACTAGATGGAGTATTTTTTTGTGTTAAATGTGGTGAAGTCCTTGAACAGGACTACACGTACTGCCATTTCGCACCCAAGCAAGTTAAGGAAAAAATTTCCAAAAGAATGAAACATTACAACAAAACAGTAACAAAGATGTTTCCAGATGTTAAAATACCATTTGGAAACTTAATAATGGAGAAATTAGAAAAAAACTTTGTTTTGTTAACAGAAAAAGAAAATATTGGTCCATTTCCAAATATGAAGGTTATTATTCACTTTGTCCTTTATTGTTTAAAAATGTATGATCTTGCTAACACAATCACCTTACCAAAAAGCAAAGCTTCTTTTGATGTTTTAGAAAAACTTGTAAAATACCAGGAAAGTACCAGCGAGTGAAGCTCCAAAAACCAATGGTAACACTAGTTTGGATTCTGATTGGTCAAAACCATTCATATACGTAAATTTGTTTGCGTTAGGTGACTCTATTTGATGTCCTGGCTTGTATTCTAAATGTGGAACTTCTTTTTTCTCTGGAATGTGTTGTAAAACCTTATTAATGTTTTTGTTATTTCCAAACGACATTTTGTTTGTTGCTAATGTTAATATGTTGTTAAATCCACTAATTGGATTAATTAAAATTCTCATATCTGATGGTATTAGAATTAGACCTGGTGAAATTGCAAAGTTTAAAACAACATTAGTACTTTTAATAGCTTTTCTCATGTTTGAAATAGCAACTGTTATATCGTCTTGTACTATTGTATCCTTTATAAGTTTCTTAATTACTTCCTGGGTTTGAGTACTTTTGGCTCCTTGTTCGACAATGCTCCATCTAGTTTTTGCCTGGGCTCCTAATACACAGTAAACATAACTTTCTATTGATTGTTGGAATAATCTTTGACCTAGTTTTGTTAAACCATTTGATGATTTGGGAACATAAAGCAAATAATCGTTATCTCTTTTTGCCGCGCTTCCCATATATTTTTCATATTTTATGTTTGCTCCATAGTTAATGTAGTTATTATGATCCTTTACATATCTCATGTTTTTTTGTAATATAACCGTAGCTATCTTGTTGATCTTTAAATTCTTTAAGTTTCATGGTTGAATTGCTGTATTGCGTTCTCCAATATTCTCTAGCTGGCGTATGTTTTTGCAGTATATTCATATGTTTTCCTGTCATATATTTTTTAAGTTTTGAAGGATCTCTTAAAAATCTTCTTAAATGAAATGCAAAATGGTATTGTGCAATACTTGTAATTATGTTTGAACTAGCTCTTGGAACCTTGTTTGTTAAATGTTTTTCTGAAATTCCACACATATTGGTAATTACATATGTTGCAACTATTGCAGTAAAATAGGGGTTATTAATATAATCTATTTTTTCTTTTACGTTGTATGGTTTTATTTTCGCTAAAGCTAGGGCCCTAGCTTTCTTTTTAGCCTTGGCTTTAGCTTCGGCTTCAGCTTTTTCGTCATCTGACATAAGATTCTCACCATCAATATCTTCATCATCATCAGGAGGAGGGGGTTTAGAATATGTTGTATTCATTTCCTCAAAATGTGTTGTGAACTTAAGTAGGTCAGTTACAAAAATAGACATAGTGTTTAAATCTATTGAGAAATTTTTGTTTAATTCAGGGTCGGGTAAACTTTGGGTAATATTCCACTCTCTTGGCCAGTATAAATACTGCGTCCAATCAGGATTGTTTTTAAAGGCATCCGATGTGATGTTAAGAGTTGAGGAAAAGTCATTTGGTTCTTTAAAAAGCACCTCCCTAGTGTCAACCTTTCCTTTGTTATTAAGCCAAACAGAGAAAATAAACCTGCTTACATCAGCATTTGGATATTTTTCTAAAAACTCATTACGAAGTTTTTCTTTTTCTAAAGGTCCTCCTTTAACCGCACCTTTGTAATCTTTTTCATATAATGCCTTAAGACGTTGTAGTTCTTTTGGCGAGTAAACGTTTGTCATCATTTTATTTATACTAAAATAAAATGACAACTTTAACATTACTCGACCTTGAGTTAAGAAATATATATTACAATCCTGTAACTGGATACCAGAGTGCGGAAAAACTATACCAAAAGGCGGTTGAACAAAATGTAAAAGGCATTTCAAGAAAACTGGTTAAGGAGTGGTTATCATCACAAAGCGTGTACACAATACATAAACCGCTAAAGAAACCACGTAAAACGCAAAGGACTTTTGTTAAAAATTTAGCTGATCAACTCCAAATGGACTTAGTGGATATGGCTAAGTTTAGTTCTGCAAACAAGAAGTTTAACTGGATTTTAACTGGAGTTGAAATTTTAAGTAGATTTGCTTTCACCGTTCCTGTGCACAGAAAAAATACAGAAAGTATGGTAGATGGTGTTGGTAAAATGCTTAATGAATTTAAACATCACTTCCAAAAATATCCTGAGGTTGTACAGTTTGATAATGGCAATGAATTTTACAATGTTGGTGTAAAATCTCTTCTAAAATCTCATAACATAGAGTACTTTTCAACTCTCTCAGAACGAAAAGCAGCTGTTGTAGAAAGATTTAACAGAACTCTTAAAACTAGAATGTGGAAATATTTTACATTCAAACAAACCAAAACCTGGTTAGATGTTTTAGACAAACTAACCAAAAGCTATAACAACACATTTCACTCAACTATTAAAAGAAAACCTAATAGTGTTAACACAAGTAATCAGGGTGAGGTATTCAAAACTTTATATGGTTTACCACCAACAGAATTTCCAAAACCAAAATTTAAGGTTGGCGATCATGTGAGAATATACAAATACAAAAAGAACTTTGCAAAGGGGTATGATCCAAACTTTACAAGTGAAGTTTTTAAAATAACAGCTGTGTTCCGCGGTGATCCGGTAATGTATAATATTGAAGACAAAGATGGAGAAAACATTATTGGAAAGTTTTACGATGAAGAGTTAGTCAAAGTTTTACCATAAGATTTTTAACACAAATAAAATGGAAGGAATTGAATTCGATACATTTGATAAATTTAATGAAGAAGCTGAAAATGAGCGCAATGAAGAAGAAACAAGTTTTATAGATGATTACAACGATTTTGATGAATTTGACGATGATGGATATGATGAGGATATTGATCTGGATGGGAGAACTGATCTAGACCCGTTTGATCCGGATGCATGGTTAAAAAGAGGTGACTTAAATAATGAAGATGATATTGCAACGGAGGAAGACAACACAATACAACAAAGACGTAAGCGATGGGAAACTGCTCAAAGGCGAAGAATAACAAGAGCACGAAAAACATTTTTTCGTAATAGTTTTAACCAAGAAATAGTAATGAAAGACGGCCCTGCTTCAAAAAAGCTAATAGACAAAAGTTTATTTTCCATAAGTAAAAAAACTGGAAAGGTTGATGGAATGCTTTACAACGAAACAAAAGTTGTTGTTAAAAAAGGAAATAACTTTGTTTTAAGCACAAATGAAAAAATTAAAGATGTTGTGCAAGAATATTCTGATCTCATGCAAAAAGCACGTTCTGAGCACAGCAAAACAGCAAATGGCTCCATTGAAGAAATTGTTGGAGATTTACCTGGAACGCCTAGTGTTAACGGAATCAGAGCAAACATCATTGATAGAATTCAAGATGATTTAGAAATTGCTGACAAAACAGTAGATAAAACCCAACTTAACGATGAAGAACTAAGAGAACTTGGCGGAATACTAGCAACAAATAATGTAGAAAATTTAGACGCTGTTGATATTGCGGTTGAGTACTGGAATGACAAAGCAGAAGCTGAAGTCGATCCAAGAAGAAAAGCTGTTTACAAAGATATTTCTGACGTGGCAAAATTAAAAGCAGATGAGATCAGGTTAAAAAATAATCTCAAACCAGTTAGTGAAAAAACGGAAGAAATGATAAAAAATGATGATATAACAAAATTTGAAAAATTTTAAAAATTTGCTAAAAATAACTTAGGAGCACTATCTGCCATAGCTATTTCCATTGCTGGAATTATTACAACAGTAGTTTTAGCTGGAAAAAAAGGTTTAGCAAATGCTGCAAAAGCAACGGGAGAAATAGCAAAAGCATTAGCAAAACTAGCAAAAGCTGCATTACCAGTAATTGCTCCACTAGTAAACCTACTAGCAACAGCACTAACAATGGGAGCTAAAGGTATAGCTTGGTTAGCAAAAAATTTATGGATGTTAGCTGTTGCTTTTGCATACATACTTTACAAAAATAGAAAAAAATTCTACCTTAATAAATGAATTCAGAAGAAACATATAATTTAGAAGAAGATATTCCAGTTAATCCGCAAAATGATAACCTTAGAGATGAGTTAATCCGCTTATCTGCTGCAAAGGAAATCAAATATTCAGAAAAATATATTAAAAAAGCATCTCAAAGTGCCTTAGAAAAAATTAAACAAGATCATCAGCGCGATCAGATGGATAAGGTTAATTCCCAGCTTACAGAAAGTCTTATTACAAAATTTTCAGAATTAATGGAACAACTAAATATGGTTGAAAAAGATGGAAATCTTGATAAGGAATTATCATCAAACAAACTTTTGTATGGTGATGTTAAAGCAATGGTTATGAAAGTTTCGCCATTCATTCCAATGATTGGATTATTGTCTGGTGGATTAATAGTTGCTAAACATATGTGGGACAGCACAAATAAAGACACTCAACAAGATGAATCTAAAGTACAAAGTGATCAGAGTTCTAGTACAAGTGACGATAGTGTCAACACTTCTGATTCCAATAACGGTGGAGCTAATACTGCTTAAATCATTGTTATTATCATAATTTCCCATTTTTTAATAAAATGGGAAACTTAAAAAGCAAACCAAAAGAAAAAATGAACAAACAATATAATATAACAAAAGGATTCCGTTTTGGAATTACTTTTGAAAAAGATTCCTCAACAATAGAGGGAAATATACAAATGGGTTGGTCCAACAAAACAGTTAAGAATTATTCACGAATTTCTGAGAGTACCACTTGTCAATCCCATTTGGAATCTCAACACACCTCTCCCGAACCATGTCATCAATCACCATCAACTCTCCATCAAACTGAGCCGGATCAAAATGAACGCCTCTCATAAACGCTCTAATTTTATTTAGAACTTTTTTATAATTTTTAAAAGCAAACTTATTTCTGTCTGTTGCTTTTGCTAAATTAGCCTTCCTCATATAACCAGCTATCAACAATCCCAATCCAGACATAGAAGCCAGAATAAAAGGGTTAAGTGTAATACATCCTAACACTGTACCACCAGTTCCACCAGAAATTAAAAAAACCTTTAAAAACATAAGAAAAGAATCTAAACGCCTGCTTTTTCTACACATTTTCCCATAACATTTTGCCAATCTATGGTAATGTTTATACATATCTTTAAATCTTTTCAGTTGGTCGTCAGTTAAATCTTTTGAAATATGATTAAAATCAAATACTTCTTGCGTCATTGTTTATTTTATATTTTTTTATAACTAAAAAAAATTTTAGGGGACACATTTAAGGGGGACATTACTCTGTTACAAGTGCAGCAAAAAAAATACAACCCCTATAGCATATAATAAAAGAGTAATGAAGGAAATTAAAAGAAATAAAAACTTAAAAAGGAATGAAGAGAACTTTGAAAAATTATTAATAACAAAACTAAAAAAAATTATTAAAAAAAATTTGCTGAAAGAATTGGAAAAACTAAAAAATTTAAAAAAATCTAAAAAATTTAAAAAACAGTTTTTAGAAAAATTAAAAAAGCAGTACGTAAAAAAACTGAAAAAAATAATTAAAAAATTAATAAAAATAAAGAAAATAAAAAAAATTTAAAAAAATTTAAAAAAAAATTAAAAAAAATTAAAAAAAAAAATTAAAAAAAAATTAAAAAAAAATTTAAAAAATATTAAAAAAAAAAATTAAAAAAAAAAATTAAAAAAAATTAATAAAAAATTAAAAAAAAATTAAAAAAAAATTAATAAAAAATTTAAAAAAAATTAAAAAAAATTAATAAAAAAATTAAAAAAAATTAATAAAAAAAAAAAAAATTAAAAAAAAAAAAAAAAAAAAAAAATAGTATTTAAAGAAAAAAAATAGTATTTAAAGAAAAAAAATATACTATAATAAAAGAATGACAAAGTCTTTTTAATTGGTTAAGTGTATATGTTCAAAATGAATACAAAAACGTTATGTGAACTTCTTAATATCCCAGTTTTTAGAAACCCTTCTTTTGATAAACATAACAAAGACAAAATTAGAAAACCCGTTCAAATCATATTCAAAACCAAGGAAGGAGAAGTCCTTGAATTTCCAAGTATTTACAACACAGCAAAACAACTTAACATTAATCCAAGTTGTATTCCTTTTTACATAAAAAGAGGAACCGAAATTTCATTCAAAGGTAAAAAATATTTTGTTAGTCGAAAAATAAGTATATAAATAAAGAGTATAATTCCACATATCCTAAACAAAAATTTCTTATAAATTTTCACCTTATAAGAAATAGAAAAATTTTTTTTGCGTTATAATAAAAGGGATATGTGGAATACCGGTATAACCAAATATGTTCAAAAACTTGAACAAAAATTAGAAAAGGCAAATCTTAAAGAGCAACAGCTCAAAGAAAAATTTGCTCGTCGTGAAGAAAAACTCAAAGAACTACACAAAGCAAGTCAAGAAAAACTTAAAGAAAAATTCAACCGTCGAGAAGAAAAAACCAAGCAACAACAACAAGAGAAGATGATGAAAATCATAACAAAGGAAAAAAAGAAGATGGCTAAAATCCAAGAAAAAAATTTAGAGCGAAAACATCGCAAAATGATGAGATCGTGGAGAAATGAAATGAAACAAGAAAATCGGCGACAATTCTACGAAGAAGAAGGATCCAACTGGAAAGGAAGCAAAAAACTTGGAACCGTGCGAGAAAGGCTTAACATCAAGCTGCGAGGTGTCTTTAACAGCAGCTTAAGAATACAACGATTGCTAAACAATCTACAGCCAACTCACATCGCAGGAGCTATCAACGACAGAATTCAAAAGTATACATTTGATGGGAGTGAAGTTAAAGATCCAAGATTTTTTCTAACTCATACAACTCCTCCTGTAGAACAGCTCATTAACTCAACAAACAGTCGAGGAAAAAAAGTATCCTGTTGTCTCACAATCTCAATGAGAAGGTACGATTCAGAAGAAGGAGTAAACAAAGTTAAAATCTTTCACTTTCAAAGTGGGACCTACTCTATGATTACTAAGGAGGATGTATCAACAAGTTATGTCATGATGAAAGAAAAAATGTTAGAATCAATGGCAGAACATCAAAAGGATGGAAGTGGCAGGGGCGGATCTAGGGGTCGTCAAACCAGTCACGCGACTAACGTAAAAATTGCGGAGTTAAATAGTTAATTAATTAAAATTCGAATGATAGTCCTGTTATGATGAGTTATCTATTTTCAAATTTCAAGCAGCGGCAGGCACCATTGTAGTCCAGTTATCAAGTTTCATGCTGCGGCTGAGTTTCTGTAAAGTAATATTATCAAGTCAACGGCTTTTTTTTTCTTTTTTTTTGGGGGGGGGGCATTATTATGATGAATAATACAACCCCCAAGTGGTTGGTCAATTCATTCAGTAGATCATCTCAGGGTTACAATCACCAGTTACAATCCCTTAAGAGGAGGGAAACATTCAGCTATACCAAAGTCCATTCAAAAGAAGGGTGCAATCATCAACATGAAAAACAATGATGATTTGTGTTTTAAATATGCAGTAACAAGAGCACTACATCCAGTCGAAAGAGATGGTGAAAATGTTACTAAAATTTTAAAACTTCAAATGGAAAAATATAATTGGACTGGAATAACATTCCCAACTAAACTCAATGAAATCACCAAATTTGAGAAAAACAACAACATTGCCATTAATGTCATTGGAACCGAACAAGTTAAAGGAAAAGATGTATTAATCCCTCTAAGAGCAAGCAAACTTAGAAATACAAAGCTTATATCCCTATTTTTACATAATAAGCATTATAGTGTTGTCAAAAATTTCAACAAACTTGTTGGAGGGCAAATGAGCAATCACCAACATAAAGCCCATGTTTGTGTATATTGTTTCAATCCCTTCAGCTCGGAAGAAATCTTAGAAAAACATCTTGAAATTTGCAGCACATATTTAGAACAACGCGCTGAATATCCAGAAGAAGGTTCTTCAATTGAATTTAAACAATGGCAAAAAACTACAGATGTTCCATTTGTTATCTACGCTGACTTCGAATCCTTCATCGTGCCAATAGATACAGTTCAAAAGGAAGATACTGGTAGTCATACAGCAGCCTACCAACAGCATCAGCCTAGTGGATTTTGGTATACCGTCATATGTAATGATAAAAAATTATATAAGTCAAAAACCATTGTTCACACGGCGAAACATGAAGGAGAAGATATTGGAAAAAAGTTTGTTGAATGTATAGAGGAAGAAATGAAAAACATTTACGAAATAACAAAAGTGAAAGCTCCAATGAATTTAAATGAAATGCAAGAAAAAAGCTATAAACAGACATTAAACTGCTATGTTTGTAAAAAGGAATTAGGTGGGGATAGAGTAAGAGATCACTGTCACTTAACTGGTGATTATAGAGGGGCAGCTCATAACCTATGTAATTTAAGAATGAAAGAACCAAATTTTGTTCCAGTACTTTTCCATAATCTTGAAGGTTACGACTCCCATCTGTTTGTCAAAAGTCTAGGGTTAACAGAAGGATTAGTTGACTGTATTCCCAAAACCGATGAAAAGTATATTAGCTTTTCAAAAGAATTTGTTATGGAAAGTGGAGTTGATAAAAATGGAAAAAAATGGTCAAAAAGCAAAAAGTTGGTTTTTCTAGATTCTCTTAAATTTACATTAAGTTCATTAGATTCCCTGGTTAAAAATCTAAAACCAGATCAGTTTAAAAACATTGAAGAAGGGTTTTTAGAATACTCATCTGAAAAAGTTAATCTCCTAAAGAAAAAAGGGGTTTTTCCTTATGAATTCATGACTGGATTTGACAAGTTAAGTTATCCCAATCTTCCAGCAAAAGAGAAGTTTTACAGCAAGTTGAATGATTCTCATATTAGTGATGCGGATTACGAACACGCGAAAAAAGTTTGGTCAGCCTTTGAATGTAAAACCATGCGAGATTATCATGATCTGTATTTAAAAACAGATGTCCTATTGCTCGCTGATGTAATGGAAAACTTTCGCAAATTATGCAAAAAGACATATGGTTTGGATCCGCTGTGGTATTATACAGCTCCTGGATTAGCTTGGGATGCTGCCCTCAAAATGACGGAAATCAAACTAGATCTCATATCCAATCCAGACATGTATCTCATGATTGAAAAAGGAATCCGAGGAGGAATATCAACAATAACTAAGAGATATGCCAAAGCTAATAATAAGTACATGCCAAATTACAAATTAGATGAATTAAATGTATTTTTAGCATATTTGGATGCCAACAATTTGTATGGTTGGGCAATGAGCAAAAAACTTCCCGTAAGAAATTTCAAATGGATTGAAGAAAAGCATCTTAAAAACTGGGAAACGATGCCATGCATTCTGGAGGTAGATCTAACTTATTCAAAAGAACTTCATGATCTACATAATGAATATCCATTAGCCGCGGAACAAATTGTTGTAAACAAAGTTCCGAAGTTAATTCCAAATTTAAATGATAAGAAAAACTATGTCATTCATCATGAGGCTTTAAAACAATGCGTTAAACTTGGTCTGATAATAACTAAGATCCACCGAGGAATTACTTTCGAGGAAGAAGCCTGGTTAAAACCATACATAGATTTAAATACTGAAATGAGAACAAAAGCCACATCAGATTTTGAAAAAGATTTCTTTAAACTGATGAACAACTCGGTATTTGGAAAAACAATGGAGAATGTTAGGAATAGAGTGGATGTGAGATTAGTCACAAGTGAGAAACAACTTGAAAAATTGGCAAGAAAATGTAATTATGATAGACCAGTTATCTTCACTGAAAATTTAGTTGCAGTTCATATGAAAAAGACGGTTGTTAAACTCAACAAACCAATCTATCTTGGAATGAGTATTCTAGACATAAGTAAGACCCTGATGTATGATTTCCACTACAACTACATCAAGTCAAAATATGGTGAAAAAGCAAGCTTGTTATTTACAGACACGGATTCATTATGTTATGAGATCAAAACGGAAAATCTCTACAAAAGAGGAAAAGAAATGTAAGGGTATTAAGAAAGCAGTCGTAAAAAATGAGATCACATTTCAAAATTATAAGGAATGCTTATTTTCGGGAAATCATTTAATGAAAGGTATGAATACATTCCGAAGTCGAATGCATGAGGTTTATACCGAACATATAAACAAAGTTGCTCTTTCAGCAAACGATGACAAGAGAATAATTTTAGAAGACGGAATTCGGACACTGGCGATTGGACATTGGCGAACCGGAACAAAGTAAACCGGAACGAAGTAAAGGAGGAGTAAAGTAAAACAAAAATGGCGGAATAAATTTAGATAATGCAAATACCTAAGATACCTAAGACATGAAGATAATTTATATTCGATAATAACTGAACCAAAATCTTTGCGTAAAAAACCGTAGTCGCAAAAAAGGTCGGTTGTGAGTTATCGAATATAATATGGCAAAACCAAGGTCGTACGGCAGGCAATCCAAAGTTTCGAAAAGATTTGAAAAGATTAAGTAAAATGCAATTAAAAGGTAATGCAAGGGTGGCCTCACGGCGGACCCAAAATAAAAGTGGGAATTTTGGCAAAACGCAAAAATCGCTGGGATCGGCCTTTCTCCACTGATGTTAACCCAAATGGTCATTGCCAACACATACAGTATGCATGATCGATGGCAATCTAAATGATCGATGTCAACCCAATGGTTGATGTCAACCAAAATGGTCATTGCCAAACCATATGGTCAATGCCAACCCAAATAGTCGATGTCAACTCAAATGGTCATTGCCAACCCCATATGCATGATCGATGTCAACCTAAATGATCGATGTCAACCCAAATGGTCGATGTTAACCCAAATGGTCGATGTTAACCCAAATGGTCGATGTTTACCCAAATGGTCGATGTTTACCCAAATGGTCGATGTTTACCCAAATGGTCGATGTTAACCCAAATGGTCGATGTTAACCCAAATGGTCGATGTTTACCCAAATGGTCGATGTTAACCCAAATGGTCGATGTTTACCCAAATGGTCGATGTTAACCCAAATGGTCGATGTTTATCCAAATGGTCGATGTTAACCCAAATGGTCGATGTTTAATTTACCCAAATGGTCGATGTTTACCTAAATGGTCATTGCCAACCCATATGCATGCTCAATGTCAACCAAAATGATCGATGTTAACCCAAAGGGTCATTGCCAAACCATATTATGGTCAATGCCAACCTAAATGAACAATGCCAACCTAAATAGTCGATGTCAACCCAAATGGTTGATGTCAACCTAAATAGTCGATGCCAATCCAGATGGTCGTTGCCAACCCAAATGGTCAATGCATGCCAACCCAAATGGTCATTGCCAAACCATATGCATGATCGATGTCAACCTAAATGATCGATGTCAACCGAAATGGTCATTGCCAACCCATATGCATCCGTATGTCAACCCAAATGGTCGATGCCAACCCAAATGGTCATTGCCAAACCATATGGTTGATGCCAACCTAAATGGTCGATGCCAACCCAAATGGTCAATGTTAACCCAAATGGTCATTGCCAAACCATATGCATGATCGATGTCAACCCAAACGGTCATTGCCAACCCAATGGTTGTTGCCAACCCATATCATCATCGATGTCAACCCAAATGGTCATTGTCTACCCATATGCATCATCCATGTCAACCTAAATTATCAATGTCAACCCAAATGGTCAATGTCAACCCAAATGGTCGATGTTAACCCAAATGGTCGTTGCCAACCCAAATGATAATTGCCAACTCTGATCTCGTATTTTTCCGGGCGCAAAAGCAGTGAGAAGTCCAGGCCTGGGGATGAAATCGTAATATGGCCAGGGTTTTGATGTCGCCATGGACACCTCTACCAAAAAATAGGTACGCAACGCGTACATGCGTCTACGTTTAGGACTATATGGACACTATTGAAGTGGATATCTTTCCTAATGCATATAATTTAACTAGCAACTACGGTATTTGCAAGAATTTGCCAACAAATAATTAATAACCCAATACTGTAGTGAGTAAATACACCAAATCACACGCACCAGGAGAAAAATCAGAATTACTTTATATTAAAATTTAATATTATAATTAATTTATCAAAAACAGTGACAGTGTTATTAAAATAACTTAGATAACATTGGAGCACACCGTAATGTGGCAAATGTACTAAAACTGAAAATGGCCTGAAAACGTTTCAGAATGCATGTTTGTTGATATCTGACTAATATAGCATGCAAAAATTTGTTACATGCACATGCAGAAATACTTGAAATACTGCGTCAAGGATTTTACTTAACATTGTTTACCATTCTTAGTAATATATGCAACATATATAATATAATATACAAAACAACAATTTAAACATTTTATATAATCGAGGATTCTAAAATTTTATTCTACAGTATTTTTAAAGATTATACACAATATAGCATATTACAAGTAGACTCCAGTAAAATACTGTAGCATCAATATCGATGTAGTCGTTTGCCTAAACGGGCTGGTTACAAGTTTGCCTTAATTGGGACAATGAGTATGATGGCTGGTTTAGCTTTTCAACAAGCACAACAGCTTGCTTTGTGTGATAAATATCACAGCACATATAACATCAGCACAAACACAATGGTTCCTGTGAGACAACTGTCACAAGCTATGAACTCACACCCACTACATGCGCACACTACAACAGAAAACAAAAAAATCAGAAATATGAAATATGAAAGTATGTATGAAGCAAAATCATAATCATGGCAGGAGCATTTACTGAGAGTTTAATTTTTTAATTCATTTTTGAAGAAATTGACTGCTTGGTTAGAAGTTGCACAATTATATATGTAGGCAAATAGTTAATAGTATAGTATAATAAATCGATAAACTGTGCCAATAGGCCAACTTTGTGTAAGTACTTCATGTAAGCCATGTGGTGCTGTACCAAACATAATAATCCCTGACATGAAGCAAAAAACATTTGACGCACCGACGAATCCGAACTTAAGGCAGCCTATTACGTCACAAAAGTGACAATATATTAACTTCTTATTATATTAACCGAGAGCGCGGTCATTACGGAAAAATATCAGACGGAGGTCTTGCAAGTACAGACCAACCCGTAGGTACGGGCTCGATCAATCTCGTCCCCAGAGCCTGCGGTCCTTTTGGCCAGCGGCAAAGAGCCATCGGCTCTGGCAGGAACGAAGTAAAGCAGTACGGTGATTGGCTTAAATCCTCATGTGCGTTCTCTCGGAAGTCCACGTTTTTCTGACTCGACATTCTGATTCCGGCCAGAGCCGATGGCTCCCTGCCGCTGGCCAAAAGGACCGCAGGCTCTGGGTACGATTGGGGCTCGGTTTAATATATCCATGGCATGTACATAAAGAACGAGGTCCGATATTTTCCCGTAATGACCAAGCGGACGAGGTTAATAAGAGGTTTATTATATGGCATTTTGAAACAACACATCTTACATTACCTTGTCAATAGCACAGAATAGAAATACGACCAGAAGTCCAACTCGCGTCGGAACCTTTGAAGTTTCTATCCTCGCGCATGTCTCCTCGCGCATCTTGATTCCTCGCCATCCTACGCCAACCTACGCAATCCTGGCAAGTTCCCCCGGCAGTTTGGACCTTCAAAAGAAGGTTAAAACTGCCGGGGGAACTTGCCAGGATTGCGTAGGATGGCGTAGGACATTGTGTAGGATGGCGTCCGATGGCGTAAAATATCGCACATGCGCATTAAAGAAATGCGGACAAGTTGTCATGCGAGTTGGACTTCTGGTCGTATTTCTATTCTGTGTCAATAGTGTGACCTCGAGCGTGTGACATAGACTCATCGTTTTCAATGTTGTTGCTCTTGTTGTCATCGCTTTCGGAATCCTAAAACTCACTGCCAGATTGCTAATCGTCCTACTCATACATAATTTAGTCCTCAGGTTATTGAATTCACAAAATTTTTGCGGTTTTCTTTCATTGTTTAGTTGCAAACAACTTGTCACTGCCAAAATCCGTAATCGACCAGTCGAAAATTATCGACCGGCACGTGACGCGTCTCAGCCAATGAGAACACACGCTTTCAACGGAAGTAACTTGTGCCATATAATTACAGTTATTCACCGAAGTGGAGGTGAATAGTGGTGGATATTCGCCGAGCCGCGAAGCGTCGAGGTGAATAATTTATATCTACACTATTCACCGACACTGAGGTGAATAATTGTTTTAGCATATACCTCATAAATGAAATAACAAGTTTAACATTCTTATATTTTTCGGTACAAGCTGTGTCAATAGACACGGCCTCTAGCAACTTGGCGTACTAGATATTTGTCGACAAAACAGTTTTTAAAACTTTTGAATATACTAATGGCTAGAAAATTGTAAAGAAACATACCTGTGGACACTCTTTTACTTAATTTTGTTGACTTTTCTCGTTATTCTACTACATCAGCCTTGTTTATCAACAGGGTATTCTGCTTCGGTAAACAAAGCAAAACTGGCCGTCATTTTGTTTTGCCCGCAGGTGAATAGTGCAGGATCCCGAGCTAGAGGAACCAATCAGATTGCGTAAAAAGCACTATTCACCTGCGAGGTATATGCTAAAGTCAGATATCTTTTTACGGCATAACGTCTAGCGTTGCTATAGCAGTGTAGACGCAAAAAACTCGGGGGTTACACACTGCATAACTGCATGTTAATATATAAACTGCAAGAACAAAACGACGACAACAATTTCAAAAGCAATCGGATTACTCAGAAGAGTCAAAAACGTTATCAGCATTGAAAGTCTAAAACGTTTATACCAGGCATTAGTCATTACCACATTTTGACTATTGCTCCATAGTTTGGGATAACTGCTCAAACAATTTAGAAGACCGAATACAAAAACTTCAAAATAAAGCCGGTCGTGTAATAACAAGCGATAGCTATTATGTGTCAAATAGCCGAACAAAACTCGGGTGGAAAGATTTACGTACAAACAAGAAGAGACGAACAAACGACACATCTTGTCAATTAAAAAAATAGTAGCTGGAAAGTCAAAGTTAGGTAATTTATCGAACTTGTTCTCCATAATTAACCGAGACTGTTATGACTTAAGAAGTAATAATTGTATGCTTTTGTTACCAAAACCTAACACAAATGCCATGAAAAGAAGTTTCGGTTACAAAGCTTCCGTGATCTGGAATGCCTTACCTAATGAGGAAAAGACTTACGAGAATAGCGAATAATGATTGTTTTTCTCATAAAACTTTTTTATATAATCACATTTTTAACTGCAAATATAATTTTTAGTAAACATTACTGTATAGTTTAGGTCGTCTTTAATATTTGGCCAGTAATTTACTATACATATAGCTATATAATATACTATAGCCATTTATAAAATAACATTTTGAAAACAAGCGCGGCGATTGGTTGAAAGCCGTGTTTCTATAACTTTATGCTATGCTTTATGGAAACACGGCAATTCAATACGCCATCATTACGGTGTAGAATACGCCATCCAGTACGCCATCATACGCCATTATGAAGAGTAAGGAGAATTTACGCTTTGATGCAGTGATTATTTTTACGTTCTATACCTACTTTCGACAGGTTATTTTATAAAGGAAATAGAAAACATTTTTTCCGTGTTCCCATACAGTTATAGAAACACTTGTGGAAGTTTGGGAGAACTCGAAATAACGTGGAAACACTCGCCCTGCGGGCTCGTGTTCCCACTACAATTTCTCGTTCTCCCAAACTTCCACTCGTGTTTCTATAACTCCATGGAAACACAGAAAATGGTTTCTATTTCTTAAATAATACACTGACCAGCTAGGAAGTAGAAGAGACATGTAACGGAAAACTGGAAAAACTATCTAGAAGCTATGTTATTGATATCAAACAAGTTCTAGCTCGCGCCAGATGTTTCCAGTCGACCAGTCTTAATTCTATTTTCAGATATGATTAATCGTCTTAAACTTTGAGGGTACTTGATCGGACGTCGAGTGCATAAAGACTACTTCAGTGTTGTCAGGTTTTTAATAAAAATTTTACCACTTCGGCACTTTCAATTGTCGCAACTGCCTTTTGGACACTTTTCAGACCAATCATCACGGTTTAATGACGCATAAATGTGTTTTAAATACGTTTTTCAGAAACGCTCTGCGTCAGAACAAAGAGAAAATTAAATCTTTTATTAATTCTTGTTTTATATAATCTCGCAGCATACCTGGATGTGCCATTTTCCCGGAATGAAAAGTGCGGGAATCTGAAAAATAGAATAGTTTCTAAAAAAATTACTAGTTTTTGGCAAATTCGATTTATTTGTAGTTTTTAAAGATATATGTAAATGTTAATTTATGCAAAGCTGCATGGTCACTAAAAATAACCCATACCCCAGAATATGGCAAAAGTGGAAACAAACAGAAGGCCCACGTTACAATTGGAATGAAATGTTTAACGCAAAAATACTGAACATTAAAAACTCATTCATATTATGTGTTATATTATGTGTTATCATAATGTGACAGAAAGAGTAGTTCATATCACAGCAAAGTTAATCTGAGTTGATCATACGAATTGAAAGATGTTTTGTGGGTGGGGTGAAATAACACAAACATTTTCTTTAAATTCTTCTTGATCTCGCATTTCCTTTTTTTGGCGTGCATTAATGGAAGTGGGCAGAAGATGACAGGTGTATATTGCTCAAACAAACTTTGTTTTCTTTTTTGCACTATATATTTAGTATTTGAGTGGGGAAAGGATAACCCGATGGCCAAATTTGGTTAGACACTTCACACTTGCTTTAATTCTTTTTTAAATCACCTTTTCAATGCGAATTTTGTGGGAAACAAACGGTTTTGTACTCAACATCCACTTTGTACAGGTTTTACAATTACTTTCACAACATTGAATGAAAGCGGAATTTGGGCGGGAAATGCTGGTAGAATGAAAAGTTGAAACAGGGAAATATACGAAAGCATGTGGGTGTCTGTTCACGTTTGAACATGATTGTAGCACTAAAAATGTAACTGAAGATAAAACGTCAGTATGAGAACTGAAAAAGGCCGTACACAACTAAAAAAATATCATTCTATATATATATATGGGCTTCTCGGTTTCGTCATTTACACTATGCGTCTGTGTCTATAATATTTGTATTTAACAACATTTGCATTAATAAGTCACGCAAATCTTTGTGGATAATTTTTGGGTGACGGAAAGTGCGGTTTTCTGGAGGTAAGGGCCCCCAGAAAAAGCTGGAGAAGCGAAAGTCAGAGTGAGAGTAAGGGCCCTCACTGTTATGGACCTTGCTCTCATGTCCCAGCCGGGCTTCCCCGTGGTGAAGTGACCGAGAGAAGCGAAGATCAGGGTGAAGGTAAGGGCCCTCACCGTTATGGACCTTGCTCTCCGTCGCCGGTGTGTGCTTCACCGTGGGCGAAGTGTGGCCGAGGGGACACCACTTTCCGCCCCGATTTCTTTATTAATAGAATTTTAAAATATATATATACAATTTTGGGTTTGTTCTTTACCTAGCTTTTCGTATTACACAAAAACTAAATGATATTTCAACCATAAACTATATTACAAATTGAAGTTCTTTAACAACAACTCTAAATGTTCCGTATTTATTCTCAAAGGGTGCGGTGGGTGGGGTAATTCGACTAGATGTTTTGAGGAAGGCGATCAAAACCAGAGTGAGCTATCTTGTTTTTTGACATGCTTTAGTGCTTATAAGCTTGGGATGTCCGGTTTGATTAAATCGTATTAGATAACTTGTGCTTGCGCTTCTTTTTTAATACCTTGTTTTTGCCAAATTGCTAAGAGCAATAAAAGTGACATAACGCAGAAAATGTCATAACTGCGCTATTGCGTGAGAGTATTAAGATGTAGCTTCTCATTAATCCCAATTTATCTAGTTAATATAAATTGGCGCTATAACATATACTTGGTTGAATGTTTAGAATACAACCACTTAATTCAACATCTTGCAGACGTTCTGTACAGTATCCGTATACCATCTGGGTGAATTGACTGTCGTTTAGAAATTAAAGGTTATAGGTTTCACAGGTTTCTTTTCTCAGAACTCGAAACATTTCTCTACCACTATACTTATTAGCATAGTTGTTAAACAATCGCAACAATAGCCGGCGTGTAGTCATTAATCATGCAGTGATGCCTATAATGTTAACCTATTGACGTCTTGCTGTTCTCTAAGGTTTTTAGGTTTTAAGTGATCCGTCTTTAAGTGCGTGGAATATTTAAATAGCAGCTGCAACCTTCTTGAAACCCACATCAAGTGTGAAACTACTAGGGTATAAAAGATCATGCACCTTGATGAAAAATATCATGCACATAGTGGTGTTCCTTCATTCACTATTACACAGTCGATTCCGTTGATGCAAAAGGTCGAAACTTCATTTCTCCGATTCTAAGAATGTATTTTCTCAAGGTAAGAGTATTCAATTTTAACTTGACCCGAATAACTCCATAAAAACGCGGTTTTAAACTTTTTAATACCAAGAATGCACCTATATATACTCTAGTATTTTACTCTGACCAGACGAATTTACTCGTCAATAGAGAAACTCGTGATACTCTATGGTTAAAACTTGTCTCTCTTAACCTTTTCAGTACCAAGCACCTATACTCTAGTACTTTACTCTGGCTAACGCCAGACAATTTTACTCGTCAATAGAGAAACCCCTAGGTCTCTAAGGGTTACCTTTTTCAATTACTCTTTTCTCGGAGTTAAAATAACTCCAAAGTACGAGTAAAATTTGACTCCCCTTGATCACGTAGGATAACCCCAGATGACTCCAATTGGAGTTATATCTCATCCAAGACTGAGGTTAAAAGTTAGAAGATGTAAAATAACTCTTAACTCATTCCTGTCCGAGGGCTTCCCCAGAGGTGAATTAAATCGTCTGGCGTTAGCCAGAATAAAATACTAAAGACCAATTCGGACAGGAAATAGTTATAAACACTTAGGTGTGTCTAGATAATCTTGATGATATAGCTAGTAGATATTTTTTCCCAATTAAATTACATTATATATATATATTTATTAAAATAATATTAAAATAATATTCTGCGAGTTCACAACAAAACCGAATTCATATAGGCTGTACATGTCCGTCGTAAGCTTAACTATTATTTCAGTTAGAAGTAAAATCGCCTGGTGTTAACCAAATGATCTGACAAATGCTCTTGATTACTTATCACATAAAATAAATTAAATGGTGCAACTCATCTTGTGCCTAAATCATGATTGCAAGTTTGATTAACTAACTATATCCTTTTAAACATCCTATATAATATTAATTTTGAAATGGTTATGACACAAACAATTGTTTTGTTTTGCTTAATAGATTTTTCTGATTTTCGCACTCGGTGCGTGGTTCTTTATTGGTGAGACTGAAGCACGGCGGTGGCCAGAGGAAAGGTATATATGAACGTCAATCTATATATATAGTCATTTTTATAATACTGACATTTTTTAAACTACTGACACAGGCGGTTTATTTGGTTAAGGCATGCAGTGTTTGTCAGTCTAGCTATAGTCCTACATGCAGGATCGCGTTTTGAATAAAAATATCTCGTTCTACCCAAATTTCACTTATTGTATGTTCTAGCTGTACTGGAAACACGCGTGTTGTGTATTTCTTAAATTTTCTATTTTGCAAGTGTGTGTGCTCAAACGTGTAAATTTTGTTGCTTATATACATGTAGGGTCTACTCAAAGCTATATGGAGAACAATTTGACAACCTCAAGTAAGCTAAATTTATATTAATAGTTCAACGCCTAAACAGTGTTATGTCTTATTTCTAAAATTTATAAAAGAGAGACGACAGCGAACTTCGAAAAGGTAAAAAAGTTTATTGCAGACGTTTCGCCTTTCAGGCTTCTTCAGTGCATAATAAAACTAAATGACAGCTATTATATGCACACTGAATATTATATGCACTGAAGAAGCCTGAAAGGCGAAACGTCTGCAATAATCTTTTTTACCTATTCGAAGTTCGCTGTCGTCTCTCTTTTGTTCTACTCTACACATTTTGTTACAAAGCGTCTTGTATCCGTATCTAGGATCCTTCGAACAAGAGACATTTATCGTTGGATATCCGGCAGTTTTATATATATATATATATAATCCAAGATATTGAGCACTCTTGCAAAATAGATATATTTTCTATTTCTCTCTCTCTCTCTCTCTCTCTCTCTCTCTCTCTCTCTCTCTCTCTCTCTCTCTCTCTCTCTCTCTCTCTCTCTCTCTCTCTCTCTCTCTCTCTCTCTCTCTCTCTCTCTCTCTCTCTCTCTCTCTCTCTCTCTCTGTCTCTCTCTGTCTCTCTCTGTCTCTCTCTGTCTCTCTCTGTCTCTCTCTGTCTCTCTCTCTCGCTCTCTCTCTCTCTCTCTCTCTCTCGCTCTCTCTCTCGCTCTCTCTCTCTCGCTCTCTCTCTCGCGCTCTCTCTCTCGCGCTCTCTCTCGCGCTCTCTCTCGCGCTCTCTCTCGCGCTCTCTCTCGCGCTCTCTCTCGCGCTCTCTCTCGCGCTCTCTCTCGCGCTCTCTCTCGCGCTCTCTCTCGCGCTCTCTCTCGCGCTCTCTCTCGCGCTCTCTCTCGCGCTCTCTCTCGCGCTCTCTCTCGCGCTCTCTCTCGCGCTCTCTCTCGCGCTCTCTCTCGCGCTCTCTCTCGCGCTCTCTCTCGCGCTCTCTCTCGCGCTCTCTCTCGCGCTCTCTCTCGCGCTCTCTCTCGCGCTCTCTCGCGCGCTCTCTCTCGCGCTCTCTCTCGCGCTCTCTCTCGCGCTCTCTCTCGCGCTCTATCGCGCGCTCTCTCGCGCGCTCTCTCTCGCGCTCTCTCTCGCGCTCTCTCTCGCGCTCTCTCTCGCGCTGTCTCTCGCGCTGTCTCTCGCGCTGTCTCTCGCGCTGTCTCTCGCGCTGTCTCTCGCGCTGTCTCTCGCGCTGTCTCTCGCGCTGTCTCTCGCGCTGTCTCTCGCGCTGTCTCTCGCGCTCTCTCTCGCGCTCTCTCTCGCGCTCTCTCTCGCGCTCTCTCTCGCGCTCTCTCTCGCGCTCTCTCTCGCGCTCTCTCTCGGTTTCGCCTCGGTTTTCAACAAACGTCTCGGTGTTTGGATATCCTGATGAAACACTCCTCGTCTCCTCCTCGTGTATGGTATATTATATATATATATATATATATATATATATATATATTCTCATCTTAACTTTCTTGGTTTATGTTGGTTCAATTCAAAGATATATATTGGAACAATTCAACAACCCAAAATAAGTTAAAATGACAATAATTAAATAGCGAAGACCCACATTATTTTTAGCGAATTTGAAACAATGTTTTTTTTTGTAAAATATCACTACAGGATTTTTAGATTAATTTGTGTAAAATTAAAATTCGATCTTGAATATTTAGAAATCTTTCATTGTTGTAAGATAATTCGTATTTCATAAACTTTCATTTTAAAATTCGCTTCAAAGTATTTGAATATATAATCCATGACAGGCAACACATGTTTTTTTCCCAAATATATAAAGATTGGGACTATATAAGTAGACATTTATAACGTCTTACATGAATACTCTGCGAACTCTCGATTAAACCACGTGATTAAACCCAATTCCGCGGGCTATGTGACCTCATAACCCTCGGTCCCTCACGCCATATATAATTCAGTAAAAATAACAGTTGATGTTAACTGTGTTGAAAATTAGGTTCAATTCAAAGGTCTAAGGAGAACATGCAATTCAACAACCCCAAGTTAGTTAAAATTATAGTAATGGAACATTTGCACGAGGACGTGGATGGCGTTGGGTGACTACAACTACCAGAATGCTTTGCGCCAGTATTCTAGGATTTCGGCTAAAAGGGATTACTAAAAGGACTCGTCCAGTCCTTTCACGGCTTTTCCAAGATATGTTGTCAAATTTGTTTTTTCCGAATTTTCCATCAAGTTTCAGTGCATGAGTCTCAAGATTTTATCAATCTTTTCGATACCCTAACCACAACATATACCCTAGCTTTTTGAGAAACATATATTTTGAAAAAGCCGCGAAAGGACTGGACGGGTCCCTTTGAGTCATTCCTTTTAGCTGAAACCCTAGAATACTGGCAAAGCATTCCAGTCACGTCATCGTGCAAATGGCTCATTGTCAACACTAAAACAGTAAAAAGACAGTATAGGGGTTAACAAGGGAAAGATTTTCGCTGTTTTCGCAATTTCCATGATACAAACAATTTTTTTGTAAAATCGCACGGTTCAAAAATATACTTCAAAAACTCATTAATAATTCATGAGGAAAACACAAAGGAAAATCATGACCGTGACGTGTCTCTTCTATATGTGATAGAGACACGCTCGCTATTTTCGATGGACTTTTTCTTCGATTTTGCGGCTCAGACAACTTCAATTTTCAAAATTAATTTCTATATGAGCTTATTATATGGATAGTTTTTGAAGCCATTTAAAACATTCGCAGTACGTGTTTTATCAGATCTAAAAGACTCGGCTATCGCCATAACCCTAGTCAATCATAATAAAAAGTTTGAATTGAGTTTTTTTATGCGTTTATATATATTGCAACAAAAACACCAAGCAGGCCTGACGAGAAGGGGGGTCAGCCTGGTCGTTAACCAGGGTCCCACGGTCAGAAGAGGTCCGCTTTTAACAAAACGAAGCAAAAGAATACATTATCTGAACAGTTCTGTTGAACAATAAATTCAAGTTCTATAATAATCAACAACTGAAGTTTGTATAGATCATTTTTACATTGCATTGGGTTCCTAATGGGAGTTGTCATCTCTTGTACGACTTTGCCAGTGCCATTGAGCCTTTTATGACTTTGTCATTACCGTCATGGGGCCCTCTATAGCCTTTTCAATTGACACCATGGGTCATCTTTATGGTTTGATAAAATAAGACAAACATGAAGGGGGTAGGGGCCCACAAATATTTTTTGGCCAAGGTGCCCAAAATTTCTCTCGGCGGCCCTGACACGAAGAATATAAAGAATATTTTTAACTAGGATAATGATTTATATTCTAATTTTCTAATTTCTCTTCCTATTTTGTTATATTTTCATTTTAGCAACCAGTCAAAACGCCTGTTGGAACAAAATGCTTGCGAAACTCAAAGTGTCCGTAATGTCGCGGTCCAAACGATAGTAAAAGAAACAGGAATATTTCAACCCCACCACATTACGGAAGTTTTCTGCCTAAATGAGCAAGATCCTTTTGGTTCAACAAAAAATGGTAATACTTACGTTTGTAAAACCTTGCTCCGCCGTACAGCTTTTTCAAAGCTTTACAAGAATTACAAGTTTGACGTACTTAAATTCGGTGATGTAAGAGTCGGTTGTACTGTTCATAGAATATATTAATATGGCTGATGGCCGCTGAACATGAAATCAGTGATAGATATGCCAATATAGTAATTTAAAATCACGTTACAAGTGTATAAAGATGTTACGTATAACAAGAAAGATGTAATAAACATGTACTTATTTCTCATTGCATCCAATGTGTTCTTTTATTTTCAATAATAATAATAATAATAATAATAATAATAATAATAATAATAATAATAATAATAATAATAATAATAATAACAGGATGCCCGCTAGGTGTCAACTCGAGCTACTTAATAGTGGGCACTGGTACAGGCTGGTATGGGAAGATTATGCTATGCAAATAATCCAATACGCCATGATTCTAACCTGTGTGCTAACAAATGCTATTAGGATAGTTGTCAAGAAAAATTTGAATTTGTTCAACATAATTTTTAAGGTGGGAATTCTGTGCACACGAAAAATGTATCAATCATTTCCTGTAAACATTATGCAACTATTCACCCTTTACCAGGCAAGATTACCAGAAGGTCTCCACTTGACAAATAAAATCATGTGCCATTAGACAGAGTAAAAGTAAGAAGTTGCTAAATGGCAACCATGCCAAGAACAAAACTAACATTAGTACAAGCGTACAATGAAATGGTGGCCATACTGGTGTACCAAAACAATGAAATGGTGGCTATCCTGATGTACATGCCCCAAAACATTGAAATGGTAGCCATAGAACCAAAACAATGAAATGCATGGTGGCCATGCATACTGGTGTATCAAAACAATGAAATAGTGGCCAATCAGCCATATTAGTGTACCAAAACAATGAAATGGTGGCTATATACTGGTGAACCAAAACAATGAAATGGTGGCCATACTGGTGTACCAAAACAATGAAATAGTGGCCAGTTGGCCATACTGGTGTACCAAAACAATGAAATGGTGGCCATATTGGTGTGCCAAAACATTGAAATGGTGGCCATACTGGTGTACCAAAACAATGAAATGGTGGCCATATTGGTGTACCAAAACCATGAAATGCCAGCCATACTGGTGTACCAAAACATTGAAATGGTCGGGCCATATTGGTGTATACCCAAACAATAATACACACTTGATGAAAGTAATGTATAAACTCTTTAATAACTTCGACTTTTAGTGCAAGACAGAAGGAACTCAAGGGGCACCAAAGATCAACTGTTAATTGACAAGATGGTTATCATGAATTGTAAAAGGAGAAAAAACGGTCTTGGGATGGCTTGGGTCGTTGGCAAGCTCGTTCGTTTTATACTGAACATCGCAACTCGTGTTTCACCTCGGTGCAGTTATCTCATTAAAGTGCATATAAACCCAAATTTTTTATCATCTGAATACGTTCTACATAGAGCAAACAGTTGTTCAGTGAAATATTTTTTTGATTGGAGCTATTCTTCAATGTTTTTTTGCGATTCGCATTTCTAGTATGGTAATGAGATGACGTCTATGTGGGCATTTGGCTTTCTTTCTCTTTTTGGCAAGATAAACTACCTGAGAATTTTTGTGGAAAAACTCATACAATATGGAACATGTTGTTCAAACACACCATTAATGGAAGAATTGGGTCATGTCACTCCTGCAAATAAATATTGTATAGATAATGATGACTACTTCGGCACCATCTCATTACCATTTTGAAAACAAAAATCTCTATTTAAAGCAATAAAGGTTGATCCAGTCTAAAACATATTTCGTTGTTCAACTATTTGCCAAAGGTAGAACGTATTTAGATGATAAAAAATTTGGGGTTATATGCACTTTAATAAATTTCACCTAAGTCCTATAAGGCCACGTGTAAACACTGCAGATTTCCTCCGGGTATTCTCCGGTTTCCTCGTCTATTAAGATGCACTGGACGAATGAGGGGTGGCCCTTACTGGACCTCTAGGGGGAACCGGGAACAGTTTAGATATGACTGCATGATGGGGTTATCCAGTATAAAGAAAGTTAGTTCGGTTTAAGGGGACAACGTGACGAGTTCATTCTGAGATTTGATATTAAGATAAGGATTAAGAAACTTGGCTGCAAAAATTCTTTAATTAACTTGTATCGTTTTTCGTTTGTTTTTGCTGTACAAGCTGTCGTAAGTTAAACTCTGAGCTGCAGACGGGACTCGAACCCACAACCTTCCAAATGCCAGCTGGACGCTCTAACCATTGAGCCACTGGAACTCAGAACGTAGGTTGTTTTCGATATTTATACCTGGGAACTATACAGTCAAACCGTACAACCTCGGTCTACCATCTGAGTTGCAGTGGCTCAATAGTTAGCGTCTGGAAGGTTGTGGGTAAGTGGGTTCGTGTCCCGTCTGGAGTTTTTCTCAGTATGTTTATTAACTCACGACAGCTTGTGCAGCAAAAACAAAGGCAAAAAACCTTACCAACTTCAAGCTGAAAACACTAACATAGAATAACTTGTATCGCTTAAATATCCCAAACAAATTATAATTAAATTAATCGACAATCATAAATATTATTAGACGATTTTTGCAATGGAGACTATAATTCAACTCACTGCCTTTTATTTTTGATTTGAGAGTTTTTTCGGTATAACTGACTTGCGCAGCTATGCAAAATAAATTGTTTCTTGTATAATCATATAAATATTAAAATTTCATTCGAATAGTTCGATTTTAAAAGAATGTAGTACTTCTTTCGGACTCTGCATGTTCAGCATACTCAAAAACAGGACACTGAATAATCTTCAGTATTTTGGCCGGGATGCACAATCTTCAAACTTAAATGGCGTAAAACTCTATTAAGCCCCCTCTTGATTAGCCTGCGAATACAGACCACCCTCATCGACCGCAGGCTACCTCTTGATTAGAATTGTTGGTTCTCTCCTGTGCCTCGATATAGCCTGCTAATGCAGACCTCACGTATGGGGGTCCCGCAAACCGAAACCCCACACTGAGATCTGTATTAGTAGGCTATAGACCCTTTTAATAAGTGCAGAGTACATCATTTTCAGCCTTTTGAATTCTATTGAAAATATACAAAAGCTAAGACAAACGAAATTGAAAAGATTCAAAGGAAAAATTGAAAAGAAATTGACGTCATAGGTGAAAATTACGTATTCTATAGTCTATACTTATTAAAAGGGCCTATAGTGCCTCTCCGCCACTGATCTCGAAATAAAACTGGATTAAGCATCTATTGTTTACAAAATGAAGCCGGAAGTCACCCATTACTAAGGGACCAAGTGATGGTCTTTCTAGCGTATTCTGCCACCGATATAAACATTTTGTTGAATGAGATGCTGAATCTGTGAAAGAAAATATAGTTCAATAGTCTTTTTTGGTACAGAAGACGTTTTAAGAAGACATAAAGACATTTTTCAGCATGTTTGGTCCCTTAGTAATTACGGATTTCTTTTGTTTAGCTGGCTTCATTTTATGAACCAGTGGACAATAGGTTGCACTATCCAGTTTTATTTCGAGATCAGTGCTCTCCGCAAAATTAGCACCATAGTCCCCCTAGTTAATACGACCTATAATTTCACCATACTGTCATATATACCCTCAATAAATAAACTCGCTTTACTTCGTGTTTCCATTTGCCGTCGTTGTCTTCGGACGCAAAAAAACACAACCCTTAAGCGACCTTATTTATTGAGGGTAACACATGACAGTATTTAGATACTGATAACCTAATGGCCCTCACCCCCTTGATGGAACTAGTTAGTAGATTTAACTAACATCTGGGGGAACTATGATGTTGATTTTACGGAGGGAGGAAAACCGGAGAACCCAGTGAAAAACCCTTGGAGCACAGGAGAGACCAACTAAACTCTACTCACATGGTCCAAGCTCGAGAACGGGGCTGTTCCCAAACGGTCACCCATCCAAGTACTAACCCCATCCAACCGGGCTTAACTATTGGTGAGAGGCAGCGCCCTAACAGCACACGCCACCCGTGCTCCCAAACACGACAAGATAAGGCAATATGGAGACGACGCTTTAGCTGTATCAGTACATCATGATACGAGACACTGGCCGAACCTTGCCCCCTAAATTAAAATTTAAAATCACAACGTGTTGATTTACTGTTTGACTGGATCGAGATTCATACAGTTGCAGTCGCAATTATTTACAGGACACTCAGCATGTTCTTTAAACCACTCCATCATATGACTAGCATGCCCACCATGCCGACATGTTTGACACCAGGTGAACCATTTGAGAGTTGGATTCACCTTACATTGTTCCAGGTCTTCTTTATCACCTGGGAAGAAAATTATTTATGAAGAGAAAACTCAGTACTGCCGAAGTGAACAAAAATATGTTGATTTGAGCCGGATCTAAATGCACTTCTCCCGATTATTATGGGAAACAGACCCAGTCATATTGGGCGCTGCCAATTGACGGTACCAAAAAAGATGGCGGCGGTACATTTAACCATAGTACATTGCGAGCTCAAATAAGCTCATATAACAACTAAACATTGTTTATCGTGCTAAAATGGATTAAATAAGTATGAACTTCATTCCTACCAAAGATTACCCGTTTAAAACCGATTATTCTGCAAGAGACATTATTTAATGTGCACAAAGGATTGTGGTTAAATGTACAAGACGCCATCTTTTCCGGTACGGTCAACTGAACGAACGAACGAACGAACGAACGAACGAACGAACGAACGAACGAACGAACGAACGAACGAACGAACGAACGAACGAACGAACGAACGAACGAACGAACGAACGAACGAACGAACGAACGAACGAACGCGAACGAACGAACAAACAAACTCACCGGTAGAATATAAAACGCTGCTCTAATATAATTACATTTTGGATCTCCTGACAACTTACATAGCTACGTCTGAAATCCTACAGCAACCTGCACTATTTTTTCCAGCAAAAGTTGCGTTGCAAGTTGTACAAAAAAATGCCTCATGTAATATGCATGGCCTTTAAAGAAAATGTACATAATTAAATGTTCAATGGCATTATTTAATAAAATAATCAAAATGTTACCTTACCTGTATTACTTAAGGATTTACTTTTGGTTGAGAAATTCGTTGACGTTGTTCCCATGTGCATCAGACATTGAGAACATCTTGGAAGAGGTTTTCGACATCCATTACAACTCATACTCTAAACGTAGAGAACATATACTATGAACAACACAGAACTCGTTGGCTGAACTCTAGCCCTCCGTAGCTCAGTAGCCATAGTGCATAGCATCACAGAGTCGCGGTTCCGAAAGGCCTCGAGGTTGAATTTCTGCAACTAGTCTCTGTTTAGCTACTTCGGCGTAATTCTCGATGATCACCTACAGCGCTTATTCAAAATGGCCGTCGGCCAATTTGTCAATGCGACAAACGAGGAAATTAACAATTTCAAAGAAAATGTTGTTCCTAAAAGTACGAAAATGTGTATTTAAACTAAAACAATTATTCACCTCAGGCTCAGTGAATATCGACTTCGTCTCGGTTATTATACACCGATATTCACCTCAACTCTCAAAATTGTCTTAAGGTGAACTTCGAGGGTATATAACGTTTCAATAATCAAGACCACCACCTGAATAAAGATCAGATCTGACTTACAAATATTTTTATGCGGGGAAATGGTATTTCTCTAACGCGCTATAATGATGGCCTATTGAGCTACCCTTTTTTTTTTAAATTTCTAATTAAAATCCCTATTTCGAAAATTGAAATTTAAGCTCGAATTATTTGTTCCATTTTTTTCTATTTCTTCCAAAACAGATATTTCACAACTAGCTTGTAAAGCTTGGCGACCAATTAGATCGCTGGGAATCTGCGTTAAGCTTGCATGCTGACTACACGCGCCTAATTTGAAGGTTCAGCTTTAACAATCTATACGCATAATAGCTCTAACTATAGCTATACTGAACCTCAGATGGCAGACCGTGTATTTAAGTACGTTTTAGAGCCTAATACAAATACATGTCACTAGACTACACGTCGGGTTTTGTCAGTATTAAGTCTGGGAACTCAGATTTCCCCCATACTTACAGGTTGACTAGCAAATTAAGCTACTAGCTGCCAACAATATACTACAAACTACTTAACTAAAAACAATGACTTGTATTTACTTTCATTTTATTTGTTGGAATCTCCTTTGGTTGTAGATACCGCAATCTTCCTGGCGTCAACGGCACGGGATTCTTGGCTAATATGGAATTCCCACAAAAAGTACAGCTGACAAATACTTGTTTAAAATCAACTGAGACACCTTTCGAACTGTGGTAAATATCAAATTCAGCTCTAAACAATAGCCGGTTAGGAGAAAAAAAAATGAGTTGTTTTACAAATTTACGTATATAATAATGAGACAAAGTTATGAGCTACAAAAAGTATAAGAAAGCGAGAAAACAATATATTATGTAATATACAATACACGAGAAGCAGAAGTGTGTTGAAAAACGAGTGTGTTGTTAACTCACTTCGAGGTGTTTTTAAATCAGATAATAAACGGCTTTCGAGTGTATGGTATAGCTTCTCAAAAAAATCAGTATTTAAAGAGAAATTTGAGGTAAAACTTAATTTATGGGCATTTATTACCACATATACCAACAACGTCTCGGTAACTGATTTCCATTGTGTTTTCCTCATGAAATATTAATGAGTTTGAGAAATATATATCTCAAACTCATTAATAATTCATGAAGAAAACACAAAGGAAATCAGTACCGTGTCGGTAGTTTGGATATCGGAGGAAGAAATTACATAAATTAAGCAAACTTTTATCTCGACTGATTTGTTTGAGATGCTATATCATACACTCGGAGGAGTATTTCATCAGGATATCCAAACACCTCGAAGTTTGTTCAAAAACCTCGGCTTCGCCTCGGTTTTCAACGAACGTCTCGGTGTTTGGATATCCTGATGAAACACTCCTCCTCGTGTATGATATATTACATATTGCTTACCTCTGATGCCAAAGCCTCCATCTATCCAGCAAGTCACGGTAACTAAAAATTACATCAATGTTTTGGCATTTATAAAATCATTGTTTCAGCACTAATTTCTAAGGACTGAATAAGTATTTCCACAATTACGAAATGGACAGTTTTGAACACTTTCTACTTTAAGAACACAAAGTTTTAGTCTTTCATAACCTACTATACGTCCTATAACAAATTGAAGAAAAACAATATACACTATATCATTATTATATATATATATTTTTATTTTTCGAGTGTTGACCAGGATATCTCACGAGTGAGCGAAGCGAACGAGTGACATATCCTGGTCAACACGAGAAATAAATTTCATATTTCCAAGCATCCATGTATTGTTCTGTTTATTATATAAAAAAATTGTCCTATTGCCTTGCAAAAATTGCATTAAACTATAATGCTGATTCAGCGATAATCGTCACATGTGCGATTATCATAAATAATCGCACATGTGAGATTATCACTTTTATTAGTGGCAGAAAAATCAATAAAACACTCTATTTTATATAATAAAAATATATAAATTATTATATAGAACAGTTGATGTTCTAATATGCATGCAGGAGCTAAAGATTTGAATTCCAGTCCTATGTATACATCATTATAAACTCTTTTTTTCAAGTACTACTAAAAATCACAACTTAATTAATATGTCAGGTTATACAGTTTGCTATCAAACAAAAATACTCGTGGCATTCGAACGGAAAATCCAATTTTTCTGAGAAATTTGTAAAACGATGCAATATAAGAAATCTTTTCAACAGATATTTTTCCCATTGCAAAAGAGCACCTGGTTTACATGTTTAGACAAAGACAAAGACAAAGGCACCTTCCGAGCATGCAAAAAGAAGGCCCTAGTTACACTATATAGACTTGCTCCAAGTCCCTTGTTTATCGGTACACGCGCGCGTGCCCACGTTACACATTCCCACCTCTCCTTTATATTACATCGCAATACATTGAAGTGTAATTTAGTAATACCTCTGTATCCAGTTGTTGACCGTTACAGATTCCCTGAGAAGCTTGCTTGGCAATGAATTGATAGACAACAAACTCACTGTTTGAATATCACCTGTCTTTGAAGACAAAGTATTTGTTCTTACTGCAATAATTATTCATTATATTCATACCCTGGCCCCCAGTGTGTGTGTGTGTGTGTGTGTGTGTGTGTGTGTGTGTGTCTGTCTGTCTGTCTGTCTGTCTGTCTGTCTGTCTGTCTGTCTGTCTGTCTGTCTGTCTGTCTGTCTGTCTGTCTGTCTGTCTGTCTGTCTGTCTGTCTGTCTGTTGATTTGTCTGTCTGTCGCCAGGATATCTCAAAAAGTATCGCACCAACTTTCATGAAAGTTTGTAGAAGGGTAATTGGCTATAGACCACCGAGCAATCTATTAAATTTTGGTTGAATTTTGGCGAGGTATATGCAGTCTCTGAGTGCCCTCTAGTTTTATATGTGCTGATAAAATAAATGGCAAACAATAAGACTATTACATAGAATATGAGAAACAATAAGATTCATCATATAGACAGAACGAACAAAAAATGGAAATTAAACATTTAAATTAATTTACCATATTTATATAATTCTGTAGCAAGCTAATTCCATCTTCTGTCATTCCTTGAAATAACAAACATAGTAGAAATAATATAGTAATAGTATATTTTGATAATATAGTAAGAATAAAAAGAAATTCAACAAACAAAATGATTAAATCTGAGTTTGAAAGAAAGCAAGATAGATGGATGTACAGACAAACAAACACAAAGACAAACGGACGGACAGACAAACAAACAAACAAACAGAAAGACACACATACAGACAAACAAACAAACAAACAAACAAACAAACAAACAAACAAACAAACAAACAAACAAACAGACAGACATGCACACACAGACAAACATACAGACATACAGACAGACAGACAGACAGACAGACAGACAGACAGACAGACAGACAGACAGACAGACAGACAGACGGACGGACGGACGGACGGACGGACGGAGGCAGACAGGCAGGCAGACAGTACCTGTAACAAGCATTCCTTCAAGATTCCCAGATGTTATCATGTCTTTACACAATTCAGTTAAAAAGACCCCTAACTGTTAACAGAAAATGACGCACAAAATCAAAGTAATCGAAACACAGGTGGTTGGCTACCTTTTAAAGAATCACCACCAATTAAAAAGCTTATTAATTTGATGGTCGGTTAACTCGCCATCTCATCTCAAACTTAAAATCCTTAAAATATGAAAATAAACGCGATGCTATGGCCATTGTTTCCGAACCATTGCTTGGCTTCTTTTTATTTATACGTCGCCCTTTTGGCACATATAAGCCCTGTTTTACTTTATTTCATCACATTTTACTCTGATGAAGACATACACCTGTATTCTAAAACCTCACTCACACGAACACTCAATGAGTGGCCCCTCACCTTTTAGAATACAGGCGTTAGAGCTCCACCCGAAACGTCAGTATTCGTTGCTAAAAATCTCGGCAGTCAGTTTCCACCTTTTCACTTTGCTATAATCAAAATAGTAAAACACGTCCTACCTTGCCATCTGGTAAATATTTACAAGCAAAAGCAACTTTGTCTTCAATCTCAAGATCACACTCTTTCTATATAACATATATAAGGTGTGGCTAAAAAAAATCCAACACACACAAAACGAGGCAACAACGAAAAAAACCCACAAAAAACGAAACAAAATAACTCACCAAAATTTCCGTGAAGTCAACATCACTGGCCAAAAATGTGAAAACTGCTCGAAGATAAGGGTCGGACAACTATATATAAAAGTATAAACGTCATTTAAAGTGTATATGAAATGAAAATTAAGTTTGTCTTATTTGGAAGAACTCTTGAAATGGTAAAGTAACATCTTCTACAGTTTTTCATCTTTCTACAGGTAGCCCGAGTAATAATATCTTAATGACGCTATATACTGAGAAATAACAGCGACACACCGACTGGAGTAAAACGGAACGAAAGAAGACATGTTCCTCTCAGGATAAAACATTTCTTGTTTTTTTGTTCATCAGTTCTACTGACTGATTAAAGCAGAGACAAGATCTTGAGCAGATCGTTTTTCTTTTTAGTGTAAACTGATAAGACGAAAGTTAACCGCAGTTTGGTCCAATAAAAGTGTCAGTAAATATTACTATTGTTTTGTTAGTTCAAAAAAGATGTCAAAACTCAGAAAACTATAACTAACTCAGAAGAACTAACCAAATGTTTCCAACCTCAAGCTGAAAGTACCACACTAACGTACAAAATATTACTATTACCTGTGTGCATAGAGATAAACAACGATCTCGCCACAATGACTTTTTTTCTTCTGTATATCCAGATAAAGCCATAGCAACCATCCCAAGAAATGGATCTAAAATGATTGAAATAAGTCAGAGGTATTTTACTAGAAACTAACTCGTGGAATCCATACTTCACTACATCCAGAAAGCCAGTTATACGTATTTCCCGCATATGATAATTTGGCATATTACAATTATATTGGTTCACTAGCTGGCACATAGCTTAAACGCAGTCAAACAGTTCTTTTCCGCAGAACTATCTTAAATCATTAATAATTCATGATAAAAAACAAAGGAAACATTCAGTACGATGTCGGTGGTTTGGATATCGGAGGAAGAACTTACATAAATTAAGCAAACTTTCACCTTGATTTTCTCTTTAAATAATACTGATTTGTTTGAGATGCTATAATCAACAAACGTCTCGATCATTGGATATCCTGATATATTAAAATCTTGTAGTATAGGCGTGCACCATTGTTAATAATACATTTTACCAAGAGAAAAAAAAAATGTTGTAAGACGCGTGCGCATGCAGCCACCAGAAACAGAAGATTGATTTTGTTTGTTTGTTTGTTTGTTTGTTTGTTTGTTTGTTTGTTTGTTTGTTTGTTTGTTTGTTTGTCCGTTTGTTTGTCCGTTTGTTTGTTTGTTTGTTTGTCTGTCTGTCATTTGGAATTAGTGACCACAGTCTGGTGTACGCTGTTCGGAAATTTGCCATCCCATCTAAGAATACACATAAATATGTAACTACCCGCTCTTTTAAAAATTTTAAGGCGGAAATTAATGACTGGAATTCTATTGAAAACTGCGATACACTAGATGATATGACCGAAAATTGGTATAATATGTTCATATCTGTGGCTAATAAACATGCACCCATTAGGACTAGAAGAGTCAGAAATAAAAAATCACCGTCGCTTACAGCTGAATTAAGAAGTTTTATAATAAATCGAGATAAACTTAAAAAGCAGGCGGTGATGACGAAAGACCCAATTTTATGGGGAAAATTTAAAAAAGAAAGAAATAGGATCAACAATGAGATCAAGAAGGCTAAAGCTGATTACTATCAATCACAAATAGAGAATAATATTGGCAACTCAAAATCCATCTGGAAAACTATTAATCAATTAACTAAACGTAAATCCACCAATAACAGTAAATGTGTCATTACATATTAAAAATGATGTATAATGCTTTAATACAGCCTGTCTTCAACTACTGCGATGCTCTGTGGGGCAATTTAAGCAAACGGCTTGCCAGCAAAATCCAGAAATTACGAAACCGTTCTTGCCGAATAATTACTTTTCAAGGCTATGACGTGAGATCAGCAGATCTTCTAGAACACCTAAATTGGAATAATTTAGCTTTGAGAGGAGATAAGCGGCTCAGCATTTTAATGTACGATGTAATTAATTGCAATGTTCCAAAATATCTCTGTGATCTTTCTCATTGAATTCTGAAAATAACCCATACAAATCTCGTCTTAGACTTAGAGAGAATGCCGTTAATGTGTCAATGAGTTATATTCCAAAAACGGAATATTACAAAGCGTCGTTTTCATACAGGGGAGGAAAAGATTGGAATTCTCTCCCGCTGGATATAAAAACCGCAAAATCTAGAACAATATTTAAAAATAGGTTGTCAAGGGGCTATAAAGCTTCCGCTTCAACCTCATAAGGTCAAAATATTTTACCATTATTGTGTATAGCTGCATCATTGTATCTTAAATTTTTAAGTAATTAGTTAATTATTTAATTATTTCATGTACGGCTTTCATGTAAAGAAGTTTTTAACTTATGAAACCACCGTATCTAAATAAAAGTGAATCAATCAATCAATCAATCAATCAATCAATCAATCAATCAATCAATCAATCAATCAGTCTGTCTGTCTGTCTGCTAGAACTATTGAAATCAAAGTAGCGTGCTGCGTAGGCGTTGAAACAACAATCGAAATATAGTAAGGTTTGATATACTGCCGAAACAGAGAACGTAGGAGTCTAACGTTTCGAGCGAAGGCCCTTCGTCAGAAGGTCCTTTCTCTCTGACGTGCGATCTACAGAGCAGCGTTCACCTAACAATATTAATATATTATGTGTTCATCGTACCTTGTTGGGAATTTCCTTTTTGTCTTTCACTGGCACCATTAATTAAAATATTAATAGCAGACGGTATGTCATTGTTAAAAACAGCTATAGCAGCCGCCCTCTCAAATTTATCCTTGGATGTTAATCTAAACAGGAGAGAGGTAATCTAGCATTGGTATAGAATAGCCCTTAAATATAGGAATATTTTAATCATTACAGTAATGTACAAGAAACAAATGTTGACATTCCGATTTCCCACTGAAAACAGTTCCAGTGTTGTAGAGATATGAACCAATGTCAAATTTATGACATCTCCTTCAATTCTTTTTTAACTATTGAGCTCAAATGTAGTTACTACATCAATTTCGTTTTCGCCAAGTTCAGGTCCATCTCTGCTTATCTATCAGTTATGATCATGAGTGACTATTCGCCGTTAACAAAAAGAGTTAGAGTGCGTTTCTTTTTTCATATACTTGACAATTGTCCATCCAAACGATCCCAAGTACCACAGAGCTTCCACCTCGTCCCAGTTTTCAACTCGTTTTGTTAACAGCGAATTGCGAGGTTAAAATTAATTAGTATTTAGTATATCGCATAATTATCTAAAAACAAATTAATAAATAACTGTACAACATACTCCTGCAGAAAAGCTCTTAAATTACTGCCATTGTCAGCATCAAAGTTCCAGTTACACAACTGAAGAGCAATGTACCTGTATAAAAACAAAATACATTTGACTATAGTTAATACACCTATGCATGGACCTTATTGAAATGGCTTGAATGCACCATACAATGTGAAATCCTGCTTTAACAGTTCTTTATACTTGTATAGTTATAGTCGAGAAGCCTCAACATATCATTCTTTGTCAGCCTTGTTTTTTCGTGTTGGATATTTAAGAAGCATTTACGCTATTTTTAACGATACATGTCATGCACACCTTGTTTTAAGATGAACAGAAATTGCGATCTTTTTCTTATAAGCTGTGGAGAGCTAAAATAAGTACATCTCACGAATTGTGATGTCACAAACTTAAGATTAATGATTCGAATATCTTCGTGACAAAAATATATTGTTGTTTTATACGTGGACAAGTGCTATTATATTTTTTATTAACCTCAACACTAATTTATTAAACTAAATATACTAACATATAATATTAATATCGACACTAATTTATTAAAAAATAAAGGTTGAAAAATAAAGTCTGAAAGAAAAAGACAGCAGTTGAAAAATACGCGAACATTAAAATGCGAGGTTTGAATTCTATTTACCTTTCTTCATTACAATAAACAGTTGCAAGAAATCTGGAATCCTTATTCTCATTAGATCTAGGACAAACGCCTAAAAATAGAACAACTTGTTTTGCTTCCGAATAAAACGTAGTAACGAGATTGAGGTATATCACAGAGTGTCAACAGTATTACAGCAGTGCAAAAAATCATATGACATACTTTGGAGGCCTGCTTCGCCGCAAATCACTGACTTAACTCCAGGAAACTTATTTGTCTTGAATTTACCATCTAAAAAACCACCCAAAAAGTAGTATTAGAATAAAAAGCTATAAGGTGGATAGTCATACAAGCAACGCAAGCAAAAGTGCATTCAAAGAATGTACTGGTAGGGCAGTCTGGTAACTAAACCTCCAGGTTGGTCAACTTTGCCTTGTTTTTCTAAACCGCACTTGTACGTCATGTGTTTAGATATAATAAAAACTCTATGAAGCCACCCTTTAAAACTCCAAAATTTAAATAGGTCCCCATTTTTTAAGCCAACTACCCCCCCCCCCCCCCCCCCCCTCCAAAAAAATAAAACCAACCCAACCAAAACAACAAAAACAAAACAACAAACAAACAAACAAAACAAACAAACAAACAAACAAAGTTAACCAAAAAAGAAACAAGACGGCTTATGCATGACGCGTTAAGGCCTGGCCAAACGCTTTCAACATTTCATTCAACATTGTTGAATTCAACATGTTGAAAGCGTTTGGCCACCCTGTTGAATGATGTTGAACGTTGTTGAATGGTGTTGAATGATGTTGAACGAAATTTGAACATGTTCAAATTTTCGTTCAACACGCGTTCAACATTTCTATTGTTCTCAAAATGTTGAAAGGTGTTGAACACATTTGGCCACATTTCATTCAACTTTGTTGAACAGAGACATGCGCCATGCGGGATATTGTCGATTCCAGCTTTTGTGGTAGCCCGCGTTCAATTAATTGTCATTCATGAATGTTGAACGATGTTGACTTCATTTGGCCACTCGTACTTTCAACATTATTCAACATCGTTCAACAATGTTGAATGATGTTGAATGCGATGTTGAAAGCGTTTGGCCAGGCCTTTAGATCAATCTTCATTTGAACGTCTCCTATAAGACTATATGTGTTTATTAGTAACTCTGAGTGACGAGCCATACAGGCCAAGTGTAGGTAAAACTTTCCTCGACCACGGCTGGGATTCCAACCCACGAGCTTAGTTTACTGGTCACTGGGCAAATAGAGAAAAACTTTCCTCGGCCGCGGCAGCTCAATTTATATTATTATTTGCTCCCCAACTTGACCTCGTAGCTCAGTAGGTATAAATCATTGGTGGTTCGTTCACTTTATATTTCACTCACCTAACGTTTTCTGAACAAAACTGATACCTGAAGGACTGTTAAAAAAAACAAGTTGTAAACTGGGACAAAACACTGGAGCGCTGTTTGTTGTTTAACAAATTGGAACATGACGCCCAAAGTCTTAATTTTACGGATCCGGTGGGCGCTTGGTTGGAATTGTTGAAACCCAGAAGATCGAAGATCGAGGTCCGTGCAGTCAAGACTGAGGGCAACATTTTCCCAGTACAGACAGACTATGTTTGGTAAATAACCTATTTATTTTTTCCTTTGTCTGCTCATATTTTCAATTTTCAGTAGGTATTTAATATAATCCAAATAGTGAAATAAAAGTAGCGTGCTGCGTAGGCAGTGTAGAAACAACAATCGAAATATAGTAAGGTTAGATATTCTGCCGAAACAGAGAAAGGGCCTTCGCTCGAAACGTTACACTCCTACGTTCTCTGTTTCGGCAGTATATCTAACCTTACTATATTTCAATTGGTATTTAATATAGTCGGGTAGTTTTAGCCTGCGAAATCCGTACACTAAAATTCCGGACCGCTCATTAGCCAATCACGAATCAGGATTTTTAGGGGGGAAATATAAAACAAGATATTCTGTGATTTATAAAACGTTAAGGATACGACTGAACCAGGCCCAGAGCCCAGCAAGTTTTGGGTCATCGATGGTTTTTGTGTTGTCCCAGTTGATACCATACGAGTTGCAAGCTCTCTTGTACATCTTAGCCGATATGTCTTCGTCTATTCCGGACTAAAAAAACGTAATAACATTGACAAAATGGTGAGTTTTTTGTACTTATACATCAGCATGTCAATCCATAGCTCTTAAATGTAAATGAACTTTTTCAACAATTACAACAGTAACCACCGGAACAATGACTAATGCACGGGAACATGAATAGTCAACAATGATTCTTCGTCATTTTTTTCGCGATGTAAACGACCAAATAAATAAATAAATAAATAAATAAATAAATAAATAAATAAATAAATAAATAAGTAAATAAATAAATAACTATAACAAAGAAAGACAATAATGTATATAATAAATAAAATAGCACTACGCTTTCGAGTTGACCACTGAAAAAAATAATAACCAAAATAACATGCACAAAAACAAACGAAAATGTTCGAGAGAGGACTTGAAAAAACTTGAGTGTCGTAAATTCGAAAGTGTGCAACTTTGTGGACAGACCAATTACTCTACACCTGCAGCGCATGTGCGCGCGGCGTAATTATAACAGCGTGAAGCGCATGCGCATTCATAACGAATAAACTAGAAGTTAGCACATTCACAAATACAATAATAATGCAGTTATTAAATACTTGACACGCTAAGACTCGCAGTGAACATCGTATCCGTAAATTCCACTCTGCTATTTGAGTTCTTGTATCATAATGGTTAGTAATTATATACCATCTACTGCCTCACCTCTTCGCTACATTGAATAAGATGACGTCCACATCCCCAAGCTAAGGAGCATCTGGGAGACCAACTCTAAATTACAACATAAGATCCAAAGGGGGTCGAAATTGGCATACAGAATTTAACTGATTATTCATTTAGTTAATGAGTTGTGGGAGTGTTATAAGAAAATTACTTATTTTTCAACACACTTCCCAATGTTTTGAAATTACAGCAGATACTCCTTGCGTATGATACACGTTTATATACTACCATTTGCGATCAACAGTTAGGCGTGAGAGTTCAAACGCGTTTGTTTACGTTTCAAACGTTCAAGTTTAACTGGAAAATATTGACGTTTCAACAATAGCCTGATGAATTACACGCCATTTTTTGACAGGTGATTGATTGGGGGTATTGTTGTAACGTCACATTTTCCCGTTAAACTTGCACGCTTGAAACGTAAACAAACGCGTTTGAACTCTCACGCCTAACAGTTGATCGCAAATGGTAGTATTTATATACTTTGGAGTAACAGCACTGCATGGACACATGCGACTCGTACCCAGACCTTTGCGCCAAGAACAGGCAGACAAACCAATAGGCCATTTGCACGATGACGTGCGATGGCGTTGGGTGACTATATAAGACTACAACTACCAGAATTCTTTGCCAGTATTCTGGTGCTAATAAATAAAAGATACTAGCAAAGCATTCTGGTAGTTGTAGCCACTCAACGCCATCGTATACGCCAACGTGCAAAAGATCTATTACTCTACACCAGCGGCGCATGCGCGCACGGCGTAATTACCACCAAACACAACTATCAGTATAAATTTTAATATAATTCAAAGATGAATACAATGAATGCGAATACTTACCAAACAAATTCTCTCAAATATGGTCAAATCTTTAACGTTGTCTATAAGATATAATTTAACATTAAAGGCACCAATGGCTGACGTGTCAATCCATGAAACATGAAGAACTGGAAACTTATAAATATACACGAATGATTAACCAGGTAGCCTGTTATGGCCTGAATATACACCTGTAATTCAGTCTGTGAAAACTCGCACGATAGCTTGTCGACCCCCCGCTGAGCTTCCCAGATCTGAGAAGCTCAGCGGGGGACGACAAGCTGTCGTGTGAGTTTTCACAGACTGAATTACAGAGTGTATACTCAGGCTGTACACAGGCTATACCTTTAGGTGATATTGTCAGCATTCTGTTTTCGTAAGTAGGATGCCAGCTAAAACCAGAAATTGCAAAATCAACAGCTAAAGAAAAACAAAAACATAAGTTACTTAACTGTATTATCCATCTGATTTCACAATAAATTTTACGGAGTAGATTCAACTCCAATTGGTGTCATTCTGTCACCGTTTGTACTCCAAACGATGACAGAATGACACTAAATGGAGTTGAATCTACTCTGTAGAATTTACTGTGTTCCAAAGACGTATAGTATTTTACTTTGGGAAGACCTTTGCTGGTCAAACACAAAGAGCTAAAATCCTATCTGCGTAATTCACCTTTTGACATTTGGTCTTTATTTTTTTTAATCTAGCTAACGCCAGACGATTTTATTCGTCAAAGGTAGACCCCTGGCAGTCAAGGGGTTTAAAGGGTTAAACTGGTAGAAATATACCTGTCTCGTGCAATACGTAACACTTTGACTTTCAAACAGGGACGTAACCAGGATTTTGAAAGGGGAGGAGCGAAACTTCTTGGGGGAGGGGGTCCAGGGGCATGCTCCCCCGGAATATTTTGAAATCTAGAGTCTCTAAAATGGCATTCCGGCATTTTGGGAGAAGATTTTACACAATTCTGAAAGTTTGAAAAGTCATAAAATACTTAAAAAAACAACCGTTGAGTTAAGGTACATGCGTGCGATACATACGGAGACTGGATTAGGAGCCAAGGAAGGTACCATTTCATATTATTAGTCACTAGCGTCAGAAGAGCGACTGAGATCCAGTCAATAACCACTGGGTAAATCACCTGTGCATCGGAGTTCATCATGCAAAGGGGGGAGCGACCGCCCCCACCGCCCCCCTCTGGCTACGTTCCTGCTTTCAAAGACGTATATAGCTAAATCAATTAAGGTTGTCCTGGCCAAAGCTAAAAGGCTAAAGCCAAAAGGTTAAAGCCAAGCGCGAAAAGTACGATGGGAATTACTATTTAAATAGCGAAGCACACATTTACTATATTTATAGGCCAAAATCATACAAATAAACCAAACTTGCCTCTCTGGGGATTATTAACGAGCATTTTCGCGCTTGGCTTTGACCTTTTGGCTTTAGCCTTTTGGCTTTGGCCAGGACAACCTTAATTGATTTAGTTGTATATATATATATATATATATATAGACGTGCTTTTATATAGTAACTATTTCACTCTGGCTATTATGTCAGATAATTTTACCCGTCATAGAAAGACCCCAGTTCAAACTGTTTAAATATCCACCTATCTCAGTGATTAACTTTTTTATTTTCCAAGGGTGGTATAAACACGTCATTAGTATTTTACTCTGGCTAAGGCCAGACAATTTTACTAATAAGAAAAAACCTGGCATGGCAGTTAAACAGTTAAATGTTTACAATCAAAGATTTACACGTACCTCCAGTGTGTCTTTCTAATTTTGTTGGTTCGGCTTCATTGCTTACGTTGCCATAAGCTAAATAGACAACAAAAATTATTGTTAAGGGTCAGTTGATGATAAAGGTGCATCACAGCTTTATAAAGCACGAACAGCATTATTTCTAATTTTTACAACGTATCTATACGGCAATCAGCCTTGCAAACCAGACATCTCTGTAATATTACCCCAAGGCAAACAATTCATGCAAATTTTAATTTAATTTTAAAAGGACACAGTCAACAACCAAAATTAGCACAGATAGAAGCGTTAATGGTTGAACAAAGACGTCACAACTGAAACAACAATGCATGACTACAATAATAATAATAAAAACTTTATTCCAGTGTCAAAGTTATTTAACTTTTTGACAAGCTAATTGGTGGCTCATAATCATACTATCGATATGAATGCTCAACAACTGCGTGCTTCGATCGTAAAGTGTTTTACCAACCTAGACATCTGAGTTAAATAAACTAATCCCAAGCAACAGAAAGGTCTGATCGTCTAAGCTATAGTAGTAGTATAGTGAAGTCTTGAGAAAGGGTAGTGGTGGCGGTGGTGACCGATGCTTCGACGCCCTCAGCAGCGGTCACCCTCAAAGTCAAGACTTTTCGAAAATGTTTTTCCAAAATACATACTGTAGCTCTACGCACTTTTATCCGAGCCAGTAACCTTAAGTTTAATAAAGTAATAAATATAAATATATGTCAAGAAGACACTTGCAACAATATCTTCCTAACGCAAACGGATCTGTATAAAGACAGGTACGTACATAAACCATCTGTTTGCAACAGAACCATTTCTTAAAGCGGACACCTCTACAAAACGTCTTTATAAAGAAAACCAGTGAAAAGAATAGGGATTTATATGAGGTTGCGACACTCTCACACTCTAGAAGTCATCCCTTTAAAACTGCACGAATCAACGATATTGAAAAGTTGGTGCACTGTAGTCTGCGAAAGCAAACTGCCTAAAGTCTAGTGTTTCGATCAAAAATCATTCGTTAGAAATACTCTAAATCTGACCATCTTTATATACATTTATACATTTTAAAATTGCGCAATATAATTTTAATTAAGTTTTGCTAATTAAAGCAAATAAATCGATGACAAGAATGGGCTGGTTTATCTTAAAATCAATTTTTATTTCCTATTCCAGATACCGCCCTAGTCAGAATATTTGAATTTAAATATGTAAAGTCTTAAGAATTCCACATTTCCGCGGTGCAAACCTATCTATTAAAATGAACGAGTTTTCTGATTGGCTATAAGTAACCAATCACATTGTCAATGGACCTTTTCACCAATAGCGGCGCCATCTTGAATTCGCAATGCATTGTGGTCTATCCAGGGTAACAAGCTTAATTAAAAAGGTGATTGCTTAGTGTTGAGAAACAATGCGGTAATTTTATCTTTATAAATACTTTCGTGGCAAACAATGTCTAAATATGAACATTGTAATATTAGTGAAAGTAATAATGCTTGGACTTATAAGGATACATTTGTCATGAATCCATCCTTATACGTCCGAGAATTGTTGCTTTTACCAATATCACAACAATTATATTTAGACATTGTTGCCGAAAATGTTTATAATTTAAGAAAAAATGACCTCATTGTGTCTCAACACTACGCAATCACCTTTTTAATTAAGCTTGTTACCCTGGATAGAGTGATAGACCACAATGCATTGCGAATTCAAGATGGCGCCGCTATTGGTGAAAAGGTCGATTACCAATTCGTTCCCATGCTCGTTACTGATTAGGGTCAGGGTCCTTGTTTGGGTTAGGTTATCTAAATCAATCTTAGTATAGGTAGGTGCCGATCCCGATCCTGCTTCCTCGTCTTCCCTCGTTACATGCGATCTTACGTCATCACATGCCTTATTTGGATATTACAAAAACTTCAATAACTGAAGAACACAAGCCGGCAAACTTTCAACGACAACGTCATACAGTACTAACCTGGGGAACCATATTGAATATCATAAAGATGTACAACATTCCTATCTTTCCTTAATGAAGCAAGCAAACCAGATCTAGGAGAACAATATTACAAAATCTTAGACGAGGACAACGAGGAGATCGATTATCTGTATTTCTGATTGGGTTGTTGTTTCATTTTCGCAACAGTCCAGGTTACGTCTATATATACTGTATATATTACATATATAACACACAAAATTTCACCAATTTAATCAAGTGAAATAGCAAGATATGTTTTGTAAGTTGTGGGTGAAGAAGCTTTTTCTCGACTCTCCGAAACGTCTCTCCTTGACGAGTAAAAACATCTGGTGTTATAGACAAAGTAAAAAGATAAAGTTTTCCCACAACAAGAAGCCGATTGTCAAAACTAACCGGCTGCTGGCGAAAATCTCCGCCTACTTTTGTCTTTCAGCCGGCTAATTCGTAAGCTGTTTGTTCAAAATAAATTACGTTCGTTCATTTCCTCTGATAAAAAGAGTTCTGTCTTCAAAAAGTATGAGTACGAAAATAAACTTGGGACTTGCCCTTCATTGGAAAAACTAATCGAATATGTTTTGTAAATGTTGCGGTATTGCCAAGTGCTCATTATTTAACTTCTATCCAGTTTAATCAAATGGAATATTAAAATACCTCGTGGGATTCCAATCAATCTGAAAAATCTGTTCACCTTGAGGTATATCTAATAACTGTTTGTTAGGTTAAGGAATAAAGTTTTTATACTTATCCTATTCTTCAAATGAAGTGACGTAAAGTAAAATGAAGTAAAAGGAAGAGAAGGGAAGGGAAGGGAAGTGAAAGAAAGTCATGTATCAGTAAAGTGAAGTGTAGTGAAGCTACTGGAGTAAAGTGAAGTGAAGTGGAGGGACAAGCAGGGTAGGGAAAGGAGAAGTAAAAGAAAGAGAAGCAAAGGGAAGAGAAGCAAAGGATAAAGAAGCAAAGGAAAGAGAAGCAAAGGAAAGAGAAGGAAAGAGAAGCAAAGGAAAGAGAAGCAAAGGAAAGAGAAGCAAAGGAAAGAGAAGCAAAGGAAAGAGAAACAAAGGAAAGAGAAGCTAAGGAAAGAGAAGCATTCGAAAGAGAAGCGAAGGAAAGAGAAGCAAAGGAAAGAGAAGCAAAGGAAAGAGAAGCAGAGGATAGAGAAGCAAAGAAAAGAGAAGCAAAGGAAATAGAAGCAAAGGAAATAGAAGCAAAGGAAAGAGAAGCAAAGGAAAGAGAAGCAAAGAAAAACGAAGCAAAGGAAAGAGAAGCAAAGGAAAGAGAAGCAAAGGAAATAGAAGCAAAGGAAAGAGAAGCAAAGGATAGAGAAGCAAAGGAAAGAGAAGCAAAGGAAAGAGAAGAAAAGGAAAGAGAAGCAAAGGAAAGAGAAGCAAAGGAAAGAGAAGCAAAGGAAAGAGAAGCAAAGGAAAGAGAAACAAAGGAAAGAGAAGCAAAGGAAAGAGAAGCAAAGGAAAGAGAAGCAAAGGAAAGAGAAGCAAAAGAAAGAGAAACAAAGGAAAGAGAAGCAAAGGAAAGAGAAGCAAAGGAAAGAGAAGCAAAGGAAAGAGAAGCAAAGGAAAGAGAAGCAAAGGAAAGAGAAGCAAAAGAAAGAGAAGCAAAGGATAGAGAAGCAAAGGAAAGAGAAGCAAAAGAAAGAGAAGCAAAGGAAAGAGAAGCGAAGGATAGAGAAGCAAAGGAAAGAGAAGCAAAAGAAAGAGAAGCAAAGGAAAGAGAAGCGAAGGAAAGAGAAGCAAAGGATAGAGAAGCAAAGGAAAGAGAAGCAAAGGAAAGAGAAGCAAAGGAAAGAGAAGCAAAGGAAAGAGAAGCAAAGGAAAGAGAAGCAAAAGAAAGAGAAGCAAAGGATAGAGAAGCAAAGGAAAGAGAAGCAAAAGAAAGAGAAGCAAAGGAAAGAGAAGCGAAGGAAAGAGAAGCAAAGGATAGAGAAGCAAAGGAAAGAGAAGCAAAGGAAAGAGAAGCAAAGGAAAGAGAAGCAAAGGAAAGAGAAGCAAAAGAAAGAGAAGCAAAGGATAGAGAAGCAAAGGAAAGAGAAGCAAAAGAAAGAGAAGCAAAGGAAAGAGAAGCAAAGGAAAGAGAAGCAAAGGAAAGAGAAGCAAAGGAAAGAGAAGCAAAGGATAGAGAAGCAAAGGAAAGAGAAGCGAAGGAAAGAGAAGCAAAGGAAAGAGAAGCGAAGGATAGAGAAGCAAAGGAAAGAGAAGCGAAGGAAAGAGAAGCAAAGGAAAGAGAAGCGAAGGATAGAGAAGCAAAGGAAAGAGAAGCGAAGGATAGAGAAGCAAAGGAATATAGAAGCGAAGGAAAGAGAAGAAAAGAGAATCGAATGGCAATGGAGTAGAGTATTAAAACTGAAGGAAATAGGGAAAAGAAAAAAGAGAGGACAATGAAAGGACAGAAAGCAGAGGTAAAAGAAAAGAATATAAGAAAGGGAAAGAAGAAAAATCGAATAAAGAAAAAATATAGCAAAGTGAAGAAAAACCAAATAAAAGAAAAGTGAAGTGAGTTAAAATTAAGCAAAGTTAGGTTGGCGGAAGACTGTAAGCTAAGTTAGTGGAGTCAGGTAATGTAAAGTCAAAGTTAAAGTAAAACAAAACAAACTAATGAAAAAGAAAAATACAAAGTAAAACAAAATGAGATGATTCCAGTTCAAATATTCCTGTAAGATCTTTGGTCTTATTAAAAAAAATCTGGCGAAAAGGATACAGGCTTTTCAAAATTTCTAGTGTCCCAAACTATAACCACGCCTTGAGGTCCCTAGTATTTAAAAAGAAATTAGTAGTACAACAGATAATTTAGAAAGTAACTTGCATGCATTTTAACAACGATCGCAGTTGCATGAATCCGCTATATTTATCAACAAGGTTGACAACGACAAAGACAAGATTGACCATAGCAAGGTTGGCATGCAAACATAGCATAGTCTAGAAATAAGCTTCATTTTTCTAAAAAAAAACAAAGTGCATATTCACAGCAAACATCACAACGTAAATTAAGTGAAAATCAAATTGTTTCAAGCATTAAACTACCTCAACAAACGATGCCACTCGATACTCAGAATTTGGATCAACGCAAACTCCGTGCACAGCTTTAGTATTTGCAAATTGCTTTGGTTTGGAATTATCTAGAGAAGATTTAACACAATAATAATATGAAAACATCTGACTGCCCCAAACAGTTATCGAATCCAAGATCTCCAAATCAACGCATCGGCACTCTGACCATGTACTGAGCTATACAGTATTGAGACACGGCCAGGACAGTCAGAGATTTTCACATTAAAACATCGCCATTCTTCTCTGATGTGAAAATCTCCGACTTTCCTGACAGTGTCTCAGTATCTTTAATAGAGATCAGAGCGCCAATGCGTTGATTCAGAGACCTTGGGTAATTCGACTCCCGGTTATAGGCAGTCAGATTTTTTATATTAGGGAGTTTAAGCAAGCTAGGACGACAACGGCAATCTAAAGTTCAGTATATCTAGCAGAAACCACGAATCATTTACGTAGTATTGAATACGTAACGTATGTTTTTCGACATCCAAAAGCTGTAGAGTTCTAAAAGGATTTTGTCGCATAGTTTGAAATCAAACCCAACTAACAGGTTTCCGCGCCGTTTGACGAGTTAACGCCGTCGTCCTGAAGACGTGAAAATGATCCGAATAACGTTGTATGTAGAACGGGTACCGCTCATGTCAGAATTCAACTTATGACCAGGATAGTGTGGACTAAATTCCTACGGCGTATATAGTAATATATATGCAACTGGCACTGACCTATATAACCCTAAATCAATGACATATATACCTGTATAACCCTATCACTAACATATAACCCTATATCAATGATTGATAAAGAGTTACCAATCCAAAATAGTGATTTATAGGTTCTCTCTCTCATAGTAATAAACGTTGACCTTTTTCTAAATAAATTGGGATTTTATTGGTCACCAAACCCCTAAAAAAACCATAACACAAATCGGGTTTATATATCGGCCAAGCTGGTATGCTAACCTGACCAATTCAAAGTGGTCTTAAAAATTTCCGGTTTGTGACTCAGGTTAGAGTTTTTGTAGAGGTTAAGTGACCAGAAAATCTCGGTATAAAGCCGCCAGTGGGTCTTGTTATACCTGTAAGCTAGACGGTAAACCACGTTTCTGACAGTCCGCTTCAGCTTAGTTTTAATGGAAATGTTTAGGCCATGTCCATGCACTAGTCCGTTTCTGTTTGACCACGTATCGAAAACGAATCAAAAGTCTTTCGTCAACACTATTGTTTTCGGAATCGTATTTGCCATTCACACTAAAAGGCCGAAACGACATTGAAAACGCACAATATCCGGTTGAGCGTGTGCAATGAAAGTTCGTGTAGGTTACTGCAACCAAGATCACATGATTGTCGTGACATCACTCGTCAACGTTTTCAAAAAGCTTCGTTTTCGCCGTCCACACTAGTGCCGGAAAACGGCGTCTTCGAATGTCTCCACTCTGGAGAGCGTTTTCGAAAAGCTCCATTTTCGCTCAGAACGGATTAGTATGAACATGGTCTTGGAAGTTCATTCAGAACTTCGCAAGTTCGTTTTAAACTACGGTTGGCGTGTGCTGTTAGGGTGCTGCCTCTCACCAATAGTTAAGCCCGATTGGACGGGGTTAGTACTTGGATGGGTGACCGTCTGGGAATAACCCTGTTCTCGAGCTTGAGACTCATGTGAGTAGAGTTTAGTTGGTCTCTCCTGTGCTTGGAGAGTTTTTCACCGGGTTCTCCGGTTTTCCTCCCTCCGCAAAACCAACACCTACCTGTAGGTCTTAGCTGTAATTCGTGGGCCGATATGTGTCGTATGGCGGCTGCCTGAACGCCTTTAATATGCCTCCGAGTCGGCCATGTCAAAAATTATTGTAAGGCGCATTTGAAAACCTTAAAGTTGAATTTGCGCGGTATAAATACATGTTATTATTATTATTATTTGATTGACTATAATAGCAACTAAGTAGCCAATCTAAAAATCCCGTTATATATAGGTCAGTGGTTCCATGCAGCTTTTAATTCACTCTGAAAAGCCTTCAATTAACACCTTTTAGAATTTGTATTCAGCTTGGGTGTTAGACTATAAAATTATATCGTAGTCATGTAGTTCCACTAACTTCAGTTTGTCATTCAATAAAATTGAATGTAAATGTTCAAGATTAACTGTAAACCTTTAGATAGACAGATCTATGTTGCAAACCTACCAAGTTGATCTCTTATATCAAAAATTTTCAAGAACTTTCCCCCCTGGCCAGCGATCAACGTGGTCGGCTCAGTTGGAAACCACGCAATGGAAGTTGTTTCAAATGTTGAACCTTGCGTAAAAGTAAAAACAATAGTTTAGTATAAAATTTCATATGGCACATTAAAAAATTAATAAAAAATGGCACGTGATGTGTTTGGCATGGATGGTCAATCTAGCTTGTACCGCAGACGTCCAAACCCGATCAAGATATGGTCTGACTGAGCCTATAATGAGCTTGAGGGCCAGCTGGTTTTTCAGTAAACCAGTAACGGTCAACATGAATCGTGGTTTGATTGTTACCCGCTTTATTAAGAGTTCCCCGGGTTTCCAAACCATGTTTATTTTCTATTAACTGTGGTGAAACACCCATGTCAATCTGTTACTTGAAACACTTCACGTACGGTACTCATAGATAAACGTCAAGTTGTTGCGAAAACAACTTGTGCACTTCAGTTGGATAAAAACTCGCTTCCAATCCCAGTGAACTCGATAGCTCAACAGGCAAGGCAAAGACTCCGCAGAGTTAATATATCCTGAGGCCCTATTAAAGGTGCGAGTTCAAATCCCGCTGGAGTCAACACATTTTTTGCGTTAATGACTTTGGCAGTATAAGAATTTCATGAGTTTTTGTTTTGAAAATTTTTATTTTGTTCTCATTCTACCACAAAGTAACCACACATTAGCCCCCGCTATAGAGTGGTATAATGATGAGGTTTCCCCATCATGGCTAGCGACTTACGCACACGTCAGTGAGAGAGAGCCAGCGTACCCAACCTGAAGAGACTGCGAGGGAGACTGTATCATGGCATGCTAAAAATATTCTTACCAGCTTCTATTAGTCGGCTATCTGGTAGATAATCTTTAGATGGATACCCCGTCCTACCACCAGTGTTTCCAGACGACCTGTCAAGAACAAAAACTAAGATGAGCAAGTATTTCCTTTACAAGCATTTTTATTTCGGAAGTATTAGGGAAGATGGTGTTATACGAGGAGCTAGTTTAAAAAATATCGGTGGTGAATAAATGTTTGCACCGAGACAGTATTCAAGAATAGACGTGTCCACGTCCAAAATCGGGGGGAGAGCACCGCGTTGATTACTAAAATTCAAATCTTTGGGTATGTCCAAGAGGGGATTGGGGATATTACACTTTATGACTGAGAGTCCATGCCCCAGTTAATAAATAGAAACTTTTTTGCCCCGGGTACGAGGTTGGTTCCGACTTTCCATTCACTCTAATTGACATCGAGGAAATAATTCACACCTTGTTCTTTCCAATGTCGATCCAGATGAGGCACTGATATCTGGAACAAATAACAAAAACGTATAGAGTCTTCTATTAAAACCTTTAACGCTCATTGTGAGCGTTAATCTTAACAACCAGCCGTAGTTCACTATTACCTCACTGATACTGTGTATGGTGGAATGCCACTTCCCCATGTTTCCTAGAGCAGTCTGCTTTAGAGTATACCGTATTATACCAAGTCCTATATAACTATATAATGTGAATTACACTTACTCGTTTTTGAAGTAATATCCCAGACAAAAAACGATACATCATTTCGAGCTCTCTCTAGTCCAGCTGCAAGCTACAAAACAAAAACAATTCACTCACTCACTCACTCACTCACTCACTCACTCACTCACTCACTCACTCACTCACTCACTCACTCACTCACTCACTCACTCACTCACTCACTCACTCACTCACTCACTCACCCACCCAACCACCCAACCACCCAACCACTCACTCACTCACCCAACCACCCCTTCCCTCCCTCCCTCCCTCCCTCCTTCCTTCCCTCCTTCCTTCCCTCCGTCCCTCCCTTCCTTCCTCCTTCCCTCCCTTCCCTCCTTCCTTCCCTCCTTCCTACCTTCCTTCCTTCCTTCCTTCCTTCCTTCCTTCCTTCCCTCCCTCCCTCCCTCCCTCCTTCCTTCTTTCCTTCCTTCCTTCCTTCCTTCCTTCCTTCCTTCCTTCCTTCCTTCCTTCCTTCCTTCCTTCCTTCCTTCCTTCCTTCCCTCCTTCCTTCCTTCCTTCCTTCCTTCCTTCCTTCCTTCCTTCCTTCCTTCCTTCCTTCCTTCCTTCCTTCCTTCCTTCCTTCCTTCCTTCCTTCCTTCCTTCCTTCCTTCCTTCCTCCCTCCCTCCCTCCCTTCATTCCTCCCTCCCTCCCCCCCTCCCTCCCCCCCCCCTCCCTCCCTCCCTCCCTCCCTCCCTCCCTCCCTCCCTCCCTCCCTCCCTCCCTCCCTCCCTCCCTCCCTCCCTCCCTCCCTCCCTCCCTCCCTCCCTCCCTCCCTCCCTCCCTCTCCCTCCCTCCCTCCCTCCTTTCCTCCCTCCCTTCGTTCGTTCCTTCCTTCTTTCTTTCTTTCTTCCTTCCTCCCTCCCTCCCTCCCTTCCTCCCTCCCTCCCTCCCTTCCTCCCTCCCTCCCTCCCTTCCTCCATCCCTCCCTCCCATTCTTTCCTTCCTTTCCCTCCATCCTTCATTACACTACACTACATGAAAATATACCCAGTTTGAATTGACTGGATTCCAAGCCAAAGTGTTGCATGGTCTTTCATGACGAGGAACTAATTGAAATAATAAATAAGAATATAATAAAAAAAGAAAATTTATTTACACAACTGGTAAACTTACTTGCTTTAGCAGTAGACAATAAAGTTTTCACTACGTCCAAACATGATGCGTTTTTTTCAGCTTAAGTGTTCGTTAATGTAGCATCCAAAAAAAAATTACCACAGTAAGGAGAAAGGGAAGGAGCCTTTTGTGTTCTCTAACCTTATTGCAAGACCGGATTTATTGATTAGTAAGGCCCCTGATGAAGGTCTGCTCAAAATCTTAGCCGATTTTTTGCGTCCTTATATAGTATGTTAAACTCTGAGGATAGAAAAACTGATCAAAAACAGAACTTACCAAACTCTCGCTCATTATCTAAAGGTCCTATATTCGTCTGATCAAACCTAAATAAAAGTTGAGTAATACATCATGTACATTAGTATTATTTAAAAATCATTATGGTTTCAAAAACCATACAAGATGGAGTGAAACTGAATAAAATGTATTTCAGATAATATCAATATCCTAATATAGAAATGTTAAGTAAGGTGAATGATACTGCAGATTTATTTTTTGCGGTCCAGTATCCATCTGATTCGCGCGCTGTGATTGGCTAACGAGCGGTCCGTATCCTACGATACGGACCCCGATACGGACACAGAATAGAAATACAACCAGAAGTCCAACTCGCGTCGGAACCTTTGGAGTTTCTATCCTCGCGCATGTCGCCTCGCGCATATTGATTCCTTTCACTGGCTGTCAGACTGCATGTCAGACTGCATGTCGGCAGTTGTTTACTGTCGAACGACAAACTTTGAATAAAACGACAAACTTTTTGAATATCACGTGAACGTCATCACGATTACGCAAATTAATTTAATTATGCTAATTTACCTAATTATGTAAATAATAAATAGTACTCGGTCTCAAAAATGTCCCTCGGCCTGCGGCCTCGGGCCTTTTTTAAGACCTCGGGCAAATATTTTTCTATACCGACCTCCAAGCCGGTAAATAACATATATACATGTACTCACGTCCTCACAGTGACTGTCCCATTGAGCTGCCCAAGTGCGATAAGAATTTTATTTTCAAGACCTGCTTTTGGGTAAAGAGCCACACACTGTAAACAAAAAAGATAAAAAAACAGATAGTGTACAAAATGAATTAAAATTTAATATACAGTACATAATATGGAGGTAACCAGAAGGAAGAAAACAATAATAGAAGCTTTAATCAAACTCACTAAGTAATACAGTACTACAATAATAACAACAGATCACAATACATTACAAACAGTAAAAGATGAGTTTGATAAGGGGCTAGCGAACGGACACGAGGTCCCAACAAGGCAAACCCCGTACATAAATCAATAAATTCAAGACAATACACATAAAACGTACATTATTGATAGGTAGGCTTTGGTAGGCTCAGTATAATTCAGTATATTGAACACGTGACCAAGTTATTGGTGTGGTGGGCTGAGATCGTGGCAGTGCTAAGACTGTGTAATCGAATGTGAACGTCAAAAATTATCAAACTTTTTGCCTTAAAATGATTGATTTATAAAAACTCTCAAGACAAAATGCGTTTTTATTAAGCACCGTTTCATGAATAAACGAACAGGAAATTGGGAAATTACTTGGGGGCTAAACATCTTTACTTGTAGCCAGACTGGCTGGATTGCGAAAGACGCAGATAAGAACGTTGCCGTGTCGAAGGCATATCAAAGGCGCCCCAGTGCCAGATCACGGATCACAGCTGTAGATATGATAAGATATAGGTGTTGATTTTAAGAGGCGATAGCCAAATGTTTTACACCTGATAAGACACGAATTGCGAGGCTATATAAACAGCTTCAAACACGAACCATTCCGTAACTTCATTGAATTGAAAATTTATTAAAAACGGCAAGCGTATCCTGACTCAGTCTTTATCACATATACACGCTCATTAAATATGGATTTCTGAATTTTGTTTTTCCTTCAGGAGTTATTTATGAACTTTTGAATACAGAATACCATATGTATCCGCTCGTGAGTTTGCAGAACGAATATATTCGTTATGCTAAATCAGTAAATTGCAAATTCACGTATATACAGTAGGTTATAGATACTGTATATACACTGTAGATGCATGACTGTGACAACAATTTCTCACGTACAACTGTATAAAATGTCCTTTAGTATAATCATTTCATTTGATTATATTGATAGAATCACGATTTGAAAGGGGAAAAAACAGCAATACTTTTAGTTGATCTGGATTTCAGATTTAGAGCGAGAATACAAGATCATCAGTAACGACGAGTTGTTTAGTTTGGCAGGTGAACATGAGGTTTTTGGGAAAGCTCTGTGGTAAAATCTTATGACGCAAATATTGGCAAAGTCAAACAAAGTTTCGGATTAACTCTGAGAAGTTTCATCAATCAACGATTTCGAGGCAAAAACAAAATTGATTATTCTGGATGTTAACATTTAATTACACAAATCGCTATACAATCTCAGCACGGTGACTATCATCGACAGCCACACCTGCAAAAGTAGCTTAGTACGATCTGTAGGGTTATCCCTTATTGGTCCAGTGTTAGTACTACAGGAGAACACCGGAGTACCCAGAAAAAACCTGTAGTGTTTAGTATAGTCAAACGGGAAGCACTATAACATACGCACAAAGTGAAATTTTAATGATAGAGTACTGCACCGAGAAGAAATTGAACCAGCATCGCAGAGGTGAAATACACGTGCGCAAACCACTGTCGCAGTATTTTATAAATCTCATATAAAAATAGGTACGCAATGCGTACATGCGTCTACGTTTAGGGCTACGGTGTACATCGCTTGCAATCACGCGACATTGTACGCCATCTTGGTTGATTACCGTTAATTTCCAATACCATTGCTAAAACAAACATGACGGTCAGCGGTGTGTCAACAATATTTGCCAACAATATTTGCCAACCGAAAAATCAACCAAGATGACGGAGATGACGTCATGTGTAAACGATCTCTTAATACAATTTGATTTTCCTCATAACAACTATAGTATATAATTGCGATAACACAGTCAAACCTGTATTAAGCGGCCCTCCATTAAGCGGACATCCTGTATTAAGCGGACAGTTCCCAAAGTCCCGAATTGAATCCCATGTTAACCATACAAAGGTCACCTCTATTAAGCGGACACCTCTATTAAGCGGACGCGCGGACACCTAAATCAGTGTAAAACGATACCCAATCCCTGTATTAAGCAGACAGTGTTTTCTTTTATTCATTTATTTAACATATGTTTCTCCTTAAGATGGTAGATATTAGATTAGCGTCCTTCCTGTTTTCAATGTCTCACGACGGAAATCAATAAATGCATGACAATAATCAGTACATAGTTTCTTGCATATTTTTCTAAACTGCGTTTGGTTCGAGTTAATGTTCTTTATTGGAGACTTGGACTCCGAGACTGCGAGGGAAGAGATTCTCGGTGATAACTGTCACCCATCATTAGCAAAACAAGCTTGTCTCACCGTCGAGTCTGATGATAGTTGTGATAGCGATGATGGGTTTATATCCGATCAAGAAAAGCAACCGAGCATCCGGTCTGGCGCCGAAGCTTTGAAGTTTGGGGAAATGCTGCAAGATTTCTCCCATTATCATGAACAATAAGTACTCGACGTCGTTCAGTAATAAACTTAATTTAAATTGTTCTTCGCATAGACATCAAATAATCGGGATTTGCATGATATTTTAAATATAATTTTTGTTATTCATGTTATTGTTAAACACATTTGTATTACGAATATCGTTTATTGGTTTCTATATTAGTTTAATAATGGGAAAACCCGTATCTGGCATCCGGGGGTACGGGAATGGGTGCGAGATTAACAGGGGCCCTGGGTACGAGAACCTCTATTGAGCGGACACCTCTATTTTAGCGGACACTAACCAATTCCCCGAGGGTACCATATAGTAGATAAACCCACATCACATGCACCAGGGGGAAAATTGAATCTAATTTTATTTTTATTTTGGTTATCTCAACCAAAGCCCCATTCACATGATTAAAATCAGATCATGTGAATGGGCCTTATGTCGAGATCATAGAAATAATATACCTATTTTATATTATTTCTCAATTTCCTCAAAGACACTGGCAGTGTAGTTAATAACATTAAAAATTAAAACCACAAGAAGCCATCCCGACATGAATTTTTTTTTATATATATATTGACATAGTTATATCAAACTCATTAACAATTCATGAGGAAAACACAAAGGAAATCAGTACCGTGTCTGTGGTTTGGATATCGGAGGAAGAAATTACATAAATTAAGCAAACTCTTATCTTGATTTTCTCTTAAAATACTGATTTGTTTGAGATGCTATATCACACACGAGGAGTGTTTCAAAAAACCTCGGCTTCGCCTTGGTTTCAACAAACGTCTCGGTGCTTGGATATCCTGATGAAACACTCCTCCTCGTATGATATATTACTTCAAACTTCTTACCCTAAATGGAATGTGAGATATTCTTGACATAAGAACTGCATTATGGTCAACAGAAATTCTGAGATCTACAAAAGATGATACCAGCAAGAATTATTATGATTGAAGCGTGTCATACACAGTAACTCTGACTAGTAAAGGACTTTGATTTGAAAGATGATTACTATTTTTGTTTTATAAAATATAGACAATATATCCGATCTTTTGCACCCAGGTTCGTATCAGCGGGTAACAAAATGACGCCTTCTGAGTACAGAACCCTGAAATACCACACAATTTCCATATTTACCACCATGAACCACTACCAATCACCATGAACTACCACAGAGCCACCACACTAGTGGTGTGCGTCGGATCGGATTGACCCCTTATAATCCGAGGGTTTGCCAAAACTGTCAATCCGAATCCGATCCGATCCGAAGCCAAAAAATCGTAGTCCGATCCGATCCGATCCGAAAACAGCTGCTCAAATTCGATCCGATCCGATCCGATCCGGTCCGGTCCGAAAAAATTAAAACACCGGATATATGTTGTAATAGTTGCGCAAACATTCCGAAAAGAAAACCAATGAACAATAAATTTAAGGAAACTACTATACAATAATAATCTTATGCAATAGTAACGTTCATATGTTGTGCAATGTGCATACAACTAGTGAATTTAGTGAATCTGGTGCGGGTAAAAAGTGCGAAATCCGATCCGATCCGAGAAAAAAAGAACAAAATCCGATCGGATCGGATCGGATTCGCACACCTCTACACCACACAGAACTGCCACAAGACACAATGAACTACTGGAGAGCAACCAACAAACAACTATCATGACAATCACATGTACTACACTGCAGTGACATCCCAACCTAACATGACAACCTTATGGTCTTTTCATAGCGTGGGAGGACAGAGGAGCGGAGATAATAAGCCAGTTCGTAATATCGACTGCGCATCAAAATGACGCGTTCTGCGTCGGGATAAAACTTATTTCAATTTATAACATCAGGCTGGGGAATTCAGTATAACGAATTTGCATATGTAAATGAAATACAAATGAATGCTGTGGCCTTAGCCTGATGTTATAAATTGAAATAAGTTTTATCCCGACGCAGATCATGGTGGTGATTCTGTGGTGGTTGACAGTGGTTTGTGGCAGTTGTGTGGTACTTCATGGGAATTTGTAAGTAGTCTGTGGTAGTTCACTGGTTCAGGGTTTGTGTTATGGCTCACAGTAGTTTGTGGTGGTGTTAATTATGGTGGTTTACTGGTTTGCAATGGTTTATGGTAGTTTGTGGTGGTTTATGATGGTTGTGTATTAGTTCACTGGTTCTTTGTAGTTCACGGTGGGTTGTAGTGGTTCTGTGGTAGTTCATGACGATTGGTATTTGGTAGTGGCTTGTGGTAGTTCCTAGTGGTTTGTAGTGATTTATGGTGGTTTGCAATGGTTCACACTTTGACTGGTAGTTTGCAATGGTTCATAACATTTAGTTTTGGTTCATGGTGGTTGTGCTTCATGGTGGTTGTGTAGTGATTCATGGTGGTTTGCAGTGACTTGTACTCTGTGTAGTTCATAGTGGTTTGTGGTAGCTTTTTGGTAAATTATGGTGGTTGGTAGTGGTTGATAGTGATTTACAATAATTCATAGTGGTTTGTGGAAGCTGTGTGGTAGTTTGTGATGGTTCTGTGGTAGTCTGTGGTGCTTTATGGTGGTTTGTAGTGGTTCATAGTGGTTTGTGGTACTGTAGTTGTTTTGCAGTTCAGTGAACAGGTAGTTTGTAGTGGTCATTGTTTAGCATAATGTCTTACAACATCAGAGGGATGTCTCACATGAAGCGTATGAAGCATATAAAACCATAATAGATTTATTTTAATGATTTTATTTTTATTCTGAATTTTGTACACCCCCCCCCCCCCCCCCTTTGTATATTTAAGATGATCTCAATTTATATCTATTTATTATATAAAATAGAGTGTTTATTGATTTTTCCACCACTAATAAAAGTGATAATCTCACATGTGCGATTATTTATGATAATCGCACATGTGATGATTATCGCTGAATCAGCATTATAGTTTAATGCAATTTTTGCAAGGCAATAGGACAATTTTTTTATATAATAAACAGAACAATACATGGATGCTTGGAAATATGAAATTTATTTCTCGTGTTGAACAGGATATGTCACTCGTTCACTTCACTCACTTGTGAGATATCCTGGTCAACACTCGAAATAAATTTCATATTTCCACACATCCATGAGAATAATAATTCTCTATCTATTAACTAAATATATGTAAATATTGCAAGTTGAGATATTTAATAACTATAATTTTAAGTAGATATTGTAAGTTGAGATGTTTTTAAATATAAAAAGGTGAGATATCAGATTTCAAGGAGGGATACCTCTACATCTTACTCAGTATTATCAATTACTGTTAATACAACACTCAGAAGTAATATCCATTACCATTAATATTTCTGATAGCACTTGGTTTTTGTAAAGAATCCTACAGTAAGTACAATAAAAACAAGAAGAGCATTAAATATCACTATATAAATCAACAAAACTAGAATTAAACTTTTTAACTGTTTTGTGTGCATTGTTATGGAACAACTTTATCTTTTTACTCTGTCCAGCCAGACAATTCTATTCATCGAGAAAAGACATCTTGGAAAGCCATGCAAGAAAAAGTTAAATTTCAAAAAAATGTTTTACAAACAATGCTCTACATGTATATAATTCCATAGAGTTATAGAAACATAAACCATCATGAGGAAAAGTTTTGGAAAATATTAAAGAAATTGTAGTGGGAGCGTGAGTTCACAACTGGGCAGGTGTTTTCAAAATAATTTCCAAACTCTTCTGAAATTCCACGGGTGTTTCATAACTGTATGCATGGGAACACCGAAAAATATTTTCTTTAAATTTGTATAAAATAACCCCTCAATTATATATTAAATAATTATATTAAAAATAAGGATCATAAATTTTCCTTACTGTCCTGTCCATGGATTGATGGATACTGTAGTATGTTAGATAATATATTCTCTCTGGAGGGCTTTGATTAGGTTTGGGGTTGCCAGAGAGTTGTGGTTAGGTTTTAAGCCCTAATCAAATGAGAACGCAAGTCATCGCAAGTTGACAATCAGAATTTCTGTGGCGGTCATCGAACTCCCCAAATTAACAAAATAAAGGTTTCATGAGTGTTTTAAACAAGTTTTAACTTTGTCACGGCACGTGATATTTTCGGGAAACTATTCAGAGCGGCTGGCTGAGATAGCGTGACTGCCAACTTGCGATGACTTTCATTCTCGTTTGATTCGGGCTTTAAGGTTGCCTGAGGGTTATGATTAGGTTGAGGATCAGGATTAGAGGTAGGATTAGGATAAGGGTTGAGCTAGTTTAGGTTTTATATATTTTTAAGAATTTCTAAGAATTTTGAATTCTCCATGTATACGTAATTTCAGAAATTTTCCGTGGCATGTGAAAATTCTGTAGCCCATAGGATAAAACTTTTGTAATACAGTACCTGTATAATTATATATGGGCAAATATAATAAATAAAAAAAAAGTTAACCAGACTTCATTTCCACCTCAGTGGTACTGTGTGTCTCTATTTCACAAAGTTACAGATCACAACAGATTTTGGTAAGTTTGATATCGTGAGAATCAAGCTTAACATGTTAACTTACTTGACTAGCCCGGACAACCTTGTATAGTTTCAAGTCTTGACCACCATGACCAAGTGTGACAAACCTATCACTGTAACCAGGGCACCACAACACTCGGCATCCAACATCAGCCATGTTATAAATTGTAATTCACTGACTGTAACACGTTGTCATCAAACTACAACTTCAGCGATGTTTTCAAGTGATCATTGGTGATGGCAAATACGCAGGAAACGTTCCGGGTTTTTAAATTTTGAAGCGCCATTATAAAAGCCCCCCCGGCCAAATCAACCGCAATTTGCCAGACGACCCCTCCCCCCCATTTCAAGCTTTATCGTTCCCAGTTCCCCGTGGTTTCATGATCACGCAACGCGCAACAAGCACTAAATTATTTTTGAATTTTTAATCAGTGCATTTTCAAAATAGACGGTATTGCCAACATGTAGTATCAGGAAGCGCAGCGTAGCATGCGAGCCTGCCCACCTAATATACGCGGCTTTCCCGAATTTCACCAGTTTTGCATTATAAAAGACCCTCCCCTCGATCGCCGGCCCTTCCTATTTCTAGCCTGCCTGCCTGCAAGACTCAAATTACACAAATTAAATATGAAATAGATATAATTTGGGTCTGCGCGCAGGCTAGACAATTTCTCCATCGACAGGGGGGGCGCCATTAGCCTGCGCGCAAGCAAGCTCAGCATATCCTCAATCCTGAATTTTAAAGAAATTGAAGCCCAACTCCCACCCCAACCTGATCCTTACCCACCCCTTATCTTGTCCGTAAGCCTAAACCTAATCACAACCGCCCCGGAAACCTTAAAACCTAACTACAGTTAACCCTCAAGCAACCCAATGTAACGTTTGTCCGAAGTTTTGGATGTCCGAAGCTTGTTTGCGAGAGCCAATCAAATCTCTCAACGCGTTACCCACGCACTTCATGCGGAAAGGTCTATAATTCTAGACCAGCTCAGATCTCATCATAGTTAATAGAACATATACATGGTTTGGAAGCTCTATTGTCTTTCAATATGAATTAGCATGGTCATGTTGAACTGACAATGGATCGGAGTTCCTTATATGGAAGTAAATTCTATGGACACGTGACGATGAAGCAACTCACAATACCGTGAAATTGCACAAATTTCCATAAACTTGAACAAAAACATAGAACAATCACTTGCTTTGGACGAGTTTCCAAACCATGTATATGTTCTATTAACTATGATCTCATGGAGATTAATGTCGTTCCCAGAGTATGTGTCTTACGCACGCTGGGATTCGTCAGTTATCAACCTATCGTTTGTACGTAGCTATATATGAAAACACTGTGACGCGACGGTACATTTCTTTTTATTAGTTTTATTTTATAAAAGAAATAGAAAATAGATACACTGCCTACGGCTTGGATTGACATAATTTTTTTCTTCTCCCAACTCACGCCTTTCGTATTTGCGTCAGGCTATACGCGCGCCGGATACTATTTTCTAATATTACATAAACTCGACCTCAAAGACAGACCAGAATAAAATAATTTAAAATTAATTTTAATGGTAATCTAATTCTTCTACAACAGTATCTTAAAATACATTGTTTCTTTAATGAGTTAACTAGAAATTAACTATTAAAAATTGATTATAGAAGTGCAACAAACACTTTGTCTTAGGCATATCAATTGTTCACAATCTGATGTAAAACACTTTGGTCATAAAATAATTTTTCCAACCTAGAATACGGACTAAGGCTGCTATCTAAGCAAACGTTTTAAATCTTAGCTATTGATTCATAAAAATAACTTAATATTCTATCAGTAATATATACACTCCATATCATTGTCAAGTAAATCCCCCTAATAACATTGTGATTTTTTTGACGGATAAAAATAAAGAATCTACTTCGGTCTACGGTCTATTTTTGCGCGTGCACTCAGATTTTTAGAAATTAATTGGAATGAAATTGTTGAAGTTCAGAAAAAGCTGAAACAGAGAAAAGTTCTGGCCCGAAGTAAATGTGGTTTACAAACTATTTATATTACTTTATCAGTTTTTTTACACATCTTCTGAAGTGCATTAGCCTCCTTCGTTACAACTGCGCGGTGCAACGGCTTAAAAAGCATAGAGATCATACATAACACTATAAAAAACATTGAGGTCGTTACCTAGACCCAGTCCATTACCCCAGCGCGCTAAATGTTAGCACCCAACTGATCCAAAATGGTGGCGATAGCGAAAACGAATTGAAGGCTGGTAACGAGGTAAGACCGCTAGTATTTTTGGGATCGTTTGGATGGAACTCTAACGTCAGTCATTAGCAAACTTCAAAAGTGAAGTCAGGATTTTTGCGTATCACGTTGGATTCAGTCCCCTACGCTGTCTGTTACCTTTTGACCGTAGGGAACAGTTTGTAAGGGGACTGAGAGCAACGTAATATAGCGGACTTCACTTTCTGCCCCAGAACTAGCGTTCCAGTTATACGAATGCTTGTCCCTCCAAACGATCCCAAATATCGTAGCGTCGCTACCCCGTCCAAGTCTTCAACTCGTTTTGTTCACCGCAAATTTGATTGGAGTTTAGACCCAATGTCTTTTCTAGTTCTATTTATCATGTCTATGGTAATATAGTAAAAACCTATGCTTCCTAGTAGTGGCAAAAAAATAAATTTAATTTTATATGCAATTAGTCTCTATTATACGGTTCAAATCTCTGAAAGCGATAGTAGCGCTGTTAAAATCACGGAAATTGCACTAGTTTCCTCCAGGTGTTCCCATCAGGTGTTCCCATTAGCCTGTGTGACGATGTCTTTTGTCCCCGTCGAATGAACGTTAAAAGCCTGCGTTCCTTGTGTATTCTGGATCCACAAGAAGCGCAGGCTCTGGGTATAAAATTGGCTACATGTCAGTGGCTATGACTAACTCACCAGCGTTCTCTGGTTTCAGCTAAAGCCTGGTTTCCATATAGCCGTAAGGGCCGGAGGCATGGTCCAATCATAGACCGTGTTGAATTAGCCAGCAATAAAAAGCTGTATGCGACTGGACCATTGCCCCTTGCCGCAGCCATGCCGCCGGCTCTTACGGCTATATGGAAACCAGGCTTAAAAGGGATGACTCAAAAGGACCCGTCCAGTCCTTTCGCGGCTTTTCCAAAATATGCCGTCAAATATGTTTTTCCAAAAAGCTAAGGGGTAAACCAGATTTCTGATTAAAGTTAAGGTTTTTGTTGTGGTTATGATATCGAAAAGATTGCTAAAATCTTGAGACTCGCTGAAGCTTGATGACAAATTTGGAAAAAACAAATTTGACGACATATTTTTGAAAAACCGCGAAAGGACTGGACGGGCCCTTTTGAGTCATCCATTTTAATTAACGTCGAGCGCGTTGTCTGTGGTATAGTGCGTACATACACACGAGTAAAAGCCAAATCGGATCACGAAGGAAGTTTCAGACAGGAGGATCTTGGCAGAGGATTGATTGTATATTGCTAAAAAACTACTCCAATTCTATATTAGGTTGACATCTCTTCGACATATGTTGCTGGAAATATTCCTGTTTTACCATTAAGTTCTCCCAACCACCAGTCAGCATCTTGTTTTTCTAAAAGATTAATGACGTCACCAGGTTTTATCGTCAGTTCATCGCTCTCTTGACCTTGGTAGTCGTAATTCACAGCACAATAACCTAAACCGCCTAGAAGAAAACAATTACAAAATAAATTAAAAAAGGTCATGTAGGGTTTTGAGGTTTTCCCTCAAACATTCTTCGTGGGAGTTCCAGGACTCCTTTAACCTTAACCTAAAGTTGAGAGTCTCAGAAAAGAAAGTGAGGGTCACAAAGTTAACAATTTAAATTCCAGGGGAGTTATTTGTTCCAGAAAAGAATTCATTAGAAAACCACACGGCAACATGTAAACAGTCACATTACATCTAATTTATCTTTTGTTTCAAAGATTTTATTCCAAAATGTTGTTCTCCAACAATTATGTATGTGAACCCGCCATGTTGTCATTGAAACCTGTGCTGAAACCAAAACTAAATTCCAGTTTACGAGTAAACTACAACACTGAAACACATGTGGCATACTGCGTCCTAGCCTGCGAGCAGGCTCTCTTAATACCACATTTCACAGCAACAGTAGGGCCTGCCCGCAGGCTAACTGCGTCCTTGAGAACCGTTAACTTTGCTGTTCTGCGTCCCTTTTATGTTTTTCAGCCATAGTACGCATCAGCAAATGGAAAACTCTGTGTCATGTACATTTTTCGTGCATCCACAGATCAATTGTAGATTACTATACTAACATAGCTGTACCTTATGAAACAAGTCATAGAGTTTATTGAAATAGAGAATAAAAACACATGTTGCCTAAATAATCACATAAGCTAACTAAAATAAACAACTTTTGTAAAAAGCAGAACGGCTGAATGACTTTAAATTGTAGATTTCCCAGTTTTAGGAAAAAATTTCATGCGTCTCAAAATTTTGTTTTTACAGCACGAGAGAAGCTGCCTGGTGCAAGTGTGTAACATACTTTGTCGCAAAACAACCTCGTCCCCAGGGTGGACGTTCGTCAAGCTCAATTACTCAGAAAAGATTTCTGAGCCCCAGACAGGGTTCGAACATGCAACTCCCCCCCCCCCCCCCCCCCCCCCCCCCCAAAATGACCGGCCAGATGTTGCCGTCCAGCATTTACCGGCAGTAATAAGGAGTTGCACAACGTAGAAACAGCTTTGCACAGTGTAACTCCTCTCTTACAAACTGGTTTCACCATAACTTGTGTAACAAGACGCCTGGGTCAGGCATTCACTCAGGCTACTGGCAAAGTAGAGATCTCCTCCGCAGAGGCTCTATACCGCGCGAGAAAAGGTGGGAGTGGGCCGAGGAAGATCATATCGGAGGGTGAATGTGGTGCATGCATACTTCACAGAGGTGAACATATTTACGATCAAGGAGTTGGCAGCCACATCACTGTTAAATAAACTACAAAGTCAGTCAGTCAGTTTCGAAATCTACCAACGTGCAAGAACACCTTTATCAAAAGGCAAAGCTGTTCAACTTTTTGTCCAACTCCAAAAGCGAAAGGAGCAGAGAACTTACAACATGCCTCACGGCCTCACTCAATCACACGGCAAACAATTCACCGGAAGTATGAATAGTAGCGGAAGCAAAATGTGCAAAAATACAAAACCGTGACACCTGCCTCCCCCTTGAGAGAGAACGCATGCATACACAGTGAAATTGTAAATGCAAGTATTTTTATTTTATTAAAATAAAACATACCAGATGGAACAGGATCATCATCAAATTCATCATCTAAAAATACGATACAAATAAATTACTCTTCAAATTTTAACTTTCACGTTATATCAATATAGTCATTAAAAAATAGCCGCACCCACTCAGCCTGATCGAGTATTTAACGCGCCAAATTCCATTTAAGAAATAGAAAACATTTTCCGTGTTTCCATAAGGTTATAAAAACACGTAGAAGTTTTGGAAAACGAGAAAAAGCAATAGAAAAAAATATACAACGCACGCTCTGTTTTGCAGTTAAATCTCACGTGTGAATACACCATGCATCATTCATAAGCAAAGTGGCATTACTGTGTTGGCTTCTTTGGCTTTTTATCTTGTAAAACAATTAGTTATTTCATAAAACAAATAGAAAATTGCTTGTATGTTTCTGTATTGTAATATAGAAACATGAATGACGCCATTTCAATCGGAACAAATGCATGAAAACACACTCTGCTAAACCTCGTGTTCCCACTGAATATTTTCTCAGTTAAAATAACGTTATTTATGTAACAAATACCGTAGAATCCCGAAAGTAGCGCCCCCCCCTAAAACCTTTCGGTTTTATCCGCTGTTGGGGGCAGCTACTTTCGGGGGGTCGCTATTTGGGGGGGGGGGCACTACTTTTGGGTGGTAAAATACGTTAACATACTGTGGATAAGTAAATAAAGTATTTTCTAACATAAAACGAATTCTATTACATAAAACAAATGCATGATATCCTCTTAATATGAACGTGAAATAAAGGTTTTGGTTTTCCCCTTCTTCTTTCAAGCCATTTTATCATCATCAATCGTATTCACTGTATCACGTGGAAGCGCGCTCTTTTCAGGGGGCCGCTACGGGGTTAGCGCTACCAGTTTCGAAAATTTTTAAGACATCTCAAATTTACATCTACTTTTTCTTGGGGGGGGGGGGGGGGGGGGGGGGGGGGGGGGGGGGCGCTACTTTTGGGATTCTACGGTAGAAAATTGCTTATACGTGTCGCTATTCTGTGATAGATAAGTGAAAAGTAAGTTCTGAGTGAGGATTCATTTGAAATAATTCGAAGCAAAATCAGTGCATGAACTTACCGTCATAACCGTGACTATCAGTGGTGTCACATTGAGTAGTTGTTATCTCATCAAGTGGAATTTTTAAGATACTGCACGCTAACCCCTACATATCAATAACAAAACAATAATAACTCGAATAAGTTCAATAAGTATAATAAATATAATATGAGCGGCCGAACTATATGGGATTCACAACGGCGAGCCGAATCTTACTCAAACTACGATGAGTTTATATCATGAATACTTTGTTTAGCAGTCGTAGAAAAGGAAAAAACAAATTACTTAAACAAAGAAAAAGTTCAATTTTGAATTTGAGCCAATGGGTCCTAATTAGTATGCTGTATATCTGATAGAGCATTGAACGTTTTATTAATCAATGCTGTATCCGATTTACAACACCTGTTTAAACATTCATTTCTTCTGAATCTTCTTCATGAATTATTAATGATATTTTAATTACATAATGTATATACAAACATGCACAAAGCACTGCCGATACATACCTTTCAGCAACTGAATTTATCCCGTAAATAAGATTAAATCACCATATTTATTTTAGCTGCATGACAACAACTACTACAATCTATAGACCTTATTCAAAAAATGGCCGCCGAATTAGAACTCTTTTATGTGCATATAAATTAGCCCTTATGACCTCGTTTTAAAGTAAAAATTATTTTGAATTTCACACATGAAAACGAGTTCATAAGGGCTAATTTATATGTATATAAAATAATTTTAATTCGGCGACCATTTTTGAATAAGGTCTATTTATTTATTTATTTAAAAAAGCTAAGCATATGACCCAAACTTTAAGTAAAAAAACTAGCTTAGAGAGTACAACGAGCATTTTGAAAGCAAAAAACCCTTGTCGGTAAGCCAATAGTGCAACTAAATTTGAAGATGTTTACGGTTTTTTTAAAAGAATAGTTCTGAATAGTTTTGTGTTGTTGTATTTGTATGTTTTTTACTACCTTAGTATTCGGAAAAGTTTTGTGCTTGCTTTATTCAAAAACAAGAACGGCAATAAAAATTAAAAATCGGAATTTTCAACGGAAGTTTTGTGTCACACCAAATGTATTTCAAAGTCTTTAGTTTTACTATAGAAAAGAATCAGTTTCTTTGTAAATGTCTCTCAATTGAGTTATCAACGCCACAGTGCGAACACTTCGGTCGCCTCTAAGCCTTCGAAAAACCTAACAAGACTGGCGGCCTTTCAAATTGAGACATAATCAATGTTATCTTCACAGCATACATGCAGGCTTTTGCAATTGATAAGAAAATCCTGAGGATAAGTGTGCACGGGAAACCAGAGTATCTTCAGAAATGTTTGTTTTTCCTTACCTGTTTGTCCTTTGTATATTGAATATATTGCGATAATTTGCTGTTTGGTGTTTCTTGTCGGTTTACTTGAGCCAGTGCACACTGCAATTTGTACAAGTTTCCTTCGAAACTGTTAACAACTTCGTCAGCCTTTAAATAACAAAATATTTCAATAATTAAACCTTAAATATCACATCACATCCCGTCTCGTTGCGTAACATTACGTCAAGTCACATCACGTGATTCACCATCGCACAAGTCATTACGTTACATTATACATTACGTCAAGTTACATCGCACACGTTACGTCACGTCACAACGTGTCACGTAACCTGACGCAACAACATAAGATGAAGAGTTAAAGTGTCACTAAGACGAAAAAATCGTGAATCTAGTATTGGTACGAGTAAACTATAATATCCAAATGAGGAATACCGGCGTTTTCAGTTTCACAAAATATTGTCTCGTTCTCGAGATATTTAAGTTTCTGAAACATGTAAATTAAGTGCCTCGTGACGTCATTTTCTCACACAGGCAAAAATAAGATTTACAAAATATATCTGAAATTATGAAGTGGAAATAACCCAAACTTTGCACAAGTACAGTTATCATAAAAGTACACTCCACTGTGCGCAGGCGCATCATGTTGTTGCTAAGGAAACCGTTTAGAACCACGAGCATTTTTACTAAAAAATTAAAATATTAATTTTATGTTTCTTTTCAAAAGAATATGATGATTGAAACATTCAAAATACAATATCTGTGTGTCTACAAACATCCATGTCAATGTATTGCAGTAAAAGTTGTTTTATGGAGAAAAAATAAACATTTTTGTTTTACAAATGGACGGTACTAACCCCGTCGAACCGGGCTTAACTTTTTGGTGAGCGGCAGCGCCCTAATAACAGCACACGCCACCCGTGTTTCCCCAACTAGTAAACCGAAGAAGGTCGCGGGTTCGAATCCCACCCAGTATGCTTCGTGACTCAGAGTACCACCTAATATAATTAAATATTTGTATACCTACCGCAGCTAGTTGATCGACAACATTCATTTGTCCTTCTTCGTTAGTATAACTTGGTGATGATTCATAAACACCAAAGAGATGTGCAATTCCTGTAAGGTAACGATTATTGAATGTATTTTAAAACGCAACTACATTGATGTGCTAATTATTACCGATAAATATTAATTTACCAACACAAATGTGAATTATTGTTGTTGTTGTTGTTGTTGTCGTTGTTGCTGCTGCTGTTGTCGTTGCGACTGCTGCTGTTGTTGTTGTCAGAGAAATTTCTTTCAGACAAATTCTTCAATCGAAGTTAAAGTTCGAAAATCAAATACAGAAGTATCAAAACAAAATTCTGCAACAAAATGAATTTTAGGATTTTATCTAATCGCTTTTTGGAATGTATTATGGACTTTAGAAATAAGCGGATTTTCGTTTGGTGACGTCACGTTAATAAGGTAACATTACATTGACGCGGTTAAAAAACTTACTTACCATTACACGTTACAATAGTTCGTGCAAGTTGCCTCGCAACAAATACCTCAACGTGTAATAACAGGGCCTTAACTTTTCAAAGCATTAATAATTCATGAGCAAATTGTTCAATCAGATACAATCAGGGAAGTAATGAAAATAGTTCAAGTCCTACGACCTGAAATGTGACTTTTTTATTCATTTCAATAACACAAAACAATTCATTCACATAATTTATTAAGTGTGGTTTATTGATCCGTACACTAATTACTAATACATGCACTAATGGATCGTTTTCACAATGTGAAACAATACGAAAGCTGAATAAGAATAGAGTTAAATTCCCAAAGGATAAAGGTTGTGCACCAATATGGCCGCCATTTCATTGTTTCTGTGCACCAATATGGCCGCCGTGACGTCAGATGAAAACCAAGAATTGATTTTGACAATACACTAAGTGGTTTTGAGCTTCGGACTGGAACGGATTCCTCGTACTACGGAAAACCCGGTCTGGCCTCATTGTCAGGATTTCAACATTATGCAGCAGTACGTTATGCATGAAATTAAATACGTCTGATTAAGACCATATGGATCGTTTTCACTCACGTGATCGGTCACGTGATCACGGGTTGGGGCCGTGAAACAATACGAAATGTTTGAATATGAATAGAATTAACCCATAGGATAAAGATTGTGCACCAATATGGCGGCCATGACGTCAGATGAAAACCAGGAATTACAGTACTAGTACATGCGAGTACAGCGAAAAAGCCTGGATGTATCCAACGTCTCTCCTCTATAAATCAAGATATCTGCTGAAAAAAACTCACAAACATACCCTCTCTAGCTTTGATTTCTCTTTTTAAATCAATTGTGAGGTCTTGGATTTTTTCTTCAAGTCTTTTTTTCCTTCTTTCACTCGCCATCATATTTTGAAAATCTTCTTCCTGTCAATTGATATAATGAATACAGCCTATTCATAAACATGGTCGCCAATTGACCTTTTCACCAATAGCGGCGCCATCTTGAATTCTCAATGCATTGTGGTCTATCCAGGGTAACAAGCTCAATTAAAAGGGTGATTGCGTAGAGTTGAGACACAATGCGATAATTTTGAGGTAATGTCTAAATATGATTGTTGTGATATTGGTAAAAGCAACAATTCTCGGACGTATAAGGATAGATTCATGACAAATGTATCCTTATACGTCCAAGCATTATTACTTTTACTAATATTACAATGTTCATATTTAGACATTGTTGCTACGAAAGTATTTATAAAGATAAATTTACCTCATTGTGTCTCAACACTAAGCATCACCTTTTGAATTGAGCTTGTTACCCTGGATAGACCACAGTGGCGCCATCTTGAATTCGCAATGCATTATTGGTGAAAAGGTCAATTTATATTCTTTTATATGTATTTCAGAAGCTCTGGAAGCGTTTCAAAGTTGCGGGTGTCCACCAGAGATGTAGAGCAGCATGCCACCTCTAACCCCCGAAAAGTTTGAATTTCGTAAGCTCTAAAACGCATTTTTGGCTATTCCTGCCTGGGAGAGAACTTCCAAAATTAAATTACCAGTCAAAAGTGCATGGTATTGAGACATTTTCAAGACATTTTTAAATGGAAGCCATACAATATAAAAGATAACTACAGTATATTATTGAACAAGCGTTTGTTTTGAACGCTTGCCGTTTGCATTACAATTCGCCATATTTATTTTGGCCGATAACTTGTTTAGCTTAGTAACCAAGTCTGGATCACATGTAGTTTGACCTTGGACCTGCGCCAAGATAAAACCTGGGAACAAGGTTAGTGGCTTGCCAAGGTTTTATAGTTATGTAGAACAATTATCTATGAAAACTGAAAAGATATTATTTATTTATTGATTTGCGGATACACCATGTGGATTAAATTCAATTTTATTAAATAAATTGAATTTAATCCACATCGTGTATCCGCAAGTCAATAAACAAATAATATGGATCCCATAATATGAAAAGCTGCAAAACAATTATAATTGAAAATATATTCCGCCACAAAAAGAACAATTTTCAATTTGGCTGATATTTGCTAAAATATTGTGGGTGTCCTACACCCGCAGTCCAGAAAATGCGGGAGTCTGGACAGCCAGAGACCCGCTTCTTTCAGGGCCCTTGATGCATTTTAAACATTGCAACATTTACCATCGAGGCAGAAACAAGAATTGCGTTGCGTGTAAACATTAATCGCATACGACAGAATGACAATCGTATTCAAGAATCCTATGGCGTAGATGTTCATCTGATGTAAAAAATAACTTGTTACTTATAACTTACGTAATAATCAGACAGTAATTGATCAGCTGCTTCGCGATCACTTCCTCTTTGGTCTGCTATTGCTTCGATGTCCTCACTTGATTCAACTCGCGATGATTCATCCTTAACATTTTTATAACTCTAAACAAAGTTTAATAATGAAATTGGTTAATCATTTTACTTCATAACCCTGTTAACCGTCTACGCTTGAGAATGTATGGGAGGCGTGGGTGACACATTACATTATATTGCATGGCATTGCATGGCATTGCATTATATTATACATTACGTCACGTTACGTTACTTAGGGAACGTCGTAATTGGGGTATTTGAATTTCAACGTGGCCGAGTCGAAGACACAAGCTGTTGGCGCGCTGCCTAACCGCTGAAGTTAAGCCCGTGGTCGAATGGGGTTAGTACTCGGATAGCTGACCAAGTGACCAACTTAGCTTCATGTGAGTAAAGTTGTTGGTTCTCTGTGCCTCGATGGTTTTTCACCGGGTTCTCCGGTTTTCCCCCCTCCTCAAAATCAACACTATATATAGTTTTCCCAGTTAATTCTAGGAACTTGGTTCCATCAAAGGGTGAGGCGCACTAGCCTGCTCGCAGCCCGAAATTTCTTCTAAACCCGGAAATTACCGTAATTTCCGTGTTTAGAAGAAATTTCGGGCTGCGAGCAGGCTAGAGGCGCACTGGGTCACGATCGGAAATGGCGGCTTTCGAGGCTCGCGAAATACGAGCTGACCCGTATTAGCTACGCATGCGTAGAACGAATATCTTGGGTGTAAACGTCATCAATACACGGCCGACAACTCACTTGAGCCAGCACGCACGTGGACTGCGAACTGCCCCATGAAAGTGGCCGATTTTCTATGCGATTTCGGATCGTGTCTCGGTATCTAAATACTGTAAATAAATAAATAAAGTCGCTTTTACTCTACTTTTGAAATGGTCTGACGTTGGCCAGAGTAACACTAGTACTTGGTTCTTTTCAAAAAAATTTCGAGCCCAACATTCCGTTGCATACCCGATTTTCATCCGTTAGCCCCAGTAAAATTATAAATGGACATATATTCATATACGCAGGACGGCGGATTCATAATGAAAATAAGTTGTAAAATGGCAACAATGGAAAGCAAAGTGTTTACTATAATTTCTTCTCAGTTTATGCATGCATGTAGTTGTTTAGCTCAACCTTGTCGTACCTGTTGTAGCTGAGGTATAACTCCTTCAAGCATTTCGCCGTATTTGATAAATAGTTCCTTTATATGTTGCACCCTCTCGTCTTCGGTTGTTTCGCATACCTGAGATTTCAAACAAAATATGTTACATGTTGAGTAGTACTGTACTCAGCATGCCGTACGCTACATTGTCTTTGTCACTGTATGTATATACTACCTTATAATTATTTCCGTATCGCACACAGCTATCTCCAAGACTCGCAAAATCGCCCTACCCGACGTCCCGTAGATATTCATGCTTTACGGAATTAGTGGAGTAGATGACGTCATAAGGTATCTTATTTGCATTTTTTAAAACCAAAATATCTTTGGAACAAGATGAGAAATTGAACAAGCGAAAATACTGTTCTTCTTCATTTTAAAAAACACTTTGGGATAGACAATTTTGACGTCTTACTGCCCCTTTAATATTTCACGTTATAGGTTAGGTGTATCGTGCGTAACTTAATTAACGTAACTGACTTAATAAAAAAATATTGTAAAAAAGACGATTCAATGTTTTGAAAATTGTTATCTTTTGAGTTTTAAATATGGCGTTTTCTAGAGCTCATAATTCTGTAAAACCTTCTCTCAATCCATGAAATGACATTTATAGACTCTATATATTATAAATTTCCACCCCTGAAAATGCCCCCCTCCCTCTCCCTTAGGATTTTTGGTCAAATCCAGGCTACACCACTGTAAAAATCAAAGAAAAACCTCTTCCTTGTTTGAACTATTAACTACAATATTTAGAATTAATTTGGTATTTCGCACCTGAGAAAATCTACGAATTGCTGATGCAAGTCCTATTCGGCTTCGTTCAGCTTTTAAGTTTAGGTCTTTATATTCTTTGTCTAAACAAGAAAGATAGGTATACGTATGTTACATAAATACAAAGAAGAAAGGAGAGAAAGAAAGGAAGGAAGGAAGGAAGGGTAGTGAAGGGAAGGGAAGGGAAGGGAAAGGAAAGGAAGGGAACGGAACGGAACGGAACGGAAGGGAAGGGAAGGGAAGGGAAGGGAAGGGAAGGGAAGGGAAGGGAAGGGAAGGGAAGGGAAGGGAAGGGAAGGGAAGGGAAGGGAAGGGAAGGGAAGGGAAGGGAAGGGAAGGGAAGGGAAGGGAAGGGAAGGGAAGGGAAGAAAGAAAGAAAGAAAGAAAGAAAGAAGAAAGGAAGGAAGGAAAGAGAGAAGGAAGGAAAGAGAGAAAGAAGGAAGGAAGGAAGGAAGGCCTACGTTAACAAAAAATTATATAAGAAAAAAAACTGAACATATTTGTACCTGCTTTATCGATAGTGCTTTCTGCTTTTTTACATTTTGCATCCAGCTGTGTTAAATAAAAACACAAAACTGTAATATACATTAAGCCATGAAACGACAAAATCAAAGAAGTCAAACTTCTAGAAAATGCATATCCTACAAGATTCGAATTTTTAAAAGGTTAAGACAATCATAACGAAGGGTATAGTAAAACTCAAAACAAAAACGTGAGGGCACAAACTAAGCAAAACGCACCTTTGACAAGTCTTTTTCCGATAGTGTTTTCTTTTTGCCGCTTTTCGCTTCTTCATATTGTTCAACTGAGTTTTCATACTCCCGAGCTTTTAAATGTGAGTTTCTCTTTGCCTTGGAAAATTAGAATTAGGATACGATAAGCAAAGTAATTCAGTGTTAACAGCAACATCTTACACAAAAAGTACAAAAAACTTTGTTTAAAAATTAGCTTCGTTTCATCTATTAAGAGTTGTGTTAATCTACACTTAATAGTAGAAACAGAAATTATTATGAATCTTTCTACTCTATTAACGTTATACACCTTATTCTAGGAAACCAAAGTGCGAAAAAAAGTGGGTTTTACTCGCCAATCTGACACTAGAGATTATTTTATTTGCTCACATGCAAATTTTTGCTGCGATTGGTGTCGTGCTCGCGCTGCAATTTCAAAACGTGCGTGTGAACAACCGGCGATTTCGCAACAATTATTTGTTTCCGATTTAAGAATTGTAAATCGCAGCCCAATGTCCGGCTGTCTACACTACTGACCTATATAATATATATACATAATTAGACTGCGGGTCCTGTCCAAAAATGACCAGAAAAACGAAAAGCGGAAACACGAGTCCTTTCTCTCACGGTAACGACGGCTGACCTTGTGTTACCATACATCTTTTAATCTCACCGATCGACTCTGTCATTCTTTGATATTCGGGGATCCGCAGTCTAATTATACATACAGTAGGTCAGTGGTTCACACGCAATTTGAATCGCAGCAAAAATCCCACGTGACGTGTGAACGCAATTAAACTACATCGACTAATCCAGGTTGCGAGTTGCGACTAATCACGATCCGATGTTATTCTACTTGATAAAAATATAACTACTGAATGAAAACTTTGGAAATTGAAACCACGTCATGCACTCTCTTAAAAAAAACAACATTTAAGATGTTTTAAAAGTAAAACTAGCTGTTAATAACGCCATACTTTCTGTTCTTCTGCTCTTTTGTCGTTAAATAACTTAATAGACTTTTCAACTTGCTGTTCAACCTAATCAACAAAACATAATTGAGATAAAAAAAAACGTAAAAAATTTAAAACGTATCACTATACTCGTTGGACAAATCAGTTTATTGCATAGTTATGATTTGATTAACTTCACTCTTCACTTCACTTCGCGTTACTTCACTTCGCTTCACTTCGCTTCGCTTCACGTCACGTCACATCACTTCACGTCACATCATTTCACGTCACGTCACTTCACGTTACGTCACCTTCACTTCATGTCACGTCATGTCACGTCATGTCACTTCACTTCACATCCCTTCACGTCACGTCCCTTCACGTCACGTCCCGTCACGTCCCTTCACTTCAGGTCCTTTCACACGTCACTTCACATCACGTCACTTCACATCACATCACGTCACGTCACATCACGTCACATCACGTCACATCACGTCACGTCACGTCACTTCACGTCACTTCACTTCACGTCACTTTGTGCAATAACGTGACTTCTATGCGCCTTTTCATTGGTTGTTGACCGTGATCTATCACAGGACACACATACATATGGTGTCAAATCCACGTCGGATCACGTCAGCAGACTTGTTGCTTTTTTTCATGCCCAAAAATTCCTTGACGTTTTTATTGTATAAAACAAATAGCCTATATTTCCCGTGTGTGTGTACTGTAACAGATCACAGAAGACGTCACAGCGTGTAAAGAACAACAGTCACGCCACTCAACTTCGTCCCGTGTCGTACTTTGTTGTGACGTCATCTGTAATCTATTACACTACATATATACACACACAGAAAATGTAATATTTGCATGTTAAATAACGAGATAGTTGTAACCTGTGAGTAAGTTAGTAAGCCGACGTGAGATAATGTTTGGCCGTATATGTAGTAATAGCGTGCCGTCGAGCTGCTAGTTATAGCACAAAATGCGGACAAACAAATCAAAATTGACTTTCAAATGATTGCAAATGAGCCATTAGCTATTGTTCGGACTGCAAGAATTATGGGTAAAACGGACAAACCTAAATAGTGACATCATCACGACGAAGCGCTATTCAAATACACTGTGAATAAATTACCGGTTTCCTGGTCTTTGTTTGAACGTCAATAAACGTTTTTAATTCTTTAACTGCATCGTCATTCAGTCTAGCTCCTAAATTCCTAGAAAACAATAAAGCGACCACGCTAGCTGAAAGATGAAAAATCTATACAAAAGATCATCAGGTTATGAAACGCTTGTAATTGAAAATATTATATTTACAATTATAAAATAAGGTGTCCTCTACGCATGCTCTGATTGGCTGGGCCCCGTGCATTTATAAGAGTATGAAGATCATGAATGACGTAAAATGGCGTCAGGAGTGGCGTATAGGATGGCGTCACCTGGCGGGAAAAGCTAGCGAACTTTCAGAACTATCCCACTTCTAGTTTGTTTTTTCCTTCATATTTTATAAAACAAATAAAACATACCGCTCCTGTGCATATGTACTTTTATAAAGGTACAATTGACGTCATTTAAACACGAAACTCTAATCAACTTCATTCGTGTTCAAGGACGTCAAACGTGCCTTTATAAGAGTACAAATGCACGGAGCCGTTTATGTTTATTTGTTAAATAAAATGAATTTTAAAACAAATATACAAAATTAAAGGTGTTCATTAGAAAGAGGGTACTTTTCACACCAAAAGAGAGTGCTACAGTACAATAGAATCTTTACGTTATATATCATACACGAGGAGTGTTTCATCAGGATTTCCAAACACCGAGACTTTTGTTGAAAACCGCGGGGAAGCCGAGGTTTTTGAACAAATTTCGAGGTGTTTGAAATCCTGATGAAACACTCTTCCGAGTGTATGATATAGCTTCTCAAACAAATCAGTATTTTAAGAGAAAATCGAGGCGAAAGTTGGCTTAATTTTTGTAATTTCTTCCTCCGATATCAAAACCTCCGTCTCGGTACTGATTTCCTTTGTTTTCGGTTCATGAATTATTAATGAATTTGAGAAAGTAGGTTTGTATACCTGTGAATAAATTTATTTAGTAAGCTGACGTGAGATAATTTTTCACCCAAACGCCGTTGGCGTTAAAGTGTTTGCTTCGAAAAGGAAGAAAGTGAAAGCGATGTCGGTGACTCAGCCATTTAAATAATAGACAGAGACTTTAAGATGGCGGTTAAAAAGCAATATAAATTTTACAATTTAAAGAAGTCTCGTTTAATTTTCCAAGTATATTTGATAGTTGAATCCAAAACGCCCCAGTACTGCTAAAATGGTTGTAGTGTCCGTATTGAAGTCAATCTCAAGCAACAGGTCTCCTCTTTTGGCCGTTGACGTCGTTTGAAAACGGAACAAAATCATGCCGGTGTGTAAATACAGGCCAAAAAGTCTTGCGTTTACACGATGCTGGTACAATTTGAAAACGGAACAAAATCATGCCGGTGTGTAAATACAGGCCAAAAAGTCTTGCGTTTACACGATGCCGGTACAATTTGAAAACGGAACAAAATCATGCCGGTGTGTAAATACAGGCCAAAACGTCTTGCGTTTACACGGTGCCGGTATAATATAATGACGGATTAACATGTGACTATTCTCTTCCAATGAGAATTGAGAAGACTTTGTGAATACTGCTGACCCGAATACTGTGGTCGTATATATCGTGATTACCGTCATCAAACTGTTACGGCACGGGCGTTTACACGATACCGGTTAGTGTTCCGTTTTCATTTCATGCCGTCAAGGAACCCGTCTTCATTTTGTTCCGTTTTCAAATTGTCCCGGCATCGTGTAAATGGGGTCTTAAAGTCCCTAATGTTAGTTCAGTCCGTTATTTTTCTCCTATTATTTATAAAAGTTAAAAGCTTACAACTTCAATGTTAGCATTATATATTTAATGCTTATTGTGGAAGGATAACAAAATATCTCATGTTCTTCTTAGAATTTTGTGGCTTTATTATTGAACACTTGTCCAAAAATATGTTATTTTTCGTTTGTTATAAATTTTCAAAAAATCGCTTAGTTGCTAAAAACAAAAAATTGTTGTATTAGTTGTTTACAGTATATTGAGACTGTACTGACGAATAATGACGGAATCAATACGCGATATTTAACCAAACGGAGCATGTGTTTAACAAATAAAACACAAAGCTCCGTGCATGTGTATTCTTATAAAGGTACGTTTGACGTCATTTGAATACGAAAGAAGTTGAGTGGAAGCACGAGGCGATAGTCGAGTGTCTTTACACTTCTTTCGTGTTTAAATGACGTCAAACGTACCTTTATAAGAGTACATATGCACAGGAGCGATATGTTTTATTTGTTTTATAAAATAAAAAGAAGAAAAAACAAGTAAAAAGTTGGACAGTTTTAAAGGCTGGCTGGTTTTTCCTGCTCATGATTTCCATACTTTGATAAATGCACGGGGCCTGGCCAATCAGAGCATGCGTAAAGGACACTTTATTTTATAATGCATATTATAAAATAGGTTGCGTCTTACGCACGCTGTGATTGGTCAATTACCGTGTTTATATCAGGCTATGTAAACACGGTTGTGATGTCAGGGCACGTTTTTTAGCCTTATTTCATAAAAGAAATAGAAAATGGATGCCCTGTATTTATATAACCTGATGCAAACACTCGAGTGAGTTGGGAGAATTCGAAAGTACTTATGTAAACCCTCGCCTACGGCTCGGGTTCACATAAACTTTCGAATTCTCCCAACTCACTCTCGTGTTTGCATCAGGCTATATAAACACGGGCGGTCATTTTCTATTTCTTAAATATCAAATAGAAATGACGTCAAACGTGTCTCTGTATTCTGAGAGAAAATGGGGCTCATCCAATCACAGCCGAGCATGCGTATGACATCACACTTGTTATTTCATAAAATATTATACATACTTGTGTAGTTCTGCTTCATTTTCGATTTCTGTTGCCACCTTAGTCCAAGCAGCTTTCAGGGTACTTGATAAAATATTTAGAAATTATTAGGCGCATAATTATAGGTACAGTATATCCATAATTATGGGAGGTTTTTTTTAAATTAACCTATTTCTGCTAGCCTGTGTACAACCTGAATATACACCTTGCTACACTTCTGCCTGCGACGACCAAAAACGGCCCCTTTAACGCCAGACAATTTTACTGGTCAAATTTTAGCCTGAAGTACAGGGAAAACTCTTAGACATCCTAGGCAGCAATGGATTAAAGAAAAAAGTATATTAACTGAAAAAAATATATTTACAGAAAACAATATATTTACAGCTCTATTTTAGATCAATTTATGAAATATATCTAGGAAAAAGTTAAAATACAGACTGCGTGGTGATGGCCGATGGATGACACTGTACTATCAGAAATTAGTGAAAATGCAATTAGAGTCTTAGTCTAGTATAGACAGTTGCAAAATTAATGCTGGAATCTAATTGGCTACCGTATAACCCCGAAAGTAGCCCCCCCCCCGAAAGTAGCGGCCCCCGTAAGTAACAGCCCCCCCCCCCCCCCCTCCCCGTAAGTAGCGACTCTTTTGAAGAGCGCACTTCCATGTGATACAGTGAATATGATTGATGATGTTAAATGGCTTGAAAGAAGAAAGAAAAATCAAACCAAAAACTTTATTTCACGTTCATATTAAGAGCATATCATGCATGCATTCGTTTTATGTAATACAGAAAATTTAGTACGTAAGTATTTTAAAGCTTTTTTTTTTATATTACCACCCGGAAGTAGCGCCCCCCCCCCCGAAAATAGCGGCCCCCAACAGCGAATAAAACCGATCAAAACATCAGTTAATGGATAGCAAGTAGCAAATTCAGTAGCAATCCCGTGAGGTCTGATATGATGGTGTTTGCTTTCAACTCAAAACAATGATTAGATTATTTGCTCTCAAGTTCTATGATATGATAATTGACCTCATAGGCTTCGCCCTCGTCAATTATTGAACAAATAGATTCCAATGGAAGCGCTCTTCTCGCATACAGTCAAGGTGAAATAGCAACATAACCTAACTGCTTATAGTAGGATTTAGACGAGTTGTTAGTGTATGTATTTTGAGGTATTATGTCAATCAGACCGATCACCGTTAATAATAGTAACCAAAGACACATATTTCAAGTGAGGAGGAGCATGGACTAAAAGGATTCCGAAAAACTCGGATTTCCGATCTCATCTTGATCCGATCTCTCATAAATTTACAGTCAAACCGGATGTTCGTTACCGGGCAACATTGCAATATTGAGAGCAACATTGCAATGTTGATTGCAATCGGTACACGGCTAAGTTACTAAAACACCGCATTTTAAATATCGAACTTCACATAATATGAAGTTCTATTCATTAAGCCAGAATAACTAACTCTAAGTAAACTTCATATTATGTGAAGTTCGATATTTAAAATGCGAATTTTTAGCAACTTGCGAAGAAGTCGCCGTGTACCGATTGCAATCAACATTGCAATGTTGCTGCAATGTTGCTGTCAATATTGCAAGGTAGCGCGATAACGAACATCCAGTTTGACTGTAATTGTAAAGTAATCAGTTTGTCTTGGACAACCTTTTAACCACGGGTCATTAAAACTTTGAAGCCGTAGAAATTTCAAAATTCACGTTTGAGACCAGTCACCAGAGCAGTTTGAGACCATCTGAGACCCAACTGAGAGATACGTTCTAATACCAAACTGCGAGCATCCATATTTTATCCTTTTTCTCCGTCAATCCGCACGTCCTCATCCGCGTTTTATCTCAATCCGAATCAGATAATCAGGTAACTGTCAGAGAAAAATATACGTCTCACCGGAAACAGGAGACATCCTAGAAAATTCGTTCTGGACGGGAAAGTTAGTATAGCTCAACGGAAATTAGATTTTAATTAAATTGCGCAGTTTCGACCCGATGTTGCCCGCACAATTTCAAAAAGTATATGCCCCCGCGCGCAATGCTAGCGATATTTTGACACGCGCACCGGGCGGTGCACGCAATCTTGAGAAAAACGTGGCGTGCGCATTTTTGCCGCGAAGTTGCAATCGCAGAAAATTAAATTTTCACGTGCGTTCTAATAGTGACTGAGACTAGCCGGAAAGGGCATGTTTGTCCGCATCGTTGATAAAAGTGCTTGCTGGTGCAATGTTATGCTGTTAGCATGACATGCACCAGTTGTGATAACTGATAACTGCAAATAAACCAGATAATAATTGCGCACAAGAGCTGAAGTGCACTAGTGACTGAGTGCCCTTGGGTATAGACATACTTTTAGAGAAATACATATTATTACTAGGATATCTCTGGTCTGAGTTAAACGCCAAATGTTGTGCAAATAATACATGTGTCATGTATATCTCAGCGTATGTACATAACAATGAAACAATGCAGTGTAATTATTTACTGGTTTATATTTTCGTCAGACTGCATTTAGTTACTCCCACCACGTCAGGAGGTCTTCCCTTGATGAGTAAAATCGTCTGGCGTTATTAACCTTTAGAGTAGCAGGGGTTTCCCTATTGACGAGTAAAATCATCTGGCATTAGCCTGAATAAAATACTAAAGTACTTGCTTGGTACTGAAACGGTTAAAGTTACTGTATGACAGTACACTCTAAATTTAATAAAATTTTATAAATGCAGCTATTAATTAAGAGTTAAACCTACCCAACAAGATCTTTTCCACATTTTGATGCTTTAATTGCCAGTTGAGACAAGTTTTCTGCATATGTTTGTTCAAGTTTGGATCTGAATTTATCATTAAAGCAAAATAATTCATTATATGCCAAGCGTGCTCTTGGCTATCGCCTTGAGCAACTTTTATGAGGGGGACATTGGAGGGTTCTCTAACCCACAGTACTGTACTGCAAAAAAAACGAATCATAAATAAACAATGCAACAACACCATGTCAAAAATTACAGAAATACCAAAACTGCTTGGATAGATAAAATCAAATTCTGCACTGAAACTACAAAATTACCAAAATACCGTACGTAAAAACACCACAGTATGGCAATATTTAATACCGAAAATCTCAATCTCCCCCTCTTTTATGCTTCTTTCATGCTTCTTTCATGCTCTCAAGCCATAAACGAAATTGCTTAAGTATTAAGCTGTAAAATTAAATAAACATATCACCTAAACTTTATAAGTACTGTAGTACTAGCATGCCACTGATCCAAGAATAAGAATGAGAAATGAGTACTGTCACGTGAAAAGTATTTCAAAAACATGTAATTTTCAGTCAATGTACACCCATAATCCTTGTAATTTATAATACAGCCCTGTACCATATTTTTGAAAGACCGATAAATACACCATACAAACAATTCTTCCACCCAAACTAATGCCCCCCCCCCCCCCCCCCCCCTCCAAGTTTACAAATTTTAAGAAAATGACCCTCACAAATAAATGCCTTTTCTGTAGTAAATACCATACAGGCTTTTATCTATAGCCGTATTGCAGATAGCCCTGCGAGCGAAGTGAGCAACCGGACCGTGTAGCTTGCGAATTGCGACGGGGGACCGGGCCACCGGGGGAAACTTTTTGAGCAATTGGGCCTGAGCAAGTCAATTTTGGCAATAGGAAAGTCTTTTCTTAAAGTTTTTGATGGCATCAATTGATGAGTTTGCGTCTTCAAATACGACACCTATTAAATCTGGTCGGTAAATATTGCAAAAAGATACTGTTCTAGCGTGCACAAGACCTTATGACCCAGGTTTGCAGTTAGCTCCAGTCACTTGCAGGTAACGCGGTTACCTCGGATCCCAACATCTGACACCCATGGTCTGCTCAAATATAGGGTGTTGCATGTCAACCTGAGGGAGTTGCATGTCAACCTGAATCTACATGTAGATCCAAATCTGCAGATGATCCAATTCAGATTGGATTTGAACTAAATCTTCATGCATTCAGATCAAATTTTGTTCCGGGTCAAAAAATATTTGCTGTAGACAAAATATTTGCTCAGACTGAGTTCAAAGGACATTGCATTATAAAAGACCTTAAATTTTTTAAAGTTTTGTCATATACTGTACACTGTATTGACATTATATCTTATTTTATAACACTGTTTTCTTTCACAAGCCAGATTAAACTTTTTCAGAAGCCAGAATTGGCCTGCAGATCACCATATAACTATTGAGAACTTCTACAGTTTAAGCAAACCCTTGGATTATAAAAGGTCAATCCACATGAGTGCCATATCCAGAAATAATTAATTTGGGTGGTAAATTTGTGAATATTTAAGGGTCAAAGATGTGAGACCCTCTAGGAGTGTCCAAGGGCACACACCATTTGGAAATGTTATTTCCTGCATTCTGAAGGGTGATTTTTAACATTCTGAGAGGTAGTTTATGATTTTTTGGGAACCAAGTTTGAATGCCCAAACCAGTGTCCCAGTGGATAGTGTCTCCCATATACTCCCATATAGTCTTCCCAGACACTATGTACTGGTGGATTCTGCCCCCCCCCCCCCCCCCCCCACCTTCAAAGAAAAAAGAAAGGTTGAGATAACTTTTAGTTCTTACAAGTGTTCTTTGATAGAAATGTGAAAAGTATGGATTAATTTAAAAAGTAACTTAATGTAAGCCACGAGGGAAGTTAAAATCAAAATTCATAATATTGAATTTGAATCGCTGTTTGTTGAAAAATTCATAAGCGAAAAGGTGGTGAACTGCCAAGATTTTTAGACTTGTAACAAACTACTAATGTTTCAAGTGGAGCCATATATTTATTTAGTAGATAGCCTGCTTGCAGGCTAGATGTTATAATACTCTGATGAAAGGCTCTGCTCAAAACGTTTATTTCATTATATATTGATGTCAGTTGGCTTTGTCTCGAATGCACTCCACCAGCAGTCTGAACAATTTTGTATAAAGGAAATTCATTTCATAGTCATCTTTCTGGATGCTTTTAAAGGCTAGTTTCCACTCAGGAAAATCTTCCGCTGGATAGGAACGGACAGGAAAGTTTCTTTTGTTCTACAGTCATTATTTCCAACCTGTCCGTTCCGGTCCTGTGGAAAATTTTCCTGAGTGGAAACTAGCCTTAAGGAAATATACATGTAGTTAGTTTTATTATTTAGGATAATTTGATTTTGTCAAATAAAAGAGGCTGAATTAAAAGAGTTCCTTGCAAATCTGAGCTTTTATCTTTCACTTACAGTATATGTGGCTGTGGTGATACCGGTGTATGGGGATCTCATGCTCAAAGACTCAAACCCCCTGGATACAGTCAGTTTATACACGCTGAAAGTGAAATAATATTTATTTGCCTGCTTTTAATATTATGATAAACTTTTAAAAAATATTTTCACTAATTGATGTTAATCTAATGTTTCCGACTAAAGTATAAACAAGAAATAAACAAGTCACGGCCGTATTATCCATTTATTCAACACACAATTAATCACGGCACAATAAAAGTCAAATGTGTATAAATTATCAACATTATTTTAATTAGTCTGTATTGACAGTCGTTACCTGTGCATGTTTAGCCCTAAAAGCTCCGAAAACGTCTAAAATTTCTTAAATGCTTCTCCACATTTTTATCAAACAAGGTCTCATTATATTTTAACGGCAACACAAACATACCTTTGATGAAGGACAGAACAGACGTCTTTGCAGAACTCGTTACTCTGTCTGCAGTATTTACGAAGTTCGTCAAAACTTTTTAGATCCTATTGAAAACAAAATATTTGTCAGTCTTGTGGCAACGTACTTCAATTTCGTTTGTTTTGACATGGTTCATCAACAGCTGGAATGGTCAGAAAGCTAGACATTAAAATACGAAGAACATATACCGTGAAACAGTCGACTCACCCAAAAACGATTTTCAAACTTGACCATTTTGGCGAAGTTTACAGCAAAAATTTATGGCAAACTCCGTTTTTAGTCTCGAACAAATTTCACCTTCCCTGAAAATAACTTCGACTAAACAAGTTGCAGCAACTTCCGTTAGTTACCAGGTTTCTACTCATATATGGCTATATATAGATCTCAGTCGAATTTTTCATAATTGAGAATATATTATATATATATCATGGAATATATATAGACCTTATTGCAAAATGGCCGACGTATTAAAATTCTTTTATATACATATAAATTATCCCGTATGAACTCGTTTTCATGCGGCAAATTCAAAATAATTTTTACTTTAAAACGATCGAGGTCATATTAAAGGCTAATTTATATGCACACTAAAGAATTCTAATTCGGCGGCCATTTTGGAATAAGGTCTATAAAGCAATCGTACGATAATTAACGATATTTGGCAATTACTCAAAACCATTTGACTTGAATTTTATTCAAAGCATTTTCAAGAAACAAACAATTAATTACGTTTCTCTCTGACGAAGGGCCTTCGTTCGAAACTTAGATTCCTACGTTTTCTGTTTCGGCAGTACTAACCTTACTATATTTCGATTGTTGTTTCTACTGCTTACGCAGCACGCTACTTTTATTAAACAATTAATTAGTTAGTCAACCAATCAATCAATCAATCAATCTTATCTTATCTCAGATCTCATCTCATCTGAGGCTTATCTCATTTCATCTCAGAATACTCAGTCATCTCATCGCATCTCATTTCATTTCATTCATTTCATTTGGTTTGGTTTCGTTTCATTTCGTTTCGTCTCGTTGCGTTTCGTTTCGTTTCGTTTCATTTCATTTCATTTCATTTCGTCTCAAATCAAATCTCATCTCATCTCATCTCATCTCATCTAATCTCATCTCATCTCATCTCATCTCAATCGAAATAGAGTTAGGTTCAGAGGCGTAGCCAGGATTTTTTGTCAAGGGGGGCCAGGAAAAACCTAGGGGGGGACAGCTTAACTGAGGCATATGAAGCCAAATTTTCTCAGGGGGGTCCAGCACTTTTGCCAGGGGGGGAGGCCCCCCGGCCCCCCTTCTGGCTACGCCGCTGCTTAGGTTAGATATACTGCCGAAACAGAGAACGTAGGAGTCTAAGTGTCTAACGTTTCGAGCGAAGACTCCTAACTCTATTTCGATTGTTGTTTCAACACGTGCACTGATCTCATCTCATTTTATTATTCGGGCTAACCTGTGGTAGACCGAGTCTATGTTACGTCATCCCGTCAGGCTTTGCGAAACTGATGCATCTTTAGCTTTATGCTTTCTTTGCTTTACTGCTTTTCCGATGCATGGGTGTCAGATGTTGGGATCCGAGGTAACCGCGTTACCTGCAAGTGACTGGAGCTAACTGCAAACCTGGGTCAGAAGGTCTTGTGCACGCTAGAATAGTAGAAAAATTTTTCCAGTATCTTTTTGCAATATTTACCGACCAGATTTAATAGGTGTCGTATTTGAAGACGTAAACTCATCAATTGATGCCATCAAAAACCTTAGGAAAAGACTTTCCTATTGCCAAAATTGACTTTCTCAAGCCCAATTGCTCAAAAAGTTTCCCCCGGTGGCCGGGTCCCCCGTCGCAACTCGCAAGCTACGCGGTCCGGTTGCTCGCTTCGCTCGCAGGGCTAACTGCAAATTATTTTTGGTTACCTGCAAAAAAAGTAAATATACAGGCATGTTCCGATGTCTGATCAAGTACTTGTTTGAAGTCAAGTGTTCTTTCTTGGAGTGCTCAGTGTGTTCACTGACATAGTTTATTGGTCAGTAATGTCGCTGGCAGGTATCTTAATATTATATACGCTTACAGTCGTCGCGCGCGCGGAAAAGTACTCTAGACTACTAGACTAGTAGACTAGATCTTGTTTCTATCTGGGTTTATAATATTCCAAATAGTGAAATAAAAGTAGCGTGCTGCGTAGGCAGTATTGAAACAAAATCGCTGCCTCGAAACGTTAGACTCCTACGTTTCTGAACACACTCAACACTAGGGGTCTTGATCATGAATTAAAAGCCTAGTCAGGTTTCTAGCAGGCCTCTAGCCCTACAGTACACTGAACATTCAAGACTTAAAAAAAAAATGTAAATGAAATACAGGTGAACATATATGGGCAAACTTGATCAGACATCAGGAAAGCGAAGAAAGCTAGAACGTATGAAGAATGGATTAGCATTTTAGGCTTTTGGCACGCATCAGTTTCGCAAAGCCTGACGGGATGACCTAATGATTGCCAATTCGAAGCATCAAATAATAATAATATGAACGTGGAACGGAGTCGAACGTCCCCCGTGTAAAGGCCCCGTTTGCACGAGACCGGACGAATGTTTATCCGGATAAAAATTTGTCCGGATGAATACGTTTACACGGTTCCGCTAAAAATTCGTTCACTTTACCTTTCCGTTTACACGGAGTCGTATTAGACGTAAGTTCGAGGAGAACTGTCGGGGTTATTGGTTTCTTGTGATATGCGTAACAACCTTTTGGTGTTTATAAAATTTGGTTTGGTCGTTTGGAAAGGTATTATGTCGGGAATTGCTCGAAAGCATTACGAAGGCCGCGTTCAGGATCTCGACAGCTGAAATAGTTGTCCACAGAAGCACTGATAGCAATATAAAACAAGTCAACTTTCTTCTTCCAAGGATCTATTTTCCTTGATGGAGCACAATGAAAAAGCGAATCTTTACGCACAAATCGCAATTCGTCCGCTTTCGTAGGTGGACGAAAATTCGACCGGATTCAGTTCGTGTCAAAAATTTGAGCGGATAGGCGGGTCTCGTGTGAACGCGAGGCCATATCCGGACGAATTTTCATCCGGAAAAACATTCGTCCGGACTCGTGTAAACGGGGCCCTAGTAGAGCCCTAAAGACATCTGACCATTCAGCAGTTAAAACTGAACAAACAATTAAGATTCAACAAAGGGGGTGGGATTGGGTGGGGTTCCTTTTGGCTGAGCTATAGTCTCCGTGCGAGCGCGAAGCATTAAAGAACTGTGGAACACTGCAAGGGTTAGCTATGGTTAGCGTTGCCCCACTAAATACTCCTTCATCACGTGATTCAGCGAAATGCCCGGGGAGTACGGGTCCGTAATCAAGGGGTAACACAACAACCTTCGGAAACTACGGTCACTGTTAACTGCATTTAATGCTTAAATATATTATTTTATTTCATTTCGATCATTTCACCTCATCTCATCTAGCATGCGAGACAACCCCCCCTAGCCTGCGAAACCCAGACCTATTTTCTGCCCCCCCCCCCCCCAACCAACCATCTCATGAACATTCACTGTATTCAGAATTCCGTATCGCAGGCTCAGGAATTCTTTGTTATAAAAGGACCGCTGTTACTGATTCCGCTAAAATAGATAACATGGTGTTGTGTTCGGGAACGAATAAAAAACCTGTAGAAGCTAGTGGCATATAAACTCTGAAATAAGATTCTTTTCAGATCGATTTATGATCACTTTATCATAACAAAGTATTAGACCTTCGTTTTAAGCACAACAAGGAATGAAAATGCTTTCGAAAATGCCATTTCTGACGATTGGCGATTGTTCAAGAAATGAACGGGTATTCAAGCTGAGTCGCCACGGAGGCTACCACTGAAGTAAAAAAGATCGTTTGAATGCTGGACTTAGCAGAATCTTCTTTCCATCCAACATCAGGGATGTGTTTGTTGTGCTACACTTCGAGAGGAGAATGCATTCTGTTGGAGGTTTTAGGTAAGAAAAATAACTAAAATTGCAACGAAACCCACATCTGAGGTTCGAGTTGCCTTCTTCAATAAACAACGTCACGTGACCTATTTTTAATTTGGTATTCTTCTCTGATTCCTAAACATTAGTTGTTCTTTATTAGTATATTCCCAGTAGGTTTTGGGATTTGTGTTACACCTTTTTTTCCTGACAACCAGGTATTTTATATTAACTAAAAACTTCGTTAATTAAAGCGAGTGAATAGATTTTAAAATATATCTGATGCTTTGGAAGGGCCAGTTTGCATTTCGCGTGAGGTTGTTGCGCGTGCGCAGAACGGCTCAATTCAAGCATCATGGCGCTCGTTCACGGTGAAATTGAGGATCGTTGGTATTTTACGAAAGAAGAGCTGAAAAAAACACCGTCTGTGCTAAGCGGAATAGACGTTGCGAAAGAGCTAAGTTACAGGCAGCAATCTGCTAACCTTATACAAGATATGGGGCAGCGTTTGACTGTGTATCCTTGATTTAAAATTCCTCAGGTTTCGTGACCCAGTACTTGTCTTGATGGGAAACGTCCCTATATATTTTGTATTTTCAAGCGTTTTTTTAGCTGGGATCTCTCATTACTCTTCTCATGGATTAGATTTTGATTGCTTTCTTTAACTTTAAAACAACCTAAACAGATCTCAGCTAACAATTAACACAGCTATCGTCTACATGCACAGATTCTACATGTTTCATTCGTTTTCTGTCATGAATCGCAATGTAAGTTGTCTAATTTACGTTTTTTCCACAACATTTAAGGTTCTTGTACTGTTATTTCTAGCCAGTTTATATGTTTCAGTTACTATGAGCTTGAATGCGTGGATTAGTTTGTCTCCAATTAGGTTTTGAATATGATATCATGACTGAACTACCTGAACGTTGCGTTACCAAAGTGAAAAAAGTTGTAGACTGCTGAAATTGTAGTTGTCTAGTGTTAGGGCCTGTTCACATGAGGCAAGTTATCTCAGGGGGTAGGGTTATCCCTATCCCCCAAGATATCTCGGTGTTAGTTTATTTCCATGTTAAAAAAGGAAAAAACTGTTCACATGAGACTGAGATAACTCGGGGGATAGGGATAACTCGGTCTGAGCAATAGACTAACCCTAGGGCCAGAGTTAACCCTACCTCCATGTGAACGCTTTCACCCGAGTTATCTCAGGGGTTAGGGTCAACTTTTATATAATTATGCATGCATACATTGTAAAAAAAACATTCTAATTTATACGCACTATTCTTGTTCATGTGCCATTTGCATGCATGTAATTGTTGATGTTACTGGTGTGTTCTTTTGTTCACATGAAAGCTAGGTTTATTTCCGGTACCAGGGACAACTCGATAGTTGTGTTTTATCATGTGAAACAGGGTCAAGTTTGACCCTAGCCCCTGAGTTGTCCCTCCCCCCTCCCCGAGATAACCCAGTCTTGTGGGAACAAGCCCTTAGGGTTTATGTTGGTGTTGAGTCTACTGGTGTCTGCTAAAATGCAGTTGTATATACCAGGATTTTTAGGAATTAAATACTGATGTTTTGATTGAAGCCCTTTATTAGAGTAAAAAAAAAAGGTGTGAACTGCCAAGATTTTCAGGAAAGGAATACTTGTGTTTCCAGCATAATACTGTATTTAATACTCTGATGAAGGGCTCCACTTAACCCTTTCCCTATTAGGCTGCCCAAAACCAGCCACTTTGTAATTTTACTCTGTCTAACGCCAGATGATTTTGCTCATCAAGTGAGAATGCCTACAGTAGGAGGGAAAGGGTTAAAACAAGGGCTCTGCTCAAAATGTCATGAGATGAGAGTATTAATGCAGCAACACAAAATGTTTTGGCTTTTGATGAGCCACATATATAATGAAGACACAGTGCTGACATTTAAAAATAGCACCTGGGGATGAGAATGGCTTTAAACATGATTTCTACCAACCTTCCACCATGGATATATTAAAAGACTGGATTGGAAACTTGATGGCGTGAGCATAACAACCTGGTTGCAAATGACAAGCTTAAAAAACCCGAGTATATTCAAAGTTTGGGATTAATACAGCCTAAAATGATAATCGAATTGTCTGTAAATACGACAAAGCCACAATACGACAAAATGCCCGTCTATTCTTACCCATTTTAAAAGAAGATATCAAGGTTTACTAGTTAAAATATGCATCCCAAATTCCGAGCAAAACAAAGCACAATTTGGGGATGCCAGTTTCTTCAAAACAACACAGGAATCATCAAAACAAAAATCAACAACGCTTACCCCGAACACTCGATTGTGGCTTAGGCAGGTTTGTAAGGCGATAAAATCATTTGAAACGTCAACATAGTCATCTGAATGTGAGAATATCAAGAATTTGAAGAAAAGTTCACTAAAAACCTCAGTAAAACAAGCGTACTCACGCCATTCGTGACATCACAATTTGCAACTAGGTTTCAACATCTCTCGAGCAAAGAAAAATGCTTTTCAGCCAATCGGCGGCCTGGAAACACCTCACGTGACTATTAGTTTCCAATCCACTCATTTTACTATCCATGCTTCCACCAAGCCTTCCTGGGAATGGCATGCAATCACATGCGCACATCTGGGCTCCTCAATTGCATGCCTCAAGCCTTGATATAACAATTCAAAACAATGTACTGTATAATAACAAATACTATATAACATATCATCGTTAATTATCAATGTTTTAATTATTGATGTTTGATATGATAATTCAATTAATATACAATACAATTAATATACAATACAATACAATATTTATTTATTGTGGATGGACGTGGGGAGTGGTTGCCCTTTCTCCCGAGCCAGAGGCTCATGTTGCAAACGCTCGACCGTTAAAATAAATATAAATAAATAGATTACAAGTAATAAATAGGTATAACAAGAACAGTTATAAACTAGGTTTAACAATAATTGTTATAAAGAGCAATATAGATAATTATGAAGATCTATTTACAATAATAATAGTAATTCAATTACACAGTATGGTTTATAAGCACCTGTTGCATTGGCAGCCGGAAAAACTCATTCCCTTAATTTGGGAACGAAATTCAGACATAGAAGTAGAAGATTTAGCAGCAGTTGGTAGTTGGTTCCAGATATGTGATATAATATAAATAAACGAGTTATGCATATATAGATTATTATAAGTAGGTTGATTAACATTGAGACCGGAACTACGTAGGTTGTAAGGTGTAAGTCGAGGAGTAAAAAGATCAGAAATATAATAATATACTAAACTAGACAATGTCATGTAGCCTAGAATTGTGATATGGCTAGTAAGACTGGATCTAACATGAAGTAATGAGCATTAAATTTGTTCTCTGGGTCTTATAGGCTTTGTGTGGCAAAATAGAAAAATGAAAAATTTATTATCATTCTCCACTGCATGTCTGGATAGCTCAAGGAGTGTGGTATCTCTTTCTTCTATACATGTATATAAGTAAAGAAGCAATGTGATAAATTTTTGTGGATGTTTAATGACACATATATAATCACACAGTATTGTAATCAAGACCTTTTTCTTTGAGACTGAGACCAAGTGGTTTAACCCTTTCCCTCTTACGCATTCTCACTTGATGAGTTAAATTGTCTGGCATTAGACGGAGTAAAATAACAACGTGGCCAGTTTTGGGTGACCTAATAGGGAAAGGGTTGAGACTACTGTAAGTGGTTCGAGACTGAGACCCACTGGTTTATGTCTAGGAGTCTAGCGTAAGATCAGTAGATCACAAATTATTATTAAATTTCCCTGCCAAGATGCCGGAAGCGCAGAATTGGTGATAATACCCTAGTTACAAGCTAGAAACCCAGTACTTTTCATGTGCAATGCACCAGCATTGAGATTCAGTGGCAACAGTATAACTACTGTACTGTGCACTGCTAATGCTGATACATGTAACTATTGTAAGCACATTTTCTCTAAAGTAAAATTGATATTTATTAGAAAACTAGCAAATTGGAAAACAACAATAGAAAGAAAAGGTATTTTCCCTGTCTCAATGTTTGAGACTGGCAAATTTTGTGACCCTAAATGTCCAAGACTGAGACATGTCATGCTGAGATTGAGACAGAGGTCAACAAAATGGTCTTGAGACAAGATTGCAATCACACATAAGTCATATCGCATTAAGGCTGTGTTTTAGGATTTATTGTTTGTTTTCCAATTGCAGAGCATTAAGAGGCATTATGAAGAAGCCTTGCAATGTCAGCAACTAATCACAGCGCATGTTTTTCTGAAAGTAACCCATGTTATATAATAATATTGCGTACTATTTTGATTTATTATGTTAATATGTAGTTTCCACAATAATTGTACTCAGTCTGGTGGAGTTTCAGCTTAGAAATATTTGTTCTAGATTGTTGCTCCTTGTTGTCTGTTTCTCTCTGCAAAACTAGAAGAACAGCCACGAAAACTAGAACATGTGATCAGAGTTGCCCATGCTTGTCTTCATCGAGATGAAGAGCCACTGGATCCAAAGAGTGAGGTAGATAATTTTATGATTTTGGAAAAAAACCTGATTCAGATAACATGTACATATGCTGTAAAATGCTGAATATTGCTGACAGTTTGCAGTATAGATTATGTAATGGTCCTTGTCTTGTGTGTCTATAAACAGCCCGCAGTCGTGGTTTTAAAATGCTTTTATTTCTTTAGTTTTTCTATTTTCCTAATACATTCTTTCTCTCCTGACATGCTTTCTTCCCTCACCCATTCCCTTACTTTTCCACTGTGTTCACAAGTAAGTTCCTTAATGTCCCTCTTTGCATGCCACAGATTACAATCATGTACATTGTTTTGGGGGAGAGGGGAGTGGGGACCCTTTTGAAAAGTCCTCATTCTTCTAACAATTTTGCAACATTAATAGACATTAGCTTTATTTGTACATACATAACTACAGAATACATCAGTCTTCAAAAGGTCAATGGACGTAGTTACAAATAGCCTGAGTAAACAGCCACCACTTCTCGCTCAGTTACAAATAGAAATGAGAGAAAACTAGAAAATGTGAATTATTACAGAAAAATAAGTAAATGTGCATAGTGGTCAAAGTAGCTCAAGCTTTTGAGTTCACCACTATTTGCAACTGATTGATAATATTACTGTATGGTAATAGGAATAATAATTAATAGGAAAAATGTTATGAAATACAGTAATAGAAGTAACTTACAATAATTAAATAGATTAAGACTTAAATTGCTTTTTTAATTTATAGAGATACCTTCAGCAGGCTCAAGACTTAGTTATCAATGAAAGTATTTTGCTTCAAACATTAGGTAAGTGCAGTCAGTGTTTTTGTATATACCGTAAACATTGCATATATTTTAAACCTTTGATTTTTTTAAACAAAAGTGGCTCCCAAATTATCTGAGTGTCTTTATCAAGTGAAAGTCCTGCAACATTGTTGATTTCAGCTCAATTTTCAACGCGTGGTTCGTAAGTTTGTTGGCAAGTATCAAATTACATTTCTAAATTCAGAAGTTCATTACGAAGTTCGATTTGATGTTCAAATGTTTGATTCGAAGTTCACATTTACAGACAACATTTGGAGTTTGGTTCACCAGACTTTCTTTTGATACGATTTCTTTTTGAAAATATGTTGTTTTAAAATCATTCTGCACTTCCAAAATCCAAATTGCGAACTGCATAGCCAAAGAATGGTGCAAAGCTGAACTTCAAATTTCAAATCAAACTTTGTAATGAACTTCTGAATTTAGAAACGTAATTTGATACTAATGGCAATGAACTTCCAAATCGCATGTTGAAAAGTGAGCTGAAATCGACAATAAATGTCATTGATTGGTGTTTTTAGGGTTTGAGTTGACTGTGGATCATCCTCACACTCATGTTGTCAAAATTACGCAAATGGTTAGAGGTATGGACAAATCTTTTTTGGCTTCTATTTCTATACAAAGTACAAATAGTGAATTTTAATGTTTTAATATTACTACGGTAGATGTTGTTTTTAAAACACAAGCTTTGACATTCTGGTTTTTTTGTCATCTTCTTAATGTGTATGAACTATGAAAGAAATGTGACCTTTTTAAAATTCATATTAACTCTTTGACTCTCAGGCCTTGTCCTTTTGTCATTTTAATCTGTCTAATGATAACTTCTGTGAGACAAAGAGTTGAAATAAAGAAGGAACAATTACAGTAGGTTGATGCGGTATTGAAAACATACTGAATACCAATATCAGAAAATAATACTGAATGCGATATATCAATATTTCACCACAACAGAAACTTAATGTGCATTGAGCCTAATTTCCACCAAGTGAAAGAATGTTGTGGTTTTTCACAAAAAAAGTTCACGTTTTTCATGGTGTAAATCTAGCGCCTATCATCTCATTGACATCAACAGTGGAGGAGATGAGACACAGAGTGAAGAAGAACCTTGTTGTTTATTTTTGGCTAAAGAGCTGTATGAGTTAGTGATTTGTCTTAAGACGAGACATGAGGTTGGAAGTGTTGCTTCCCTTATTCTTTACAGCTTTTATTTTTTACAGCAGATTAGACATGTAGGAATGGATTGTCTTTTCATGGCACTTCAGTTTGGCATATTGTAAACTAGTAATCTTTTACCTTCAGATGCAAGAGATGTAAAAAATGAGATGTTGACTGTTTCAGTATAGCACAGTCTGTCTGGCATGCACTGTTGCATATGCTCTTTATATATTAGCATGATGACTCATCATTCATTTATATTTGGATTTCTTGGCGCATGGCTGCCAAAAAATTCCAAAGACTGTGATCGCACTTTGAACGCAACATAAATGTAATACGGTAGTACCGTACCGATAATATCGAAAATTTCAGTATTATTGGTACAGTATATCGATATTTGAAAATTGAAATGTTGAGTAATTGATATTTGGGGGAAAAAACCCGATAATAATTGATATACCGCATCAGCCTAGGAACAATAATTTCCATTACATGTATTTGTTGTTTTTTTCAAGTAACCAAAAAAAAGCCCATTAAACCTTACTGTAAAGATTTTAAACCTTGAAATTGCAAAATGGGGGGAATAGCCATGAAAATTATGTTTTCATTGGCATTAATAAAATACAGTACATTTATGTATCAGCAAATTGACAACCTCCAAGTTGCTGATGATATTTATTGTATTGAAGTACACTTGTCTAAAAATGTAATGTCAAAGCTTTTGTTTTCTATTGTTATTCAACTTTGGGGCTGGTATAATCTAAAGAAAATTCTGCTTGAAGTTTAAAGGGCTTATGCAGTGAAAAATAAGTTCGGGAGAGTCTCTTATTTCAAAGAACTTTTGAAGTTATAAAGATTGACGTTTGCAGCTCTTCCATATCTCACTTCGTTCTTAATTTAGCTATTGAGATTTGTGTTATATGCAAATAACATCACTTAGACGTCACACTGTATAATAACTTGTTGGAAAATCATGTCTTCTTGCAATATTTCAAGCAAATCACTTGAAACTTTTCATGTATTGTGTCCTGTGATACACAGAAACACATGCACAGCTAAAAGTGATTTCGTTAAATAATTTCAAATTGATATTCACGATTTATCAACAAGTCATTATGCAGTGTGATGTCTAAGTGATGTTATTTACATACATATAAAACAAATCTCAATATCTAAAGAACGAAGTGAGATATGGAAGAGCTGCAAACGTCCATCTTTATAACTTCAAAAGTTCTTTTAAATAAGAGAGTCTCTCCCAAACTTATTTTTCGCTGCACAAGCCCTTTAAGAAGTCTTGCAATTGATGTGTTATTAACTGACACTTTCCTGTATCTGACAGCAAGCAAGGATCTTGCCCAAACCTCATACTTCATGGCTACTAACAGGTATAACTCCTTCATTTTGATGTCCAGAGTTGGTATTCTGCAATGTATAGGTTTGGCAGATCACAGTGTTGTAGATGGTGAAGTGAAGGATGCATTGTACTGTACTGTAATATAGTGTGAGCTATATATATATATATATATATATATATATATATAACTGCAGTGATATCTGCTGGTCATTGACTGGGCAAAGATTGAAGCAAAACATGGCAGGCCTGAAGTAACGTATAGTTGCAGTCTTCTACGCGGTCTTTTGACCAGACCGCTTAGAAGACTGCAACTATACGTACTTTGGGCCTACATGACCATACATTGACTGCCACAAAGATATCACTCCAGTTATATATAGATCTCACTAAATTATACCTACTGTACCGTAGTTGTATTTGTTTTGGGAGGGATTTAAAATGCCTATGGAATGAAAAATTTAGTTAGAAATAAACTCTCTTATTTGAAAGTACATGTAGTCTTGGGATCAGTGTCTCAGCGAGGAATTGTAACTTGGGTGTCCAAAGTTTAAATTTAACGCAGTCTATGTTCGCGACGAAAGACGAGCCTCTTTCAGCGTGGTCGTGAGGTATGTTTAAAATGCCTCCTCTGTAAGCCCCAGAAACGCATTTATGACTATTTCTAAGAGATAAGGTCGAAGTAGTCAAACTGTGAGGCAAGGATCGTACTCGGAAAGCACTAAACAAACGGGAAGCCCTCTTTCGAAGACATCGTCAAGCGAGGTATTGAACTTTACTGCACACCCCACAAGCTTCTCCAAGAAATTATATGAAAGGTATACTGTTCTGATTAAGCCGAGTCCGAAAACCGTTAATCTTATACACATAAGGTTAGATATACCGTCGAAACAGAGAACGTAGGAGTCTAACGTTTCGAGCGAAGGCCCTATACACATAAGGTTAGATATACTGCCGAAACAGAGAACGTAGGAGTCTAACGTTTCGGGCCAACCTTAAGTATATTTCGATTGTTGTTTCTACACGCCTACGCAGCACGCTACTTTTATTTCACTATTTGAATCTTATACACAGCCGCCCAAAAGCCGTCTTTTTAAAAAACATGGCCGTCCAAAATGTACAAAGACCGTCTGCTGAAAGACGCCTGGCTGGCTAAGACAGTGCTTGGAATTATAAAGTTAATGTTTATAACTTTTCCATATCTTACTTTGTTCTTGAGATACATGTATTATGATTTGTTCACCAATACTCCTATCTTGTCCTATACTAATTTTTTCTTTATGCACATGCATTAATGAGGGAAATCTAGAGTAATTTTCGTGTTATAAAGGAACAGTCATTATTAATGGTATAAATGCATGGAAGATATTTCACAACACATAATAAATTTTTCATGCCCCTCATTTTTCGTGATGTAAATTTTATAGCCGTCCCCATTTTCGCACCCCCCCCCCCCCCCCCCCCCCCCCCCCCCCCCACCTTTTCCTAACACATACCTGTACCGAGACAGTGTGCTTGTAGTAAGTTTGCCAGGCTACAGTATATTCGCCCAGGAGACTCAGATGAGAAACGGATTGGTAATTGGCAATGTGATTGGTTAGACATACTTCAACGCTACTCTGCATGGCTTAAAGGTTTTTTGAACGCAACTTGAATGAACAGTACATCTTTTAAGTTGCGTTAAAAAAACCTTTTTAAGCCAGAGTAGCGTTAAACTATGTCTGATTCTTCATCTGGCTGCATTGGGAATTTATATGTGATTTTTTGGGTAAGTCATTACCGTGAGCAAGCGAACCCAGGTAGGAGCTATAGGCTACTTAATCCTGGACAAAAGTCCTTGAGACACTATACGAAAATCGTCAGAAACGGCAAAGTGTCTCAATAATTTTGTCCACGATTGTAGTAAGTAAGATTTCCAAGACGAGTCAGTGTTCTTCCCCCGATTTCTAAATACAGTCAAGCAGGTTGAAAATACGAGGCGAAGCCGAGTTTTTTTAACCAGCATGGCTGTATTTAGACATCGGAGGATGAACAGAGACGAGTGTTGGATATATCTTCTCAAACGAATCGATGTTTTAAGAGAAAATCGACCTCAAAGTTTGCTAAATTTGACTAATAAGACTGTAATTTTCCTCCGATTTCTAAATACTGATTAAATATTGATTTCTTTTGAATTTTCTCATGAATTATTAATGAGTTTGATAATTCTTGTTCAAACATGGGATGAAAGTTAGCTTGGCTAAGTGGGACAGCTTGGATACCAAGGCTGACTCACTCCACACAACCTCCCCCTATATATAAACAGAACTGATAAAATTTACTATATCTTCATATATACTGTAATGTGTTACACATAATACTGTTTGACATAATTTAGTTCGTGTAACTAGGGAGCTTCATGTTTTGTGTGAGGATTTCATCATTTTTGTATCCCCTCCCTTTGTCATACTTTTTATTACTGCCCGCAGTAGGTCAGAAATTTTTTATGGCTCCTCCAAATATATCTCCGCCCTGCATTTGTTTTATATCTTTTGCCGTGGAAAGTAAATTAATCGCATGTTTATATTTTGTAGTCTTCACCTCACGTCTTTTTGCATCCAACACAAACCGTCGGTTGTGGCTTGCGTTTGCATTCACCTCGCTTGTAAATGGTCGAATTGGGAGGTAAGTAGAATAGAATATTGATCTAAGAATGTAAAAAACTAGAGTGATGCCGACTGCGTAGGCAAGTCATGGATAGAGCAAAGTAAAAAGGTGGTGAACTGTCGAGAATAGTTTTGATAACGAAATACTGAAAATCTGTTTCGAGCGGAGCCTTTCATCAAGGTAAATTTTTTTACCTTTTACTCTGATAAAGGCACAACTAATCTCAAAAGTTCACCACCTTTTCACTTTGCTCTATATCTAAAACACTGCCTACCCACCACTTTACTTTAAATGCCTTGGATATACTACTTTAATAAAAAGATTGTGAACCGCTGAGGTTTTTTTAACGAAATTCTGACGTTTCAAGCAGAGCCCTTTACCTGAGTAAACGGTTACTTAAAAATTTTACTTTTTACGCGACCAGCGAATACAACAATGGCGGAGAAACGTAAAGGAGCGATCAATTTTCTTCTCGAAACAACGACTTTCTAGGACGAAAGGATATATTGTCTGCCTAGCGGAAGGTGCGAATAAATATTAATAGCTTTATATTCAACTTTAATATGGTATGGCATGTTGATGTTGTGAAGTCGCCAAGTCGGTTTGTAGAGTGTTGTTGGTTCGTGTCTGTTATATTTTACACGAGTGGCGCTCGAGCAGTTTTGCACGTCAGCTCAATAACAAATTCTGTATACTGGAGATTGTGGATTGTCTTCACATTTTTATTTGGCCTTCAATAAACAACTGTACGAAGAACCATGGCCATTTATTAAACATGAATGTTTACATGTATCTGTACCTGCGTGAACTTAGCGCGTGATTGGGCAGACGACAATAACGTGAAGCTAGCAACATAATCATCAGACGATCGTAATTTGTAAAGGCAACAAAAACTTGTGTATCTTTACATCCATGCACTTGGCAGATTTTAGTCAATTTTGATCTGGATCGACTGGACATCACACGATACGTATTAGTATCGGAATTCTTGTGACGCGCCAAGCTTTTTATGCAAAAATTTCAAGGAGTTTAAAAAGATCTTGATGTTATTAAACAGACCGGAAAACAATAACGAAGGGCACAAAAGACGTCAGTATTCATGTTTGTCGGAGTTTATAATTTTTTTCCCGTTCTTGACAAGAGAAAATGACTCTTTAAGAATCCCTTGAGATTCTATTTTGGGTTGTTTGTCTGAGTTGTGGCTTGTATTATTTTATTATTGGGTTTTGCTTTAGAAAATGGGCTGGCAGGTTGCGGGGCTGGCAGCTCTGTCTGTACACAGGGCAAAATTGTTATTATCTTTAACTAGAAACTTTGCACTATCCTTGGGATCTAGTTAGTTTTTGAACCACCATTAAACATTATTTTGAAAGCGTGCAGCATTTTAATATTGCAGTACCGACGTATGTTTACTTCTTTACTTTTTTTCCAGTTTCCACGCTCTAGTGATAACAAAGATTGGTGGGAATACGGTGATCCAACTGTGACTAAAAAAAGTTTGGACAGTAAGTGTCTAGTGCATGCTAAAAATGTGCCTAGATGAGGTTGTCCAATGCTAAAAGTAAAACTTTGGACAGTAAGTATTCATTGCATTATTTTCTGGTGCCTAGATGATGCTCTCGTGTTTAATGTTGGGCAGTATTTATATGGGTCTGCAGTGCATGATTTAATGTTGCTGCATAAGGTAGTCCAATGTAAAAAAATCTAGACAATAAAAATTCTGAGAGCTTGTACACGAAAAACTGACAAAACATAATGCTGTATTTATATTCGGGGACTTGCGGCCCCTATAAACCGCTATTTTCATAAACAACAAACGTTAAAAAAATGTTAACGATTAATCGTCATTTTAATAACACAATCCCACAGTGTATAAAAGTTTTTTTGCACTTCGGGAATCTAGATGCAATCTTAGAGGTGACAATGTGTTGACCATCCCAAAAGTTAAGACAAGCAAATACGGTTTAAAATCCTGGCGTTATTTTGCACTAAAACACTGGAATAGTTTGCCCAACAATTATTTTGAAAAATCATGTATCTATCTTTGTATGTTTTAATTGTTCCATATATGTAAATACTATGTTTTAAATTATTAATATTTATTAATGTACGGTGGATTGGTGAGATACCTGTAAACTAGCTGTTTAGCTAAGCGCATAACCACATTAAATAAAGATATCTATCTATCTATCTCCAACACATGTCAAACTATATATTTTGTCAATTTAGCCGCTAAATTGTTAGCGGCTCAAATTGTTACAGGTTGAAAGATTTTGTTTTCTTTCGCTGTAGTGATCTGTCAGGAATTCTTAAACATTATCGAGAACTGCCCCAGTCGACTAAAGAGAAGGATTAACACTGTTACCATTTATAAGGTAACGTATACATATAGTCTCTGAGTTAGTCTGTAGTAGAACATGAATTTTGTCGTGGTGACAACTTTTGTTTGGTAAAACGTATTAATATGTTGAATGGCTAAAATTATAAAGTATATGGTCTAAACCTACGAGTATCAATACAGAGTTGCTCATTTGCAAGGTTAGTGTAGTCTTCAGGAAGGATCCAGGTAAGTGGTGGTGCATGGCTGTTGCGTGGCGACGTGTTTCGACGGGCCCAGTGGCCGGAGGTCATCCTCCAAGTCAAATGAAAGGTTTATGTCACATTCGCCTAAAGTATATTTATGTGTTTTGTTTTATTACGTCGTGTAGGAGTTACGGTTATGTGTGGTTGTTGCACAGTAGTCATGTGCGTGGGTTGTGCAATGACTGTAATTGGGAGTACATCGACCAGACTAAACGTCAGTTTGGTACGCGGTTAAAAGAACACCAAAAGGCTGTTTTCTTTTCAAAAAAAGAAAATTATGCTTTGTCAGAGCACGCGTGCCGAACCAGCCATGAGATTGCGTGGGATGATTAAAAAATTATCACCACCAATCCAGAGTATTATCAAAGACGTATAGCTGTTTATTAATTACCAGAAGCTGTCCGCCCCAAGCCTCCTCTCCCCCAAGGAGAGGCCTGCGGGGGAGGCTAACCAGAAGCCTATTTGCATTTTGTTTCATACTCCGATAGATAGTGTTATCATTGGTTTTATTTGAGAGTATATTCACAATGATCACATGATCACCCCTGATGAAGACACTAGATCGGAGTGTTGAAACGTTGGGTCACGAACAGTAACTTTAGGTTATGTTCAAAAGCTTTTAAGCCAGAGTAGCATGTCTGTTATCTCATGATGTTTCTTGTATTTGTATTTAGGGTGGTCATCGACCTAAGACCTCTGGAGAAACGTCTAGTAAAAGTACCTCTGTGTCTAACAATGGCACTGCGACGTCATCTAAAGAGTCGCTGTCGAAAGAAGAGTCGTCGTCGAGAGGAGAGCCATCATCGAAAGGAGAGCCATCGTCGAAAGGAGAGCCATCGTCGAAAGGAGAGCCATCATCAGGTAGTGTTGACAATACTACTGTCGAAAAACTAAACGAGGATGCTTCCGATAGCAAGAAAAGCGACGCTACGTTGACGATCACAAGCAGTGCTGCTGTCGTAGAGACACCAACATCTAAGGTGACGTTACCTTCTTTACTGCCTCTCACTACTAAGTATGCTAACATTCCCCCTACAGCGTCGACTGTCTCTAGACCTGAGACGTACACTAAGAGTTCGTCCGGAACGAAAGAAGATGCTAAGATTATCTTAGGCGGCAAACACAAGCATCGCGAACACGATGATTCATTGTCGTCTTCGGCTAAAAAACTAAAGACATTACACCCGACTTCTTCGCATGGCTCGCATTCAAAACATGGACACTCTGTATCTGGTCGGCCTTCATCTCAACCTAAACATAGCTCACACCAATCTTCGCGGCCAGGAGCTCACCACACTACACCTAAACTACCTCAGAAAACTAGCAGCTCTTCTCATGGCCAGCCTCACCATAGTTCAGCTAAACGCCACGGTCATCCACCTCCTGGCTCAACTAGTCATTCCAGTTCATCTCACTCGGCAAACAAAGTGCCATCCGGACATAAACATCGTAGCGGTTCGCCATTAGATGCCAAGAAATCCAGTGGTGATCGTCATAAGCGGCCTGCACCCGTTAAGCCCAAATCCGAGGTTCCCCCTTCTTCAGTACCATCCGCGTCAACGCCGATGCCTAGTACTCGAGTAAATGACTTAAATCAGACGAAGAAAGACACAACAACAACATCCAAGTACGCGGATGGTTTTATCTCTCCTCCTGGACCTCAAAGATTATCTACTAACGTCGTACCAAGATTACCTCCATCTAATTCTACTGCTTCAAGGCACGCTTCTCAACAACAACCTCCCTTACCGCCGGATAGACAAGCTGCTCCTCCTCCCCCTCCCCCTCCAAGTTTACCACCCCCTCCTCCCCCTCCTCCTACGTGATATCAGGCGAATGGTGCTCAACCAATTACAAAATCGTTTGCGGTGTGTTGTCTTAATGTGCGCGTGATATTTTTTTAAACATATATTGTCTTAGTTCTATATCAGCGATCATAATGAACCATTCGACCAGTATATAAGCAGTATGATTTAGTTCTTTTCTACATCATGTTTGCACTATTTATAAATTCTTATTCTAAATCAAAAGATCCCAAGAAGAGTCGGTAGAGAATTTTCGTAAAACGATCGAAGTTTCGTATATACGAGCCAAGAATAAAAGAAACGCAAGCTTTTAGAAATTGTCTTACTTTTTTTCCAATTTGAGACTTTCGATAATATCAGTATACATTTAGTATATTCAGACGTTGTCTTCGTTGTCACATTTTAGCAGTTTCCATGTAATAAAGATCATTTTATTACACATGCGAGGCAGGTTACAAATGAGGCAAGGTGATAAAGTAAGCTAGGACTCCTCGACCCCAACCCTTAAAACCGCCAGCTTTGCAGGCTTGGGGCCCATGTAACATAAAATGGGGAAAGAATTTCCTTGACGCTGGTGAGACGTCTGGCAATGTCTGCGTCACACATACTTGCATCCAGCATACCAACTGCACGCTCTGTCTAACTCTGACAGTCGAGGCATGGCAGTTTTGACACAAAACTATTGGTTTCCTGGACGGACAAAATAAGACCTGTTAATTGATGCGAGACAATATGGCCTCTATTTGTGACTGGCGAGGAGTGACAATGACGATTAAATTTGTTAAATCAAGCTGGCTGTTTATCGAGTATTGTGAAAAGCCTCAAATTGAAGAAAATGTACAGCCATTTTGAAAAACTTGCGTTTGTTTTTTGACTAGTATGTAGAAGTTCCCTCTACCAAGGAGCTGTTTACATGACTCGTGAGCCGGGCTAGCCCACTGATCTGGGCTAGCCCGATCCGGTTGGCTTATTTGGCTGAGATCGTACAGCTCACATAAACTAAATTTGAAAAGAAAAATTGGTGTAGTTTAGATGCAAACTAATCTGAACATTGATTCAAATCTCCTTTTGCAACCGAGAAAATAATTTCGTGATAGAAGTTAGCCCGCGGTTAGCCGTCACAGTCCTGCTCATGTAAACAGCCCTTATAATACAGAGTCAACTTCTATTTTCGAAGTAAAGCATCGAAAGATTGGGGCTGGATGGGGGGTTTAGGAATTGGCCATTTGCACAACGCCGTGCGATGGCGTTAGGTGCCCATACCAGAATGCTTTGCTAGTGGCCTAGTGCTAATAGTGGATACTGGCAAAGCATTCTGGTAGTTTTAGTCACCCAATGCAAATGTCTATTGGGATTGGTTAAAAATTGGGGCCATTTCAATGAAACTTCAGCCTGCCAGACGTCGTGGGTTTGAGGATGATACATAGTGTATTAAAAACCCTATACAACGTTCTTGTTCTCATCTCATTTTTTTTCAAAAATTTCTGCTGTCGCTGTTTTGTAACTTCAGAAATGGTCTCATTTGTTTTCAACCTCGTACCCAGGGTCTTATCTCCGCAGGGGCGGTGGCGAGCGGAGATAAGACCCTGGGTACGAAGTTGATTTGTTTTCACTCTAATCTCTTGACAAAAGAATTAAATAAGAACGTATATGTTGCAGAATCTAAACCATGAATTTTAATTTCAGTTAATTTTTATCCAAAACGTTAACACCGCATGACGTTTCGGACTTTTCTCAATGGCCGCCAACGTCACGCAATCTGTATGAACAAGTAACAAAAAACTTCTTGCTGTCAGCATAGTCGAGATGTTACTCGTGTGTATGTGTACGTTGTCGTGATGGGCTGATGCCAATGTTAATAAAGTATAGCAAAGGAATTTAAGAAACAAATTTCTGTAATAAGCACGCATTGTTCTGGGTGTAGCTAAACCGCTGACGGCGGGCAGGCAGATACTTATCACAGCACTTTTTTTGGATTTGCATTTTTACAAATGTTTTTGCCTCCGGAAGTCTATCTATGCTTCTGCATGAATGGCGGGTAGCGTTCCAGTTGTGAAAATCGGGTTCACTGCCACGACAGCTTGTACAGCAAGAAATTAGAAAACTTCACTCTAGAGACAGATAAATATGGTCTGTAGAGTCTCTCCACCACAATCCAAACATTCTTAATTATATGATTACGCTGGCGGAAAAGATACAAGTAGACACCAAGAAACGTTCCATTCGTAAAACGCATACGCTGAGGTGGCAAATGATTGTAGCAACCCAGTTCCAGAAGTTCTACGCCGCCCGTCACCTTGTCCCCCGAAATACTGAAAGTGGCGAGAGAACTGCTCGAAGACGACACCTCGCTTTCGTGTTGTAGTAATCTAATTTAAGCCTGACCAATAAGAACACTTGCTTAATAGATTTACCCAGAAAATGGCCTGGGTGACCCTGGCGACTTCATTGGCTCGGAGCAATCAAAGAAACGGCGTCTTCGACGAGAGGTTCCATCGCCGCTTTCAGTATCGCAGGGAGGGAGCGGCGTAGAACGTCTGGAACCAAGGGTACTGGAACGCTGTCCCCGCAGCAGAAAGTAAAGTCAGTCAGTTGCTGTAATTTCCAGAAATGAGAAAATGTGGTCAAGATCTGACGCTAGCGACCGAGGGGGGCTTATTTTTTCCCAAGCTTTGAGGTGGGGCTCAATAGAGAAGGGGGCTTATTTCGGATAAGTGATAAAAGAGAATCAGACTTTTTGAAACTGATTGAAGTACAAAACACAAGAGTCTGATTCTCTTCTAATTTATCTTGTGCTAATTATTTTCTGCTTCAAGAAGTGGGGGGAGGGGGTTGCTTAGAAATCACGGTATATTACTTCGCTTTCAGTCCCCTTACAAACTGTTCCCTACGCGGTCAAAAGGTCACAGACCGCGTTGGGAGTGAATCCGACGTAATACGTAAAATACACTAAAATCCTGACTTCACTTTTGAAGCCATTCTCGTACCCAGAGTATAATTGAAGGACTGCCGTGAAGTTAGAGTTCCGTCGGTATATGCAGAATATATATGGAGTTCACTTTTGTTAAGGTCAAACGTAGTAATATTCAAAATCCACCTGTCCGCGCCCTACGCTCTCTGGTTCACACTTTATCTTGCTATGTAAACTAATGGTTTAGCGTTCAAAAGTTTGCGAGCTTTCACGAGGTTACGTTTCTGGTAAATTTGGCTAATCGTAGAACTTCTTATACTGATTTTATCCACTCTACACTCCGACAGGACATTCATTTCTTGAATTAATGTGGCAATGTCATCACTTTCTCATATATAGGATAAATATATACGCTAATTATAATTGCAGTTGGTTTAAAATAACCGTGTTACAGGATTTGTAATGAAAATATTTAGTATTCAGCTAAGTTGGTGAGTTTGATGCAACGTGTTTCGTACTTTCATTTATACTATACGTTAAACAGTTCTAGTTTGGCATGTTTCGGAACGATTTCAAGTTAGACTTGAGCCTGTTTTCCAGTCCTGCAGAAACGGGTCTCGCAGTACTTGCATCTAAAGGGATCTCGCATTGCTTATTTTGGAGGAAGATTTTACAGACTCTAAAGGTTAAAAAACGTCATAAAATACTCCAAACACGCAAACGTCACATAGATACTCAAAATGCATACACTCAGTAGATTGAATACACTGTTTACATTTTATTTCCTGACACAATTGACATTGCATCAGTTTTGGAGTTACATGTTTGTCGTTTTATACCAAAAGGGCCGCGGCTCCCCCGGCTTCCCCCCTGGCTACGTCCCTGAACTCAATAACGGTCTTCCACTGTCGGCCGTCTGATATACCCTGGTAGTTTGTCGTCCAGCTTTCCTGGACTTGAAGATGGAAAACTAGTCGTTTATCGAATTTTAAAACGACTGACGAGTTTCTCGTCTTAGGCAATTTTTGTCTTCTTTAAAGACTTTAATATAATTCGACTGAATTTATATCGCCGAGCAAAATACAGTTTTAAAAACATGTGTCGACAGTCCGGTGTGCGACCATTATTAGCGAGGTTCAGATCATACGTCCACTACCGCTACCGCTACCGTAAATATAATTAAGCATGTCAAATATTGTTTTTCCGTTCAGTAATGGTCGCAGGTCTCAAACCTAGTGCAAAAAGAAAGCGTTTTACGGTACTAGGATTAAAACCAACTACGGCTACAGGACGAAAAAACGAACATTACATCAGCTTAATCACATTTACGGTAGCAGTAGCGGTAGTGGAAGTGTGATCTGAACCTCACTATTAGCAGAAGGACCTTATAAATGCCGCCATTTTGAAACTGAAAATGGTCACAGTTTTCAAAAGTACAGGAGCACGCAGCTTGCAAAATGGCTCCAAAAATGAAGCCAGCGGAGATGACGAATTTGAGTACCAAGATAGCCGCCATGGAAAATTGTATGTTTAGAGACGAGAAAAGCCATATTTCTGACATTGGTATGAACAAAGAACACTGTAAAAGGTTCAGAAGCTTAGTTTTTACATTTGTTGGTATTATTTTTTGTTTGTCAGTAAAACGTGTTATTTTGTAGTTTTTTACTCTGCTCGTCAAACGATAAATTTGCCTATATCACAAAACTCGTAAAAACCAACGAAATCAGCCAATAACTTCATTATAAAACTATCTATATACCTTTGGTATTAAAGTCTTTACAAAGCCTTGAAGTATTTCGGACTGTATTTCCCTTCTGTTTTTCGGTAGTAACAGTAAGTTGCCATGTGAGAATTGTTTTACGGCTTTTCCGACTCTTCCGGTAAACCCGTGGGTAAACTCACTATGTGTGAAAGCGTCTATTATTAAAATATATCTAATCCTTTTCAAAACCTGTCGAGTTAAAACCAATCAAAACTGTTGGCATGCCAATTCAATTATGTAAACATTGACGGTAGACGGCCAATCGTTCCCACAGCCCACCACGTTCCCCACCCGAGAAACGAGCTAGAGACTCTGGGATAATCCGTTTCACATCGATATTTCATTGGCTGATGAACATGATGATTACTCTTCTTCCGGATAACAAGAATCCTGTGCTGGCGTGAACGGATTATCCCAGAGCCTCTCGTTTCACGCCCGCTGGGTAAGGGGAACGTGGACTGACGGCCATACCCGCGAGTCAAGATAAGGCTGGAAATCGAGCCTAGCTACACGGCGGCGATAATAATAAAACGCTCAGCCGTACGTTCGCTTTTGTTCAGTTTTCATGCTTTTAAAACCTAATTTGTTAAAACTGTGGCATTTTTGTATCTGCGCAGCAGATATATTGCCATCGAGTTGTGTATGCGCGACGATTAAATCAGGGCCAATCAAAGCTCAGAATCTTTTGGCGTCACCTACGAGTTGTCAGTTTGAACGATGGAAATAAGTATTTTTAATCCGATCGTGTTTGCCATATCACGATCGAAGTCCTCCGAAGCGACAAAGTTTGGGGATTTTCAGGGTTCTATTCTATACGATTTTTTTCAAATTCACATATCTTGTACATAATAATGCAATTTGATATTTGCGCTCATCTCAGTTCAAATAGATTTTTCTCCGTTGCTATTCTATACGATTTGTTCTAATTCACATATATTGTACAGAATCAACGCTCTATCTAATTAGCTGTAGAAGTTTCGTGAATGGCACAAACCTACAGACGTTAAATTCTATATTTCCGACAAAGCTTAAGTTTTTGACTAAAACACTATGATTTTTTAGGCCGTATTCTATACGATTTTTTCTAATTCACACATGTTGTAGAGAATTTTACTGTACATGCAAGTTTCGTGAGAATAGCACAGACGTTTGACCCGATAATTGCCATTTCGGCATTTGATATTTGGCACTCATCTCAGTTCAAATAGATTTTTCTCCGTTGCTATTCTACGATTTTTTCTAATTCACATCTGTTGTACAGAATTTAACGCTCTATCTAACGGTATAAGTTTCCAAAATGGCACAAACCTACAGACGATTCAGGGGACGATTCAGGGGTATACTTTAGACTCGCGGTGTCCGGCTGAACTGCATGGAGATATCTCCCAATACGGCTGTTAGCCGTTAAATTCTATATTTCGAGAGTTTTCCACTAAAGCACATTCGAAGACAGGAGAAATTGCTGATAAAACTGGTAAGTATTTTTAACGTGACTTATAGTAAACTTGTGAGTGTGATCTACCAACAGTTTTTGTGCATGAGTCATAATAAAAATTATTTTGGTCTGAGAACGTGCCCTTTCTCTTTAATTTTTCTCGCTAAAATCTTATGAGATCTTGTAAGATCATGTAAGAAAAATCTTACAAGATTTTTCTTAAGATCTTACAAGATTTTCCAAGATCTGATCATACAAGATTTTACAAGATTTGGCGCAGATACATGTACGCCATAGCGTACCTAGCTATTGTTAATAGTTAGTAGTACGGGCTTACGGCTTTTCATTATTCAGTCACACTGCGAAAATAAGAAAGCCGAGCTGCGTTAAAAACGTAGACTTTTGGGGCAAGCAGCGCTGCAGCTGTTAGCTACCTGTAGGGAATTTTGCGTATGCTCCGTACGCATAAATCCAAAAATTAACGACTACGAGAGATGGATAGGAAACTTGCGAAACCGGAAACGATGTTTGCACAACTTGCTATGCTAATTATACACTTTTAATGCACCTATAACGGGTTGCCCACACGACTAAAATCAGACACTGCAGTGATATTACACTATTGTTTACTGATTTCAGCAATAGCTGATCCTGGCCATGTGGGACCAAAAAAAAAATTCGTTCACAGGAAAAGTGGAGGGGAAAAAATTCATGCACAACAAATCAACAGGAAAAAAATATCGAGCAAGCTATATTAACAGAGTTCGGTTGTTCAAATTCTGGATAACATAAGTCGTATCCATTGGATAAATTTGCTATAGACCCTTTTAATAAGTGCAGAGTACATAATTTCCGAGGTCTATATTTCTGTATTTTTGTAGATTTTCTTGCACCATGCACTGTATTCTCCACAGGGCCTTTTTTAACATACAAGCTGAGCCCCCCCCGCACACACACGAATTGATTTTGCCCCCCCCCCCCCCCCAAGTAAAAGTTCCTTTTTGCCTGAAGTATCAAACGAAATGAACAAAGAATAAAGCAATAAAGATATAAAAGGACTCAGGCTATTACCATAGGTAAAGAAAAATCAGGTATATATAAATATTTATATTAGTTAAATAGAAAAAAATTCGGGGGAATAATTCATGCGAAATTCTTCGAATTACAAAAACGGGAAATTCCCTTAATTGTAGATTCATTGTACATTCACTTTCATTTCTAAAATTTTATTATTGATACGTTCATCGTTCCAGCCATCGTTTCATCAGCCATTATTTTCTGTAAAAAAGAGATTATCTTTGCCATCTCGGGGAGTCAAGCTTAGCAAGTCATGGGAAACAAGACAGTAAGTCAAAAGATCACTTGTTTCAGTTTCCAATATTCACACGTCATACAACATACAACATACAACACGAAATAGAAGTGTAAAGACTACAGTGTTGCTGGTGGTTTTGAGTCTTTGTGAACAAGTTGTAACAGTGGAATTATTTCATGAAGCTGCTACAAGCCTGTTGTTGTTCATCTCGTAGCAACTTTTAAATTAAAAGCCGCACAATCCGCGCCGGATAAGCTTGTTGATCACACGCAACTCTTGTAATCAGTGTTATATAAATTGTAGACTATTACTGGTTGAAGAAAACCAGTCATTGAAACCATTTTTATTTGTTGTTTTGTTATATTTATCGCTTTAGTTAAATTATCGCTTTGTACTTGAAAACCTTTAAAGTCCTCGTTGTCAGCCTTTAACAACAGGATCGAATATATTGATATACCACAGGAGCCCAAACGTTTATTAGTGAAAGATGTTTATCAGTAAAATGGGTTTATCTGCATGTATTTTTATAAAGAAGTTTATTAAACCGCTAGTTTCTTAGCCTAAAGCTGTTTGGTTACGTGAGAGAGCACTCGAGAGAGCATTCTCGTTCCTATAGAGTCCCCGTTTTTGAGAACGAGAATGACGCGAGAAAAAATCCCGCCCATTCGCGAGAGTCCCGCGAGGTTAACTTATTACCCAAGGCCCGAGCCCGGGCGTAGGGTCAAAGGCTCGTAGCCCGGTGAGGGTGCTAATCTCGGTATGCGTGGACACCATTTACACGTGAAATTACACGCGAGAAGCCTCTGCGGAGGAGAGAGCTCCAGTTATATAGGGCTCACTGTTTGCAACTAGGTTTCAACCATTTTGCCAATCTCGTTCCCAGAGCCCACGTTCCCCTTACCCAGCGGGCGGGAAACGAGAGACTCTGGGATAATCCGTTTCACATCGATATTTCATTGGCTGATGAACACAGTGAACTCTATATAACTCTTCTTCCTGATAACAAGAATCCTGTGATGGCGTGAACGGATTATCCCAGAGTCTCTCGTTTCCCGGGTGGGGAACGTGGGCTCTGGGAACGAGATTGCCATTTTACAAACTGAGTGAATGCGATTTAACCAATCAAAAGGCTCAAAACACCCCACATGACTATTAGTTTCCTATCCAGTCTTTTTACAATCCATCGTTTCACTGACAAACATCCTTCACTTGTAAACGCTTGGGCTCCCTATAGATATACACAATATATCCTGGAATTAATATATGAAATCACTCCATCATTCCATGGTCTAGTCTATCATCCTATAAATCCAGTGTGGGTATGTTTCTCCCATAACACCAAACATGTAGAATTTAATAACCTCCAATAAGTAATTTACGCACATGTAACGTAAATGTTTAATTTGCATGTCAAACCACAGAAACCCAAGCAAACGGTATGGCTATATAAGTTATAACTTATATGTAAATTAAACTAGGCCGCCTGTGATCAAACACTCTCTGAAATATCTCAACGATGAAGAAGTGCGGTTTTTTCAAACTATCGAAAAATAATGGGGTTCAAATTTTCGACCTTTCAATATACAGGGGGGTGAATGGGTCGGAGACATCGCTGACCTTCATCCTAGCCCTAATAGTGTGGTACGAAGAGTAATAAAACAGCTCTCGTAGGATTTGCATGCTAAAGTTGAGTTTTGTTTCTTTTTTCAGTTTTTTTGAGTTGACTATAGGCGTCAGAAAATGAAGTTCAAATTTTCCAAGCTCTCAACCCCCCTGTATATCGAAAAGTCGAAAATTTGAACCCCATCATTTTCTGATAGCTTGACATCTAGTCAACTCAAAAAAGAAAAAAAAATCAAATTTAGCACGAAAATCCTACGGGAGCTGTTTTCATGACACTTCATACCACACTAAAGCAAGAAAACGAAAAACTGCAAAAGAAGTTGCTGTTATTTTAAGTGTTCTTTCAAATAAGATCGACTTAATTTTCGTTTCATTGTCATTGTTCTATTTTTTAGATTGATTGTGGTGATGAAGTAACCCATGGAGATATTAATCGAGTGGTGCAAAATACCAATTGCTGTCAACGTGATCGGCAATTAATGCAGCATGCTCGAGCTGTTTTGACAGCAGAATCCAGATGGGTACGGCAAAACCTGCAGCTGACGTGTTACGGCGAGCACGTTACATACAATTTTGTCAGTGGAGCAAGAAAAAATCAATACGTCGTGCAGTTCAATGGGAAAGGCGAGATTTGCAGTGATTGGGCAAAGAAAGGATGGAGACTATGGGGGAGGGATACATTGTCTTCAATCTGGCAATTCGCAAAGGAAGTTAATAGCATGATAAAAGGAGTGGCTTCTTTGGCTTCCATTGGAGGAAAGGCTTCATCCGGCGCTCTCACTTGGAAATAATACAACTTTCGTGCACTCTTATGTTTGTTTTCCTTTTTCAAATACTTTCCAAGTAGCTTGTTTAAAGACATGCTGTGATGATTGTGATTCGATTAAAATACTTGTAATAAAAATAGACGCGCTTGAACGTATATGTTTTTATGTACTACCAATGCTACTAGTGCCTCATGGAAAGTATTTTTAGAATAGCTATGGTAAAAATACAGTAATGATGTAAACACTAGTATATGCGTCTAGAAGCATCCAAACAACGTCTTTGACGATACCATGGATTAGTAGCGATAATTTTTTAATCATTCCACGCGCGATCTCATGCATGGCTAATTCGGCACGCGCGCATGCTGCGACAAACTCAACCCAACTCAACCCAAGCCCATCAAGTTTTTATGATCCTTAGCAAACATGGTTTAAGTCAATCTGATAGTGATATAAACTACAATCACTTTGAAGATAGAAATTCCCATGAATGAGAATTATACGCTATAACCAGGGAGCCACAAAAAGTGTTCAAAAAAATTCCCGGTAGCAACGGTAAGGGGAAATGCTCTTGAATTATTAATGGTCCAACCCCTTGATATTTGATCTTAAAAGCGGTCAAATCTTTGTAGCTCTGGGGTAAATGTACGAGACTTCGGCGTCGAACGCTTGCTCTTTCCATGTATTCCTCGAACTAATTCAACAAAAACTCTATCCCTGCTCTCTTATAGTGCGTCGTAGTTTTTCATTACGATTAAATGCGGAAAAACTTGAAGATTTTCCTTTTTTCCCGTTCAGACAACTTTATTTACTCTTACAACTTTCATTTGGAAATTTACCGATCTGACGTCACAAGGCCTATTCAGACCCAAACTGTTTTCTCCCGGTTATGATTGTCAAAATAGCGATTTTCGGCCTCTTTAGAGCACGATATCTCTGCGTGGAGACTCATATTACATTTGCGTGCAGACTCATATTACATGATAAATGTAATCATATTACATGATAAATGTAATACGAGTCTGCACGCAGGCTATCGGAATCCTCTCGATAATTTAACGTTATATGCACTTCAAATCTGTCTCGCTTAGTTGCTTAGTTATAGCCGCGTTAACAGGTAAATTATAGGATTTGCGTTTAATGACACTATTTGCTGCTACTGCTGTCAGTATTAGCATTTCCCCCCTTAGAACGGTCTTATGGGTTGCTTTTCAGCTGTCCTTTATCAGCACGGCTTTCGTTACCTTTATCTACAGTGCTGTCACTTGCTTTAGAAGTAGCTATGATAGATGACTTTCCTTGCTCTACATTAGAGCATTCCTTTGCAAGACTTCCAACAGTAGTATTCCCAACTGTGGTTGGTGTTTTCACTGCGTGACCAACGTCAGGTCCAGGTTTTGTAGCTATGCTAGTTTCTTTCTCAGGATCTTTGCAGGCAACATCTAGATTAGTGCCACCAGAGTGTTTAGTCGCAACCGGTGGACCACCATCAAGAGTACTGCAGTCACTCGAGTTTTTGGTCGACACTTCTTGAGTGTGTCGAGTAACATCGCCGTCGGTCGAGTGGTTGGTCGATTCTTGCTGGAAGTAGTTGGCGATGAGCTGACTAAAAGTCCTGGTTCCTCTTTCGGCTTAAGAGAAGGCACAGCTGAGTCAGCGATACTCTGTGCAGCGGATATCATCGAAGCTCGTTCCTCTAAAGCAGCCTTTCTTTTCTCTTCTTTCTCTTTCTCTTTGATTCTTTTAAACAGAAAAAGAGAAATAGTATGGCAGTAGTAGGAACAACAGAAGACATTGAGGGGGAGCATGAACAAACTGTGGCCCACATAGAATAGTAAGATAAACTGGCTGTGAATGATGGACGGGGGAGTAAGAACTCACGTCATCTCCAGACTAGTCCTAGAACTTTTAAGCCAAGTAGCGTTAAACTATGAATTATTTACCTGGCTGCGTTGGGAATTTTTTTGTTAGCTTTATTTATCTATGATACACTCACATTTATTGTTCTAACAGACGCGTTAAATACTTTGTTCAACTGATTAGTATGCATACAGCGTGATAAATGGTCATCACTCTCTTTTGAATAAAAAAAGAGTGCAATAACACTTAAAATACTCATTAATAATTCATGACGACAATTCAAAAGAAATTAATACCGTAGCAGTGGTTGTAAATCGGATACAGCATCGTCCTGATTTACATAAACTTTAGATTCGATTTTCTCGGCTAAAACAGACCGTATCCCCAAAATAGTTGATGAACTTGATTACTTAGATGCATTTGTATTTTAATTCGCATCCGAGCTGTATCTGATTTACTACGGCTCGCTTGCAGCTCGCCTTGTAAATCAGATACAGCTCGGCTGCTCATGCTGTATCTATTACTTATCATACCGTTTATCGCATACTAATTATTTTTGATTTTGAACTCTTGAAGTTCTTTTTCTCGGTAAATTAAATAAAAAAAATGATTTCATTGCAGAAGAGGCATGCGGCCCCTCGTGGCCATTATATAAGCTTCACTCGCGATCGATGATAAATCCTTTATCATACTCCAAGTCGTGACCATTGATTAACCCTTACTTAATAAATTAGTACAGACGTCTTGCACATAACGTCAAAATGGCCCATCTGGAGGACAACTTCAAAGGATTGACGTCAGGATTGATGTTTGTCTGCTTTTACCCACAATTCTTGCAGTCCGAACAATAGATAATGGCTCATTTGCAATAATTTGAAAGTCAAATTTGGTTTGTTTGTCCGCTTTTTGTGCTATTAATAGCAGCTCGACTGTACGCTATTGAGCTTGTTACCCTGGATAGACCACAATGCATTGCGAATTCAAGATGGCGCGCTATTGGTGAAAAAGTCGATTATTACTCCAAAATGTTTACATGATCTTGATACTCAAGAGTTGTTTACATTCGTGTTAGAAAATCACGTATGTTTTCGTTGTGCTAGGTTGTACAAATCTATCTAATTCTATTTTGCCTGACCACCATCTGGAAATCAGAAATGAAATCTCAAGCAAAAAGTCACGTGATTGAATCCTAAGAATATGGAACAATCGTGTGTCAAAAATATAAGCCAATCAAATGGTGTATAATAAACGGAGAAAAAATACAAACATGAGGACAATTTTAAGTAATAGATAAAGCATGAGCAGCGATCTGTACCTGATTTACAAGGCGAGCTGCAAGCGAGCCGTAGCAAATATGATACAGATCAGCTGCGAATGCTTTAACTATTGCACTTATGCTTCCCACTTACATCTGTAGTTGTTTTGCTTCTTGAAGTTTTTCTTTGAGATTATCTCCAAACATTTCATTCACATGAGGAAGATGGAGCAGACATTTATCATGAACTAAGACATTAGGAACAGCCGTGCCACAGCGTTCGTCTTTGCCAAGCATTTGTGAACATGGTCAAAAAACAAAACTTGGTTAGGGTCATGGCAGATATCTTAACAAAGTTAAAGAAAATAACTGGGCACGAACGCCCACCATGCATGTATACATCAGTAACGGTGCTTAAATATTATACAAGGCATTAACAACGTTGAGGCCTGGACCTCTCTTGTGCTGAATAAAATCGACTGGCGTTAGCTAGAATAAACCTTAAAGACTCGTGGTCAGGCTTCAAAGTGTTAAAGAGATAAGTTTTAACACTTTGAGGCCTGGACCTCTCCCTGTGTTGAATAAAATCATCTGGCGTTAGCTAGAATAAACCTTAAAGACTCGTGGTCAGGCTTCAAAGTGTTAAAGAGATAAGTTTTAACACTTTGAGGCCTGGTCCTCTCCCTGTGTTGAATAAAATCGTCTGGCGTTAGCTAGAATAAACCTTAAAGACTCGTGGTCAGGCTTCAAAGTGTGAATAGTAATCCCCCAAAAAGATTAATATCGGTTAAGCCTAGTTCACACTTGTAAAATAAGCACAATGACGTACGCCTGCGCAGTTGGCACTTCACAGTCGATTTTATACTTCCCAAGTACAATTTTCGTCAATTTTGACCCGACTTTGACGATATGATGTCACAAAGGACTGAAGGCCTCTCTCCTCCGCGATGGCGTTAGGTGCCTATACCAGAATGCTTTGCTAGTGGCCTAGTGCTAATAGAGGATACTGGCAAAGCATTCTGGTAGTTTTAGTCACCCAATGCAAATGTCTATTGGGATTGGTTAAAAATTGGGGCCATTTCAATGAAACTTCAGCCTGCCAGACGTCGTGGGTTTGAGGATGATACATAGTGTATTAAAAACCCTATACAACGTTCTTGTTCTCATCTCATTTTTTTCAAAAATTTCTGCTGTCGCTGTTTTGTAACTTCAGAAATGGTCTCATTTGTTTTCAACCTCGTACCCAGGGTCTTATCTCCGCAGGGGCGATGGCGAGCGGAGATAAGACCCTGGGTACGAGGTTGATTTGTTTTCACTCTAATCTCTTGACAAAAGAATTAAATAAGAACGTATATGTTGCAGAATCTAAACCATGAATTTTAATTTCAGTTAATTTTTATCCAAAACGTTAACACCGCATGACGTTTCGGACTTTTCTCAATGGCCGCCAACGTCACGCAATCTGTATGAACAAGTAACAAAAAACTTCTTGCTGTCAGCATAGTCGAGATGTTACTCGTGTGTATGTGTACGTTGTCGTGATGGGCTGATGCCAATGTTAATAAAGTATAGCAAAGGAATTTAAGAAACAAATTTCTGTAATAAGCACGCATTGTTCTGGGTGTAGCTAAACCGCTGACGGCGGGCAGGCAGATACTTATCACAGCACTTTTTTGGGATTTGCATTTTTACAAATGTTTTTGCCTCCGGAAGTCTATCTATGCTTCTGCATGAATGGCGGGTAGCGTTCCAGTTGTGAAAATCGGGTTCACTGCCACGACAGCTTGTACAGCAAGAAATTAGAAAACTTCACTCTAGAGACAGATAAATATGGTCTGTAGAGTCTCTCCACCACAATCCAAACATTCTTAATTATATGATTACGCTGGCGGAATAGATACAAGTAGACACCAAGAAAAGTTCCATTCGTAAAACGCATACGCTGAGGTGGCAAATGATTGTAGCAACCCAGTTCCAGAAGTTCTACGCCGCCCGTCACCTCCCCCCATCCCTCGTCCCCCGAAATACTGAAAGTGGCGAGAGAACTGCTCGAAGACGACACCTCGCTTTCGTGTTGCAGTAATCTAATTTAAGCCTGACCAATAAGAACACTTGCTTAATAGATTTACCCAGAAAATGGCCTGGGTGACCCAGGCGACTTCATTGGCTCGGAGCAATCAAAGAAACGGCATCTTCGACGAGAGGTTCCATCGCCGCTTTCAGTATCGCAGGGAGGGAGCGGCGTAGAACGTCTGGAACCAAGGGTACTGGAACGCTGTCCCCGCAGCAGAAAGTAAAGTCAGTCAGTTGCTGTAATTTCCAGAAATGAGAAAATGTGGTCAAGATCTGACGCTAGCGACCGAGGGGGGCTTATTTTTTTCCAAGCTTTGAGGTGGGGCTCATTAGAGAAGGGGGCTTATTTCGGATAAGTTTTGGAGTTACATGTTTGTCGTTTTATACCAAAAGGGGGGGGGAGCCGCGGCTCCCCCGGCTTCCCCCCTGGCTACGTCCCTGAACTCAATAACGGTCTTCCACTGTCGGGCGTCTGATATACTCTGGTAGTTTGTCGTCCAGCTTTCCTGTCCGCTAAGTTACGACGGGGAAACAGACGGACAAATTGAAGATGGAAAACTAGTCGTTTATCGAATTTTAAAACGACTGACGAGTTTCTCGTCTTAGGCAATTTTTGTCTTCTTTAAAGACTTTAATATAATTCGACAGAATCTAAATCGCCGAGCAAAATACAGTTTTAAAAACATGTGTTGACAGAGATGACGAATTTGGAGTACCAAGATAGCCGCCACGGAAAATTGTATGTTTAGAGACGAGAAAAGCCACGTCATTAAAAATATTTCTGCCATTGGTATGAACAAAGAACACTGTAAAAGGTTCAGAAGCTTAGTTTTTGCATTTGTTGGTATTATTTTTTGTTTGTCAGTAAAACGTGTTATTTTGTAGTTTTTTACTCTGCTCGTCAAACCATAGGCAGCCCAAGCCCTATCACGTACTGTCTGTCGTATTATATAATATACTTAAAGGTTGGCAAGTAAATTCACTAGTATATTATGTAATACGACGACAGTACGTGATAGGGTTTGGGCTGCCTATGGTCAAACGATAAATTTGCCTATATCACAAAACTCGTAAAAACCAACGAAATCAGCCAATAACTTCACTAAAACTATGTATATACCTTTGGTATTAAAGTCTTTACAAAGCTTTGAAGTATGTAGTCGTTGATAATTTCGGACTGTATTTCCCTTCTGTTTTTCGGTAGTAACAGTAAGTTGCCATGTGAGAATTGTTTTACGGCTTTTAAAAGCCGTTACTCCTCCGGTAAACTCACTATGTGTGAAAGAGCGTCTATTATTAAAATATATCTAATCCTTTTCAAAACCTGTCGAGTTAAAACCAATCAAAACCGTTGGCATGCCAATTCAATTATGTAAACATTGATGGTAGACGGCCAATCTCGTTCCCAGAGCCCACCACGTTCCCCACCCAAGAAACGAGCTAGAGACTCTGGGATAATCCGTTTCACATCGATATTTCATTGGCTGATGAACATGATGATTACTCTTCTTCCGGATAACAAGAATCCTGTGATGGCGTGAACGGATTATCCCAGAGCCTCTCGTTTCCCGGCCGCTGGGTAAGGGGAACGTGGACTCTGGGAACGAGATTGGGTAGACGGCCACACTCGCGAGTCAAGATAAGGCTGGAAATCGAGCCTAGCTACACGGCTGAAGCAAGCAGGGGGGCTGACTCCCCCTAAAAATTCAACGTCAAAGCACGAGTTTTCTGCTGCCAATTAGCAAGGACGTATGGCGGCGGCGCATTAATATTTTGTTGTAAAACGGACCTCAAAATACAGGAAATCGCGTTACAGAGAGTGAGAAAATCCCCCTAGAGGGTCCTCGCACCTTCGGCGCTCGACAAGCCCCCCTAACCTGAAACATCTTCCTACGGCCCTGCAGGGGTATACTTTAAACACGCGGTATCCGGCGGCTCAATGCAATGAAGATGATGTACCCCAATACGGCTGTTAGCCGTTAAATTCTATATTTCCGACAAAGCTTAAGACACTATGATTTTTTAGGCCGTATTCTATACGGTTTTTTCTAATTCACACATGTTGTAGAGAATTTAACTGTACAAGTTTCGTGAATGGCACAGACGTTTGACCCGATAATTGCCATTTCGGCATTTGATAATTGGCACTCATCTCAGTTCAAATAGATTTTTCGCCGTTGCTATTCTACGATTTTTTCTAATTCACATCTGTTGTACAGAATTTAACGCTCTATCTAACGGTATAAGTTTCCAAAATGGCACAAACCTACAGACGATTCAGGGGTCGATTCAGGGGACGATTCAGGGGTATATACTTTAGACTCGCGGTGTCCGGCTGAACTGCATGAAGATATATCCCAATACGGCTGTTAGCCGTTAAATTCTATATTTCCGACAAAGTTTTCCACTAAAACACATTATTTTCGAAGACAGGAGAAATTGCTGATAAAACTGGTAAGTATTTTTAACGTGACTTATAGTAAACTTGTGAGTGTGGTCTACCACAGTTTTTCTGCATGAGTCATAATAAAAATTATTTTGGTCAGAGAACGTGCCCTTTCTCTTTAATTATCTTATAAGATCTCGCTAAAATCTTATGAGATCTTGTAAGATCATGTAAGAAAAATCTTATAAGATTTTTCTTAAGATCTTACAAGATTTTCCAAGATCTGATCATACAAGATCTTACAAGATTTGGCGCAGATACATGTACGCATAGCGTACCTATTGTTAATATTTAGTTAGACCCTTTTAATAAGTGCAGAGTACATAATTTCCGAGGTCTATATTTCTGTAGATTTTCTTGCACCATGCACTGTATTCTCCACAGGGCCTTTTTTAACATACAAGTTGAGCCCCCCCCCCCCCACACACACACACGAATTGATTTTGCCCCCCTCCCAGTAAAAGTTCCTTTTTGCATAAGTACCAAAAGAAATAAACAAAGAATAAAGCAATAAAGATATAAAAGGAAAATTTCGGACTCAGGTTATTACCATAGGTAAAGAAAAATCAGGTATAGATAAATCTTTATATTAGTTAAATAGTTTTTATTTTGATAAGATTATGTGGTGACAAAAAATCTTTTTATAGTTCCTCCCAAAATTTTCCATATTGTATTTGAAAGTGAACAAGCTGATGAGTTCTGACACAAAGCGAAACAGTCAGAAATGTGTTGTATTTTAACTGGTTTTTATGACATTTTATGACCTTCAGTGCTCTTAAAAATCACCCCTCAGAATGCAGGAAATGGCATTTCCGACTCTAAATTTCAAAAATTTCCGGGGACCCCCCTAGAAGACTCCTTTTTTGGGAACGGTCCTCCCACAGGAAAATCTTGAAAAAGCCCTTGTGCATACTGTAGTTTATCAAACAGTAGATCCTATTTGAGACTGTCAATTGTGTTACAAATAAGAATTTAATGTACAAATGAAACAGGAAAAAAATTCGGGGAAAAAAATTCCTGCGAAATTCTTGGAATTACAAAAACGGGGAATCCCAAAAACGGGAAATTCCCTTCATTGTAGATTCATTGTACATTCACTTTCAGTTCTAAAATTTCATTGTTGATACGTTCATCGTTCCAGTCCATCGAGTTTCATTATTTTCTGTAACAAAGAGATTATCTTTGCCATCTCGGGGAGTCAAGCTTAGCAAGTCATGGGAAACACAGTAAGTCAAAAGATCACTTGTTTCAGTTTCAAATATTCACACGTCATACAACATACAACACGAAATACAACTGTAAAGACTACAGTGTTGCTGGTGGTTTTGAGTATTTGTGAACAAGTTGTAACAGTGGAATTATTTCATGAAGCTGCTACAAGCCTGTTGTTGTTCATCTCGTAGCAACTTGTAAATTAAAAGCCGCACAATCCGCGCCGGATAAGCTTGTTGATCACACGCAACTCTTGTAATCAGTGTTATATAAATTGTAGACTATTACTGGTTGAAGAAAACCAGTCATTGAAACCATTTTTATTTGTTGTTTTGTTATATTTATCGCTTTAGTTAAATTATCGCTTTGTACTTGAAAACCTTTAAAGTCCTCGTTGTCAGCCTTTAACAACAGGATCGAATATATTGATATACCACAGGAGCCCAAACGTTTATTAGTGAAAGATGTTTATCAGTAAAATGGGTTTATCTGCATGTATTTTTATAAAGAAGTTTATTAAACCGCTAGTTTATTAGCCTAAAGCTGTTTGGTTACGTGAGAGCACTCGAGAGAGCATTCAAGTTCCTATAGAGTCCCCGTTTATTGAGAACGAGAATGACGCGAGAAAAAATCCCGCCCATTCGCGAGAGTCCCGCGAGGTTAACTTATTACTCAAGGCCCGAGCCCGGGCGTAGGGTCAAAGGCTCGTAGCCCGGTGAGGGTGCTAATCTCGGTATGCGTGGACACCATTTACACGTGAAATTACACGCGAGAAGCCTCTGCGGAGGAGAGAGCTCCAGTTATATAGGGCTCACTGTTTGCAACTAGGTTTCAACCATTTTGCAAACTGAGTGAATGCGATTTAACCAATCAAAAGGCTCAAAACACCCCACATGACTATTAGTTTCCTATCCAATCTTTTTACAATCCATGGTTTCACTGACAAACATCCTTCATTTGTAAACGTTTGGGCTCCTTGTACACAATATATCCTGGAATTGATATACGAAATCACTCCATCATTCCATGGTCTAGTCTATCATCCTATAAATCCAGTGTGGGTATGTTTCTCCCATAACACCAAACATGTAGAATTTAATAACCTCCAATAAGTCATTTACGCACATGTAACGTAAATGTTTAATTTGCATGTCAAACCACAGAAACCCAAGCAAACGGTATGGCTATATAAGTTATAACTTATATGTAAATTAAACTAGGCCGCCTGTGATCAAACAAACTCTGAAATATCTCAACCACGAAGTAGTGCGGGTTTGTTTTTTTGAGTTGACCATGCAGATGTCAAACTATCGAAAAATAATGGGGTTCAAATTTTCGACCTTTCAATATACAGGGGGGTGAATGGGTCGGAGACATGGCTAATAGACTTTCCTGACCTTCATCCTAGCCCTAATAGTGTGGTATGAAGCGTAATAAAACAGCTCTCGTAGGATTTGCATGCTAAAGTTGATTTTCGTTTCTTTTTTCAGTTTTTTTGAGTTGACTATAGGCATCAGAAAATGAAGTTCAAATTTTCCAAGCTCTCAACCCCCCTGTATATCGAAAGGTGGAAAATTTGAACCCCATCATTTTCTGATAGCTTGACATCTAGTCAACTCAAAAAAGAAAAAAAATCAACTTTAGCACGAAAATCCTACGGGAGCTGTTTTCATGACACTTCATACCACACTAAAGCAAGAAAACGAAAAACTGCAAAAGAAGTTGCTCTGTTATTTTAAGAGTTCTTTCAAATAAGATCGACTTAATTTTCGTTTCATTGTCATTGTTCTATTCTTTAGATTGATTGTGGTGATGAAGTAACCCATGGAGATATTAATCGAGTGGTGCAAAATACCAATTGCTGTCAACGTGATCGGAAATTAATGCAGCATGCTCGAGCTGTTTTGACAGCAGAATCCAGATGGGTACGGGAAAACCTGCAGCTGACGTGTTACGGCGAGCACGTTACATACAATTTTGTAAGTGGAGCAAGAGAAAATCAATACGTCGTGCAGTTCAATGGGAGGGATGAGATTTGCTGTGACTGGGTAAAGAAAGGATGGAGACTACGGACGAAGGATGCAGGTTTTTCAATCTGGCAATTCGTAAAGGGAGCTGTTGGCATGATTGCAGGAGTGCTTTCCTTGGCTGCCATTGGAGTAAAGGCTTCATCCGGCGCTCTCCCTTGGAAATAATACAACTTTCGTGCATTCTTATGTTTGTTTTCCTTTTTCATACTTTCCAAGTAGCTTGTTTAAAGACATGCATGCAGTGATGATTGTGATTCGATTAAAATACGTGTAATAAAAATAGACACGCTTGGACGTATATGTATTTAATGTGTACTACCAATGCTAGTGCCTCATGGAAAGTATTTTTAAAATAGCTATGCTAAAAATACAGTAATGATGTAAACACTAGTATACGCGTCTAGAAGCATCCAAACGTCTTTGACGATACCATGGATTGGTAGCGATAATTTTTTTATCATTCCACGCGCGATCTCATGCATGGCTAATTCGGCACGCGCGCGTGCTGCGACAAAGCAGGTTTTTTTGAGAAAACATTCTTAAACACGAACTTTCTAGCAGTTAATTCCAACTCAACCCAAACCCATCAAGTTTTAATGATCCTTAGCTAACATGGTTTAAGCCGTGGTTTAAGTCAATCTGATAGTGATATAAACTAACTTAATTCTCATTAATACGGCGCGTATAAGTGAAAAATATGGCGTTTCTCACAAGTTTTGTTATTGTACAATCACTTTGAAGATAGAAATTCCCATGAATGAGAATTATATGCTATAACCATGCAGGGTGCCACAAAAAGTGTTCAAAAAATTCCCGGTAGCAACGGCAAGGGGAAATTCTCTTGAATTATTAATGTGACACTGAGGCTCGTTTCAAGCGTCGGAGCGGCAAGGCCTGTCGCATTATGCGACCTGATGCGACCTTAGAGCGACTCTGATTCAAACGTCGAACTTCTCATGTGCGGAACCTAATGCATAAATTATTTTAATGTATTATCGCTGCCACTGATCATGCATGCGCAAGGTTTTTGCCGTTTTTTAATAGTTTGAGGAGTTAGGTTCGACGAATTAAGTTCGACGTTTGAATCGACGTCGCTCCAGAGCCGCCCCAACCTCGAATCTATTTGTATTAGGTTCGGCGCATGAAAAGAGCGACGTTTGAAACGGGCCTCAAACGAGTAAACAAAGTATTAATTTTACTGTTGGTATACTTTACTGTATATTTTACTGTCGGCTCGCGGCTCCCGCTCTCGTCGTCCCCTTCCCAACCCCTTGATACTTGATCTTAAAAGCGGTCAAATCTTTGTAGCCTGGGGTGAAAGTGCGAGACTTCGGCGTCGAACGCTTGCTCTTTCCTTGTATTCCTCGAACTAATTCAACAAAAACTCCATCCCTGCTCTCTTATAGTGCGTCGTAGTTTTTCATTACGATTAAATGCGGGAAAACTTGAAGATTTTCCTTCTTTCGCGTTCAGACAACCAAACTCATACTTTATTTACTCTTACAACTTTCATTTGGAAATTTACCGATCTGACGTCACAAGGCCTATTCAGACCCAGACTGTTTTCTCCCGGTTATGATTTTCAAAATTGCGATTTTCGGCTTCTTTAGAGCACGATATCTCTGCGGGCAGACTCGTATTACATTTGCGTGCAGACTCATATTACATGATAAATGTAATCATATTACATGATAAATGTAATACGAGTCTGCACGCAGGCTATCGGAATCCTCTCGATAATTTAACGTTATATGCACTTCAAATCTGTCTCGCTTAGTTGCTTAGTTATAGCCGCGTTAACAGGTAAATTACAGGATTTGCGTTTAATGACACTATTTGCTGCTACTGCTGTCAGTATTAGCATTTCCCCCCTTAGAACGGTCTTATGGGTTGCTTTTCAGCTGTCCTTTATCAGCACGGCTTTCGTTACCTTTATCTACAGTGCTGTCACTTGCTTTAGAAGTAGCTATGATAGATGGCTTTCCTTGCTCTACATTAGAGCATTCCTTTGCAAGACTTCCAACAGTAGTATTCCCAACTGTGGTTGGTGTTTTCACTGCGTGACCAACGTCAGGTCCAGGTTTTGTAGCTATGCTAGTTTCTTTCTCAGGATCTTTGCAGGCAACATCTAGATTAGTGCCACCAGAGTGTTTAGTCGCAACCGGTGGACCACCATCAAGAGTACTGCAGTCACTCGAGTTTTTGGTCGACACTTCTTGAGTGTGTCGAGTAACATCGCCGTCGGTCGAGTGGTTGGTCGATTCTTGCCGCGCTAGGGCATCAACACCAAGAACGCTGCCCTCGATCGATTGTTTAGTCGATTCTTGGGGTTTCTGTGGATCACTCCCAAGAGCGCAGCCCTCGATCGACTGTTTGGTCGTTTCTTGAGGTCTCTGTGGAGTAACATCGGTGAATACGATCTCTGGTTTCCTCGAAGGTCGTATTCTTATTTGTAGATTGGTTGTTGGCGATTGCGGCTGTTTACCGGGGGAACTACCAAACATCGGTTTGTACTCCTGGGTGTCAGGGGTGGTTGGATCTGGCGGTTGATTAGTGCTGCTGGAAGTAGTTGGCGATGAGCTGACTAAAAGTCCTGGTTCATCTTTCGGCTTAAGAGAAGGCACAGCTGAGTCAGCGATACTCTGTGCAGCGGATATCATCGAAGCTCGTTCCTCTAAAGCAGCCTTTCTTTTCTCTTCTTTCTCTTTCTCTTTGATTCTTTTAAACAGAAAAAGAGAAATAGTATGGCAGTAGTAGGAACAACAGAAGACATTGAGGGGGAGCATGAACAAACTGTGGCCCACATAGAATAGTAAGATAAATTGGCTGTGAATGATGGACGGGGGAGTAAGAACTCACGTCATCTCCAGACTAGTCCTAGAACTTTTAAGCCAAAGTAGCGTTAAACTATGAATTATTTACCTGGCTGCGTTGGGAATTTTTTTGTTAGCTTTATTTATCTATGATACACTCACATTTATTGTTCTAACAGACGCGTTAAATACTTTGTTCAACTGATTAGTATGCATACAGCGTGATAAATGGTCATCACTCTCTTTTGAATAAAAAAAGAGTGCAATAACACTTAAAATACTCATTAATAATTCATGACGAAAATTCAAAAGAAATCAATACCGTAGCAGTGGTTGTAAATCGGATACAGCATCGTCCTGATTTACATAAACTTTAGATTCGATTTTCTCGGCTAAAACAGACCGTATCCCCAAAATAGTTGATGAACTTGATTACTTAGATGCATTTGTATTTTAATTCGCATCCGAGCTGTATCCGATTTACTACGGCTCGCTTGCAGCTCGCCTTGTAAATCAGATACAGCTCGGCTGCTCATGCTGTATCTATTACTTATCATACCGTTTATCGCATACTAATTATTTTTGATTTTTAACTCTTGAAGTTCTTTTTCTCGGTAAATTAAATAAAAAAAATGATTTCATTGCAGAAGAGGCATGCGGCCCCTCGTGGCCATTATATAAGCTTCACTCGCGATCGATGATAAATCCTTTATCATACTCCAAGTCGTGACCATTGATTAACCCTTACTTAATAAATTAGTACAGACGTCTTGCACATAACGTCAAAATGGCCCATCTGGAGGACAACTTCAAAGGATTGACGTCAGGATTGATGTTTGTCCGCTTTTACCCACAATTCTTGCAGTCCGAACAATAGATAATGGCTCATTTGCAATAATTTGAAAGTCAAATTTGGTTTGTTTGTCCGCTTTTTGTGCTATTAATAGCAGCTCGACTGTACGCTATTGAGCTTGTTACCCTGGATAGACCACAATGCATTGCGAATTCAAGATGGCGCGCTATTGGTGAAAAAGCCGATTATTACTCCAAAATGTTTACATGATCTTGATACTCAAGAGTTGTTTACGTTCGTGTTAGAAAATCACGTATGTTTTCGTTGTGCTAGGTTGTACAAATCTATCTAATTCTATTTTGCCTGACCACCATCTGGAAATCACAAAAGAAATCTCAAGCAAAAAGTCACGTGAGTGAATCCTAAGAATATGGAACAATCGTGTGTCAAAAATATAAGCCAATCAAATGCAAAAGGAATAATAAAATCGAATTGCTATTTTTAATGCTAATTTGCGGAAGGTGTATAATAAACGGAGAAAAAATACAAACATGAGGACAATTTTAAGTAATAGATAAAGCATGAGCAGCGATCTGTATCTGATTTACAAGGCGAGCTGGAAGCGAGCCGTAGCAAATCTGATACAGATCAGCTGCGAATGCTTTAACTATTGCACTTATGCTTCCCACTTACATCTGTAGTTGTTTTGCTTCTTGAAGTTTTTCTTTGAGATTATCTCCAAACATTTCATTCACATGAGGAAGATGGAGCAGACATTTATCATGAACTAAGACATTAGGAACAGCCGTGCCACAGCGTTCGTCTTTGCCAAGCATTTGTGAACATGGTAAAAATAAAACTTGGTTAGGGTCATGGCAGATATCTTAACAAAGTTAAAGAAAATAACTGGGCACGAACGCCCACCATGCATGTATACATCAGTAACGGTGCTTAAATATTATACAAGGCATTAACAACGTTGAGGCCTGGACCTCTCTTGTGCTGAATAAAATCGACTGGCGTTAGCTAGAATAAACCTTAAAGACTCGTGGTCAGGCTTCAAAGTGTGAATAGTAATCCCCCAAAAAGGTTAATATCGGTTAAGCCTAGTTCACACTTGTAAAATAAGCACAATGACGTACGCCTGCGCAGTTGGCACTTCACAGTCGATTTTATACTTCCCAAGTACAATTTTCGTCAATTTTGACCCGACTTTGACGATATGATGTCACAAAGGACTGAAGGCCTCTCTCCTCCGCAGAGGCTTCTTGAGCTTTTTTGAGCTCTTCAATATATAGGGGTTTAATATTGCAGGGGTTTGTCACAGCCTTTGCCCATTACACTCTACCGCATTACTTTATATATATTGAAGAGCTGAAAAAAGCTCAAGAAGCTTCTGCGGAGGAGAGAGACTGAAGGCTAAACATCCTTACTTGCAACCAGTGGCTGAATTAATTGCGAAGGACGCAGATCAACGTTGTCGGGTCGAAGGCATATCAAAGGCGTCCCAGGTAGCCGCCATACGGCACATGTCAGAATACGGAGCATATAGCCAAGATCTGTGTGTTGATTTTATGGAGGGAAGAAAACCAGAGAACCCGGCGAAAAACCCTCGAAGCACAGGAGATCATGCAACTACAATTCTACTCACACGAATTTCAAGCTCGACAACGGGGCCATTCCTAGGCGGTCACCCATGCAACCAAGTACTAACTCCGTCCCTGACTGGACTTAACTTTAAACTGCAGTGGTGAGAGGCAGCACGCTAAAAGCACGTCCCCCCTTCTCCCCCCCCCCCAGTCTAGCATGTATAATGGTACTGGAAGTGGCGGGAAATTATTTTTTTTCAGTCTGCGGCCCAGAAATAAATCAACTTTTCACAACCATGGCACTTCGTCTATTGGGTAAACTTGGATTATTTCTCTTCCACACTCGTATTATTTATTGGTAATTCTGCTAATGAAACATTCTACTGATTACCAACCCCAATACTGCAAGGAAAACGATTATAATATATAGTGGTTTGGATACGTTTAAGACAGAACTTTGTCGAAGGAACAATTCTCGACACGCAGCGGTTTCCATCCGTGTAGTGCGTACAACGCTGGTGAGGTAACATTTGATTGTTGGTTTTCGCTGCAGCTCCTAAACGCCTGTCTTTGCTTTGTTTTTGCAAAAGAGCTTCTGTCCTATATCGCTTGTTGTAACTCCTAGTTGCAAGGTCAAAAGCTGAAAGTTGTTCCTTCTTTTTGACGACACTCGTATCACCTTCAAAATCAAGAAGAAAGAAGAGGTGCATACATTTTAAAACAACTTAACACATAAACTCTCAGAGCCTCTCACACTCCTTGCATTCACATCAGGATATAAGTAGACACGGATTATTAGGTCATTTTCTACAAAGTACATCAACTCTTGGGAATGCGGTCAGTATTGGGTAGAATGTGGACCTGACAACCTCAGAGGATGGCAATTTTTTGCCGAGCTCAATATACAGTTAGTTGTTCAGCTCTGAAGGAAAAATATCTAAACTTTCCAGTAAAACACAACAGCAACATCAAATGTGTATATCACAACCATTTCCCAAGACGATAGAATTCGGTTTCAGTTCATACAGTGTATATATAAGAGCTATACTGATTGGTTAAAGAGGCTATATACCTATATCTATATATCTATATATCTATATTATCTATATCCTTGTGCTACAATGCCGTTTCAGAAATCCATTTCATAGTCCCCTGGAGCCCCCTACAAAAGCTGACCCACAACAAATTTCATCGGCTCCTCTAGGTATTGTAATAACAAAACTCAAAGCCTATATATGGTTTGAGCTATTGACTGGAGTTATTACAACGCTAGGTAAATGCACTAGTAGTTTGAGGCTGGCATAAGAGTCGGATTGGATAGGATCCGGTCGGATCACTAGCAAACAAAACGCTTTTTTTACCTTAAACCACACGGTGGGCATATCTTTATGACCTAACCGCTACCCCTAACAAAAGTCCTAACGCTAAGCAGTAACGAGTTTACCGCCAAGCTTATACGTTAAACCCAATAACTTAACCAGAAAATTTGCTAGCGATTCGAACAGATCAGACCAGATTTTTATACCCACCCCTAATGTTGTTATAATACTGCACCTTCTTCATTTGCATTTGTTGCAATCAAATATTTCCTTCTCTTATTTTTAAAAACATGTTTTAATCTTTCAAACTGAGCCATGTACAACGATCGTAGTCTTAAAAGTTTGTCCCGACACACTTTGGTTACTTCTTCTGCAGTCCATACTCCAGCATGCCTACAATTGACACACAGTTAGCTTTACAGAATGTGGTGCGTTTTAATTATTCAAGTGAGAATGAATGAATGATAATGAATGATAATTTATTTCAACACGTTTCGTCCAAGAGCAAAAGCTCGTTCAAACATCAATAGACATTTCCGCATATACAATAGACGTTTCCGCATGAGGTGAATGGATCACGGGATCTTTCTTTTTAACAAATCTGATTGGCTAATGTCCAATGTTTGTTCGAAGTTTTCGACGTCCAAAGTTTTGCAAGAGCCAATCAAATCTCTCAACACGTTATCCACGCACTTCGTGCGGAAAGGCCCATTGTGCGTGTGCTTTTAAGACTTGGACTTGCTATAGCTTGCACCGCAGACGACTAAACCGAGGTTTAGTGGCGCAGGCTAGGTATTTATTATTTTTATTTTTTATTTATTAACGTTGCCATGATTACCATATTACAAACATAAATACAGACATTGAGACAACAGGCTGGGCAACCGCAACAGCTAATGCCAATTACTGCGGCCCCGAAACAGATAGAAACACTTTACGAATTACAAAATCTAAACAAAACAATGTACAAAATAAACAATAAAGGATAGGCGACACAGCACACATAGTCTAATAACAACACGATGGTAGGATGTTCGTAAGATTCCAGGCTGAATTACATTTAACACACACACTTTTCCAAGTGCGTGCATCTTCTACGTTAAAAGTATTTTGCAATGCTAAAAGATAGTAGTTAAATAATGATTTCTTAAATTCTGTAAAAGTTCTGTTTTTTGGTACTACATATACTGTACAAGTCAATAAGACAAGCCAATGTGAAGCACATTGTAGTTCATTCTATAGTATTCTCAACCCTTTCCCGTTGGTAGAAACCGATGTGACGAGTAAATAGTTTGATGACGAGTAAACTTGAAACTTGTTGTAATGTGGATACAAATGCTACGGAAAACAGTGAAAAATGGTTTCAATCGCAAAAAATCACCTCCAAAAAAAGAGAAAGGAAAGAGCAAAGTTAAATACAAAAAGAGAATCGCTGGAGAGGAATGGGACTACAGTTACATCTATTCGAATGAAAACATCTTGAATACTACTAGATCCACATCGCTAATAAATTTTATTAAGAGACCAAATTTGCGTTTGGACCATATTTGTCGAATGGAAAATTCAGCACCCCAGAAAATCCTCCTATCTACTAGAAGTGGACAAAGATATGACCGAGATATCTGGAATAATTTAGAGAAAGAGTATATCATATTGATAAAATCCAACTTCGAAAACTGATGATGGAGAGGAAAGACTTCGAAACCTAGTTGGATAAAAAAATTTCATGCTAGCAGCTCCCTCGCCTGACCGCAACAGTGGAGTAACGACATGATGATGATCGTATTAGCCAGAGTAAAATAGAAGACTTGAGAGTCTACCCAAAAACAGTTTTAACTCTTAAAAAGGTATTGAATTAGTAATCTACTTAAAAATGTATATCTAAATTGTATATCTAATTGTACTTGTATATAATCTATTGTATATATAATTTTATTTGTATATGCTGTACCACACAGTGGCGACTGCCATCTGTATGTTGTGTTTTAACACACTCCGTAATGACTGCTTTTCACCTTTAACTTGTCTTACTACTAACCTCAGTGGATCATCAAATTCATTATCAAGTGACTCAGTATCGCTCTCATAATCACCATGCCATGAACCTTTAACTCGCAACATTTCATCTCTTTTATAGTCTTCACCTACATTGATTGAATGTAAATAATTTATATTAAACTCTTATAATGTTATACTTATTTCACATTATTCATAGGGATGTGATAATACATGAAACTATATAATAAATTATAATTATGACTGTATACCATAGGGTCTCTACTGATACCAGCTTAATCTATATCATACACCGAATGAGCTACCCTATTCAAATAAAGATATTGTATGTATCTACCTATTATATTGTGTCTACCTATTTAGCAGGAAAACTCGAAGTTTATCAGAGAGACCAGAATAACATAACAAATTTAAGTACCTTCAATTATTTTATGCCTTTTAGTATTCTTTACACCATTATTAGACTGATTGGGATGAGTTCCTTTGGTTACCAATGATTCAGGAAGCTCATCGAGGTCACCACGTTTCCTTTTTCTCTTTTTTGACCTTTCTTCAACAACTTTCCGAAGTTCAGAGTCTCTGGTGTGGATAAGACAGTAACTAAAAAGGAAAATATGCCATTTTGATTATTTGCTAAGATCCCACAATATCAATTGTTGTATCAGTGGCAGATCCAGGGGGGTTATGGGGGTTGCAACCCCCCCTGGCCTATTATATATGGTATATTATATTATATATAATATATAAATTGCGTTTAGTGTATAATATAGCGTATAGAAATCACTATTTCTGATCCTAATATTGTCCCCAAAATGCAGGAAATAGCATTTCAGGGTGTCAGAAATCTGACATCTAAAACACAACATACATTAATTTCTGAATGAGTTCAACTTTGCTTTCGTCAAATTTTTGTTTTTTTGCCACACCTCTGCAAATTCACCCTTTCATTTCTTCTTCTGAAAATAACTTTCTAAATAAAATTCCCCCTTTGAATGCAAGATCATGATGTATTCTTTGGCGTACACAGAAGAATATGTGAACGCGACATATCGGACGAACTGAATGTTGTGCCTTTAGCAACTAGCTTACAGTACAGTACAGTACAGTATAGTATATACATGCACAAAACGTGTAGCAAATGTGTGTCATACGCGTGTTTTAAAGCATAACATATGCGTAGCATATATTTAAAGCGTAGCAACTAGCATACGCATGATACTCGTAGCATACGCGTAGCATATGCAAACATGTGTTAAACCGGTTTTCCACTAGGCGACTTTTTTCGCGCGAAGCGACTTTTTCTTTTGTCTCATGAGCTTTGAGCTGGAACTAATCAGAAATCTATTGAATTCGAACAAAAGAAAGTCGCTTCGCACGAAACAAATCGCCTAGTGGAAAACCGGCTTTAAGATATACGCGGACGGTACTGTACATGTATTTACAGTTCTGTATATATATTGTACTACAAGCTGCGTGCTAATCACAATAAACTATTGTGCATTCAGACTAAGCACTGCATATTGTTACACCATTTTATAAAATAAGGTGTTCTCTACGGACGCTCTGATTGGCTGGGCTCAGTGCATATATAAGAGGACATAGATCACAAATGATGTAAAATGGCGTAGAAAAAACGCCCACAAGTTTCAAAACTATTCAACATTTAGCTTGACTTTTTTCTTACATATTTTATAAAACAAATAAAACATATCGCTCTTCTCCATATGTACTTTTATAAATTAAGGCACTTTGACGTCATTTGCACACGAACGAAGTGTAAAGGCACGCGGCTATCGTCTTGTGCCTCTACTCAACTTCTTTGGTGTTCAAATAATGTCAAACATGCCTTTATAAGTGTACATATGTGCAGCGCTTTATTTGTTAAAAATAAAAACACAGTTTGTTACATCAAATCTTACGTCTTTTCTCTGTCTGAAAGATTGGGAGCTGGATTTTGACATTTCTTGCCATTAGTTTTTGAAATAAAGCTACATGGCTTAAATAGGCTGGCTTTATCCTCTAAGATGTGTTTGTGACAGAAATCAAACCCCTTTAATTTTTCAAGACAACATTCTCTTTGCGAGTAACAGCATAAGTTTTCTGCTCTCTTTTCCTTCTCAACATCGTCTTTGGTGTCCTCAATGGTAGGTTCTAAAATAAAAAAATAAATAAACTGATAAGAATTAATAGAAACAAAAGCTCACCTTAACCAGGGCTTTCAGAATTATTTCAAGTAGGCGGTTGTGATGAGAAAGTAGGCGGCTGTAACTGTAAGGTAAGGTGAACGGGGAGTTTTTCTAATATGATTGTAATAAAGAACAACTGCTCAGACATTTTATTATACCGGATTTTATCAAATTTTACAAATTTTCAATCATATAGAAAAGTGATATTTAGCTAGTTCAGTGTCACTGTCACTGAACACTGCCACATTGACCACATGCTATGATTGAAGGCGCACAGGGCTTTTCTTCTGATACATTGAGTAATAAAATTATTATGCATAAAAAATCCAGTCCTGGGCCGAGAATCATAACGGATACATTTCGATAGGATTACTCGAAGTGCTCGTTTTTCCCGAAACAATTCAAAATGGACGAAGTCAATATTTTTGAACGAATACAAACATTGATTGTTTTCAAAAAAGGAATAAAAATAGACAAGGTTGAGTAAAGAATAACTTTATTTTGATGCTTAATTAAAGTAGAGAGAAAGGTGAAGAGCAGATATTTTGATATTTGAAAGAAAAGTAGCCGGCGGTATACCTCATGGCAACCGCCGGAGCTCCGCCGGTCGCCGCCTTATTTTGAAAGCTCTGCCTTAACCCTTTAACTCCCAGCATGTCAGGAGGTGTTCCCTTGACGAGTGAAATTGTCTAGCGGTAAAAAATAAAAAGTGCCAAATGGCACAAACATAAAGAAATACATTGTAAATTCTAGAAATAAAAATAAGTAGAAAAACAAAGTGCACAAACTGGCGTAATTACTGGTTAGCAACAATATAATGAACATCTAGCTACACTTTGCAATGCAGGAGAAAATACTGTAAGGAGTACTTATAGTCAGACGTCTTATAATTCTAATTAATCCATTGCTGCCTAGGCTTGAGGGTTTCTAAACAAAGTTTAGAACACGTAGAATTTTTTCGAATAGAAAATATTCTTTTCTTCTCTATTCTTCTCCCTTGTTTTATGACACAAATACCAATGGATATCAATTAGATAATTGCTATTGATTGATTTCGACTTATCGATTGGCTTTCCAATCATTGATTTTCATCAATTGCATAGGCCGGGTTTAAATGTATTTATGAAATAAAAATAACTAACATCATGCGATGTGTATGTGTTGTTGTTCCACAGGTCCCTTGGGGTTCTATTGGGGGTATCAAATCCACTAACCCCTTTGCTGAGTTTAATGAGCGTAGATGCTCAGAGCTCATTCGTGTTACTGACTGCTGTATGCGACACTTCGCTAACACCCACCCACCCCATGTGGTAGGTGCATCACTTAGTCCAGATGGTTGAGCCGTGGCCATTCCTCGGTTTGATCTCGCTCAGTTGTGCAAGTAGGATTTGTATTGCTGCTGGTGAGCCTAGTGCCTGCAATCGTTGCGGGGATGGTAATTGTATTCCTTGCGGTGCTACAGTTGCGGGCCGGGTACCGCATTTGCACTAAAGGTACTTTGCAATCATACAGATGCTGGGTGGTTGCATGTGTGCTACTTTGCTATTATATTGTTGCTGGCAGACTGCATTTGTGGTAATGTACCTGGCTATCGTACAGTTGCTTGGTGGTTGCATGTGTGCTAGGTACATTAGCACAAATGCAGTCCCCCAGCAACAATATAATAGCAAAGTAGCACACATGCAACCACCTAGCAACTGAACGATAGCCAGGTACATTAGCACAAATGCAGTCCCCCAGCAACAATATATAATAGCAAAATGGCTATCGTACAGTTGCTTGGTGGTTGCATGTGTGCTACTTTGCTATCATCTTCTTGCTGGGGGGGACTGCATTTGTGCTATTGTTCCTTGCTGCCATACAGTAGTGGGGGATCCGCATTGCGTTTGCGCTATTTGCTATCCCACAGTTGCAGATAGGCTGTGTTTGTGCTCCTGTACCCTAGATGAATGCTTTCATCCTATACTGTACCTCGCTGTCGTACTGTTGCTGGGGATCTGCGTTGCGCTACGTTGCTGTCATGTGCAGTTGCGGGGGACTCCATTTGCGCTACTTTGCTATACTACAGTTGCAGCGTGACTGTAGATGTGCTTACTGCTGCCATACAGTCGTTGGAAACTGTATCTGCCCCAGTACTACTGGGGCAGTGTATTTGTACTCCCCTGCATTGCCCAGTTGTGTGTGGGTCTCTTTAATTGTATTGGCGATGTTGTTATGTGGGTCCGTACTGTGCACGCAACACTGCTTATCGTACAGGCATTGGGGGTCTGTATTTGTGCCCCCTGCTGTTACACAGTCGTGTGGGGGTCTCTCTGTATAGGGGATTTTGCTGCCATACAGTTGTTGGGGGACTGTATTTGTGCTTGCCTGCTGCCGTACAGTCGTTGGGGGACTGTATTTGTGCTTTGGGCTGCTGGTTTGGTAGAGTTGCTCCAAGTCCGCCTCTTAGCGCTAGTTTTTGCGGGCAGGCGGAAAAGCGGGAGGAAAGAGGCGGACTTGTTTCGCTTGCAGGTTTTTTAATCTAATTAAATATTCTGGCGGGAAATCGCTGAAATGTACATCGCCCTGTTTTGACGTTTCGGGTTGTCGTACATGCAATGGAAAGTGGTTCTACCCCTACTAAAACGTTTTCAAGAGTCTGTTCAATTCCAACTTCCAAAGATAGCACTTGCATAGCAATTTAGCCTGAATATAATTACTTTCCGAATTACGTCACCGCTCGAAAAATTCACCGGTGAATTTTGGCGCGCTGCAAGTGGGAAAAGTCCTTTTCAACGAGGAACCCAAAGGTCAAAAATGTCGAAAGGTCAAAAATGTTTGAAAACGACTTTGAGAAAGTCTACTGGTTTGGTGGCTGACTGGGGAAAGCTTTACCCCATGGGTTCTTTGTTGTGTTTTTGCACCAGTACTTCTGGTCTGGTTGTCGTGCACTGTAATGTGTCATAGCAGGCGCTCAACTGTTCGTAGTATGTGCTGCCGCACCCGTCCATCAGGCCTGTTCCCCAGCTACTCTGGTGATAACGTATGTAGGGTGTGTTCTTGATTACTCCAAGCAAATGTGCTGTTTCATCTTGTAATGTATCGTAGCATGTGCTTAACTGTTGGTAGTACATGTTGCTGCACCCATACATCGGGTCTGTTCCCCAGCTACTCTGGGTGATAAGTTAATATGTAGGGTGTGTTCTTGGCTACTCCAAGAAAATGTGCGGTAGTGTGCTGTAATGTGTAGTAGCATGTGCTTAATAGTACCGGCTACTCCGGATATCGCTTAGTGTAATTTAAGTTTATTGGGCTCTTCAGCTGCTCTTAAGTCCAGCTCGTTGCTTGCTATTGTTTGCTTTGTGCTTGTCTACCTGACTACCTGCTTTGGCAAGGGCCCGTTTGCTGCTTTTCTTTTGTTGCAGGAGTGGGCCTTTGCTTCTGGCTTTGCGTACAGGTTCCATTCACTGATGATCACCTGGATGTTGATCCTTCAATTGCAGCTTTCACCATTTCTATGTTGGTTGGGCCCTGGTGGCTTGCTTAGGTCCAGGTCGGTATACAGTAGTAATTTCAGAACCATTGATTATCATTTGGTAAGTTACTTCTCCACTTTATGTGTGATAGTAGTTCTGTTGGGAGAGGGTAATTCTCGGCAACATTGCTACAAGTTAGTTGGGAGTTTAGGCTTGCCTGGAGCTGCTCTACCTACAAGACCGCTCCCATCTTGGTGGATCATCTGTTCCTGTAAACTGTTCCTCAGCTATTAGGGCAAACCCTCTCCGATGGAGCTACACCTTCCAAAGGTTGTAGTTTACATTACCGTATCCTAGTTTAGGCACACTAGTGCGGGTACTTAATGGTGTGGTATCAAGCCCTATGCTAGACATTGCAGGATTGTTAATAAGCCTGAATGCAGTCAATGACTTCTTTTTTTTTCTATTTATTTATTTGCACAGCATTGTTAGCAGACAATACTATTTATACTATAGACTTTTTTAATAGTGATTTTCCTCTACAGTATAATAATTTGTATAAGGCCACATAAAAAAAATTCCTTGATTCTCATCACCGCCCGACCACATTTTGAAGCCTGTGTACACATATGTTTTTATTTTGTTATAAAATATAAATGTGCCGCCCAACCGAAAATCTGCAGAAAGTTAATTTTTTTTATATTTTATATTCGATTTTTGATGTCCCAAGCCGAGAATTTCTGCAACGGAATTATTTCATTGTGTGTTGGGGGACATGGTGGGACCTTGGTGTGACTTTGAAGGAAAATATAGGAACTGTCAACCTTTCTACGCAAGTGTTTTATTGTGTACATTTTGGAAAACAAGGAAAAATAAAAACACCTCCCTCTCCAATTTCAAAATTTTATGGAATATTTTTTATATTTTAATATAAAATATAAAATATAAACCTCCCGCCTCTTCGACATTTTCAAAACGCCGTGGATACAGGTCCGACACCGGATTACACGAATTGCCATCCTTAGGTTAGGTTGTGTGTTGGGGTATGGCTTTCATGAAGTACTTGGGTTATGTAGGACATGGAATTATTACCTATTTCTTCGGGTTCCGATGTCGGACCTGTATCCACGGCGTTTTCAAAATGTAGTGATGAGAATCAAGGAATTTTTTTTATGTGGCTTAAAGGAGCTACATGTACGGAATGAAATAAAACAACCAACAACCTTAACTCCGTGCTGTTCATGTTCACATCTTTTCTCCACTGATTCATAATCAACGGAGACTGGGGAAACAACAATTCGAAGTTCTATTGATAAAATAATTATGTTCTCACGACTCACTCACGACTGTTGTGTCGCACAAGGCATATTTTCATTTTTAATTCTTGCCTAATCTAGCTTGGTTAAAAAATTAAGATCACCTTTCGGTAAAACTTTCTTTATAATAACATTAGAGTCTTTACTACAAAGTGAATAATAAGGCTAACAAAAGAAATAATACTCGAACAAACCTGTCTTCATCGAATCCACCTCGTCTGTCGCCATTTCCCCGTTTTTTCGATCATGTTGTTGCCGGGGGGGATATGCTTTGCTCAGTACAAATGGCCTCAGTGGTTGTGGGCAGTGGTCATAAATATTAAATACTTCATGCTGTGTGAGGTCAAAAAGTTCGAATCTTGCATGGACTATGGACCATACAGTATTTTACTTTGTCAAGACTTCAAGAGTTTGTATTTGAAGTGAAAAGCACAAAGACCAGTTAAAATTTAGTAAACTTTTTATTGCAATTTGAATTTATAATGGCCACTGGCACTGGTCGATTGTTGGCAGCATTTTTTGGAGGAGGTTCTGCAGTGCTTGGAATTGCGATAACTTACAGTCACACTGGTTTGGCAAAGCAAAGAGGGCAAAAGAAAGTTTTGGTTGATCAAGTCTTTTGTGAAACTAGTCAAGTCAATGAACAACAGCTTGGAAAAAAGGTGCTGTCAATACAAATTACATAGGAAATGCACAATAATTCGACTGTGCAGTACGTAAAGAAACCAAACAATTTTCTCTAAAAGAACTTCATTCTTTTGACTTTCTACTGGTCAACAAGTCAAATTTTACAGCCTTGGCTGGGTCATGTAGTTGTGTGTTTCACCATTAAGCTGGGGGAGGTTGGAACCACTTTTAGTAACATGGGTAATTGAAAGAAAATTGTTGGGAAATTTTGCATTTTGCACCCCCCCCCCACCCCCCCACCCCCCCCCTCCCTCCCACCCCCCCCCCCCTCCCTCCTAATCACCAGTTACACCACTGGGGAGCCTATAATCACAAATTATGTTTTTTTAATGGGGCCCTGCAAGTAAATGTTTATTTGTGGTTTATCATGGCATGTGCTGTTAGGGTGCTGCCGACTGATCTCTATGGTGCTGCCTCTCACTGCTGTAGTCCAAAGTTAAGCCCCATTGGATGGGATTTACATTTGTACTTGGATGGGTAACCATCTGGGAATAACCCTGTTCTTGGGTGAAATTTAAAGGGCCTATTTTAAGAGAGATAGGAAGAAAAGAAGGCTCTACTGTATTTATTAAAATACGAAAGGAAACAGGGTGGTAAAAAACAGGTTAAAATTATGTTGAGCGACATCACTATAATGTCATCAGTGGTTGGAACCTAATTTACCCTGCAAGCAGAGCCTTCTTTTCCTTATTTCTTTACTGAGAGAGAGTTCTGCCATATTCGTGTTTGGCTTTGTCCAAGATTTAAGATGAAGTAACCTGTTTAAAGCCCTAAACAAATGAGAATGCAAGTCATCGCAAGTTGGCAGTCAGAATTTCTGTGGCGGTCGTTTGAACACCCAAATTAACAAAATAAAGGTTTCGTTCTCGTTTGATTAGGGCTTTAACTTTGTCACGGTACATGATATTTTTGGGAAGCTATTCAGAGCGGGTGGCTGAGATAGCATGACTGCCAACTTGCGATGACTTGCGTTCTCGTTTCATTAGGGCTTAAGACCTGTTTAACTGGTTCTTATTTTGTTTTCTGCTCTGATTTGGACTGGGTTCGAGATTGTAACCAAGCAACTGACATGCATGCGTAATGGAAACCAGTCACGAATACAGTAGAGCCTTCTTTTCTTCCTCTCTCTCTTAAAATTGGCTCTTTAAATACAGTAAGAAGGCAATAAAGAAACATAATAGTACTAAAATGTTTGGAATGTATCACTCATAAAATAATCAAACTTTGTTTGGCATTATGATGTCATAAGCATCTCATTGTTTTTATTAATAAGTTTCACTAGTTAATTGTCTTGCATTACCGGCACAGAGGTTTTTCAAAATTTTTATTATTTAAAAGTTTTCTTGTCAGATAAGGATATTTGAATACACATTTTAAGAAACAAAATTGGAAATAAAAACACAGAAAACTAGTAAAAACACGCAAGGGTGGTGGAAGCGGGTGGGGGGGCAGTGGGGGCAGCCACCCCCACAAAACCTAAAGTGTGGGGGCCTCGCCCCCATGATTGAGCCCAGCCTTATACTCATAATTTATTAATTATTGTCATTCCATCATCCATGTGCCTGCAAAATGACTATTCAAAACGCAGGAAATTTCCCAAAAGCAGGAAATGCTGTTTCCGAGATTCGCTAATTCAAAAATTTTCTGGGGGGCATGCCCAAAATGCCTTGCTCTACACATAAGTCATAAAAAAAAAAAATTTTAAATTGTAGTTGTAACTAAACAGAAATAAGCGTAAATTTGTGAGATTGTTTTCTGCAATTTTAGTCATAATAAATAAATAGTTAAAAAATTGTTGCCATGGCAACTACAAAAATTTGTATATCTCTTTGGTTTTTACAATTGTGAAACTAAATTTAACAGAGTTGTTTACCTAGTACTATTGAACGAAACTGACTACAAGAAACAACTGTTGCTTAATATGGCACTATTATTTTAATAATAGAAGAAAATACCCAAAATGCATTCCGGCAGGAAAGACAAAAATACCCAACTGCCAAAACAGACATACTGCAATTTTCAGTTGAGCTTGGAGAAAGGATAGTTTTATTTAAAAGTTTGATTGTTGAAATGCACAAGTTGTCAAGGGAAATTTGAAACGTTGTCATGTGAGAATTTGAATGTTGTCTGATGGGCAAATTTAAAAGTTTGGGCAACACTTTAATTTCTATTGGTCAAAATGCCGAAACATTGAAATTTCCCATGGAAACGTGTCAAATTGTAAAACAATCAAACTTTTCAATAAAACCTCTGGTCTCCAATAGCTTAACTGAAAATCACAGTATGTGGAATGCAAAGACATCTGTGACAATTTCTAGAACATTAAAAGAGGAATTTATAAGATTTCGAAGCTTTTTATCCAGTTATTTCACTTTTTCAAAAACGTAAAAAATGATCGTTTAACCCCAGAGTTGCCATGGCAACATGTTGATTAGTATGGTCAAGTGCATAGCATCAAATTTCAGCCCCCCCCCCCCCCCCTCCCCACCTGGATAAGGTTAACCCATTCCAAGAGTCCATCAAAAACCTCCTTTATTGTTTTATTTCTGTCTAACCCCAGATGATTTTACTTGGCAGCAGTGGCCAGTTAAAAAGGCTGTTTTTGGCGGTTTAATGATTTAAAACATTACATGATTGTATACATGTAATTATGTTAACTGAAATAATTTCTATTTTTTTGTATTATATTTCTTTTTGTGTAATACAGTAAATAATGTAAATCCACTGTACTTTTACTGTATGTTAAGCAACTTTGTAGTTCTTATGTAGTTTCGTGTATTTAACATTGTATTTTAAATATGTAGTTATATATTACAATTATAATGTAAATCCATTGTATTTTTTAACTAAAGATGGATATAATAAAACTATTATTATTATACATAGGATGATGAATCTAGCCATGTCCCAGTTCATGATGTGCCACACAATTTGCTGTTATTAAAACAGGCAAGATCTTTGATTAGAAGAGTTAAGGAAGAGAAAGGATGTCCTGGATTTGCCATCAGTGTTAGTCTTCATGGAAAGACTGTGTGGAGTGAAGGATTTGGATATTCTGATGTGGAAAATGGTGTTAAATGCAAACCTACTACAGTAATGAGCATTGCTAGCATCAGTAAATCTCTAACAGCAACTGCAGCTAGTAAGGGTTTTAGCTTGTAAACATTTTACTGTGATTTCAAACTTGTCAAACTGAAACTTGTCAAGGAAAACTATCTCCTAGAGATGAGATAGAGTATTAGTCAGACAAATTGCCATCCTTAGGAGGGTTATACATGCATGTACGGTAGATATTTTTTGGTCAAGTACAGTACACATTTCAGGCGTGTCAGCCAAGAACCACAGCTTCACTATCAATGATTGTCAATAAACGTTATTCATACTGTAGAATAGTAAAGTATATTTGCATTTAGAATACGTCAATAACATTGGCATTATAGTTGTAAAGTATGTCGAAAGCATACTGAGTTGAATATACGCTGACGTTGTATAAGTTGACGTGAGCTGTTTTGACAGTTGACGATTACAGTTGGTTTTGACCGATGCAAGTTAACCGTTGTATTATATAAATATTGTTTCTTATCCTTAAATAAACCTTATTTTACATTGGTGGCAGCGGTAATGGCTACCGAACAAGACTTGAGAGACGAAATTGATAAACTTACCACTCGTATACGAGAATTGGAAACCCAGAATGGTAGAGAAATTGCCGAAGTAGAATCATCACCGTCGCCGTCGGGAAGTTTAATCACACAAGCAAAGCCAAGAGCAAAACCAGACATCTTCTCAGGCACAGAGATACCATTCAATGACTGGCTGAGTCACTTTGAACTATGTACTACCATAAATGGTTGGTCAAAGGAGCAGTCTTGTCAACAACTAGCAGTTTGTTTAAGAGGACGTGCACAGCGAGTATACACGACGCTACCACAAGAGGAACGGGAATCGTACGAGAAGCTCGTCCAAGCACTTCGGGTGAACCTAGAACCACCACAGCAACGTGCAGTCCACAAGCTAACTTTCCGAAACAGGAAGAGAAACAAAGGAGAAAGCCTTGTTGATCTGGCAACTGACTTGCGACGTTTGGTTTCCAAAGCATTCCCGGGCGAAAAAGGTAAATACATCGAGGAAGAACTGCTGGAACAATTTGTCAACGCGTTAGACTCTCGTGAATTACGATTAGGAGTCAATCAATCCAGTCCCTCAAGCCTCGACGAAGCCCTCCAAAGTGCTCTGAAGCTGGAAACGCTTTTTATGTTGGAAAACAACAAGCGAGAAAACAACGAAATCAACATGGCTTCGCACGAAAACGAACCACTGACACAAGTGAAAGTTAACACCGCAGGCGCAGAGAGAGGAGAAATTCCAAATTGGGCCAGGGAAATGCTCGAAAGACAAAACGTGCTTATGGAAAAAATAGTGGAGAAAGGCACCAGGGTTGAACGACCCAAGAAAGGCGAATGCTACTTGTGCGGAAAGCTCGGACACTTCAAAAGAGACTGTCCTCGACGTTTTGATCAGGGAAACGGGAACAGGGCGGGTCCATACCAGAAGTGAATCCGCCCGTGCCTTTAAAAATTGAAACTTCACCTTGGAAAGTATCAAGCGCGATGACGAGCGACGCTGTTTTCACCGTTTGTGAAGTCAACGGAAAACAAGTGACGGCTCTGGTCGACACAGGAGCGGCAGTTACGCTGATACACCGAGATATTTTTAACAGATCGAAACGCACAAATACCAAGACACGAGCGGCGACGCGTGCGATCGTCGGAGCAAATAACAGTCCCTTATCAGTCCACTTGATAGCAGAAATGGACATTAAATTAGCGGGGATAATTGTCAACCACGAGGTGCAGGTGTGCGACGACCTTGCACAAGATATGCTGGTGGGCACAGACATCCTTAAGCCGAACAAGGTAATCATCGATTTCGCCACAGGAACACTAACAGCAAAGGGTAAAAAGGACAGGTTGATATTTAAACCAAGCAGGGAAGTGTGCCGAGTAATCGTAGCCGAGTCAATTACAATACCTCCACACTCGATGACGAACATCGTTGGTAAAGTCGACGGAAAGACTTCCGTAGATCACACAACCGGCGTTTTGGAACCAGAAACTCGATTTGAAGAACGCTACTCTACCGGAATCTTGAAAGTCGCAGCTACTGTCAAAGATGGAACCATTCCCATCAGAGTATTCAATCCACAAGCGAAGCCTCAACGAATATATCGGGGTAGTACAATCGGACAGTTACACCCACTCTTGGAAGACGAAGAAGAAGATACCCCTTCCTCCTACAAAGTAATTCATAACAACTTACCATCAGAAACCGTAAATACTTGCTACATGACTACCGCGAAAAACGAGAACCTAAAAGAAGAAATGGCGTCGCTATTTAAGATAGAAAATCCGAGGATTCCTGAAATCGAGAAAAATCGCGTGTATGACATCCTAGCTCGACACAGTCCCGCAATATCTAGAGGACCGAATGACTTAGGACGACTCTCAACCGTGAAGCATACCATTGTCACTGGAGATACACCCCCAGTTCGAGTACCACCACGAAGACTTCCATTTCATAAACGCGAAGAAGTTCGTCAAGAAGTAGAAGCAATGCTAAAGAGTGATATTATTGAACCTTCGTGCTCTCCTTGGTGCTCCCCAGTTGTACTGGTTGCGAAGAAAGATGGCAGTCGGAGATTTTGTGTGGACTACAGGAAATTGAACGAGGTAACGAAAAAAGATGTCTATCCACTTCCGAGATGTGAGGACATTTTGCATACCTTAACCGGAGCAGCTTACTTCACACATTTAGACCTAGTTAGGGGGTACTGGCAACTAGATGTGGAAGAAAACGACAAAGAAAAGACGGCTTTCTCGACATTAGACGGCCACTATCAATTTAAGAAGATGCCGTTCGGACTAACTAACGCCCCTGCGACATTTCAACGTGCGATGAACAACGTCCTTCACGGCCTAAATTGGTTAGACTGTCTGGTCTATCTTGATGACATTGTCGTCTTTGCCCCGACGTTAGAGGAACACCATCGGAAGTTAGAACTAGTACTTCAACGCCTCGAAGAAAGTGGATTGAAACTAAATGCGAAGAAATGTCACTTCCTGAAGGAAAAAAACGGCATTACTAGGCCACGTGGTGAGTCGAAACGGCGTGTCCACCGATCCAGAAAAGGTCAAAGCGATAGCATCCTGGCCAGCCCCACACGATGTTTCGAGCCTACGTTCTTTCCTCGGCTGCGTTTGGGTATTATCGGCAGTTCATTCCGCATTACGCCAACATTGCAGCACCATTATACAAGCTGGAACAGAAAGGTACTGCGTACACCTGGAGTCTCGAATGCCAAACCGCTTTCCAAACTCTAAAACGGAAACTAACAACAGCCCCAGTATTGGCTTATCCACAATTTGACATACCTTTTCTTGTGGATACGGACGCTAGTAACGTTGGCTTAGGAGCCGTATTATCCCAATTTCAAAATGGGCAAGAAAGGGTTATCGCGTATGCGGCCAAGTCACTCTCCAAAGCAGAAAGAAATTACAGCACAACTAGGAAAGAACTGCTGGCGATGGTGTGGGGTCTAGAACATTTTGAACCGTACCTCTTGGGGAGGCAATTCGTCGCACGTACGGATCATAACGCGCTGAAATGGCTTCGGAACTTCAAGAATCCAAAGGGTCAAGTAGCACGGTGGTTAGAACGACTGTCAGAGTTTGATTTTACTGTACAACACCGAGCTGGGCGACAACACTGCAACGCGGATGGCTTGTCGAGAATTCCAATTACTGAGGACCCGAAGAACAACCCAAATCAACCCCAAGAAGTATCAGCAGTAAAAGCTAAATCGATACCCAGGCAAGATTCTGAATGTGTACTTTCTAACGTTGCACAGAGACAGAAAGAAGACCCGGCACTTCGACAAACAATCTCGTGGCTCCACGCTGGAAATCGCCCACCAAGAGAAGAGATTGCTCACGCCGGCCCCGTTCTTGGTTCTCTGTGGAGTCAATTTTCAAGATTGAAAATTCTCAATGAGCTTCTGTATCGCGAGTTTGAGAGCGAAGACGGAAAATCCATGATTATGCAACTAGTGATACCTGAAGCAATGACAGATGAAGTTCTAAAGGCTCTTCACGATTTACCATCTTCTGGTCATTTGGGGATCAACAAAATGACGGAGAAGGTACGACAACGATACTATTGGAAAGGTTGGAGAGTCGACGTCGAAGACTACTGCAGACGGTGCCAAAAATGTGCAGAACACAATTCCCCAAGGAGGAAAGCCAAGGCACCATTGATAACAAGTTCCACTGGACATCCCATGGAACGGGTAGCTATTGATGTCATCGGACCTCTCCCGATCTCAACAAGAGGGAATCGATTCATATTGGTAGTGTGTGACTATTTCACAAAATGGCCTGAAGCGTACCCCATTCCAGACCACAAGGCAACAACAGTGGCAAGTAAACTTCTAGATGAGTGGATATCTCGGTACGGGTTAATGCAATCGTTACATTCGGATCAGGGACGTGAATTCGAAAGCGACATTTTTCAATCCTTAATGAAGTTACTGGGCATTCACAAGACACGCACCACCCCGTATCATCCACAGAGCGACGGTCTTGTCGAACGATTCAACCGTACACTGAAGAATATGCTTGCCAAGATAGTAGATGACAACCAGAAGGAGTGGGATTCCTGGATTCCTCAGACGCTGTTGGCTTATCGGACTTCAGTTCAATCGTCTATTGGCGTTACCCCGTATCGAATGATGTTTGGTAAAGAAGCTAGACTACCAGTAGACTTACTAGTAGACGGTGAGCCAGCACAAGAGTCACCTCAACCGATGTCTGAATATCTAAAGACACAGAAGCTAAAGTTCCAAAGTGCGTACGAGTTAGCTAGGAAAAATGGAAGGGTATCTGTCCGACGGTACAAAGACTATTACGATACAAGATCAACAGATGAGGCATTTCAGGTTGGTGATCGAGTTTGGCGACAATCACATTCGAGAAAGAAAGGTCTTTCAAGCAAGTTAGCAGTAAAGTGGGATGGTCCCTATATTATCATCAAGAGGATAACGGACGCGGTATATAGGCTGAAGAAGGAAAAGGGACGGAAGCGGGTGGTAACTCATTTCAATTGTCTTAAAAAAGGCTATTCGGGCAAAGAGGTGAGAGCAGGGAACACACAACCTCCTGAAGTGAAAACAGAGAAGAACACGCAACATCAGAAGAATCAAACTCCACGTAGCAATCCTCAGTTGGCAATGCAACCAAGTACTTCACAAATTAGTGATGATGAGGACAGTGATGAGGAATGGGTCATTGATACAGGAGTTAACCCGAATATTCCAGTACTTCAGCGATCACCACCAACAGTCACGAGTAACCCAACTACTCCAGAACCTGACCAGAGCGAAAATGAAAGACCTAGCTATTCATCAGTACTTCAGCGACCACCACCATCGCTAACAACTGCAAGTAATCCAAATACTCCAGAAATGAACCAAAGTGACGATGGAAGACCCAGCTATTCATCGGTACTCCAGCGTTCACCTCCATCACCAACAATGGGCGAAACCGTGGGACAGAGTATCCAGCAAAGATCCGAAGACTCCACACGGTCAAGGCGCATACGCAAACCACCAAATTGGGCAAATGACTATGTCTTTAGAACTAAGACGATGAATAAGTGAACAGACTGGTGCATGCTCCAAAAGACAGGAGAGAGAGTAGTGTAGAATAGTAAAGTATATTTGCATTTAGAATACGTCAATAACATTGGCATTATAGTTGTAAAGTATGTCGAAAGCATACTGAGTTGAATATACGCTGACGTTGTATAAGTTGACGTGAGCTGTTTTGACAGTTGACGATTACAGTTGGTTTTGACCGATGCAAGTTAAACGTTGTATTATATAAATATTGTTTCTTATCCTTAAATAAACCTTATTTTACAATACCTTACATGCAAAAAATTAAATATGACAAAAGAATGAATGTTAGATATTATAGGTATTGGTTGCCTAGAATAACTGGAAAGCTAATCGAGCTAGGCAACACAAAGTATAATATTGTTACAGTGAAACTGGAAATAGCTTCCCACTTTCAAACTCAAGAAACAAAACTGAAGAAACAAAAAACAGTGAACCACACAAGAAGTGGGAAAGCATTTCCATTTTAACTATAATAGATTGATTGCGGTCAAACAAAAGGTATAAATAGACACTGATGTCAACTAGTAAAAATACAAAATTCACAATCAATAACCGCAAGATGATATGCCAAAAACTGCAAAAAACAAAAACTGTTTTAACAAACAAAAACTGCAAGATAATGGGTGATATGAACTAGAAGAAAATCAATATAATTTAATATACTATGTATAAGATTAGTAGGAAGCAATAAAATCTTTTTTGAGTTTATTTTTGAAAGCTGTTATACTTAGTAATTTAGTCTGTTCATATATTGAATTCCAAATAACAGCACCTTGAAATGTCTATTTCGAACTAATGTGAAAAAATCATCAAAAGCGCTTGGAAGTAACCCTTTATGAAAATGATAAAGAAACTGAGCATTTTGAAAGAAAATCAAGTCGTTAAACTTTAAAATGTCAAGCCTACGAAATAAAAGACTTGTGTGTTCATCAAATCTAATAAGACGAATTGCTTTTTAAGAATAAAGAGACGATGGACAGCAGACAGTGATATGTATTGCCCCAAGTGATAAGACCATAAGTAAGATAAGGATAAATGAGTGAATAATAGAGTTAAATTAAAATATTTGTATTAACGAAACACCTTATACGTGATAATACGTCTATATACGTCTATATATACATCTCTTCATTTGTTTCCCTTCGCCGAAACTCGAAAGGCCTGATACTCCTAAAACAATAGTTTAGTAAAACAGCAACTTCCATAATTTTAATTTGTATGCTTCTGCACTGTCTACGTTTATACCAAACTATAAGTTTATCAAGATTCTGAAGCTTGGCATGACGATGTATGTTAATGTAATAAAACAAGATGTTTGAGCTTTCGTCCCGTAAACTGCAAGTAAGTTAATAAACATGGTGTATAACCGCAGCATTTTGTTTTATTAGCTACATTAAGCTATAAGTTTGTTTTTCTTATAAATCACCAGGCGATAATTCGAATAATTGTTCATATTTTATTACAGTGAAACTTTTGGAAGAAGGAAAATTGAACTTGGATGATCCTATACAAAATTACGTTCCCAGTTTCCCTCAAAAACAAGTCAACTCAAAAGCATGCATAATTACAGTTCGACATTTACTTTCACACTTGGCTGGTATTCGACATTATTATGAAAACAACGAGACAAACAACAAGCAATCAAGTGATTTAAAAGGTTGGTTATTGGTATGGCAAAAGAATGAGAAAGTGAACGATACTCGCATGTAATATATATAGATTTTATTCAAAAATGGCCATATGGCCATGCTTGCATGCACAGGCTATTGCATGCATAAATAAATTAGCCCTTAAAGCCCGGCATACACTAGAGAAAATGGCCGAAACAAGTAACCGAAACACGGTTTCTGAAACAAAAGTTTCCAGTGTATGTGAAGTTTCCGAAACTTTGTTTCAGAAACCAAGTTTCCCTCACCTGATTAGAACACTGTCCTATTTTTTGAAACAAGTTTCGACAATGTGTTTCGGAAACTTTGTTTCAGTGTATGCCGGGCTTTACAGACGACCAGGTATTTTTGGACAAGTTTTATTTGTTCGTGTGTACGACACAAATTGACAAGTTTTTCCTTGACAAGGAGCCTTGTTCAAAAGCTGATCATGCTAGCATCTGAAACTAATTAATAATTCATGAAGAAAACACAAAGGAAATCAGTACCGTGTCGGTGGTTTGGATATCGGAGGAAGAAATTACATAAATTAAGCAAACTTTCATCTTGATTTTCTCTTAAAATACTGATTTGTTTGATATGCTATAGCCTATATCACTACACTCGGAGGAGTGTTTTTCATCAGGATATCCAAACACCAAGACGTTTGTTGAAAACTGAGGCGAACTCGTGTATGATATATTACTTATTGCTTTTAAACAAGGAAAATTGTTTGTGTTCAAGGAAAACTTGACAAGATATTAGGGCCATTTAAACGGGAGAAAATAAGTCGCGACTTTTAACTCTGGCCATTTTTTAATAAGGTTTATCATGATAATAATTTCAAGGTGAGCTTCAGTGGCAACCAAACCTTTTTTTCTCAGGTTTTTAAAAGTAGTTCTCTGATGAAACTATTGTTGGCCACGTTCTTGTTTTTGCATAGAAAAGATGTTATGGTAGTTGGTAATCGTGCAAAGTTTTATTTCAAAATTCGGTGAAGAAAAGGTGAATATTTTACGTGTGAAGTTTGTATTTTGGAGCGCCGCCATTAAACTAAAGTGGCCGAGCTTGAGAAGAATGAGTTGAGGAAGCTTATGACGTCATAGACTTAATAACAACAATGACTCTTGTTGACAACAACAATGATTTTTTGTTTTTGTGGAGTCTATGACGTCATAAGGTCTCCTCAACTCATTCTTCTCAATACCCTGGGAACCAGAGGGGTCTTTCTATTATCCTCTCTTATCTCTCTATCCGCGTCAAATATTGCGGAGGTATACAGCCTCCAAATCACTGATTTTATAGAGATCAGCTCTCCGAACCTCCAAATTTTTGGCGGACAACCTCCAAAACCTCTGCAGGCCAGGGTATATTCTCAAACAATCCAAAATACAATCTTCGCACGTAAAATACAACTTTCTTTTGAGAATTTCGAAATGAAACTTCGCACAATTACCAAGTACCATAATATCTTTAGGATTATGCAGAAACATTACCAACAATATTTTCATCAGAGAACCACTTTATACAATTGTTCTTCAGCACGAAAATCGCGTTAACACCGCTCACGTGACAGATTGAACCATCTAATAAAATGATGTATTGACGTATTGTGCATGTATTTCTGTAATTGGTTTATTGATGCTACTTTGTTTCTTATTTATGTTTATTATAAAATGTAATATTTACAGTTTTAGGATCAAATCTTAATGTACTTTGTTATCTCGGAGCGCTAGTACACGAGCGTGAATCGTCAGTGAGTGGCTCATTTAGCGCCCAAGCCCCAATTCCTATTATACCGCCAACTACTCAGGCTGGTGACTTATGCTCTCTTCTTAAAATAATCTTTGTATAGATGAGCAAAAAACTGATGTTAAAACAGATCCAAAATCAGAGTTTGACAGACCTGAGTACTACATTAAGGTTTGAAGCGTTACGTGTTTTGTAAATTAAAATTACGTATCAGAAACGAGTTTTGAAAAGCGAGGGATTTTTCAACATTTTATATGGAAATGCTGTTAACACGTGAAAAATCTTAAATTTAATGATCGTACATGCCCGGAAAGGCTTTGGGTACCGTTATAGAGGACAGATCTCTGTTGATTCTGATCTTCAGTTCCCCGGCTGCATGTTGTCTCCACTTCAGTAGTCTCCTTCGCAGACGTTATGGCTCGCTCACACTCCCCAACCAACGTCTGCTGAAACGAGCCACACATTCCATTCCCTTAAACCGACCAATCACAGCGAGGCTTCCAGATTCTGGAAACCTGACGGCTTGAGCTGACCGTTTTAAAATTACAGTCAACACAGAAATACCTTCCCACTCCCGCTTCTGTAGTTACAGAAGCGTGAGGAAAGTCTAGTGATATAAGTCGCCAATTCTTGATGTATATTCGTCTGTTGCTATCAATTTGGGATAAATATATCTATTGTATTATGATTAAATGTCATTTAAAGCTAAATTATTCTATTTATGTTCAGTTTTCAACAAAAAAAATTCTCAGGCTTCGGTAGCGGCTACAGAAATACAGTAATACGCAACGAACTACAGAAGAAGAAGTGGGAAAGTATTTCCATTTTGACTGTAAATACACTGATAACGACACTAGTCCAGGACGGCTTTATTTAGCACGACAATGGTGTAATTTCATTGGTCCATTTTGATTTACACAAAGGGAATGGAATGTGTGGCTCGTTTCAGCAGACGTTAGTCAAGGAGTGTGAGCGAGCCATAACTGAGAACGTCTGCGAAGGAGACTACCATGCACTACAGGAGTTTTGGAATTAAGCAGCGGGTCATCTGGACATCCATACGAAGGGCCTTCGCTCGAAACGTTATAGACTCCTACGTTCAATAATTTTGGCAGTACTCCAACTTTACTATATTTCGATTTGTACTTCAACACTGCCTACGCAGCACACTTCTTTTATTTCACTGTTTGGATATCCATACGTTTTGGACTGTGGGTGTCGTGCAGGGGGAAGGTGGGAGGAGTCAGTGCTGCATGGCGGAAGGAAAGGCATAATTCTTCATATCTGGAACGTTAACTTCAGTCATTTACTGGCTTCAAAAGTAAAGCCAAGATTTTGGGCCTATTACGTCGGTTTAAGTTCCCTATACGCCGTCTTGACATCAGACCATGTATAGGGAACAGTTTGTAGAGGGACAGAAAGCGATGCAAAAGAGCTTCAGCCCTCAAGTTTTCACTTTTTGTCTCGGGGTTGGCGTTTAAGATATATGAAGCATTTTGGTAGTCCAAAATATGGCCGACACCTATGATACTTCAAAATAGTGTTACTATATCGCGAGTTATATCAGTTGGACGTTTGGCTCATCATCAAGCGTTTTTGGCTTTCAAGGTATTTGTCAACGTACTGAAATCTGTAACTGGCTTATTTTTGAAGAGCATCAGCAAACCAGTTCTAGGTAGGTCAGTGCTTGGCCTCTGTAACTATATCCCAATTCTTAAAAGTTTCTATTCTCTTTACTAGTTTCTCACTCGTCTCCACAGTGAGGGGTTTTCAAAAGCAGGGGGCCCCAGCCGGCGTTGCGGGGAAATTTAGGATCTCGGAGATGCCATTGCTTGCATTCAGAGACTACTTTCGGCTTAGTTGACGCACACTTTTATATACCTGTATGGATATGATATTTAATAGAATTAAAAGTTCCAGAAACAAAATATCATTTGACATTCAGGCTCGTTTTTATACATGCTATTCGAGCAATTCAGTAAATGATGTAGTAGACAAAAGCTAAGACAATTTTAACCTTAAAATTTACAGTTAGTGACTGGCCTCGTTTGATTCCTCTCATCTGTCATCAATATGCATGCTACTGAAGGCCAACTTCATTCGGTTGCTTAATTCACTTTGGTTTAATTTAGGAATGTTATGATAGTGTCGAGAAATCTATGAGCCTGTTCAAGAATGATCCGCTGGTCGGTGAACCTGGCTCGAAATATCTTTACACAACGTTTGGTTATACGTTACTCAGTGCTGTTATTGCAAGTGCTTCCAAACAAGAATTCCTAAAACATATGGAAGGCTTATTTGAAAAACTTGGCATGACTCAGACGCAAGCAGATCTCCATAAAAAGCTTATTTACGGCAGAGCTCGGTAAGGTTTTAATAATGATAATGACAGTGATAGTGCAAGACAGTGACAGTGACAGTGACAGTGACAGTGACAGTGACAAGAACAAGGACAATGATAATGGTAATAACGATATAACGATAACAATAATTCGTCGTTCTACGACATCATCAGAGACTGGTTCAGTCTCGTACGTTTTACTTAATTTATTATTATATACCCGTAGACTACACTTTAATTAATGAACATGCATGGTTTACTAAAATCTTAACTTAAATTCTAACGAAGTGCATTAAATTGGGCAGGGGAGCATACCAGTACCGTAGGAAAGGTGAAATCGTGTGTATAATTTAATTCCGTGATAAAGCTTTTCACTATGTGAAATTTACTGAAATATCTTATTTACATAGAAAAATATTGTTCACTCTTGAATATAGTTCCTAAACTGTGGTATTGTAACAGTATTTGCGACTCTGTAAATTTTTGTCTAATGTGTTATTTTCTATATTTTCGCAGGTTCTATGTTAGAGACAGCAAAGGAAGGCTGACGAATACTCCATATGTTGATAACTGTTATAAGTTGGCAGGTGGAGGATTTTTGTCTACAACTGAAGATTTAATTAAGTTTGGGAACGCCATGCTCTATTCAAGTCAAGTAGGAAACTACCAAAAGGTCTCTAAATCACCATTGTTGCCAGGTGAGGTGAAAGGCGAGATGAAATTTGATTATCTCGCTAGTGACGGTAGTGTAATTTTGTAATCTTATGGCTATATATATATGTAGTGTTAAAGTGTCTATGTGAAGTGAAGGACTTGGTTGACACACTGAAAATTTTAAGACAATCATGGCGTATAGTTCTCGAGTTATGAACTCTCAAAGTTTGCCATGGCTAGTTCGTTTTTGGAGAAATTTAGGCTTCTTGGTAATAATGCCTTATGACGTACGCAGATAAATAAATAATACATTGTTCTTATGCACAGTCTTCTACGCGGTCTGGTCAAGTCTGATCTGGTCAAAAGACCGCGTAGGAGACTGGAACTGTACGTACTTCAGGCCTACATGTCCACCATGTTTGGCTTCAATCTTTGCCCAATGACCAGCAGATATTACTCCAGTTATACATAGAGCTCGCTGGCTCTTCCTCGCAATCGTATGTATATACGAGATACATCAACTGTATTTCAAGCATTTGTAGTATGAGTCTCATAAATAAACAAGTGCACTGTACACGCGCAGTAGGGACTGTAATTCACCTTTAAAACATATAGTTCTTTTGTTTTTCCTTCATGAAATCTTAATGAGGTTTTGAAGTAATATATTTTAGGCCCTGTTTACATGAAGCGGATTGACAGTCCAATCGGATCAAAAAACGCGAGTGAAGTCAATCCGGGCACATGTTTACATGGAGAATCCGATCTGCCTGGAACATTGTTTTCGGTTTTGGAACACTATTTTCTGTGCTTCTCTCAATGTCTGCCATTTAGCATGACACGCACTAACTTCATGCACTCATCGTATCAAGTCATTTTCAAGTCAAACCGTTTTAGATGAATCAGATTGGAGACATTCAAGTCGACTTCCTTGCTTAAATCTCAAGTCAATCTCCACTGCGTGCATTGACTTCAGTCATCCGTTTCGATCAGATCGGAAACTTTCAATCTTCTTCATGTAAACACAACAAGGAGAAACAACATACGAGATTTGACTTGAACACTCAATCCGCTTCATGTAAACAGGGCCTAACACGAGGCAGTGTTCTTCCTCTGATTTCTAAATACAGCCAAGCAAGTTGAAACTACGAGGTGAAGCTGTGTTTTTTTTTTAACCAGAGGTTTTGAACCTTATATAACATCTCCATGCATGGTATTATTGTATGGTGTTTAGTGGATTTTTTATCGTGAATTTGATGGGGTTTTGTAGGAATTTTATCTCCAGAAAGCATGTCTTTGTCATGGGAAATCGTCCAGAAAACGAAAGATAAAGTATGCAAAAAGGGAGGTTATGGTTTAGGCTGGATGATATTTCCAAACAAGCATGAGCATGGCTGTTGTAGAGATCAACCAAAAGCGATTTTTCACACTGGTAAGCTTATGCTTTTTTTTTGTGTGTTTTATTCTTTAGTTTCAAAGCCGAACCTAAGAAGAACTTTTACAGTCATTTGCAACTCACTTTTCACTCAAATCTTCGGAAGTTCGTTCCGAAGTTCATTGGGAAGTTCAAAGTTCGTTTTGAACTATGCATTTGATTGGCTGCTAGGAACCAAGCAACCAATCAAATGCATGCCTAGTTCAAAATGAACTACGAACTTTCCAACGAACTTCGAAACGAACTTCCGAAGATTTGGGTGAAAAGTGAGTTGCAAATGACTGTAACGTATACGTTATACTTATTACACTACTGGCCAATTTGGGCCCAGTCCTCTGACAACGGTCTTCTCGGCTCTAGTCGGTTAGAGCGTTGATTATATAAAGTGTACATGTACATGAAAATGTACATTGGGTTCCATTCTCTGTCAGAAAACTTTGAAATGAACTTGCCACTGCACTACTCTTCATTGGACTGCACTATATACACTGCGCTGTGTTCATTGCACAAGAACACATGAGAACATACTACTCAAATCAGTAGAGCGAGACATAGACGATGTTTTCATCGCTTCCGAAGCGACAGTTTCGTTAACCGCAGATCAATTTCAAAGCAATCACGAGGTGTATTCTTATGTACCACATGATAGCTTGTTTACGAGTTAACAATTGGATGTTTATCACGTGGTACATGAGAATGCACCTCGTGATTGCTTTAATATTGCAATATTATTTAATAAAACTGACAAAATAAATCGGAAGCGATAAAAATATCATCCATGTCTCGCTCTACTGATTTGAGTAGTATACAATACATGTGATGACATCAAGTAAGGTCTTAATATAGTGTATATCGAGTTATCTAGTCGTCACGGCAACCGAATAGTTTTCAGGCCTCTTATTCTGCTTCAAAAATAGGTCTGAAAACTAATAGATGTACATACATATACATACATCAATCAATCTATAATATCAACCGTTAGTATATGCATCGTAGTTGTTTTTGATGGAGATAGATTTTCAAATTTTTTTTAATGTTTTTGTATCAGCCACCTGTTTTAAGTCCTTGGGTAGGTCATTGTACATTTTTGCCCCTCGAAATGCAAATGCTCTCTGTCCAGTTGTGAGTCTGCATTTCGGCAGGTCTGGGTCATTACTGTGTCCGATTCATGTAATATGAACACTTGATCGTCGTCTAAATCTCTCGGAGATTACTAGGTATCCTGTTGTTTAAGCATTTGTGAACTATTGTGAAATCTTTTAAAACCAAACTAAGCTGGTGAAAAGATTTATCTGGCTGTCGCGATTATGTTACTTTACAGTTTGCCGGTTGAACTACTGTATATCTCTTGAGTTGTTAGCGACTAAATACAAGAATGACCTCGACTCAACAAATAAATAGCTCTTTTCCGCGGGTGCTTTTTAAGATAAGCGGTAAACTCAATCAATCAATCAATCAATCAATTAATCAATCAATATATTATATTTATTTATCCACGTAACACCACACGTACAAGACTTACAAAAAAGTGCACGTGTCACTAGTAGGTCATATTAACGTATACGATAGCCGAAGAGTAAACTCGGTTTTTCACTAGGATTAAGATTTTGTTTGGATTAGGAGACATTATTCTTGGTTTTCATCTGACGTCACGGCGGCCATGTTGGTGTACAGAAACAACGAAATGCGCGGCCATATTGGTCACAAATTTATCCTATGGCAATTTAACTCTATTCTTATTCAAACATTTCGTATTGTTTCACCACCCCCAACGGCGGCCACCGATCACGTGAGTGAAAAACGATCCATAAGATAATCTTACAGGCAGCCATATTGAATGAGGCCTGGTCACACAGGCAAATAGAAAAGCGAGCCCAAAATATCGTTCTTCTAGCGTAATCTTGTTTTGAGAATTTTTTACATCAAACTATAACATTTGTTCAGCTATCAGTTATTGAACGTCTCGACGACCAGTTGCTTCCTCAGGTAGAAGACCATTTTTTAATTCTTTTTTTTTTGTTCAGGCGGAGCTGTTGGATCCAGTAGTGTTCTATTAATATTACCAAGCTCTGTGGAGAACACTGAACAACAAAGTTTCCAAGTCCCGCCGAAAGGCGTCGTCGTTGCTATTTTAGTGAATATGCAAAATGTTCAGTTATTACAAACTGCTCTTGAAATTGCTGAACTTTTTAAAAATTTCACGGATACTTGATTTCAGAAAAGTGTGATAAGAGGGTAAACGTGTTATAAATCCACCATGGCGGCTGTGCGTTTTACTTAATGGATAACCTTGTCTTTAGGGTCATTTGTAAGGGGTAGGGCCAAGATGACAGCAAAAAAAAAAATGGCGGGAACAAATGGCCCTGGTGGAGGCTAGGCTACCTCAGCTTCTGATTGCTCGAGAACTTATTGCATAAATTAGATGGCTTGATTTGTTCTTGTGGTTTAAAAGTAATTTAACGTGAGCAACATTTTGTGTTTTGGCCTGGGAAATTATATTATAAACATGCAATAATTATGTGTAAGGGACTGGACCCAAGTTAAAAAAATGCACAATATACGGTGCATTTTTGCCTAGTCTCCATTAGGGCTATTTGTTTCCGCCGTTTGGAATTCGCCAGCGCCAAGTGGCGCCATATATATATATATATAGTTCAATCTACAGACACGGTGTTTCGCTGTACAACAGCTCGTCAGTGTAGCTTGGAACAATCTGAATGAATTTCATCGATTACTTATACACATGCGATCGTCGGTGACAACCGCATGTGGGACAGCATCGGTGAAGTACATTCAGATAGCGTGAAGTGTTATATATATGTTATATATATAAAAGAGTTTCACGCGTTAAGCGATCATCAGGCAACTGAAAAAGTTTCACTTTAGTTTCTGTTTATATTTCGTGGAACGCGTGAGATCGCGGCACACGTGACATCACCGCACGCGCGAAATTGCGTGGGATGAGTTCGAGAGATTGTTACCGGATGTACATATAATTTAATTTAATTTAATTTAATTTAATTTAATAACTTTGCCATACACATTACAAACATAAATACAGACATTAAGACAATAGGCTGGGTAACCGCAACAGCTAGTGCCAATTACTGCGGCCCCAAAACAAGTTCGATTTAACTGTTACTTTAAAAATACATAACGATATACAACATATATTAAATACATTAAATTTACTACGATATCTACTAAAAGCAACACGATGGTGGGTTCATAAGGCTTCGAGCTGTGTTGCATTTTAAACATATGCTTTTCCATGTTCGTGCGTCGCCTACGTCATATGTGTTGTTAAGTGCGTTAATAGTAACTTCTTGAAGTTTGAGAGTGTGATGTTTTTTGTTGTAATCGTTTTTGGTAGTATGTTCCATGTTCCTAGAGCGGCGGACGTTACTTGTTGAACAAGTTTGCCTTGTTAGCTTTCAGAATAAGCGGCTTGCTCCACTTGTGTAAGGGGCGGCACGTTTTAAAATAGACCAATTTACATTGAACGTACTTCGATAGTTCAGTTTCGTTATTGTATTTCTCGTCATGGAAAGATTTCTGGTGGTTGTTGAAGCGTTGCTTGAAGTTGTTGGCTGTCATTCCTATGTATTGTTTTGTTGTGTCTGTTTCGTCGGTTGTTGTCACATCAACTTTATAGATGACTCCTGCAACCATGTAGTTTCCTTTCAAGGGGCAATCGGTTTCCTTTCAAGGGGCAAAACAACAACAATAACAACAGTACTATAAATATAAATCTGATAAAACACTGCTGCTCATGTTTTAAGTATTATATATATATATATATATTGAGTATTTTGAAAACGCAATTGGTGATTGGTTAAAAGCCGTGTTTCTATAACTCTATGCCGGAAAACATGGATAGATTACGCCATCCAATACACCATCATTCTAATTAAAATTTGTATTTTTGACGGGTTATTTTATAAAGGAAATAGAAAACATTTTTTCCGTGTTCCTATAGCTAGAGTTAAAGAAAATAATTTCTCGTTCACCCAAACTTTCCCTCGTGTTTCTATTTAACAATTAGACAACGAGCCCGAGTTTCAGTCTATGAGCGAACAGCCGAGTTTACTGTCGCTTATAGAAAACGAGGGCGAGTTGTCTAATTGATAAATAGAAATTTAACACGAGGGCTAATTGTTAAATAGAAACACCGGTTGCTCTAAAAGTGACAAAACGTTGAAAGAAACATTCATTTTAGCTTGTAGACATGTTTACATCACGAAATCTTGTCAATAGGAAGCGTAATTTTGAAATTTGTTTTGTTTTAAACGAACTGAGAAATTTTTTTTTACATTATTGCCATTATTACCATAAACGATCTTACCATTAATAATTTCCATTCTAACTATTTTGTAGCCGTTTTTGTTTTCTGTAGAACTTATAGCTTCGCCTAAATGTTCAATTTCTTCTGTCATTTGCTCACTCCGTTATAATTTCGGCACCGTTGTTGCTTAACAGAACAAGTTTTTATCGGGGGCACAGTAACTCCTGCGATAGCCAATGAAATTCAAGGATTTGTGATAGAAACTTGTAAATTAATTTATACTAAAACTTTATAGAAACACGGAAAATGTTTTCTATTTCTTAAATATATGCGTTCAACCGTGCCTATTTTTATTATAAATTTTTTAGTCAAATCACTGCATGTCTTTTAACAAATTAAGCTACTTGGAAAGTATTTGAAAAAGGAAAACAAACATAAGAGTGCACAAAAGTTGTATTATTTCCAAGTGAGAGCACCGGATGAAGCCTTTCCTCCAATGGAAGCCAAAGAAGTCACTCCTTTTATCATCATGCTATTAACTTCCTTTGCGAATTGCCAGATTGAAGACAATGTATCCCTCCCCCATAATCTCCATCCTTTCTCTGCCCAATCAATGCAAATCTCACCTTTCCCATTGAACTGCACGACGTATTGATTTTTTCTTGCTCCACTGACAAAATTGTATGTAACGTGCTCGCCGTAACACGTCAGCTGCAGGTTTTGCCGTACCCATGTGGATTCTGCTGTCAAAACAGCTCGAGCATGCTGCATTAATTGCCGATCACGTTGACAGCAATTGGTATTTTGCACCACTTGATTAATATGTCCATGGGTTACTTCATCACCACAATCAATGACGTTACACTAAAAAAACATATTCCATAGTTTGTTTGATTACAGTGACCCAGGCAAACGGTATAGCTTTGACAATGTGTTGTGTTTACATAATATAAAAGTTTTGCTTTGGGTTTTCTGTGACTTGACATGCAAATTAAACATTTTGATGCACATGTGCATATTAATAACTTATTGGAGAAAGTTATAATTATCTTTGCTATTATCAAACATATATAATCACTTGAAAATCTACATGTTTGGCATTGTGGGAGAAACATACCCAACATGGGTATCCAGTGTGGATTGGGATAGCAGACTGGCATGATGGACAGTGGGATGATGAATTGGGATGATGGTAGAGCTGGGAATGATGGGCTTGGATGATGAACTAGCTGGGATGATGGAGTGGGATGATAGACTGGGAATGATGGACTGGGATGATGGAGTGGGATGATAGCTGACTGGGATGATGGGCTGGGAATTCTGGACTGGGAATGATGAACTGGGATGATGGAGACTGGGATGATGGACTGATGATGGATTCATTGGAATGGGACGATGGACTGATGATGGACTTATTGGAATGGGATGATGGACTGATGATGGACTCATTGGAATGGGATGATAGACTGATGATGGATTCATTGGAATGGGACGATGGACTGATGAAAGACTCATTGGAATGGGACGATAAACTGATGATGGACTCACTGGAATGGGGTGGTGGACTGATGATGATGGACTCATTGGAATGGGACGATGGGCTGATGATGGACTCATTGGAATGGGATGATGGACTCACTGGACAGGGATGATGGACTGGGATGATGGACTGGGATGATGGACTGGGATGATGGACTCACTGGACGGGGATGATGGGCTGGGATGATGGACTGGGATGATGGGATAGGATAGACTGGTTTCATATATATATACATGTATCAATTATACGACAAATTGTGTGTATCCAATCAATAGATTCCTGTTGCAATGTAAGCTAGCAAAGCTGCATGCATGGCCAACAACAAAGACTTGACCAGTTTTCAAGTACAAAGGAAAGTTTATTATAAGTTCATTAGTATTTCCTTTAGTATTTTCATCATTATCTTCAGCCCAAGGACTGGAAAAATATGGTGCAAATCCTCTGCTCGGTACTTCACCAGGATTTCAAGCTCCCCCACATGGTGCCATTTAGTGCCTCTGATTGAACGATTTTTTATGAATATTTGAAGTACTCTCCTTTATATTGCTTAACAGCCTATATGAAAAGTGCCAAAAACTACAGTGTTGCTGTTTGCTGTTGCTGTTGGTTTTGAAATAGTCTTTGTGAGCAAGCTTTCATGAAACTGCTATAAACCTGGTGTTGTTGAAGAAAATCGGTCATTAAAACCATTTTTATTTGTTGTTTTGTTATAATTTTAATGTCTTCAACCAGTAACAGTCTACAATTTATACTCGGATTTATATAACACTGTTGTCATGATCAACAAGCTTTATAGCTCGTCCGGCGCGAGTTGTGCGGCATTTACAAGTTGCTACGAGATTAACAAAAACAGGTTTACAGAAGCTTCATGAAAGCTTGCTCACAAAGACTATTTCAAAACCAACAGCAACACTGTAGTTTTTGGCACTTTGCGGTTTCATTTCATATGAAACAAGTTTTGACTTACGTCAACTGATATAATATTGACTTTATATATTGTTACAAACCTACCCCAGAACTTTCTGCGTTTCCCATGACTTTCTTGCTTCTACAAGATGACTAGATAATCTTTTTTACAAGAAAAAATGAACGATCGACTGGAACTTGATGCACGAAAGTAAAAGTAAAAGAACCACTGAGTGTACAATGAAGGGAATTTCCCGTTTCCCGGAATTCCGGGAATTACCTAAACATTCTTTTTCTCAAGAAAATCGGCCACTTTCATGGGGCAGTTCGCAGTCCATGGGCGTGCTGGCTCAAGTTGAGTTCTGAGGACATTTGAAACTGATGAATTTGAGAAGGGTAATGGCTTCGTACATCGCGAAAATTCCACGAGTTGTCAACAAACCGTATTCTATGGCAAGCCCAGCATTCGTGCTATGCGCTCGTGGAAGAATTATGGTCGAGCGACGATTTTGAGCGGAGATGTTTGACTTTGAGCTCGGAGTGTCCTCGCTGAAGTGTGCAGCCTGTCGGCCGTGTATTGATGACGTTTACACGCAAGATATTCGTTCTACGCATGCGTAACTAATACGGGTCAGCCCCAGTATTTCGCGAGCATCGACAGCCGCCATTTCCGATCGTGGCAGGGGGGCTAGGGTAACCTGAATGTCGAGGAATGTCAGGCCTTTATTTGTTCCCGCCTTCCGCTAAGGCGGGAACAAATAAAGGCCTGACATTCAGGTTGGGGCTAGGGGGACTATAGCCCCCCAATATATTTTAAGGTGGAGCTAAGATTAGTCTCCATCGCAGCCGTGTCCAGTGTGGCTAAGCTAAGATAGACCTTAAACCATACCTCGACTAGATCTGTCGGTCGGTTGCCAGAAGGATCTTCTTTATACTTACCCGTTTGGAAGGTTGGGTAACAGGTCCCCCGACTGGTTCCTGCCATAGGCGGCGGAAGGTAGGTTTGGTAGGGGGGCTGAACTCCGAGCGCCGAAGGCGCGAGAAACTCTAGTGGGGGTCCGGGGGCGTGCCTCCCCGGAAAATTTTGAAATCTAGAGTCTCTGAAATGGCATTTCCCGCGTTTTGGGGGAAGATTTTACAGAATCCTAAACGTTATAAAACCTTTACCGCCCACAACGATTTTTTCATTACTACGGTTCCGATTTGAGCGTGGACACGCGTAATTTGACAACACACGTTTCTTACGGGAAACTAACATGTTGCTATATATTGCATTGCAACTAACGGCATTGTTTCTTCGTGCAAACGTCGCGTTGTGTGGTTTGTCAGCGTAATGGCTGAACGGAAAAGCACTGTGGAGTTCTTAGTTTCACCAGGTTTCACTTGACGAAGATTTGATTGTGTATATTAAAGGATGAGCTATAAACATGCCCACATTTGCTTTGAAAATTTGGTGCTCGTTTCAAATTGAAACAATACCGTTTGGCCTTAGTAACGTTACAGTTTCCGCTTAGCAACATGTTAGTTTCCCGTGTGAAACGTGTGTCGTCAAATTACGCGTGTCCACGCTCAAACCGGAACCGTAGTATTCTTCATTTTTCGGCCTTTCTTTATTCTTGGCATTTCGATATGGCTCATTCATAATACTTCTGGTCAGCAGTCATCAAATGCTAATACGTGCAGTACTTCATGAAATGAGTTTTGAGCTATCACACGGAGCTATCACACGGCACGATTTTTCTTACGATTTTCACCAGGATTGTCACCCTGCAGTGATATGGAATTTTCAAAATGCTGTATATCGAAGATGTATAAATATTCAACGTATAATCACCCTTACCTTCGGCGCAAAGGCAGGGGGGCTCAGCCCCCCCTTTTTTCCACTTTTACAAAGTTGGTGGGGCTTTAGCCCGCCCGGTTCCGTCGCCTATGGTTCCTGCTTGTTGTGCCTTGGTGCTTGGAGAAGGATCAGGTTGACTGGTCTTGTTGATCCTGATCCGCTCACCAGTCGGAGTTTACCTGTACCCTTCAAACATCATTTTAGATAACTGATGGAATTACGTAATTTTGTTTAAGAGGTGGGACGTTGGGTGCGAATTTCAATAGCGTTTCGTTGTGCGCGCTATCGGGTTTCGCTTACGTTGCATACCTTGTCTGTCATCAACCTTAGACTTTCTCAAAGTCCTTTTCAAACATTTTTGACCTTTCGGTTCCTCGTTGAAAAGGACTTTTCCCACCTGCAGCGCGCCAAAGTTCACCGGTGAATTTTTCGACCGGTGACGTAATTCGGGAAGTAATTATATTCAAGCTAAATTGCTATGCAAGTGCTATCTTTGGAAGTTGGAGTTGAACAGACTCTTGAAAACGTTTTAGTAGGGGTAGAACCACTTTCCATTGCATGTACGACAACCCGAAACATGTCAAAACAGGGCGATGTACATTTCAGCGATTTCCCGCCAGAATATTTAATTAGATTCAAAAACCTGCAAGCAAAACAAGTCCGCGTCTTTCCTCCCGCTTTTCCGCTCTCCCGCCTTTCCGCCCGCCCGCGAAAACTAGCGCTAAGAGGCGGACTTGGAGCAAGTCTATCATCAACCATGTGTTGCGTGCAGCGCAGCATGTCTCCTTTGGTTTAACCTTTGTTATTTCATAACCCCATTAAAATTTGCTGGGGAGGAGGCAAAATACACTATCACAATCATTCTATTGACGATTAGCCTCTCAACAAAAAGCAATTAAAGCCATGCTCTTCACTCCACCAAAGAGTAACACGACTCTTTTAGTAGATCGACTCTATAGTATCAAGAAGTAAAGCGACTCTTTTGGTGAATCGACTCTATCAAAGAGACTGAGTTTATACGCGACTTTTTGTTCACTCCGAAAAAATGACTCTAGAAAGAGTCAATTAACGATTCCACCAGGAGTAGAGAGTTCAGAGACTCCGGCAAGAATCGTTTTAGCTACATAGTCTACACACTAGGGTCAAAACAACTCTGGGCAGTCAAAATGACTCATAATTGAAATACTGTCGAAACAACCCCTAAAACGACTCTCAGTTTGAATTTACAGTGTGAGAGTTTCATATTTTACAGCATATATATAGTTAACGTTTTTATTCACAGCATGATAAGCAGCATACTATTAGGCCCGCCCCGTTCACACACAATAGGTTTTGTGCCATCACAAAAAGCGTACCTGATGCAGTGTTACGGCCTAACCGCCAAACTATAATAGATCAATCTCAGAGGGCGGCAAATTATTGCTGAGCTCAATCTAGTTTTTCTTTGAAGAAACAAAACCTAAACTCTTCCGGAAAGCACAACAGCAACAATACTGTAAATGTGTATGACACACTTTTCAAGACGTTTAAACTCGTTTCAGTTCATACAAGTGCTGTACTAATTGGTTAACTTAACATAGAAGCCTGTGGTCTTTTTAACAGGCTGCCATCTTGGAAAAAATTCTGACAGGTGCCGAATTTTAGCGAATTTAGTATCATATTTTGCGCTTTGGCAATAGAAACATGCATTGAGTTTAGAGACAACAACAGATAGTTTTAGACTGGCAACCACAAACGGTATAGAAAATCTAAAACGTTGTGAGAGTACTTAAACGTTTCGAACCAAAGTATACGCTGTAGTAGAATTTAGCTTACTTTGGTCCTTTCTTCTATTCTTCTTTCCTTTCTTCTTTTCTTTCTTCTTTCTTTTTTTTCTTGCTTCCTTCCTTCTTTTTATCCATTCATCCATCCACCAATCCATCCATCTATCTATCTATCCTTTCTTTCTTTCTTTCTTTCTTTCTTTCTTTCTTTCTTTCTTTCTTTCTTTCTTTCTTTCTTTCTTTCTTTCTTTCTTTCTTTCTCTTTCTTTCTTTCTTTCTTTCTCTCTTTCTCTCTTTCTCTCTTTCTCTCTTTCTCTCTTTCTCTCTTTCTCTCTTTCTCTCTTTCTCTCTTTCTTTCTTTCTTTCTTTCTTTCTTTCTTTCTTTCTTTCTTTCTTTCTTTCTTTCTTTCTTTCTTTCTTTCTTTCTTTCTTTCTTTCTTTCTTTCTTTCTTTCTTTCTTTCTTTCTTTCTTTCTTTCTTTCTTTCTTTCTTTCTTTCTTTCTTTCTTTCTTTCTTTCTTTCTCTTTCTTTCTTTCTTTCTTCTTTCTTTCTTTCTTCTTTCCTTCTTTCCTTCTTTCCTTCTTTCCTTCTTTCCTTCTTTCCTTCTTTCCTTCTTTCCTTCTTTCCTTCTTTCCTTCTTTCCTTCCTTCCTTCCTTCCTTCCTTCCTTCCTTCCTTCCTTCCTTCCTTCCTTCCTTCCTTCCTTCCTTCCTTCCTTCCTTCCTTCCTTCCTTCCTTCCTTCCTTCCTTCCTTCCTTCCTTCCTTCCTTCCTTCCTTCCTTCCTTCCTTCCTTCCTTCCTTCCTTCCTTCCTTCCTTCCTTCCTTCCTTCCTTCCTTCCTTCCTTCCTTGTGGTCAGCGGTCGACCAATTACACAGTTACGGTGCAGCGTTGTGTGTACTTGTATCCATGCAGTTCTGTGCGTTGTCACTGAATGAAATGTTTGTGAGGACTTTATATTTCTTCTGAAGCCCATGGCGCAAGATCGGGTTCATTTAAAGCTAGACTCTTCAGCATGTGCTTCTATTGATCAGTATCTTGAGTATCGAAGGTATTAAATTGTTATAATTTTATAGTATTTTAGGGATAGTATATATTGAGTGTCAGAGTGTACATGTATTCAATTCAAGTCTCAGATTTTGGATTATACATATACAGTATACACTGAATTACTTGCCTATTAAACCCTAATCAGTAAATAAACTTACTGCCTACAGTAGCTTGAATATGCTATAAACGTGAGTATGTGACCCACTGTGGATAATTTCACTACTCAGAGTCAGGCCAAGGCTCGCCATGCACATTTGAAAATACTAAGTAATAATACGCAACATAATAAGAAAATAATACGCCAAAAGAGGCAAAGTGCTGGTCACATTTGTTTGCATGCCAAGTCGCCAAGAAGACTGAACAAGTGCGTACGCCAAGATATTAAATTTTAGGTAACTCACACCAGCATGCCCAGGGTGCATTCCATATCAACCCCACACCAAAGATAAGCCACTGGTGTTCAGGTGCTGTGCCAAGGGAGGTCAAGACGAATGCTGGCTTAGAATACACGGAATGCACCCTGGGAGTCAGGGAGACAAAATCTTATTAGAAAACACTGAAGCTGCAGTAGAAATAATGTATGCACAAAAGTAACAGGTGGCAAAATCTAATGTGGGACAAAATATAATACTGCTACTGGTCTTCTTTTGTGGGAGCTGCTACTGGTCTTCTTTTATGGGAGCTGAAGTGCTGAACAGGCCAGTAGGCTAGCTAGATGTGGAAAGGTGGGGGGATTTTTTGGGTTCAGATGACCCATCAACACCACCTGCAACGAGGTCTGTGTGAATGAAGATGAATGGGTGTGAGCTTGAGGTGTTTGAGGTTTTATGTGCCAAGTGTGAGGAAACTTTATACTTTAGATCTTTTAATGATAGATATAAGGTAAGTGCATGGAGCTACACTGACCAGGGGCCGGTTGTACAAAGCCTGGATAGCACTATTCACTGGATAGCGATTTTTTCAACCTGCGTAAAAATGGCCGAAGAGCTTTGAAACTACGGATCTGGAGCCCACAATAGTCTAGATCTTAAAAACTTCAGTTTATAAACACCAAATCCTAATCTGAGGTCATAACAATCAACGGCCAAGTTTACGAAGATTGAAAAAAGCGCTATCCATTGGATAGTGCTATCCGGCCTTCGTACAACCGGCCCCAGATTAATAACAAGTAGTATAATATAAGAGATATTAGATGTATATATTTCCATTTAATAGAGGTGTAACAGTAACATTAAACTATATTAATGTATCACAATAGTGAGTGTCTCGATAGCAATTAATCGATTGTAAATTTTACTATTTTACTATATAACATTATAACAATTGCCATTACCTTAGTTCACTAACTATCGATAGTTGTGATAGTTCTGTATAAAAATAATCCATAAACAAACTGAAAATACTTTTCCTTGATTGATAGGTGTTGATACACACCAGTACTTTTGTTTGAGTAAATTACCACGTGTATGCATGTCATTTACATTTGCATGTGCATGGGAAGCAGAAGCTGAAAATTATTGGGGGTGGGGAGCATAGTGGTGTTCATGTCCGGTGAAGTCGGTCTACCTGAGCACTGTTGGTGTGAGTTTGGGAGGGTGTGTGCATCCACGGAAATTTAAAATAAGCAAAAAAATCATTTAAATTTTTAAGGACAAACATTATTGGGGGCCAGTGCCCTACACAGTGAAATTGCCAGTGACAACTGCTTGTGGAATATAGTATAAATAGTGCACACATAGTGAGCATGAGGTGGTATAGGACCAGAGTGCTCAAACTGCCACAAGGGTAGTGAGCGTTGCATCATATATATATATATATGTATATATATATATATTATATTTATATATATATATATATACATACTATTGCATATTTGTGTAAAAGAGTATTAGGAAATTAGAGAAGACTATATTTATTAATAAATCAATCTGGGACAGTTGTCTAGATATGGAAAAAGACCGACCATGGTCCAGATACATATTTTTACGGACCATGCCTTGACCAATCAAATCTCAGGATATTACAAACTTATATGATAATGATAATAATATTTGTCTTTTATCATTGTGTTGTAAAAGAATTGTTGGTGAAGATGATGGAGGTGTCCTCTTCACTCCTGAACAATATGAAAGATACAAGAAAACTGTTGTACCCAAGAGAATACAGAACCGTTTGTTTGTAAGCTGGGTGGAACCAGCAGGAATGGACTGTAAGCAAATTGGACCTGAGACACTTTGCTTTTGTAAGCACAGGTAACCTATTTTTACTATATTGTTCCCATTCCTGCCTGAGCTGGCTAAAAAACGGCCCCTTTATTTTTCACTCTGTCTAACACCAGATGATTTTACTCATCAAAGGGAGAACCCTCAGACATCCTAGGCAGCAATGGATTAACAAGTGATTAACCCATTCCTGCATGAACTGGCCCAAAACAGTTATTTTTAATTCTGTCTATTAACGCTGGATGGTTTTACTCATCAATGTGTGAAAACACCCCCTTAAGAACTGTTGGAAACCTATCAGTCAGTAAAAACAGTCAGCTGAATGAATCTGCTAGGTTCCCAGCAGTTTTCCTAAGAGCTTTCCAACATTACCATTCACCTAGCCTGCTTCATGCAGCCCGAAATTTCTAACACTAGACATACGGCTGCCACTAATTCATTCACCAGGCTACCATTCACCATGGTAAATGTATTTTTTAAAACAATAAGTTTAATAAATGGTGATTGAGGTATTGTTAGCAGGAACACTCTTGCGAATGTTTAATATAGATATGACAATGGCGTCATTTTTCTATATATGGGCAATGAACGCAGCTTTTCCCCAGGCCGGATTACATACTAAAATCCGTATAGCACACTTCTATACCAGTTTAACCGGTTTTGAAGACGTAAAATCAAGCAAAATAGCAAGTCTAAACCAAAAAGGCAAAATGTATTTTAACTGAACTGTCGTTTAATAAATATTCCATTGAATGGTTTGACCGATAATACGGGCGAGCATTTTACTCGTTTCTCGCATACGAGCATTTTACTCGTTTCTCTCAAATACATCCGAAACTTGTAAAATACCTGGCCGTATTATCGGCCAAATCATTCGATAAGTATAGGATAAATACCGAGAACGGAGGCTTTAAGCCAGGTAAGCAACTTAAAACACGATTTAAAGAGGTTTCCTGAAAAAAGCCCCAAGGGAGAAGAATATAGATATGTTATGACCAGTTTTACTCCGTTTTACTCTCGTGCTTCTTGCGTATTTAAGATACAAGCAACACAAGACGGACTTTGAAGAAATTCCTACCACTCGTCCTCTGCTGGTGCCATGTCGTGTTTCTGGCTGTCGATGTGCATCTTACCATTATGTACCTCTCAATGGTACTATGCCAATACGATGCACATGTAAACACTTCGCTGAAGATCACTCTGAAGTGCGTCCCTACAAGTGTTTGAAAGGTTGTTCGTGTAAAAAGTTCTGGAGTTCTTTTACATGTGGTTGTGGAAATCCTACGCATGCTCACAAGGTAACCAAATCTCATCGAAATACGTGTTTTCTGCTTTTTTTCCTTCTTTTTACTTAATATGCTCTTGCGTTTTATGACATTGGTGTCATGAAACGCGAACAGAGGCTGAGCCTCCTTCTGCGTTCTCTGAGGCAAAAAAGAAACTCTGCCGAAAGTCGCCGTCGTCCAAGACTGATTAGGACTAGTCAAACGACTTTTGTTCCTGTTTTACAGGTTTTGTCTGCGCATGCATGCTTTGCGGTGATCACATGCAATTGAGGTCACGTTGTCAAAATATTGTAACGCGTTTTTCAGATATTCAGTCTAAATATCTCTACACGTTTAGAAGTTTTGAGACATTTTCCCTTCAAGAATCGAGTGAAATAATTTTGACAACGAAACAGAGAATAGCCGATAGCGTACCGCTGAGCTGCGGACAAACAAACCAAAATTGACTTTCAAATGATTGCAAATGAGCCATATTATCTATTGTTCGGACTGCAAGAATTATGGGTATAAAAGCGGACAAACTTAAATAATGACGTCATCACGACGGAGCGCTATTATATTTTTGTTGTACAGCGAGGTATCTTGTTTCTCTTGGTACAGGAAGAAATACTATAAAAACTACTATAAGAAATCGGTGTTTTACGAGACAGTGTCTTTTTTGTTTGTAATAAACATATACTTGTTGGTTTTGATAAATTCCTCGTTGATTTTTACGTCTCAAACAAGATTATTTTTTGGAGGTACTTTGCCAATAAATTTCCAAGGTGGTAATTTGTTTTCGAAGTCGTTTAAAAAACTTGCTCGTTTTATCGGTCTAAAACACTACTTATATTGTTGTTGTAAATATAGATTGCAAAAATAAGCGAAAAACTCCCATACCTCCCGTCTTTAACTGAGTCTGGTACAGTAAGTGACTTTATTTCTCAGCCAAAACTGTCAAAAACACTTATATTTTGAATGTATTTTCTTTTTCTGCCAAATTAACCAATAATCTTTCCGAATAAGCGTCCACTTGGTGTTTCCCAATTTGGTCACTTAAGCTGCCATCTTGGATTTGTCCGCTTGAGCTACCATTTTTGAGTCGCATATACGCACATATAGTGGCTCATAATCGACCCGCTTTCGAAATAGTGGTCCTGTTACGAGCCCGCAATGTATACCTCCTATCTCTTTAACAAATAATACATATCGCTCCTGTGCGCATATGTACTCTTATAAACGTAGGTTTGACATTATTTGAACAGGAAAGAACTTAAGAAGTTGCGTAGAAGCACAAGGCAACAGCCAAGTACCTTTGCACTTTTTTCGTGTTCGAATGACGTCAAACGCACCTTTTTAAGAGTACACATGCACAGGAGTGATATGTTTTATTTGTTTTATAAAACTGATAAGAAAAAATAATGAGCTAAAAGTTGGACAGTTTTGAAAGCTGGCTGCATGGCTTTTCCCGCCAGGTAACGCCATCCTACGCTATTTATTCCATGCCATTTTACGTCATTCGTGATTTACATGTGTACTCTTATAAATGCACGGGGCCTGGCCAATCAGAGCGTGCGTAGATGACACTTTATTTTACAAAGGCTTATATCAATTTTTCATTTACAGACGATTATTGAAACTAAATCAGAAAGACAATCACGAGGTCACCCAGTGGGTCACGATGTTCCATATGCTGCTATGGGGGGCCTCACTGGATTCAGTTCCATGATTGATGGTTACATGCGACTGGATGATAGCGGCATTGGGGCACCGTCTAAAGAGCTACTGGAAAAGCCTATAGGTAAACGACTTAGTCTAAGGTGACTTTTTACGGTAATTTTAAAAAGAGACTGGTAACGAGTATGGGTAACTGGGGGTACTGGGGTAATAGGGTAACTGGGCTGTGGTAAATTGCACACCTCCAGAGCGTTGCGACTCTGCCCTTCTGTGAGCACGGCGTTTTTCAGTCACGTCGTTAAACTTTGGTTGGTTAAAGACTGTTAGCGCTGAGGGGAAGCGTTCAAGAGCAAATCTCATCTTAATGGAGAACCTTGGTCACCCTTTGTGGAAGAGATTGGGACCTCACCACGTATTATCCCGTAGTATACCATATGGATCCAAGTCTTAGATTTAGTACATTTACAGGTGACGACGTGACCCCTGCATCAGAGCCTGATACAAACGACAGGGAAGAAGGAATGAGTGTAACGACTAGGTTGGAGTGTAATGAAGACGTTGACTTAAATCCGGAAGGAAGGTCCGCGTGTGATGTCTACCAGCTGAAAGTGAAAACTCAACCTTTGAAAATTGCCAGAACTCTTCTATTTCTTTATCCGTGTATGATGTTGTTGGTGCATATGCCTGAATTAAAGTTACGTCAAACGGCACAGCATTCAACCTAACAACTATGACTCTTTCAGATATTGGCCAGAAACCCTTCATAGCTTTTGCAATGTCTTTTGTAATTATAAATCCATTTAGAGTGGCTTTCTCCACCCGAATATAGCACAACATAATCGTCTTTATTCATCTGTCCAGATTCCTTCCATCTCATCTCTGATATTCCCATAATGTGTATCTTATCTTCATTCTCATTATTTTCTGCACAGCGTTCTCCAATTTTCCGTCTTTATTTAACGTTCTCACGTTCCATGTGCGAAGAATTGAGCCAAGCAGTGAAAGTTGGTGAAAAGAACTCGATATTGATTGTGATGGGAGATTTTAATGGGAAAGTTGGGAAAGGTAGAGACTCCTCAGTCGTAGGCCTTTGGGGACTCGGCGAAAGAAATGAGAGAGGGACACGACTCATTTTGTGAGGAGAATAACCTTACCATCTCGAATACATGGTTTCAACATCCAAAAAGAAAGATTTATACATGGAAAAGCCCAGGAGATGTCTGTAGAAATCAGATTGATTACACCATGGTGAAGTCGAGATTCAAGAATAGTGTTACTAACTGTCATGCAGCTCCTGGAGCTGATATAGACTCTGATCACAATCCTGTAATAAGGAAGATGCGCTTGAAGTTGAAGAAAATACAGAGAGAATCAGGAAGAGAAAATCTCAAGTGATCAATGAATTTACTCAAGTCAAAGATAATGGCAGAAAAGTATGCGGCCGAAGTCAACAAAAGTTACGAAGTACTACAAGCTGAAGAAGTTTCACAAGATGAGAGCGAAGTGAATGTAAAGTGGAAACATATTAGACAAAGCTTAGTAGAAAGTGCAAGTAAAGTACTACCAAAACGAGTAAAGGGAAAGACAAAGGACTGGATGACAGACGGAATTCTTGGACTGATGAACGAGAGGAGAAAACTAAAAAATCGGGAGGAATATAAGATAATAAATAAGGAAATCAATAAGAAGTGTGCCGAAGCGAAATAATTGTGGTGGTCAAAGCAATGCGAGGAAATTGAAGAATATGAAAAACAGCATAAGTCAAGAGAACTACATAAAGCCATAAGAAAAATTACTACCAAAGAAAATGAGAAAGCCCTAAAGCAGGATGTTGTATAGAGAGTGAAACTGGAGAGATTTTATTTGATGCTAAAGCAATAGAAGAGAGATGGGTTGAGTACATCAACTCGAACAGAAGAGAAATGCCAGATTGTCAGGGAATGACCGGACCAGAGATAATGGTTAGTGAGGTGAATGAAGCAATCAAGTTGATGAAATCAAATAAAGCTGGTGGAAGAGATGGTGTAATTACACCGGAAATGCTTAAAGCTCTCGATGAGAAAGGAATAAAAAAAGTAACCGAGTTGTGTAATCTCATATACACATTCGGGGAGATACCAGTAGAAATCATGGAATCGATCTTCATTAACATACCAAAAAAGCCAAAGACTACAAAATGTAAGGAGCAGCCCACGTTCCCCTTACCCAGCGGGCGGGAACAGATCAATGGGTGAGAATACAATAGCAATACCTTGAGAGCGTGACTTCTCTATAGTGCCCATCCCCGGTCTAAATCCGCTCTGTTCTCGACTGATTTCTTTATTGATTTTTGTACTCATTCTCTTTTGTATAACACAAAAGAGAATGAGTACAAAAATCAATAAAGAAATCAGTCGAGAACAGAGCGGATTTAGACCGGGGATGGGCACTAGAGAAGGCATATTCAACATGAGAATGGTACAGGAAAGATACTTAGAAGTAAATAAAGACGTATACATATGTTTCATCGAATATGAAAAGGCCTTTGACCGGGTAGACCAAGAAAAGATGATTGAGTGGCTCAGGAATATCGGTGTAGATGATAGAGACTGTAGAATTATCACCACGCTGTACTGGTTACAAACTGCGGTATTAAGGACTGGCCTAGGTTACTCTCCCAGCATTGAAATAAAGCGTGGGGTGAGACAAGGTTGTGTGCTCTCCCCTGGTCTTATATAGAATTCATCTTCAGAAAAATAGAGAAAATAAATGGTGTCATAATTGGAGGGCAAAATTACAACAACTTTAGATATGCTAATGACACAGCTCTGCTGGGGGAAACGGAAAAAGACCTGCAAGAGACACTGAATAAGGTGAATGATGAAGGTAAACAGTATGGAATGACAATAAGCATTAAAAAGACCAAGGCAATGGTAATAACCCGATCAAAAGAAGTACCAATTATGAATCTGAACGTCGAAGGAAAACCTGTTAGTCAAGTGGATAAGTTTGTGTATCTTGGTCATCAGGTGGAGGAATCGGGAAGATGTGATGGCGAAATTCGGAGAAGAATTGAAATTGCAAGATCTGTGTTTATTAAAATGAGAGACATACTAACATCAAGAAAGGTGAAGTTGGCGAATTTTGAGCTGTTATGTATGGAGTAGCCTACTCTATGGTTCAGAAACATGGACCTTAATTAAGGACACGATAGATCGACTAGAAGCATTTGAAATGTGGACACTAAGGAAAATGTTGAAAATATCTTGGAAGAGGAAAATTAGCAACGAGAGAGTTCTACAAATGGCAAAAACAAAAAGAGAGATTATTAGAATTGTTAAAGTCAGGAAGCTGAGTTACTTTGAGCATATTGTGAGACGGAATTAATTGCAGAAAGATCTACTAGAAGGAAAAGTGAATGGGAAAAGGGGCAGGGGAAGACCCAGAATTAATTGGGGTATTAACATCAAGAATTGGATGAGCTATATGCAGGATGCAAGAGAGCGGCTCAAGATACGGACAGATGTGGAGACAATTGGTGGCGTGTACCGTCGAACACGACGAGCCTACTCGATGATGATGATGCGAGTATGGCGTTGGCGCATGCTTAAATATCGATCTTATTGAGTTGTTATTCTGCACGTCAGCAACCACCCGAGTGGATACAAATGTTCAATTATCAGATGTTTCCTAATCTCCCCAGTTTACAAGGGACGAGGTTGTTTGATATTTCCTAAACACTGTCTACGCACCACCCTACTTTTTTACACTCTCGAAAATTTACTGATACCACTTTACGATTGCCAATTACGATTTCGTTTATATGCTCGTTATTACTGATTAGGGTTAGGGTTTTTGTTTGAGTTAGAAGATCTAAACTAATCTTAGTATTCAAATCTTAGTATGGGTAGGTGGCAACTCTTTATTCGGGAACGACGCTTAAAGTGCCACTAACCCAAAAAAAATTTCTCGGGATTCAAATAGCCCTTGTTGAGTATATTAGCACCAACATATCTTTTCTGTTATTGAACACTTTTTTCATTTTTTATGCACCTTCAAACTTGCAAAATTTCGCATCTGTTTGTCCCATGGCGGAGCAGTGAGGGGAATGGGTATAGGATACGTATGACGTAATACCAGGAATTCGTCTTCAAAAATCTATGAAGTGTAGTACACTGGAACTATAATAAAATAATTAAAATGAAAAATATCGCCAAACTGGCTATAAACGTAACCTGGGTACGTTCTTTCCTATTTACTTTACAGTAAAAAAAATATAGAATTCCTGGTATTACGTCACAAACCCTTCTCGACGCAGTCTCCCAAGTGCTCCGTCGTGTCCGTCATTATCGCCACTTCAATCGATTCTTAAATCAAGAGGATTTTACCAATTTAGTTAATTTATATTGCATTCTTCATCATTTGGATTGGCGATGTTTATTCGTGCAAAAAACTTTTTGGGATTAGTGGCACTTTAATCGAGAAATACAATAGAGTCTTACGAATTATTGTGAAATTGTAATAGAAGATCTTTTACAACTTTTTCTATCTTTCTTCGTTTTTGAGATATTTTTGTTTAATATGTAATTGAGGTGGTCCCTGACGGTAAAACCAGGGTACAGCATTTTCACGCATTAAAACAAAATCATTTACACCTCCATAATTGCTTAACAGGAAATGTTCAGTATCATCAAGAATTTTAGTGTGTACACTTATAAGAGATTTTGTTGAACAAACTTGGAGGTATAACTGAGGTTGCAATGTTATAAATACCATACCTTACATGGTTATGACGTTAGAGACCATTCATTTACATATCAAACAAACTAAAATGTCTTCAAAACCAAAAAAGATTCTGATCCGGAAAAGTTGTCAAAGGTCCTTTACCATTTTACAGGATTTTAAAATTAGACAAACTTAATTATATTGCCAATGTCCTTTATTTCTATAGTAAACGTGCAATGAAACAAAGTAAACAATCCTGGCCAGACCAGGTTACGCAGTATATAACCATGCACAAAAGTTGCTTGTTGCGCATATCACAACACCCAACTGTCGGAGTGTGGGGAAAATCCCACGACGTCCACGTCTACAAACATTTGCTTTCCCGCCCACAAACGCTAAACAGCCGTTGGCAACTTAATACCATGGATAGTAAAAAGACTGGATAGGAAACTTGATGGCGTGAGCATAACAACCTGGTCAGTGAAATCACAGAATAGAAATACAACCAGAAGTCCAACTCGAGTGACAACTTGTCCGCATTTCTTCAATGCGCAGGCGCGATATTTTACGCCATCCGACGCCATCCTACGCAATGTCCTACGCCATCCTACGCAATCCTGGCAAGTTCCCCCGGCAGTTTTAACCTTCTTTTGAAGGTCCAAACTGCCGGGGGAACTTGCCAGGATGGCGTAGGATGGCGTAGGATGGCGAGGAATGAAGATGCGCGAGGCGACATGCGCGACGACATAAACTTCAAAGGTTCTGGTTGTATTTCTATTCTGTGGTGAAATTGACAAGCTGAAAAAAGTTTAGGATTAATACAGCTTAACACTTTGAGGTCTGGACCTCTCCCTGTGCTGAGTAAAATCGTCTGGCGTTAGCCAGATAAAATACTAAAGACTCGTCGTCAGACTTCAAAGTGTTAATTAAAATGATAATCGAACTGCCTGTAAATATGGCAAAACCACAATACGATAAAATGCCCGTCTATTCTTAGTCATTTTAAAAGAAAATATCAAGGTTTGCTAGTTAAAATATGCATGGCAAATTCCGAGCAAAACAAAGCACTATTTTGTGACGCCAGTTTCTTCAAAACAACACAGGAAACATCAAAACAAAGATCAACAACGTTTACCTCGAACACTCGATTGTGGCTTAGGCAGGTTTATAAGGCGATAAAACATTTGAAACGTCAACATATAGTCGTCTGAATGTGAGAACATGAAGAATTTGAAGAAAAGTTCACTTAAAAACCTCAGTAAAACAAGCATACTCACGCCATTCGTGACATCACAATTTGCAACTTGGTTTCAACCATTTTGGAAACTGAGTGAATGCGATTTACCGGGCCAATCCAAAGGCTCAAAACACCCCACTTTAGTTTCCTATCCAGTCCATTTTACAATCCATGTTAATACCAAAAACTTTTGAAAATAAAGTTTGTAAACAAAGGTGATGAATATCCCCTTAAACCTTTTTAAAGCTTGTTTAACCGCAGGAAAATTACTGACACTGAACACGTAGGATGCGCAGATAGTTAATAGTTATGTTTGAAAACCAGTGTTAGACTTTCTGCGGGTATTAATCATCTCTCTTAACATACAGTGGAACCCCGCCATACGACCACCCCGTTAATACGACCACCTCGTTATTACGACCACATTTTTTTGGCCCGACGGTGGTCGTATTAACGACGTTCCACTGTAATATACTTCAAAGGTTCTGAGGTAATTGTCAACCGCTGCTTAGCGATTGTGGGCGGGGCGGCAAGTGTTTTTAGGCCTGGCGGAACCACTGATCTCAATAAAACTGGATGGGGCATGAGGCCGGATTTAGCGTGCCAGTTGTATGATGACGTGACCACTACCTAAGATGGCCGCCACTAAAGTTCATAAGATTTCGTAGATTGAAAACAGACAAAAAGAGTTATTTTAAGAAAATTTAAACGAATGTAAGGACACAAGAAGTACTTAATAAGGTTTAAGACGCTAATTTCTTGCATTTGTTTCTGTTACTGAGCTGTAAAACCTTTAAATTTCGTTGTTTTTCTTCAGTGCCGACAACGAAGAAACTTCACGATAATATAAACTGAAAAACAGACTATAAAATCTACGAAGAATTAAATTCCAAGTCTTAAATTGTACCTTTTATAATAATCTTAATTCCTTAACAATATCTCGTGTTGTGTACTTGCCATCTTTTGACTGTATTTGTTGTTAAACAGTGAAAAATAAACGAACCGGCATCTGTTGTTTGCTTTACGGCTTTTCCGACTCCCCCGGCACAGAGTACTTAATATTCCTCCCCCTGGATAATCTGACCGTGCTGACGTCAAGATTGCTTATGCCAGTCAACTTTAGGTTTGGGAACAAGTTCTAAGGCCGCAATGCGTCATATGTTCCACTACGTAAGATGGCGGCGACTAGCCTGGTACCCTGGCCCAATTTCAAAAGAAATATGGGCCAGGTAACCACTAATCTCAAAATCCACTTATGACGATTGCAATTTCACTCATAGCCAATAAAAACGCGCGAACTTTCAACCAATAGGAAAGCAGAAGTCTTTAGTGGTTACCTGGCCCATATTCTTTGATTGGGCCAGGGTACCAGGCTAGGCGGCGACTGGCACGAAATGTTTTGCTGGCCATAGGGAATGGCCTATCCAGTTTTATTGAGATCAGTGGGCGGAACTAACAGAAATCCGAGTTCCGGCCGGTACGATGTTCCGGTGCACGCTATAGTTAAAACTTTCCTTTGTTTGTTCAATATATGTATAGGTCCTGATGATCATCCGTTTTTGAGAGCACACTCTGGCATGGCGCAATTGTGTTTGGAGGATAAAAATATTCAGAAACCAGGAATGTCAAAAGAAGAAGCAGATATGGCGTATTTTGAAAAGCGCTATCAAGAAAGGGTAGGAATAATCCCAATCTCGTTCCCAGAGCCTTCACCGGCACGCAAAGGCTCTGGGATAATCCATCGCCGTGAAGTGTTTTGATTGGCTAGCTAAAGGCGGCGGCCTTTCAAGCGGATTCCCCAGAATTGAAGCTTCTTGCCATTTCGGTCCCTCTCCTCCTTTGAAAATCCTGGCTACGTTTTTGCACAAAATTAGTTTGCAAGAGAACGTGCGCCATTTATTTCTTTTACGCGGTAATTACATGAAAATTCTATTGTGATTCTCGTGACTTTTCGTTTTCTAGATAAAAGCTGAAAAATCTCAAGCTAAGGCGAGAACACAAAAGAATCCAAAACCGGCACTCCAATCAAGGAAGCGTTAATCAATGTTTCTCAGGCACAATTTTTAATCACTGTAATTTTTAGGTATTAAATTTTATTATTCGATGATGATACGAAATCAATATTATTAAAGGTGCATTACACTCCATTCTGCGCATGTACGAAACTAATGTTTACATCTATATTACGAAAAAAATACTGATACCTCATTCAAAATTGTAAGCTTTTCTTGCGTCTTCTTCATTACTTGTACTCGAAACAAAACATTTTTAAAAGGAACAGAAGAAATCCAAAGAGATATCCTCGCCGAAACGATAATTACGAATGTGGGTATGCTACAAAAATGTTAAACCGTCAGGCCCTGTTTAGACGTCGCTCTTGTGTCGAGTGGTGGCACAGTGGTTAGTGCACGTGCCTTTCACCTCTGCGAGCCGGGTTCGAATCCTGCACGGTGCAGTTATTTGATTAAAAAAATTCACCTTGGCCGCATGTGAGAAGAGTGCTTCCAGTTTGACTCCCCCAGTCCTTTATCCTTTAAATTAAATTAATTGACCAGTCCTATAACATATGTGGCGAGTTCTATTACTGGCACCATTTTGATTTAATTGTCTGGATGTACTAGTTCATACAAAGTAAATAACTAATCAATCACATAAACCAAATCCATCATAGATCTGACGAATAAAGACTTGCCACACTTGTGACGTATTTTAGTCGAATCTTTTATAGTTGGATTTGACTCGACGCAAGAGCGACGTCTAAGCTACGCCTCATATTTTCAGTAATCAATGCAAAATTTCTCGTGTTCAAACAACTTTCTTTTTTTTTTGGGGGGGGGGGGGGGGGCACTCATAATCTTCATTTTAGCACTTTTGTGTAGCTCATGTAGTCAACAAACTTATGCACATTTGGGAGCTGAGAAACATGAAAAAGACAAAAAAAATCAATTATTATGAATGTAGATATCTGATTAGTAGAAATCAGTTTTGAGCACATGTTACGCCACATAGAACATTTAAAAATTATTTATGAGTTTAATGCAATGTATATTTCATATTGCTTTATAATTGTAAACAAGTTTGTATATAAGTATAATATTATTTAATGTTAATTAACGATGTGTAAATATTTAATTTATTTTGTTCTACTTCACGCAACTGAAACAGAACTTGGGTAGGATATGTATAGCGTGTGCTGTTAGCAGCGCCCTCTGGTCCGACTGTGTTAGTGTAGGGACTTTAAGATGCTAGTACGACGACGGTGGTTAAAAAGCAAGACAAGTTTTACAATTTAAAGAAGTCACGGTTAACTGAAAACGCCCCAGTATTGCTAAAATGGTTGTAGTGTCCGTATTGAAGTCAATCTCAAGCAACAGTTCTCATCTTTTGGCCGTTGACGTCGTCCTGAAGACGTGAAAATGCTCTAAGTGGCGTTGTAAACACCGAGGACGGTGTTGAGATTACTCTTTGGAGTAAAAATTATTCATTTTCTGTGTTTTGCAAAAATAATTCTTTTGTTTAGAGGACGTCGTCGTAGATCTTAAAGTCCCTATTGGGACTCACGTGCGTAGATTTGTTGGTTCTATCCTGTGCTGCGAAGATTTGGATTATAGACTGTAAATACTTACAATAATTTTTCATGTTCAAAATGCTCAAATTGGAAGCTGCAAAAGCTAGACCTAGACCAAAAGCTAGGACCAACTATGGAACAGTTGCATGTCAATTTTCTTCCTCAAAAATATGACAATCAGTTGATTTTAATATAAAACAATCCAAATCGTCTTATGTCTTTAAAAAAACACTATAAGCAAACGTTACTCTTGTCTCAAATGTAACAGTTTAAAGTGGTTCTCTGATGAAAATATTGTTAGCAAAGTTTTTGCATAATCCTAAAGATGTTATGGTAGTTAGTAATCATGCAAAGTTTCATTTCAAAATTCGTTGGAGAAAAGGTGATATTTTACGTGTGAAGTTTGTATTTTAGAGCGCCGCCATTAAAGTGGCCGAGCTTGAGAAGAATGAATCGAGGAAGCTTATGACGTCATAGGGTCAATAAGAACAATGCCCCTTTTGTTGACAACAACAATGATCTTTTGTTTTTGTTGAGTCTTTGACAATTCATTCTTCTCAAACACGGCCAATTTAATGGCGGCGCTCCAAAATACAAACTTCGCACGTAAAATACAACTTTGTTTTTGAGTATTTCGAAATAAAACTTAGCATGATTACCATGCACTGACATAATATCTTTATTATCGAAACCACTAGAGTGGTAAATTGTCGGATCGAAAAGAACGTTGGAGATCCATTTGAATGTACCACGTGATGCGAAATGAATGCACCTCGTGATCAACATTTTTAATGTTATCCAATGAATGCTCACAGATTTGTCACGTGATGATTAATTTCGCATCACGTGGTACATTCATCCAAATTGATTTCCGATCCGCCAATTTACCACTCTAGTGATTTCAATAATAAGATGATGCAGAAACATTACCAACAATATTTTCATCAGAGAACCACTTTAAGTAATAGCTGTGAACTCGTTCTTACATTGTCTCTGTTCATATAACTTTATTATTATTATCATCATTATCGTATATAGGCCAGAGCGTATAGGCAGTGGACAACTCGAAAGCATGTTCGCTACTTTGTCCACTACGCATGCATAATTATAAGATTACTTTGTTTTTTATTATAACCAACATTTAGTTATAATTATATTAATAACTTTATTGTATAATCTTTTATATTTAAATGTGCAAATAAATTAATCTGAATCTGCAAATGCTTTTGTTAGTGCAAAAAAGGTATTTACTTGCATTCCGTAAATTTTCACAAATTAAACAAACACTTTACAAGCGACTAACCTTTATTTAACTATGGATTATCGTACATACATCCCCATACTTGAATTATCAGCAGCTGAATACATAAAGCGGGCTAGTAAAATTAACTAAAAGTTAAATCTGAAGTGACAGAAAACCTCTTGCAGCCGTTACTCTGCGTGTGTGCACAAGAGTGACATGCTGACCACTCAACTCAAGTTGTAAACCTAATGATATAGGTATCATCAATGAATTACTTTAACGAACCAAATTATTATTATTTATTATGACGAAGTGCACTTGAAAATCTTGAATTGCTTTAGTAAATAAACTAAAAAAGAATAAGAGTAAACATATATGATTTATATTATGGAATAAAAACACGCATGCATTATGCATACTATACATATACCCAGGGGGAAAGACCAGATCACCAGAAATTATATATATATAGGATCAGAACCTTTTAAACAACACACATGTTATGTTATTGACATGGCAAGAGCCCACATGCAGACCAGCCCATTGGCCATCATCGATTTCTGGTGATGTATCATGTGGGCTCTACTTGAATGAATCTCCTTTCAATATACTGCCTATACACGGAGTTTGTGAGCGGTGTAATGCGATGCTTGGGGCGGAAAGCGCCTCAGAGTGATCACTGATCGTTTTGGAAAATTTAAAAATCACCATGTTTAGCCTCCTACTAAATTAATAATGAACGCTTCCTAACAACATGCAAGCCCCGCATGCAGCCCCCCGTGACGTAGGTAAATGGCAAACACGTCGGCTAGGCCAACTTGACCTGAAATAACAATTAGTTTGCATTTTATTAATATATCATTTAACAATTATTCGCCGAAGGCGAGGTGAATATCGGTGAATAATAACCGAGACGAAGTCGACGTTATTATTCATCGATATTCACTGAGCCTGAGGCGAATAATTGTTTCAGTATAAATACACATTTTTGTACTTTTAGGAACAGCATTTTCTTTAAAATTGTTAATTTCCTCGTCTGTCACATTGCCAAATTGGCTGGCGGCCATTTTGAATAAACGCTAGGAATTAATCCGAAGTAGTTTGACCAATCAGCGCGCGCAATTTTCTATAATCATCTGTGTATTTATACTAATACTTATCAGTGCTACAGAACGTAAAAGCGTTCAACAATTAATAGACCTAAGAGTATTTACGTCACAGAATTACATGGTCACCTCGAAATCGTTTGTTTCAAGAGGGACAATTAATGTCGTATTTCCCTCATCAATACTGGATGAGGGAATTTAGTCCTAAACGTCCCTCGTCCAAACAGGCCCGCACAGAGACTAAGGTGGGCCCGGGGCAAATATTATTAAAAGCAAAATAATATTGGGGCCCCCATGCAAAAAGTCCACATGCCATTTAATATAAAGAAAACCTTTAAGGACAAAATAAATAATCTACTACTGCAAAGAAATTATCTAATTAATTTGAAATCGGGGGCCCCTCTCGAGCAGGGGGCCCATGGTAAAGTGACCCAGTTGCCCCCCGCCCTCCTAGGCGGGTCTGCATCCAAGTATTCATGATGGACAATTAGACTAAACGTCCCTCATTACTATTGAGGAAATCGTCCCTAATAATAATCATCGGGGCGGCGATGCTAGCAGATTGGTACACTGCTAAATAAGGGTGATGTGAACACTGTTAGTCAAGGGAGTTTGCAAAGCTGAATTCATCCTCTATATTTTATCTTAATTGTTTTAACCTCAAAAATTTATGGATAATAATTTGTCTTTGCGCATGTGTCCATTCTTTTATTTATTTCCTCGGCGACCATGTAAATGATGTAATTGGAGCATTTGCACGATGACGTACGATGTTGAGTGACTACGTATACAACTACCCGAATGCGTTGCCAGTCTTCTATGAGGAGCAAAGTATTCTGGTAGTTGTAGTCAGTAGTCACCAAACACAATATTGTCATCGTGCAAATGCATGGTATATTATACAAAGCAAATGCATGACATTTTGGATTCCTCAATCCTTGGAAGGGTTTGTAACTTCTCGTAACTTTCACAAACCCTTCCGAAGCTTTCGGGGACATTTAATCACTAATAATAACCATCAATGCCATGCATTTACTTAGAATAATTTTCTTTTATGTATTCCCCAGAAATCCTGACTTGAAAAGGAAATTTTCATGATGAGATAAAATCTCAGGAAATTTCAAGCAAATGAGGAATTCTCAAGAACGCTAAGTAGATCGAGTAAATTAAAAAAAATAAATTAACTTTTTAACATTTTCGGACTTTCTGTGGTTCGCCTGCAGTAGAATTCCTATTTTACTTAGTTACTGTCCGTGGGAGGGGTAACGATACAAATAGTTTTTCTTGAGCGAACCGATAACAATTTTCAACGTATATATGCAAGTTGTCAAGAGACCTGAAGTGTATATATTATTATTTCTGTTTAAGTCTATATTACTATCAGGCTACTTCCCGTGGCTTGAGATACTTATTAAATTAATATTATTATTATTATTATTATTATTATTATTATTATTATTATTATTATTATTATTATTATTATTATTATTATTATTATCATTGGCCAACATGGCAATCTTCGCTTTAACGTAAACGTTGAAACATGCACCGTTTGCGTTGCAAGTTAAATAAATAGTTGCCTTGTGTAACAGCGCCTTAGCTTACCATACTGGTTCCAGTTCACATGTGTATCTTTTTTACTGTAGAGAAATGAAGCTTCTGGCATCCTTTTCTCCCATGCACAAGCGTGGCCACCACCAAGGGACATCCACCCTGAGTCTTTTGCACAGCCACCGTAAAAATGGTTGATAAAAAAAGTTCGGCAACAGCCACCACTACACCAACCAACCATCTACGCTAAAGAAGTTCTTTGCCTTATATATATATTAATATAATATAATATAAAATATAATATAATATAATATAATATAATATAATATAATATAATATATAATATAATATAATATAATATAATATAATATAATATAGTATAGTATAATATAATATAATATAATATAATATAATATAATATAATTTAATATAAAATATAATATAATATAATATAATATAATATAATATAATATAATATAATATAATATAATATAAATATAATATAATATAATATAATACGTTACGCCACTGAGTCATCGTAAAGTATTTGACGACATTAAGGTCTTTAGAAGTTAGAACTTGGTAGTTCATGGTATTTCTATACCATGTTTATATAATTATATTAATTGTTCAGTATCATGTGCCATGGCGATGAGGTGAGATTATTATTGATACGGATGTTATAACGATATATATTATTTTCATATATATATTTTTTATTATTACTCTTCTGGTCTAAAACAAGCTAGGTCTGTGTTTTAGACGTTATTTAGTCCGGAACGAGGTTTCATTTTGTCCATTTTGTCTAGTCTGATCATGAAGCAAGATCAGGGTTTCAAAGGTCCAGTGGTAAATTCTTTCCCAAATTCCAGGGGGTGCCTTCCTCATTTGGAGTGAAGATTACAAAATTGTCCGCCACTGTCCCACTGATTCATGTCTGAAAAACAAGTTGGAACACAAAAGCTTTCAAATATAGGTAAAACATATGCATGCCATTTCATAATAACTGGTAAATAAATTGTAATGTAAAAAATAAAGTAGTGCATGCATGTACTGCGTAAGCAGTATATAGAAATACACCGGCATAGTTAATGTTGAAGTGCATCTGGAGGACAACTTCAAAGTTCCGACGTTGAACAGAGCAAATAATGAATGAAAATTCTATAGTTTATAAGCATTTGTCCTCCACCAAGGGAATAAGTGCAAGTGACTATACATTTATAGCTCTTCCATGCATACATTACTTTATTTCATAAAGGCCTTCACTTTAAATATTCTTTTATGCCACATGCATCTTAAATCAGCCTTTCTCTCGCCACTCGCCTCGGTGGATGTGTCTGCAATTCAAATGAGTGGTCTGTGTTAAGTGTGTTTCATAACGAAGCCAGAAAGGCTCATTTATATGCACCTAAAATAATATTTAAAGTACTCTGGCTAAAGCCTCTTTTTCAGTCATTGCAGAAACTGGCTCGCAGCTACCTGCGAGTACTCTTTGCACGTTGACGTACGATGGCATTGGTGACTATACGTTTCGGCTAAAAGCTAGAGATGACTCAAAAGGACCTGTCCAGTCCTTTCGCGGCTTTTCCAAAATATGTCGTGAAATTTGTAGTTTCAAAATTGTCTTCAAGTTTCAGTGAGTCTCAAGATTTTAGCAATTTTTTCGATACCCTAACCACAACGAAAACCCTAACCCTAATAAAAAATCTGGCTTACCCCCTAGCTTTCTGGAAAAACATATTTGACGACATATTTTGGAAAAGCCGCGAAATTGGACTGGACGGGTCCTTTTGAGTCATTCCTTTTAGCCAAAACCCTAGAATACTGGCAAAGCATTCTGGTAGTTGTACCCAACGCCATCCACGTCCTCGTGCAAATGGCCTATTAAGCAGAAGTCGCATGCTTGTTTTTTCGCTGAGTCTTTTTTAATTAATATATGCAAGTTCTCGCAGCGATGGACAAGAGGCTTTCATAACGCCAGACGATTTTACTCGTCAAAGGATTAAACTGGCAAGCGACCATTTTCGCTTCATAATCAGTTGTGGTTAAGATTAGGACCCAGAAACTTACAAAGACAAATCAATGTATCGTAACAAAAGACAAGTTTGGCTATAAAGGATTACTTGCAATAATACACCACAGTCTTTAGAACTAAAGTGTGGGGAAACGCGGCCAAATTGTTTTTGTTCTATATACGACGACAGTCGACTATGTTTTTGTTCACGATTGTCCACTTTCACGTTTGCTCAAGGTGAGGTAATACGGGCAACAAATTGCTGCAATTAGTTGCGTTGCAAGTTGAATAGCGTTATTGCACGTATTACCACCTTTCACGCAACAATGATTTTGTTGCAAGTTGAATCAGCATGTTGCAGCAAGTAGACATGGAGTCTACTTTTTTCAACAAATTTTTTCAACAAATTTTTTCAACTTAAGGTGGGTGGTAATACGTGCAACAAAGTTGCGTTGCAAGTTGAAAAAAAATGTTTCCCGTATGTTCCCCAGTACTGACACTACAATCATTTTAGCAGTATTGGGACGTTTTGGAAGTCATGAAACTGGCTTCAAATATCAAATATAATAGTCAGTTAGCCGTGACTTTTTTAACTAATTATAAACTGATTTATGTTGCTCTAAGGTCGGTGAAATTGGTTTCTACCTATTTAACATGCAGTACAGTGCTTGTGGATAAAAAAGCGGGGAATAAATATATAGCAAGAATCACAAGATACCATTTGTAATAGATGTCATACAACTATAGCTCGCTACGCCAAAGAGCTCCAATGTTTCCCAGAAGTAAGCGGCCGGTTGCAAGCTATTTGTCCATGTGACCACGCCAAAAACAAGTTTCACATATCGGCTTTTCATCAGCAGTTCTTTAAAATCTTCAGACAGCCAGTGACAAATTAGATGCATGTCTATATGAACTGAAGTTGTGTCACCAAGTTAATTCTCGAATTACGGTTATTATACGTACTCCCTTTAGAAATTGCATGTGTACAACATCGCTGACGGTTAACTTATAACTCACTAAAAAGCGCTCCAAAAAAGAGCTCAGATGTTCAGATAGTCAAAGCTGTGTGCTATGGACATTAAATTAGTTCATCTAGCGTATAAACTACAGATCCTGTGTGCTTCTTGTTCAGTCAAACAAACAAACCTAGACATGTTCAGGCATATACGTATATCAATGACCAGAAACTTGAGTATTAAATACAGTAAAAACCCGCTAACAAGAACTACATTTTACCAAATCAGCCTGGTCGCTTGGCAATCAGGGTGATTTTTAGTATACCACCAAGGTACCACATCCCCACATTCTTCCCAGTATGACATGCGATGTGGATTTATTTATACTAGTATTCGGTTAAAATATATGTTTTTGAAAATTCTCGTAATAAAATCATATGCATTACGAGCAAAATTGGGTTACGCGAGCAGTCCTAATGACGCATGTACTGATGTACGCATTGCGTGCCTATTTTTTCTATTATGCCACCCAAAGTACAATTTTGTACAAGGCTCTTATTTCTCACTACAACAATGTGCAGTCCCTCGACCACGGTGTCACTTTCATGCTTTCGGTTATAGCCTTAGTTAGCACTGTATGTATTAAGGCACTGTTCCAGGCTGTATTAAACTGATGACAAAAAGTCAACAGTGCCACAGCGGCAAAATGTAAACTCCAAATATTATATAGACCCTGCGATGAATGGGGTATTATCAGGTCAGTGGGTATTATTTACAATTTTACATGATTGACCGAGTTATGTAATTATTAAACTGTTGTTTTTCAAACCGTGACAAGACAAATTAGTTTTGTCCGACAACGCGCAACTGGAACAGTTTTTATGAAGCCATTCGGTACCAATACCTTCGCTCGCGATAACTTTTGGCCTTTATGATTGAAATAACAATTGCAACCCTGAATTAATAGTGGCAACATCTTGGGAGCATCAGGCAACATAATTAAAGCCGATAAGCTCCGGAAATACCTGAGCTTTTGAGTGATTTGATGTTCTGTAAACTGCGGTCTACTCGAGCGGTGAAGTGAGTAATTCCAATAGTCTTTTGCTGTTTACTTACAAACGAATACATTCAGTAGACGGAAATCTATAGTCGAAAGCATGACACATCGAAAGGAACATTTTTCTGCGCGTTTCCACACTTTGCCTGCGGGCATAATAAAAGTTGGCGATCAGCATAAAATTATGAACCTGTGATCAGGCTAAACCAATCAACGCGCAAGAAGAACAAACACACAAACACGTCTCTAGGTCACGTGATTATGTGTATCTTTTGTGGCACGTGGGGTTGTTGGTTTGGCTGACCTCGTGGAAGAATTTACTATGAGTTATTTAGTGTTGTAATATAGGTTTTTTGTCGTTTTATTATACTGTAGTCTGCTATAAGCATTTACCCGTCTTTTGGACTGCTTGATTTTTAACTGACCGGCGAACAAACGTGTTGTGGTATTTGTCGCCGGTTCACAACTTTTATCTTGGCCACCGTAGCGTGAGTTCTATTTTCATTTGCTTGGAATTCTTTGACTAGACATTCTTGCACCGGGTCGTCGAAGGCAACTATGAGCGATACAAACGGTAGGTATTTGTTTTTTGAATATGCCAATTGTAACGACAAAATACAGTTTGACTTACGTTTATTTTGACGACAGTGCTCGCGTCAGCTCGGCAAGCTCCCTCCAACGAACATCGGGCTGTTTGAAATCGACGTTTTGGTCACATTTCACTCGCAGCTTTGAAATTTCTCCTTATCTCTTGTCCCGGGAAATCTCGTATGGTATTCGGTTAAACCATGTAGCGTTAACACAACGTTTGTTTGTGTTATGTACTAGCAGATACAAAGGTACACGTGTGCATTTACGGGTTGTCTTTGCTCCATCGATGTGTGTCCGAGCGATTTGATGCGAACTTGCTGTCTCGTTTGTATATTATTATTTGGTGATCAAGGCGATTTATAGTTTCCGTCGTGTCCGGTATCTTTATTATAGATGCTTGTATATTCTTGGCCAAGTATTTCCATCCTGTCATCTTTCATATGAAAACCAAGGGACCACTGTAATTAACATTGTGTTGCTTTTCCCCCACTCAGGTCAGGAGTTCATGGGTTCATCCGGCCCGAAATCAAGTGTTTCAAGAAGGTATGTGCTAAAAAAATGATAGCATGTCTCTGTGTGTGTAGTTGCGATCCCGCTGTTACGATTAAATACTCCGAGGTCCTCCGTCGGCGCGTTTTTCTGAGAAAAACAAACCAGTTTAAATACGAGCAGACTGGAAATAGGACTAGCAAGGTCAGTCCTGTTCGTTCTGATATGTCAAGGCTTGTCCATGAAATCGACATAGCTTCCGTTCCGTCTGACAGAGGAAAGCTCTGGGGGTTTTTCAACGTTTAAAAGCACACAAAAACTCACTTGTGTTTCCAGTTTGAAAGAGATTTACTCGTTAGGTTTCTGGTTTGTTTCATAGAACTTATATTTTAAGTAGTAGTTGTATATAAATATAATGATATAAATTCAACAGTTACAGTACGCGATTGAATGATTATTTTAAATACAGTACAAACTCAGTTGGATTTCGTGTTTGGGATAAGTGACTGGGTGGTTTTAAAACAGTTCTTGGTGCAAGATTTTCAGAAGGTGGTGATCTGCTAATTAAATGTCATTGTATAAAATCCACTACACTGTACATGTAAATGATTTTTTTATTAATTTCAAGTACTGGGGTACTTTACTGTACATCTGTAGTGAAATGTATTGACAGTAAGTTCACATTTACACTAGAACAAAGTTTCCTAATTTGTAAATATTTCTGGATTTACTTTGTGCCAAGTATTCAGATTTGTTAGGTGTTTACACTACAACAGTATCTGGATTCATTGGAATAACCTTTCACACTACTTATTGTTTTGGATTCAAAAAGGGATTCAAAATCTCCAGATACATTATTAAACTAGGAAGTTTTTAATAAATTCTAGATTCATTCTCTTGAACAGCTAAACGAATCCAGTACCAAATTGTTTCAGGTTTGTTATGACTCTGGAAACTTTTGCTCTACTGTGTAAACAGAGCCAAAAGCCCTGTTTACACGGCCAAAATTTAAGCAGGATCTGAGCCACATCTGACTTTAAGCGGGTTTAAAATATCTGTGTAAACAGATCGGCGTAAAATTAATCACGATTAGTTTGCACCACCTCAAGGAGGTGGTAGAAGCTTCATCTCGCTATTCTTTGTTCCTTTGTTTCTTTCTTTTAGCTATTACTCTTTCTCGTGTACTAATGTCTTCTGTTGTTCTTTGACGCATGCTACCCATACGAAGCTTCCCAACCCAAATATATAGCTAGTCTGCCTTGTTGAATAATGGTATACATGTTTTAGTAAGGGATTATTAAATGACCATGTAAACACGCCAAGGTGGTGCATTTTAAGCACGCTTAACTTAAGCGTGCTTAACTTAAGCGTGCTTAAATTTTGGCCATGCCAGTTAGTTAGTCACAGCACTAGGCATCCCACCACACACAAATAGAATTGTCTTGGATGATGCAAACAACCATGTATGATAGTGTGGTGCAGGGTCCCTCAGAGGCAGCTTGGACAATACTGATAAAGTGTTTCTTTCTCTATTCTGACAATGATAGATTTTCTGCTTCAGCTATTGGTAACATAGCTTTAACCTTATTTATATGAAGTTGATGACACAAGAGATGTCTGGGATATCAGGGCATGAGATTTGAAATTTTCAGCAGTATCCAGTGGGATACTGGCACTTAAAATCTGGTATCCCTCCTTGAAAATTAGTATCCAAATTTGGATAGTAGATATTCCAATAAGCAGTATCCAAACAAGGTTATATAACTTTTATTTAACACAACAATAGACTGGAAAGTTTGTACCACGCAACAGAGATCTCCGTTGCACAGTTTCAGGCTGACAATTGCCCGCATATAAGAAATATACGAATCTCCGTTGCGCATTTTACAAACTTTCCAGTCTGACGGTGGGTGGTGGACAACATTAATTATTAATACTACACTAGTGTATGCCTAGCTGTACAATAACACATCGATAAGAGTGTTAATACTTTTAGTTTATCATATTATTTGCAACAGTCTTTATTTAGTATTTTTAAAACCACCACTGGAACTACAATATTCATTTAATGGTTGGAGAATGTATTTTTACAGTACAATTACAACTGTATTTATTCAACAACATACCAGATAGAACAAGACCCCCATCAATAACAGTACATTTTTTTTTCTATATATTATGCTCTCTTGTACAGTTATACTGCAATTACTATATGGCTGGGGGTTTTTCCCCCAAGAACACATTGATTGGTTATTTGGTTACTGAGATGTCTGGAAAAAGTGTATTGTCTTCTTAGGCTGTGAGAATGCAATGTACTTTTTTTCAGTGATGTGCGGTGACCCAAGATGGACAGGCAAGTGAACCCCTCTAGGGGGGTCTGGGGGCATGCTCCGCCATAAATATTTTGAGTTTGAAACCCCCACCAGGAATGCATTTTCAGTGATTTCTAACCATCTATGTCTTATCTTATAATGCACAGCAAAATGTGTTTTGCATCTTCTAGATTATCCGAGAATATCTGATGTTTTATAGTCATCATTACTGCACATTTGCGCGCATTTGAATATTTCTGTAGACTATAGTTCATGCAATTCACATGCTACAAAGATTAAGTGAAATAACTGGGTTTATATGAACATTACCTTTTGGTTGCTGCGCAATTCACCAACCATAATTTGGAATGATGTACAAATGTGTATGGTTTAAAACAACGTGCCTTGGCACCTATAATTCCCCTGTTTGAAATTGAAAACCTGACTCTGCTGTTGCGTGTCATTCCTAAGGGCCCAGAGGCAAGTTCATCGTGTGTATTGGCCACTTGCGTTTGCTCTATATTCGTTGAATTGGAGGCTCCCCAACCTAAATTAGCGCATGCACAATTGTTGATTTTAAGTTCTGATGGCAAGTGCGCTTGCCTTGGTTAATAATCAAGAAATAATCAGAATTCTTAAGCAGGGTTTATCAAGATAAGTCTTCTTAATCCACTTGACTCTTCCTAAACAAAACATCTAGAACAATCTGCAAACACTAATAAATGTTTATATGCAAGCACGACATTACATCACTTATAAACGGTGGTTTGCATGTTGGTAAAGGCAGAAGATTTAGTTTTTTATTGTTTAGAAGCGAACAATTTTTTCATTCATCCTACGCTTACATGACCGCACACCACTGCTTTTTTTACCGACTGATACATGTATTAGTTTTAGGGGGGAAATTTTCAAATTAAACTGATTTGAATGAAAATAACTAAGGATTAAACATTTTTGTTGGGGAATTTTGATCAAACATAACACATCTTTGAACATTATTGTTGCTTTTTTAAGCTGTTTATCTTTAAGTGATGCAAATAAATGCCTAAGATTGTCCGGTGTAAACAAGTGAAGTGAACAAGAAAAAAACTAGTGCATATTGTAGTGTTGTGTCTTGGACTCTTGGATACATACAAATATCAAACAGAATTACCGGTATTTTATACATGTACACTGTACAGTACAGTAGCTCACCACACTCATCTTACTTTATGTAAGACTAAAGAGTTCATACAAATATGAAAATACAGTGAATATACTTCCAGTACAGGGGGCCCCGTACCAGTCCTGGAAATAGTTCCAACCTTTCTTGGATCCTACACTAAGGACCAAATAATTTCTTTCCACAAAAACGTGGTGGTTACGCCTCATTTAGCAGGACTAAAACAATCATTAAGAAAGCTGTGCTTACCAAAATCCTTTGAATTCAATTGATATTTTGATATTTCATTACTTTCACAGTGAATATACAGTCAAACCCTCAATATACAGTCAAGCAGACACCTTTCGGACCTTGCTGAGGTGTCCGAAGAGGGGTGTTCATTTAAAAGGGGTTGCACAGTAGGGGGTACACATGTGGTGACCAGCTTTTTGTGTCTATGATATATACGTAGTTTGCTTTCACTATAATTCTATAAAACAATCAATACAGCACAATTCTAAGTTTTGGTCTCTTGGTTAATCTCAAGTGTTGATTATTACTGTTATTAAAGAAAACATTAATTTTGATATGGATTTGTCCACTTGACTTAAGAAGGGTGTCCACGCAAAAGGGGTTGTAACTATAGTGTTTTATTAAAGAAATGGCTGAGTGCTTAGGCTGTTTTCCACTAGGCGATATTTTTTGAGCGAAGCGACCTTTTGCTTTTATCTTGGCTAATTAGTTCCACCTGAGAGCTTACGAGACAAAAGAAAATGTCGCTTCGCGCAACATTTTTCACCAAGTGGAAATCCAGCTTAAGAGAGGTGTCTGCTTAAAAGGGCTGCAGGGGTGCAACTAGAAAATTTCGAGGGCAGGGGTTGAACCAAAAAAAGGGCAAAGTCGTCACTCAATAACTACAACAACAATCAGTTCCGTAGCAAAGTGTCGAAAAGTGGGGTAGGGGGCAGTATTGGCAATTAGTGAGTGCACTTGTAGGGGGGTCTGGGGGTCCTCCCCCGGAAATTTTTGAAATCTAGAACCTATGAAACACCATTTGCAGCAATTTGAGCGAACTTTTTCATCTAATTCTACAGCGAGTATAGTTGAAATTTTACTGTAAAAACGAAGAAATTATCACACCAACATACCCTACAGATTGCCAAAATCCAGCTCTATCTCTATGATTGGTTCATTTTCGCCATGAGATTCGAAAGCTGAGCCCACAAATTCAGAAAAGCGGTTGTTTTTACGAAAAACTTGGTGTAGCATATTACAAATTGGGTACGAGATTGAAACCGAACTAGAAGCCTCTTAGTCTCGCCAGATTTGCAGATAATTGCATTGCTTTCTACAACAGACGATTAACTATTTGTTTATCTAATGTCTAACCTAGTATTAGAGGTCTCACAAAAAGGGCAGGGGTTGCAACTAACTATTACAGCGTACTCTGTGTAGAATGGAACCCAAAACATTAGTTCAGCTTTACCTGTACCTTTATATAGGTCTCATAAAACAAAGAAAGGTTCTGCCCACATTGACTGAACTGGCTTCCTGACATTTTTAGCTTTTTAGTTATTTCAGATTTAATTTTTTTTTTTCTTCCTATGATGATGTACATGTACTGTAAGTGTATAATATAAAATGTCTGAAGGAAAAGGTACAATAAATTGTTCTCAGATTTTCAAAACATTCTACCTCACTATTTCAGTGGTAAATTACACTCCAGAATGTCTTTTACTGTATGCATTGGATTTCTTATCTAAACCATAAAGGTTTATTGTTTGCCTATAGGTTGATGATAGAATATTGTTATTTTGTAGAGGAAGACTCCAGGTCTCTAAAGTTGGTCCAAGTTTTAATTGGCAGGTACTGTAGATATGCGAGTCAGATATTAAAGAATCTATTTCTTTTTTGATAATTAACATTTTGGGTAGGTTGTTTAACCCCTTGGTACCCAGGAACTCTTCCCTTGACAAGTAAAGTAAAATTGTCTGGTGTTACTGTATGTGAGTTTGGCATAAATGAGAGTGGCAGAAACAATCTAACAAAATACAGTAAAAATGCTACCGGTAATTAAGATAAAATGGGTGGATTGTGGATACTGTATGTAGAAATTACGATTGGTAAAAAAAATAGCGTTGACTTACAGTACATGTGTACACACAATGTTGACTTATATGCGAGATATGGTACTTGTGACTAATTGGCAGCTCTGGTATACTTTTTTAAATGGCCTATTAAATAAATATTTGATCAGACTGCAGTGTGTAATCTTGAGTTAGACTGATTTGGGGGACTTTTTTAATAGACCAGAGAACTCTATAATTAATTATTTTTAATTTATTAGGCATTTCAAACACATTTAGAATCATATGGTCAAATTATAAAAACGACTTCTCAAACTGATGAGGGTAAGTAAATGTCAATCCCGAGGAAAATTGTGACCATAAATTTTGCCCTAGTCACTGTACAAATTTCTTAATTCTATAAAAGAGCTACAGTATGTAGTATGCTGCTTTTAATACTTACAATACTGTATAACTGTACCTTGTTGGACAGCACAGTATATTTTAATATTTGCATGTGATATAATACAAATTTTTAATTTTTACTTGTACAGTCAGGGCTTGAAATTTGCAGTATCCCAATATCCACAGGATACTAGATTTTAGTTTTGGATACTACACTGTAGAAGTCTTAACTTCAGTATCCCAACGGGTTACAATAAAAATTTCGATAGCGCACAACCACAGAATCTGAAGTAACATCTTACAATGTGATGCAAATGCAATGTCTTAGAATGTAATGTAACGTTTTACAATGTAATGTAATGTCTTAGAATGTAACGTAACATCTTAGAATGTAACGTAGCGTCTTACAATGTAGCGTAACATCATTCTTAAAATGTAGCATAGCGTCTTATATAGAGCGTGACGTCTTAGAATGTAGCGTAACGTCTTAGACTGTCGTGTAATGTCTTAAAATGTAGCGTAGTGTCTTAGAATGTACAGTAGAGTAACGTCTTACAATGTAACGTAAGGTCGTACAATGTAGCATAACGTCTTACAATGTAGCATAACGTCTTACAATGTAGCATGTCTTACAATGTAATGTAACATCTTACAATGTAATGTAATGTCTTAGAATGTAGCGTAACATCTTATATAGAGCATAACGTCTTATATGGAGCATAACATCTTACAGTATAATGTAACGTAACGTCTTACATAACGTAACATTTTATAATGTAATGCAATGTCTTACAATGTAACGCCGGCAACATCTTATAATGTAACATAATGCAGGTACTGTCACAAACTGTTATGATTAATTTTAGATATTGCAAGTTGAGATCTTTAGTATATTTCAAAAGTGGGATACTAGATTTAGTCTAATGATGAAATAGCCATCAAAATTAATTATGGTGGTTTACTGTGTACATACAGTTATGATCCTAATATACTTCGTTGTAAAACGATCCTCAGAATGCAGGAAATATATTATGTAGCATAAATTTCAGTTAAAAATAGAATCAATGAATTTCTATTTTTGTTAACATTAATTTTTCAGAGGATCAATCACTTTTAACATGTTTTGTGGAATTCACGGATTCAGATAATGCAAGAAGGTGAGTATGCAATGTACTAGAGATGAGCCGATTAATCGGAAACTAATCTGCAAAGCTGACTAATCTGCCAATTTAACATAATCAGTAATCGGCTGATAATAATCGGCAAAATAATCGGCATGTCAACTTCTTCACACATGGTGAAATACATGCTGGGTTAGTCGTAACACGGGTCGTAATGAACCGAAGGTGAGAGCATTAGAGATTGTGGATGATGCAAATACATGTATGCAGCCACCTTACAAAATCTTCCCTTATTTTTATTGGCTAAACAAGAAAACCTAGCCTGCGTAGCCAGCGCTGGGGATTGGGCCGGACAGTGAAAGGAGCGCCTGTAGTCACCCATTGTTATTTTTCGTGTATAGTGTTCGCCGGCGAACGCTCGCAATCTATTGGTTGACATGCTAATGACCTATCAATCAAAGAGATTTTGAATTTCCACTGCAGACGTTGCGAAGAAGAGCGTTGTGAAAATGTGCCTTGCATATAATATAAGGAAACAAGCTCAAAATAAACTGAGATTGAGAAGAGAGTGGCCATAAGGCAGCTGCATGTGCATCCGAAGGAAAATGTTTATTTGCTGGTTTCCCAACAATTAATTACGGTAAGATTTTCACGCAAGACGTGGCCCTTCGGCGACTTCGGCTTAACGGCGAGTAACTGAATTGTGTGACATTGGCTTGAGCGAAACATCATGTAGAATTTCTTACACTCGCATTTGATTCGAATCAGTGGGATCTACTCAGGCGTACGTCTCCTGCTGCATTGGCCATCAGCGCCAGTTATCAGTGGAAAATAAAATTCGCTATTAAATTTAACTCAGTATTGATATGCGTGGGAATGTTGCGAGATGTTATGATTATAATTTTATATTGATCGTCATAGTCGTTACATACACATGTTTTATAACTACAAAAATAATCTGTCTGAGCTTTCTGTAGCCCACTCAACATAAATTGTTTAATTATTTACAGTCAAACCGGATGTTCTTTCCCGCGCGACCTTGCAATATTGATAGCAACATTGCAATATTGATAGCAACATTGCAATATTGATAGCAACATTGCAATATTGATAGCAACATTGCAATATTGATAGCAACATTACAATATTGATAGCAACATTGCAATATTGATAGCAACATTACAATATTGATAGCAACATTGCAATATTGATAGCAACATTGCAATATTGATAGCAACATTGCAATATTGATAGCAACATTGCAATATTGATAGCAACATTACAATATTGATAGCAACATTACAATATTGATAGCAACATTGCAATATTGATAGCAACATTGCACTTAGCAAGTTGCTAAAAATTCGCATTTTAAACTATCGAACTTCACATAATATGAAGTTCCATTGAAAGTCAGAACAACTAACTCTAAGTAAACTTCATATTATGTAAAGTTCAATATTTAAAATGTGAATTTTTAGCAACTTGCCAAGAAATCTCCGTGTACTGTTTGCAAGTCACCTTTGCAATGTTGCTGTCAATATTGCAAGGTCGCGCAGCAAAGAACATCCGGTTTAACTGTAAAAGATTTTGTAGTGAACACTACCGTAAACCAGCCAAGATATAGCAACAGCAGAATAATATAATGTTGTCAGACGCTGACACAGCGAACATATACCACACAAATTCCTGAATCAAGAAAGCACTTTGATACACATGCTCATTCATAACTGTGCTATTTTAGTTAATTCTAGATACGTGTTTTTTTAAACGGAGTAAATATTCGATCAACTTCCAAATTAATTAAGCTATTTAGCTCAGGTTTTTGAAATTGACAACTTCCAAAATTACACTGGGGGCGGCACGAGAAATAACAATAGGCGCCTGCAGGCACTCCCCTTCCCCAATCACCCCAATCTCGTTCCCAGAGCCCACGTTCCCCACCCGGGAAACGAGAGACTCTGGGATAATCCGTTTCACATCGATATTTCATTGGCTGATGAACATGATTACTCTTCTTCCGGATAACAAGAATCCTGTGATGGTGTGAACGGATTATCCCAGAGCCTCCCGTTTCCCGCCCGCTGGGTAAGGGGAACGTGGACTCTGGGAATGAGATTGCAATCACCCCAGCACCGGAACAAACTGGCATTCTATTTATATATAAAATGTTGGAAATAGAAAATTTTTTTCCCATTTCTAGCCTTGTTGTCACTAGCAAAGTGAAAAGGTTGTGAACTGCCAAAATTTTGAAGATGTTTCGAGCGGAATTACAAATACAGACAGAGATGAATACTGACGTCTTTCTGCACAGCACTATTGCTTAATTTTTAAACGCACAATGAATGTTTAGTATGCACCATGATCCATTTTCTTTTCACTCTTCTAGGAAAACCTTGATTTCTGTTATATTTTCAAAATATTATTTGTCCCTAGTAAGTACATGAAACATTGCAAAACTGTGCGGGGATTGGTAACCAACAACATGCCAATAATCGGCCGATTATTTTGAATAATTGGCTACCTATTAATCGGTTCAGTAATCAGCTATTTTCATAATCGGCTCATCTCTACAATGTACTTGCAATAAATTCTCATATACTGTGTTTAGCAATTAGGAAAACATATTCTCAGTGGTTGTTAGTGTCCACTAACAATTAGTGTCTACTTACAATGACGATACTGTAGCTACTTAAAAATGGTGTAGGGCATATTGAAAAGTGTTTGATCAACTTCAAGTAACTGTTACAGTACAGAATCGCATGTGTAATATAGTAGCTAGTATACATGTAATATATAATTTACTAGTAAACAAAATATGATCCCATTCTATCTCTAAAACAGCTTGGACTTTTTTTGGGTATTGACTATTGTGCCCAATTATTGGGTACTGGTACATGTACATTCAAACTCTGGGTTGTATATTAGGATACATTTGTACTTTACATAATTATTGTTACCATTGAAGTGTGGTATGCATTGCTTTTCTGTACTTATCTTCTACTTTAGGGCTGCAGATGATTTGAATGGAATTGATTTTGATGCCAGTAGATTAGAGGTATAATTAAAAAGAAATGTTTAATACTACATGTATTTCCAAAGGTTTCTCTTACATGAGTAACATTCTGTGGTGTTATAGCCACACTGTAATATACTAAAGGGCAACCTCGTATACTCAGGGCCATTTGTAGGGAACTGGGCCAAGATAGCGAATAAAACAAAATGGCGGGAACAAATGGCCCTGGTGGAGGCCAGCTCATAATGCGCAGTATATTGTGCATTTCATTAACTAGAACTCAGTTCTTTACACAGTAATTATACCTAATTACGAGCTATCATTTCCTTCAAATTATGAAGCTTAACCACTATTAAAACCACCATCTGATTGGACAACCTTTTAAAACGAATCCTCACCCCCATACCACCCCCGTAATCACGCCCCCCGGAAACCCTAAACCTAATCACAACCCTCCGGAAAAATGTTCCTCCTCTCAGACCCCGACCACAACACCCCTCTAGGATTTTTAACTTTATGTGTTCAAGTTTAACATCCCGCATGTGGGATGGTTTTATTAGATGGTTAAGCTTCATATTTTGTAACCAATGATACCTCTAATTACACCTAATTATTGCATGGTTTAAAATTCGAAATACAATTTTTAAAAAAAAATACAAAATCAAACCGTCTGATTTACGCCATAAGCTCTTGACCAATCAGAGGCTGAGATAGTCTGGCCTCCACCAGGGCCGTTTGTTCCCGCCATCTTGGCCCAGTTCCCTACAAATTGCCCTGGGTACGAGGTTGACTAAAGGGCTGATTAGGTAGTTACAGTCAAAATGGAAATACCGTCCCACTTCTACTTGTGTAGTTTATTGTGTATTACTGCATTTCTGTAGTTGCTACAGAAGCGTATGGAAATATTTTGTTGAAATATGTGAATAAACAGTATAATTTAACTTTCATGGAATTTAATCATAATATAACGAATGTTTCTCCCAAATCGATACCAACAAACAAATATAGATCAAGAATAAGCGACTTTTATCACTAGAGTTTTCTCACGTTTCTGTAGCTAGTGGCTACAGAAATACTGTAATACACAACAAACTACAGAAGCAGAAGTGGGAAGGTATTTCCATTTTGACTGTAAAAGTTAAGTTAAATACAATTTCAACATTACTGTACTCTTGCAGTACATCATGAATAATTGTATATACATATATGATTACTGATTTATTTTTAAAAAAATTATCCACTCTATATGGCCTTATTTGGGCTCGGGTATGATTTTACAGCGGTAAATTTTCCATGAGATTGCCACATTTGCCCGTATTACTGGGAAAATCCCTAGCCTGTTCAACATAAGGATAAGACCATATTTAAAATTCTGTTGTAGTAACCCCCCAGCTTTTGCACCTTACATAGTCAGGACGTGACTGGTGTAAGCTGCATATTTGTTTCTTGGTAATATGTCTTTATCAGACCAATATATTTCATCACACCTGCTCAGATGTCGAATTAAAAAATTTCAATCCTAGGCAGTGTTCAGCTGGTGACTGACAACACACAATTATCCTAGATGCAGTATAATGCTGCTACTGCTTAGTGCTGAACAACCATTCTCCATTTAGATGACATCACTATTTCTGTTTGTTTCTATTTATCCATAACTCTTCCACTACGTCACCTGCAAATAACTGCCTACAAATAACAGTCTGCTCATGCGCATTAGCCGGAAATGTTGTTTTGCAGCAAATAATATTCTACTCATGCGCGTTACACTCAATTTCGGCAAACGTAAATCGCTCGTTCAGCCAAGCCGGAAAGAAATGAATGGACATAATTACAGGTAAACAATGTCAAATAAAAAATAAATCGAATAATAAAACAATTATTGAACTCGGTTTTCACAAAATATCGTGATTTGTCAGTGTCTCGCAGTTCAGTTATTTGCCGATGCCGAAGGCATCGGGAAATAACTGATCTGCTCGCCACTGACAAATCACGATATTTTGCTCAACCTCGTCCAATAATTGTTAATTGTTTCACCAGCCCAACGCGGCCACCGATCACGTGAGTGAAAACGATCCATTGCAAGTTATGGTGAAACTTATTGTTTTCATGGCACCTGGTTATTTTAATTTCCTTTCTACCGTGTACACTGTAACACTATTTTTCTCTTGTTTAAATCAAGCTAATTTATATCGAAGATGACGCAGAGGTTTATGACGATGGACCAAAACAAAGAAGTCGACAAGTAGGCCGAAACAGGCAAAGATGGGGACGACAGAATAACCACGCCAATATGCCTCTGAGGTGTGCTAAAAAATGTTCTTTATACTTTTTTCATCATAACATATGCTGATCTACGCTGTTTTTTACTTTACAGTATGTTTCTCTTTTATTCGTGCCAAGTTTGCTTTTATTTAAGATTGAAAATTGAAAAATTAATGAATATGTAGATCCAGAAAAGATCAGTTTGATTCAAAATTCTTACGAGAAATTACTGTCATGGCAATAGAAGTGTTCCGAAAAAAGGTGAACAATTCATTTCGTAAGTTCCACCAATTCATTTGACGAGTTCCTCAAATAGTTGATGAAGTTCGTTGACAAATTGCCAATTCAAACTACTTTACACTTCCTGCTTTCATCCTATTGGTTACTTAATTACTAAGCAGAACGTGATTGGTCAATTCCCAAGCTAATACCAGGAAGTTGCCATTTTGAGGAAGTTAGCAGTTTTTCGAGGAGAGCGAGGAACTTTTCAAATGAATTGGTAAAAGTTAGGAAATGAACTGCTCAACATTTTTTGGAACGCTTCTATATTGCCACGACCAGGGCGCTTATATACCGGGCGGTGCAACGGCAATGGGAGAGCTGATCGACGTGTGATGCGGGGCCTGGCAACGAGTAATTGATATTCACCGGTCAGCGGTTGTTACAATGGTTGATAACATGACTCTTTTCCTTATATCGATTCATAAGCAAAAAAATGTTGATAAAACGGTAACATTAAAATAAAATTAAAACAAAACCATAAATATGGCTAGCAAAGTGGATTTAAAAAATATCTCAAGTTTGAGTTGGATGACACTAATAGTGAAGATAATGTATCAAAGCATTCAACATTGAGAGTACAACTGGTTCAAGTATTTTCATTAAAAATGTAATAACTGTTTACAAACTCTGGCAACTATTTTTTACACAAAGCAGATAAATAAATAAAAAATTATTACATTGGCACTAGCACCAGCATTGGATTCCACTAAATTTGGTTTAAAATAAGAATTTGTGAATGGTACATCTCAGAGTTATTTCAAGACTTTCAAGCTTGTTTTCATGAAGTTGAAGGTGAAGAAGAAACCAGTTGACTTGAAGAAAACTTTTGCAAAAACCACTCATGGGAACAAATCATTTTTCCACCAATACCACAAATTCTTCAGAACTGACTGTTTTTCACTAAAAAACTATCCTCCAGCAAATTCTGCAGCATTTTTGGTCGACTGGAAGTAAACATTCCTAGAGACTGTAAAGATGAAAAGATATATGCTTGTCAGAGAATAATTACTCAACCACTTGATAGACAGTTGACAGTGATAATAAGGCATAATAATCATTGAGTAAGCTTAGAACTGGTACTCATTTCTTGGATTTACATGTAGGATTTGATAGTTATGTTATGATTTAACATACAGCACTTTGAATTAACATGTTACAGTTTGTAAATCTAATAATCTACTGTTGAAGATTGGTTGGTATAGATTCAACAAATGCTGCAGGTTGATTGCTTTCAGATAACAGACCTAGGTAGTTTTCAACAGAAATAGCAAAGCAAAGTTAAAATGTCTTAAGAAATTTCATGAGCAAGTACAATTGATTCTTATGAATTGAATTGCTGGTATTGTATAAGATAAGGCCGTGCTTTGACCAATAGAAAAAAGAAGTTCTTTTGAAGATTTAGCTCGTTTTATATACGTGGAAGAATATGTGACAAGGTTAGTTTTCTTTTACTCTGAAAATTGCTGAAACTTGCTTACGACATTACAATCCTGACGTGACATATTTTTTTAAGTTTGCAAACGCCATGCATAAGCACAGGTCAATGTTCGATAGAAGAAACCTCTTGCTTCCACACAGTACACCAAGTTTCAGGGTCAAAATAAAAAATTGATCAATCACAAATTGTTTTATTTCTACCAAATATGAAAATGATACTTCTTACCTATGTCACAGTAAAATCTCACGGTGTTGGCAACAATTTAACACATAATGCGCCGACTATACTTCCAAAAACTCGTATTATAATAAATCGAATAAAGAAATTAATCTGTTTAGAAATTACAATCATTTTGTTTCAACAGTCCGGAAACTTAAGGAATACAATGACACGGTTAAAGAGAATCGCCGTATGTCAAAACAACACGTCTTGTTTATATTTCTTACAAAATTTGAAAGGTTAAACCGCTAGAAATCAAGCATTGATAAGGGTCGAGTTTCAGCCACGATATCTCAAAATGATCATCTCCGATTTTAACAAGAATTTTAACAAACAAGAGTAAGATAATAAACTTCAACATACCTGAATCTCTAGCCGTTGGTAGTAGAAGAACATACAATGCGCTCGTGGTGAAGTTTAGCCTCCATGAAAGGCATTAAAAGGCATGGACATTATCCAAAATAAATTCTCTTTGACACTAGTTTCTACACAAAATACATACTGCTGCAGTAATAGAAGTAATATTTTATCTGTAAATCCAATCAATTTCTTCTCACATGAAAAACTTAACGAAAAAATAGTGATAATCTACCGATACACGAATTGCTGCTTTTGCTCGAATTTTCTTCAAAACTCGCTCGTGCCAGTCTACTTCCGCATCACACGTCGATCAGCGAATTGACTGGCGTTGCGCCGCCCAGTATATAAGCGCCCTGGCCACGACTGTAAAGGTGAACTGAAAACGACGGCAATAAACTTCGTAGTATCGATCTTGCTTCACAAGCAATCTCGTACCCAGATTCTTCGCCGCGCAAAAACGAAGGCTCTGGGATAACCCATCACCGGAAACAGAAAACACCTGTTGCCGGTTGAAAAGAGCCGGCCTTTAGCTAGCCAATCAAAACCCTTCCCGATATGGATTAACCTAGAGCATAGCCTAGCCTGATACCCTGGCCCAATTTCAAAAGAAATATGGGCCAGGTAACCACTAATTACAATCTTGCGTCATTCAGGACTAAATCCACTTGTACGTCTGCGCATACCTTGAATGCGCGAAAGTTTCAACTAATAGGAAAGCAGAAATCTTTAGTGGTTACCTGGCCCATATTCTTTGATTGGGCTAGGGTACCAGGCTAAGCATAGCCTAGAGCCTCCGTTTGCGTGCGCGGCGAAGGCTCTGGGTACGGGATTGGGTTTACAAGGTGCTATAAGATATGGTCGTGCGAGTGCTTAGTTATACTCTTCATGTCCATTCCTAGAATTCTCATTCCGGGTGATATGGTTGGGGCTGTGATTGGTAAAGGTGGAGAAACAGTTCGAAAAATGTCTAATAACACAAATGCAAGGTATTGTTGAATATCCTTTGTTTTTGGGTCACTGTGCATCATTTTACCGGGCTCCACTCACAGCTAGCAGTGGTGGATGGTTGGTCTCCATGGCCACCTTGCATCTAAATTGTAGCTCAATCTTGATTTATTGTAGTTCTTGTTTTGTTTCGGGAAGCTTGCATTATACTGGCTCTGAGCGGAGCCCTCGCCAATTGAATCTATAAGATACAGGAAGTTTAGTCCGGCCTACTTACTGTTGTATTTCATATCTTTTGCTTACAGAATTGATGTACATAGAACAGTTAATATAAATGGATTTAAGGTAAGTGTACTTGGTCACGTTGGTCTTACAGTTTAGTACAGGGCTGTGGTTAGAACCACGATCAGAAATAGAAAGATTCACAGTTTTTACCAGAACAGTTTTCTTTTTAGGAAATTTTGATTTTCCATGGGAATGCTTTTTCCAACATTACTCAATCTCCTGATAAACAAAACCAGTATGACGTAAACGCGCTCATTCAGCAGTTCATTCAGCGGCAGCACCTCTGAGCTTTCGGATAAAAGGGATGACTCAAAGGGACCTGTCCAGTCCTTTCGCGGCTTTTCCAAAATATGTTTTTCCAAAAAGCTAGGCGGTAAACCAGATTTCTGATTATGGCTAGGGTTTATGTTGTAGTTAGGGTATCAAAAAGATTGCTAAAATCTTGAGACTCACTGAAGCTTGACGGCAAATTTGGAAAACAAGTTTTTGGCGACATATTTTGGAAAAGCCAATTTCTGAACGATTCTCGTTCGCTCATGAATTATTAACGAATTTGAGCTACGAGGGAAACTAAGGGGGATTTCCATTTACACGGTTAGACCGGTCAGTCTGGTAAAATGGAACACGATACGTTTGAGGCCTGCGACTGTCGGACTGGAAAATTTGGACTTGATCAAAAGCAAGTCTTTCTTGCCAGACTGACCAGTTTGGCAATTGACTGTTGCATGTACATTGGAAAGCGCCCTAAGAACAGTACAGTACTGATCCTTGGTCAGAAGTATCTTGCATATGTATCAGTGTGGTTGCTTGTTCATTTTTTTTAGCCAGTAACGATTACAGGACAAACAGACAAACCAGCAGAAAACTGTAGTGCTGCATTCAGGGAAATACACCAGAAACTTATCGAAGAAACAGAAAAGAAATCAGAGGGGTATGTGAATAGTAAGAGCATGGAAAGTAACAAGGATATGTTTAATGAACACTGCCATTATGCGGAATTATGTGTGGTAAGGTTTAAATAACTGATTTATAAATCACTGCATGAATAGCGCATTGGCGGGAAATTGTGAAGCCATCGGGCGCATTGGCGGGAAATTGTGAAGCCATCGGAAGTGACGAAGTGCAGGGCCGGAGCTAGGGTGGGGTGTGTGTATGTGTGTGTGTGTGTGAGGGGGTGTGACACCCCCCAAGAATTTCTTTATTTGTTCTATAGTCGGCAGACAAGAGATTTCAGTCGGCAGTCTCGGCGAGTACTAGTACTGACGAGTGACGATTATGTGGCGGTCGGCAAAATTGAGCGTACAAACCCCCTGCAAAATTTTCTAAGGACGGCCCTGACGAAGTGGGAGTATACCAAGATGGCCGCTACGGGAACTTTGTAGGTTTTTGTAGCACGAAAACAGCCACATATATAAAGGCGTCTGTTATTGGTATTAAACAAATAACACTGTACGACGTGTTAAAAAACTTGGTTTTTGCAATCGTTGGTATTATCCTAAGCAGTAAAACGCTTGCAGAGGAGTGAAGACAATGAGCCTACAGATTATTACTCTGATTTTCTCGTTTTAACCCTTTGTCGACTGTATCGTTCCTTTTGGACTGATGCAGGAAGGCTTTAGTATTTTACTCTGGTTGACGCCAGACGATCTCACAATGACTAACGCCAGACGATTTTACTCTGACTAACGCCAGGCGATTTTACTCTGACTAACGCCAGACGATTTTACTCTGACTAACGCCAGGCGATTTTACTCGTCAAGGGGAGAGTTCTCGGGCATGCACCAAGGGGTTAACATACATCTAAACCACAGCGACCCGAATTATTTAAATATGTAAACGTGGCATAAGATTGTGGATAGTATAAGACCAGCATGATTTGCATGAACGAATTAGAACCTCAGATTTTTTCATTTTTATAAAATATATCCATTTACAAGCGATTGCCGGTAATCTCAGATCTGTACTCTAAAACTGTGTATTGGTGTTAACCTGCGTGCACTCTTTCCATTGAATATTGGTGTGGGAAGGTAATTCATATTTTTGACTGTTCTAACCTCTCAGAAAAAAACTTTTTTTCAATCGCAGAAGTTTTATAGTCAAACCAGATGTTCTCTTGCGTACGACTTTACAATATTGATACGCAACATTGCAATTGGCGGATCCAATCAGCAACTTACAAACGCTTTATCACGATTCCTCGACGGGTTGCTTAAAATATTGGTTTTTAACATCGAACAACACATAAATGTGATATTATACCTGAAGGTAATGGCTCTAACTTTATGTAGAATTTTGCATTATCCAAAGTTTGGCATTTAAAACGATTTTTTAGGGCAACCCGTCGAGGAATCGTGATAAAGCGTGATCAATCGAAATTGCAATGTTGCATATCAATATTGCTAAGTCGCACGCAAGAGAACATCCGGTTTGACTATAAACTAACAAGAATTAAAATAACGGAATTTGTAAAAAAGAAATTAAAATCGTGTAAAAAACAAAAACAACAAGCTTCTAGAAATCCTAGAGGAGTTGGCACCAGTTGTAGTGCAACTGCATGTCTAACTTAATTCTTATTTTTTGTATTACTTGGTTTTGTAGAGAAGACCCGAAAAGTGTACCAATGAGAATGCTTGCTCCTGATCTGTTAATGGGAAGAGTAATTGGTAAGTCTCTCGCATACTTTTGAAGTAATATACAGATATATAGGGTTACATGCATGCATGTTGCAGTCAAAATACAGTAACCTTCCCACTTTAGATTGTGTAGTTTGTTCTGCCGGCCTACTGAGACTGACGAACTGCAAATAATGTGCATAAAAGTATAATTTAGCTTTTCATGGCTGCATGCAGTCGTTGTGCTATATATCGGTATATTTCTATACCAACAAACAAATCTAAATCAACAATAAGTGACTTTATCACTAGATTATCACGCTTTGGTAGCTGCCATAGTACTAATCACCACAGTCCACGGAGGTGGGAGGGTATTTGTATTATATTACTATAAGTTGAAAACTACCGCCAGTATATTTTTATTCTAAGAAATAAGCATGGTTTCTACAAAACAGCTTGTATTGCTATAAGACAGGCACGTAATTTTTCAAGTAGGGATATGGCGTTACAATCTTTTTATTAACACGTTGAAGCCTGACGACGAGTCTTTAAGGTTTATTATGGCCATAGTTAATAGAAAATAGACATGGTTTGGAAACCCGGCAAACTTCAAAGCGGTTAACAATCAAGCTACGATTCATGTTGAAAGGTACATGAAGGTGCCAAATCCTTTGTTTTAGCTTTAATAATATTTAAACGGTTGGATGATTGCTTCATTATACAGAAAACACAATATGTTCGGTAACCGTGGAAGTGCAAAAATTTCCATTAACCTGAACAAAAACATAAAACAATGACTTTTGTTGAGCTTCCAAACCATGCATATTTTCTATTAACTATGTTCTGGCTAACGCCAGATGATTTTAGTCTGCACATGGAGAGGTCCAGGCCTCAAAGTGTTAACAAATATTCCAATTAATATTTGTTGCTTATTTCTGTAGGAAAAGGAGGACGTAATCTAAAGGAAATTAAAGTAAAAACGGGCACAAGAATAGACGCCACTAGGTTGGTATTTTAAGACGGATAAAATTTTGTGGGTTTTTTTTTTTAGTTTTTTGTTGTTTTTTAAATCTTTTATTTTTTTTAATATTTTAGAGATCCTGTCACACCTGTTTTTAACGAGAGAATAATTACTATCGAGGATCCTAGTTTAGAAAATCCTGTCGAAAAATGCAGCAACGCTGAGGAGGAGATCAGCAGAATCCTTAGAAAGAGCTACCAAGATGATTTGAATAATATGGCGAATATGAATGGTCGCATGCCTCAGGTAATACCGTATAAATAAATCATATCGCATAGAATCTATACTTAGAACCTTTTTATCGCTTTAGAATTCAATGGGTCCTTTTTCTAATCCGTACGTCATGGCTATGATTGCATCTCTGACTGGAGGAAGAGGTTACAACGGGATGGTATGTATGAACTGCAGAGCCTTGTACACTTCGTCATGCATGTGGCACAATAGCGACGTTCAGACCACTTCCACTACCGCTACCGTAAATGTGATTAAGCTGGTGTAATGTTCGTTTTTTCGTCCTGTAGTCGTAGTTGGTTTTAATCCTAATACCGTAAAACACTTTCTTTTTGCACTAGGTTTGAGACCTGCGATCATTACTGAACGTAAAAACAATATTTGACATGCTTAATTATATTTACGGTAGCGGTAGTGGAAGTGTGATCTGAACCTCGCTAATAAACCAACGCCTGGTATTAGGGTTAACATTGCATGATAAAGGTGACTCGATAGGAATAGATTATAAAAAAGTTATATTTTATCCTTTAAAACGTTTTGTAGTGTACATTTGTGCCTCATTCTAGTTCCTTGCACGGCCCTAGTGTTACTCTTGTAACAACTAACTAGTGTTAGTATTGAAAAGTATTACTAGACAGTAGACGACTTTCAGGAGGGGATAAATCTTTGTTCTATAGTAAGTTCAGAAATCCTAATTTGTATTAAATTAGCATATTACAATAAATGTAGTTTGTCCAGATACACAAATGCTGCAAGTGTAAAACTTTTCAATTATCAGTATAGCCTGCGTAGCTGGCTGTTTTAAGGGGTTGGGGTCGGAAAAAGCGGGCAAGCCAAAAAAGCGGGCGAGTGACACTAGGGCTATGCAAGGAACTAGCTAGCCTGGTACCCTGGCCCAATTTCAAAAGAAATATGGGCCAGGTAACCACTAAAGACTTCTGCTTTCCTATTGGTTGAAATTTCGCGCGTTTTTAGTGGCTATGAGTAAAACTGCAATCGTCATAAGTGGATTTAGCCCTGATGACGCGAGAATGAGATTAGTGGTTACCTGGCCCATATTCTTTGATTGGGCCAGGGTACCAGGCTAGGAACTAGCATGAGGCACAAATGTACACTGCAAAACGTTTTAGAGGAAAAAATATGATTTTTTATAATTTATTCCTATCAAGCCACCTTAAGATATACCCTATACAAGCTTTCGCCGCCGCCTCGGTGTGAATTTTAACCATGCATTTATTGCACGTCCTACTGGTAATTTTCTGGCAATGTCGCAATTTACAAAACAAAAGGAAAAATGTCAGGAACTTGACTTTATTCTCTTCTGTTTCGTTGTCGTTTTCTTTTAGCCTCCTCCATTCGTCGGCAATGGCATGAACCCGGGTGGCTATATGGGTGGAGGTGGCATGCACTCTCCGTCCGCCCATTCTTCAGGAAATCAAAAGGTAAACTATTTCTTTGTTTACAGTCCAACCGGATGTTCTTTCCCGCGCGAACTTGCAATATTGACAGCGACATTGCAGCGTTCACTTGCAAACAGTACACGGTCTTATAGTCTTACTGCCATTTGCAAGCGACCGTTAGGCGAGCGATTTTTTCATGTTTGTTTACGTTTGAAAGCTGCAAGTTTCACCAGAAAACGTTTAACGTTTAAAAACAAATCAATCAACTTGCGGCGTCATTCTGACAGGTTTTTTTGAACTGACGCCGCAAGTTGATTTATTTGTTTTTAAATGTTCAACGTTTTCGTGTGAAACGTGCAACTTTCAAACGTAAAGAAACATGAAAAAAATCGCTCGCCCTAACGGTCGCTTGCAAATGACAGTAACAATTAACTCGAAGTAAACTTCATGTTATGTGAAATTCGATATTTAAAATGGGAATTTTGAGCAACTAGCCAAGTAGTTGCGGTGTACCGTTTGCAAGTCAACATTGCAATGTTGTGCGGTAAAGAACACCCGGTTCGGCTGTAAAAGATAAGAGCGGAGTCTGGAGAAACACTAAACTATTTATTTATTTAAAACTTATATTATTCTGTGTTGGTTTGTTCCTTAATCCACTCGACGGCTTTGAATTTTATGCTTGTGACTCGCGTGACGAGACTCGCATCACCAACTCGAGGTTGATTTTCCTCCGAAACTACTGATAATAGTTTATTAGTCTGGAGTTCAGAGTTTTTCTCTGAGCTTAACTTACGACAGCTTGTACCGCAAAAACAAACGAAAAAGCTTTACCAACACTACTAACATATTTGTTCATTTATTATTTTAAATTTAATTGTACATTTTTATTTACTGAGTGGGATTAGATTATAAATTCGAATAGTAAACTTTTGTAGTCACTCTTAACAATAACGCAGAAATAAGGTCGAAATATTATACCTTCGCATTAAGCCCGTTTTCCTGAGTAGGTCCAGCCGAGCACTCATAAGACGAAAGAAAAATTCGATTCGCGTGAATTTATTTGCAAGAGGAAAACCTGTGCTCTGAGTATGAAGAGAATGTTTTTAGGAGTTTGCGTATTCATTTTGCGTAATCGATTATTTGCAATCACGTAACACCTGGCGTCACCTTTGTTGATTTTCAGTTAATTTACATAACCAGTGCCAAAATACACATGGGGGTCAGCGGTTTGTCAACAGTGTTTGCCAACCGACGTCCTGTAGAAACGATCTAGTTCATACTTTTTTATTAATTTGCCCATTTTGTCGTCTGGTGTTGGATTTTAAAATCTTGTGTTTCTCGGAAATTAATTCGGAGTGATCAGAGATCACCGTAATTAATACGTTCTAAAACGATGTTTCAGGATTTTCTACTATACTTTTTCTCTTGCTGATTGTTGTTTTTGTTTTTTTTACTTTTTCAGATCGAGAAAATTCATATCGCTGTTCCGAGGAACGCTGTTGGGGCTATCATTGGTCGCGAGGGTTCAGTCGTAAATGGCATAAGACATGCATCTGGTGCTTCTGTCCAAGTGCTGAAAAGTGACGAGGACGCTGTCGAGACTTTGGTTGAACTTCGTGGCTATCCGCACCAGCTATCAATGGTTTGTTGATCTTCTTGGTTATAGTTTGGTTTCTATTTTATATACATCTAAATGAGCTATTCTTCTCGTTACGGAGGAAACATTCTTTTGAATTGCATCCACACAAACGAGACGAGAACTTCTTCAATCTCATACCTAGAACCTGCGGTTCTTTTGTCCAGCGACAGGAAACCATCGGTTCTGGCCGAGACGAGATTATTTTTGTGCAGATATCAAAAGCCTGTTTTTTTACCACTTCATTATTAGTTTATTTATCCTCCTTATATAGCCTTCTTTTTTGTTGTTTCGCATTGTACAAATGTCGCATTGTGAAATTTTGGGGGTTCAAGGATCAAACGCGTTAACCCGGAAAGCCATGCAGTAGAGGGTTAAGGCCACTTTCCATTGCGTCCGCTTTGCCTGCGCGGGCATAGGCGCACGAGCGGTCCGCTTTGAAAATTGAAAATGTTCAACTTCCAAAGCGAACTGAACAGTGAACGCTCTGCTCGCACATATATATATATATATATATATCCATATCCATATCCATGTGTTGTTTTGCTCCCGACTGTTCTAGGCCGAGGGAGCAATATTCCAGAAGATCCAAGAACAAGGGTTTGCGGGTCATCCAAATCAAACTGTCCAATTACGAACTGAAATTAAAATTCCACCTGAAGCTGTTGGCCGCATTATTGGCAGGCGAGGCGCCAAGGTGAGATTAATTCTTATCTTATAGATTTGTGATGTGTTATATATTTAGCAGGCATGCATATCGTGTATGCTATAAATTACAATACTAAGGTCTAAGGGTCTATATAAAATGCCTCCAACTTGTTTTTACATTTACGATTGGCTTATAAATAAATCTAAAGATATTCTGACGTGTATCATTCTATGTTCTGGTTTGATTTCAACAAAATTATGTAGTTTATGGCTTTTGGGTTAAATTCCATCAATTTTGTCACAAATAGGCATTATTAACGCAGTAGATACATGCACGTCTGGGCGTGCCTATTTTTATAAAGGTCTCGATAGTGGTACGTATGGAAACATTTTGGACTTCCCCGACATTGCTCATGTTTTGTTCATTTATTATAATCGTGTCTTCTGATTGCAGGTCAGATCGTTGCAAGGTAGACATAGGGCGTTGGTTGAAGTCCCTCGAAGTGTAAATCCCGATGAAACTGAAGTTGTTGTGCGTGTTCTCTCAGATTACCTTGGCAGTCAGGTATGGAAACTTATTAGGGTATGAGAAAGCTAGGAGTTTGCGAGCTGTCGTCAGTTCTATTCCGGATGGGCGATGGAAGAAAAGGATCTCTGGGCCGCAAAATTTGGTGGGGTTACGAAGACGTTTTAGAAAAACTTGATAGGCCATTAACGTGGGTATGAAACGAAAATTAAGTCTGTCTTATTTGAAAGAATACTTAAAATGATAGAGTAACATCTTTTCCATTTTTTCGTTTCCTTGCTTCGTTGAGATATTTCAGTTTGATATGCAAATTAAACATTTTAACGTCACATGTGCATAATGATTGTATGTGAAAAAAGTTATGTCGTTGCTATTATCAAACCAAATTAATTCGAAGGAAGCGTGTGGATGTGTTTCGCCCAAAACACTAAACATGTAGATTTTCAAGTGATTATATTTGACAATATCAAAGATATATAACTTTTTTCGATAACTCATTATGCACGTATGCCGTCAAAATGTTTAATTTGTATATCAAACAAACTGAAATATCTCGAGAATGAAGTAAGGAAACGAAAAACTGCAAAAAGCGTTCTTTCAAATAAGACAGTTATTTAATCGTTTCATATGCACGTTAAAGCTTTTTGGTTTGTGTCAACGAGAACTGAAGAATTATTTATACTACACCCAGAAGAAGAGCCCCACCCACACTTTTTGTCTCGGGAGTTTCTCAGAATTAGGGTAATGTTAGCGTAATGTGGGCAACTTTGTGCTTTTCTAGTAACATAATAACCGATTGTAGCTAGTTATTGAGTGTTTTGGTCAAGCAGGAATATATTTCTCACAATGACTCCTCTTGCCTCGGGCAAAAACTACGAAGCGTTACTACTACTGCTTTGCAAGCTTGTAATAGGAAGGCAGCGTTTTCATGTTAAAAGATAATTTCAGTTGTAGACCACTTTCATAATAGCGAGTTATTTGAATATTGTTTTATGTGCATCTTAATAAGCCTTTCTGTGTCTGCAATATTATAGAGAGCTTAAGCAAGCGGCGTTTTTGACAACACGGACGTCGGATGTCCGCGAGTAGACTGGATCTAAAGCGGCGTTCGTGGCGTCGCGTCTTTACGTTAAGCAACTCGCGTTCTTGTCAAAAACGCCGCTTGCTTAAGCTCTCTATTGCTTTATAACGAGGTCAGAAAGGCTCATTTAGACGCACATAAGATAATATTTAAAGTAGTCGTGGTCATGAAAGTGGTCTATCTTCAGTACAGCCTTTAACAAACTTTGTTATTTAGTGGTATGGCTTGTTGTTGTGAGAAAGTGGCAGCATTTTGTTTATTTGAAACCGGAAAAAAAATCAACTCGAAGTGCCATTGGGCATCATAAAATTTGATATACAGATGAACTAAATGTTCCAAATAAAGTGTTTCACAGAACAAGTAAAAATTCCTTTGAATTACATACAAAAACAAAGATGAAATGGCTAATTTAAATGCACATGAAAACGTTAAATAGTTGGTGTCCATTTATGACTATAGTTGGTGGCGTACCTAATGGGGTGTGTCTGGTGGGGTGTGTAAATTTCGGTAAATTTCGGTAAATTGATATAGGTCATGCAGTTAAAACAAAAATCGGTCGGTAAATTTAGGAATACATAAATCCGCCTTGGCCGTTGAAAATGTCTTCGGTACGCCACTGAATATTGTCTCTGATAGATATGTTCACTATTATATATCTCACTCTTTAAAATTACAGATCTGAAATTGCTATTGTTGTTATGTGTTGTTTATTTGTACACATTATCGTTGCAGGGTGTGCAAACGGAAATCCGAGAAATTGTTGCCCAGGTTGAAGCCCAACAAAGAAAGTAGTGCCGATCGTAAATTCTCCAATCCACTTTTATTTTACGAATCTCAGTTTTTTTCCTCACCTCTGGTGTTCTTATAAGTTCTTTGTAGTAACCTGTCTAGTTGTTGTAATCCTGATTAATGATCCAAACCGTTGTATACCCGCATACTATATGAAGATTTTAAGACAAATGTATTCTCTGAAAGCTTCGGGGGTGTTTCATGTACTCCAAAGCTGTTTGTAATATTGTACATGTAATATAATGTACAAATTTGTTGTTGTGCTTACGTTATTTTATTCTTCCTGCTGAATCTGGCGGTGTGCGAACATTGCGTGCGAGACTGCGAGTTCTTTCATAATGGCCATAGGCGTAGCATTCCTATTTCGATTGGGCGAGCAGCTCCGGCCCCTTAAAGCCTGTTTTCCACGAGGCGGAATTTTGCGCGGGGAGTAACTCGTGGCTGATGAAGCGATAGCGGAGCTTTTCGAACAAACTTCGAGGTGTTGGGATATCCTAGCCAAAGTAGCCTGCGTGCAAACTTGCAGCACGCAGGCTAGGATAACCTAGCCTGAAAGTAACCCAGTCCAGGATAACCTGTTAAAAATAACATGTATACTACGCGAGCCCTGATTGGCCAATTGCCGTGTTTGGATCAGAGTATCCAAACACGGAAAATTAACACTCGCCTACGGCTCGTGTTTTGTTACGCTTTTCTCCAGTCTCGCAATTTCCCGCGTGTTTGGATCAGAGTATCCAAACACGGAAAACCATTTGGTATTTCTGTAATGAGTTTGAAATGTTGACATAATTTGTTTTGATTGGTTTATTTACCGTACTTGCCGCGAGTAAAAAATAGTTCAAAACTTCCAACCAACTATCTGCCACGAGCGCTAAAATACCCGCAGCTCGCTGCGGGTTGCTTCATGCGAGGACTGGAAATCCGCCTTTAGGCTCTCTTCCAGTCATCGCAAAATCCCAGCTCGCTGCGAGTATATTACTAGTAAAAACAACTCGCAGTGCTTGTTTTCTCGTGAGTTCTTTTTAATGAGATACAAGTACTTGCAGCAAGCTGCGATCCAGTTTTTGCGATGAGTAGAAACATTCTCCGCCTCAGACTCACGGAAACCTCTGCGGAGGAGAGAGGTAATTAAAACGCCCTCAGTGGACTTAGGACGTGACACGTGTACACCAATAAGACATTGAAAAATATGAATGAAAAATATAAATCAACATCTACTAATTTACTATATTAACTATAGAACTCTAAACTAGCTAGAAGCCTAGAATTAAGGACGCTGTAGGAAAATTCAAAAGGAAATTTGCGGATATGCTCATGGGAAAGTGACGAAGTTTTGCAAATGTGCAAGGGTCAATCATAATCAAATCTTCTGCACCCTGGCGTGCCACCCCCTATATAGGGGTACAGATTTTCTAAAAGATGAGTCAGAAAAAAATTGCGAAATGTACAAGTGTCGGTGGCCTGTTGACTTTTGGCCATGAATTGATTGTAGTTTGCAATAGAAATTCGATCGATTCTGTTTCTGTAACACTTTTCATCAACGGATATGCAAAGCATCGCCAGATTGCGAACGGACCAATCAAGTTCGCACACGGTTGATGAATTTCATGGCTCATTGACAATACTCGCTCTCTATTTTCGTGGCAATCGAATGTGTTTAGGAGGAATATAACAAGAATTTGGGTAAGAAATATTTACATCTACTTGAACTATGTTAAAGTTGTCTTTGTTGCTAACTTCTTAAAAGCATGCGGGGTTGTCGAACTCTAAAATTAAACCTGTGTAAGCACATTTGCTGACCAAAGTGAAACGACGAGGCTAGGAATATTGAAAACAAACAGTTCTGCCGTGCGTTCGTGGCAGTGAACACAGAGGTTATTCATATTAATATTTAATATGTATAACATGGTCGTAGACGTAAAGTGATCAGTGACGTTCCACTAGCAGAGTAGAGCTGATCTCGAGACCTGAACCAGTGACCACCAAATTCGTTTGTAAGCATGTGTCAGTCAGGAATGTTTTAATAAAGGAAAATTTTATTAAAATTAGATACCCTGAGCCTTATTATAAGCCGAACCTCATTCCTATTTGGGCCGATCTTTACATTGTAAAATCAAGAAAATCTTGCCTGTTGAATCAGAAGCCTAACTTAGGAAACTATGCAAATGAGTTAAGGAATTTTACTAATATTCAGTATTAGATTTTAATTGGCTTCATTATTTTACGAAGACAAGACAACAAACTTTATTCATACCTTAGAAAATACAAAAAATTGAGTATTAAAAGAAACTGAGTGTTTTTATATGTTTTGGTTGCTTTATAGATGAACTAGAAAGCTAATTGAGCTAGGCAACACAGACCTCACAATATAGTATTTTCGAATGTTAACGATTCATGTTTTAATTCTTACACATGATTAGATATTCATAGCATTTTGGCCAATCCGGTTGCTTGATTTACATCACATGTACTTACCTACAATCATGGCCAGAAATAATTGGGACAGCAATGCAAATGACGAGTCTGGTAGCCTCACACAAGAAAAACTATAATATACCGCCTTGAATCCTTACCTAACAATCTCTCCCCTCCCTCCTCCATCAATGTTGTTTCATTTTATACTTGGTGTGATATAACGACGAAAAAGAGCAATAGAATGGCAACATTGAAGGGGGGAAGGGGGGCAACTTCGAATGCGTAGTGGTTTTTACGAACTGTCCTAGGGCTTTTGGCCATGATTGTCTGTATAGAAATTCTCCTCGATTTGTTGCAATTTTACGACATTTTAAACAAGAAAAGGTATTATTTGTCTAAACCCAGTCTAAACCAAGAAGATGAGGGAAATTGAGGGGAAAACAATACATATGTTAATTTAAAATTTCAATACTGTATTTAGAAATGTTTTCTAAGATATACAGTAAACTGTATTTAGAAAACATTTCTAAATACAGTACGCTGTATTTAGAAATCATTTCCCAATACAGTTTTCTGTCACTATAGAAACCAGTTCCAAATACAACAGATTATTTTACCTAACAGCGCTTCACAATATAAGCGACTACATGCGATACATATATTACAAGTAAAATAGACTAACAAGAAACCAAACTTACGTTGGTGCCATTTAAGTTATTCGGCGATAGACAGAAACCTACGAAAAGCGCTAAAACAGTGATGTTGCTTGCAGACTGATTGAAGTAATGAAGTTTAAAGTCCATCTACCTTTCATCATAATATATATAGATATAAAAGTATACAAGACAGTTCGCTCACGCTTTGTTTTCTCCGGTATAGACCATTAACATCTTCTGTGACTCTTCTTTAGTTTGTAAAGTTCTACATTATTCCAATTGTCATCTATATTTTCTCTGCTCAATATCATCCTGGCTAAATTGATCCTGCTGTTCAAGATAATTCCAATAAATCCAATGTCTTGCGAACCAAAACTCCTGGCTGTTTTAAAACAAAATTTTTCCCTGTCTCTGCAAGTGCTTGACGACCAGTCTGTTGTAATTGCCCTCATTGCAATGAATATCTAATGATGTGTGAGAAGCTATTTCAAATCCTCATTAGTGTTTTAGACTTGGTTGCCAAATCCTATGTGCTTTTAACAATAGCTCGGCTGCGCCTCGCTATTGTTAACGGCACATAGGATTTAGAAACCACGTCTAAAACACTAACTTGGATTTTAAATATTACTTAATAATATACATGAAAAAATTTCTCAATTCTGATTGGCTGAGAGCAGTGCAGTTTTGAGGAATTTATGCAGTGCAGAAAAAAGGAAATACAGTGTAAATTTTTTATTTTTTTAAATTTGTACAAAAATCATTTTTGACTAGAAAAAAAGCTCTTCCTGTTAAATTTTTTTCATGTATGTTATTTGCACAAAGCATTTTGATTGGAAAGATTCTCTTCATGTTAAATTTTTTCATGTATATTATTAATAAGTAATACTGTAGCATGATTTCTTCAATGTGCAATTTGAAAAAAACTTGCACTCGTGAGTTTTTCCTGGTGCGGGTAATCTGCTGAATTCTTAAGACAATGCCATTCCAAAGATCGGAATTTAAAAGAGATCCACCAGACAACAACAGCAGTAATTCCTGGTGGGCTTACAAAAAAGCTGCAACCATTGGACATTTCCCTGAACCGCACATTCAAATCTCAAATGCGTGATCAGTGGGAGCAGTGGATGACTACAGGCATTCATACGTTTACTGAATCAGGGAAAATGTGTAGAGTACTAACCTATACAGAGGTGTGTGAATGGGTTTCTCAAGCTTAGGATGCTGTTCCGGTGACAGCAATCACAAATGGTTTTAGAAAGGCTGGAATTGATGGCTTTGATCAATTCCAACTAAAATCCCTCAAACTCTTCGTCCTCACTGTCACTGTTAAAAAGCACTAAGACATCTGCAGGAATGTTTGATGCCCAGCACTCAATGTTGTCATCATCGTCGGAGTCATTGTTTAAGTTGACATTTAGGATTTTAGGTACTGTACTTGTATGCATGGCTTATTTGTACATCTTCTCCAATATTAGCTCAGTACTTTACTTTTAATCTTTTCAACTACCGGTACTGTACTTTTTTTAAATGTTGTGGTCCCAAACCTATTATTAGCAGCTGCGAGTTATCCAATGGTGCGGGTAATATGCTGATTTATTTTTTCAAAAGTGACATTTTTGTTGCTGTGCGGGTTATATGCCGTGCGGAATATCGCCTAGAAAATATGGTACATGAGTGATGTCAACCTGGGTTGAAACCAAAATTTTAATCAATAACTCATAGGAATTTGAAGAATCTTTGTTTTGAGCTGCATAATGAATGATTGACACTGTTCACACTGTCACTTTAATACTGTAGTTCAGCTAGGGCTGAAAATTTTGAGCAATTACATGGGTGATTTCAGCCCAGTTGACCAGGCTGAACTTTCAACCCAGGCTAAAGTTTTAGCCTGGGCAAGCTAAACTTTCTGCCTGGGCTGAAATTTTTTCCATGTAATTCACAAGTTTGTGGTAACAAAATGAATAGGGATGATTAATTACCATAACAATTAGATTATGAGCTCAAAATTTCTAGGAGTGGAATAGTTAGTTAATATAATAGATAGTCAAGAGCAGAGCTCAATGGCTATCATCTCATAGAAACTGAGAGTGGATAATGTAGTTGTTTTAGTAGAAACAAGTTCTTCCGGATTATTTCAAAAAATAAAGCAGAAGTTAACCATTGTTTCTGTGTGAAAAAGTTAAACAAGATACAACAAATCTTCCAAGTGCTCCTCATCACCTCTGTACTATTGATTAATAGATATTGAGTAGAGTAGCCAATTAGATTGCAGTATTTGCAATAGTATTCTGGTAAGTTTCTAATATTAGTGATAGATGATGTTTGGTGATAATAATTTGTGCTCCATGATATGTAATGATAAGAATGGTTCATGGTATAATAATGATAATAATAATTATAATGCATTCTTCAGTCTCTATGTGTTCTCGATTGGCTGCAAACAAATGATTGAGGAGCAAACCAATGCTCAGGAGGCAAGGGAATGTGCCAGCTAGTGGTTCTTGTTGTTTGGCTTTATTTTCTGTTTCTTCTCGGCATGATGATGATGGTGATGTGCTTTAAATATTTTTATCCCTTTGCTGACTGCAGCTCTTAGCTCTACATTTACTTGTCTGTTCAACCCGTTCTTCCCATGAACTGGGACTGACCTGGGGTTTTTAGGGACTGTCTTCATAGTGCTTTTGCTGTCTTCTGACTGATCTCTGAGTGGAAGACCTGCTTGGGAGGTTTGTGGTCAGACATGTGATCGGACAGGAAAAATCTCACAAGGCATAAAAAATTTGCATGACAATACCGTATGTGTGTGATTTGTTTGGCAATCAGGGCCATCAAAATGATATGAGTTGATGTATCTGTATGTGAACTGCTGATGGTTATGCACAATGCAAATGCTGACACCACCAAAACCTACAAATTTCTATAGGAACCCTGCAGTGTGCTGGTATTACAGTATTTTGTCCAGTGACCTACTGTATGCTGAAATTTTGTACAATGTTTTCTATCACTAAAATTATTTTTTATACCAAAAATAATGTACTTTGTAACACCAAAAAAATGTTATTAAATTGGCATTACAGAATTTTTTATAATATTTCTATTAAAGTCCATGCTTTAAAGAAAAGTATACAATTAAGGAAAAATATTGGGGGTGCTTATTTTTCAAAATCGCATAGAAAATTGGCCACTTTCATGGGGCAGTTCGCAGTCCACGTGCGTGCTGGCTCAAGTGAGTTCTGAGGACATTTGAAACTGATGAATTTGAGAAGGCTTCAATGGCTTTAATGGCTTCGTACATCGCGAAAATCCCATGAGTTGTCAACAAACCGTATTCTATGACAAGCCCAACATTCGTGCTATGCGCTCGTGGAAGAATTATGGTCGAGCGACGATTTTGAGCGGAGATGTTTGACTTTGAGCTCGGGGTGTCCTCGCTGAAGTGTGCAGCCTGTCGGCCGTGTATTGATGACGTTTACACGCAAGATATTCGTTCTACGCATGCGTAGCTAATACGGGTCAGCCCGTATTTCGCTAGACTTGCTCCAAGTCCGCCTCTTAGCGCTAGTTTTTGCGGGCGGGTGGAAAGGCGGGAGAGCGGAAAAGCGGGAGGAAAGAGACGGACTTGTTTCGCTTGCAGGTTTTTTAATCTTATTAAATATTCTGGCGGGAAATCGCTGAAATTTACATCGCCCTGTTTGACGTGTTTCGGGTTGTCGTACATGCAATGGAAAGTGGTTCTACCCCTACAAAAACGTTTTCAAGAGTCTGTTTAACTTTTCAACGAGGAACCGAAAGGTCAAAAATGTTTGAAAAGGACTTTGAGAAAGTCTAGTATTTCGCGAGCATCGACAGCCGCCATTTTCGATCGTGTAACAGGCCATTTTGAAGGGAATTTGCTACACCTGTGTTGTCATAGCAACGGATTCAATGTTACTAAAAATAATGGAATTAGAAATATTAGTTTATTTCTGTAAACCAGAATCTGTTGAATAACATGCAAAATCTGAGAGCGTCAAACTGTTATACATCTAAATTTTAGCAGTTTTGAACCACATTAAAGGTGCTGTTAGACGATGCGATTTTTCTTGCAACTTGCAACAAATTTACATATGGAAAAAAAATCGCAAGTTGCAGGAAGGGTGTTACACGTTCAGCAACTTGCGATTTTTGTTGTACGTTGCAGCGAAAAGTAGAACCTATCCAACTTTTCTTGCAACTTGCAACACGGCAAAAATGACAAAATCGCAAGTTGCTACGGGGTGTTACACGGTGCGATTTTTTATTCCAACTTACAACATTCAGTGATTTGTTGCAAGAAAAATCGCATCGTATAACAGCACCTTAAAGCAGGGGTTTAAGTGCTAAAATAGTGGTTTAGGGGCATGCCATGCTCCCCCACTCCAGGAAATTTTGACGTACTGGTATACAGCAGAGCATACAGTCTCTAAAATGCCATTACCTGTCAAGGCTGTACGCAGAATGTTTTTGCTGGAGGAGCAAGTGGACAGTAATTTTTATTATCCCAAGAATATTTAAAAATTTTACGAACATCGAATAGACACATTTTTGCGAGGAGCAGTAGTTACACCTGCTTTTGATAATTGTTTGATGAAACGCGTCGTCGGGATGTATGCGATATAAAGCCCTCGGACGCTGCGCGTCCTCGGGTCTTTATATAGCTTACATCCCTCGTTCTCGGGATTTATCTATTACTTAGTTTTCAACAAATTTATAATTAACCGTACCGAAAAAGATGGCAACTTATCCGTTTAACCACAATCCTTTGCGTGCAGTAAATATTGTTTCTTGCAGAATTATTGGAAGATATGGTTTTAGAATGGTCAACTTTGGTAGGAATGAAGTTCTTGCTTGTTTAAATAATTTTAGCATGATAAACAATGTTTAGTTGTTATTTGAGCTGATTTGAGGTCGCAAAGCATTGTGGTTAAATGTACCATCAATTGGTGTCCACTAAAAACCCAGCCTGACTACGTAAGCAGCAATCATTTTATTCTAATGAAGCGTTCCGCTCGAAACGTCCGTTTTTCGTTGCTAAAATTATCCGTAGTTCAGCACTTCCCAGCTTTCACTATATATAAACTTCTTTGTCTTCAGGCTTTTCCCTCTGCGGGATCGCCATCGGCCCAGGAGTTGCTATTCTCCAAGCATGTCTGCATCCACGCCAGATCTTCAATTCCTTTTTCCTTCAAGTCCTCCTTCACTCCATCCCTCCATCTCTTGTGTGGTTTGCCTCGCCGCTATAACTCAAGAGCTTCCTACTTATGATCTTTTTTTAATTTTTTTTAGAATTTTTGATTGCTTATTCTGCCAACAATGTGTGGTATTTGGGCAATATTTGGCGCCTGTGAAGATGTCTCGGAGTATTTTAGCTGTGCTTTAAAGATGGCACATCGTGGGCCTGACTGCTTTCGCATAGAAAGTCTTCCAAATTTTGGAAATTCTTGTCTGGCCTTCCATCGTCTGGCTGTGGTGGACAGCGTGTACGGCATGCAGCCCATGCGCGTCTTCTCGCTGCCCCATCTCTATGTTGTCTACAACGGAGAAATCTACAACCACAAGGCGTTGGGAAAGTTGTACGACTTTAACTATCACACCAAGTGTGACGGGGAGGTGATTCTACATTTGTACAATAAGTTCGGAGGCGAGAAAACGGCGCAAATGATGGACGGTGTGTTTGCATTTGTCGTTGTCGACACCGCCAAAAAGCAGATCCATTTGGGGCGAGACACGTTTGGCGTTCGACCCATGTTTATGCTCAAGTCTCCTGGTGACCGGTGTTTTGCGATCTGTTCTGAGATCAAGGGTTTATTGAAGTTGCAGAAAGATCTAGATGAAGTAAAATCTGTTATCGAGCCATTTCTCCCAGGCCACCACGCCAGCCTGTCATTCAGCACTGATGGAAAGGCGACAATCACCAAGATGGCGCCTTACACGAGTTTGACTAAGGTGCCCGAGTTCGATTTCGCGGTGAAATTGAAAAGCGACGTTAAAGAGAACATCAGGGCTCTGTTTACGGAAGCCGTTCGCAAGCGTCTCATGTCCGACCGTCGCATTGGTTGTCTGCTCTCGGGGGGCTTGGACTCGAGTCTCGTTGCTGCCGTGTTGGTGAAGCTGGCTCGAGAGAGTGGCATCTCGTATCCAATCCAGACTTTTTCCACAGGAATGGAGGGTAGCACCGATCTTGCAGCCGCGCGAAAGGTGGCGGACTTCCTGGGTACAGAACACCACGAGGTAGTCTTCACCCCAGAAGAAGGTCTCGCTGCAATCCCCGAAGTCATCGATCACCTGGAGAGCTACGACATAACGACAGTGAGAGCCTCGGTCGGGATGTACTTGGTCAGTAAGTACGTGCGAGAAAACACCAACACCGTAGTGATATTTTCAGGCGAAGGTTCTGATGAGCTTGCTCAGGGATATATCTATTTTCACAAAGCACCTTCCGCTGAAGACGCAGACGTCGAATCAAAACGTCTTCTTAAAGATCTCCATCTTTTCGATGTCCTCCGCGGTGATCGTAGTACCGCAGCCCATGGGTTGGAAATTCGAGTTCCGTTCTTGGACGTTGCTTTCACCTCGTACTTCCTGTCCATCGCTCCTGCCTCGCGCCAGCCTCATGACGGCGTGGAGAAGTACCTGTTGCGCTCTGCGTTTGACGACGCTGGGCTGCTGCCCAGAGAGATCCTTTGGCGTCCCAAGGAGGCGTTCAGCGACGGGGTGTCGTCTACTGTGCCTGGCGGATCCTGGTACGAGATCCTACAGAAGCATTGCGGCAGAATTGTTAGCGATCTCAAACTGGAGTTGGCGTCCGAACGTTATGCGTTCAACAGCCCCAAGACCAAAGAATCGTACTATTACCGCAAGATCTTTGAGAGTAAATATCCTGGCCAGAGTCACTTAATTCCATACTTGTGGTTGCCAAAATGGTCGGAGTCAGCAGATCCCTCAGCACGAACACTGTCCCACTATACACAGCCATGAACTACTGGAAAAGAGTGACGTTCTTTGAAAATTGCATCCTTGCACTTTTAATTTAAAGTGAATTTTAAATTATACACTGTGTCGATGTATGCTGTTTTTGAAACAATAAAAGTACTCACTCATTTGTTTGACTTCTGCTATTAATGTTTCCTCTGGCTTTGTTACCATGTATAGACAAGCTATAAACTTAGGAACTTTTTTTGTATTTTATAACCATACTTTAAAATTTCTACATTTGGTATTTTTGTTGGTCTTTGATATTTATACTGCGTCTACGATTTAATTCCGTAGCGCCACGCAAAGTTCTGTTTTGTATTAACAATCGTTGCCAACCCGAACGAACGATGCCAAATGTCCTTGTAAGTCTACGCTCTCATTTTAACTCAAATAAGTCAGACTAACCACGATGTTATTTATAACATATGGGTTGCTTCAAAATACAGCATAGAGTGACCTATAGCATCAGTGTAGCCTATAGTCTCTAGGCCTTCCTCGGTTAACGCGTTTCGGAAGTGATCCGTAAACACTTTCACTTTACAGCTTGGTTGTTTATTGAGGAAGAGTTGTGATATTATGATGTCCTAAGTGTTTTCCGACATTTACTATTCAATCTGCATAAAATAATACAAGCCTGCTCACCTGGGATCGACGAAGTTTCACTAGCCTAGCTTTCTTATCACTAGCTTTCCTTCTGCAACCACCAAAAGTTGAAAGTTAAACAGTTAAATATTCATTCCGAGCTCCAATTGGAATATATTCCATAATTTCCTTCTTTCGATCGCTAAGATCTTTGGTAAAATCTTCGCAGACATCCTTTATGCTTTTATACTGTTGCTCAGTGTTGTTTACGTTTATAGATGTACTAGTTCCCAGGAACACTCGAAGGGCCAAAAGGATTCTGGGCAACCCCGCTGCCGAACGTTTGCGCATGCGAGAATGCGCTAAAGTAAACATTGCAAGAGAAGTGGGAACTAGCCGTGGCGACAACAACCAGACAGCGAAGACTAAGTAAAACTCGACTATTCATTTGTGTTTTAAAAAAGGGATAAAGAAAATTACGAAGGGGTAAATTCAGAATATGTTACAATATTGACAAAGAAGCCATGCACAAATTACCTACCTTATCTTTTTGGTAGTATGCTTATAATTTTAACTTTTGTGTCGGACTCTCGGACCGGTCCAAATATTTCAGTGTTTTCCCGCTCTTTTTCTGAAGCCGAGCTTGGACGTCGCGCATGCGCAAAATGTTTGACAGCGGTGTCATTCTGGGCAGGACTTAGCCTGGTACCCTGGCCCAATCAAAGAATATGGGCCAGGTAACCACTAAAGACTTCTGCTTTCCTATTGGTTGAAATTTCGCGCGTTTTTAGTGGCTATGAGTAAAACTGCAATCGTCATAAGTGGATTTAGCCCTGATGACGCGAGAATGAGATTAGTGGTTACCTGGCCCATATTTCTTTTGAAATTGGGCCAGGGTACCAGGCTAGGCAGGACTCGTTTGCAGCCTCTCCCCAGTCTTCCCAAGAACCCAAACCGAATACGCGGCCAAGCTCATGGCGGAAACGGAAGGCCTAGAAACTAGGCTAGCATTAGTGAGGTTGGTCAAACTTAGCCGGGACGAATTTCTCAGGAATCTTGTCTTTCCTAAGGGGCGAATTTCGTAGGAACTTTCTTCGATTGCTATTTAAAAACAACAGGCCTCAAGAAAATCGTTTATTAAATTTTTAATCTTAATCTCAATCTTAAAAGTATAAATTGATTATGTATTGGATTATATAGTTTTTATTAACAGACTTGTACAGTGCATATATAAACCACGTTTACAGCTATGGCGCAAATAAAAACAGAATCTCTTTAGAACACAAGGAAGGGTTTAATCAAATAAAGCCAATACTGTGTTATAAAAAAAGATTGTTTCAAAATATATTAATTCCCAAGCTTTCGTTGTTTAACAACGGGAGTAAGTTGAAAAGTGGACGGGTGCAATTGTCCCAGACTATTGTCCAAGTCTATCGTTAGAAAGCGGGGTTTTTTTTTTAATTTTGCTGTGGTGTAAAATTATTCATGTATGTGCTGTCGATTTAATGTGATTTGAGCGACTCGCGGATACTGCGATTTAAGCTACTTTTTTGTCGCGGTTTTCTGAGCCAATTTCACAAACGATCAGCGACAACTAATTCAAAATTGCTTGTACTTTACTACTTTTGTAAGTGTTTCATTCTCGATCATCTCTGATGTTTTTTTAAAACAACTCATTTATGATAGGTTTTTAGAAAAAAATGAATGGCCGGTTAATTCGATCATTCGATGTTGGAAAAAACGTCCTGTAAAATCGCCAGTATAGTATAACACAAGCGATTTTAAGTCGAACTTGTGTGTGCTATATGTATATTTAATAAAATTGCTACAGTGATAAATTACTTGTGTGAACAGGTTTAATTAAGAATAAGGAATAAGGTTTTCAATATACGAATATTGTTGCAATCAAAGATTGAACCGATCATGAAGGACAATTATTGGTTGCTCGTTGGATCGAAATTTAAGGTTGCCGATTGTTCTTATTATATAAAACTCAGTGTAACGCATCACGCATGCACCAACGACGTATAGGCGTTTCTCAAAAGCACGGTTGCACCACGCCAATTTCTCAGCCGATTTGTGTCACCCCTATATATAAGTATAACATAGTGTTTTTTTTTAAATATGGCACAATACAAATTGAGACTCGTATCAGACACCATTTTGTGTGATAGGCTACAATTGATGTTGCACTCATGTGGAATAATTTCCTATAAATTGATGCTGCATTATACTTCTATGGTTGTTCGGCTAATTCGAAAGTATATAGTGAAATTTCGTTCCGAATCCGGACAAGGATTGCCTTGACGAAATGCGAATATCGCCGGACAAATCGACAAAATGTGTGCAATGCTTCTATAGTATACTGACATGCACAAGTCACAATGGTTATTAACAACATATGTGTCACATCATGCTACCATCACCATGCATGCATGTTACTTGATCCAAGTCTAGCATGTTACACACGCATATATAACTCAAACATAGTATTAAATATATCGACAGTCCTGCATGTTATAGTGTTGACGTGAAAGAAATCATGTTCTAATGAGAAGAGCTAATGTTAAGTATATGCGAGAGTGCACACGTGTATAAAAAGGTGGAGTACTTACTGCACTGTTTTGGATATAGCAAACTGAAAAGGTGGTAAATCTGCCGAAATTATTTGGTACCTCACTTTATTTTTAATTATACATATTTTGTATATGCCTATTTTATAATAAAAGAAAGGAACATTCCTCTGGTTGCCATGCACAGCGTTTTATAAACCTGCAAGATTCACGCGTTCAGTAACTAGCCAACTTGGTAGGAGCAACACGGAAAATGTTTTCTATTTCTCAAAAAGTGTTGCTTTGGTCATATAGAATTAGTTACGCAAGTTCGATCTGTAAGAGGCTTAACAAATCATGCATTATTGTCAAATCGATTATTACTTCTGCCTAAGTTTCAATTAGTATACTATTATTTATAGTTAAATTAGAACATTGTTTTGATGTTGTTTAATAGAAGGAGTTTAATATCGCAGACACTAATTACAGTGCAACAATCATTGATTAGTTTTGGAAGACTCAGGCCCCGTAGAGAAAAAGTATCCGGATTCACATTGTTTTTCATCCTCATGCATGGGAATAAAAAACAATGTGAATCCAGATACTTTGCTCTAGTGTAAACGGGGTCTTAATAAGACTTTTTTCTATTACATGGATGTCCATAGATACAGTACTGTCCACATTAATCGATTTTTCAGTGAATTTTTAGTTATCTTTCATTAATTAACGAAATCGGGTTTCTGATAGTGTGCATGCAGGTTCGCTTATGTTTGAAAAACGCGGTACAAAATAATGCCAATTTGGTTTGTCTTATTTTTGGCTATCAGTGCCTGTACTTCTTCGCATATTGTTTTGAAAACATTCCTCGGTTGTCGTTGCCAGATGATTAAAGAGTAATCCTCTTATTATATATTCATATTAAAAAAAAATAATGCATTATGATTGGTCAAATGCAGACTAATTTGCATTCCAGAAAGTGCAATTTTCATTTTATTTTTTAAAAAACTTTGAAAACAGCTAGAATATGGTACAAACTTGTCTGAAAAGAATAAACTATTACATTTTCAACGTCTATGACGTGGAAATGCAAGTAAGAATTCACGCTGTTCGTTTTGAAAATTGTGAACCAAATTACACTTGTCAGTCTACCCCGCTTTGTAAAATGTTTTTTTATGCTAAAGCCGGATTGCCATATACAGTACTATAGTTATCAAGAACTTTTATTATTGAACACAATTGCTCAAAGATATAAACAAGACTTGCCCCTTAGGCTTCTGTTCTCATTGTGTCAAACTTTCAGCCGTTGTGTTTGAAAAAAAGCCGAAAATGTGTTCTAATTCTTTGAAATCAGTGCATACAGCACTAGAGTGTCAGAGTGTCTTGACGAAGTGGGCCTATACTGTGTCTGGTATAATCTATAGACCACTTTCATATAAAGGCCCTTCTTTTAAAATTTAAATATTCTTTTATGTGCATCTAAATGAGCCTTTTATTTTGGCCTCGTGAAGCAAAGATTCTTTTGAATTACAGACACACAAACGAGGCCAGAAAGGCTTATTAAGATGCACATAAAAGAATATTAATGTTAATCGCCATTATGAAAGTGGTGTATCTAATTCATTTTCTAAGGTTCCGTTTTTTTTATACACACTGTATATTAGCTGTACTTTAATAAAACCAATATATAAGTGTTGCCATGTCCTGCAGCTGTCCTGTATTTTCTTGTTAACTGTATATATTATATCAGGCAGTATAGAGTTGATCTAGCTGTCTACTGCCGGAAAATGTAAAAGGCTCCCGTTTTCCATTAGTTTGGAATGGCGCCTTTGACAAGTGACAGTCATTCCTTTACCATGTACACTGGCCTGTTAGGGTTACAACAAAAATGGGCAGATTATACGCAGATGTGGCTCAGGCTACGTTTACGCGGTACTGGACGAATTCGAAACCGGTCTCGAATTCGTCCTATTTCGCCGTGTAAACAGGCGGAACAGTACTAATTCGAGACCGGTTCCGAATTCGTCCGGTACCGTGTAAACAGGGTCTCATAAACCTTGGTCGGTAATCCATCTAGGGGGGCTTTCCATTTACACGGTTAGACCGGTCAGTCCGGTTAAATGGAACACGATTCGTTTGAGACCTGGGATGGTCTGACTGGAAAATTTGGTCCTAATCAAAAGCAAGTCCATTCTGGCCGGACTGATCGGTCTAACCTTGTCAATTGGAAAGCGCCCTAGGAGAAAGAAACTCGGAACAAAATCCATGTTTCGGAACTGAAGATCTGTATATATAGGAGGTGTTGATTCTTCAACTGCACAAAATGCAGCTGACAAATCCTTATCCGGCTACGACCATGCAGTGTATATATTATATCTCAAAGTGTACGTAAAAACGGGGGAAAAAATTGATTTTTAGTCTATTTCAGTATATCAGTTTTGCAATTATATATTTGCATGCAAACACATAACAAGTGTGGACGAGCCTGAATCCAGTTCAAGTGTCTCGTTCAAAAACTATTTCAGAATCTAGAAGTTTCATTGTTAAACGCGCATGATCATGATTTCTTCTTGACATTCTGAGAAAAATACTTTAATTTGTATATTTAATGCATGGTTTATATATACTTTTATACTGCTTTTGAGTCTCGTGCATTTTTTTTACCTTGGTTTATAACGCCAGGCGGCTGCTATGCTATAAGCTTATATGTAAGAAGAACCCCCAGACGCGAAAGCTAAGAGCCGTCAGTGTTTGCTCTTTTGATCAGTGGGCCTCCATATCGGTCGTGTTGACGTCATGTGTCAAGGATCTATATTTCATGTCGATATTTATTAATTGCTTTGACATAAACTCACGGGCTTACGTTATGGTTCTTAATTGAGGTGTATTTGTTATCAATCGCTGGCTAATTTGAAGAGGACCGGCTTGGCCGCTTTTCAGACACCTAGCTCGATATAGCTGGGCTATATAATTGCATTGGTTGCTAACTCCTTTGAGTTGCACAGCAACATCGTTAATTGCAGATAACTATCACAACATCTTCGTCTTAAATTACTTAAAACGCAGAAGCTATCGCAATAACCACTGTTTTTTTAATATATATATATAATGGCTATAATACCTAAAAACCTTTCCAGATTACATTAATCCCATGGCCACATCACCACAATATTTATTCAGTAATTGTTAAGCGGCGATGTTTCTGTATTAATTAAATGAGAAAAAAACAACTTTTCATATGCAAATGTATGGTAATAGCTTGTATATCTCTCGTGAGGTTGCGTTTAATATATTCATTCAATAATTCGATCTGTTCCTATGCGATTGCTCTGCTTCAGCTAATCATTTGACTTCATAATAACGTGAACAACAAGAAATTGTTATCCAACAGGAGACTTGGCTGCTATAGAGACTTGATTTCTAGTTAGAAAGACTGTCTAGAAAAACCAGTTTGATAATTTCGTGGTTTTTCCAAGGTACACGTACAAGTATTAAACAATATATGTTCATTGTTTGAAAGCCACTAATAGACATGGATAGCCCAGAAGAGCCAGAGGAAGCTAAACAGACCATGTCGGCCGCAAGCGACAAAAAAACTCAACAGATTTCAGACGATGAAAGTACTGGCAAGGGCACGTCATCTCTGTTTGACCACTGTACGGACGAATCTGTTTCTTACAAGTTCTTCAATTTCTTCTTTTACGGTGCCGTTCAGACATTCAACTCGTATGTGTCTATTTATCTCAAGACACTAGGGCTCACAGCTAGCCACGTCGGTCTTATTAACGGAATACATCCACTGCTGCAAGTCATTGGCGCTCCACTTGCCGGCATTTTGGGTGACAAATATAAGATAAAGAAATTGTTGCTGTTGTCGAGTGTGATCATCATGACCATACGAACTATGCTGTATTTACCTTTTCAACCTCAGAAACAGACATGCCACATCGTTTATGTCAACAAGACCCATCACAGAGTGGTTTCGACAACGCATATACATTATCATATCATGAAACGATCCACCCAGCCTGAAATCCATCGTGGGTCAAATAATTCGTCTAAACGAACCAAATCCAGCTCACAACATTTCATTTGGCCAGAAGGCAAGCCTTGGATTGACAAAGGAATCGCAGCTGCCTCACGAGACAAGCCTCAAGATGTTCAGTGTGCTGATTGTCGAAACGCGATAGATGGCTTTGATGAAAAACCGAATCTGGATGAAAATACAATGGCAGCGATACCAAATGGGGAGGTCGATCCATTTCTTTCACCCCCCAATGTAATCATCGAGCAGACCCCTGACCACAAACTAATATACGTCAAGAAGGAGGACCAACACGAAATCTATCAAATCTTCGTCACCCTTCTTTGTCTCACCCTGTTCGGTGAGATATTCGAAGCTTTGGTGTCGACCATTGCAGACACATGTTGCCTTGATTACCTCGGAGACAAAAGGGAAAGCTTCGGACTCTTTCGATTCTGGGGCGCGTTAGGTGCGGGAATTACGTCTCCCATTTGCGGAGCTGTTTTCGACCATTTCGGACGAGAAATCTGTGGTCGGACGATAAGCGCATACCATTTCGTGTTCTACTTCTATTTTGGTTACATGTGTGTCGCGTTTTTGAGCTCAACGCATTTTCGCTATCGCTACGACACTTCGGCACAGCCAACGAACAAGAACATCAGGGACGCTCTGTGGAATATGCAATACGGTATATTTCTTCTCATCTCCCTGTATCTGGGACTATGTTATGGTTTTCTTACCAGTTTTAGCTTCTGGTTTTTAGATGACTTGGGCGCGAACGCCACTCTTCTCGGTGTCGCCTCTTCACTGAGAAGCGTTTCCGAGAACTGCGTCTATTTTGTTTCGCCGATTGTATTAACGCGACTGGGTCACGTGAAGGTGGCGAGTGGTTGTCTGCTAGCTTTCTCGATTGCGTTCATATCTTACTCGTTCCTTACGAACCCCTGGGTAGCCATTCCGTTGGAAATTTTATATACAGGAGCTTACGCATTTTCTTGGACGACATGCGTGTCTTATCTTAATAAGGCTGCTGCAATGCCTGGATCCAGTACAATCATTCAAGGTAAGATTGATTTCGCGGTCTAGGTATATTGAAGGAAGGTAAATCATGGATAGTCCATGGATATCCCAGTACGAAAACATTAGAGCCAACCTGTCTAACCATTCACTACATGACAGGTTTTGAAATCACTATATATATCAAACACGAGTGTTCTTCCAATTTCTGTGATATCATATATGTGCATGTATGTGTATATATATATTATAGGACCTCGATTGATATATACCAGCTTAATTTGTTATAAGCTGAATGAGCTATCCTATATAAATATAGGTATCTTTCTATCTTATTCTATATAAAATGTATATATACTTATACTCCAAATTTCCCGTAAATAATCATAATGCCAACCTGGCTGAGCTAACCGCCTCGCAAGGCCATGTGCTCGGCAAGACTCTCGTGTGCGCGTCGCTTTCCCTGAGAATTTGATCTCGCGAGGATGCGAGACAAATATATCTAGCGTTGCGTGTTTGATACTCAGCACTTGCTAGCTCAGCCGGTAGATCTCGTGCAGCGTGTACAGCAGGCTTTTTTCTACTCTACGATCATTATTGAACGCTAGCTCATGCGTGAAATTCGGAGTAGCAGAAACATAATACATGTATTTTAGGACCGTAACTATTATGATATAAATTGCTCTGAGCATTCTATTTTTGTCATCGATAACAATATTTTGTGTGTTTATATGTAATATATCATACACGAGGAGGAGTGTTTCATCAGGATATCCAAACACCGAGACGTTTGTTGAAAACCGAGGCGAAGCCGAGGTTTTTGAACAAACTTCGAGGTGCTTGGATTTCCTGATGAAACACTCCTCCGAGTGTATGATATAGCATCTCAAACAAATCAGTATTTTAAGAGAAAATCAAGATGAAAGTTTGCTTAATTTATGTAATTTCTTCCTCCGATATCCAAACCACAGACACGGTACTGATTTCCTTTGTGTTTTCTTCATGAATTATTAATGAGTTTGAGATATATATTTCTAAAATTCATTAATAATTCATGAGGAAAACACAAAGAAAAATCATGAGCGTATCGGATCTATATATGCATGTGATATAGACTCGCTCTAAGTTTCTCGCTGGTTTTTAACGGCTGAGATAAGCTTAATTTTCAAAATTACTACGCCAATGAACGTATGAAGTGATTCTTTTTAGAAGCCATTTAAAAACCTTGCAGTACGGGCTTTATCGGCTCTAAAACATTTTATATCCGATAAAGCCCTCCTGCGCGGTTTATAAATATTACATATATATATATATATATATATATATATATATATAGTAAATTTATGTATCATTCCTTCTTATTTTTTTCAAGGTATTGTTCAAGCTTCTTTCTGGGGTCTTGGTTTTGGAAGTGGTTCGATTATCGGAGGCTTTTCGTTTCGCGTGTTTGGAGACAGAGCGACTTTTCGTGGCTTTGCAGTCGCTTCCCTGGTCGTATTTGCCTTTTTTATAGCGATTCAGTTAATTCTGACATCCGCTGATCAGCAAGCGAATGAATCAGCTTATAAACCGTTGCCAAAAAACGGTGATGAGGTTTCACAAATTAGCGAAGAGGAACTAAAACATTAATCAAATGTGATCAACTAAATACTGATAGTCAAATTATAGCTATACTTGTCAAGTAACAAGCATTTAATGGAAAATTACATATGTTAATATAATTGTGAAAATTAAAATTTTAGCTCTTATTATCAAAGTTAGTATATGCATGGATAAATATGTATAAAAGTGATCAAAGATCGACAAACTTAAAACTAATTCTATGATTGAATGCGCTCTCTATATAACGATCTCAAAAAAAAATTTCTAACTATATTTAAAGGATATTTGCTAAATGTGATGTGAACGTAAAATTTTACGTTTTTTCACTATTATAGGTATAGATTTGAGGGCGTTTGTTATGTTACTTCTAAGTGTATTAATTAAGAAAAAAAGTTAATTTCTGCAGCAATTTGTTTGATGTTAGACACTTATTTTAAATAGATTGACTGGACTATCTAGATATGGATTCCACATTTTAATCATGTGATAAGTCTGTCTGGCGCATATAGCATAAACTAGTGTTATCTTGATTCTTTTCCCGTCAGTCATATTTACAAACAGTTTTCATATTTAGGACAGGGAAAATACAGTCCTGTTATAAATAGGTCAAAACTCATCATTCTTCTTCTAACTCTCGGTTGAAGTTGATTTCGTAGTCGCCATCAAGGCTGCTAGTTAGTGACCACACTGTCCAAATCTCATCCAGTGCGCTTTCGGGATCATTGAGATATGACAAAATCTGAAGAAACAAGAAAACGATGGCGACTATGCTAGTTATAACACTAAAGCTCGTAAACGTTTCGACAAAACCGGAATGCTCCAGGTAATAACCTCCAAACATTGAACCAAAGCCAGTTCCGAAGCCCCAGTAGATCCCATGAAGGATATCTAAAATGTCATGCAACATAATTAAATGCCGATAACTTACGGACAATAGGGTTTGAAAAATAACCTACAGTATTTTGCACTGCATATGTGGATAACATTCGAATAAAATAGAAGCATAATTGTAAACTCTTTCTGTTTTATGCAATAACAATCGATGATGATGTTGATCGATGATGATGATAATAGTGATGACAGTGATGATGGTTGTGATGATGATGATGATGGTGATGATGATAGAGATGTAGACGAGAGGGTCCTAAAGGGGAGGTCTATATCCCATTTCCCAATGTACAACAATTAGCAAATCCCACTCCCATTGACATCAATCTTAAAATCCCAATCACATGTTCTCCTCATTAAAAATTTTTCCATTCCCACTGGCACTTTAATCCCATTCCCAGTGGTAAAAATCCCTAAAAATCCCACTTCCCAGTGCTAAAAATGGACAAACCCCAGTTCCCACTAAGCCCTAATCAAACGAGAACGCAAGTCATCGTAAGTTAGTTTACGATAACTTGTGATGCCATCAGTCAAACGTCGGCACTGCAAGTCGTCGCAAGTTCTGCACTTCCACTAGTTCCCACGCCTTTTCGCTAGTTATCATGGTAGTTTCTATGGCGATGGAGCACGAAAGACTTGCATCGACTTGTGTTTTGTGTTTCGCAAGCTCTCGCAAGTTGAAGAAAACTTGCGATGAAATTTGAACAAGATCAAATTAATCGCAAGCTATAACGCAAGCCACCGCAAGTTATCACAAGCTGGCGGTCAAACGAGACACAAGCAAGCACAAGCTAAAACTTGCGATGACTTGCGTTCTCGTTTGATTGCGGCTTTATACCCACCCTTCAGGAACACCGCTGCCAAACGTTTTGCGCATGCGCGACGTCCGAGCTCGTCCTCAAAAAAGAGCGGGAAAACACTGAAATATTTGGACTGGTCCGAGAGTCCGACACAAAAGTTAAAATTATAAGCATACCACCAAAAAGATAAGGTAGGTAATTTGTGCATGGCTTCTTTGTCAATATTGTAAAATTATTATTCTGAATTTACCCCTTCGTAATTTTCTTTACCCTTTTTTAAAACACAAATGAATAGTCGAGCCTTACTTAGTCTTCGCTGTCTGGTTGTTGTCGCCACGGCTAGTTCCCACTTTTCTTGCAATGTTTACTCCAGCAAATTCACGCATGCGCAAACGTTTGGCAGTGGTGTTCCCTTCAGGACCCTCAGACGACGATGATTGTTCACTTCATACATTTTCATGTTTTTCTTCACCGGGAATCACTCAATCACTCAGTGCTCAGTGCCTATGGCAGTGATGGCTCCTGCGCATGCGTTGCTTCTCGAGTCCGGAAATAGGCGACCCGGGCTCGGCGGGAAACCTTAGAGAACCGAAGGACACAATGCATCATGCAATTGATATACAGCTTCTTCTAAGTGAGACCACTTTATTTTAGTAAGAATAAACGAGGCAAGCGTATATTGAAAAATAGATCACTTGCCTAATTTTGCCTCAGCTGTGTGGTTACGCCTACGGGGCTGGCAAAACATGTAAAACGACCAGGTTTATAGATTTTGTGAAAACATTACACCTTAAGATAAGTTAACATTTAAATGAAAATGTCGAAATCTCAAATCTAGTTATGTGTCATACCTTGCATCTTAGGACTGGATCCTGTTGGTGCTCTCGTAAGCAGAAACGTACTACAAGTGGACATCACCATTGCGTAGAACAGTGCGTGAACAGTTTCGGCGATCACAACGAGCCAGGGGTCTTTGATTAAAAAATAAATAAGAAATACTACGATGTGACCAACAAGGCCAATGTTCACGACAAGTTGGTAACCCACGTAATTGTACACCTTCGCAATTAGAAAGAAAAGCGCAATATCCACGAGGCTTTTACATGCGGTTGATGTTCCCATAATTAATGCGTTTCCACCTAGGCTGTCAATGAACCAATAAGCAAACGTTAAGAAAAATCCGTTGCAGAATGCCGAGTAGGACGCCGCAAACATGAACATGCTATAGTTAAAGTTCGACGAAGGGCCGTGGATTTCGCGCGTAAGAACGTCCGTTTGGCTGGAATTAAAATCGAGGGGAAAACCTGCTAGTAATGCCAAGGACAAGAAACCGATTGTAAAAAAGAGTACGTAATGAAATGATCCTACGATTGTACCGCAAAAGTCGTGCCCGAAGCCGTATATGACTACTCCGATAACAGGAGTCATCGAACCCCAACCAATGTTGCCCCAGAGACGAACAAACCCGTAGTGCTCGGTATCGAGGTTTGCCGCACACGAAACATCTACGAGAGTGAATAAAGAAGCATCGAATCCATCTCCAAGGAGTACTAGGATTAACAGAGTGATAGAAATACGGAATATTTCATCTTGGTCGTTCATAAGAAAGTATTCTAAATTATCATGTAGATTTTCACTTTTTGAGGGCGAAGGCGCTGGAATAACTTGAGAAGTGTTACTCTCAGATATATCATTGTGTAGCACACGTGACAGTGCTGTTCCACTAAAATGAGTTCTATTTTTCTTGGTTGTATTTTGAAATTTACTGGTCAGGGTATGTCCTCTACGTTGGTTTTGTAAGACTTGGTTTTTAACTGTTGCTGTTTCCTTGAGGGTCGCATCGTTGTTGACGGGTTCATTCGTGGTGTCGCTCCAGTCCCACAAAGAGCCGCGCGCCGTTTTATCGTCGCGTCTTTTAAACAAGGTGTTCTGAACAAAATGCGAAGTTTCCCTCTCGACGAAGTGGTCAGGTTTGTGAACATACTTGATAGTACAACGCTGATATCTGGGACGTAAGATGAGGTATATTACCAGCAGCTTTGCAATTATGATTAGATAAGATATAACGAACAGAAGTTTTCGTGCGCGACATCTCTCAGCTACCATTACCAAGAATGGTGTTACAATTGATTGTAATATGGGACGAATACCGTTCAACAGGCCAACATATGCCGGACCAAGTCCAATGTACTTGAAATAAACCGGTAGAAATAAGACAAGTGGCATATAACCAGCGTAGAAGAAGATATAAAAAATCATATATGGGAACTCCATTTAAGACTATAGCGGTACAGCAATCAGGCGATCTGTTTGTCTTCATCCAGTTCATCGCGTTATAAACTGCATCACCATAAAACTAACGATCCATTGACTGCGTCGCTTTCAGTTTGGAAGTTAGTCAGAAAAGATAAGTCATACCAGAACGTCTTGGTTACTTGGTACGAGGTGCAGAGTTGGAAGCAAGCAATAATTGTTCATACATCCATTGCGCTGTGTTTGCGCGAAAGCATGTCTGCTTGTTCATTGAAACTTGATGCTTTGTGTTATATGGCATTATATGAGGTTATGACATGCATCGCACCCCCCTCTGGGTCCCAATAAATTGGCATTGCGCCCAAAAGAATACTTGCGCACAAAAATACAATATTTTTAAGATATCGTTAACCCCTACTCCTTAGATTGGTTTAGACGAGTATGCAAATGAACTATGTTATATCACAGTCAAACATTTCCGTCACTTTCTTGCAGTCTTCAATTATATAATTAGTGGTTGTGGTTTCCAATTGCAAGACACTGAAGACAGTACACAGTACACACATTGAATTGAACCAAGTCGACGTAAGTCTACCTTTTTCTCGCAAACAAGGTGCTTGCTCAGGGCCGCGTATAGATGGATGCGACCGCCGAAGCCACGAGAAATCTCTAGGTTGGTCTGGGGGCCGATGCTCTCCCGGAAAATTTTTGATTTTCTAAGGGCCTGTTCACATGAGGCGAGTTATCTCGGGGGGTAGGGTTATCCCTATCCCCCGAGATAACTCGGTGTTTATTTACTCGGTGTTATTTCCATGTTAAAAAAGTAAACCGTTCACATGAGACCGAGATTACTCGGGGGATAGGGATAACTCGGTCGGAGCGATAGGGTAACCCTAGCCCCCGAGTTATCCCTACCTCCATGTGAACGCTTTCACCCGAGTTATCTCGGGGGGTAGGGTCAACTTAGGCATGCGTATTTATGCTGTTGCTCGGGATAACTCGGGGTGAAGCGTTCACATGAAGCTAGGGTTATCTCGGGCCGGGGCCAGGGACAACTCGGTAGTTGCGTTTTATCATGTGAAATAGGGTCAACTTTGACCCTAGCCCCCGAGTTATCCCTACCCCCCGAGATAACGCGGTCTCGTGTGAACAGGCCCTAAGGCTCTGAAACGCTATTTCCTGAATATCATATATCAATATTAAGCGAAACTGATGATATATGCAGCTAGTGCAAGATAATCGTAGTATTATCTTATACTAACACTATACTCTAATAATAATACTATCCTCTAAACTAACTCTAGCTATAATATTCACGCACAGACTCGAAAAAACATTTTTGGTGCTCCGGAAAGTGGTCCGGCTTCAGCCGGACCAACCGTACCACCGGTGGTAACGGCCCTGTTGCTGTGACGCTGTCGGTAGCCTGGTACCCTGGCCCAATCAAAGAATATGGGCCAGGTAACCACTAAAGACTTCTGCTTTCCGATTGGTTGAAATTTCGCGCGTTTTTAGTGGCTATGAGTGAAATTGCAATCGTCATAAGTGGATTTAGCCCTGATGACGCGAGAATGAGATTAGTGGTTACCTGGCCCATATTTCTTTTGAAATTGGGCCAGGGTACCAGGCTACGCTGTCGGTCGATGATCACGGCCACGATCTACATGCTCGCGTCATCTACAATGCTCGCCAAAGTTGAGGGCCCGTAACGGCCACGGTAGTTACTCTCAATCGCATCGAAGAAGCGAGGTAGACGTTTGGTGTCTTTAGTTCTCTTCAGTCTTCATTGGTAGCACTCTAATTTTTTACTACTTTATTTGGATCATTTAAACGAACAGGGTCAATCATGAGCTCCAGCTACATAACGCAGCAGGTGCTCTCATGCAGCTTTATACTCAGTTGCCTGTAAATCCGTCCGTCCGTCCGTCCGTCCGTCCGTCCGTCCGTCCGTTCGTTCGTTCGTTCGTTCGTTCGTTCGTTCGTTCGTTCGTTCGTTCGTTCGTTCGTTCGGAATCGATAGCATGCGAAGTTTTTGACGTGACGTTTAGGCACCGTCCTTTACTGCAGTGTGCCCGACTGCTCCCAATACTGTATTGCTTTCTGCAAAAGAAGCCGCTGCTATATTTGTATTCTGTGCTTAGTGAAGAGGCGAACCAGCGATGCCCAGCTTTAAGGGGATTGGAAGGATGGACGGGGACATATAAGATTTCTTTGCAAACGTCAAATTTTTCCGGGGACCGAGGACCAGAATGCATGATGGTATACAACGCTCAATTATTTTTCCAATATTTTCATTTTCTAGTACATGTAAGAGGGGTTTCAACCGTTTCTAGTGAGAAAATATCGAAGACAGAAGTGTTTCTTTTGGCCAAGTCTTAAATAGTCAGAAATATATGTAAGTAAAGTTTTCATGACACTTTAATATAGTGGAGAAATTACAATTGCAAATTAAAAGGAACAGCTAGAAATAGTTTAATACTAGTAATATATTCATTTTACATATGGCGCCAATATATAAACGTTGGCGACTTCAATTCAATACAGAGCTTTTGGAAACACTCTCCTGGTCGTCTATCTTTCTACTCTAATTCGTGTTATAACGGGTTATTTACTTCAGAGATATATACAGGGGACATAAGAATTTATGGAAATCTTTCAACTCAAGAGTCGAGCCTGTTTAGAAATAGCCTCCTTTGCAGACGTCTTGTGGGCTCATTACTATTACCGTGTTTATATCAGGCTATGTAAACACGGTTGTGATGTCACGGCACATTTTTTAGCCTTATTTCATAAAAGAAATAGAAAATGGATGCCCTGTGTTTATATAACCTGATGCAAACACTCGAATGAGTTGGGAGAATTCGAAAGTACTTATGTAAACCCTCACCTACGGCTCGGGTTCACATAAACTTTCAAATTCTCCCAACTCACTCTCGTGTTTGCATCAGGCTATATAAACACGGGCGGCCATTTTCTATTTCTTAAATATATATATATTTATTTATTCGGTAGACTTGCTGTGCTACTCGGAGTTTCACGCAGTAAAGCGATCGTCAGGCAACTGACAGATCTGGTGAAGCTACTCTCTATTTACAGTGTGATATTAGGTATCGTGTTTCATGTCTGCACTTGGTGAATAGTTCGGATCGTTTGTTCAATAGTGAATTGTTCTTGTTTTTCATAATTGTCAGTTTTTCCTCGAGGCAAAGTGCAGACATGAAAAACGATACCTAATATCACACTGTAAATAGAGAGTAGCTTCACCAGATCTGTCAGTTGCCTGACGATCGCTTTACTGCGTGAAACTCCGAGTAGCACAGCAAGTCTACCGAATAAATAAATATTATCCGCTCTACCGGTAACGGTATTGAGCGCTCTAAAACCATTGACAAGTTCTGTAACCACTCTGTTACAGTCAATTCTCGGTATATATATATATACCATACCAGTTGACCGCAGTTGCCAGGGTGCATTCCATGTCAACCCCACGCCGAAGATAAGCCACAGGTGTTCAGGTGCTGCACCAAGGGAGGTCAAGACGAATGCCGGCGCCGGCACCACCCACTGACTTGTATAGTTGTACGGCTATATATGTGCGCCGACCGCAGTGTGATTGTGCACCAGTACGCCGAGCACTTTTAAAACTCACGCTGAAGATCTTCGGCATGACATACATGGAATGCACCCTGGCGCAGTTGGATAGCCAGAAGGCCCCTCTTTCATTAGCTACTACTCTAAGGCAGAGGTGGGTGTCGCTCCTATCCCAGATGGTGTTGATTTTGTGGAGGGAGAAAAACTGGAGAACCCAGTGAAAAACCCTCAGAGCACAGGGAGACTATAAACTAAACTCTACTCACATGGTCCAAGCTCGAGAACCGGGTTATTCCCAGACAGTCACCCATCCAAGTACTAACCCTGTCTAACTGGGCTTAACCATTTGTGAGAGGCAGCGCCCTAACAGCACACGCCACCAGTGCTCCCTGTGGACTCATTTATGTCTATTAAAAGGTTGTCTGAGATTGCGGGTTCTCCCTTTGACAAATAAAATCATCTGGCATTAGACAGAGTATAACAATAAAGGAGGGGCTGTTTTTGGCCAGCTCAGGTAGGAATGGGTTACTCACTTGTTATTAACCCATTGCTGCTATTAAGAGTCCCTACGATGAGTATAATTGTCTGGCATTTTGTAGACAGAAACAATAAACTAAGGGGCTGTTTTTGGCCAGCTTAGGTAGGGATAGGTTAATATCCACTCCCCCATATTGATGAGGTCACTCAACAATCACTCCTATCACAAGCAAGATTAAACATTAAAGTGCCTACTGTATATAACTGACCCTCAGAAGTTCGCACATTTTGATTTTTCTACCCCCAAATATTCAAAGATCAAGAGATCATGGTTGTACATGTAGTGGGTGCCACAACACTGCTGTGGCATTATTTTACTGCAGTCAAATTTCTTCTTCATGAGTTTTCACATTTTTACAATATATGCGAGAATATATGCAGAATTAATGTGCTGATATATAAATAGGTTATAGGTAAGGCCTACCTGGACTACGACTGTAATAAATTACTGTATATAATATAATATTAGACAATCAAAAAAAATTCTTTAAAATCTTCCTCCAAAATGCAGGAAATGGCATTTCAGAGATTCCAGATTTCAAAATTTTTCACCCTAGCAGCCTTCTCTTTAGTACTGTATGTGCTAGTGCACATGCACGCATCCACACATGCACAGAACAGCTATTAATGCATGCACTAGAGTAGGTCTAGATCACACACATAAATTTGTATTCAGCTCAATAATTGCACTCACTATTTTACTGTTGAAAATGTAAAATAATATTTAATGATTTACATGTAATCAAATACCACAGGCATGGATCAAATTTAATTATGCATGCATTTAACCACACACACTAGTTTCCATATTGAGAAGTGCACCTTAGTAGTTTGTCAGGTGCCTTCAGCACAAAATGTTACTTTACGTGATGTTTATTTAAAAAATTTCCTCATTTCCAAAACCATGAACAAGCTATAGTTCAAGCATATAGCTTCTGGACATCATTGGAATCAAACAAGTCCATATATAATAATGAGTAATGAGTAATGATTTATTTAACGTCGTAAGCACAGGATGTGGTTGCCCAATCATCCGAGCCAGAGGCTCATGTTAAAAGTGCACGACATAAGCTAAGACGTAAGTGTTGATTTTACAGAGGGAGGAAAACTGCAGAACCCTGCGAAAAACCCTTGAAGCACAGGAGAGACCAACTAAACTCTACTCACATGAAATTCAAGTTCGAGAATGGGGCTACAATTCCCAGATGGTCACCCATCCAAGTACTAATCCCGTCCAACTGGGCTTAACTACAGCAGTGAGAGGCAGTGCCCTAACAGCACACACCACCTGTGCTACCCTAATGACATGCTTTTAGTAGTGGGTTCAGGGCTTTTCATGTACAGTGGCAGAAACTACTTTTTCAGATTAGGGGGCAAAGTCTCACAAATTTTTGACAATTGCATGACAAACATTGAATTTGACTGTTTTTGAAGTAAATTTTTAAACTTGCAAATTCGCTATTTGAAATGGGGGTGGTGTGGCTGCCCTCTCCCACTGTGATGTTTGTCACTGAATCACTGATCTTTTCTCAGTACTGTATAGACCATCAAAATGAAATTTAAAAAAAACTTTATTTAAAATATTAAGTATAAAGTTTTCAGAAATGACACATTTTAGGTTTATAAATGTAATTTGTGAGTGAGTATTAGTCATAAATGCACAATTTTTAAAAATAAGTCATCAGAATGAGGGTTTAGGTACGAATAAAAAATTCAAATTCAAAAATGTATTTCCTATAAACTAATTTAAAGACCAATATACATTACAAAATACATGTAAACTCACAACAACATAAATGTATGTACTGTACCGCTCAGAAATAACCTAACAAAAACTGAGGTCAAACCTCTGTTCAGTGTTAGTTAAACTGTCTCTAAATCACTATGAATCAAAATATGGACTGTTTTCTGTATTACTAGATAATTTTATTGTGCTTTACTAAAGTTTATTACCATTTCTATCATTGTTTAACTTAACCTCAACTGTAACCGCACTGTTAGGTTATTTCTGAGCGGTACTCTATCATACCATTATCTAGAATAAATCATCAAAGGTTAAGGTGTATAATTACAGATTATTAATTTTGAATTGGATGTTCAAAGTTTAAAGTGGGTTTGTTTCTTTGTTGATTTTGCATGCACACAAGGAATGTTAGAGCATTAAATTTTTTATAATGTTATTATTTATCAGTATTGGACTGAAAGCACTATATAAGATGAAGTGTATACTTTAAAACGTTTTATGTTTTACATGGAATGAACAATGATATATGATATATGTCATGTTCTAAATAATACATCTGCTTTGCTTGTTACTGTTATGTACACTACAGTACTTTATTGTATGGGGTATTGTGGATTCTTAGCTACATTCTTCTTTATTGTTTTATGCATTAAAACACTCAGAATTCAAATTTGATAATTAGTGAAAATGAGTTTTTGTTAATTTTTAATTGACATTTTTATTGAACCTATAATTAAACCTGTTTTATATACCAAATGTCAGGTGATTTTTGTTACAGGAATTTTATCTTTCTGAGCCATCTGACACATGCGATTGAATGGATTGATTTGTGAATGTATTATGTATATATAGTTCAATACTTTCACGAGTCATCCACTCAATATCACTTGCTTCAGTGTAAATGGTCTTTAGGAAAAACCCTTTAAAAACCTAGTTGTTCTTTGAATATTTGAAACCTTTATTGGGTTTGTGGCATATAAAGGGAACAACACCTTTCATGTACAGTTAACTGAGTGTACAAAGTCAAAAGTATTATAGAGATACTGTACTGTATAACGTTTTACTCATGATTTTTGTCAGTGGTTTTATTCATCTACATTCCTCAGTCTGTTTACTTAAGATTTTTTAGTCCCAGACTCCAATAGAGAACACAACTTTTTATTGAAATACTTTCAATTCTTAAAAGTCTTTCTCATATTTAAAGTCTGAGTGCTTGGATATATATAAAATAAAGCTAAAAATGTATTTTGGAGAGAGATTTGGTTATTTTTGCTTAAGTTTAAACGCAGCCTACGAGAGTTCACTCACGCAAAAGAAATAAAAAAACACACACTGGCTTTGACTGCATGCTATTTGGTTTCAGTGTATCGTACAGACCTAAATGCCTATATACCAAGGTCTACCTGTATGCGCTACATTCACCACCCTCTATGTAACGACCAGTAGTTATATAGAGGTCAGTGTCTACATTGTTGGAAAATGTATTATGGTGCAGCGTTCAAATGACAAATAGACGTCACAGCAGACAATTTACTCGTCAATGCATAGACAATCGAGAAGCAGCGAAATCAATGCAAACACAATTTAAGACATCGCCAATTGGTGGGTTGCAATCAATCCCCTGAGATTTAGAGGACAAAGACACAGCGGCCATGTTGATTGGTAGGTACAATAGCATTTAATATAATATTCTTTTGTACCTATACCAACCAACATGACCGCCATGACGTAACGCGCAACCAGCAATTGATACTACCTTATTACCGGATGCAAGATACCGGATATCGATTGTTTTGTATTATCACGTGCCTTTACCTAACTGCATGGTCAGGTTTGTGCCGAGCTGACCTATGCCAGCTATAGTACTACTCAGCATAGCCTGGTACCCTGGCCCAATCAAAGAATATGGGCCAGGTAACCACTAAAAACTGCTTTCTTATTGGTTGAAATTTTCGCGCGTTTTTATTGGCTATGAGTGAAATTGCAATCGTCATAAGTGGATTTAGCCCTGATGACGCGAGAATGAGATTAGTGGTTACTTGGCCCATAATTATTTTGAAATTGGGCCAGGGACCAGGCTATACTCAGGACAGCTTAATATAAACCGTGGCAAGTTCCGCTGAGCCGTGTAGCACGTCTTTGGAGGTCGTGCCAGGTTGCCGTATGGTTCAAGCTGCACAAACCTTTTGTTTTTCGCTTATTAATATTTAAATAACATGCATGGTTGAGCGATTGAACCCAAACGCTGCTATTGGACGATTGCTTCATTATACCAAAAATACATTGTTCTCACCATGCACATTTTTTGCATAAACGTGAACAAATATATAGAACAAATACTTTAGCTGAGTTTCCAGACCACCTTTCGATTGACTATGAGCTTATAAACCAGTTAGGTTGAGTTGAGCAGTACAATGCTAAAAACAAGTGGAAATAATTTAATCGTCAGCATACGACTTTATGAATCCAAAAAATGCCGAGGCTAAAGGCAGAATGGCTCCAACATAGACCATGATAAACTAGTTACCATGCAGTTTCTGCTTCTCGATTGTCAATGATTATAAAGTAAATATTTTCATTCGAACTTCTTAAGTAAATCTAAAACAACAGTGTTCATACATCACTGTCTCATTTTAAAAACAATTTTTCGTCGACATGTACATGTACATTGCATGTTTAATTGTCAATACATTGGCTTCAATTAACTCTTTTCTCTCCAAAGGATTCCCTTCAAGCTGGATTACTAGAATGCATAAAGGCTCTGTTACAAGATGAAATTTTTTATGCAATTTGTTTCGCAATACGCGAATTTCAGGGTATTGCGCGCGCATCATTTTGCAAAGGAATTGGCGGGCTCTTGGCGGGCTCCACACAAAGTAAGCAATGGCAACCAGTCTTGCTGGTGAGCCAACAACAGCAGAATAACAGTGTTAAACATCCAGAAACTGTATCTATACGTTGTTGATTTTAAACAGTATGTTTACTAGTTGAGTGGAACTTGCCAGTTTTTTTGAAAAATGATGCGCGTGCAACACCCTGAAACTCGCCTATTGCGATCGAGACAAGTTACACGAACCATTGCAACGTGTAACATGCTGTGCAATGGCCAAGATCGGCTGCGAGACAAGTTACACGAACCATTGCAGCGTGTAACATGCTGTGCAATGACCAAGATGGTTTGCGAGACAAGTTACACGAACCATTGCAACGTGTAACATGCTGTGCAATGGCCAAGATGGGCTGCGAGACAAGTTGCTGCAATCGTGTTGCAGATGGTAGACCTCGATTATACTTTGTGCAACGATTACCGAAACTTGTCTCGCCTGATTTTAGCATTGCGCATTGTGTTACACGTTGCAATAGTTTGCTAAGAGTGAATGAAAGTTGCTGGTCGTGCAAGCAACAGCGAAAGTTACGACTTGAAATCGTGCTCATTTAAAGAAGGCTAAATGAAGAACAGTGCACAGAACAGCCGCGATTTACACGCGTGTAAGCAATAACACGACTGCGTTGTACAGCGTTCTTACAATACAATAATTTATTGCATGAATGAAATCAACCTTAACGTAAACTCTAATCCTAGAACCAACCTTCACGATGCAAATAAGAAGTGGTTATTGCTTAAAATGTAAAAAATAAATGTTGCATTGTAAACAATGCTAAAATGAAGTACTACGAGCAACAAATCACTGCAACTTGTCTTGCAACTTGCATGTGTTGCATTCACTGTTGAGGCGTGATGTTGTACGAGTATTACTACCCGCTCTGATACCTTGTCGTGCAACAAATTCTGTGTTGTAACATGTTCTATATTTCGTATCTGGCCGATTTAAAGTCTAAAATTTAGTGTTAGGGGAAATTCGCTTTTGAAAACTGAAAAATTGCGCTGATTCGTATTCAGTTTGCCTGGACTCTTAGACTGATAAAATTGTATAGCATTAGAATAAAACTAGTATAAAAAACCCTTTGGGCGGGAAAGAGTTAATTGATTTGCCTACTACCTTTCCTATTGGTCTTCACTTTCCACGCTTGAGCTGTCACCTTCATCGTCGCCATCAAAGTCACTAGTACGCTCAGACAAAGTGTCGTTCGATGATTCAAAATTCCTCACATACGCAATGATTTGAATGACCAGGAAAACAAAAGCAACGATGCAGGTTATGGCGGTGAACGATAGGAACGTGCGGGGGAAACCGACATTCTGAAGACAATATCCTCCAACAATTGCACCACTGCCAGTTCCCAGACCCCAGTAGATCCCGTGAAGGATTGCTAAAATATAATGAGGGAAAAAAGAGTAATAATGGAAAGGTTCTGTTATTACACGTTCCAATTTTTTATTCAACTTGTCTCCTGACGGCGTTGCCAGACAGCCCCTATGAAACTTTACACAGTGACAGTGTATCATGGTGTGCGATGGTCAGCATGGTAATTGCAAGACAAGATGCTGCTATTAATGCAGCAAACCACACATTTGGTTTCATTTTCGGCAGCGATTACAGCAACGTTTTTAGTGTTTCAGTGTTTTACAAAACCCTTTCAGGAACATGTCTTGCAATTTCTCTATCAGCGAAGGTGTAACTACATCACGGGTGTTCGTTGTGAATGTCCGCAAACAGACTTTATTTTGTCTATAAATGATTGCATGGCGGTGAAATATATATTCTTTTGTGGGTACACCATGTAAATTTATTTATCAATTTATTTATTCATTAAGTCTCGAGTTATAGCGAGACAAAAGCTCAACAAATATTATAAAGTAATTTACATGGTGTAACCACAAAGAATTTTCAACAATAGACTTTATTTTGCCCACACAAAATCACATAACCCAAACAAAAACCTCGTTCTGAGTTTTCTGAACCGCTGACAAAATGAGGTCTGTTTTCGCATGGTTTCAACATGTCGTACACAAGAGACTTCAAACAGCACCCTGACATATATTTTTAGGGTTGCCCCCCCCCCTCATTCAAGCTAAAAAACATTGAGACCGTCCCCCTTTTCTCACCCACCGCCCCCTTTTCTCACCCACCGTCCCCCTTTTCTCACCACCGCCCCCCTTTTCTCACCCACCGCTCCCCTTTTCTCACCCACCGCCCCCCTTTTCTCACCCACCGCCCCCCTTTTCTCACCCATCGCCCCCCTCCCATCATTAATGACCGGTCCCTAAGATGTCATTCGTTTTTTCTATTTTGATTCTTATTTTGATATGATTTATATAGGGATATAATTCATTTTTTGGGTGCCGAATACTGGAATCTCATACTCAGTTCTCTTTTTGCCAAAGACCGGAGTTAAAGCACCTCGACGTTACTCAGAGCGGCTGTGAACATCTATACATTATTTGTGGCTGAATCTATAGCTTCAATAAAGTAATTGCTTTCTTGATGAAAAACATTGTATAATCGTCGCGGGAGAGTTGGACTGGTCTATTCAGTAGGCTATACGCGGCAAACATCTAAAGACAAGTTTAATTGTTGGTCAAAGATGAAGCGCATTCGTTTTTTCAAAATGTCTGTCGTGTAACAATTGTGATAATGGTAAACAGGTGGATTGTTCAATAGCGAAATTCCTTGCAAGTTTTATGATGAAAAACTATGAGTGGTGACCAAATGAAAACAAGGTAAGCGTGATAGCTGCATGCATGCAAGCAATCTGGTGCGCTATTTTAAGGGGGATTACATGGACCGGTTAACCGGGATCCCGGCTAGCCGGATGAAAATGACCATGCATGTAATCGTTTTCATCCCGGCAAACCGGGCTGAATTGAAAAACTGTTGAACTCGCTTCGATACGCATACATCCCGACGTTCGAGGACTTAATTTATTATTGAGGAGGTTTTCCAACAAAGTTTTGTCTTTTTTTTCCTCCTTGGACAAAGATTTCCTTGTTTTTTTCTTCATTTCGTTTCTAATTATTATTCAAGGGCTTTATGCGATATAAAGCCCTCGAACAAAGAAAACCGACTCAATAATAAATTAAATATATATATATATATGGATGATATATATATATATATATATATGGATATGGATATGGATGATTTCGCGCGCACGTGCGAAGCACCCAGTGCCATCATTTATTGACCAGCTCTGTTTTTCAAAGTTTTCGGGGCTTAAACCTTGTCCTGGATATGTTTGATCACAAAATAATGAAATATAAATAATGAAGATACCGATAATGAAAAGCTGTCAGGTTACAATAGCTGGTTAATGAAGCAGCACGATTTAACACACCGTGTATTATTAGAATATGAAAATCACTACAAATATGCTTTGGCGAACTTCAGCAAAAACTTGCGACAGTCTTCTTAATTTTTGACACGACAGACTTATATCACCTTTCCAAATTCAAAAATAATTGAGATTTTAAAGATTTGTATTCCAGCAGCGAGTATGACGAAGACATAGTGATTATGACTTGCTTGTACGTCTACCAAATACGTATATAAAGGGATGTTTACATGAGAACGTTCTAAACGCAGAGTCGGACATGTCTGAATTTTTGTATTTCGGTTTTTGTTTACATGCTGTCGGCTGTGGTTTTTTAATTACAGTAAATATGACCGCTGCTACTTCAAGATTTGTGTCAATGGTCTTTTCGCCTGTCGGACAACAAACGTTTCGTTTGATGTGCAGAGGCGGCTGTATTCGCAGACTAAAGGTCTTTCAACTTTAACTTAGGCAAATCCACATAGATTTTCACCAATTTCGTTTCAAACAACATGCATGATGTTATATTCTACTGACTGACTTATTTACATAAGGAGACCCATAGAACTTCGGCTTGAGTAAGTTGTTATATATGTGTTATGTATATACACAGTGAATTACTGTAAATGGTATGTGACTTTACATTTCATGGGTCTAACCATTTTCATGGGTATAACCATGCAGTAAGCATTTATCGTTGTGTTTGCCCTACTTGTAAAATTGCGGCCGCTATCGTGAAACCTTCGGCTATCTGCACGTGCTGCAACACTAAATATATAAAGTTAGAATAGAATCAGCAGTTTCAGACCGACCAATGAGAATTTTGCGTCATGATTTAGGACGCAGATAACTAAAATGCTATAGCATCCATACAGGCTCTCTCTTTCTCTTATCTGCATTCCTCTTCTTCTCTCCCTCCACAAGAGCCTCCTCGCAGGCTAGGAAATGCTTCCAACTAGTTCCAAAAAGAATGTATTTTGTTTTGCCTTGCTCTTATACATGGTTTAAAAAGACGTAATTATATATTTAAGTTATATGTACAACTCTAATACGTTATCGCAAAACCTAATGATTGGGAACGGAGGTCTGTTGGCTGCGTGGGTATCCCTGTACATAAAAATGGTTCGTTGTTATTCAATTTCGTGTAGAAATTATATATATCGTCTTATATAAAATCGAGTGTGAAATTTAAATCTTCAAATCCCCTCAGGAAAATCAAACAAACACTGTTTAGGCCCCGTTTACACTAGAGCAAAAGTATCCGGATTCACATTGTTTTTCATCCTCATGGGAATAAAAAACAATGTGAATCCAGATACTTTTGCTCTAGTGTAAACGGGGTCTTAGGGGCTGTTTACATGAGCCGGGCTAGCCCAGTTAGCTGGGCTCACGCGATTGATTAGGATCTCACTGTGCATTTGAAACTCGCGTAAACTAAATATACAAAGAAGAATTGGTTTAGTTTAAATGTAAACGAACCCTAACGTTGATTAAAATCTCTTTTTGTGGACGAGGAACTAGCCCGGCTCATGTAAACAGCCCCTTAATAGCATTACAGTCAATTTGCATATATATATATATACCATGGTTATACATAATACAACGCTTGAGTGAAGAATCAATATTGCGGGAAACTAATTTCATGTTATACCAGCTTTAGTTACGAGACTTTTAGTTATATTATTTTGATTTAAACTATAATAAATACAGATATCGCGAAACGTATAGTTTATTTGTTGGTCGTCCTACTGCGTGACGTTAAATTAAAAGTTTTAAAAAATTTGACGGGGGAGACGTGTACAAAAGTCTAATTTTCCCCTAAAACAAAGAGAATGAATACATTTTATAACTCGAGTATTCTCGACGCTGTCCTTGTTCTTTTCAGACAAGTTCTGTTGATTGCATGGTTATGTCTTTACTTAGATTGTAAAAAAGTGATGATTGTTGTTTGACAAAAAAACGCTAAACTACTGACCAAAAGTAGTTAAAAACTACTTGATTTAAGTATAAGATCAATGATGATAATTTGTTGTTTTGAATACTAAAGGTCAAGATTTTTAGCTGTTGCAACGTCAGAAATATTGTAAACGTCTACGCCTGATCTCTTAACTGTGCGGCTGCCTTCGTCCATTCGACGCCGTAAACTGGGAGCGAGTTTAGAAGATTACCATATACCATATATATATATATATATATATATATATATATATATATATATATATATATATATATATATATATACAAAGTATGAAGTATAGTTTTACCTTAAAGTCTTCGCTACCGGAGGTTTCACCCTAAACGGGATCATCAGGCGACTGATGATCCCGTTTAGGGTGAAACCTCTGGTAGCGAAGACTTTAAGGTAAAACTATACTTCATACTTTGTATTTTGCTCTATCTATATATGGTATTGAGCACTCTCTAACATTTCGTGAACCAAAACTCACTTATTATATATATATATGGTATATGGTATATAAAGTGAAGGGAACTTTTTGGTTGCTGAGGTGAGAAGCCCAGCCGGCGTGGCTAAGCCGTATCATCGACCGACCTATTCTAGAAGGGTTTGAGTAAGAGCGTAGCTGTAGCTGTTGGGACCCGAAAGATGGTGAACTATGCCTGAATAGAGTGAAGCCAGCGGAAACACTGGTGAAAGCTCGTAGCGATTCTGACGTGCAAATCGATCGTCAAATTTGGCTATAAAGTATAGACTAATCGAACCATCTAGTAGCTTATATATCGAAATATTTATAATGATATATGTCTTTCATACCTTGCATGCGAGGGCTCGATCCTGCTGGCGCTGTGTTGATAAGAAACGAGACGCAAGTAGATGTCATTAGACCATAGGCTAGAGCGTGAATGATTTCGGCGATGATCACCAACCAAGCGTTCTTTATGGCGAAATAAATAAGAAACACTGCAATGTGGCCAGCAAAACCGATGCTCATGATGGGCACATGGCCAAAATAGTCGATTATTCTTGTCAAGAGATAGAAGAGCACCACATCTACAATGCACTTACACCCGGTTGCTATTCCCATGATTAGCGCATTTCCACCAAGACTATCGATGAACCAGTTGACAAAGGTAAAGAAAAACCCGTTGCAGAAACCAGAGTAGGCGGACGCGAACAGAAACAGACCATATTGAAAGTTCCAATGGGCGCTGTGGACTTTATGGGAAAGCACGTCCGTAGGGTCACGCGTGAAATCAAGGTGCGAACCAACCAATAACGCAATGTAGGAGAAACCGAGGAAGAAAAAGAAGACGTAGTGAAACGAGCCTACCATTTTGCCGCATATTTCGTGGTCGAAATGGTAGATGACTATTCCAATGACTGGAGTCATTACACCCCAACCAACATTACCCCACAGACGAATCTTCCCGTATCGACTAGTTGCCATACTCGCTGCGCATGAATGATCGACGAGTGTAAATACAGCAGCATCAAACCAATCTCCAAGGAATACCATAATTAACAGACCGACATATATACGATACACTTCGTTCTCGTCATCCACAACATGGTATTCGATCTTTATATTATTTGTCTTTGTAGTCGTCTTTGTAGTCGGCTTGGGTCTGGTCGGGCGAGACATGTTCTCAGTTGTAGGGTTTATTGTTTCATTGAGGCCAGTTTGATTTTCTTTTTTTGGTTTTTCCACAAAAGTGGTGGCGTTTCCCGACGTGACGGACGACTCACCTCCGTCCTCGTAGCGCCAATTTATTTTTTCCCCATAGAGACTTTTCTTTGCTGTGAAACGATGGGAGGTGTCATTTTTAGCGTTTTTCCAGTTCCACGGTGCTGACCAGTTGTCCGTGACGAGAGCCGAGCGTTTACTCAGCTTGTGTTCGACGAAATACGACTTTTCTTTAACGATATGGCTAGATTCGTTGATGTACTTTACCGTACAAAGCTGGTTGTTTGGACGTAGAAGCAGAAATATCACCAACACTTTGCTAATCATCACTATACACGAGATAACGAAGAGTAGCTTTCGCGAACGAAACTTCTCACCAAGCATTACCAAGAGTGGCGTTCCGATCGACTGTAGTATAGGACGAATACCATTCAACAGACCAACGTAAACTGGACCAAGTCCGAGATACTTGAAGTAAACTGGTAGATATAGAAGAAGTGGCATATAACCAGCATAAAACGCGAAATAAAAAAGCTGGTATGGTAACTCTATGAGTGCAAGTCTATACTGAAATCTTTCTTTCTTCGCCTCCATAACGTTGTCTTTTTCTTGGGCTACTTTCCAATCGGCGATTTCGTCAGCCGCTTGTGATGTTCAACCTGCGCCACTTATTACAAAATGGAATACAGTTTTACTTCAGACAGCGTATATATTATACGTGTATAGGTCTGACCTTTTGCTTTCTGTTATCCAAGTGGGTCATCCGTGGACGGCGGCATGTTGCTCTTCATAACCGCGTTGTTATTCAGAATCTGCATGATAAACCCTTTTCTGCTTCACTGCATGGTTGCAATCATGCAGTAAAATATGCCTCGCTCTGCTGCATACGGTGAAAAGCAATTTGAAATTATAATGCTGTAGATGATTTGCAATTCCTAATTTGTTACGCACTGCTTCACAACAATAGGTAAATTATAGAATCGAACTCTCTAGCCAGAGAGCGAAAATTGGACATAGCGAGAGTTTGACCATAGTCATTCAAAACATGGTCTGGAAACTCAGCTAAAGGCTTTGTTCTATCTTTTGGTTCTCTTTATGCATTTTTGTGCACGGTCACTGAACCATTTTGTATTTTAGTATAATGAACGAATTATCCAATAGTGAAATAAAAGTAGCGTGCTGCGTAGGCAGTGTAGAAACAACAATCGAAATATAGTAAGGTTAGATATACTGCCGAAACAGAGAACGTAGGAATCTAACGTTTCCTCATCAGAGAGAAAGGGCCTTCGCTCGAAACGTTAGATTCCTACGTTCTCTGTTTCGGCAGTATATCTAACCTTACTATATTTCGAATTATCCAATAGCAACGTTTCAGTTACGTTTAAGGTCGATTGTCTGAAAGATTTACGATGGGAAGCTCTAGAGAAATTGGTTAAAAACCAAGATGTTCTCCTCATTCAGGCTATATAATCAGGGAAATAACATATATTTCAGTCAGCTTCTATGGTTTTTGATATCGTGAAATTAATTTATGCAAAACGCGTCCAGCCGGCTCTTTCGGGGGGAGGTATGTTTACCAGAGCCCGGGAGACGGATGGAAGTCGAGCCTATATCTCTATAATGGTTTGACTTATAGGAGTTATTGCACGAGCTTGGGCTGTCTCAGCTAACTGGGCTATAGCTCGTGGCACTCTAGACTGAAATAAGAGGTTAACGTAATTTGAATCAACGTTATGGGATTCGTTTGTACATGTAAACTATAAAACAACAGTACAATTCTAATCAGCCCAGTTGACCGGTCAAATAGTATAATAGTACTATATAACGAGGAACGTAGCGTTAAGATAGCGGAGTTCATATAGCCATGCAGGGTAGTATGAAGAGGAATGCCTGTCAGGCAGAGGAATGCCTGTCAGTTCGAAATAACGGGGCATGACATTCTATACCATCGCTATGTTGAACTCCCGGAGAATTTGTTCAGGATATAGAGGTTCTATCGACGTGAGGAGACTGTTCGAACTATTTTGTCACCCACAATATTTTAGCAAATTTTAAACAAATTGACATTTTGGAAACTATCTGTAACTCTTCACAAATTGTTCAGTGTATTGTTCAATAATAAAAGTTCTTGAAGTTGTTGTGAACTTGTGATGTTATCTTGTATGTTATGTATATATAGTTATTGCTAAATAAAAGTAGCGTGCTGCGTAGGCAGTGTAGAAACAACAATCAAAATATAGTAAGGTTAGATATACTGCCGAAACAGAGGAATCTAACGTTTCGCGCGAAGGCCCTTCGTCAGAGCGGAGGCCCTTCGAACGAAGGCCCTTCGTTTCTCTCTGACGATTATTGCTGCCAAGCGTCAGCGAGGCAGCACACTAATCTTGGCATGGGTACCCCTGTGTCTCATGTCCAGACCTCTTTGCCGAGTTATGTATAGTCAACGAAATCGAGATTTGAGATGCTTTAATGTCAGAAACCATTTTATGACGTTTTGTGACGTAGAAGCTTCTTCGTACAACTTATATCGCATACGCCAGAAGGATTTGCTCTACTTGTACGTTTGAAGCTAGGCGTCCGAAGTTTGTCAGTAGGGAGTTTACGATCTACGACGGCAACCTCGACGACGCGGCCATTCAAACAAAATAATTCTTCCTTTAAAAGAAAGAAAATGAATAATTTGCAGTCCCAAGAGAAATCTTTAAGTCGTCCTCGTTATGTTTACACCGCCATTGAGTGTATTAGGGACCTTAAGATGCTAGGACGCGACGGCGGTTAAAACGGCAAGTTAAGTTTTACAATTTAAAGAAGTCACGGTTAACTGAGTATTATATTTGATATTTGAAGTTAGTCTAATGGCTTCCAAAACGCCCCAGCACTGCTAAAATGATTGTAGTGTCCGTATTGAAGTCAATCTCAAGCAACAGTTCTCATTTTTTGGCCGTTGACGTCGTCCTGAAGACGTGAAAATGCTCTAAGTGGCGTTGTATGAAGAACGAGGACGGTGTTGAGATTACTCTTGGGATTACAAATTATGCATTCTCTTTGTTTTACAACTAGAATTCTTTTATTTGGAGGACGCCGTCGTTGAAGTTGCCGTTGTAGATCTTAAGGTCCCTATTTTCACGTCTTCACGACGACGTTAAGTCATGGACCGATGAAGGCTGTTGCTTATGAATGCCTTCAACACTTTCAATGCAATCATTTTACGAGTTGTCGAACGTTTTGAAAGTCATAAAATAAGCTTTGAGTGCAAACAGGGAAGTTATTCAACCGTGTTTTCTTTTAAATACCAAAATTTATATCGCGTTGTCCACTGCCGTCGTCGTCGTAGTTCGTAAACTCCCTAATACCACGACGGCGGTGGATTTTCTGAACTGGCAATGGCATTGCTAGGAGTCAAGCCGCGCTAGGATATGTACACTTGTGAAGTGTCTTACAATTTCGATAAGGAGAGTTTTAATATCTTGTCGAGGTAAGATATCAATTTCTACAAGTCAACTGACAACAAACTGTGTTTTTTTTGGTAGGAGATTTCACAGTTGTTTATTTCTAACTTTAGGTGTATATTGCCAATATTGGTGTGGGTTCATTGTGTTTGTGCTGATCAGGATTCTGATCAGGATCAGACGCTAGTACGCTACTATCTGCGTTGTGTGTATTTTGACTTATACAAATTCTGCAAAATAATCTGACGGACCTGATGGACTCAACGGTACATTGCTGTATAATTTTATTATAGCTCTAGATTTGTCAAAACATATTAAGCACTTGGAATTGCATTGGCAGTTTTGCCACAGCATTTAATGCTCTAATAGAACAAGAGCCATGATTATTTAATATTTGTATATCACAGTATTTTGTGTGTATACCCTGTCAAACCCCTTGCCATATCATGTCAAGCGATAAGTTAAAGTAACTTGTAGTTTTCAATTTTATAATTTAAAAATATAGAAGAAATGTGTAAATACTCTGTTGTAATTAATATTAAATGTTTGGACTTTCCAGCCTCCTTCACAGGCAACTCTGGGCTCTTTTTGGGTGGAGTGGGCAACCTTGGGTGGAGTGGCCAATCTTGGGTGGAGTGGGCAATCCGCAATCTTGGATGGAGTGAGTGGGCAATCTTGGGTGGAGTGGGTAATCTTGAGTGGAGTGGGTAATCTTGAGTGGAGTGGGCTAACTCAGGTGGAGTGAGCAATCTTGGGTGGAGTGGGCAATCAGGTGGAGTGGGCAAACTCGAGTGGAGTGGGCAATTGGGTGTAGATTGGGTGGAGTGGGCAATCTTGGGTGGAGTGGGCAGTCTTGGGTGGAGTGGGCAATCTTGGGTGGAGTGGGCAGTCTTGGGTGGAGTGGGCAATCTTGGGTGGAATGGGCAATCTTGGGTGGAGTGGGCAGTCTTGGGTGGAGTGGGCAATCTCGGGTGGAGTGAATGGGCAACCTCGGGTGGAGTGGGCAATCTTGGGTGGAGTGGGCAAAGGGGGTGTCACATTGGCCACATACTGCATAGAGTTGCCTGTGGAGTAGGCTAAAGGTTTTTGTCCAATTTGAGGCAGCACTTCACTTGCGATAGTAACTTCTAGTTAGTTATCTATTATATTCTCTGAAGGGCGTGGCCCTGTTTATGGCATTCTGCGAGACACAGGACACCCACAACTTTGAAAAGCTTCCAGAGCCCCTGGAGGAGTATGTTTGTAGGCCGGAGCGAAAACGAGAGAAAAATAAGGAAGCCTCTACGGCGAACGTTCGGTCGATATCTGGTGGAGGGATCAAGTTTTTTTTTTGCGCATATAACTGAGAATATGATGCTCGAAGTTGATGTTTTACTGACTCCTTGTGATTTGCCGCATTAAGGCTGTCGGAAAACAGGAAAAACTTAAAGTGATTGTCCTTGAATACTGTTTACTTTGTTGACATAATATTTGCTAAAAAGCTAAATATACATATAGACAAGGCTGAGAAGTTTTATTAGAAAAAGGAAGGGCCAAACGTTTTCGACTATAAAGTTAACAGCAGGACAACAAAGAACTGTCCGAAGCGTACATCCAGTTTTATAGTGTCAAGTTATTCCCAAAATGGTCGTCGGAGGTTGGTAGTCAATATACCTTTCCGCATGAAGTGAATGGATCACGTGATCTTTCTTTTTGACAAATCTGATTGGCTAATCTCCAAAGTTTGTCCGACGTTTTGGATGTCCGACGTTTTGCGAGAGCCAATCAAATCTCTAAACGCGTTATCCGTTGCCTGCATGGCGGTCTATCATATGCACGTGCCAAACAGTGTTGTAGTCTGTCAAGTCCACCCATCCGAGACCAAGTCCTAGTCCGCCAGTACAATTCCGAGTCCATCACCCATTCGAGTCCGAGTTCTTGCCATTCCAAGTCCGAGTCCGAATCAAAAGACTTTTTTAAGTCTTTTTTTTTCAACGTAACTATTGTTGAACAATACTTACGTTGTTGTATTCGTTGAACAACAATTGTTCACTGGAAAATGTGCTTGTAAAAGTAAAAGGGATCTTAACTACTAAGTAAGAAGGAAGATAACAAAACTGAATTAAAGAGTCCGAGTCCAGCCTTTATGAGTCTGAGTTCCACCCTCTCAGCACTAACACCACGGTACGGACTCACATCAACTTGCGTTAAAGAAATACCCAGTTGGCAATGGTTGTCCATTTTTGGATACTGTGATGTGATACTGTGATACACGTGGAATGTTGCGAGACTTGAGAAAAGCGTACACGAGAATGACAAATTCTACACAAGAATACAAATTCTATCGAAATTCATCAACTACTAGCCATGCACATTTGTTTTTTAACAATTTGGCGAGTCAACTTATACTCGACTACCAAATTACATTCCATTTTCGCGCAAGCTGATGAAGAGCAAAACTTGTTTTTTCGATTTAAAAAAATTGGATCCAAAAAATTGGATAAAAAATCAACTCTGAATATCGAGAATACACTGTAATCAGCCATCTCAGCGCCTGGCCGATCATGTTTTCAAAACATTGTTCGGGCTTGAGAAAGCTGCCCAGTGTGTATCTAAAATTCGAAAAAGAAAATTAGCCTTTTCATATTGGGAATATTTTGGATTTTATGTTGGAACCTTGTGGATATTTCTTTTCACATATGGCCATATTTATTTTACCGCAAGTGAGTTTATGAGGCAAGAATATAAGAGGTTTATAAATAGAATTGTATTGCGTTAAGTCGCTTCTAAGACGTCAACTGATCAAACCTTTTCGTTTGCTGTGTATTCATGGGGATGAGTCACCGTATTTTCTGAGAGTTAAGCATTTGTTGAGCTTCCGTTTACTCCGTTTACCCTGCATGTCTGCATGTCTCTGCATGTCTCTGCATCAAGCCGACTATGTGTACATGCAAAGTGAAAAGGTGTTAAAGTGTCACTAAGACGAAAAATCGTCAGTCTGTTTCTGATATAATCATAAAGTAGATTTAAAATGAGGATGAACAGCGTTTGTGGTTTGTAAATATCTCATCTCGTTCAAGAGATAATCACGTTTTTTAAATATGCAAATTATATGGCTGATGACGTCATTTTCTCCAAACGAGCGAAATGAAAATCGTAAAATTAGGAATATCTCTAGAAATAAACAATAGAAAGTGCTCAAATTTTGCATGCTTATAGTATTAAATAAAATACGTTTCACTGTGGAACTTTAGTTGTTTTCGTGGAAACTGCTGGTTCCTGGCCCCATCCAATGATAAAATTAAATTTTCGTATTTATCAGCAATCAAGTAGCGTTTACTCCAGCGAATAAATGTGACGGTTAGGGCTTATGTAGGCATTGTAATTCAAACGTTTAAATCTTTCTATTTTTAAACAATGAGGCAAAAATGATAACTCCCTTTTTAAGGTTTAGAGTAACCTGAGAGCAAGCGCTTACCATGGCAATCACAAACGTTCCACAGAGAAGTGTATTTTATTAGATACTATAAGCATACAAAGTTTAAGCACGTTCTATTGTTTATTTCCAGGGATATTCCTTATTTTACGATTTTCATTTCGCTCGTTTGGAGAAAATGACGTCATCAGCCATAAATTTGCATATTTCCAAAACGTGAATATCTCTTGAACGAGATGAGATATTGACAAACCACAAACGCCGTTCACCCTCATTTTAAATGTACTTTATGATAAGATAAAAAAAAAGACTGACGATTTTTCGTCTTAGTGACACTTTAAACTGCCAAGATTAGTTTTGATATCGAAATACTGACGTTTCGAACGGAGCTCTTCGTCAGAGTGAAATAGACCACTTTCATAATAGCGACTAATTTGAATATTCGTGTATGTGCATCTCAGTTAATAAGCCTTTCTAGCCTCGTTTGTGTGTCTTCAACTCAAAATAATCTTTGCTTCATAACGAGGCTAGAAAGAACATTTAAAGCGTTGGCCTTTATGAAAGTGGTCTATGGACATGTACATCTCACTCAAATCCAATCTGGTTTCCATGCAGGCTTCTCTTTTTCCCAGTTGAGCGACGCATGCACAGTGAAAAGCATGGGATATGTTTCTCGTCGGAGCGTGACATAACTTATTGGATTCATCTAAGCCCGATATGGCAAAATCGAGAATTCAATATTTGGCGAGACCGAAGGTCGAGCCTTCGGTCTCGGCTAATATTAAAATTTGAGACTTAAATATTTTTCATATTGGGCGAAGATGAATCCAATAGGTGTTTTATCATATCGAAAAAATAATCGTGCAATTGACAAGTTAATATACCTTGTACAACTTGTCCAAAGATTGCTGCATGTCCAATATGTAGTTGTCTTACATCGTAAACTATTGGCCTGGCACGTGACGCTAATGTAGACGTTTGATTGGACGATTATTATTTGCGAGGGTATAATAATGGTTAATATTTTATTCTTTGGTTTTATCACTCCTGATCTTCGCCCACACGTAATACGTAATGCGAATCGCAGGTATACTTAGGTCCTTGCGGTTAACCTTGGTTATTGCTTTTATAACCTTACTATATGCAATTTACTGGTTTTATCCAATTTAAGTGCATATGTTATTAATATGTTATTGCTCAGCTGTCGCTAAGTTATACATCAACAGCTGCGAATATAATCACGAAGGGGTTTCACAGGCGATGAAATTATCTATTTTCATCTATCAAGAACAATGATTGAAGTACACTCATACAGACACTGTGGCTTATCCATCAAAAAGAGACATTTGATATCGCTGTAAAAAAACCTGTCGAGCTTGTGCTTCAAAAGTACCGCACGTCTGTTCTTGAAGCACGCTCGAAACTAAGTTGAGGCGATGACGAAGTGTGTATTGTTTGCCTTTGTATTGGTGGTCTTTCATTTAGCTGCAAGTTCCGGATCAGGTGAGAGCTGTTCAGAAATGATTATTCTTGTGTATATGTATATCTAAGCATGAAACCTGATAAAAATAAAATAATGCTATTGTGTCAATAACTATACATGACAAACTTTGACCATCGCGATTTATACTGCTGCACGAAACATGCATGGTGTCGTTGAGAATGTGTCTGAGAAAAGTAATCACATGCTTCAAATATACAAAGTCAAAGAAGTGTTCCAATTACTAAACGCGAACGTAAAGTGTCGGTACTTAAGAGTTTACATAAAGCAGCGTCCAGACGACATATATATAAGGATGTCTGTTTACCCATATCTGTTTACGTTTTAAGGGCAGATGGCTCGAAAAACTATATGAAACAGAGGTTAAGTCATTTATCTGAGTTATCAGAATGATGAACAAGTCTATAGATCTTTGTTAAAACATTTCTCTGAAAACTTCTAAATTAGCCCATCGTTGCAATAATTTATTTTTTTGCTAATATTAGCATTTATGCCTGTTTGAATGTGTATAAACTATTTATTTCTGTTAATATTATGGCATTTATGCATGTTTGCTCACACTTTGATCAGTAATATTTTCAGCAAATATGTCGAAAGTATTTCGCGGGATGTTAAGGCTACGTCCACACGTATACGTTTTCGTAGCGTTTTCATATTGTTTCAGGTAAGTAGACCATTGTTTTCTATTCCCTTGAGGACGGAAAACAATATGAAAATGCTACGAAAACGTATACGTATGGACGTAGCCTAAATTAATGACACCGCGAGATATTAAATAATGGTCGAAGCTAAGACCAAGCTGTGTGCATACGATTTACTTGAAAGAAATATCTGGTTATATATTCAGTTCTTAATTTACTGAAATTTTACAAGTAGTTACAGCTGAAAGGTACAAGTTTGGGTACAAATTGATATAAAATGAGCGCATTTTATCGCATTTGCAGCCATTTATCCAGTTTTAAGAAAAGTCCTAAATTAAGTTTTACCAGTGCTTGCTGTACAAGGTCAGCATATGTAAATTCCTTCTAGTTCCTTCTAGGTTTGTTTGCGCGAGTCAAACAAGGTCATGTTTAAGAATTACTGTATATCAATCAAAGTACGAATTGTTTGGTTTTGATGCTGTTTAATAAACTATAGAAGTGTTTGTTGAATTGTCGGGTGTACAAATTGGGGTCTATATAAATTATATATACCATATGGTCAAGATTGTTTTATGTTAGAAACTATTATAATGCCCCGCGAAAGCCCGCACCAATGTTTGCATACATGTATGTACAACCAAGTTTTTCTTAGACTGCTACTAAGTTTCTTTTCTTGACCAGTTTTTGCTTGACAAGACGTTTTATATGGTTATAGATACATTTGCCACTGTATATTATAGTCATTTTATATTCAGACGTTTTTACTATATAAACCTAATTTATAAATGGCTGTTGAAATATATAATATATCTTTATACTGTATATTCATGATATAAAATTATGAATATTAAATTGTACTTAATAACTCGTTTAGGGAATTCGACACAAGTTTTGTTCTAAAACGATGTAATGCTTTTAAGTTTTGCATACATGACCAAGTTTTTCTTTTCACCAATTCCTTGCAAATATATATAGCTTTACTTTGCTCGTGTGGCGTTGAACAAGTTTTTTTCAAGGCGAATGCTTCCCCCTGCACTGATGTATGTCGGTAAGAAAACTAGCTGGACAAGGAATTATACACATGCTGAGTATTCTCATTACAAAATGAGTGTCCACTCTAAAAACGAGAATTCAGAAGAAATTAAGTTTTACTGTCGTGGCAATAGAAGCGTTCCTAAAATATTGTTGCAATACATTGCTCAAGTTGATCAATTCATTTGATGAAAATTATTGCTAACTTCCTGTTTTGAATTCTCTTTTGAATTTGATTGGTGTTTGGCAAATAATCATGTTTCTTATTGGTTGTTTAAAAACCAGAAACCAATCAAATTCAAAACAGGAAGTTAGCAATAATTTTCATCAAATGAATTGATCAACTTGAGGAATATATTGCAACGATATTTTAGGAACGCTTCTATTGCCACGACAGTAATCAGTGTCTGCAAATGTGATACAAAATGTAATAATTCATGAGGAAAACATAATGGAATCAGTTACCGAGACGTAGCTATAGACAGTTATCCGTCGATATTACACACCAGCCTTCGATTATATTGTTGTGCACTTAACTATTACCTTTTCAAAATTAAATTTCACCAGCGTGTGCCTGCGGAGCTCCTTGTGAATCTGTGATTCATTATTTATTATACCACCCGATATGCTGCCCTCCGACAGAACTTGCTCTCGGCTGCTGCACAATCACTGGAAGACCGTTGGAGTAATTTGTTAGATTTCCAAAAATGTAATGTACTTCTTTTTGGATCGACATTCGATGAAAACAAATATTTATTTAAAAGGGTTCAGACCTATATTAAAGAATCTAAGCGTTTTGCTAAGGGGTCGTTTACATGAATCCGGATTGAGTTTCAATCCGGATTGAAAAGCGAAGTCAATCCGTGTTTACATGGGAATTAGGTTTCTGGATTGAAATCCGCATGAACTCTGAAATCCGCATGAAATCTGAAATCCGTAAATATTAGAAAACACCCATGCATTATTTGTTCTAGTCCTCTCTGTCACGTTTTTCATTCCGGAATGATATCTCGCACCGCCTTTACATGATTCTGGAACGAAATTTCAATCCGGAATGAGATTTCAATCCGGAATGAGAATTGAGAACCGGATTGAACTCAATCCGGATTCATGTAAAGTTGTAAACAGCCCCTAAACGTCATTAAAGGTGCTGTCCAGTCCGTTCTGCGCATGTACGAAACTAATGTTTACTTCTTCTGCGCGTGTACGAAACTAATGTTTACTTCTTCGTTTATAAAAATATTTACTGATACCTTATTGAAGATTGTAAGCTTTTCTTGCTTCCTCTTTCATTACTTTTACCCAAAACAAAACATTTTCAGAAGAAATAGAAGAAATCCGAAGAGATATCCTCACCGAATCGCTTGGTTTTCTGCCATGTCGCTTCTAACGGTTTACATTGAGCTGAGTACTTCATGTATGTTTGAGGGTCCCGATAAACAAAGATGCGGATCATGCGCAGAACGGACTGGACAGCACCTTTAATGTATTACTTATATTGGCTCCAACGGTCTTATACTTTTATTTATGTATATTTGCTTTAGTTTGTACTTTTTTTTTTTAAAAATGTAATGCTTAAATGCTTCTCAATAAAATATGTTTAAAATAAAAAAAAATAACTGCACGATGTTTTATTAACGCCATAAACGGATTTATTTACCATATAATTACCATATATGGATGAGAAAGAATCTCTGATATTTGTTATACCAGGTGCATTTCTTTTAAGATTTATGAAACTACTTTACCTAACTATCAACACTGTTTGTTTAATTAAAGGAGCTAGAAAACTACCGAAGCTTTTTAAAGAATTTTTATGCGCTGGCGTAAAACTATATGTCTGATTTTTTACCTGCATGCAAGGTTCGTATTCGTCGAAAATCCTACAGATACAGTTAATTATAGGAATGATTAATAGCTGAGAAAATTGAAGTAAAAGTTTATGTAAATCAGGAGGATTCTGTATGTATGTAATGTATGTATGTATGTATGTATGTAAAACTTTATTTAATGACGCTGGCCTCGTCAACGATTAGTTGATTTCCACGAAGGGCGTCAAACAATTATAACTATTACAAAAGAAATAAAGTAAAAAAGAAAGTATTTACAAGCAAATATATATGTACAGAAGTTGGTTAATTAGTAGGCGTGACCCATGAATTACAACATATTACAGTGTAGGTGCCCGATAACCATTTTGTTTCAATAAATTCTTAAAAGTGTAAATTGATTCCGCTAGTTTAGTATCAAACGGAAGACTATTCCAGAGTTTAGCCCCACTATAAGAAATTCTCTTCTCGGTTTTGGAAGGGCTAAATCAGTGAGACCATTTCTGAGGTCATAGTTAGTTTGCAAAACATTTCTCATTATTAATGTTTCTTTCAAGTTCGGTCCAGTATAGTTATTCAAGACTTTATACAACAATATTGATTTAGTTGTACATCGTCTTGTCTCTAAATTTTCCCAAACAAGAGATCGAAGAACATCAGCAGATCTGGTCTCATAGCTAGCACCAGCTATTATTCTCGCTGCCCGATTTTGAAATTTTTGAAGTTTGTCTTTGAATTGTTGATTACAAACTCCCCATAAGGGAGAACAGTAATCGAAGTAAGGCTGTATTAGCGCGCGATAGATTGTTTGCAAAGTGTTTGCGGGAACATAAGGCTTGATGCGTTTCATTGTTCCAATGCCGGCCCCAACTTTTTTACAAATCATTTCAGTGTGTTCATCCCAGTTAAGATTTTCGTCAAGCACAACGCCAAGACATTTGAAAGAGCGGACTTGAGGAATCTGTTGATTATTTATCATGACATGCAGGAAGATCACCAATCATTGTATTAAGGTTATACTTCGATCCTATATACATTAGTTTTGTTTTAGTTGGATGGTGTTGCAATTTATTACTAACAAGCCATTCGCTGATTTTGTTCAAATCATTATTTAAATTTTCAGTAAGTGCCGCTAGATCATTGGCAGCCAAGGAAATTTGAGTATCGTCGGCATATACGCAAGGGGTAGTTTTATCAAGACATTCCGGTAGATCATTTATGTAAAGTAAGAATAATAAAGGACCTAGGATTGATCCCTGCGGAACACCACAAATAATCTTTTTTGATGCTGACGTTATGCCATTGACAATGCACACTTGTTCCCTATTAGTTAGGTAGGATTCAAACCAATCCAATTCAACGTTTGTTACTCCAAATTGTTCTTTCATCTTGTGCAGTAATATTTTATGATTAATTGAATCAAAAGCTTTGCGAATGTCAAGGAAAACAACACCATTCAACTCACCATTATCCATGTTTTCGTAAAATGCATCACACATTTGAATAAGTGCAGTGAGAGTATGTATTATAATAAAACAGCAATGTCTGTATAAATGTGATACAGAACTGGTGTTTTATTAATCAGTTCTTACCATTTTTTTAAATTTTCCTTATAAATTATTAATGATTTTATAGAACAGCAGTTACAACGCCAGATTAAACATTAATTTCTTTCGAGTTTTCTTTATGAATTATTAATGAGTATAAAATTAATATACAGTGTGTATAAAAAAACCCGGAACCCTTAGAAAATGAATTAGTATTCTTTTAAAACAACATATTGTAGTAGTTTGAAAGTCCTAAAAGCGCTGCGTTATAAATTAATCAGCACATAAGTTAAACAGGAAGAGAAAAAGCTTTTAAATACTTTCACCATGCATACACTTCAAGTTATCTTAATTTCCCAGGTGTATAAATCAAATCAAAGTCAAAGATCAAATAAAGAGGGTTTAAAAGAGGTTTAAAAGAGGGGTTAAAAGAGGTTTTAAAGAGGGTTTAAAATATTGCATAGCCAATATACCTGGTAAGTCAAAAGGCTTATCTTCCCCAGGGTCCTTATCTTCCTATAAGACCGCGTTTTTTACGCATCCGTGGCTCAGAGATGTTTAGGGTTTTCAAACTACTACAATAGGTTGTTTGAACAGAATACTAATTCATTTTCTAAGGGTTCCGGGTTTTTTATACACACTGTATAGAGATTGATCACGACGCGATTTTCAATTCCCTAGAGATTGTCAACTTGGCGAATCTTCTGCAGACTCACAGGGCACTTGAAAAGAACACTGCACTAACAATATTATTTTGCATGGCGAATGGTGTAGATTTCGTCGAAAGCGACCTTATGAGTTGAGTTATTTCTTCGGATTTTATACCATTTGTGCTTCCTCGTGCCACATCTCATACAGAGCTGTAATACACTATAAATGTGACTCTTTTGGTCAAAATTCAGTTCTTTAAACCTTCGTGAGTTTTAATCACATGGGCCAATTTTGATGAAATAAATACCAAAATGTTCCAAATGAAGAGCCCTTTCAAACTAGCCTACTGCAAATTGAATTTTTGGCTATACAGTATTAGTCCCTGCTTGTGGCTTGCATTGAAAAAATATACTCAGATAAGTGATTTGGATATCCAATGTTTTTCGGTTTTTCCATATGGAAATGGTATATAGAGCGCTTTCATAAAGGTCTTCTCTTTAAATATTCTTTTATGTGCATCTAAATGAGCCTTTCTGGCCTCGTTATGAAGCAAAGATTCTTTTGAATTCCAGACACACAAACGAGGCCAGAAAGGTTTATTAAGATGCACATAAAAGAATATTCAAATTAATCGCTATCATGAAAGTGTGTATAGACTTTACGTCATATACCATGTACGGTTTAGGCCAATTTTAAAGAACTCGCAAGTATCTGAAAGATCAGAATACAATGGAGTACAATATAATTGAAGACATGAGAATAATTTAACTCTACCACCAAACAATAGCAAACCCTAAATCAACCATAATATCGTGACGTCAACATTTGTAATACGCAACGAACTACAGAAGAAGAAGTGGGAAGGTATTTCCATTTTGACTGTACATATAGAGAATAATACATGGATGTGCGGAAATATGAAATTTATTTCGAGTGTTGACCAGGATATCTCACGAGTGAGCGAAGCGAACGAGTGACATATCCTGGTCAACACGAGAAATTAATTTCATATTTCCAAGCATCCATGTATTGTTCTGTTTATTATATAAAAAAATTGTCCTATTGCCTTGCAAAAATTGCTTTAAACTATAATGCTGATTCAGCGATAATCGTCACCTGTGCGATTATCATAAATAATCGCACATGTGAGATTATCACTTTTATTAGTGGCAGAAAAATCAATAAAACACTCTATTTTATATAATAAATAGAGAATAATACATGGATGTGCGGAAATATGAAATTTATTTCGAGTGTTGACCAGGATATCTCACGAGTGAGCGAAGCGAACGAGTGACATATCCTATTCAACACGAGAAATAAATTTCATATTTCCAAGCATCCATGTATTATTCTCTATTTATTATATAAAAAAATTGTCCAAATGCCTTACAAAAATTGCATTAAACTATAATGCTGATTCAGCGATAATCGTCACATGTGCGATTATCATAAATAATCGCACATGTGAGATTATCACTTTTATTAGTGGCGGAAAAATCAATAAAACACTCTATTTTATATAATAAAAAGCTTTAATCGTTATACAAGCCGGATCGAAGCACCGTTTTTGGTAATAATATGGCTTTTTTGAAAATGAAAATTGAAAATTAAAAGAAAAGTTCCGCCGCTGATTGTAATGGTGTGCACGACATTTTAGATGTGTTTAGTGGTTATTTAATTGCACTAGAGGATTATTTATAAGAATTATTTCTGCTTATTTGTACTTAATAAAATGTAATTATTTTGAAACTAGCTCAAACACTAACTTCTCAGTGAGAGTGCACCTTTTTTGGAGCTTATGATTTTTTCAATCTACTAGCGCCTCGAGCACTATCACGAACTCGGTATCTCGAAAACCTCGCTAACTTGAACAAGAGTTGATTTCCCTTCAACATATTTTTTCACTATTTTACAGTCGACTCAAACTCCGATTATCTCAAACTATTTTTTTATTAAACTATTTTATATTTCCTTTAAGAGTTCGAGATAGCGAGGTCCCACTGTATATGCATGACGAGTGATGTATTTGCGCCAAATGTGGTACTTTTTTGTGCTTTTATCCAGTCTGTAACGATATTTTCTACTTTCGACCAGAATCAACTGGGCTATTGACTCGGTAATGTCATAGTCACTCAAAATATGGTCTGGAAACTCAGATAAAGTCTTTGTTCTAGCATTTTTGTGCACGGTCACTGAACCCATTGTAATGAACGAATTATCCAATAGCAACGTTTCAGTTCAATCACTCAACCGTGCTATTTAAATTATTATTATATAAAATAGAGTGTTTTATTGAATTTTCCGCCACTAATAAAAGTGATAATCTCACATGTGCGATTATTTATGATAATCGCACATGTGATGATTATCGCTGAATCAGCATGATAGTTTAATGCAATTTTTGCAAGGCAAAGGACAATTTTTTTATATATAATAAACAGAACAATACATGGATGCTTGGAAGTATGAAATTTATTTCTCGTGTTGAACAGGATATGTCACTCGTTCGCTTCGCTCACTCGTGAGATATCCCGGTCAACACTCGAAATAAATTTAATATTTCCGCACATCCATGTATTATTCTCTATATAAACCTAAAACAAAGGATGTGATGTGCACGGTGTAAGGTTCGGTTCAATATATAAATCACAGCTCATTATAGGCGCTTTGAAGTTTGCCGACCAATGGTAATGTAGATTAGACACTTTGATGGGCTACATATGCCTAGAAGGTATTTGACTTAAAGCTAAAGCTTCTATTGTAAATTAATTTATAACGTCATTTTAACACGACTATCTTTTTTTTTAAATAGAGAAATATGATAATTAAAGGTCAACTCAACTCAAGGTAAATGATTTTTCCGGCTTGTTACAGTATATGCGACAAAGTATGAAGAATACGAAAATGATGATAAAAATTTGAAGCAAGCCGTCCTTTTTGTTGATTTCGGAATTTTTTAACGAAGTATTCTAAAAAAATCCGTATTGTATAAAGAGTCTGGCACTAGCAAGTTTGTGACGTAAACAGTTGAACCTGGACGATTGAAATCATAAGAATAGCTGATTTATGATGAATACATATAACTTGTGCAAGTTTCCAACCGCACATGTATTAAAGTATTTGTCGCTTTTCGAGTGTGTTTACTTTAATGGATCGTAAAATCGTTCCTCCGTTTACATCACACACTTGCTAGTGCCAGACTCTTTATACAACATGGCTTTTTACAAAAATACTTCAAAATTCGTCGATTCAGCATCCCAAAATCAACGAAAAAAATTTAAATTCAATTTTTTCCCATCATATTCGGATCCTATACGTGCTTTAATACGTATATAAAGCCAAAAATGTAATTTGCTTTGAGTTGACCTTTAACTTAACAGCTGCCCAAGCTATTAGACTATTATCAAAACCCAGACATCATTTAAGAGAATATTAATTGCCAGACATCTAGAAACGTGCTGGAAGATAGTTAACAGTTGTATTATTAGAGCATGTCTTTCATCATAAACTTTGAGCAATTCGATGATTTTGTGAAATTTCTTTACCAAATGTCAGGCCTAACTATTTTGTTTCAGCATGAGGTAGCAGAGAACGTCGTTACCATTGTTCTTGATATGAAAGCTGAAGTCTATAGATAGTTTTCATCTGACGTCATCAAAATTCTAAAATCTAAATTAAGGGGCGGTTTACATGTTAACCGGGCTGAGTCGTGTCACGAAATTCTTTCCTTGGCGGCAAAAGGAGATTTGAATTAACGTTAGGATTCGTTTAGATCTAAACTAAACCAATTTTTCTTTGCAAATTTAGTTTATGAAAGTTTCAAAACCACAGTGAGATCCTAATCAATCGCGTGAGCCCAGCCCGGCTCATGTAAACAGCCCGTATTAAAAACTATGCTGGTTGTTTTCAGGCTTGGACTGGCTATCTTGCCCTAGAACAATGACTGAGTATTGTAGAACAATGGCTGCCCATTCTTTGTTCCAAGGCAAAATGGCACGATAGCCAGTCTGCAGAGCCTGGTTGTTTTACATGTTTTGAAAGTCGTTGTCGTGAGTTTTTGTCTAAAATTTTAGACCGATACCGGATACGATTATTCCTTCTAGAGGTATACAGAGTTTTAAATTTTGTTAACACTGACGTCAGCATAGTTTTAAAGATCGTGGAGAATCGTCTTGTAGTTAAGCTTGTGTGAACTATTGTGAATAGACGAGTTTCAGGGTGTTGCGCGTGCATAATTTTTAAAAAAACAACTGGCATACTGTTTAAAATCAACAAATTATAGATACAGATTGTGGATGCTTAACACTGTTATTCTGCTGTTGTTGGATCGCTGGCAAGTCTGTTTGCCATTGCTTACTTTGTGGGGAGCCCACCAAGAGCAGTGCCGTAGCAAGGTGTCAAAAGGTGGGGGACAGTAGTGGCAACTAGTGACCGCATTTGTAGGAGTTCCGGAGGTCCTCCCCCGGAAATTTTTGAAATCTAGAACCTCGGAAACACCGCATTTGCAGCAATTTGAGCGAACTTTTTCATCTAATTCAACAGCGAGTATAGTTCGAATTTTACTGTAAAAACGAAGAAATTATCACACCAACATACCCTACAGGTTGCCAAAATCCAGCTCTATCTCTATGATTGGTTCAGAGAATTGAAGCCTCGACAGACGACACTTCACAAAAGTGAACATATTTTGGGGGTTGCGTTGCTCCTTTTGAGATTTTCATGTTACTTTCAGTTCTGTTTCACTGCCATTTTAAGACTTTTAAGAACTTTATCTGACTGCGAAAAATTGGGGTGGGGGTGCCCCCACCCGTCCACCATGTTGGTTGACCCAAGTGGCCCGAAGTTGGCATAATTTCGCATATGTTTTTTAATTTTGAATGACCGATTTCTTATCTGATTTGCTTTTGTTATAGCTCTTTACAAGAAAGGACATTGTCCCATTGTAGAAGAATCGGATCTTAACTGCCACAGAGAGTTTGTCTCTGAGTGCCTGGTGGATTTTGATTGTAACGGTACAACCAAATGTTGTCGCACCGCCTGTCATCAATACAAGTGTGTTGAACCTGTCAGTGAAAAGCGCCGTAAGTATAACAAAACAATGAATCCAAAATATATGGCTGTATATTTGTATATGCATATGCATGTTTATATATAGATGTAGTAGCTACAATTTAATCACGAGTATTGACCAATAAAATATATATAATATAAATATAATAATAATAATGGAAACTTTATTAAAATGAATGTTTTTCTTAGATATACTTATAATTATAAATCTCACTCTTAGATATATTTATAATTATAAATCTCACTCATTGAGGTAATTTACAATTGGCTACTTAACCACAAATAACTATTGATTAAAGATTACAAATATGAAAATATGAGTATATACGTGTCAGTGAACTCGATGCAAGTTAAAATGTGACAACTGGAATAATAATAATAATAATAATAATAATAATAATAATAATAATAATAATAATAATAATAATAATAATAATAATAATAATAATAATAATAATAATAATAATAATAATAATAATAATAATAATCAAACTCACTAAGTAATACAGTACTACAATAATAACAACAGATCACAATATATTACAAACAGAAAAAGATGAGTTTGATAAGGGGCTAGCGAACGGACACGAGGTCCCAACTAGGCAAACCGCGTACATATATTAATAAATTCAAGACAATACACATAATGGTTCACTATTTACTACTATACAGAATGCGCCATTATATACAGTTGTAGTAAACAGCGGACCATTATTAATTTATGTACGGGGTTTGCCTAGTTGGGACCTCGTGTGCGTAAATATAAATTATACAAGCTCTACTTAAAAGTATTGAGCACTTTTTATTGAGCACAATATAATTGATTAAAATGTTTTCTAACTAATTGTACGGTTTTAATGTAATGGTAATAATAATGTAACGATAATGTAACAGTAATGGTAATCGTCAGTCTATTAATTTACTCTATTTTCCAAAAACTGCAGCTTTGTGTTTTATACAGTTCGGAAGATTACCCGCAGTTATAATTTATTAAACATTGTTTGCAATATTTGTTTTTAGTTTGCCACAGCTTCAGTGACATAGCGTTTGTTCTAGATGCCTCTGGTAGTATTGGAAAAGAATCTTTCAAAAAGTCGAAAGACATGGTCAAAAAAATGCTTCAAACTTTCCCACACGAGAAAGGCTATCGACATGCTGTAGTGGTTTATGGGAAGAAGCCATCTATTCAGTTTAATTTTATTGCTTCATGGGATAAAGGGATAGGAACGAAGGATCTTTTAGATCTTGTTGACAAAACTCCGTACTACAAGTCAACCATGACACGTATCAATGCTGCTCTTGGTTTGGTTCAGGAAAAAATATTTCCTAGTTACAAAATCCAGAAGCCCAGAACCCAGGTAAGAATAGGTCTGTTGTAAGCCAGACGCCAAGCGCGGAATGTTACAATTACAGTGTAGTTTAATTTACGCAGTTTAACACACTACATAGTGCTATACAATCAGCACAGTCCAGCGTAGCAGAGTCCAATGGCAATGCAGCGCAGTCCAGTATAGCACTGTCCAGTCCAGTCCAGTCCAGCACAGTGCAGCACAATGCAGCACAGCCCAGTTCAGACCATGGAGCACAGCTCAGCGAATCCCAGTGCAGCGCAGCCCAGCTTAGTGCAGCAGTGATGCAGCACAGTACAGTGCATCCCAGCGCAGTGCAGTGTAGCTTAGCCTAGCACAGTACAGTACAGTACAGTAGACACAGCACAGCTCAGCACAATGGAAGCGCAGTGCAATGCAATGCAATACAGTCCAGTCCAGTCTAGTATTGTCTAGTCCAGTCTAGTTTAGTCTAGTCCAATCCAGTCTAGTACAGTACAGTACAGTACAGTACAGTACAGTACAGTACAGTACAGTACAGTACAGTACAGTACAGTTACCAGTACAGTACAGTACAGTACAGTGTACAGTACAGTGTACAGTACAGTTACATCTACAGTTACAGTACTATAACTTATTGGATTCATCTATAAGCTCGATATGGCAAAATATTTAAGTCGAAAATATTAAAATTTGAGACTTAAATATTTTCCATATCGGGTGAAGATGAATCCAATAGGTGTTTTATTATATCGAACAAATAATCATGCAATTGGCAAGTAAATATACCTTGTGCACCTGCATGTCCAAAGGTTGCTGCCCAATATGTGGTTGTCTTACATCATAAAATATTGGGCTGGCACGTGATGCTAATGTAGACATTTGATTGGACAATTAATTGCGAGGGTATAATAAAGTACAGCATAGTGCAGTGCAGTGCAGTTGACATGTGTAGTGCACAAGAAGTAAGTAAATTGCAACATTGACTACATAGCAACTGAGATTCCCTGCACATATTTTATATCTTATACTTTAAGATTATAGTGATGTTCACTGACGGTGTCCAAAATACCCCGCCTTACAGAGAAGGACTTGCTCGAGCCGGAAAGGAGCTAGAGAAAAGCAAAATCAAAGTATTTGCGGTTTTAGCTGGGGAGCAAACGAATATCAACGCTTTGTTGAAGTTGTGTTCGAACGAGGATTTTATTTTTGAACAAGAATTTCTGTCTGAGTTGATTGAGGAAATGAATTCTGCGATGGGTTATTATTGCTAAGGTGAGTTTGTGACTGGTGTTTCGTGTCTTTGTGTCAGTGTATACATGAACTCAGTGACGTACCGAGGTAAAGTGCTACTGGAGGCAAGAGCGGTATTTCGTTATTAAAACTAATCTTTGCAGTTTATCACATTTTCACTTTCTCTACTCCAACTAGTATAGTCAAGTTCTATACTTATTGTTATCGTTGTGGTTATATATATGGTTATGGAAGAGAATGTACAGGAAGCATATTACTTACTTTACATTGCTGTTGAAAGGAGAAACGGTTTTATACAATTAATGTGCTAGAGGATATATTTTTTACCTATACGATTCATATTGAAGGGGACCCGAAGGTGCACATTATTTTGTTTCAGGCTTATTAATATTTAAACAACATTAATTAATGTGGCACTCACACCCCAAATTTTTTTTCAATAATATGAATCTGTTCTATTTGTGGAGTACAAAACTGAAAAAAAAATTTTATTCGGGTAAATTCTCGCTTTTTTATGGCCTTTCAAAGTTGGTACTTATTTGTCTCACGACCGAGCTGCGGGTTATCTTTGGGAGACTGGTGAGAGAACGACTTGTGACGTCACGAGGTGAACACGCAAAATTGGGACAAAATGGAGTCCATTTTTGGGTAATTTTACCAACTCTGAAAGGCCATAAAAAAGCGAGAATTTACCCGAATAAAATTTTTTTTTCAGTTTTGTACTCCACAAATAGAACAGATTCATATTGTTGAAAAAAAATTTGAGGTGTGAGTGCCACTTTAAACCCAAACGTTGCTATTGGATGACTGCTCTATTATCACAGAAAATTCTATGCGTTTAGTAACTGTGAAAGTGCCCAAACGTGAGCAAAAACATATAGAACAAAGGGTTTGGCCTCGTTCTCAGGCAGCTTAATTCTAGAAACTATGATGTATACGACTGTAAGGCCCGGTTCAAACGTCGCGCTTATCATGTGCCGAACCAAATTCGAAGTGTTAGGCACATGATGAGTTCGACGTTTGAATCAATTAAGTTCGACGATTTTAATTAAGTTCGACGCCCACATTAAGTTCGACCGAGGCGGTCGCGCTTAGGTCGAACTTAATGTATTAAGTTCGACTTGGCGCGACGTCGATTCAAACGTCGAACTTATCATGTGCCGAACCTAATGCAATTCACGAAAAAACGTGTTTGTCTAGTTTATCTCGCTGTAATGCGAGGTGAAAACATGAAACTTAATACGCACGGCGGTCTTTTCGAGTAAATATGGACGCGAGAAGAGATCATTACTGTTTGTATCGTAAGTGCATAACTTGTAGTAGCTATAAGCGCGCCGGCATGTAACGATGCGCTGAGTTGTTTGAAGAAGATGAAGAAGTCAATCGGACGGCGCACAGAGATACGTTCCGCATTCACCTGACAACAGGCACTAGCCTGTAAGGCAGATTCAAGTCAATTATCTACTCACAATTACAGTAAAAACCCGCTAACAAGAATCTACATTTCACCAAATCAGCCTGGATAGGTTATTATATTCTTATATAAATAAATTCTCAATTTCATCCTGAGGTTCTTATTAGGAGTAGGTTCTTGTTCGCGGGTTTTTACTGTATTCTGTTTTCTTTTCTCGCTCTCTTCGGATTTACCGTCACCATTTTTCGACAAGAAAATAATGAGAAATAGACAAGAAAAACGAAAACCGTGCGATTCATGGCACATTATTCATGTTAAGTGGTACATTCCCGTAGGTGGCCACTGACCAAATTCAACGAATGCTCGCCGCTAGCAATTAAGTTCGACACGTTAGGCTCGACGTTTGAAACCACGTCGAACTTTGTCGAACTTTGTCGAACTTAATATGTATTAAGTTCGGCACATGATAAGCGCGACGTTTGAACCGGGCCTTATTTTATGTTGTGCACGATATGTTGTATGTTATACATTAAGTGTTGTACAATTATATGTTGTGTGTTATATGATAGGGAGCACGGGGTGGCGTGTGCTGTTAGCGCGCTGCCGCTCACCAAAAAGTTAAGCCTGGTTAGACGGGGTTAGTACTTGGATGGGTGACCGCTTGGGAATGACCCCGTTGTCTGGCTTGGAACTCATGTGAGTAGAGTTGTAGTTGATCTCTCCTGTGCTTCGAGGGTTTTTCGCCGTGTTCTCCGGTTTTCCTCCCTCCATAAAATCAACACCTAGCATCTTAGCTGTGATCCGTAGTCTGAACTGTGTCGTTGGCGGCTTCCTCGAGCGCCTTTGACATGCCTCGACACGGCCATGTTGATCTGCGTCCTTCGCCATTCAGCCGCTGGCTGCGAGTAAGGATGATTAGCCACCCAGTCCCCTTATTTTGGGTTGTAAGACCTGATTTATATTTTAGTGTGGTATGAAGTATCATGAAAACAGCTCCCGTAGGATTTTCGTGCTAAATTTTCTTTTTTTCCCTTTTTTGGGTTGACTAGATGCCAAACTATCAGAAAATGATGGGGTTCAAATTTTCCACCTTTCGATATGCAGGGGGGTTGAGAGCTCGAGAAATTTGAACTGCATTTTCTGATAGTTTGACGCCTAGTCAGCTCAAAAAAACTGAAAAAAGAACAGAAACCAACTTCAGCATGCAAATCCTACGAAAGCTGTTTTGATGACACTTTCATACCACACTATTTGGGCTTGGATCAGGGTTCAGGAAAGGTCTTCGAGTTACTCCTATTAGCCATGTCTCCGACCCCTCGACCCCCCTGTATATCGAAAGGTCAACAATTTGAACCTCGCTCATCATTTTCTGATAGTTTGACATCTAGACACCTTATACCGCACTATTTGTGAAACTTACATTAGTATATTCTACGTACAGAGCGAGTCTTGATGTAAAAATCTAAGATTAACGTCAAGGTACTAAACATTAATATTAAAATACCACTAATAAAATATCTACTAAAGAAATATGTCTTGACTAAGCGTATTTTTTGTTTAAACAATTTAATTTGTATATATTTTGTGAGGACAACCATATTCATAGAAAGTATCATGTAACTAATTAATTTATTTTGGCGTACTTGTATAGGTTTTTGTCAAGACGTTGTCGTAAACTTTTGCCTTGGATAATAGAAAAACTCTGATTTGGTAGTTACTATAGTTCGATTTTTGGACTGTAATGTTGTTAAGCTTCGTTTACTGTAGTTTAGTTTGCATATTTTGTGTTGATAACAATAAATTCGATCAACGTTGAGTGACGTGTGAACTTCTAATGCAAAAACGTTGGACTCATGCAGTCACTCAGGCTAATTTTGTAGTACATTAATTTAATAAAGGTTACTTTACTCTGTATTTTTAAAAACTATTTCTGTATTTTTAAAAATTTGTATTTTTAAATGTTTGCTTGTTAATTGTAACATTTTCACAATTCTAGTTTAATTTGTTGTAACACATCCCCAATGTCATTTTATCTGTCGTGTCGTGTCGTGTCGTGTCGTGTCATACTGTTGTGTAATGCATGGTTCAATTCTGGCTGTGACCATCCCCCCGGGCACCCTCCCAGGACTTGCATAGTTTTATTACTAAACTACATATTCCTCACCCCCGGACATATGAAAAAAGGCAATTCCCCACCCCGGGGACAACATTGACAAATAATTGCATGTAGCTATAGTCAAGTTATCAAATCTTCAAGTAGATTTTAATATTTCAAATATTTCAACATCCAAACCTTCAAATATAGTGATCAGCTTTAAAAGATTGTTCCTCGCCAACTATTCACTGACGAATTGGATTAATTCCCTCAAAGGCCACTTGCCAACTGCTCGGCGAGCTCGCAGGCTAGCCGCACCAAACCCTCGCGTGCGGGTATTTATATTCCCCGCACCTACCCCCCGCCTGGGACATCCGCGGAACCAGACGATCAACACAATTTTCCATCCCCGGGAAGTGCTGGGCTACATTTCCTCTGGGGTTGCCCGGGGGATGGTCATAGGAAGAATTGAACCATGCATAATGTCGTCACAGAATAAGGATCAACCAGAAGTCCGACTCGCGGAAAAAAGTGTCCCATTATTTTTATGCGCATGCGCCAGTCGGCCATTTTGAAAGTAAGTGTCCCCGGAAAATTAGCCTTCTCGTCCTTGCGACCCTCGGGCTCCTGTAATCAATTACTCTTGGCCGTCTTGTGACCTTTTAATTAACTTCATATTATTATCTATATATATAAATAATATTTAGTTAAGTAAATAAGTAATTTACTTTAGAAAACGATTCTTTGGATATGAAATTCTTTGACCACGGGGTTATTAAAACTTCAGTACGCGGATACTACGGGTAAAACTCCGTGGCAAAAAAGTCCTGCACTCACGAAGCTGTCGGCATAATCCAGAATTGTATAAACTCCACATTTGTTTATAGAAGAAGATGGCTAAAATGTTCGGAACTACGCATTGTTGAAATACATCGGGTACGTATGTTGTTAGAAATTTTATAAGCTTTCATTCGGTATATATTTCAAATCGTAGTGTTACCTGTAACTTTTTAAAATGTTCAAAATGTTCTCACCGTTGACTCATATAATTCTTATTTTACGAACAATGGTGTGCACATTTTGAACATTTTAAAAAGTTACAGGTAACACTAAAGTTTGAACTATACACCGAATGAAAGCGTATAAAATTTCTAACAACATACGTACTCGATGTACTTCAACAATGCGTAATTCCGAATTTTTTTGCCATCTTTTTCTATAAACAAATGTGTCGGCATAATCGAGAAATGTAAAGCCCGCTTCATGAGTGCAGGACTTTTTTGCCACGGACTCTTACCCGTAGTATCTGCGTAGTGAAGTTTTAATAACCTTGTGGTCAAAGAATTTTATTTCCAAAGAACCATTTTCTAAAGTAAATTACTTATTTACTTAACTAAATATTATTTATATATATATATAACAATATAAATTTAATTAAAAGGTCACAAGAAGGCCAAGAGTAATTGAATACGGGAGCCCGAGGGTCGCAAGGACGAGAGGGCTAATTTCCCGAGGGCACTTACTTTCAAAATGGCGCCGGGATCGCAGGCCGACATTTCGCGAGGACGCTTACATCAAAGGTACCGACGCTGAGTCGGACTTCTGGTTGATCCTTATTCTGTGATGTCGTGTTGCGTCGTGTTGCGTCGTGTTGTGCGTTGTAACAACCACAATCGCATATAGGGCACAAATAGGTAGAGACATAGACATAGGTATAGACGTGGACATGGGCATGAACACGAACACACACACAAATATCACAAGTACGTGTACTTACATATATGCAAGTATATGTATACCTCTGTCGTTCGTTTTTTTATAAATATATAATATTCATAGCAAGTATATACTCAGACCAAATAACAACAATCCTTTTTTTAGTACTCAGTACTCTTAGTTCATTCTTTATCTTATTAATTGTACTTTTCGCCTTAACATTATGTTCTTGCCCATATTTTTTTTCAAACAACGAACTCGCCGTGCAAAATGTGCCAAGCACTAACATTAGTGCATGTTAGAATTGTGGAGTCCTTTTTTTTTCATGGTCCATCAGTTGCGACTGAAATATGATTTAGTTCTATAAGTCCTTGCACTGAATTTGTTTTCTGGTCAATGTGTTTAAGCCTTGTCCTTGTATATTATACACGTCTCTTTATATATTGATTAAATAGAGAAAACAAATCCACTGTATTGCGTGCATAACCTAAAAAATACCATATACAAGATATTCCTTTTACAAACGTGCGTGATCAAACTAAAATTTGTATTGCTTACAAACTAAAATCTGTATTGGTTATTTACTCTGTTGATCATTGGAGCTTAGAAGTTATCCCCCAGATGATTGTTTCGACGTCATCTGCAAGAGATCTATAGCTAAAATTCAGAACAAATGCAAATTATCATTTTTGATAATTATATAACCATATACTTTGATCTCGCTCTTCTTTCAAGCACCTTTAGGGATACTGGTTTTGTCTTGCTATGGTATTATTCTTGTGATTATGATTGTTGCATAAGTGTGAATGATGGTTAAATTTCAATGAGCAAAGATCACCAAACCGCACAAACGCGAAAATACGATTATACCAAAACAATAGAGAAAACAAAGCATCTTTTATTATATGCTTGTTTTTATGTTTGAATCAGACTATATATGTGGGTGTGTCCATCCCACGAGATCACAAAACCTTTCTTCTTTTCTAATTATAATGATATTCAGATAGAAGCCGAAGCTTTAAAAACCTGCTACAACGAAGTGTTGTGTGTGCAACGCCCTTTTTTGACAGACTAAGTGCTTGAGTTCGGTGTCGGTCTTCCTCGAAGCAAGAAGAACAACTGAAGACATCAATTGGCCGAGGTTTTGAATTCCCCATCCTCGGTGAGAAATGATTGCGAAGAAGAAGCTAACGTGTTTGCTTCTAGCTTTTTGGCTAATACACGTAATAAAGTCTTCGGAAAGGAAACCACGAGATGCGAGTTTGGCATTGTAAGTCTTAACTTTCCTTGATCATGTTCATCTTACACAGTTGAACCACTTTGTTTCTAAATCTTTAGTTTGACGACGATAGTAGAGCTTTGTTGTGAATATTACTTTTCTATAGACTGGAAGAACTCGATCAGGAATTGGTCTCCAATCGTAGTGAAACATCCACCGAAAATACAGTTCGACACGTCTGTGTTTATCGTGAACCTTACCTCAAAATCGAACGTGAAGTGATTCGTGTTAACCAGACCGTTAAAGACGATATTATCGTTCGCTGTAGTGAAGCAGACAATGGCGTACCGTTGTGGAATGGAAGCGAATACTGCAAAGTCCACAGGTTTGTACGAGAGAAATTATCGATTATTCCTTATATCTGTTTGCTAGTATGTATAAGTGTATGTATAGGGTTCAAGAACTAGAATAATCTATATAGAAACACCGTGCACATTTACTTTTGGTACATTCAAAGCCACATCCACACGTATACGTTTTCGTAGCGTTTTCATATTGTTCTCCATCCTCAAGCCAGTCAAGGGAATAGAAAACAATGGTCTACTTACCTGAAACAATATGAAAACGCTACGAAAACGTATACGTGTGGACGTAGCCTTAGTTTGAGTGGGGTAAAGCTGGCAAACGCTGAAAGAGAAAATTAGATTGACTTTCAATACTCGTTTCCTCATATATTAACCAGTTTGTCATTAATGTCTAAATAGGAATCTAACATTAACACGGACGATACGGAAGAATGTTTACAAGACAAGGTACCAAGAAGTGAAAAAGTGCTGTGAAGGATGGACTGGCTCCGACTGTACTCAAGGTTGGTGCCGTTAGATATTCTGCATGACTTTATATATATTAAGCTTGAGTCTACATGCAAGTATTATGTGGTTCTAATTCGTTTGTTAACGTCAATGCATTCAGTTTTAAGGCTTGGAGCATTTTAGATCAGGTGCCCTGCATATAACTTTGAGAAGCATGGGTGGCGTGTGGTGTTAACGCGCTGGGTCGCACTATTGAATTAGACAAGTTAAGTCTGGTTATAGGCGGGGTTAGTATCTGGATGGGTGACCACTTGTCTCAAATTTGAATACCTCGTGAGAGTAGAGTTGTTGGTTCTCTTTTGTACTTTGAGCGTTCTTGTCCGGATTCTAGGCTTTTTTTTACCAGATTTTTACAGCCCTTTTATTTTTGATGTTTTATACATAATCTTTTATACAATAATTCACACTGCATGTTCAACAGCGTGATCCGCGTCGTCAATTGATACGCAATATAGCCGTAGGCGATTTGCCTTTATTATTCAAATTCCCTATATTTTACTCTTATACCTATACTATTACGCTACTGTGAAGCCAGACAGTGTGATTCTCATTGCCCACTCTAAAACTTGTAAAATTAAAAAATTATGTTTCCCTCGTTATTTTTCTTTGAATCACCAACATTTCCTGATATATTTCCTGATATAGAACGCGCCCATGAATTAATCTCGAAATGTAAAAAATCACCTTTAACTGCGAATTCTTAGGGGTTCCGTTATCATAGTTTTAATGTTATATTTGTTGTGAATTTGCATTTACTGTAAGTTTGTGAACTAACGTGTCACTTTTCTTGTTGTAGCAATTGCGTGCAACATTAAGTGCAAGAATGGAGGAGTTTGTGTCGATGGCAAGTGCTATTGTTCTTCTGGATACACTGGAAATAAATGTGAAGAAGGTATAGATTTGTTTTTTTAATTATATACTGAAGTTCAAATATTTTTGTTTATAATATATAATATCAGCTCTTTTTGTGAACTTAGCCAATCATTTTGTATTAAAGTTTATAAAAGTGTTTCCATGGCATGACCATTCTCAAATGTAATAGAAATATAGATCGTTTGTAATAATGCAAGCTGCTTGTGTGAAGTATTTATTGAATCGATTGCATTTTGCTTTTTTCTGTTCGGGTATTGTCATAGATGACGTCACAACGTAGGCGTCAGAGTCGGTCACCAATGCCGTCTTCTAACTTGAGTATTCAGTTCCCTCGACCTTCGCGGGGTTGAGTTTTGGAAGACATGTTTATTAGGAAGAGCAGCTAGGAAAGGGAGTTTGACATCGTGATTCGGTGCCAAAATTATAACCAATAAAATTTGTCGAACGATTCAAATCGCTGAATGTCGAAATGTTGTACAAGTTTGTTGTACTACTGTTGTAATGTACTCTTGTATCAGACTAAATTTCAATGTTTATACTTGTCTCTATTCAGCTGTTTGTAGTCACTCTTGTCAAAATGGAGGATCTTGTGTTTCGCCTGATGAGTGCGAATGTTTATCTGGTTGGCAAGGAAAATATTGCGAACAAGGTACGCTGCTGACCAGCACTAGTTTCTCGATAATCAATACATCAATTGTAGCTTTACTGATCAGCAACATCTTGCTGTAAGCCGGTTTTCCACTTGTAAATAAATTTGCGTGAATTTTTTACATGAATTTTTGTAAATACCCCCTGATTAGAAAACATTAATGCAACCTCCCTTGCCCTCTTTTATATTGGGGGCCTGGAAAATGGAAATAGGCTACTGAGGCAGGCGTCATTTTGTCAAAATATTAAGGTTATGTTTTACAGTTCTTTTATTTTATGTTTACAAAAAAACATCGCTACAGCATCTGAAAACATTCAGTTTCAAAAACTACTCAAACAACTACAACTACCTGGCTGACTGCCACGGCTATATTCATTTATGGCATTTCAGATATTAAAACAGCAGCCACCAACAGGCAAGCAAACTCAGATGACAGTCTGACATGCAATGGATACGTTTAAAACACTTTAAGGACGCACAAAAAAGAAAACAAAATTAAACCGTGATAGGATGTAAACAGGGAAACTTGAACGTTTTTGCTACTATATTAAAATGTTCGTGATTACTGATAGCAGCTGCTCTATATTTTTACCGTAAACTTTTCGCCGGTCTTTATTTCTTCGTTGGTTTTCTAGTTTTACTATTGCTTTTTCCTCCTGTAGAGTTTCGGTTTGACGGGTTTCCTTCTACATAAGACGTTGTTTTGCTTTATGCGTAGACGTTGATTTGTTTCTGTTCTTTCAAAAGTGATGTACGTTTCCCAAAAACTCCTGTCTCAAGTCTTTTTGTCAAGAAAAAATTATGTTGATATAGTTCAAATATTTTTGTTAAGAACTACATTGTTCCCAGTGCCCCACAATTTTAACCGCGCGTGGTCCGTCCACACATATATACAAATAAATAAATAAATAAATATTCAGGTCACAGAAGTTCGTTCGCATATCACGTTTGTCCACGCGTGTAAAATGACTCCACGCGTGTCGAGATTAGCACCCTCACCGGGCTCCGGGCCTTCGGCCCTACGCCCGGGCTCGGGGATTACATCTTTATAATGTCGATTACTTTAAAAAAATTGCAAGTTGAAAACTGGTTATAGAAGAAGATCAGTATTGGTACAACGGTCAGCGCATTGCGCCTTTTCACCCAGTGGCGCAGGAAGCAAGTTGATGTTGGAGGGGCACAGCTTCGAAAGGGCATTTTGGTTGTTGTTTGGGGGGGGGGGGGGGGGGTTAGACTTTTAAAAGGACACTTGTCCCTTCTGCTTTCATCTTTGCTGCTCGATACGATTTCTCCTCGATTCAGTATACGGTTGTTTTCTCTGATGATCGATTGAAGCTAAAATGTAAACCGAATGTTTAAATAAACGCTAGGATATTTTTTATTGCAGCTCACTGCTCCAAGCAATGTATGCATGGCGGTTCGTGTGTGGCACCCGATGTTTGTGCGTGTACCAATGGCTTCACTGGAACGCAATGTGAAAAAGGTAACGTCTCGTTTTTATAACATTACAGGCGTATAAAAATATTTAGCGGTACAAAAATATTTCCTTGTCTGCGCAACACACGATCGATGCGAGTCCTTTTCTTTGTAAATTTATTGGTTTTCAAAAATTGTGCCCTACCATCCATGAGTACCTTGCGTGGCCCGCTTCCTCCGTTTCATTAGGGAGCTTATTATTAAGCAAGCTAGGACGACGACGGTAATCTAAAGTTCAATATCTAACAGAAAGCACGCATCCATTTACGTAGTATTGAATACTTAAAGTCTGTTTTTCGACATCCAGAAGCTTTAGAGTTCTAAAAGGATTTTGTTGCATTCATGTAGTTTGAAGTCAAACTCAACTAACAGGTTTCGCCGTTTTACGAGTTAACGTTGTCCTGAAGACGTGATTGCTCTTGGGACTAAAAATTATTCATTTTTTTTGTTGTGCGAGAAAAATTCTATTGTATTACATGTAAGGACGTTGTCCTTGACGTTCGCGTTGTATTTGCTTAACCTTCCTATTGTCATGCGCGAACACCGCTGATTGATTTAGTCTTACAGACCTACGATAGTTTACATCATTGTTTCAGCAGTACTAGTGTTGAAGCAAAACAACGTTGTTTCCAGGTTTCGGAAGTATAAAAAAATGCATTGCGTGGTGGAACTACGATGTAAACCTCGTATAGTTTAGTTTATAATATTAACGTTCTTGTTCCAACTGGCTAAGTTTATATTAGAATGAAAATGTATCGTTTTTTGATAGGGGTGTGTCTTCCTCCCTGTATGAACGGCGGCGCGTGCAACACGCAAAGAACATGTGACTGTAAAGTTGGTTGGACTGGAAAATCGTGCAGCGAAGGTTAGTTACTGATAAATGTTGGTCATACGTTTTTAATTCGCTTTTGAGTTGTGGTACTTCCAGATGAGTCCCAACGTGGAATCGAACTGGAGTTACTTTCCCTCCGGTGACACTTGAACCGATCTCGTAGCCAGAGCCTGCGGTCCTTTTGTCCAGCGACAAGGAGCCATCTCCCAAGAGAACGCACAAGAGGACTTAAGCCAATCACCGTACCGTTTTACTTCGCTCCGGCCAGAGCCGATGGCTTCTTGCCGTGGGACAAAACAAGCGCAGGCTCTGGATAATGGATTTTATTATCATCACTAAGACATGGCAAAGCGGATTAGACCCAAAATGCTTTGCTCTATGAATACTATATCTAGTATGCTGTCAAATATTTAATGAGGTAAAAGGTTGTATCGCATTATACCCTGGTTCCAGAGATTTTTGGGTCGGATATATAATATGCATAGGAGAAAGCAATTTGGAAGAGTGCAATATTAAACACTTATTTACTTCAACCTGCTTGGCTGTATTTAGAAATCGGAGGAAGAACACTGACTCGTGTTGGATATATTACTTGCAAAATTAAGGCATGTCGTATCTTGCAACAAGACTGTGAAATTTCTCGCTGCATGTGTATAAAAAAAGACTGTTGTCCAGTTACTTTCGACACAGCGGTATCGAAAAATCAAAATTTTAAAGTTAACCCAGATCTTTGTTCAGAATATATATAAATTAAATACTTTTAAATAGCGTATTGACTTTTCTTCTTAACTTTTTCAACCTACCTACAGCTATTTGTCAAGGAGGATGTAGATATGGAAAATGCTTGGCTCCAAACAAATGCTTCTGTCCTCCTGGTTATGGAGGAAATAACTGCGAGTTGTGTGAGTATTAGAGTCGACAAAAACCGCTCCTGTTAAATTTTGTGTACATTATTGTATATGTACATTTTTCTACAATCTCATTGTGTACATTCTTTTTTTCAGCATTAATCAATCCACCTATAGCTGATTATGCTTTGAAAATTAAAAGAGAAACAGTTGTTTCAAGTAAGTATTTCGATAAGAACAACCTCTATTTATTCGGGTATGTATTTTAAACGATATTAGATGTGTTATTTATTTATATATATTATTTTATTGTTATTTATATCTTGAGAAATTAAAACTTGTGAAATTATAATGGCGACCGTTTACAAGGTTTTCCTATCTTTATTTTTGAGATTTCAATTTGTTTGATATGTAAATGAGATACACCAGGGTACATCATTTCGTGCATTACAAAATTACTCACCTCTGATTGATCAACATGAGATATTCAGTTTTAATATGCACAGTTTCAAGTGATTTTGTTGGTTTCGGCTAAAAGGGATGATTCAAAAGGACCCGTCCAGTCCTTTCGCGGTTTTTCCAAAATATGTCGTCAAATATATTTGTCCAAAAATCTAGGCGGTAAACCAGATTTCTGATTACGGTTAGGGTTTATGTTGTGGTTAGGGTATCAAAAAGATTGCTAAAATCTTGAGACTCGCTGAAGACGACATATTTTGGAAAAGCCGCGAAAGGCCTGGACGGGTCCTTTTGAGTCATCCCTTTTAACGTCGACCCTCATTTACATATCAAACAAATTGAAGTATCTCAAAAACGAAGAAAAGTACGAAAAAGTTCTTTATTATTTCACGAGTTCTTTCAAATTAGATTAACTTAATTTATATTGCCAATTCCCTTTTAAATATGTACTCCATTACATTAATTTACTTTTTCTATTCTTTGTATTACAGACGGTCTCACTGAAGATGATCTCTGCTATACTTGGGGACAATCTCATTTTAAAACATTTGATGGAAAATATTTCTACTTTCCCGGGCAATGCTCGTACAAGTTGGTTGCAGATTGCTTAGACGACATGTTCGCCGTTCATGTCACGAACGATCCCGACTGCCAGTCGATAGCCAAATGTCGTAGATCAATTGAACTGTATCTCGGAGAAAATGAAATAAAGGTACATTTGCTCAAAATTACTTTCCTTTAGAATTAATTTGAGAAGCCGTTTCGGAATTGAGTCCTTGCGGAAATCCAAATTAATTGCACAGTGAACTACGAGTGTAAAAATCCAAATTGATGTCCACCAAATTTATGTACATATAAATGTCCGCAGAACATTTCAAGACCTATTTCTAGAAATTTCGAACGTAAGAACACTTGACGTCATTTAAGGCGGTTTTCCACTAAGGCGACATTTGTCGACCGACTCGACATTTTTCTTTTGTCTTGGCTAATTAGTTCCACTCGAGAACTTGTGTAACAAAAGAAAATGTCGCTTCGCGCAACATTTTTCGCCTAGTGGAAAACCGCCTTTAAACGCGAAAGAAACGCGGAGGTTGCTGGTGACCGTCAAAGTGAGTTCATGAGAATATACACGTATATGGTACATTGTTACAATAAACAGTGCTTTTTTCGTATATGTTTTTGCTGTACAAGCTGTCGTAAATTAAACTCTGAGCTCCAGACGGGACTCGAACCCACAACCTTCCGAACGATCTACCATCTGAGTTCCAGTGTCTCAATGGTGAGAGCATCCGGCTGGCATTCGCAAGGTTGTGGGTTCGAGTCCCGTCTGGAGCTCAGAGTTCAATTTACGACAGCTTGTACAGCAAAATATACGGGAAAAAACTTTACCAACTCGAGTTGAAAACCATAGAGATCCTATAAATACTAGAGGGGGCATCCTATCTTAATTTCAGTCAACCGCGGGTAACCAATTGAACGCCGCCATCTTGGATTTTTTTTGAGGCAAACATTAGGCGCGTTGGTCGGCAAAGGACTGGGTCTAATACATTTGCCAACCAATTGACTGAAATATCATAGGTAATGGCGGCTGCCATGTGGTTACCAAATTTTCCCGCCAATGCCCCTCTAGTATTTATATGATCTCTATGCTGAAAACACTAATAACATACAAAAAACGGAGCTTTGTTTATTCGTTAATTATAACTTGAGTATTTCTCATGTCTTAGATTCACCTCGACCAAGGTACTCGTGTAAGCATCAATGGTGCGAACGTGAACTTGCCTTATGTGGTTGAAAAGATTGTTGTTATGGAGGTTTCTCAGTACATCTTAGTTTACGGCTTCAGTGGTATCACCGTGCAATGGGACGGACATAATGGCGTGTACGTACGCATGGCTAAAGAATTTCAAAATAACACTTGCGGACTGTGTGGAAACTTTAATGGAAACCCTGATGACGACTTTACCACCCTTGGTGGCTCCCTAGTCGACTCACCAGCCACTTTTGGCAACAGTTATAAGATGACTATGCTGGGCGAGACTTGTCCTGACGTTACCGAACAACAAGAAGCGTTCCCTTGTACTGGTTTGAGCGTGACAGAACAGTCCAGCGTCAGCGCTCTCTGTAACGTGATATATGCTCCTGATTTTAGTCCGTGCCACTCGGTTGTTCCTCCAGATCTATTTCTCCGGATGTGTGAGGAAGATGTGTGCTCCTGCAACTTTACCTCCGTTCCCAGCTGTCCTTGCGATGCCTTGATGCAATACTCACGCGCATGCGCAAGAAATGGAATAGTGCTTAACTGGAGAAAACCAGATTTTTGTGGTAAGTACATCTGTATGTACACGGTACTTTCCTACAAGTCAAGTCTACAACTTTAAACCGACTTGCATGGGTTGCAAGGTCGGGCGAAAATCCTTTCTTGCGTGTTCTTGCATTGCTAGAAATATACTAAACCCCCATTAACTGTTTTTCCTTTCTTAAAATGTTCTTTATCCAGCAGCCCAAGTTTGTTCAGCCAATCTTGAATACTCTGAATGTGGTTCCGCATGCCCAAAGCGTTGTAGCAATAAAGATCTTGTGTTTGCCTGTAATCAGCAGTGTGTCGATGGTTGTCATTGTTCAGACACTAACTACTTCAATGGTTCTCATTGTATCGAAGAGAGGGCGTGTCCTTGTGAGTACAAGCAGGAGGTCTATCCTACAGGAAGCAAGATAAAACTCGATTGCAATGAATGGTGAGTAACGTATTATAATATGCGCTGCAAAATGAATCCGTTTCGGAAATCAGCATTGGGAGAAAACGAGTACTTGAATGTGGAACAGAATACTAGATTATATTTCTCGCAAGTTTATTGAATGTGTCGTTGGTACAAGAGTAAGCGCACGTGCCTTTTACCTGTGCAACCTGGGTTCAATTCCTTCTCCATGCAATTTACCTGATTAAAATTTCACCTTGGCCGCATGTGAGAAGCGTGCTTTTAGTTGAGGCCTAAGTCAGACGTCGCTCATTTCATGCGCTGAACATAATGCAAATCAGCATAAACAAAGGATTTAGCTCATTATCATTGGGTTCGGCGTATGAGAAGAGCGACGTTTGACCTAGGCCGAAGTCTACCTAGCCTACTCGCAGGCAACTTTAACGCGGGTTGTCACTTTGAGGGGCTGGGAAACGTATTTGCCCGCGCCACCCGAGCTTTCCTCACCTTTTACAAATAAGAGTTTATAGCGTGGCGTGCGGGGAGTATAGACTCTACCAAACACCACAGGTTTTTTCCTGGGTACTCTGTTTTCTTTCTGTAGTAATACTGGACCAATGAGTTATACGGCCATTACTGGACCTCTAGGGAGAACAGTTTTAAGAGTTAATTACCGAGAGCCGAGGCATTAACTTCCCGAGGCGCGTACTAATTTAGTTCAAATTTCACAATGTTTTGTCTGAGCTTTACACAGATAAAGACCGCGCGTGCATTTAAATTTCAATTCAGTTTGTATGGTAATAACAAAGAAAACCGCGTGAAATTTGAACTAATGACTGTTAGGGTTATCGAGTACAAATAAAGTCTCGCTATGTGATATTCTGTCTTTTATATTCCCGATAGAAGATAAACATTTAAACAAGTAAAACTTTTGCCAAAGCAATTTTCTTATCTTCCTAGCTACATATAGTCGTATACATGTCAATTGTATGTAATTTATATATTTTCACCATAAATATTCGATTTTTTTAAGCAATTGCAAGTCCGGGAGATGGAACTGTTCTGCAAAGATTTGCCCTGGTACGTACGTATGCATGCATGCTTATGTCAGCAGAGCACTAGTCATAGAAAGTTCCACGTTAGTGGCCGCCATCTTTCAAGTATTGGAAGTACTTACTGGTTATATATACCCATGCGATGTAAAGTCGTATACTATTTAATTAAAATTCATTGTGTTTGCAATACTTGCAACATGTCGGCCGTTATGGTGAAACTTGCTGTATGTAGTCATCTATTTTCACGAACCACCAGTGCAGCACCCAGCAGACTGTCAGAATTTCAAGCTCAGGGTAATTAACTTGATTTATGCGTGGTTGGGAAAATAAGCGGTAATCAATGGTCACGAATGTGATAAAGGATTTATCATCGCGACTGAGTGTTTTTAGGCAACCTCTGTGATCTTGAACTATATATACGTAAGTTCTTTACCGAGGCCCAGTTATTTACCTTGGGCCTCGGTAAACAACTGGCGTAGTTACCTCGTGTTCGGTAACTAACCTATACTTAGAAAGAATTGTGCATTGCAGTCGTTTTTGATCTACAATCTTTTACGAAAATATTGAATAAAACGATCTGTTCTTTACTAGGTGTCTGTTCTGCGACTGGTGATCCCCATTATCGAACATTTGATGGCAAAGTTTACTCTTTCATGGGTAAATGTCAGTACGTGCTTGCTCGTGATTGCTTTTCAAACCAGTTTGAGATATTAGTACAGAACACACCCTGCGGACCGGCTAATATCTTGACTTGTTCTAAGTCTGCTCTTGTACGTATCAATGGTACCAATGTGGCGCTCCAAAGAGCTGGATTGGTTACACTAAATGGAGCAAAAATAACAAGTTTTCCTATTGATCGACCAGGTAAGAATGGTTTTTCCCAGTTCTTGTAGTGCATATTAAAAACAATCTTTAAGTTCGATAATAAACTGACGGAGTGCGCATTTGAACTTAAATCTAGTGCTTCACAGTATTACTGGGGAACTACAGTCCGTTTTGCGCATGTCCATAGGATTGTTTACGTTTTAATTTGAGTTCTTATAATTTGAATAACATTTTGATAAAAGTCTTGGACGAATCAGTTCGAAGACACAACAACAACTTCATCTATCTCCATCTCCGAAACGTTTCAACTGTATCTTAGAGGCATCTGCATGGTGGCGTAATATTGTTTCCTGCTACTACCAGTGTTATTAGACAGAGGTTGTATAGTATCTTACAATTTACTTTTAGCCGTTACGTTTATGAACAAGATCAACATCGACTATTCGCTGCGTAGAATGAGAACGAGTATATCAAATTTTCAGTCCCCAACAATAAAATCACAGAACATGCACAAAACCGACTGTATACCTTGAAAAAAATTGTTGTACCCTAACAAGTTTACTTGAGCTGAAAAATCTGTTATGTGGATTACCGTTGAAAGACGGTCAAATTGTATGATTTTTATCGCCATTTCCCGTATAAGTACCCTGCGAGTCAGAGCCCCTTTCCGACCCACACGCAGGCTTCGGGTGAAAGTGGGCTCTGCCAACAAACTCGATATTTCTTTTTGAGCGTGCGTGCATGAACGGTTGCAAAGATACTATTTTTGGCCCAGGCCCTAACGCGCTACTTGCTATTTCCCTGCTTGCGTGTTTCTTGCGGGTGCTCGTAAACAAACTTGTTTGACCAGTTCAAAACCGGACTGACTGGCCACAAACTTGGGGCAAAGATCGAGTTTGTTGGCAGAGCCCACTTTCCCCCGAAGCCTGCGTGTGGGTCGGAAAGGGGCTCCGACTCGCAGGGTACCGTATAAGGTACGGAGGCTTCCAAACTGTACCGTATTGTGCGTTAGGGTAACGCCCACGGTCTATTACTAACGGTCTAAATACTAGTTTATAATAAGGGTATATTGTCGCAAATGGTGTTTTTCTGAGCTGCAATATTTTTTCTTTGAAGGGTTTTCTATTACTCGCGTTTCTACCCTGACACACCTCCATGTAAATGCTGGTTTCAAAGTCACCTGGGATGGCTATTTGCGACTTTACGTTAGCCTGGATTCAACCTTTAGTGGTAAAACATGTGGTTTATGTGGCAACTTCAACCACGATCAACGGGACGATTTCCTCGATCGAGAAAATATCGTCGAGCCCAGCGCCATTGCTTTCGGGAATTCTTGGAAAACCGACATAAACTGCGAAGATGTCGCCTATAAAGAGAAAAACCCATGCGAGGTTTTTGTCCAGAGGGCTTCAATTGCGTCTACGAAATGTGGCGTTTTGCGCCAGGATCCATTCAGTCAGTGTCACTATTCCGTTGATCCTGAAGATGGTTTTATTCAAAACTGTGAATCGGATGTATGTGGTTGTGACGATGCTCAAGCGTGTTACTGTTCTTCACTCAGTGACTATGCGTATCATTGTTCAAGACATGGTGTTGTCGTTGAATGGCGGAACAAAGGAATTGCTCCCGAATGTGGTATGTTACAAAAGTTTTAATAACGTTACATTCTCTCTAAAGCCGTGTTTACACTGCAAGCCATAGCCTGGCCTAGGCCAGCCCAGGACGTGTTTACACTGCCAAAAAGTAGGCCACAAAGTTAGGCCAAGGCTTGCAGTGTAAACACGGCTTAACGTATATAGAGACATACATTCTTGTCTGGTCCGAAAATCAGTCAATTTGGTGGTCTTGGCAATTTGTGAATTAACATGGTATAATAACACAAAAATAATACCACAATATATCATTTGAATCGTTTTTACCTTGCTTTTTTCGTCGTTTTTAAACAAATTTTTAAAAGTTCATGCAAATTCAAACGTTTGTATCTCGGTCAATATTGCATGAAAATGCAAAATTTGTATATCAAAATTTAAGTTAGCCATTATTGAATGCAAAGAAAGTTGTTATAGTGTAATAGCTTGTCTAGTTTTTACGTTATACTGAATCACACAGGGGTACTTTTTTTTGCGCCACCCGGTACAAGAAATTTTTATTACGCTGGTGCTTAAAGCCGGATTTTCACTAGCCGTAAAAAGCCACACGTTCAACTTTTTCTTTTTGTCTTGCGAGTTTTCACGAGAAACGAAGTAGAAAACTATTCATTTTTTTCAGAAAACTCTAGGGAATAAAGACAATGAAGGTGACCAAATTACTGAATCTCTATACAGTAGGGAGAAGATAGATATGACTGATAGAGTTAACCAGTATAAACAAAAGTAAAGTTTGGTCGGAAAAAACCCCAATAAACTCGAAGAACCAAATCAGATGTTTTGATTGTTTGTCGCTTATATCGACATTTCTATAGTTCGCTTGTTTCTGCATCGAGGAGCTGTTTGGGCGCCTACTCCCAATATAGAAACCTTCACACATTATCTCCCAGCCAATGTGCCATTCGAAAACTTGACATTTGTTAATTTTAACTGTTTTGTTTTTTATTTTACCAGACACAAAATGCGATATTGAAGGTCAAGAATACCAGGAATGTGGTTCATCTTGCCTTTTAACCTGCAACGACCTGACGACGGAGAGTTGTAGTGAAGAGTGTTATGCTGGCTGTCGCTGTCAAACTGGATTTGCTCTGGATGAACAGAAGATGAAATGTGTCCCTGTTTCTCAGTGTTCTTGTACACACGACGCACGATTGTACGCTGCTGGTTCTGTTGTCATGTTTACTCGATGTACATCCTGGTGAGTAAATTGTCCACTTCATGGCCACCTGATTGCAGTCGAGGTTAAAAGGGACAACTCAAAGGGAACCGTCTAGTCTTTTCGCGACTTTCCAAAATGTCGTCAATCCAAAAAGCTAGGCGGTAAACCAGATTGTTGACAAGGGTTATATAGGGTTTTTGTTGCGGTTAGGTTATCCAGAAGATTGCTAAAATCTCTCTGAAACTTGACAGCAAATTTGGGAAAACAAATTTTGACAATTTATTTTTTGAAAAGCCGCGAAAGGACCGAACGGGTTCTTTTGAGCCATCCCTTTTAACCTCGACCGTACTGGCAATAATCATACTTACTAAAGTAATTTGACGTCACAAGCTGGGCTAAGCAAAATCTTTACGTAGTTATACCGATATGTATGCATGGCCGAAGCTCGATTTTTGTGAAAGTCGTTTTCACATCATTGCCCGACAACACTTTCAAAAGCATGGAAACCTATCAATCTCGTTCCTAGAGCCTTCTCACGCGGGCCGTGCCCGAGATTGGGAAACCTATCAGCAAAGTGTAATTTCATATTTACCCAGCTTGTGACGTCACTAGCTCCCAAGGTCGGTATTAAAACGTAATGGCGGATGTTTTTCCATCCTGTTTTTGAATCCCATTTCCATTTATATGAAGTACAGTATTTGTTGAATAGTGCTGATATCTGCTATTGACCATGATAATAATATACATGAAAAAATTTCTCAATTCTGATTGGCTGAGAGCAGTGCAGTTTTAAGGAAATACAGTGCAGAAAAAAGGAAATACAGTGCAAGTAATGTTTTCCTGTTAAATGTTTCATGTATGTTATTTGCACAAAGCATTTTGATTGGAAAGATTCTCATGTTAAATTTTTTCATGTATATTATTAATAAGTAATAGCATGATTTCTTGTGCAATTTGAAAAAAAAAACACGCACTCGTGAGTTTTTCAAAGACTCGAACAGCACTCGTTCTTCGGACTCGTGCCATTTTGATAGTCTTTGAAAAACTCACTCGTGCATGTTTTTTCCAAATTGTACTCGAAACCATGCTATTACCTATACTAATAAAATGGCGTTTTAAATTTGTCAAATTTTCACGGTTTTCGTCTATTTACAGTTTTTTTCGGTCAAAATTCTGAAGATTGTCATCTGGTCAGTTTTTTCTACATAGAACACTACAGCAAAATATTAGGAAAAGTTGTCAAGACAGATTTTTCGCTATAAACTTAATGGCTTAAAAAAGTTCTGTCTTATGAAATATTTTAAAAACTAAGTGTGTTTACCTTATTTCTTTATGCACAAAATTTTAAAAAAATTTACCGAAGCAAATATGTGATATTTGAGCATTTGTTTCGCTCGGACCGCTGCTAAGGTGACAGAATATCAACTCGACAAGATTGCTATTTACGCATGTGCCTACGCCATACTTGTTACCAGTCCCTACTGGAAATTACCGTTGACCTTGTATTTTAATAACCTGTATTTTAATAATTATATTTTGCGTTTGATACAGTACGCTATTTTTTTTTTGTATGTTATATTCTCCTTTACGTGTCTAGTATTTTTTAACTATTCAATTTGAACGACAAACTAAAATAAAATACGATATTGTTTTCTAAGCCTTTCTATCTTTTTTCAGTTTGTGCGAGAACGGAAAATTCAACTGCTCAAACACAACTTGTAAAGGTAGGCAATCTACTCCGCATTGGGATTTAACAATTACTCCATATTTAATACATTAGAAAAATTTTCATGATTTTCTTACACTTCTAAAGTCAACCGAAAAATTCGGCTGACTTATTTTTTAGAAAATCATGGAAATTTTCCCATGTTTCTCTGAGGATGATTCTGTGATAGAATTGAAACACTGCACTTCCTCACGGATAATTAGCGTTAAGTTGTCGCGAGAATATGTCGTGCACTTAAGGCGGTTTTCCACTAGGCGACATTTGTCGACCGAGTTCCACTCGAGAGCTTGCGAAACAAAAGAAAATGTCGCTTCGCGCGACATTTTTCGCCTAGTGGAAAACCGCCTTTAAGTTGGATAAAACTCGCCTCCAATTCCTGTGCTGCTCGATAACTCGACAGGTATAGAGCGGTGGATCGGAATCCCGAATATGCGAGTTGCGAAATCCCTCTCGAGTAAGCCGATTTTTCGGTTGACTTTAGCAGTGTAAGAAAATCATTTTCTCATGTTTCTCTGAGGATGATTCTTTAATACAATTAGGCCTAGGAGTATTCATGATATATACTCATCGTAGTTTTTTCGGCTCGCCGTTGTAAATCCCATATATACAGTACGCCCGCTCATATTGTATCTATTACATCATTTGCATATAACGCAATTTGTGGGTTACGCCATGTTTGTATTAAATTTTTGAGCTTTTGGCTCGTTTACTCGAGTCGTCTTCAGAGATGTCTGTTGCGTTCACACGTTTGAAAACAGAAAAAAATACAAAACGTATGTTTGCTTGACAACCCATTACTTGTACCTAAGGCTTTTCTTTTTATCGTCCAATATTAAATTGTACGACGGTTTCCTCGCCGAGTTTGTACAAGCAACCGACTTTATTAGTTTGCTTACTCCATGCTAAAGTTTTACATGATTTCTATATTGTATTTTTCAAATTACATGATCAATCTTGGGATTTAATATTGACCTATACACATCACAGCATTGTGATATGTCAAACAACTAAAGCTTGTTCTGAAATGGTTGGTCGATTTTTACGGCTTAATTAACGAAAGCCTTTTATATTTCCCACTATAGGTTCGGAATGTGTCGGAGGTCAGTCGTGGTCTTCCTGCGGTGCCGAGTGCGCAAAGACATGTGAAAATGTTCATCTTCCATGCTTGACCAATGATTGCAAGGAAGGATGTGTCTGTCCACGTGGACTAGTGTTTGATGGCTCGCGTTGTGTCCAGGTTGAAGATTGTCCATGTCATTATGAAGGGCAAAGTTATTCACAGGGACGCGTTATACAACTTGACTGTAACACATGGTAAGATTTGTTTCTCTAAAAGCCCAATGGTCAAGGACGCGCCCAAGGCCGACTGGAAGAAAAACCGCGCGCTTGTGTCCCTTCTGCACGCGTTCCTGACCATTGGCTCCCAAGTCCCAGAGTCGCATAGCGTTTGCTGTCTTCGTTTGTTTCCGACATTTTACGATAAATTTTATCATTATCTCGTAAGCTTTCCTTCCCTAATATTATCTTCCCTATCCAACAACATAGACAGCTTCAGGTCTCTCTGAGTAAGCCCTGGGGCGAATAGGAAAATGATTAATTGATTTAGTTAAAATATGAGCAATCAATTTTTTTCTTGCAGAATGTTTATAGGAGTGTTAAGCCGATTTTTTTACTGAGGGTTTCCCGCAGACGGCCGAATTTTTATTGATCTTGTCTAATTAGTTTCTCCCGGAAACTGCATGAAAAAGAAAAAAATTCCGCGCAAAATAGGGTCTAGTTGAAAAACGGGCTTTTGTCACGATTGGTTGTCGAAGTAATATACTTTGTATTTTGCAATCTGCATATCTAATTCAAATGACGTTTCTTGGTTTTATATTGGAACAGCTATTCTTCCACTTCGGTGAAATTAAACTTTCCATGCAATTAATAGCACTTGACATTAGATCCGCCCTTTAATTTTTTTGTGTAAAACGCATTGATAAATGATTAAACTTTCTTAACCAAATTTTTGAATTTCCAGCACCTGTAACGGTACCAACTGGCATTGTACGAAAAAGAACTGTCCAAAAACATGTACCGCATATGGTGATCCCCATTACATAACATTCGATGGCAAAAGGTTTATGTTCCAAGGTTCTTGTGAGTATATCTTAACGCAAGATCATTGTTCCGGTCGCAATGGGACATTTCTAATCAAGGTGCAAAATATTCCTTGTGGTGTCAGCGGGGTCACGTGTACCAAGTCTACGACCATTATGTTGGCTGATACTATTATTATCCTGGAGAGAGGAGAGGAATTGAAAGTGACTTCGTATGCTGGAACACCAAAGTCGATCACTTCTAGCGACAAGTATCATATCTACCACGGTTTCTTCTTTCTGACATTGACAACTGACATTGGATTAACAGTACTCTGGGATTATGGGACAAGAGTGTACGTGACATTAGAAGCAAAATTCAAAGGTGAGTGACGACAAACTTCCTCATTTTTCTTAACCCAAGTCTCAAAAAAAAAAATATGTTGGGGCTACTTTAAAGGAATCTCCGCATGTCTTCAACCAATAAGCATCGAAGGCGCCGCTATCTATTTTGTGTCATAAATCCAAGATGGCGAAGCCCATGAGGCCTATCTGTTCAAACACGTTGGGATTTCTTTGACGCGTACTTATCTGACAGATTTTCTCCATTACGAGTAAAATCTTTTGACGCCTGTTAGAGATTAACCATTACTATATGGCTTTGTTACGTGAGCTGTCTTCGTGCAATCTGATTGGTTCCGGAGTATTCTTACAAAACTCATGAAGACTGAAAGTGTTTTGTTTACGGTTTTTGTTAATTCGTTGCTTCGACTTTCGCTGCTTGTAGTCTCTATAATCTATATTCAAACAAAACTAAAATCTCAGCCATATAATAAAAATCTTATTTTTCTTGCTCGGTCGGTCTTTACGGAAACTTACCATGCCGTTAGTCTACTCGCATTCCTACGTCGCTCGGTCGACTGCATGTACTCAATTACCTCGGGCAACATAATTTTGCCGTAACGACCTTACTTTCAGTCGGTAAGTTTTCAATAAAATACTCGATAATACATGAAACTAAAGATAAATGGCTTCCTCTATAAATAGTGGTTGTAATTCGGAGACAGTGTCCTAGTTGTAGTCGATCATGTGAACCCCAAGTGAATGCTTTATATTGTTTCGTCTAGGGACTACATGTGGTCTGTGTGGTACTTTCAACGATGATCAGTCAGATGATTTCAAGACTCGTCAGCAACTTACTGAGGTCAACGCCAACGATTTTGGTGACAGTTGGAAGATCCACGATGGTTGTCCAGATGTTATTCCTGGTGACCACCCCTGTAACGTGAACCAACACAGAGCAGCCTGGTCGCATAAGACATGTAATATAATACGTAACGAAGTCTTTCAGTCGTGTCATTCTAAGGTAAGCCTGGGGCTGAATCAATTGCTTTGTTTCATTGCTTTTATGCTTTATTAGGTAAGGAAATTTGTTGAATGAGTAGTTGAAGGAACAAGTGCAGTAAATTTTGAAAAAAATGACGTGGCGCAAAAATGAATGTCGTGCATCCTCAAAACAGCTACGATCGCTTTGTCCATTTCATTGAGAGAGAAAAGAAACTAATGAACCATGTAACACTGGAGGGGGAGGGGGGGGGGGGGGGGGTCAACGTCGTCACGAACATTAGCTACTGTAGTATCCAAAACTCGGAGAGAAACGTTTTCTCCAATTCGTAATCTCGACTGCGCATTAATGACGTGTTCTGCGTCGGGATAAAACTTATTTCAATTTCTAACATCGCGCTTGGGAAATTCAGTATAACGAATTTGCAAATGTGAATGAAACGCAAATTAATCCTGCTGCGTTAGCCTGATGTTATGTATTGGAAAAGGTTTTATCCCGACGCAGAACGGGATTGGCTTATTTTACGTTGAACTACAAGTAAGATACTGATTCTTAATAGCATTGGTCAAAATTAAAGTGAAGCTTTAAGAATACGTCAAACATCTTGTGTAGTCTTGCTGGGTTGCAAATGACGTCACAGCGGCCATCTTGGTTTATTGTATCTACTAATCAAGATGGCCGCTAAGTCTTTGCGGGTTGATTGAAATTAATTAATTGTAGTTTTTTTCCCCATGCATAATATTTAATAAAGAAATTAACCGCAGGATTAAGTATACAGCAAGCGACTACTTGAAAGGTCTATGATGAAATTATTTCCCGTGCATTTCCAGGAAAAAAGTATCTACTCGATGGTTGGTTTAAGAAGTGCACGAACATTCTGTAAAATAATACTAATTTAGATATAACAATACTAATTACTAACGTAGAATACTAATTTGATTATCCTCGCTTTTATTCTAGGTTGATCCCCAGCCGTTTTACGAAGCTTGCTACTACGATGCATGTGGTTGTGACAGTGGTGGAGATTGTGAATGTATGTGTACGGCTATAGCAGCCTACACAAGAGAATGTAACCGACACGGGGTTAATATCAAGTGGAGAACACAGGAACTTTGTCGTAAGTTTTTATTAAACATAAATTCTGTCAGAACGGAGCAGCGAACTTCATTTTGTGGAACGCTAATTCCGGTGCAGAAAGTGAAGTCGGCTATATTAGGTCCCTTTCGGTCTCTCTACAAACTGTTCCCCACTGTCAATAAGTAAAACACAGAATCCTGAGTGATGTACAAAAATCCTGACCTCGCTTTTAAAGCATGCTAATGACTGAAGTTAGAGTTCCAGATCTGGATACTTCAAATTTATATTGAATCGAATGAAGAGCTTCGCTCAAAAGGTCAGTGCATTTCGGTTTGAAAATATCGGCGGTTTACTACCTTTTCACTACGCAGCACCATGCTTACACTTACTTCGTTGAATGTTTCGTTGGAAACTTTAAAGTACATATGACACGAAAATGAAGTTGTCTTATTTGAAAGGACACTTAAAGTGCATACAAACCCAAATTTTTTATCATCTGAATACGTTCTATATAGAGCAAACAGTTGTTCAGTGAAATATTTTTTTGATTGGAGCTATTCAATGTTTTTTTTGGCGATTCGCATTTCTAGTATGGTAATGAGATGACGTCTATGTAGGCATTTCGCTTTCTTTCTCTTTTTGGCAAGATAAACTACTTGAGAGTTTTTGTGGAAAAACTCGTACAATATGGAACATGTTGTTCAAACACACCATTAATGGAAGAATTGTGTCATGTCACTACTGCAAATAAATGTTGTATAGATAATGACTACTTTGGCGTCATCTCATTACCATTTTGAAAACAAAAGTCTCTATCAAAGCATTAAAGGTTGCTCCAATTTAAAAAAATATTTCGTCGTTCAACTATTTGCCAAAGCACGGTGGCCAAAGGTAGAACGTATTTAGATGATAACGATTTGGGGTTATATGCACTTAAATGACAGAGCAACATTTTTTACAGCTTCCTTGCTTCGTTCGTGAGATATTTCAGTTTCTTTGATATGTAAATGTTGTGACGTACACGTGCATAAAAATTTATCGGAAAAAGGTTTATATTTTTGCTTTAAAATCAAACTTAATACGAAGGAAGCGTGTGCGTGTTTCTCTCACAACACCAAACTTGCAGGATTTCAAGTAGTTGCATTTGATTATATCAAAAAGATATAACCTTCTCCGCTAAGTCATTATGCACGTGTACGTCGCATGGTACGTCACAACATGTAACATTTACATATCGAAATACCTCAAAAACAGAGCAAGGAAACCAAAGACTGTAAAATATGTTACTCTGTCATTTTAAGCGTTCTTTCAAATAATACAAACTTAATTTCCGTTTCATATGCACTTTAACTGGTTTTTCAATTTTGTATAAATTATACTCAGTTTGCCTTTGTTCTGTTCTGTTCTGTATGTATTTCTGGAAGAGCTTCTAAGGCCTGCGTAGCGCAATACTAGTCTGAGCTTTTCTTATTTCCGTATTTTATTCTTTATTTCCAGCAATACAGTGCGAGTATGGGATGCACTATGCCGCCTGCGGCTCTTCTTGTCCACAAACCTGTTCCAACCTTTGCACAAATACCAGTTCTTGTCCAGTACCATGCACTGAAGGTTGTCACTGTGCTTCTGGTACAGTCATGCACAATGGTCGATGTGTTGAGTCTGAAACTTGTCCTTGCAACTGGAATGGAAAAGAGTACGCCAGCGGTGATTTTATCATAAACAACTGTCAAACATGGTAAGCTATAATATTAACAAATTTATAAAAGTTTACTGGGATAAAATTAACGTAGGTTTAACTTGAAAAATTTTGAATCCGACTAATTAAAGGTTAACCTAGCGTTAATTATTAAAGTTACTTTTTATAACTTCAAACTTTTTAAAGTTATAGCTAAATTAATATATTTGGTTAAAACCGTGATTAACGGTAGATCCCTTTCCTTTTCAGTGTTTGTCAGTCGGGATGTTTCCGTTGTAATGGGGGGACGTGTACTACTCCTATCCCTACTGCAACTGCTAAAGTAACCACAGCCAAATCTACCCTCGTACCACCCGCTACTACCAAGGTGACCACTGTCGTACCACCGGCTACTACCAAGGTGACCACTGTCGTACCACCCGCTACTACCAAGGCGACCACTGTTGTACCACCCGCTACTACCAAGGTGACTACTGTTGTACCACCCGCTACTACCAAGGTGACTACTGTTGTACCACCCGCTACTACCAAGGCGACTACTGTCGTACCACCCGCTACTACCAAGGTGACTACTGTTGTACCACCCGCTACTACCAAGGCGACTACTGTCGTACCACCCGCTACTACCAAGGCGACTACTGTTGTACCACCCGCTACTACCAAGGTGACTACTGTTGTACCACCCGCTACTACCAAGGCGACCACTGTTGTACCACCGGCTACTACCAAGGCGACCACTGTTGTAGCACCCGCTACTACCAAGGTGACTACTGTCGTAGCACCCGCTACTACCAAGGCGACTACTGTCGTACCACCCGCTACTACCAAGGCGACCACTGTTGTACCACCCGCTACTACCAAGGCGACCACTGTTGTACCACCCGCTACTACCAAGGTGACCACTGTTGTACCACCCGCTACTACCAAAGTGACTACTGTCGTACCACCGGCTACTACCAAGGTGACTACTGTCGTACCACCCGCTACTACCAAGGTGACCACTGTCGTACCACCCGCTACTACTACCAAGGCGACTACTGTTGTACCACCCGCTACTACTAAGGTGACTACTGTTGTACCACCCGCTACTACCAAGGTGACTACTGTCGTACCACCGGCTACTACCAAGGTGATTACTGTCGTACCACCCGCTACTACTACCAAGGTGATTACTGTTGTACCACCCGCTACTACCAAGGTGACTACTGTTGTACCACCCGCTACTACCAAGGTGACTACTGTTGTACCACCCGCTACTACCAAGGTGACTACTGTTGTACCACCCGCTACTACTAAGGTGACTACTGTAGTACCACCCGCTATTACCAAGGTGACTACTGTCGTACCACCCGCTACTACTAAGGTGACTACTGTCGTACCACCCGCTACTACTAAGGTGACTACTGTCGTACCACCCGCTACTACTACTAAGGTGACTACTGTCGTACCGCTCGCTACTACCAAGGTGACTACTGTCGTACCACCGGCTACTACCCATGTGACAACAATGCTTCTTTGTACGTCTGGCAAAGTAAGTTCTGATTTTTTTTTACTCTAGCGGTATTTAAACGCAAGTTTAAACTATTTTAGCTGTATGCCATAATACAAACGAGTGAATGCGTTTACTGAAGTTTACGATCTGTGTATTACTTAGGGTTCCTTGCAATAGGGTTCCTTGGTTGCTTGCGATAGTTTAACGTACTATTAACCTTAACGTTACTACGTTATATATTTTGCACATGTTGGCCTTTGAATTCACCCTAGAAAGTTCTTGAAAAGGCCTTGAATTTCATGTTTCATGAAGTGGAACCTTGATTACTCGGTACTAATCATATGGTACGACCTTTATGCAAGAGCGGCACTTAATCGTATCGGTCATTTAATTTACTATAAGTAGAGTGTATCACCTGAACGTTTATTACATGTAAATAACATTAATTTATTTTAGGTTTATAGCGAGTGCTCGCCAGGCTGTGAAGAGAGATGCCAATACATGAACGAATCTTGTAATCCAATTCCTACTGTTACTTGTCTTCCTGGTTGCAGCTGTCCAAGCGACATGGCTTTTAATGGCACATATTGTGTGCATCCGTCTACCTGTCCTTGCTATTCTCACGGCAAGTTTTACAAACCTGGTTCGCGGTGGACCTCCGGTTGCGATGAATGTTTATGTTGGAACAATAAAGTGTTGTGCCAGCCTAAGGATTGCGCTCCAGTAATCTACTGTCCTGCTCCACAGTATCAAGTGGTTCGTGTAAATTGTTGCGATGTGTGTATCCCTGTTTCGGTGACCGCAGTTTCGACGTCATCCATTCCTGTTCCGACTACTGGTATCTGTTTAGCGAGTGAGTTTCTGTGTAGGATGAACAGTAGTTGTATATCCAATCAGTGGCTTTGTGATGGTGAAGATGATTGTCCTGATCAGACGGACGAGAAAAGTTGTCCAGGAGGAGTTTCAATTTGTAATCGAGCATTGGGTAAGATTTAACTGTTTTTCGTGCATTCGAATAGTGTGGGTGTCAGGGTGTATTGAGTGTAGAGGTGTGCGGATCCGATCGGATCGGATCTAAACTTTTATCGTTTGGATCGGATCGGATTTTTTTGTTCTTTTCTCGGATCGGATCGGATTTTGTTCTTTTTTTCTGAGATCGGATCGAATCGGATTTTGCACTTTTTTACCCGCATCAGATTCACTTTTGTCATTGTTTTTGTCACAAAATTAACAAATTCACTAGTTGTATTGCACAACATATGAACGTTACTATTGCATAAGATTATTATTGTATAGTAGTTTTCTTAAATTTATTTGTTCATTGGTTTTCTTTTCGGAAAGTTTGCGCAACTATTGCAACATATATCCGGTGTTTTAATTTTTTCGGATCGGACTACATTTTTTTGGCATCGGATCGGATTCGGATTGACAGTTTTGGCAAACCCTCGGATTATAAGGGGTCAATCCGATCCGACGCACACCACTAATTGAGTGCGAAGCTTGGTGAATTCGCAATCCAATGAATGGAATAAGCAACCTTAGGAGTTTTAGACTTAAAGTGCCTTGCAATGGTTGGGAATTTTACATATTTAGGATATTTGGAACCTTCTGAGAAGATTTGTAATATATCTTCCTTTTCTAAAATTTCATCTTCGTGGACTTTTTTGCTGTTAAAGTGGACGGAAGTGACGTCAAAAGAGGAATTTGTCTATATAAAACCACTTTGCAGATTCCTCCTTTGACGTCACTTCCGTCAACTTTAACAGCCAAAAAGTCCATGAAGATGAACTTTTAGAAAAGGAAGATATATTACAAATCTTCTCAGAAGGTTCCAAATATCCTAAATATGTAAAATCCCCAACCATTGCATAGGCACTTTAATGTTATTCGGCATAAAACCCAATTTATTGACGCATAACGGAGAATTTAAGATTATTGATGACCGCATTTCTATGGCCCGTTTTATTTGCAATTAACTCTAAACTGGCGTGTTATATTAACTTCGTACGTCCAACACTTATTTGCAAAATGTATTGTCCGTTAAAGTCTACATCCGTGAATAGGCTGTAGTCCAGGCTTTTCAGACAAGTTTGAAGATACAAACCTGTACCGCAGTCTGGCTCCATAAATTAAGATTTAGCTTCAAGAACAGTTGAAACTGACAAAATGGAACTGCATTCAAAAAAGGAAATTTAACGTGTCAATCTTTACCCTGTATAAATTAATCTATATCTCTTTATATCTTATACAGGCATGTCTGATAACCACATCCCAGACTTTGCTATTAAAGTTTCCAGTCAAAAGAGTTTGATGTACTCGGGAAACCAAGCCCGACTTAACCAAACTGGTTTTGTTGCGTGGTGTGCTGGCGTTAACAATGCGAATCAATGGCTTGAAGTTGATCTGGGTGATGTCTACCAAGTTTCTGCTATAAGCACACAAGGATTGGAACATTCCGACCAGTATGTGCAGTCGTTTAATCTGACATGCAGTCTTAATGGTGCGAAATGGATTTCTTTCAAGGACGGAGGCTCGACGAAGGTAAAATTTTACTTGTGCTGCAGTGCTGGGAAAAATTACTTTCCGCCCACTAGAAAGGCAGCTATGTTAAGAATTTAGCTTGATTGCATAATTTGCCTGCTACTGATAAACGCAATTTATTTCGTGTATCACTATAATTGTTCACTAGCAGTGGTACCTACTTTGTGTTTCTTCCGTGGCTTCGCCATTAATTGGTTGAGCCCATCTCCGGCTAAATATTTAACTGTACCTTTTCACTTTTAGATGTTTCCTGGAAACGTAGATGATCACACTACGGTAAGGAATAAACTAAGTGCCGCAATCTTTGCTAGATATTTGAAAGTCCTGCCCACCCATTGGTTAGGAGCTATATGTCTTCGTGTCGAGTTTTTTGGTTGTCCCAAACCAGTTTCTACTCCACCATCCACAGCGACAACGCCAAGTCGAGCGTCACCCACCACGGCTCCTTGTACTGGATTCACGTGTGTAAGTGGGCAGTGCATCCAGAATTCCTTGCGGTGCGATGGCAAGGCGGACTGTCCCGACGGTTCTGACGAAGGATCTAATTGCGTCAATGTTTCTTGTGTCGACAAATTTCAGTGTCGAAATGGAAAATGCATTAGTCACAGGTAAATTGCACCATAGTTAGTAGCCTGGTCCCCTGGCCCAATCAAAGAATATGGGCCAGGTAACCACTAAAGACGTCTGCTTTCCTATTGGTTGAAATTTCGCGCGTTTTTAGTGGCTATGAGTAAAACTGCAATCGTCATAAGTGGATTTAGCCCTGATGACGCGAGAATGAGATTAGTGGTTACCTGGCCCATATTCTTTGATTGGGCCAGGGTACCAGGCTACATAGTTAGTGGAGGGGGATGGTTTGGAAATTCGGCAAAAGTCGTCGTCCCATGTTTTTGTTCAATTTGTCTAATTTCACGGTCACTAAACGTATTGCATTTTTTGTATAATGAAGCAGTCGTCCAATACCAACGTTCGGGTTTAATTAGTGTAGTCCTTCGTCGTCACGTGTCCATAGAATTTCCTTTCTTCAACCAATTGCCTTCCTCGAACATGAACTATCGTGTTCATCAACATGACCATTGCGTAATCTTGAAAGACAATGGAGCTTCCAAACCATCCCCCTCCACTAACTATGATTGCACGTTTCTTGTTTTATCGAACATAAATCTTTCATCTTTTGTTTTACTTTCTGTTTATCTAACAGACGCGTTTGGTAGACGTTCGTACCGCATGCACTAAAACAATTGCGAGCTGTCGGGACTATTTTTATGATTACTTGCTTTCCTGTTGGAGATAAATCAATGGATTTGAGTTGTCGAGCAGTTGAATATTGTATCTTTTAATCCACTTTTTGGGATGGCCTTTTTCAACTTCGTACCCAAGCTCAAGAGGAAGGTCACATTGGCGAGAGCGCGCGCCCAGTTGCGCTTGTTTTGCGCGCTAAGTTCAGCTTTTCCCACAATGGCTGGGAACGAGTGTACATGTCGGGGCTGTCTTGACGTCACATGAAAAGGATCGGTATTAAAACACTCCTAGAATTTAATCGATTGCGTAATAAGCAGGCGATTTTAATGTTTGACATGTTCGGCATTCAGCCATCATGTTAGGAGAGTAATATTACTGTAAGAGGAGAGGGCGAAGGTATGGTCTTTATGTTTTATCGGGAATTTGTGCTGTGTTTCAACCAACTTGTATACTCGATTGTAAATTGAATAAATCTATCCTCATTAGAAAGTAAGGGCTCTTAAAATATTGTTAAAAAAGTGGTCTCTTTCGACGACTGATTCTCTTTTGTCCTTCACTTCTCTCTCCCCTCGTTCAAGGTTTTTGTGCGACAACGACACGGACTGCCCAGAAGGCGAGGACGAGCTGCTGGAGAACTGCCCGACTACGCCTTTACCATGCGAGTTCGTTTGCTTGAACGGTAGCTGTATTCCGCGATCACGTGTCTGTGATTATTTCAAGGATTGTGCAACCGGCGAAGATGAAGGAAACTGTGCGTCTTGTCCTAGTGGAACATGGAAATGCTCTTCAAATGGACAATGTATTCAACTATCACTTCTTTGTGATGGCGCTCCTGATTGTCCTGGCGCCGAGGATGAATCCAGTTTCTGTGTGGCACCGACCAGTGTGTTCACACCCACGAAATCGACGAAGACAACGGCTTTTACTGAAATAACGACGCCTTTTACGACCCTTTCCACACTTGCGCCAACATGTGTCTACAATAGCACCACATACAAGGTACGTAGGTTAGAAGTTTAGTCGCTTGGCTGCAAGCATGTGAGCTGCGCGTATATAATTTGTCATTCTTGTGTTTGATGCGAGCAATAGACCTTTACGCATGAAGTGAATGGATCACGTGATCTTCCTTTTTGATTAATCTGATTGGCTAATGTTCAAAGTTGTCCGAAGTTTTGGATGTCCGACGTTTTGCGAGAGGCAATCAATTCTCTCAACGCGTTATCCACGCACGTCATGCGGAAAGGTCTATTGGTCTTCCTTGCGATAGCTGGCGCAAATATATTTTGCGCGAACGAAAAACTTTCCCCTCAAAATGCTCTGGTTTTTCGTTTTAGGGGGTGTTTATATGGAGGCGAGCCAGCCTGGGTACCCGAACTAGCCCGCTTTGGCGAGATGATTTTTATTCATGCCAACCCGGCTATATAGGCGAGCTTGTCCTTCTCATTAGAAGGACAAGCTCGCCTATATAGCCGGGTTGGCGTCATTTATCAGTTCTGGCAAGACGCGAAATCTCATTGTTTTAAATGTGAACCGTACACGAATAAGCAGAACTTGTATATTGTTAATATTGTCGAAAAATCTGATCAAAACAAATTTTGTCACGTGCACGGAGCTTTTAGTGCCATCCCGGGTAGGTGAGCCAGCCCGGTCAATCGTGTTTACTTGGGAAAAACAGCCCGGGTAACCGAGACCGGAGACAGAAAGCGAGATCTCGGCTAGGCGGCCTCACTCGGCTCGTATAAACGCAAGATGATAAACGAATAAAGTTGTCCCTCACAAGATGATAATTAACCAGAAATAATAGCACAAGTAATTGATCTCGTCAAATCGGGCTAGCCCGGGTACCCGGGCTGGCTCGTCTCCATATAAACACCCTCTTATCCGATTTTGTTTATTCAAAGTGACCAGGAATGCTGGAAAAGTGGTCGTAACTAGAGCTGTCACTTACGAGAACTCGAAAACAGTCCAGTTTGTAAATTTTAAAGCGGTCGTTGAGCTGGTCACTTACGAGGGTGTCGCGAGGAGGACTTCAACTGTAATTAGTCCCTTTGGAAAACAAACTCACTTTTTATATTTTGTTTATAGGAAGGTCAAACCTGGTGGAAGGAACCCTGCTGGAAATGCGAGTGCCTAAGCAACAGAAGTGTATCTTGTGAACGGAGCTGTCTTATTCTCCATTGCCCAGAAGTATGTATCGTTAACTTTACTAATGAGCCATTTGCACGATGACGTAAAATAGCGTTGAGTGACTACAACTACCAGAATGCTTCTCTAGCATCCTAGTGCTGATAAATAGAGGATACTGACAAAGCATTCTGGTAGTTGTAGTCGCCCAACGCTATTTTACGTCATCGTGCAAATGGCTTATTAACCCTTTCCCGTCGGTGGGTTTTCCCGTCAGACGTGTAAAATCGTCTGGCGTTTAAACGAGCAACAAATTGCTGCAACATTGTTGCGTTGCAAGTTGAATAGCGTTGCCGCAAATAGCGTTGCCGCACGTTGCCGCACGTATTACCACCCACCATAAACATTGTCAGGCAACAATGATTTTGTTGCAAGTTGATATCGGTATGTTGCAGCAAGTAGAACTGGAGTCTATTTTTTTTAAACAAATTTTTTCAACTTACAACAAAATCATTATTGCGTAACAATGTATAAGGTGGTTGGTAATACGTGCAACAAAGTTGCGTTGCAAGTTGAAGAAAAATAGGTACGCAATGCGTACATGTGACTACCGCTGTTAAACACGGAAAGAAACAACTTCGTACCCAGGGCCATATGTAGGGAAATGTGCCAAGATGGCGAATAAAACAAAATGGCGGGAACAAATGGCCCTGGTGGAGGCTAGCTCAAAATGCGCAGTATATTGCGCATTTTATTAACTAGAACTCAGTTCTTTACACAGTAATTATACCTAATTACACCTAATTATTGCATGGTTTAAAATATAATTTCCCGTGCCGAGTGCAGGAACAACCGACAAGGTCAAAATACAATTCTTAAAAAAACAAAAAACTAAATCAAACCTGATTTACGCCATAAGCTCTTGACCAATCGGAGGCTGAGATAGCCTAGCCTCCACCAGGGCCATTTGTTCCCGCCATCTTGGCCCAGTTCCCTACAAATGGCCCTGGGTACGAGGTTGGGAAAGAAATAGAGGGACTTAAGAAGCAACACATGAAAATATGTGAAAAGCACAGACACACAAAGAAATTGATAGTTATTTTAAATCATCTTATACATGTATTACTAATTTGAACATGGCACATACTATATATACATACATCTTAAGAAAAAATGAATGTCTACATCTCTACCACATATGGCGTCATTTCAACACAAGAACAAAAAAGGAGTAATTTTAAAATAACAAAACGCTCCGCTTTAGAGTTTAACAGGCTATCACTTTTAAATGTACATACTGAGTAACTTTGACCACTCAAAATTAGACCGGAAATTATCTTACTATATACGCACAAGATTCCAAAGATAATTTATATCGTCAAACCGCTATATGATTACTTATACCCTCAAACATACTGTTCTAAAATATAGCGGAGTATTTTCAACGTTTAGTTCCGTTTTAAATGCACTTTTTTTCTTTAATTGTCTTCGGGTATCGAGATGAATGCCGAGGTTCCGAAGTGGTAGATTTTTAAAAAAATTATTACCAAAATAAGGACATTTGAATGGTTCAAACCTTTTTATACGAATATTTAACACAAAATATTTAACATTTAATAAAATCTTTCATCTTTTCTAATTTATCAGTGTTTTGTATTAAAGGGTGAAAAAATTCAATATCCTGCCGAAGGGTGCTGCTTGTGTATCCCTGTTACAATTACACTTCCTCAAACCACTATTAAACATTCAACTGTAAAACTACTCACCACAACCAAAGCCACTACTGCTGTGCCACCTGTGACTACTAAAGTATCAACTGCTGTGCCACCTGTGACTACTAAAGTATCAACTGCTGTGCCACCTGTGACTACTAAAGTATCTACTGCTGTGCCACCTGCGACTACTAAAGTATCTACTGCTGTGCCACCTGTGACTACTAAAGTATCTACTGCTGTGCCACCTGTGACTACTAAAGTATCTACTGCTGTGCCACCTGCGACTACTAAAGTATCTACTGCTGTGCCACCTGCGACTACTAAAGTATCTACTGCTGTGCCACCTGCGACTACTAAAGTATCAACTGCTGTGCCACCTGCGACTACTAAACTATCAACTGCTGTGCCACCTGCGACTACTAAACTATCTACTGCTGTGCCACCTGTGACTACTAAAGTATCAACTGCTGTGCCACCTGCGACTACTAAAGTATCTACTGCTGTGCCACCTGCGACTACTAAACTATCTACTGCTGTGCCACCTGTGACTACTAAAGTATCAACTGCTGTGCCACCTGCGACTACTAAAGTATCAACTGCTGTGCCACCTGTGACTACTAAACTATCTACTGCTGTGCCACCTGCGACTACTAAACTATCAACTGCTGTGCCACCTGCGACTACTAAAGTATCAACTGCTGTGCCACCTGTGACTACTAAACTATCTACTGCTGTGCCACCTGTGACTACTAAAGTATCAACTGCTGTGCCACCTGTGACTACTAAAGTATCGACTGCGGTGCCACCTGCGCCTACTAATGTTTCTACTGCTGTGCCACCTGTGACTACTAAAATATCCACTGTTGTATCACCTGTGACTACTGCTGTACCACCTGTGACTACTAAAGTATCAACTGCTGTGACTACTAAAGTATCAACTGCCGTGCCACCTGCGCCTACTAATTTCTCTACTGCTGTGCCACCTGTGACTACTAAAGTATCAACTGCTGTGCCACCTGCGACTACTAAAGTATCTACTGCTGGGCCACCTGTGACTACTAATGTCTCTACTGCTGTGCCACCTGTGACTACTAAAGTATCTACTGCTGTGCCACCTGTGACTACTAAACTATCTACTGCTGTACCACCTGCGACTACTAAACTATCTAGTGCTGTGCCACCTGCGACTACTAAAGTATCTACTGCTGTGCCACCTGCGACTACTAAAGTATCTACTGCTGTGCCACCTGCGACTACTAAACTATCTACTGCTGTGCCACCTGTGACTACTAAAGTATCAACTGCTGTGCCACCTGCGACTACTAAAGTATCTACTGCTGTGCCACCTGTGACTACTAAACTATCTACTGCTGTGCCACCTGCGACTAGTAAAGTATCTACTGCTGTGCCACCTGTGACTACTAAAGTATCTACTGCTGTACCACCTGTGACTACTAAAGTATCAACTGCTGTGCCACCTGTGACTACTAAAGTATCTACTGCTGTACCACCTGTGACTACTAAACTATCTACTGCTGTGCCACCTGCGACTACTAAAGTATCTACTGCTGTACCACCTGTGACTACTAAAGTATCAACTGCTGTGCCACCTGCGACTACTAAAGTATCTACTGCTGTGCCACCTGCGACTACTAAACTATCTACTGCTGTGCCACCTGCTACTACTAAAGTATCTACTGCTGTGCCACCTGTGACTACTAAAGTATCTACTGCTGTGTCACCTGTGACTACTAAAGTATCTACTGCTGTGCCACCTGCGACTACTAATGTTTCTACTGCTGTGCCACCTGTGACTACTAAAGTATCTACTGCTGTACCACCTGTGACTACTAAAGTATCAACTGCTGTGCCACCTGCGACTACTAAAGTATCTACTGCTGTGCCACCTGCGACTACTAAACTATCTACTGCTGTGCCACCTGCTACTACTAAAGTATCTACTGCTGTGCCACCTGTGACTACTAAAGTATCTACTGCTGTGTCACCTGTGACTACTAAAGTATCTACTGCTGTGCCACCTGCGACTACTAATGTTTCTACTGCTGTGCCACCTGTGACTACTAATGTCTCTACTGCTGTGCCACCTGCGACTACTAAAGTATCTACTGCTGTGACTACTAAACTATCTACTGCTGTACCACCTGCGACTACTAAACTATCTACTGCTGTGCCACCTGCGACTACTAAAGTATCTACTGCTGTGCCACCTGCGACTACTAAAGTATCTACTGCTGTGCCACCTGCGACTACTAAACTATCTACTGCTGTGCCACCTGTGACTACTAAAGTATCAACTGCTGTGCCACCTGCGATTACTAAAGTATCTACTGCTGTGCCACCTGTGACTACTAAACTATCTACTGCTGTGCCACCTGCGACTACTAAAGTATCTACTGCTGTGCCACCTGTGACTACTAAAGTATCTACTGCTGTACCACCTGTGACTACTAAAGTATCAACTGCTGTGCCACCTGTGACTACTAAAGTATCTACTGCTGTACCACCTGTGACTACTAAACTATCTACTGCTGTGCCACCTGCGACTACTAAAGTATCTACTGCTGTACCACCTGTGACTACTAAAGTATCTACTGCTGTGCCACCTGCGACTACTAAAGTATCTACTGCTGTGCCACCTGCGACTACTAAACTATCTACTGCTGTGCCACCTGCTACTACTAAAGTATCTACTGCTGTGCCACCTGTGACTACTAAAGTATCTACTGCTGTGTCACCTGTGACTACTAAAGTATCTACTGCTGTGCCACCTGCGACTACTAATGTTTCTACTGCTGTGCCACCTGTGACTACTAAAGTATCTACTGCTGTGCCACCTGCGACTACTAAAGTATCTACTGCTGTGCCACCTGTGACTACTAAAGTATCTACTGCTGTGCCACCTGTGACTAGTAAAGTATCAACTGCTGTGCCACCTGCGACTACTAAAGTATCAACTGCTGTGCCACCTGTGACTACTAAAGTATCGACTGCTGTGCCACCTGTGACTACTAAAGTATCAACTGCTGTGCCTACTAAAGTATCAACTGCTGTGCCACCTGTGACTACTAAAGTATCAACTGCTGTGCCACCTGCGCCTACTAATGTTTCTACTGCTGTGCCACCTGTGACTACTAAAGTATCAACTGCTGTGCCACCTGCGCCTACTAATGTTTCTACTGCTGTGCCACCTGCGACTACTAAAGTATCAACTGCTGTGCCACCTGTGACTACTAAAGTATCTACTGCTGTGTCACCTGTGACTACTAAAGTATCAACTGCTGTCCCACCTGTGACTACTAAAGTATCAACTGCTGTGCCACCTGCGCCTACTAATGTTTCTACTGCTGTGCCACTTGTGACTACTAAAGTATCGTCTGTTGTATCACCTGTGACTACTGCTGTGCCACCTGTGACTACTAAAGTATCAACTGCTGTGCCACCTGCACCTACTAATGTTTCTACTGCTGTGCCACCTGTGACTACTAAAGTATCAACTGCTGTGCCACATGCGCCTACTAATGTTTCTACTGCTGTGCCACCTGTGACTACTAAAGTATCCACTGTTGTATCACCTGTGACTACTGCTGTGCCACCTGTGACTACTAAAGTATCAACTGCTGTGCCACCTGCGCCTACTAATGTTTCTACTGCTGTGCCACCTGTGACTACTAAAGTATCTACTGCTGTGCCACCTGTGACTACTAAAGTATCAACTGCTGTGCCACCTGCGCCTACTAATGTTTCTACTGCTGTGCCACCTGTGTCTACTAAAGTATCCACTGTTGTATCACCTGTGACTACTGCTGTACCACCTGTGACTACTTCTGTACCACCTGTGACTACGAAAGTATCAACTGCTGTGACTACTAAAGTATCAACTGCCGTGCCACCTGCGCCTACTAATGTCTCTACTGCTGTGCCACCTGCGACTACTAAAGTATCTACTGCTGTGCCACCTGTGACTACTAAAGTATCTACTGCTGTGCCACCTGCGACTACTAATGTCTCTACTGCTGTGCCACCTGCGCCTACTAATGTCTCTACTGCTGTGCCACCTGCTACTACTAAAGTATCAACTGCCGTGCCACCTGCGCCTACTAATTTCTCTACTGCTGTGCCACCTGCGACTACTAAAGTATCAACTGCTGTGCCACATGTGACTACTAAAGTATCTACTGCTGTGTCACCTGCGCCTACTAATGTCTCTACTGCTGTGCCACCTGCGCCTACTAATGTCTCTACTGCTGTGCCACCTGCTACTACTAAAGTATCTACTGCTGTGTCACCTGCGACTACTAAAGTATCAACTGCTGTGCCACCTGCGACTACTAAAGTATCTACTGCTGTGCCACCTGTGACTACTAAACTATCTACTGCTGTGCCACCTGCGCCTACTAATGTCTCTACTGCTGTGCCACCTGTAACTATTAAAGTATCAACTGCTGTGCCACCTGCGACTACTAAAGTATCTACTGCTGTGCCACCTGCGACTACTAAAGTATCTACTGCTGTGCCACCTGCGACTACTAAAGTATCTACTGCTGTGCCACCTGTGACTACTAAAGTGTCAACTGCTGTGCCACCTGCGCCTACTAATGTTTCTACTGCTGTGCCACCTGTGACTACTAAAGTATCCACTGTTGTATCACCTGTGACTACTGCTGTACCACCTGTGACTACTAAAGTATCCACTGCTGTGACTACTAAAGTATCAACTGCTGTGACTACTAAAGTATCTACTGCTGTGCCACCTGCGACTACTAAAGTATCTACTGCTGTGCCACCTGCGACTACTAAAGTATCAACTGCTGTGCCACCTGTGACTACTAAAGTATCAACTGCCGTGCCACCTGCGCCTACTAATTTCTCTACTGCTGTGCCACCTGCGACTACTAAAGTATCAACTGCTGTGCCACATGTGACTACTAAAGTATCAACTGCTGTGCCACCTCCGCCTACTAAACTATCTACTGCTGTGCCACCTGTGACTACTAAAGTATCAACTGCTGTGCCACCTGCGACTACCAAAGTATCAACTGCTGTGCCACCTGCGCCTACTAATGTCTCTACTGCTGTGCCACCTGTGACTACTAAAGTATCAACTGTTGTGCCACCTGTGACTACTAAAGTATCAACTGCTGTGCCACCTGTGACTACTAAAGTATCTACTGCTGTGCCACCACCTGTCACTACCATTGTGCCTTCTGTTAAGCTGCCTTTGACCACCCAGATATCAACATCCATACCTACAAGTAAATATTTTAAATTTTTTTCATTTCATCGCATTGCATGGTCTTTGGCTTGTATATTTTCTTTTCGTGGGAAACATTGCTCTTATTAATAATTGAACTGTCCTTTAAATGTGTATAGTGGGGCTTATCTTATTGATCAATAAGGATGAATCGCCTTTGCTAGTTGTCGATTCGTACTCCAAATGAAGTGAACAGTCCAGTTATGTACAACGATTATTACCTGAGCCTGGCTGTTTGAACTCATTAACTAGGCCTAAAATGTTTTGAACTTTAAATGAGTAGTGTGAGTAGGCCGTCTATTATTATTTTTATTATTTTATGACGTTTGCTTGTAGTTTATTGAAATAGGGAATTTCCTTCCGTTTGTTAATCTTCTTAAAGTGCCTATGCAACGAACAATTTGGCCCAATATTTATAATTGTTTCGAAATACAAATTATGAAATATTTATTTAATAATTTTTATATTATTATATTTATTTTAACAATTAAATAATGAAATGGCTTTTATTTGCTTTTCATATCTTATCCTTTTTTGAGTTGCTGGGTATGTAGTGTCTAGTGTGAGCTATGATCTCCAAGTTCTGTGTTGGACAAAATCAAAAAAATGAACGATATTTTTGCATTTGTTTACTAAACTGAATTAACTGTGCAGACCTGATCAGACTATTCATCCAGGGCGAGTCTACGTTAGATTCATTTTAGTCAAATCAATCTGTAGGTTGGTTTGAATTTTCGTTTTGTTTTTTACGCACAATTTGCGACGTCGTAACTCGAATTACATAATAACTCAAGTTCGCCTAAAATATAGAAGGCATGTAAGAAGCATTTTTCATTTAGTGTGTTTACACATACAATAAGACTAGTAAATTTTCGTTGCTTACTTTAAAGTGCCTATGGAACGAAATTTCCCCCCAGGTTTTTATGATTGCATTTGAAAGAATACTTAAAATGACAAAGTAACATCTTTCATAGAATTTCGTTTCCTTGCTTCATTCTTGAGATATTCAGGTTTGTTTGATATGCAAATTCATCACACTGCATAATGACTTATTTGAAAACTATGATTTTCTTTGAGAGTACGTATCGGAAGTACTTAAGGCCCTTCTACACGGTACGATTGTCGTATACGATTGTCACTGATGTATGCGATTCACCGCCAATGGTGTAGATGTAGTTTTTTTGACATTCACCATCGAATCATGAAGAAGAATTGTGTACGTACACAAAATTGCATACGCCAGAATGACAATCGTATCGTGTTGATAGGTCTTTACATGTATGTAGCCATGACTGGTCACTAAACGTGCGTAGTTGTGTGTAAAATATTTGGACCATCCTAAAATTGATGCTCTTTCAAAAAGTCATTATGCAATGCGATGTCATAAGTGTGACATTTGCACACCAAACAAACCTGAATATCGCCAGAATGAAGCAACGATGAAACGAAATTCTACAAAAGATGTTACTTTTTCATTTTAAGTGTTCTTTCAAATGCAATCATAAAAACTGGGGTGAAATTTCGTTGCATAGGCACTTTAATATGAGACTGAATTCAAATTGGGAATAAGGTTGACGATATAGCATTGCCACATCAATACGGCATTTTCACGATGACGTTAAGTGGATACAACTACTATAGAATGCTTTGTCAATATGCTCCGTCTATTAGCATTGGTATACTGGGGAAGTATTCTGGTAGTTGTAGTCGCCGAACACCATTGATCCGTCATCGTGCAAATGGCTTATTTGATCAACACAGTCGACTGTTTTTGGACCATATTCCAGAGAAGAAATATATTGTCTGTGCAATCTACTGGGAAGAGCAAGATATTTGACGATGTTTTTTAGCAAATTATTTAGAATAACTTCGCCACCTTGTTTTCGAAGTGGCTTCATGTCCATTAATCATACGTTAATTTGATTTTTAGCTCCCATGATGCAATGCGTAAATCTGACTTGCGCTTGCGTTAAGACATGCGCAAACCTAGCTGATCAATCGTTCAACTGTACTACTTGCCAACCTGGTTGCCAATGTCCAAACGGTACTGTCCTTCGGCAAGGAAATTGCGTTTCACCCGATGATCCAGTCTATGGTTGTCCATGCTATCACGATGGAAAAGTTTTTAAGGTATGGGGAACAAAGTATGGAGAAAGTTTGACGCAGAATAGTCGGAGATTGTTAATTTGTGTTTTCATATAACGATTTAATTAATTATTAATAAAGCGACTTTACTTTCTTTTTAGTTTGGCGAAACGTACGCAACCGAGAACTGCACGACGTGCGTTTGCCTTGCCGATGGATTCTCTTGTCAACAGACGTGCAATGTAACATGTGGACAGGTAATGTAATTATATAGTCGCGCGCACTATTAACATTAGACGTTCAGTCAAGGTCAAATGCTTAGAAATTGCGGTTTCAATTGACACATCCTTGTACATGTCCTTTCAGTCACTTTTCGGTCGGCATCGTTTTCGGTCTTTATCGAAATTTGTAGGCCTTTTTTCAGTGGATTTAAGACTTGTGTGGTTGTTGCCTCTTCTCGCTGCCACTTTTCTTCTTAGCCTTCCTTCTTGGGATCTTTTTCCATAGTATTGCTTTACCTGTATACCATTTTGGCAAAGACTTCTTCCAGATCATGCTCCTTGATAAACGATTCCATTGGCTAACGCCACTTATAAACAAGATAAACAAGCCAACAGCTTGTTGCTATTGCTCTGATGAAGCATTATAGTTTAACGCAATTTTTGCAAGGCAATAGGACAATTTGTTTATATGATAAACAGAACAATACATGGATGCTTGGAAATATGAAATTTATTTCTCGTGTTGAACAGGATAACAGGATATGTCACTCGTTCGCTTCGCTCAATCGTGAGATATCCTGGTCAACACTCGAAATAAATTTCATATTTCCGCACATCCATGTATTATTCTCTATATAATTTGACCTATATTTTGCATGTTCCAGGGCTACGAGTTGAAACAACCAGTTAACAAATGCTGTCAGTGTGTCGTCGCAGGTAAGCTCAGTTTAATGAATCGATAATATTTTGTACAATTCTATGTACAGTTTAGTTTCAAGATGGAACTTTAGTTCATATTAATATTAGGTAATTCCTATCAAAGTGCCAAAAATTATAAATATACAAAAAGCTCGAAGATGAGAAAGAAAAACTTATTATATAAATAACTAAAATCAAAACTATAAATTAAGAAGTTATTTAGTCTATATGTAATAGGCTATCTTCTTTTGTTATAGCTATTTCCACTACTACTCCACCTACCAGCGTCCTGACTACTGTTCCAACTACAGCCGTGCCGACTACAGCCGCTTTGACTACAGCTGTCCCGACTACGGCCGTTTCGACAACAGTTGTGCCAACTACAGCCGCCCAGATCTGTTGGGATGAAAATGGCGAAATTCATCAAGTAAGTGATGTTCGAATATTTGTTTGTAAGTGAACATAAGTGCCTAAGTCGCACTATCTATACCCTGGGTGCCAGAGGTTTTTCGACGCTCGTGGGGGATAACGGGGACACACGAGGAAGCCAGGCGGTAAAGTGGGAGGGGCCAACCCGGCAGGCGAGCGCGAAAAACCTCTGGAACACCGAGCCGTGTTTTACTGTTTTGATTTGAAATTTGAAACCGCCGTTCCCGAGGGCCGTACGGGTAATGATATTTTAATAATCCAGAGTCAACTCTATTTTGTATTTCTCAAATAAGTAATAATGCTATCGTCTCGACAGTCTTCTATACATTAGACCACTAAAAATTGCTCAAATTTAATAAAACTGGTTTGATTTTAGTTCGGGCGAAGTGACGCTGCCCGATATTCACTATAAACTTTGAAATCCGCCGTCTATTACTTGTCATGCAGACACTCAGACAGTTATAACTTCCAAACTATGCATTGTTGAACGATAACTTGTACGTATGTTGTTATAAATTTCATAAGCTTCCCTTTGATGTATGGCTTATGTTTCTGGGTTATATGGAACTTTTTCAAATGTCCAAAATGTTCACTCAATAATAAATAAATATTTATTTACTTAACGTCTCACATGAAGTCGGTTATAGAATTTCAGATATTAAATTATATTAAACGCAGGAACTTGAACGACTTGAACTACACTTCAAATGAAAGCTTATAGATTTCTAACAACATACGTACAGGATATATTTCAACGATGCTATCTTGTTGGTTGTTATATATATTTTCAATGACGAAGACGTCTCGTCGCTGAACGCTTCGATGCTCGTTGAGCTCGTAACGAATCAAGACTTTTCCCACGCAATCAAAAAAATCCTCACTAGAGAGCAAAGGCATTCCAAAAAAAGTGAGTTGTATATCAACGTGAAGCGAAAGTATAGGCTCCAAAACAGAGAGAGAATATATATATACAAGGAAATCACTGCTGATGACTGCACCTTCTAGACGGTGTTGAATATTACACTCATGTTATTAATAGAGGTGTACGATAGCCAATGAAACTTATTATTAAAAAAAAATCCTTCGCTTGACCAATCAACGTCTTACGTCCAGATTTTGGAACGTACTGACCCAGACAACCTTTTCATTGGCTCGGCGCGATCAGAGAAACGGCTCGGTGTTCCAGAGGTTCTTCCCGCTCGCCTAGCGAATTTACCGCCTGGCGTCCTCCCGTATCCCCATTGTCCCTACGAGCGTGGAAGAACCTCTGGCACCCAGGGTACACTATCTAGGGCACCAGAGTAACCTAGGGCACTGGGGAAAGAATCTCGAATTGAAAAACGGCACATTCGCTTTACTATCTGTCTGTCTGTTTGTTACGGTATGGTCTATAAATTATATGGATCATTTTTGCTCGCGTGATCAGTGGCCCGATTGAGGTGGTGAAACTAGAAAATGTGTCGATAACAATAAAGCTAAATTCCCACCGAATTAATTTGAAACAGCAATCAATATAGCCGCTATTTTATTGTTAGAGTACACCAATATAGCCGCCGTAACGTTACATGTAAACGATCTATGGATCGTTTTCACTCGCGTGATCGGTGGCCCCGTTGGGGTGGTGATACGAAATATTTGAACAAGAATAGAGTTAAATTCCCATATGATAAAGATTGTGCACCAACATGGCCGCCATTTCATTGTTTCTGTGCACCAATCGGTGAGCTCTATATATAACTGGACTGATATCTGCTGTTCATTCACCGGGCAAAGATTGAAGTCAAGCATGGCGGACATGTAGGCCTAAAGTACGTATAGTTCCAGTCTTCTACGCGGTCTTTTGACCAGACTTGACCAGATCGCGTAGAGGACTGGAACTATACGTTACTTCAGGCCCAAAAGGATCGCGGGCTCTGGGAACAAGATTGCCACCAAGATATCACTCCAGTTGTATATGGCCATCAATATGGCCACCGTGACGTCAGATGAAAACCAAGAATACTTTTCGTTGATTCGTCGACAAGGTCGACGATTAGTTCGAGCTCATTTCTAGCTCGCATTTTTCATGATGCTCGTCCAGTTCTAACTCCCAGGCTTACACGTCTTTAGCAAAAGCAAAACCAGATTTTTTAATATTTTAATTTTTTATCGGATTTGACCAGCAGAAATGTTTGCTTACCGTGATGAAATAAATAAAAGTATATTAGTACTAACTTTTTTTCGCATTAATATGTGGAGAACACGCTTGTCCCCTGCGCGTGCTCACAACCATTGCGCCATGCAAGGCTCCAAATCCTGCTGTTCCCGCGCGTGCCTCGGGTGCCCCTTGCACTATTCCTGAAAAAGGAAACAAATGATTTACTATCTCTTTCAGTTTGGCGAGATCTGGTATAGACGCACTTGTGAAAAGTGTTCCTGTACGGATTTTCAAAATATTCTGTGCGTGTTGATAACCTGTCCGATGACTTGTCCAGAGGTATGTGTTGTTGTACATCCATTTGTGTTAGTGCTGGAAAATTTTTCGGTAGTGTGGGTTTAAGTTTTAATTCCTAGTATAGGCTTTATTAAAAAATGACCACCGAATTAATTTTTTATGTACATACAAATTAGCCCTTATGACCTCGTTTTAAAGTAAAACTTCAGTTGAATTTCCCACATGAAAACGAATAAGGCTAATTTATATGAATATAAAAGAATTTTAATTCCGTGCCCATTTTGGAATATAATAAGGTCTGATAAAGGACATTCTCATATCTTTAAAAAAATCTACTCGTCACCGTTATCAAAATTTGTATTTTTGTAAGCTACTGTTTAGTATATAATATGAGCCAGTTTATAGTTCCCGCTATACACATGCATGATCCTGATTTACATTAGATTTGACACGTGATAAAGTAGAACTAATATAATAAATACGGATAAACGATGGTAATTTGGACGGGCAAAAATTTACTGTACGTCTCCTTAAAAAGTGAGTTTAATAATCACGAGACTGGAAGCTGGGCGGGATTTAATGCAATTGTTTTAGCTATAAGTGCTTCCTAGGTTAGTGCGTATACTGGACGTTTTTAGCGTCTGAGATTATTAAGACTTTCTTTAATTTCTTGTCACCCATATTTATACTTGACCTTAAAGCCATTTGAGACGTGCGACACGACTTAAACTTTTTCTAGTATAAAAAATATCGTCAAAGGAATCGTGTAACCTGCACGCGGCTCACTTGTATGTTGAGATAAGTTTCATGTCGAGTCGCGTTAATTTCTACACAGACCAAACTATTATTTTCGTTTTTAGGGTTACGAGAGAGTAAATATTACAGGCCAATGTTGCGATGAGTGCAGTAAGTATTTACCTTTCAAGAATATCATAGCAGTCCCCCTACCCCCGTCGGGAACACTTAGTCCCTGTGTTGGGTAATTATTGGCGCCACCCCCTGCAATCGGATCCCAGCTCGCGCAAGAGTCATTTTGGACTTTAATTATGACCCATGCAGAAACGCTGTTTAGAAATCCTCCCCAATTTACAGCTCGACACTCGATCAAGATGGTAAAAAATATGGGTCATTTTTCTGCATGAACCAGTGAACTCTATATAACTGATAGTTTGAAATCGAAATAAATTGGGACAGGTGGATATACGTGGCGTAGCCACAATTGTTATATAGCCTGATGCAAACATGGGAGAATTCGAAAGTTTGTGTGAAACCGTAAACGCAACTTTACATAAAGTACTCTCGAATTATCCATCCGAGCGTAAGATGAACGTTTTTTAAAAGTAAAAACTATGGGAAATTTTAGCTTGATGCAAACACCTGCGTGAGATGAAATATATGTTAATGTATTTCGCGAAAACCTCTGATTTAACTCGCTTTGTATATTTAGATCCAAAGCCTTCCGTTCCATCGGAACAAGCATGCGCGTATGGTGGGAAAAATTACAAGGTAGGATGAGTATACTGATAGACCGAAAAACGTTCGCTCCAAGTAAATTATGTGGACGCGCAGTTCAAGTTAGGTTGTAAGTCCATGTCCTATCACAGTTAATAGAATGCGAGGTACTATATATATAACCCATGAAAGCCAACACAAACGGTAATCCATGCATGATTGTCGCAGATTGCAGGTATCAGATTAAAATTTCATATTGCATGTGAGAAGAGTGCTTTCAGTTTTACCAAACACCGCATGTTTTCTCCAGGTACTCGGTCTCCTCCTGTAGTAACACTGGATCAATGAGAGATTGTCTTTATCTATTTCTGGACTTCTAGAGAGAGCAGTTTAGTTATGACTATAAGACTACCCACTATAAATAAATAACGTTAGTTTAATTCAGGTTTGGTATATAGCTACCGTCCTTTCAGCATATAGTCGCAAAATAACCTTTCAGCATATAGTCACAAAATAAACTAAGGTTCAGATGTATAATGCTATTTTGATAACTAAGAAGAGCATACAGTAACAATCTCCTACGAACAATTAACTCCCACCCTTGTTTTTGTGCTTTCTGTATCTTTAAAATACTAACATTTTATACAATCACCTGGTTGCTACGCGTGTTTTCATTGGTTGTTGGCCATGATCTATTAGAGGACCGACACAATGGACATGTCAGATCACGTCAGCTGGCTTGCTTTTTTCCTTCTTCATGCCCCAAAATCCGGCAAGATAAAAACCTTTAAAATGTGTGTATTGTATAAAACAAATAGATTCCATTTTTTTGTCAGTGACCCACTCGACTGCGTCTCGTGGGCCACTTTTTTGTTCTTACCACGTTGTGACGTCATCTGTGCATCTATATAACTGAACAGACAACGGTAAAATGGAATCTATTTGTTAAATAGTTTTAATATGTCGTACGTAATATTCGTGCACTTTTTAAACTCTTGCAGATTGGTGAAACGTGGTCAAATACAAATTGTGAATTTTGTACCTGTGTCTCGATCAGTAACATGCGCTGTATGACTGAGGAGTGCTTATTTGAATGCCCAGAGGTAATTATTTATATTTCAATTGTCTTTGTTACGAGCTGCATGTTGTGTCTTTAAACCACGTTACTAAAATACGAGAATAATAACGTCATTTTCCAAGTACGAGTGCAGATATCGGAAAACTTTAACATTATCAAACATTACATTAAAGTGACTTTTATTTAAAAATAATTCAGTTTTTGACTGAAGTTTCCTTTAAAGAGGAAATGAAATAAATTAAGTTTGTTTCATCTTCAAGATCCCCTGAAAGTAATAAAGAATGACTTTTAGTTTTTCCATTTCTCACTTCGTTCACTGACAAGTTATTTAGATTTGTTTGATATGTAAATGATGAACTATAAATATATTAGAAAATCGTGTTTATCTTTGGGATTAATGAACAAAATTATTTAAAACTTTGCAAGTATATATATCTCGACACACTAAACAAGACCGAATTTCGTTTAATGTCAAGATATATGATTTCCATATAACTTACACTTATCTGTACGTAACTTTACGTCATGGTTATCTCATTTACATATCAAACAAATCTAAAACGAAGTGAGATATGGAAAAAACTGTAAAAGCAATTCTTGATCATTTTCAAGAGTTCTTGGAGATAAAAGCAAACTTAATTTTCATTTCATTTCCTCTCTAAATAGTGACGCCTTACTGGAACCAGTGAACTTGTGTTGCCTGCCAATTTTGCTCATATCAGGGCCGGACTAAGACTGTGGGGGGCCAGGGGCCACATTTTTGTGGGGGCCCTTTTCCAATTCCAATCGGTCTTACAAATTACAATATAATAAAATAAAGACACTGAATCACTGGTGTTCACCAAAGAACCCTTTATATATTACGGCTCAGAAATACGTTTTACAAAACACTGAGATACGTCGTGCAAAAAATAACTTTGAACAAACAGAAACGTTAGTAACTTAGTATTAATTGGGTTGTTAAATAAAATACTCCAAAATGTGGGGGGCCCCAAATGTGGGGGGCCCGGGGCCCAGGCCCCGGTGGCCCCACCCTTAATCCGCCGCTGGCTCATATCATTGGAGACCTTTACTTGCATTACCAATTAATTTTTAAATCTTTCATTTAGGGAACCACTTCATTGAGTGTGGAAGGAGAATGTTGTAATGAATGTGGTACGTACTTAGTTGTCACTCGTACAATCTCGTTCCCAGAGCCCACGTTCCCCACCCGGGAAACGAGAGACTCTGGGATAATCCGTTTCAAATCACAGGATTCTTGTTATTCCGCGGAGGTACGCATGCGTAAATATCCGAGCGGAATCTGGATAGTATGTTCTCCTTGTTTGACTTTCCCCCAAACAAGTCAATGGGGTTGCTGGCGAAGCTCGAATTACAGCATCTACACACATACGGCGAAGATATCGATCGCGGCAACGTCTTCACTGGAGTCTTGTCGTCCGACATCTTTGTTATTTTGGTTTTAATTAATTTTACTTCCGGTCATTTTAGACCAACTTATGCTCACTATTCAGCCAGAGTCTCTCGTTTCCCGGGCTCTGGGAACGAGATTGTCAACTCATCTCGATTGTCATTGCATTGCAATGTAGCTTCCAAGAAATCCCCCCAAAACACTATAGTGCTCTTATATAATATACCGTCACTAACAGCCTTCAATGACGCGCTGACCTGCATATAACTCGATTTTCAAATGCATTCCCCCACATTTTTTGACTAAATGGCGGTAAGTTGTATTCAGGGAACGACTATTGACCTGTCTGAATCACATCTGTTACCGCTTTCTGGGTTCTAAGTTCATGTCCAACTTAAGGGGGTATTTACATACGGCCGGCCCGAACTCAGGCCGGACTAATTTCGGTTCTGTTGTAGTGTTTTTACTGTAGATCGTTTTCATGAGTCCGGCCTGAGATTCAGTTCACGTCGCCTGCTTGACCAAACTGAAGCACTTTCGCCTCCCAAACTCAATATGTTGTTTTAAATGAGATTGATGTCAAATCCACAAAATAATGATTCTCCGGCGGTCACGAGCTGTAAGGCAATTGACACAAATCTTGGAGTAACAGCGAAACCAAGCTAAGTCTATATATAGTTTCAAGGCCGGCCTCGTATAAAATTCAGGCCGGTCCGAGTTGAGGCCGGCTTCGTGTAAACACCCCCCTAACTCGGGTACTCCATGTCGGTCTGACCCTACACAAACCCCATCTTAGAAATTGGTGTACGCAAACAGGACATGTCGTGTCTTGAATTTATTACCGCTTTGTTTTTGTTGGCATGATTGTTTGCCGTCAGACCGGCTTCAAAGGTCCAACACAGCTAACGCCCATAATGCTAGCTCACTCCCTAGCTTTCTCCGCATGTAACCTTTGGGCCATCCATGGAAGGAGGTTGGGATTGGGAGCACTTTTAGGAACCTTTAGCTGTGGTACGAAGAATTACCTGCCAAAGACACGATAAACGATGGCAATTTTTACAGTGGCGCTGTTAGTGTCAAGTAGAGTCTTTTGATGGGACAATCGTAAACAGTATCTGTAATTTAATATAAATTTCCATCGACCATCAGTGCATGCTTCATGTCTACCGTGAACATTCAGAACTTTAATTTCCCACCATTTGTCGGAGGCCAGAAAACGATTTTTAACCAATTTTGAGGAATCTCAAAGTCGGTGCATGCAAGAACTCTTTACGATTATTTGAATTGCTTCTCGAACGAACCTCTATTAATTCCGTAAGAAAATCGACATGAAAGTTCCAACTTTATATATGTACAGTATGTTAAAGTGGCGCTACGACGGAAAAATCGTGAATCTAGTATTGATACCAGTAAACTATAATTTCCAAATGAGGAATACCAGCGTTTTCGATTTCTCAAAATATTGACTCGTTCTCGAGATATTTAAGTTTCTGAAACATGTAAATTAGATGCCTCGTGACGTCATTCACTCGCACAGGCTAAACAAGATTTACAAAATGAGTAATATATCTGAAACTAAGAGGTAGAAATAATTCAAGCTTTGCACAAGAATAGTTATGGGGGAAATACACTCCAATGTTCACATTATGTTGTTTCCATGGATACCGTTTGCAATCAGGCGCCTTCCATTTGTAAAACAAAAATGTTTATTTTTTTCCATAAAACAACTTTTACTGCAATACATTGACATGAATATTTGTAGACACACAGATATTGTATTTTGAATGTTTCAATCATCATATTCTTTTGAAAAGAAACATAAAATTAATATTTTAATTTTTTAGTAAAGGCTCGTGCTTCTAAACGGTTTCTGTAGCAACATGATGCGCACTGTGGAATGTACTTTTATGATAACTTTACTTGTGCAAAGTTTGAATTATTTCTTCCTGCTATTTGCATAGATATATTAGTCATTTTGTTGCTCTCATTTAGCCTGTGCGAGTAAATGACGTTACAAGGCACCTGATTTACATGTTTCACAAACCTGAATAACTCGAGAAAGAGACAATATATTGAGAAACTGGGAACGCCGGTATTCATCATTTGCAAATTATATTTTACTGAAATCAAAAGTAGGCTATGTGCACACGGTAACGTTTCCGAGCGTTTTCGTATTGTTTACTGTTCTCAAGGCAATCGAAAACAAAGAGCTCGTTACTTGAAACAATACGAAAACGCTCGGAAACGTTACCGTGTGCACATAGCCTTAGATACACGATTTTCCCGTCGTAGTGCCACTTTAAGGGCCTGTTAATATGGAACCGAGTTACCCGGCTAGGCGAGTTACTCGGCAAACCGAGTTACCCGCCATGTATAGAAATTCAATGCTATCCCGGCAGAGTGTTAATATGAGACAGGCGGGTAAGTCGGCTAGCCGAGATTCCGGCATACCGGGATGAAAATATTCCCATATAAACACTCTCTTGCCGGGTAACTCGGCTGGCCGAGTTGAATTCGTCACAACAGCGCATGCGCCACTTATCAAGACAATGGGAAACTACTCGTGGAATGTGAAACCATTATAATGCGTGGGCGGCTTTGCCAAGTAACTCGTCTCGTATAAACACTCATCTTTTTTCAACTCGGCTCCATATAAACAAGGCCCTAAAATACTTCATTCAAACCCTCTTCCACACTCCACAGTGTTGATTTTCTTAGTTTAGGAATTATTGATTTTAGTTATCAATTTATTTATATATTATTTTCAGTTCCTTTGCCTACTACAAGCGGATATGTACCAGGCTGGACAGGACCACCGGTGGTGTATCCCAAGAAGTGTGATATAGTCAAGGAGTACAGAACGTTTACGAACAGCAAAGGATGCGTCAGTTACAGTGTTTACAATACGAGCTGCAAAGGATATTGCGAATCGAATGCTACAACCGTTGCATCAAACTCCACGGCAATCGTCAGAGACTGCTACTGCTGTAGACCAAAAACAATTGATTTACGAGTAACCGTAATGACCTGTACAGATGGCTCCATGGTGATGTATTACTACGCAGCTATTTCGTCATGTGAGTGTGTTAAGTGTGGTTCCGATCCCATCGATGAGAAACAAAAAAATCTCTTCTCCACTATCGCGGAAGTGAATGGACCCGTGACAAAATAGTTCATAATAGAATTCCCAATAGAATTGTCTCATTGTGCACTGGAGTACTTGATGTTGTCAGAACTATGACGTTGCACACCAAAATATTGTCTTATTTTTACTAACACCTTAATTCTTTAAATGTAAGTTCGTTAGCTAGATTTATTATTTAACTCTAAAATATTCAATTATCATGCTGGTCATTGATACAAAAAAGAAGGCTGTTGTTAGCTCGTATATAGGATGTAGAATCAACACTAATATAGCCTAGTTATATATCAATTAATTGTAAAATTTTATGTATATCTGCAAATAAAATATAGAAATATTCAAAATAAATATATAAAAAATTATTACGTTTTCTTCATATACTCTAAGGGCTCCGCTCACAACCCCAAAATCAAAACAGTTTACCACTTTTTCGCTTTTATTTGCTTGGGTTTATTAAAGTGCTTATGAAATGAAATTTTCGCTAATTTCTTAATATAAAAATATAGAAATCGCTGATTTTGCTACATATGCTCACTCTGTTTTTACGTGTTTAGAAAGTGGTTTATTTTTATATTTAAACTTGCCAAACCGTAGCATGTCTTAAGTCGAAATGTCACCAGGACCGAGACGAGTAACCATACCTGTGACGTCACAAGGTGGATCAAGACTAAACAAATTTATGATAATGATCCACCGTGTGATGGCAAATAGTTATTGTGTTGACGTTTCACGGCCCTAGCTATCAACTTTGAACTGAAAAATAAAATGTTTTCCAAAGACGTAAATATTAAATGAACATATATATATGTTATTTACCGCCTGCGGCCCTTGCGGCCGAGGGGCATTTTTGAGACCGAGGGCAAATATTTTTCGGTTATACGTCCATGTCCTATTTACACGAATTGCCATCCTTAGGTTAGGTTGTGTGTTGGGGTAAGGCTTTCATGAAGTACTTGGGTTATGTAGGACATGGAATTATTACCTATTTTTCGACCAAAACGGTAAATAACGTTTTCTTTGGGTTTTTTTTGTTACATAATTAAATAAATTAACATAATTGAATTAAGCCCTAATCAAACGAGAACACAAGTCGTCGCAAGTTGGCAGTCGGAATTTCTGTGACGGTTGTCCGAACTCCCAAAATTAACAAAATAAAGGTTTCATGAGTGTTTTAAACAAGTTTTAACTTTGTCACGGTACACGATATTTTCGGGAAACTATTCAGAGCGGCTGGCTGAGATAGCGTACTGCCTACTTGCGATGACTTGCGTTCTCGTTTGATTAGGGCTTTAAGTTGCGTAATCGAGATGACGTTCACGTGATATTCAAAAGTCCAAAGTTCATCGTTCGAGAGTAAACAACTGCCAACATGCAGTCTGACAGGGAACCTTTTTGTGATAAAAAAAACATTCAAAACTTGAAGATCTAGTTACGAAGGGAAGTTTCAAGGACACGAGACGATCAGATGAGGTTGGCATGTGGAAAATATTTGACTAAAAGGTAAAGACTTGTAGCGGTTTTGTTGAGTATAGCGGTTGGAAAACGGAAGAAAGACAGTTTAGTGTCAAAAGGTTTCGGCTTTTCTATCTTAATCTCGTGGTATGATTTTTTTATATATACTTCTATATAGTTTCATTTAGTGATTCAAAATACTGTGTTCACAAGTTTATGTATGTTTTTCCTACTGTTTTAAGCTGTTTTCTTTATAAATATCGCTCGTAAATTTTGCTTTGTCACAGTTTTCCCGGCGTCTCTTTTAAAATTCGCTGTTTACGCATGAAGTTGTCAAAACCATTTGGATAATAAAACTCATTTGCATCCCCGTATAGCTCTCTGTTGAATATATTTTTTCTGTGGCAAGCGAAATAGTTATGAAAATCGGTCTTAAAAAAACAACTTTTTGGACCGCGGCACAGAGTAGACATACGACCAGAAGTCCAACTCGCGTCGGAACCTTTGAAGTTTCTCGCCTCGCGCATCTTGATTCCTACGCCATCCTGTTATGTACGTCATCGCAGTTTCGAAGGTCGAAACTGCCGGGGGAACTTGCCAGGATGGCGTAAAATATCGCGCCTGCGCATTGAAGAAATGCGGACAAGTTGTCATTCGAGTTGGATTTCTGGTCGTATTTCTATTCTGTGACCGCGGTCAGATATCGTAAAAAAACTGCCCGCTCACGTAGCCAATCAAATTGCAGGAAAGCCTAGGATTCCGCCCGCTCACGACTTAGGGCCTGTTTATATGAAGCCGAGTTGAAAAAAGATGAGTGTTTATATGAGACGAGTTACTCGGCAAAGCCGCCCACGCATTATAATGGTTTCATTCCCGGAGTAGTTTCCGATTGTCTTCATAAGTGGCGCGTGCGCTGTTGTGACGAATTCAACTCGACTAGCCCAGTGAACTCGATGTAAGTTAAAATCTGATACCTGGAACGCTAACGTCCAGTCATTCGTGGGGCAAAAAATGAGGCAAAAAGTTCCAGGCCCTTGCGCGGTTTGCAGGTAGGTTTCAGTTTCCCACAAAATGTATTTTTACACGGCCACCGCGGTCTTGAGCGAACTGCGAAGGCTCGAAAAAAGGTTTGAACAAATTATTTATCAGACTGAACGTGCATTTAATGGTTTCCCATTATTGTGCAGTGCTGTTGTTGTTTTATTTACTGTATAGCAGTCCGAAACTATACTGTAAATTAAGCTAGGGATGAAAATAGGCTGAGGAAACAGACGTCCTTTTGCTGGCGGATGAAAACAGCCAGCTGAAAAGGTGAGAACAAGAGTGAGAAAGCTATTCTTGTAACTTGATATTTCATAAGATACATCTAATCACTGCAAATTCCAAAAAACTTGTTTTAAGAAAAAAACACTTGTTTTAAGATTTTCTTGTCCCGTTTGCAAGATAATAATCTTACTGCGGTTTCTTGACAAGATATTTTGTCTTAAAACAAGAAATAAAATCTCAAAAGAAGAAAAATTATCTTGACAAGAATTGGGGGTTTTGCAGTAATGTCATTTTCTTATTTCTGCTCCTTTAATTTTTTGTTCCACTGTGTTAAACGGTTTTTTGTGACTTATGGTATTTTAAGAAATAACTGACAACTAGACCAGTTGTTGTTTTCGGTACGAATGCGGAATGCTTTTTAAACAAAACGACACATGAAACTGCACTAACGGCATATTCTATACTAAGTTTGTGTTGAAGTTTTTGTATCCTCTTCGGAGTAACGAAACTCTAATATATGGTTTATATTATAACGAAAAGTTTGATTTAATTTCTTGACCGACAAACTTCGTGCACGTTTTGTGAAGAAGATGACTTTTACGATAGCAACAAATAAACAATTACTGCATAATTAGTTCGGAGCATAGCACAACCAATTAAAATTTAAAATGCACGTTTAGCAAAGCGTGATAAAAAGATTCAATAAATAATTTTTAGAGGGCGGGCCGTGGTTACGCGTTAGCGTTCCAGGTATCAGATTTTAACTTACATCAAGTTTACTCGGCTAGCCGAGTTACCCGCCTGTCTCATATAAACACTCTGCCGGGATAGCATTGAATTTCTATACATGGCGGGTAACTCGGCTCCATATAAACAGGCCCTAATAAAATAATACGTACGAATATCAATTGTCTATATTTTTATATTATCAAATAATATAAGAAAGCAAACCTTTCATAAGCACTTTAAGATTGTGTCACGAACACCTTGTATTCCCCATTACCTTGCACACGCCATAGTTGACCTTGTGTGTTTTGGCGATAATTTTTTATTGCATCAAGTCGAAATGTTTAATAGAATAAGCCAATTCGGAATGTCTACTGCGTATGAGATCTGAGTCGGATAAAACTTTGTTCAATTATAACGAAGAAAGATAACCTTTCGTGATTTCAAATGTTCAGGCCTTAGGCCCGTTTCAAACGTCGTTCTTCTCATGCGCCGAACCTAATACAAATGGATTCGACGTTGGAGCGGCGTCCATTCAAACGTCGAACTTAACTCCTCAAACTATTAAAAAACGGCCTTGCACATGATCAGTGGCAGCGATGAATTTATGCATTAGGTTCGGCACATAAGAAGTTCGACGTTTGAATCAGAGTCGCTCCAACGTCGCATAATACGACCGGCCTTGCCGCTCCAAATACAATCTGCCGCTCTTAACGGATTCAAACGTCGCTCTTCTGCCGCACTTAATGCTTGTAGGGCAACTTTTGTTCATTGATTATTCTTGATGATAATAAGCATCCTCCATGCATATCTTTTTAAACAGAAACTATAGCCATATACGATTGGGAAAACTTAAAAGAGCGATCTGCGAGGTCTGAAGAACCACAGTGCGTTAGAAACAGAAAACTGAAATCGCCCAGTTTATCAGTCTAAATTCAATTTTATTTGATAGTCGGCTCACCAGATTCTACAAGATTAAATAGGATCGTGGATTTGGTGAATGGTAGGGAGATATCTCTCAATCAAATTGCTCGTTCGTTGCTTCCAGGCGTTGTAAAGAAAGCTCCGCTGGCGTAGTTGGAGTGTACCGAGCTGCAAAATCCACACAGCATTCTGAAAAAGGTTCTAGCACAGTATCAATATTCGTGTCGTAAAAGAAAGGACTCGAGTACCTCTCTTTTCCGGTCATGTTCACAACTCGATGCATTGTTGCCGTAAAAATACCGTTGGACAATCTTTCTAAATTCTTACCAAGGTTCACTGTGAAATGTCCACGTGGAGCGGGGGGAACGTCAATCCAAATTCTCCCTTCTGGAGGCCGAGTCTTATCACGACAAATTTGTAATCCGGGCTGCCCGTCCGTCACAAGAAGCGTGAATATCCCCCCGTCGCAATGGGGACGGATACTATGGATACCAGACTCCGGGTTTGATAGATCTCCAGAATAATGCACCATACCAACCAGCCACATTGGGGCGTCAAAATAACCAGGATGACCAAAAACCTTCATATCTTGTCCTAGTGCTAACGCAATAAGACGTCTCAAAATGACAGAAGTACAAAGCAACCCGTCGGTGTAGTCTTTTAAGTTCTGTTTCCAGTCTTCTGGCAAAATACTTTCTCTCGGCCACTTGTTATGCAGCACGGACTCGTCACCAAAGTTATAACTTTCTCGTGTGTCCAGTTTGAAATTAGGGTCGCATCCAAATCCCCGGTATCCGGGTCCAGTACCCGGTATCTTTATGTCCCCAATACGATACCACGTGGTTTCGTCGTTGTTTAGGCTTTCTTTCTCGTTAAGCGGGAGGGCAAAAAAACTCCGTACAGTGTCCATTAATCTCGTTATCAAGTGCTGTACTTTTGGAGTAGGTTTCAGGAAGAAGAACCCACTGGTTGTACAGGCACGACGTACTTCATCGGCAACAACTGACATGGCTTTTGCAGTCGTAGACTCGTCAAACATTGATATATCTATTACCGGAATGAAGGCTTTGCAATCCTCGTCTTTCGTTGAACCGTTATTCGCCATACTGTTTATCTTATCGTGGCTTGACCAGCCTGGCGTCGTTATGCTGCAAGACAAATAAAAGTGGAATTACAAAAGATACCCAACAAGAATTGCCAACGCGACGCCGCAAATTTTAAGATTTCGAATAAAATCGTTTCTGTTACCAACTCCTTTTAAATACTGTACATATGCATGTATTGTTGCGTCTGCTCCATTCGGCGTGTCTAGTCCACTGATTTATATATAACTGACTGTTGCTTATTGACCGAATGAGACAACCAGAATCGAAAGTCAAACAATATAAAAAATAAAAATAAAAAAGAGCCAATCACGTTCTACGGGGTGTTCTACAGTGGATTTTGACCAGATCAGTGATTTTGACGGATGGTATTTTCCAATCTCACCGACTCGCCCCCAGGCTCTTCTTGTACAAAATAGACAAAGATGGCGGCCTAATAAGATCGGAGTAGTGAAGGACAATCACTGATCGACAATTTGTTCGAATGTGAAGCTGATTACCCTTTAATATCTTCAAGTAAAGTGCCTGCAAGGGCTAGAAGATTCTTAGTGCTTTGAATAAATGTTTTCAAGTAGTGGTGAAAGAAGCGAAGTGTTTTTAATCAAAAGACTTGCGTTCTCGTTTGATCAGGGCTTAACTCTTGAGTATTGAAAAGTATTAGACAGTCCACGATTTTCACGAGGGGAGAAATCTTTGTTCTGGTAAGTTCAGAAATCCTAATTTGCATTAAATTTGCTTATTACAATAAATGTGATTTGTCCAGATACACAAATGCTGCATGTGTAAAACTTTTCAATTATCAGCACTGACACTATCAAATATACGAGGTCTACGAAGAGTGGACAGGACGAAATGGCACTGATGTGGTATTATTGTAAGTACTGTTGACTTTTTTCATGTATATTATTATTAAGTAATAGTATGGTTTTTCGTGCAATTTGGAAATGCATGCACTCGCGAGTTTTTGAAAAACCTCAAAAGCATGCACTCGTCCTTCGGACTCGCGCCATTTAATATGTGTCGGCGGCAATGGCGAACATCAAGTTGTTGACTTATATCATTTTATTGACTTATATCATTTTGAGACGATATGGCGGATAAATAATGCTATAAAACGTATCAAAACAGACAAATCTACAGAATAATAAAGCTTCACACTGTAGTGTGACTGTATAGTGACTGTACTCAAATTATTTATGTTAGTCATTGAAAAGCTCACTCTGCTTTAAATAAGAGTACATATACACAGGAGCTAAGGAGCGATAAATATATGTTATTTACCAAACTGGAGGTCCGTACTGGAAAAATATTGCCCGAGGTCTTGACTGTACGGAACGAGGCCGCAGGCCGAGTTCCGTGCAGTCCAGACCGAGGGCAATATTTTTCCAGTACGGACCGACAAAGTTTGGTAAATAACTTATTTATTTTTCCCACATTAAAACAAAATAATTGTTTCAAGTCATCTTCTCTGAGAGTCTTCTCGGAAAAGCTGTACATGTGAGAGACGAAGGCTCGTAAACGTCGTCATTTTTCTTGCGAGCGTTAACGAAAAATTTGGCGAGGAGGATCTTTAATTCCTTGGCAGGTATGGTTTGAATTTCTCGTACTTCATTTATAGACAAAAAGTGCCTGGTAAGGACATTTATATCGTATTCCGTTTTCTTCTTCGTGTTTTCCGGTCGTTGACTCTGAATATAATTTTGGATGTCAATATCGCTGCCATTGTAACACCCGTTTTCGTTCGCGTTTGGGTCTGAATAGACTAAATTTCCAGCACTTGTGCTTGGGACGTCGTCTTGGGGATAATAAAATTCGCTCTCGCTATGCTCACTATCGTCGGAGTACATTTTTCACCACTTTTTTTGGTTTGAAAACTGTTTTTCACCCCATATTAGTTTTGGCGGGAAAAACGAGAGGTCCGTACTTGTGTGATACGGACCTCGTATTTAGCCAATCAGAAGCCGGTATTTTTGTTACGGACCTACAGTTACGGACCTGAGAAAAATAACATGTTTTATTTTTTTTTATAAAATAATAAGAAAAAAAAACAAGCTAAATGTTGGACAGCTTTGAAAGCTGGCTGGCTTTTCTCGCCAGGCGACGCCATCCTACGTCATTCATGATTAATGATTTCCATACTCTTTTAAAAATATAAATGCAAGGGGCCTTTCACTTCAAAAAGTGGTTTTGGAAATGATACTGGTAGTTATTTGAAACTGCTGTGCACTGACTTCACTTGTTTCAGTCTCACCTTGCAGTTGTTATTTTGAAGTAGGTGATTTTAGAATTCATCGGTTCATGGGAGTGGGACTGTTGTGTGAGTTTTTTCCAGTTTTTTGTTGGAACAAACAGAGGTGCAAAATAAAACAAAACTTTCTATTTAATTAAAGGTGAGGAAGTATATACTGGTACTGTACTGTGAATTAAAATACATATATAAAAATTGAATACTGTAGATGAGTAGATCAGTGATCTGGAGCATTAGTATTACTGGAAGCTCGGCTAGAATTTTTTGAGTAATGCAGAATGAATATAAAAGGACCTATATAACTTTTAAAAACTTTTTTCAAATCCTTTTCAAATTCTGTATATTCCAGAATATTATATTTCATATTTTCATGTACTGTAACTAACACTGAAGATGGGTTTTAATAGTAAGGTTTCATTGAAAGGCTAGACAGCAATGTCAAATAAGCTTTATATGGAATAATTAATAGGGGTGCACCGGATATAGTATCCGGCCGGATACATATCCGGTGCACCCCTATTAATTACTCCAGATTATTCCAGCCAGATATTTTCTACAATCTGGCCGGATACCAGATATTTTGTTTTTTGATAATTTGGCATTACTTTTGGGTAATTTTCCAAATGTTTTGCCCTCAAATGTTAATTGACCAATCACAATAAGGAAGAGGTCTGGTCAGGATCATGTGGGGGTGAGACAAGCCCATTGTCACAGTTAAATGACTTGTTCTCAGGATGGCCGTGTACAAAATGACGGCAACAACTGGTTTTCTCTGTATTTTCGATGTTTATCCGAAATCATATTTATTTTGCAGAAGAGTTTGAAGCAGAAATACTGATAATTCAGTCACAAAGTAGGTTACAACTCAGAAACAAACAGTAAACACCACTATTTTTTTAAGCAATTCAAGTATTCCACTAAATAGAGGTACCAAAACTTGTACACAAAAATATCCGGTATCCGGTATCCAGCTGGATTTTTCTCCCAACTATCCAGCAAATCCAGTATCCGGCCAGATAGTAAAAAGCACTATCCGGTGCACCCCTAATAATTAACCATTTCTAATTTTATCACAGACATAACTAAGCTTTGCTTTGGTAGTAGAGGACATGTATTTGTACATAGTCAAAAAATCATGCAACTGTACTGTACCGTAGCATGTTGTAAAAGCTGCATGTTATTTTATTTTAATTTTATTTTAACAGCTTTATTTTGGCAATAATGCATATTTACATACATACATTTGTAAAGACAAGAAGTAGACAGACTAATTATACATGTTAAAAATTAAAATTGAAGTGGCATAAAATGGAAGTGCAAAATTAATATAATATGCCAAAATCTGGTAAAGCACAAACGGACTGAGTCCCATTAGACAAAGTATTTAAAAAATTTCTTTCTGTAATTGTGCATGGTATTTTAGTATTTAATATACTTACTCATATTATGGGTGATTTGGTTGACACTTGACAGTATGTGATTCATCAATTGCACATCTAGAAATGGTCAGTATACCAAGAATACTGGTATTGAATCACATATCGGTTTGGTGACTATTATACCAATATGTTTGTTGCAGTCATTCTCTGACAAGTCAAAGTAAAGGTCACCATTTTGACAGAATCAGAACAGACAAGCAGTCTTTCAACACCAAATATCTTCTAAACAGTTGGGAGGCCAAGGGAGGGGGGCACTTAACAAATAGCAGCCTGAGAAAATCTGTGGAAAATCTGACCCCATTGTACCTCAAGCACAGGCAGGACAAAAAGGCTTTACAAAAGACTCAAAAACCAATATACTAATAACATGGTACAGTATATACATGTATACATTATACATGTAATTTTAGTAATATACTGATACCTACTGTAGCTGTAATTTCTCATACCAACCATCCCTATGCATATCCAGAGGTCAACATGTACAGACAGGCTAATTAATATTGTACAATATAGTTCTACAGTAACCCATTGATGTCTATACACTTGTTGAAGTCAATTGTCTGGAGTTGATAGAGTAAATAATAAAGAAGCTGTTTTGGTTGGTTCAACCAGAAATAGACTAATGACTTGTTAATCCATTGCTACCTAGGCTGTCTGAGGGTTCTTTCTTTGACAAGTAAAAATCCCTACAAGAATATTCTACAGAATATTCAATGAGATATTGCAATTTTATTGGGTATGCTGCCAATGGAATAGAGTAAGGCCTAGTTTAGACATTGAGTTTGACATGTACCTAGTTACTGTAAGCAATTGAATTGGGCACAGATGAACTTCGATGTTTAAACCTGGGCCTAAGTTGTAAATGCTGCAAATCGCAATCCATAGAGAGTAGCTAAAAATGCAATGCATGTTAAAATCCAGGGCATGCATAAAACAATAGTACGAGGTCAGAGGTTATGAGACACCCCCCCCCCCATCCCAATATCTCTTAAGGTAGGGCTATAACTGCTAAGAGACTTAAAATGTGCTGAGGGGCAAAATACACTTTTTATCATTCTATTGACAAATTAGCTCCTCCAATATAAAACATCTCCCACCACCACTGTAATAGAAACCCGGTAGAGGTAGCAATTATGTATTAAATGTAAAACCAATACATATATGACTGTATGTCTCCACTCCCTAGTAGAGTATATATAATAAACTATAGTAATATTTGTGGGTGCAACATAATACAATATCTATTGTAATTGTGTCACCCTCGTTAAATAAAGTTTATTGGTATTGGTATTGGTAATACAACTGATCAATGCAGAAAAACCTTACTCATCTCCATCTCCATTCTCACCCTCTCATGTCAGAATCAAAGTTGCTGAACTTCGAGACTTGTGTAATCTTGTAAAAACCTGATGGCTGATGCGCATGGCTCCGCTGAATTTGGTAAAATCACTAAAATGCGGCGTGTTTAGACGTGTAATGTCTTCCGTCATCTCTTGATCAACCTACTTTATCTTGCTGTTCTATTAAATAGATCACCCAATATTTATATTCTTACCTCCTCAGTTTTCACAGACCCCAGTTTCTACCTCTGGTAAAGAGAACTTTTTGAGTGCGGATTATATTTATTAGGGTTACGTTATTAGAATGATAAAATATTTTCGCAATGTCACTTTGAAGCCAGTGAAAATAACTTCTTCCCAAGTGAGTGAGACCACTGACCAGTGAGCTTTCAATCAATCAACCAATAAATCCACCAATCCATCCATCAATCAGTCAATCAACCAATCAATCAATCAATCAATATAATCAATCAAATTTATTTCTTGCACATGCAACATAAATGAACATAATTATGGAAATGTCCTATCCAAACAACCAGTCGTCTGATCTTGAATGTATACAGTAGCAACCTACTATAAACTGCAGGGCCATAATATTTTATTTCTTGTCAAGACTCAGTGGAATTTATTAACTCGATCATAAGTCGCTGTATAGTAAGTGTAATCTATCAGATGTTTGCTACTCTGCATGTACATGCATCTAATTGTATTATTTTTGTAGCGGCAAACAACAGTTGTAAAATATTCCAAAAATATGATAATTCAGTAGGATTGAGGTCAAGGCTAGATCATGTGATATTGAATACAAATCCGATCCATGTAAAGAGCGGGTCATACACTAGCCTGCGTGCAGACGCTTGTATCCGGAAATACAAGCGTCTGCACGCAGGCTAGTCATACACCAGTAATTATCATTATGATAACAATTTCTCAAAATGTCGAGTTGGCTGAAGGAAGAACTGAGCATTAAGAGATTGTCATTACAACTTGACGATGTCAGCGCATTCACAACCTCTTCGGTAAGTTGAAGACAAACTGTAAGAACAGTATATTTACGAGTAATACTAAATTTAGTTAGTACGAACTGAGTATAAGTCGACAAGTAAAATGAACGACCAATTATTATTTCCTTTGGCAAAGTTTGAATGTAACTAACCCCGCATTCGTCGGTTTAATACATAACAGTCGGGTAATATTATATAACACAGAGGAGTTTAGAAATGATAAACTGTCTTAAAACTGGTGAATATAATAAATTTAAGCTTTTAGAAGTTCTTTAATATTGCTGCTTTAATTATGACATGTCAAGTTGAGCATTCATCCGTGAGTTAAAGACTAATCCTAGGTCATCCTAGGGATGCATATATATGCGTAACGATTCATCCTTAATTCTTATGAAACATAACTACGGCCACTCAACGCATTCCCTATGATTTTCATTTTCAATAATTTGAACAGTTCAACAGTAATATTGGTAGCAAGCTTGTACTCAAATAATCAAATTAGGCAAATTTTGAACTTGTGACTTTGCATCATGGGAATTGATTATTTGATTATTCAAACCGGATGTTCGTTCCCAGTCAACATTGTGCAAGGTCGGCAAACGGTACACGACGATTTCTTGGCAAGTTGCTAGAAATTCGCATTTTAAATATCGAACTTCGCATAATATGAAGTTCTATTGAAAGTCGGAACAATTAACTATAACGTAAACTTCATGTTATGTGAAATTCAATAATTAAAATGCGAGTTTTTAGCAACTTGCCAAGAAATCGCCGTGTATTGCAAGGTCGCGCGGGAACGAATATCCGGTTTGACTGTAAGAATATTTCCCAACATTTAGAAATATATAGATTACTGATCTTTAATACAAGGTGCCCTTGTATAGTCGTATTAGACTGTTCATTTAACTTTGAAAGTCCTTTGGTGACGAAGGGTTTCGCTGACGAAGGGCACCCCGATCGACTGAAACTCCGCTCGAAATGTCAGTATTTCGTTATCACAACTATATTTGGCAGTTTACTACATTTTCACTTAGATCTATCCTAAACACAAATTTCACTCCACTTTTTAGTGATTGTATTGCACACTTAAAATGACAAAGCTAGTAACATCTTTGTAGAATTTCGTTTCCTTGCTTCATTCTTGAGATATTCAGAGGTTTGTTTGATATGCAAAATGTGATACTTGTGTGACATATCACTGCATAATGACTTTTTAGAAAGAGCATCAATGTTAGGATGGTACAAATATTTTACATACATACAAGTGCAAATTTTTAAGTACTTTGGATAACTATATACTCTTAAAGAATAATAAAAAATATATATAAATATCTATACTTAAAGAAAATCATACTTTTTTAAAAAGTCATTATGCAGTATGATGTCACAAGTATCATACAAATGTCAATTTTCCGTTACCAAAAAGCTCGGCAGTTTACCACCTTTTCACTTTGCTCCATATATTATTCTGTTTATTTTATAAACACCAACATGACTGACAATCTATAAATCAAGGCTCAGTTTTTACTGCACTCAAAGAAGATAAAAGACCACAATTTTCATTGAAACGGGTTTTTTTCTCACATGTTTCAATACGATTTTTCTCTGTGACCGAATACACTCAGTATCGCACTAAAGTTTATGAAGTAGCTAAAAAGCAATATAGAAAAAGATAATGGAAAACAGGAAAAAGATAAGGGAGGTTAGGAAAAGACAACAAGAAATGTAAGAGAAAGCCAGGGTTATTGGGTAGGGTCTGAATTAGAATATTATTGTCAAGACAATGGATCATTTGCACATGACATTCGCTATGTTGGTTGTTTTTTTGGTTGGTAAGTACTGTTGACAAATCACTCGTTGCCATGTTTGTTTTGGCAATTAATTTAAGGACCCTGGGTATTACTCGGTAGGCCGAGTTAGGTTTTTTAACTAACATCACGTCCGATGTCATGTACTCACGTCATTGCAAATGATCTAATGGTTGTATCTGAGTTAATCTGAGGAGCTACACATATTAAAATCGCCACAAAGGAAAAAGAGAAGTTGCGTGTCATTAAATGCACAAAATAAAGCATTTTAGTATAACCATGGCCATATGATAAATATTATATGAGCTAAACTGCTAAAGGATAAAGCAGCAACGACGAGAGAGTTGAACGGATTCGTATTAGACTGACGGAAATAAACGGACTAGACTATAGTGAATCAGTGCTCTGCATACATTTATTGCTGTCGAATTTCTTTATTACAGATACTCCTCGCATTCATTCTGTTGATTATTCGACTGATGATAACCATATTTTGTATCGTGTGTTTGATATGCAGTGGCTTTCAAGACAGTAGTGGTGAAACAAAATGGTTCATCTATTTGACTAATTGGTCTTTCACAATATTGACCATAACCTTTCTTCTTCTGAGTAGTTTATCAGGATATCACGTTTACTATGGGTGGTCTAACAGATTTCAAAATACTCAAGGCGGTTACGGTACGTTTGAGACGTCGATAGAAGCTGCAAGAATGAGGGGAGCTAGTGAAGTCGATTTGAAAATACCATACAAACAGAGGAAACGTACTGTAATTAAGCCATCCCCGTGCAGATGGTACCATCAAATGACTTGGCTTTTTTATAATGTATCTTTCTGTGCTGGTATACTCGTGACAATCGCTTACTGGAGTTTCGTGCTGGAAGGCTCTCCTGACTTTATAGATGTAAGCCTTCACGCTCTTAATAGTTTCTTCATTCTGGTTGAGTTCTTTCTCGGGCGTGTACCGATACGGCTCCTTCATGCTGTATACACTATGCTTTATGGTGCTGTGTATGTTATCTTTTCTGTGATATACTGGAAAGCAGGTGGACTGAATGCAGATAACAAACCTTACATTTACGATGTGTTAGACTATGAAAACGGTAGTGCTGCTTCACTAGTAGGGAAAGTTCTTTCTATGGTGTTAATTACACCCCCTCTATGTCAACTGTTTTTGTATGGCCTTTATAAGTTGCGTTCTCAATGGTTTGACCCATTTAATATTACTTAATTGTCAGAGCAACTTGCTAAATAATTTGTTCTTTGTAAATGTTTGTTATAAATTAAAGTTATCTTTCAGTTCAGTTCTGGAACAATTTATGATATATTTTACAACGATATCTTGCCAACCCAGCTAATTAAAAACAGTTTATTAAGTTATGATTTGGAAGTGAACGGGCATCGTGCATGGGCGCCGCCATCTTGGATTTGATGACGTAAATGTGGTAGCACTTGTTCTTAAACAATAGGGCCATTTAAACAGTAGAAAATAAGTTGTGGCTTGATAAAGACTCGTCTTATCTAAGTCGCGAACACGCTCATATTTTGGTCAATTTCTAATAAGTCACGCCTTATTTTGGACTAGTTTTAAACCACTGACCTATAATATAACTGGACTGCGGGTCCCCGATACTTTTGTATTACATGAAGTGTCCCCAATTGAAGTATTGAACGGCATAGAAATACATGTAAATTATGGCGTGAAACAAAGGTTCCGTGGAAAATTCCAAGTTTTTTTCTTTGCCGTAATTTGTTGTCGAATAAAGCAAGCTCAAAACGGACAATTAAAACATCTTCGCGAACACGAAGAAACTCAAGAAACATACAAATACAACTTAAAGTCATTCAGAAGAAACCTGTAAGTATATATATATTCAGTTTAGTTGCACTTTCTCCTTACCGACAATCGTTTTTGGCTTTCCGCAAAATGTTTGTCAACTTTCAGCTTGTATTTTGTTTTTTTAATTTGGTCCCATGCCCTTTTTAATGTCATAAGATACGGTTAGCTAAAAGGTGGCCTGTGATTGGTCAATTTCGCGGCTCAGACCTAACAAGATAGCGTCTGATGGCGTGTATTTGCGCCATTTTTTCGTGGGGTACCCGCAGTCCAGTTATATATAGAGGTCAGTGCTTTAAACCCATCATGTCGTGACTTACTTTGCTCTATTTAACAAATTAACTATCTATACGAGTGTGTTCACAACTTAAATAAGACGCGTTTTGGGGAAGATATCATTACCTTGGGATAATAAGTCTTGGCGATGCCCATGCATATGGCCTATTGGTTCAAATTTGCGGGATCTCTTTAATTAAGGTGCAAAGCAATAGTTGCTAGGCACTTTACTAAAATTGAATGTGCATGCATGATCTTTACCACCAACCTTGTACGTACCCAAAGCATTTTGCTTCCACGGTGGACGTTTCATAGTGGAAAAACGCTGAAGATGGCCGTGGCATCGGCATGACGATTCTGCAATTTCATTGGCCCTTTTAAAAACTCAACTAATTCAGCCAAAGTATAATTTATTCATTAAAACTCAGATGATAAGAAGTTTTCTCTTTAACAAGCAGGCGAAGCATGTTAATTTTTTTTGCTAGTATTTGTGTCAAACACTTATGTTTTATGATAATAATGACAGCCCTCAGATCCTTGCTCCAGGCAGAGTGCAACACTGCTGTCAATCGCAAACATTGCACGCACGCCTGGCTTTAGTGCTCGTATATGTAAGAAGAGCGGGAAACTGTATTACAATTTTATTACATTTTGTAAAGACCGAGGACGTTTTTCTAAGATATACAATTAAGACTACAAGTCTAGTCAGTCTTTGCATCAATTGCATGCATGCCTTTGTTGCTAACTTTATAACATATTAGGAGTTACCCCTTCCGTCATTTTCATACACCCATTTTTTTTAAATATAAATACTTGAATCTAACTCAGGCTTTCTTCGTCAGTTATTGTTGCCATAACTATTTTTAAGTCTTTTCCTGCTTCACCTGCATAGTGTTTACTCCTGCAACTTAACGCAATGCACAAACGTTTGGACGGCAGTGGTGTTTCAGGGTGTTCATGCAAGTGTTCAGACTGGTCCCACAATCCAGATTTACTCCAGGGCCTCAGCACTCCAAAATTTGTCCCTAATACTATTATTATGTTCTTTTATCGTTTAAATATATATATAAAATAAAAAGTAGATAAATATAGAAACTATACAGTATATAACAATAACTTGTCACTTGATCTCAAATAAAAACGTCATTGATCTTCCTCTTCAAGAAACATCTAAACTGGTAAAGACCAAACAGTAGAAACTGTACCAAAACTGGAAGTACAAAAACTGTGCCAAGTAACGTACCAGCTACAGTTCCAGGATTACCATTATCGAAATCCAACACTTTATAAATATAAGGATTACCCTTGTCGTTCGTTCCTCCGGCAGCCCAGTAGACTACAGTAAATACACCATAGACAATTCCAAAAGCCATGACGTACACGAGATGCAAAAGACGAACTGGTATGGAGCCCAAAAAAAGTTCTATAAGCATCACAACCGTATTAAGTGCGTGCACAGCAATGTCCATGAAATCCGTTGGCGGTGTGAAAATGAGGATCCAGTAATTTAACGAGACGATGATGGCGACATTGGATGAGACGATCCACAGAAACCATACAAACTTTTGATACCATGTTTGTTTCTCTATAAGATAGCTGTGAGTTTCTCTGGTCCGAGTATTTTGCTCCACGTCTCTTCTATGCGCGTTGTCGTACGTTTTTTGAACCATGTGAATTACACTTAATAAACTCAGACCTAGGACTGTCATTGTGAGAAACAGGTATGACCAGTTGGTGAGGAAAATAAACCATTTTGCATTTCCTTGTTGTACACCACTAATAATAATGATTGTGCCACAAAACATAGCCATGGTCAATCGTACCAGCATTAGAGCCCATGATGGAAGGATCTAAAACAGTTGAAATAACTTTAATTGAAACTTTTAATAAAAGGATAATAATGCTAGACCAAGTTAATTTTCTGCTTTTTTCGGATCTATTAAAATAAACATATAGCATGGTGGCGCCAGACCGCCTTATGCCTGAATCTCTGAATCTCGAAAAAATGAAAGTCAACATTTACTAACACTGAGTTTTGATAGAGCATGACCAATAAACACGTTATATATTTTATTTCCCAATAAAAAGAAACTAATCCTAAGGCGGCGTTCAGACTGAGTGCCTGTGCCCAGTGCCTGGGAACGGGCACTAAGGCCCCGTTTACACTACAGCAAAAGTATCCGGATTCACATTGTTTTTCATCCTGATGGGAATAAAAAACAATGTGAATCCGGATACTTTTGCTCTAGTGTAAACGGGGTCTAAATGCTCTGGTGTTCAGACACGTTCCCAAACCCTGGATGCTTTTGGTGCTTCTTGGCGCCAAAATATATTTTGTCGGTGTGTTTCCACTGTCTGTTCCTATTAGGAATGTATGTTGGCTCAGTTTATATATGTTGTTTTGGTTAAAAGTGCTGGGCACTGTAAAATCCTGTTCAGATTGGTGCTCGTGCCCAGCATGGTGCCCGGGTACTACCTCTCGAGGTAGTGCCACCGTGCCCGGTTTTTCGCTCGGGTACGATGTTCAGACTATAGAAAAGCCAGAAAAAAACTTGAAAAATACTTAAAATGAAACCCGAAGTTCTTGCTACTGATGACGTCAAAGCACTGTCAGATTCTTTTGCCATAAAAGCATGCGCATTTTGGAAGTACGCTTTTGCAATTGCTGCCTCGTGTGGAAGTGGATCCTATTTCTTTATTTAATGGATAGGTTGTAAACAGGCACATATTTTTACAAATGAATAATTTGTAGATTTTGTCCACAAAGTCCGATTTATCTTTTTATTTGTAAACCGTCCGGTCGAGTCACTGCTATACCAGGGAGTAATTCGAGAAATAGAAAATTAAATTTTAATTTTTCTGGCCAAAAAAACAGCAACAGCAACACAGCATCAACTCCAACCTGCAGTTCTCCGGTTTTCCTTCCTCCGCAAAATCAACATCATATATATAGTAAGTTTCCCCAATTAATTCTACAAACTATATATAGTTCTATCAAGGGGTGAGGGACATTCCGTTATCAGTATCTATAAGTACTGTCATGTGCTACCCTTAAGTAAATAAAGTCGTTTTACTTTACCGTATGTACATAAGTTACATTTAAATTAGAAACAGCTATACATGGAATTTTCTTTTGTATAATAGAATAAGACTGATTGGTATCACGCGAACTCTTACATGTAGCAACTATATAGTACCACAATTTACGTACCGAACAAAATAGGTCTTTATTTTTCTCGGTGCTGTATAATTATTGGTATGGTTGCCATAAACCGACCACGAGGAACAATAGCTTTTGATTTAATTCATGGCAACCGCTTGAACAACAGCTCTTAATTTTAAGTAACCCTTGGTAACCACTATAAATATTTTCCAACGACAACGTATGGGAGCCGATCGACAACGTATCCGGGAGCCGATTGATTGCGTCAGCGATCAATTTATTGAAATCTAATACATATATATGCTCGCACCACCGAAGAAAAAACAAAACTGCCCAAGTACCGAATAATATGTTCAACAATTGGCACACGAATTAAAGAACATCTTCGAACGAAAACACCAAACAGTATACGTGCACTTAGACCCCGTTTACACTAGAGCAAAAGTATCCGGATTCACATTGTTTTTTTATTCCCATGAGGATGAAAAACAATGTGAATCCGGATACTTTTGCTCTAGTGTAAACGGGGCCTTCGTATCACATAACATTAATTATATTTAATTAGCATATGTAAATACTTAGAGCTTTGTAAATTTTCTTTTTATTAAAGGCGGGGGTACACATGAATATACGGCGTATTTTCAAATAACTGTAATATCAACGTTATTTACAATAACAGTATAAAACTATATATGAGATGAAAGCTTATGATTCACAGATTCTGAAAATCATGATCATTTTTTTCAAAAATTGTTTGTAACCCGACACTATCCAAGTAAAAGATATCTGGTTGTAAATTGCCAGAAATTTTAAAGTTATTGCATTATTAGGTAGTATAGGCATCATTGTCTTGGATAAGCATAGAACTATTTTGTGATGAAAATAGCGGCACCAGCGGCACTTCAAATTTCACATAAGTTCAGTACTGGGGATATTTTTTACAATAAAATTACTTGTAAACAAGATATGAAAAAGTTCTATGCTCATCCAACAAAACACCAAGGGGAGAAAAAGCACAGAAAATTTCAACTCATTTGATTAAATACTTTTTGAGATATCCTTTCTCAAAGCTGGAAAATCTGTGTTTTTAGAAAATCCACTTTAAAGTTAGTAAACGACATTAAAAGTCAATAACAATAGTTTATATTGTAATTCAACTAGCATTTGTCAACTAGAAGTTACCCTAGGTAATCAAAAGCCTCCTGCTTTGTAAGTTACCCCTTCTGCTTCCCGCAGTGCTTCTTCTCGATGGGTTTTTGTATCTACATTGCTGTTGTTCGTGTAATGTAATTAGTAAGTTAACAAAAGAATGCCTTCGGAGCCAATCAAAACATAGAATAAAACGATTGACTCACGACAGACCACCGAAGCCAAAATAACTACTGTACACCAAGTATTTCATAAGTCATTGTTGACATCATGGTCGCATGGAGCGAGATATTTGACAAGGAGCGGGATATTCAACAAGAGGAAGTTTTTACAAATTTAGTAAGTATTTTAATGAATTTTTATGAATCGTAGTCAATTCTTAATTGTGATGTACTAGACATTGTTGGAATAATGATAAAAGTTTTTGAAAGCAAATTAATCGAGTTGTTGCGTGGACGATTTCATATTCAGACGAGGCAATTTATATGGCCAACATGTCTGGGTCAAACTTCGTAAACTGACAAGACTGTGCGTTTCCGAATAGAAATGGATGACCTTCTAAGAAAACAAAGTTAGCTTCATGGTCATTGGTCAAGCAACAATGCCCAAAACCTATGGTAGTCCACGAGCGAAATATGCTATTAAATAACATATTGTCGATGTACCAGTAGATGACAGATAGTCAAATGTCAGTAACTGGCAAGTCTATATACAGTATTAATGGAGTAAAATTGTAAGCTGCAGCTGTCAATGTCGTGCAAAATCTGTGTTATGAATGTGCAAACATTTATTGTACCTTTTTCTGCATGTATGCATATGTCTTGAAGAACAATGAATGTATGGTTGCTCTTATAATTTTGATGACATAATTTGCTGGACATCTTTTTCATTCACTATTAAATTTTACAGCAGTAATACTCGAGATGCTTGCTATCTCAAGCGATTTTCTTTACCTTCTAACTAGATTGCATTTATTTATTGTTTGACAAATTGTTGTAATGAAAATATTCAAATACTGTCTTAAATTCGGCAATTAAGTCAAATTTTGTGATTTGTTATATAGTTATGTTAATTTGATTGACCTACTTAAAGCTTTACTACCATACTTTATGACTATTAGTGCACTGCCTCTCACCACTGAGGACCAGAGTAAAGCCCATTTGGATTGAGTTAGAATTTGAATGGGTGACCAACTGACCATGCACCTGTCTGGGCATGGACTCATACCAGATATGAGTAGAGTTGTTAGCACTTAGCCTTCTGTGCCTTCTAATGCTGGCTTTACTCTGAGAGTCTGAGTTCTTTATCAAAGTTAAAACACAGCATGGCCTGTGAGCATACAGTAGACAATTTTGTCAAAAATCTTGTTCAGCTATGAATACAAGGTTGTTACAAGTACACAGTTGCATCATTGTTTTTACCATAGTAGCTATAGGCATTAAACGCAGTAGATACATGCACACCTGGGCATGCCTATTTTTCTGAGTTGCTCTGTTTGACGACGCGTTTTCTGTTTCTCACCCATCTGATGGTCTGACTTCTTGACACGTTTCTTGTCTCTCAACAGTGAATTCACCTGCTGGTATCAGGAGTCGTTGCATGACTCTCTCTCTACTAGCTGCACCACTGTGGAAATGGCACACAGCAGATGCAACAGCACATCGTACCACTTTCACCCCATCATTGATGCTTATGCTTGGGACACCGAGCCCATACCAGTGAATTAATACATTCATTATTATTTTGAGTTTTACCTCGAACACATCTTTCCAGCAGCTTAGTGTCACTGAGAGTCATAAATGTTAGCTGCAGTAGCTCCAGAAAAAGTGGAGGCAAACAGTCATCACCTTTGTACATAGTTGTTCCCAATGCACGATCTTGCTGCCATTTGCACCAAGAGTTTTCCCCAAGAGGACAAAATCGATGCTGTTTTCCAGGGTCTTTGGCTTCAATAGAGTGGTGTAATATGGCTATTATGTTCTTTTTCATTGTGTAAACAGAACCTAAAACATCTTTGTCAGTGGAATTTGCTTTAGACAGGGTATTTTGCCTTATTGCTAAGCCATTATACCGTTGAAGTTGTTTTATTTTTGTTTCTGTGAGTCGACCATGTCCCCCAACTGTCTTCCCATTAGCAAGTTTGCCTTTTGTGGCAGCCTTCAATTTCAGGAGATGCTTTCCCATTCTTTTTTGAACATGGCCAACACAATCCAGCTTCTCCACTTTGATCCCATCGTAAGTATCCTCAATAGTGCTAAAGGCTTTGCTGTCACCATCGGATACCATCCATCTGTATCTGATGTTGTGGAGTTCAAGTGACCTGCTCCATAGCATTTCAGCACCTTCCACTTCCATAGCTGGGGAACTACCATTAAAATTTATGTCACATTCACCAGAAAAAACATGTTCAATTTCCCACTCTTCAAATTCTTCATCAGACTTGCACTGTGCTTTTTTTAAGGTGCACCACTGACAAGATTTAGAGATGACATGGTACTCAAGAACTTCTCCAGTGTCCACAGCTATGACAAATACAACCACAGTAAGAGATGTAAAGCCTCTTTTTGCCCAGGTACCATCAAAGCTCACTCCAACATCCACAACAGAACTCCCATCTTCACAACTATTTTCTTTTAAAATATATTCTCGGAGCCTTTGTGCAGCCTGTTTCATCTCTTCTTTTGCTTCTACCTCGAGAGCGTTCACAATTGTTTCAAAATGCTGATAGTAGGCTGTCTTACTTATACAAGGCACATTCTTAATGCTACAGAATGATACCAGACTTTCATAGCCACCACCAGTCTCTACTGAATGGTACACTGCACGATGGTTTACATCAGCAGATTTACTTCTGGCAGTTATGGAAGAAGATGTCTCCAAAGCAGATTCCTCTTGGCATGAACTGCAACTAGCTGAGAGGTCAGCCATCAGACCTCTTCTTCCAGACATATTTTCCTGGATAATCAAGCTGCCTAAAAAATTAATCAAAGGTAGTTATTGGAAAGCCTAATCAAATGGTATGGTTCACCCATGGTCATGCTCTATACCATGGAATGCTGTTTAAAGCAAAAACAGGCAAGTGTATACAATTAAAATCAGTAACATGTCTCACAAAAGGAAAAGAAAGAGGAAAAAACTAGCTGTTTAAATACCATCAGAAATTCATATGTACGTGGTTGTCACATCTACAAACTTCCTTACCTTCATCACAAACATGTGCTTCTGAGATTGAAGCTGACAATTTGGCTATGTCTATGAGACGGTAGCCTTTCCCTTCGTACTCCATAACTTGATTAGAAATATCGTTAGACTCTGGAAGGTTTAATTTTCTCCTAGATGCACTAACAGGTGGTTTCTGAGCAGAAGTATTTGACGAAGCCTCTTGGGACGTGCTTGAGGTGCTTCCTGCAGAGTCAACACTAACTTCAATGTCGATCGAACTTTTGGCGTACTTCTGCTTCCCAGCGAACGGATTTCCTCTTCTCTTCTTCCTGTAAACGTTTTTCTTCTTCTGTCCAACCATAGCGACCAAAAACAAAGCTAAACAAACCAACTTTCCTTCTTGAAATCTAAAATTCTTTAGAGAGCTTTGAAAGTGGCTTTCAAATCTTATTTACCTGCCCACAATGCTTTAGCAGCGTATATACCTCGGGCAGAACTTCATGTAGTCAGAAATGTAACTCATGAATATTTGTTTTGCATTTCAAATAAAAAATACAGAAGAAAACAACAAAATGCCAATCACGTTGTCATATCAACCAAGTTACCATGCAGATAAAACAGCCTAGCTAGAAACAGGTTATAAACAATAATATCGACATGAAAGAACCACATAATGTTTTTTCAGTGTTTAAAGCTTCACATAAGACAAAAAAAAAATTCGCAAAGAAGGTCAAAATTCATGTGTACCCCCGTTAAATTAATAGATCTCATAAAATTAGGGCTTCGCCGAAATGACTCATAACCTAGCCAATATTCAACACACATTCGTTAAGGACTATATCTATATATAGCTGCATGTTCAGTTATCGAGTGTAAATTTCAATATGAATTGTAATGACACCCACACAATTATAAAGTTTTTATGGCCCTTTAATTTATTATCGAGTCGGTTTTCTTCGTTCTTCCGAGGTCTTTATACAGTGTGTATCAAGAAAATTCGAACCCTTAGAAAATGAATTAGCATTCTTTTCAAACAACCTATTGCAGTAGTTTGAAAGCCCTAAAAGCGCTGCGTTATAAATTAATCAGCACATAAGTTAAACGAAGCGAAAAAGCTTTTAAATACTTTCACCATGCATACACTTCAAGTTGTCTTAATTTCCCAGGTGTATAAGACCGTGTGTTTTACGCATCTGTGGGTTCAGCGAAGTGCTTAGGGCTTTCAAACTACTACAATAGGTTGTTTGAAAAGAATGCTAATTCATTTTCTAAGGGTTCGAATTTTTTTGATACACACTGTACATCACAGTAAATATAGTGAATGCATGGCTGAAGTCAGTGTTTACAGATTTTCCGGTTTAATCTTGTTAGAACAGGGAATCATATTTTTTGATCATATCATTCATTCACTTCAGATGGTTTACTCGCCAAGAGTGGGAACTATATATTCGGAGTATGCAACTTGCCTGTAAAGAAACAATCCCGATTCTTCTATAATAAGCCTTTACAAACAATCAAATATTTTTTTCTATTACTGTATATTTTACTCTGTAGAGGACGCCAGACAATTACGTATTAAACAGAAATCTCCTTTCGCCGGAATAAACTAGCCATAACCATAAATGGTTGATATTTTTACATACAGCTAGACAAGTGTGGTTTTAGTTACTGCCTTTCACAACGGGTAATAATTGAGAGAAATTGTCATGCCGACGCGTTTTCTCGTACTCACGGGCAAGTAAACCTTATCAATTTAAGATATGGCAAAAAAATCTCTATTTGTGTTAAACTATATATATGCCGTAATATGCCATATTGCACAACGTTACAACGACTGATCTGAGTTGAGCCTCAAGTCGTAGTATTCCCGTCGGTCTGCGGGCCAGTTTATAAATAATACTCTCTTTCCAAACAGTTATAGTTAAGATTACGTACCCATGATTTATTAAAACTGCCATCATCTAGCAGATTAAGTGAAAATTTCTTCACAGAGAATTCTTTCTTTAAAATATTACAAACCATCTCTTCGTCTGTTGTAATTACGGCGTCGAGATACTGAAGATAAATAACACGACATACAGGCTATATACATACAGCTTTAAATGACGTAAAATTATTTTAATTATCGAATAATTGATCATTTATGAATGACTCGACAAGACATTGAACCGGAATTTACGTATGTGCCGTGTCTTCAAAGAAATTATACATTTTTGGTTGTGGGGGACGATTTATAATCTTGAACTTCCGCAACTGTATACGTATATTTCACTCAATATTATTTCTTGTTTAGGCTAGATTTAAGTTATCACTATATCAGTGACATAGAGTAATGTACCCTGCGGGCAGAGCCTTCTTTTCCTTATTTCTTCGCTGAGAGAGAGGAAGAAAAGTATAGGCTCTGCTGTATTCGTGTTTGGCTTCGTCCAAGATTTAGGACGAAGTAACCCGTTTAAGACCCGTTTAACCGGTTCTCGTTTTGTTTTCTGCTCTGATTGGGACTGGGTTCGAGATTGTAACCAAGCAACTGACATGCATGCGCAATGGGAACCAGTCACGAATACAGCAGAGCCTACTTTTCTTCGAGAAAGAATTGTATCTATATACCGTGGGAAGGACTGATGAACATTAGGTTTCAGTATCTAAATACTGTCATGTGTTACCCTCAATAAATAAAGTCGTTTTACTTTACCATATGTGTATAAGTTACATTTAAATTAGAAACAGCTATACATGGAATTTGCTTTTGTATAATAGAATAAGACTGATTGGTATCATGCTAGCTCTTAGCAACTACAGTACCACAATTTACAACCGAACAAAATAGGTTTTTATTTTTCTCAGTGCTGTATAATTATTGGTATGATTGCTATAAACCGTCCAGGAGGAACGACAGCTTTTGATTTAATTTATGGCAACCGCTTGAACAACAGCTCTTAATTTTAAGTATAAACCCTTGGTAAAAATGATTGAAATCTATATAAATATATTTCTAAAATTCATTAATAATTCATGAGGAAAACACAAAGAAAAATCATGAGCGTATCGGATCTATATATGTGATATAGACTCGCTCTAAGTTTCTCGCTGGTTTTTAACGGCTGAGGTAAGCTTAATTTTCAAAATCACTACGCCAATGAACGTATGAAGTGATTCTTTTAAGAAGCCATTTAAAAACCTTGCAGTACGGGCTTTATCGGCTCTAAAACACTCGGCTATCGCCTCGTGTTTTATATCCGATAAAGCCCTCCTGCGCGGTTTATAAAAGTACATATATATATGCGAAACATGTACGTACATTAGCAGTAAAGAGAATCGTTGCTTAATTAACCAAACAGCACGAATTAAAGAACATCTTCGAACGAAAACACAAACAGTATATTGGTGGTTTGCAATCAATCACTTGAGATTTAGGAGACAAAGATGCGGCGGCCATGTTGGAGGAAAATATACTCCAAATACAAAAGCTGCTAACGAGATTCTTTTGTTAAAGTTCATCCAACACGGGCGTCATAGTATCACATAACATTAATTATATTTAATTAGCATATGTAAATACTTAGAGCTTTGTAAATTTTCTTTTTATTGCCCATTTAATTAGATGTCATGAAATTAGGGCTTCGCCGAAATGACTCATAACCTGGCCAACATTCAACACACATTCATCTACGACTATATATATATATATATAGCTGTATATAATATGCATGTTCAGTTATCGAGTGTAAATTTCAATATGAATTGTTATGACACCCACACAATTATAAAATTTTTATGGCCCTTTATATAAATTCCATTGATGTTGATGTATATTGACGAATTTAAAACTCGCTCAAAAGGGGTGCTCAATGGAATTTATATAAAGGGCCGGATTAAATGGCAATAAAAAGGAAAAGTATTTACATATGCTAATTAAATATAATTGTTATGTGGTTTGCAGTTGACGTCATGGTGCCCATGTTGGATGAACTTTAACAAAAGAATCTCGTTAGCAGCTATTATATTTGGAGTATATTTTCCTCTAACATGGCCACTGTTTCTTTGTCTCCTAAATCTTAAGGGATTGATTGCTCTTTAGTATTTTATTCTGCCTAATGCCAGATGATTCTATATTCACCTCTGGGGAGGCCCTCGGACAGGAATGAGTTATAAACTCTAACTCTTTCCTGTCCGAATCGGTCTTTAGTATTTTATTCTGGCTATTAAACGCCAGACGATTATATCCACCTTTGGCTTTGGGGAGGCCCTCGGACAGGAATGAGTTAAACCGGAATTTACGTATGTGCCGTGCCTACTGATGTGCTTATAAAGGATTATTCATTTTTGGTTGTGGGGGACGATTTATAATCTTGAATCTTGATCTTCCACAACCGTACGTATATTTATTTTCACTCAATATTATTTCTTGTTTAGGCTAGATTTAAGTTATCACTATATCGGTGACATAAAGAGTAAAGGCAAGCCGCGGGTGTGATTTTAGTATGTTGAAAAATGAAAATACTCGGTTCTACGTCCAAAACATGTAAAAAGAGCTTGCTTATAGTTATAGCAGACAGTTTCTGTTGACAATTAGGTAAAGATAGGACATCCACTCAGGGGCGCAACTAGAAAATTTCGAGGGCAGGGGTTGAACGCAAAAAAAGGGCAAAGTCGTTCAGTATTCTAAACAATTTGGGACTAGAAGCCAGTGGCGTGGGAAGCGGAGATTGTAGGGTCTCTGAAACGGCATTTCCTGCATTTTTAGGACGCTTTTCTTGTATTTTCGGGTGCGGAAATTTTTATTTTGGTCTCGCATTTATGCGGAGAATTGTATTGCGTGCTACAACACGATTAATTATCTATTTATATATATATATAGTATATTTGGAATGGTATGGAACCACCAATAGCTCCATGCCATGTAATTCTAAATATTATAATTTTAGACAAAAGATACCCATTTTGTTCGGTCACCCCAAATAGTTTTAATTTCCTCTTACTTTAAATATCTCGACAAGTGTTGTACATGGTGCCTAAAGGTTCAGCTTTTCAGTTTTCACCCACTCGGCAGAAAAACGTACGTTGCCGCTTTCCCCATGCACGTGAGCAACAAGGAAAACACGCGCCTGGTTGTCTATTCGTAAGTTTGCCAAGGTTTAGAACCTTGATATGCACTTTGAGGAAATGGTCGTTCTTACAAGCGGGTGTTTACTGATTGACAAATGTACTGGGGCTATATACCCTTAGACATGCCAACCCTAGAACATGTACAGAGAATAAATATTCCTCATGATTATACTATACTATACTTTTCACGCCTTACAAAAGTATAAGGGCACAAAGATCGCATAAATTATCTATGGTCAAAATGGCACCAAAATTTCTGGAATCATATGACCAGCCAAAGGCAGCCAGGAATATCGTTTTCAACTTTTACCATGCGAATTTTGGGATATAAAATGCTGTAGATATACGCGCTTGTAATTCGTAGTTGGGGAAGATACATGGGGGATTTCACCCAAATTTGATTTAAGACTTTACCTTGATCGAAGAGAGTTGCAGCCAATGAAGTGAAAAACTTAATTTAATTTAATTTAATTTAATTTAATTTAATTTAATTTAATTTAATAACTTTGGCATACACATTACAAACATAAATACAGACATTACGACAATAGGCTGTATACAACTCACAATAAATACATTAAATTTACTATGATATCTACTAAAAGCAACACGATGGTGGGTTCATAAGGCTTCGAGCTGTGTTGCATTTTAAACACTATGCTTTTCCAATTTCTATGTCCGTCAGGGTCGCCTACGTCATATGTGTTGTTAAGTGCGTTAATGTATAGTAGTTGAATAGTAACTTATTTACTTTCAATAGTAACTTTTAATAGTAACTTGATATAACTTACAGAAAAAAACAAGAGTCTATGATCATGAGTGGGCCTCTATATACTTTTTAGAGAAAGATACATGCATGGTGATTCTAGAATCCTTAATTAATACACCTATATATAGTATTAGATTAAACTGAATGAGATTTAGTAGTATACCAGTGCTAACAAAACTGATGTGAATTGCTCCAAGACAGATCTCTAGTGAACCCGATCTTGATGAACCTACATGTACAAGTTATGCATGGCTAAAAATATCGTACCTGGAGCCTTCGCCAGCACGCAAACGAAGGCCTTCGTTCGTTGGTGCCCTTGTTGCTATGACATGTTCTCATATCATGCATGCATTCAAATAAAACAGGTAAAAAAATCATAAAAATAACTCGTTGTGTATGATATTAATTTAAATTGAAAGTGTTGGAATAACCGATCTTCCTCTTTAAGAAACATCTGAACTGGTAAAAACCAAACAGTAGGAACTGTACCAAAACTGGGAGTACAAAAAGAGTGCCAAGTAGCGCGCCGACTGCAGTCCCTGGATTATCACTGAAATCCAACACTTTATAAATATACGGGTGACCGTGATTGTTTGTTCCTCCGGCAGCCCAATAAACCACAACGAACACACTGTAGACACTTGCGAACGCCATGACGTACACGAGATGCAAAAGGCGAACTGGTATGGAGCCCAAGAAAAGCTCTATAAGCATCACAACCGTATTAAGTGCGTGCACAGCAATGTCCATGAAATTCGTTGGCGGTGTGAAAACGAGGATCCAGTAATTTAGCGAGACGATGATGGCGCCATTGGATGAAACGATCCACAGAAACCAAACAAACTTTTCGCACCAGGTTTGTTTCTCAACATTGCTGTGATCCACGCCACTGTTCAGAGCGTTTTGTTCACCTTTTTTCTGTGCCTTGTCCGTTCCTTGAATCATATGAATTACACTTAATAAACTCAGACCTAGAACGGCCATGGTGAGTAACACTAGGCCCCAGTTGGTGAGGTAAATAAGCCATTTTGCACTTCCTTGGCGTACTCCACTAATAATAGTGATTGTTACACAAAACACAGCCATGATCAACCGTACCAGCATTAGAGCCCATGACGGAAGGATCTGGAATAGTTGAAATAACTTTAATTAAAATAGAATTTAAAACCATGCATTAATTAAAGTTCAATAAACCTTTTAAAGTTATATTTCCTTCTGAGAGGGTTATCATCTAACTTAGCAAAAGTAAAGAAAACTATGAATTTCGAGGTAAAACAAAGAATTTATCAGCGAAGCCTTCTTGAGTCCTCTTGAAGCATGACCGCATTTATAGGAGAATGGGTACACCATTGTCTTTGACGTCATACCAGCAAAACCCACTAATCCCTTACACCGCTGCCAAACGTTTGCGCGTGCGTGAATTTTGCCGTGAGACTCGACTATTCATTTGTGTTTTAAAACAGAGGCATATGAAAATAATTACGAAGGGGGCATTTCAGAGTATGTTACAATATTGACAAAGAAGCCATGCACAAATTACCTACTTTATCTTTTTGGTAGTATGCTTATAATTTTAACTTTTGTGTTGGACTCTCGGACCAGTCTAAATATTTCAGTGTTTTAACCGCTCTTTTTTGAGATACGAGCTTGGATGTCGCGCAGGCGCAAAACGTTTGGCAGCGGTATTCTAATCACCTTGTTTGTAGATACTAGTACCAGTCTTTATTTCGACGCGGTCGTCGTTCACACGAGTTCAGCAAAAGGAGCAAAAACTCAAACTTAGACAGTTCATAAAAGTGGAACCGAGTGACTGGTTTCAATTATTTCTTCGGTTTTAGATTGAACTTTTCCGACTCAGTTAAATAACGGAAAATAGAACTATATAACCTGGAAACGTATAGTTGCCCCTTAAATGTAATATTTGGAAAAATTAATATAGTTTCCCGGTATCTGTTCTTGTACTTGAGAAATGACGTGATTATTCCGGCGTATATTATCATAAATTATGAGAATGTAATCAATAATATACTGATTTATTAGTTTGACTTGGTTTTGACGATGTACGACGGTGTCAAGATTAAGCCGTTATATATTCATACTCAAAATGGCGGCATAAAATACGAGAATGATATATAACGTCATTATTCAAGTACAAAATATTTGTATAACATTTCCAAACATTGCATTTTAGGAATTTTTATTAATATATCATTCAGTAATAATTCATGAAGAAAAGACAAAAGAAATGAATCCTATATAATTATATAGTGGCTAAGTGAACTATATAAGCTACAATAGTACATACAGTGTAACTAATTAACAATTAGACAAAGAGCCCGAGTTTTCTATGAGCGGATAGAAAACGAGGGCGAGTTGTCTAATTGTTTTAGTATAAATTTACCAACAAAAGTTAAATAAATTCTCGACCATAACATATCCTTTGAGGCTCGTTTAATACATTTTTTAACAGCTAACAACAAACGTTCAACAGTCATTTCGGACATCTCATTGGCCCGTACAATAATTGATGGAAAAGAAAAGTTTTCTTGCATAATTTAGCATGGATTTTCATGTACAATATTGAAACAATATATATCCACTCATTTGTTTTGTAAAAGTGACAAAAAGTTGAAAGAAACATTCAATTTAGCATATAGTTTACATCACGAAATCTTGTCAACAGCTAGCGTAATTTTGAAATGTGTTTTGTTTGCAGTTATTTCGTTTTAAACAACCACAGATAAACAATTTAACGATCTTACCATTAATAATTTCCATTCTAACCATTTTTTAGCCGTTTTTGTTTTCTGTAGAACGTATTGCTTCGCCTAAATGTTCAGTTTCTTCTTTCATTTGCCCACTCCGTTATAATTTCGGCGCCATTGTTGCTTAACAGAACAACCGCTGGCTCTAATTATCACTGTTCGTGCTATACTACGCATTTTGTCATTGGTCAATTTTTTTAAAAGAATGACTTTCATTGGTTTATCCCAGAGGTTTATTTCACCAATTATAAACTCCTGCAATAGCCAATGAAATTCGAGGATTTACATTATAAACTTGTAAATTTATACTAATGGTATTTAGTATCAACCAACTCGTGGTCTATTACAAATCCGGCTTTCTGATTGGCTGAGCTACCATGGTCTATTGGTGATAGACCATAGTAGCGTTATCCAATGATAAACCTTCTTATAGCTGGAATACTCCTATTCTGACCAATCAGAAGCCACGGCATATTCACACCGCAAGCAAAACCTGGAAACTAGGCTAAAAGTAAAAAATCAAACATGGCGTCTGCTAAAATTTTTGTACGAGTGAAGAAAACATTGGGTCGAAAGTAATATTCAGTTTGACATTTTAGAATAAGAAAATGAATTCGCTTATGCCTATGGAGTATATCTACACCAAATTTGAAGCAAAGTAGTTACAATCTTGTGTTTGGTGAGCGATTGTTTACCATACGCCATCGAACTGCTCTGCATTATATATGGGGAGACTTCTGCAAACAAAAAGGTAAAACTATCTGGACTGTATTAATGCATCCGTATTATAAGCATGATACGCCATATTATAATTAGAATTAAAATGTATATGAAATAAACAAACTGAAAGGACTCTTAGAATTGTAAATATAATTTGTTTGACGCCACAATTGGTGTGGGAAATTATACATTCTACGTTTCAAGTATAAAACATGCCAAGGACTCACCAATATGGGAAAACAACTGATGTACATGCTGTTTACTCTGAATGTCTTCCCCCGACCTCTGATATTGACCAGTATTGGGCTCAAGTCATATACAACCCAGTGCATGTCTACTTCTAGCATATTTTAGATACGACAAGAGGTTTTGTCATCTCATTGCCGTAGTTATATATACCGACCTCACCAGGATTGTAAACAACTGAATATTGAAAATTGTTAAACCATTATTAGCAGCACAATTTTCATTAATTGAATTGATTCGTTAAATATAAACGAATTAAACTTACCTTGCTTGCTATCATGTATAGTTAACGGATGAGATAACTACAAACACGAGTGAATGAGAAAGAATGAGATAGCAAACACGGCTTGAGCAAATCTTTCACAAAACCAGTCCTAGACCTAGACCTAGCCTGGCTTAATCTAATGTAATATACCCATTCGGCTACACGCAAGTAAAAGAGCAAGTAAAAGTTATCACTTTTATCATATATAGTTGGACATTTGATTTCATGAACCATGCAGTGAGTTAAAGTTACGCACCCATGATTTAGTAAAACTGCCATCATCTTGCAGATTAAGTGAAAATTTCTTCACCGAAAATTCTTTCTTCATGGTTGTGCAAGCCATTTCTTTGTCGTCTGCCGTCGTATTATGCAGCTATATATGTGTACATATACGTACACACACGGCATATGACGTAAAATGATCACGTCTAAATTATTCAAACTGGTCGATAATTGTCGCATTGATAGATCAGAACGGAACGACTTGCAGGACAGCGAGTTCCGCTACGTGACTATATACATCATCGTGACTATACATCACTTTAAATCTTATTTTTTTTCTATATGTATAAAAAAGGTGCTAGAGTAATAAATTGAAAGATGACGTGGTTTATGGAAAATGTATGTTTGATCGACTTGATCTAGCTTCCTGCCTGATTTGATTCCGCAAAACCGCTACCGACAATGAAAACAAATTAAAAACAAGGGTTTAAAGTGGCACTATGACGAGAAAATCGTGTGTCTAATTTTGATACCAGTAAACTATAATTTTCAAATGAATACTGTCTTTAGTTCCTCAATATATCATCTTTCTCTCGCGATATTCAGGCTTCTGAAACATGTAAATTAGATGCCTCGTGACGTGATTTACTCACACAGGCTAAATGAGATTTACAAAATGAGTAATATATCTGAAACTAAGAGGTAGAAATAATTCAAACTGCACAAGAATAGTTATGTGAAATACACTCCAACGTTCACATTATGTTGGTTTCTGTGGATACCGTTTGCAAACAGGCGCCTTCCATTTGTAAAACAAAAATGTTTATTTTTCTCCATAAAACAACTTTTACTTCAATACATTGACATGAATATTTGTAGACACACAGATATTGTATTTTGAATGCTCAATCATTATTCTTTTGAAAAGGAACATACAGTTAATATTTTAATTTTTTTAGTAAAAAGGCTCGTGTTTCTACAGTGCATGGAGTGTACTTTTATATGATAACTATACTTGTGCAAAGTTTGAATTATTTCTTACTGCTATTTGCATAGATATATTAGTCATTTTGTTAATCTCATTTTCCCTGTGGGCGTAAATGACGTCACGAGGCACCTAATTTACATGTTTCACAAACCTGAATTGTATTCATCATTTGGAAATTATATTTTATTGAAATCAAAATTAGATACACGATTTTCTCGTCATAGTGCCACTTAATTTAGATCTAGAGTTAGGAAGGTTGAGACAGTCGGTTGAGATTTTCTCTAAAAACTTTAGATGTTTGTCTGATCTGCGTTGTGATAAATGACGTCGTCGTTACTGAAGTGTGAAATATGAGATATTTGCGTGCTGATAATTAATAAGAATCATACATGAAACACCATGCAGGTTTTTTGTTTACTCTGTATATACTGCTGAGTTTTTTACCTGTATTCAATCACAGGTCTTCTTCAGCAATATATATGCAGGCATATGCTGCTCTTTCTCGTACTGAGTGCGAGTCAGGGCTTTGCAAGAAGCTTGATCCTGCATTAGTCATTATACTGATGCTAATATCCTGTTAAGGGCTGTTCATTTGAGTTCGATATATGATATAAACTGCATGCTATGTGCAAGTATGATGATTTATGTAATATGTTGATGTCGTAATGCATGTTGTTATGAGAGGAAGGTATATGCATAGTTTGGAAAGGCATCCAAAATCATTGTTCAATGTTTTTGTTGAAGTTCATGGAAATTTGTGCAACTTCACGGTATTGTATTTTCTGTATAATGAAGCAGTCATCCAATTGCAACGATCGGGTTTTTCATCGTCACGTGTTGTGGTCCTTCGTCGTCACATGTTCATAGAATTTACTTGCATATAAGGAACTCCATTGTCTTCCAACATGACCATTTAATACTTCAAGTTGAAAGACAATAGAGCTTCCAAACCATATGTTCTATTAACTATGATGTCACATAGATCAGAAAGGCGGACAAAGATGCCGGAAATGAACAATACTGACGTAGCCGGATTTGTGTCACGCAAATCTTATTACGACTATTTGAGAAATGCAAAATCATATTGGGTTTGTTTTTCTGTAGGTATAGCACACGGAGTATTATAATTCCTTTTTGTAGTCAAAGAAATATTTTCGTGACATAAAATCAGCCCAAGGTACATAAAACTACGTTCTATCCCGCAGTAAGTCAATTATGGCTAGAACGTCAAGCATGCTCAATTGACGTACACGATTAATAATGGTAGTCACGTTGTTGAAACAAGACGAAGATCGCGACGCACATTAAAGTCAAATCACGTCAGTGACTGGTTTTATTGTTTTTCCATGCCCTAAAATTCCGCAATCGTTTTAATTTTATGTGATATTTTTTGTACAAAATAAATAGTTCAATTATAATGACGACATGATACACGAGAAAAACAACAACATGAGTAAGTAGATAAACGTGTAAGCGCCAACCACATCTAAGGTTCATTCGGAAGAAAAGAAAACTTGATTTCGCTCAGACACGCAGGGACAGTATATCTCCGCTCTGCCGTGTAACGGAGATAAGAACCCAGGCACGAGATTGATATACTCGTATACATTGTTCCCTATAATAAAGGCACGGTCGATACGACGATACCGCGTTTTTTATTTGTTACCAATAAATATTAGTGGCCTAATAAATATTATTTGGGGGAGCACTCTCTTCTCTGGAGACTCGGAGCTCAGTTCCAGGGCGGTACGAGCAATGTTTTGACTGGAATTGTTGGAAAGTATGAGAGATGTCCTCTCCCAACTCGGTCAAGATCACTCAGTTCGCCCAAAACAACGCATACGGCGCACACGTTGCTCGCACAGGCGTACATCCCTAGAACTGTCTGATCACGAGTGCCTCCATAAGTTAGAAGACACAAAGTTGGGGTTTGCTATAACCCGGGCGATGATCGAGGATGAGCATGAAATCTTTTTGGTCAGCAGTCATATTTACTACATAACATCAACGGAAACCGTAAAGTGTTCGAACACTGGATTATATGAAGATTCGTGTGACACGTCTATAGCCAATTCGTCCTTCAAAAAACAACTATTAAGTCTGTTTTATAGAACTGATCACTGATGTCAAAAAATATTCTCGTGCTGGGGGAAAGCCCTTCTTTTGTGTGAACCGGAGATTGGCGTTGAAGCTTAATTCTAATTGTCTGTCGCAATATTCACAGTGTCATGAGTTATGACCCATATTTTTAAAGTTTAAATTTACAAACACGCGAAAGAAATCTTTTTATCCCAAACTGGAAAAAAAGATGATAAAATTAATAAAAAATAAGGTCGACAACAAATTTCGTGCACGGGACGCGTGCCAATTACACGTCATCGATCCACTGGGTGTGTTTTCAGTAAAAATATATAAAAAAATTTTGTTGTTTGGAATATATAAAGGAGTGCTTTTACATATTGGGAGCGTGAGAAAAACATATTAATAAGTGAAACGGAACCAATATTACTACATATGTTTGCATGCATGTGCGTTATTGAACATTTCAAAGGTTACTTGAAATTAAATTAAATTGGCGGTGGATTTTTTCTTGGAATGACTTTCTGCACAAAAAACGTGGAACTATAATAACCTAAAACCTTTAATTCATGCCGGTCATTAAAAAAATAATTTTTTGATATTATATAGTTAGATTTTACACAAACCTAGAATTGCTTAATTTTTCTAGAGACTATTTAACTGCTTTTCTGTTGAAATTAATTTTAATTTAAGAAATTCTTCGAGATTTTCCTTCAAAAAGTGTAATTAATTAATTCCGAGGGGCAAATCAAGAAAAACAAAAAAATCATGAAAAGCTCAGATGATTTTTTGATCACGTACACTTTTTTTTTTCCACCTGAACTGTAAGCGTAGGTTGATCGGGTCATCGGAGGTTCGTACTTAGGCTGCCTCAGGCGCCACTCCCCTCCAGCTTTCAGACAGAAGGGGGCCGTGCCTGAGATAGCGTGTGATTTTCTCAGGCTAATTCGGACTTTCAAAGAGAAACTGCATTATTTTTTTATTCACTCATTTTTTTGGGCCGGTCAGAATCTGGGGCTGGGGGCAAATGCCCCCTTAAATGTTTGTGATTGTTCTATAAGCCTACGCCTAGTTTTATTTCAATAGCGTAAATACTTTTGGAGATATCAGCCGCTGGCACTTTCCCCCTCCCCAAGCCCTGCCCAGATTTCCGGCACCCTTGGACATTCTGCGTAAGAAAAGCGTTTGGCGCGGAGGTTTATAGGTGTACTAGGTTGGAAGAGATACAGCCCTAACGGCAAAGTAATTGGAAAATTAATGTCAGTCTTGTAAAATTAAAATTTGTCAGAATTTAGGTCCACTTCTGCGCAATGTGACCGTATACGCCCATGTGCAGATGCAAGAAAAGTAGAGGCCTCAAAAAGGAATCAAAACAGTCGGACATAGTATTAGAAAAAATTCGAAAAAACTTTGATAATAAGCTTTAAACTTATTTTTTTTAAACTTTTTCCGGGAATATATTCAGAAGTGATAATTTTCGGGAGGGGGTACGTTTTAAAATAGGTAATTTGTGTATATTTTAATTAGCCTGTGGGCTATGTATATTCATACGATTATTTGGCTTCTGCTGCAGCAGGGCTAATTATTAATATCGAAGATATTTTTTTCGTTTGAGATTTATTAATAATAGGGAGAATCGGATCTTATTCTCGAGATTGGCCGGTGGGGCGTGATATTAGAAGTTTATAAGTTTATAGAGTATACCATATAAAATCGATAGTTACATAGCGTTCTGAGCCGAGATTCTCAGATCTTGACGACCGCTGACCAAAACGATTTCATGCTCATCCTCGATCATCGCCCGGGTTATAGCAAACCCCCACAAAGTTGCCTAGCCTGCGTAGCAGGCCGTATTAGGGGGTTCGGGCGAGGGCGGTAGGCGGGCAACGGGAAATACCGCCTGCCCCAAACCCATGTGTTTTTGAATTCCGCCCACAGAATGTTTGTTTAAGAGAACCAATCAGAACGTGAGCCAATAATAGCGATGTAAATGTTTTGACAACTTTCGAAATGTGATTTATGAAACCCGTGAAGCATGGAAGACCCAACACTAATTTGCCGTCAATCAAAATCAATATTCCGACCAATCAGAATTCTCCGTCACCAAGCGGACGGACAATTAAAAAACACATGGTTTTTGGGCAGACGGTATTTCCCGTTGGCCGCCTATACCACCCGCGCCTAAACCCCCTAATACCGCCAGCTACGCACAGGGGCGACGTAAGCTACTTAAGGCGGCGGGGCAGCGATATAAAAAGGGCACTTTTTCTCAGCATTAATTTTTGCACGTGAGAAATAATGTTCGCCAATTTTGCTCTATAGCATAAAATAACCAAAAAGCATAACGGTATAATATAATGAATGACAATGTATTGAGAAAGAAAATTCAACGACTGGATTGTACATATTGATGCTACATCCCTACTTACATTTAAGAAAACATGGCAACTTTAATGAATCAGAAAACACCTGCCAAGTGACAAAAGTCAGAACGAGGTTCAGCTGTGTCTTGTTCCCAGGGCCTTTTTGAAATTGGTAAGGTGTGAAAGGTTCTGGCATCGGCTGTTGGATTCGGCATTCTCATTGGTTGCTTGCTTTTCTTAAATATTCCTCGTGAAACATATTTATGCATAGTTTTGTGCCAGTTATGATCAAAAAGCTTCAACGGGACCGCCAACGGGACTGAAAAGGACTGCCATTGCAATGAACTTCTCCCACGGGGCTGCATTACTCAAGATGATTTTGCATACTAAACTAAATTGCTAATTTATTACACCTGCAGTATTTTTGGGTGCTGTGACTAGCCGATGCCAGGGCTTTTTCCCACCTCCAAATCTCAAAAACGCCCTGAGAACGAGGTTGGACACAGCTAACCTAAAGCAAAATTAGTTTGCTGCTTCTGCATGATCTGCAGTAATAAGTTAGCTTGTGAGACATTTGAGGTATTAATACAAAAGTCATTTAATACGATAATAGAAATGGCAATTCCTGTAGAAAACATTCCTCTTACGTGAAAGGGCAATTGGTTGCCCCCGTGCTGTGAGGGCAAGGGGGGGGGGGGGGGGGGGGGGCAGCTGCCCCCGTGGCTCCGGCGCCCCTGGCTACGCAGGCTAAAAGTTGCCATGTAGCAGACCACGGACTATAAGCTGCTGTACAACACACCAAGACTTGCCGCAATTTATGCAAATATTTTTCTCGATTACTGGTGTAAAAGTTTGGAATATATATAGTTTCCCTCTTAAATTGCGTTTGACTATATCTTAAGGTCTCCCGTATTATATACTAGCTTATAGCCTCCCTCGCAGCCGTGTCCAGGCTAATTTATCTCATGACACGCTGACCCACATTTCGACTCATTGTTCTAACTGACGCATTAAGGCGGTAAGATTGTCGTATACATAGTGTATAAATAAGTAGTTATCATACTCTTTTGAATAGAAAAATGTGATTAGGTGGCTCCATACAGTTTCTTGAAAAATAGAAAATACAAGTTTGAGAGTCCAAAACACGTGATTAAACAATTCGAAAAAAGAATAAAACTAAATGTTATGCATAGTTAAACAGTCTGACAATCAAAAACTGCTATACCAAATAAATAGTTGTTGCTATGGCGACAATGGCGTTTCAAAATGGCTGCCAATTACCCTTCAAACTAATTTAATTCGGAGAAAACTTTGGTGACCCCCAATTTTTTTTTCATTAAAACTTTCCTTGAAGTATGAGTAATCAATAGGCCGATTTAAAAAAAATTCTGTAGAACGAAATTTTTTAAAAATTAACAAACATGATTTTTACGAAAAAAAAATTATTCGTTCTACAGAATTTTTTTTAAATCGGCCTATTGATTACTCATACTTCAAGAAAAGTTTTAATGAAAAAAAAATTGGGGGTCACCAAAGTTTTTTTCGAATTAAATTAGTTTGAAGGGTAATTGGCAGCCATTTTGAAACGTCATTGTTGCCATAGCAACAACTGTTGGTATTTATTTGGTAACAGTTTTTGATTGTCAGACTGTTTAATTATGCATAACATTTAGTTTTATTCTTTTTCCGAATTGTTTATGTACGTGTTTTGGACTCTCAAACTTGTATTTTCCATTTTTCAAGAAACTGTATGGAGCCACCTTAAACCACTTATCACACAGTATATTCCAAACTAATGAGTATTTTGCTTTCTATATACTTGACGTTTCTTTCTCAGTAAATTAAATAAAAAAAATTTCATTGCAGAAGAGTCATGTTATGTTAAATGGTTTGTGGTCATGCGTGCCGGTCGTTAAGTTTACTCGTAATGACAAATCCTTTATCACGCTCGTGACCATTGATAACCCTTATATACATATATATACACCAGGTCAATTCTAAAAAAAACTCAAGCATATACTACCTGAAAGATGAGAATACAATAGATCAATGATTTTGTAAATGACCCCGTATGCATAGCCGCTTATACACGTATGCTCTCAGGATCTTAAAATTAAAGAATGCATGCATGCATACAAAGACCGATTAATTACATAAAGTTTCTCAAAACTATACTTAATATTTCCAATCATGTTGTTTCCACATTATAAGCACCGTTCTCACATCCATCGGATTCAGGATAAAACCTCTTGTTTAAGTAACGTCTTAATTGATAAAGACCAAAGATCAAGAGCTGCAGCAAGGGAATGATGAGAAAAATAGATATAAGTACTGTACCAACCACGAAGGCGGGGTTACCATCTTCATAGTCCAACGGCTTGTAGATGTACCGCTCACCCTGGTCGTTCAAGCCTCCAGCAGCCCAGTAGATTACTGTAAAAACAATGTAGATACTACCAAAACACACGACATACGCAGCATGCAGAAGATTGACTTGTAATAAGCTAGTAAGTAACGCGACGAGAATGAAAACAGAATTAAGAGCGTGCAAAGAAATGTCGACAAACGACGTTGACGATTGGAAGACCAAAGACCAATAAAGAAGCGTGACAAGTAAACCACCACAGGCCGCAACAGTCCACAGCATCCATAACAATTTCCTAAAAAATGGATACTGTTCGTAAAAGTCATTTACATTGCGTTCCGTGCTTTCGTTCCTTGCAATGTCGTTTCTCTCACTGCTTATAGTTCCTTCTGGGTTTGTAGTAAATACTTCACTCGTTTCCTCCAGCTGGCGGTTCTGTTTCAGTTGTTGAACACAGTGGATTAGACTTACAAAACTCAAGGCAACGAGACTCAAGGTAAGAATGAGATAGCTCCAGATTGTGAGGTAAATGAATGGGTTTGAATTGTTATTAGCAGATACCACGATAATGAACATTGTTACACAGAACACGGCCATCGTCGACCTCAACAGCAGTAAAGCCCATGGCGGAAGAATCTAAAATAGTTATAATACATCACTTTCAGTGATCAAGATATTTTATTGAGGGCAGTGCGCTGTTCGTTCAATTTTAGATGGCTGAAACGTTTTCTGAATGAAAAGCAATGCCTGCATGTGTGTTTCAACCAATTAAAGGCGTTGTTCAGTATCTAATGAAAATCAAGGCGCTATTTTTTAAGTCTCTTGTTGATAGAAACTATGCCCGCGAATTAGAGACATTTTTGGTGGGTCCTGATAAAAAATATTATGGGCCCCCTACTCCACTTCACGTTTGTCTTATTTTATCAAATCATAAATTAGGAACCCATGGTGGTGAACTGAAAAAAGCTATATGAGAATCCCAAAGTAGTAATAAAGCCATAAAGGAGCCTATGGCAGTAATAAAGCCGTATAGAGGTTGATTCCTTGGGTATATATAGCTAATCCCAAAAATCAACCTAACCCTCATCCTATAGAAGGTTCACCACAACAGTGGTTGTTGATTATTATAAAGCCAAATTGATCATTCGGTAGTTCAGAAAATATATAATGGGTAATTCTTTTGTTTCGCTAAATGAGCCGTCAGGGCCCTTGGTCAACGACAGGCTAAGTGGCTAAAACTTGATACTATTTTTTTCTATAGAATTTACCATTCCTAGAATTTCTTCCAGGCCTTCCATATATATGGCAGCCATTTTAGATTTTAGAACGACCGCCGTTTCTCAAGTTTATACTTAGATAAAGCAACAAATGTACATGTAATGCCAGCAACTGAGGCCCTCCCTTTGATCCCGTTTCCTTCTGCACACATTTGTTGTTCCTTCCAGTCATTTTAAACTAAATTTTCCCTACTGTAATTAAAACTCTGTATGCGTTTAGATCTATGACTATGGTTACAAATTAATGGCATAAAATTGAAAATGCTAATCTGTGTCACCATGGCGTTAACAAAAATATTATTAAATTAAAAGGCAACACAAGCTAGAAATAATGAAAATTTTCCTACTAAACACTTTAACCCATGACTTTCTTCTATGCCTAAAGTGTCAGACTGATTGTCAAAAAATATGAATAAAAATAGCCATCTATGTAAAAGTTTAGTTCCTCCTTAACCCTTCAACAACATTCTTTTCATTTTTTAAAGCTTTCAACATTGTTTGAAACACTGGAAAAGTGCAGTCTTAATACATAAATTTGTTGTTTTAGAACCAGAATTATTAGATATACTTTAACGAGAGTCAGGGGCCTAGAACCAAAACTTTGATTCTTCACGAAGTCAAAGCGGTTTTGTATCTTGGTCTTCGCAGTAGCATACTGACTAAATTCTATACCTTAATTCATTACTTTTTAAATTTTATATTTTTCATTACTTTGTGTGTACATGCACAGCAGGGTTAGAGTAATTGCGGTGCCCTGACAAGTAGCTCGCGTTAGGTAGCTTTATATTCTGGATGTCACTTTTTTGTGGCAACGTTGATAGCCAGTATGGACAGGCCTGTGGATACCATATGAGAATGGGAACAAGAATGCAAGTGCCCTTTCTTATGCCAAACAGGGGCACCACTCTTTAGCAGTATGTCTGGTTATGCCAGTTAGTCTGTGACTGTCGACCTACTTCCATATAAATAGGTGTAGGTAGGAAATGCAATTCTTGTTAACATGACTTGTATATAGGGTGACCTTGCTTGGGTAACCCTGGCAGTCGGGCTATATCAGCCGAGCTACATTTCACTAAAAAAAGTTGTACTGCGCAAATGATTTCAATATTATAGTGCAGAATTTAACATATGGCTTTCCTTTGTTGTGCACATTGTAAAATCACTAAAATGCTTTAAAAATTACTAAAAAAAGTAAATTATTTAAATGTATGTCAATAATGGTGAGCCTATGTAATCATTAAATGTAGCTTAATTACTGTTAGCAACCATGCACATGTACTGTAGCTTTTAATGAATGAATGAATGAATGAATGAATGAATGAATGAATGAATGAATGAATGAATGAATGAATGAATGAATGAAATGAATGAATGAATGAATGACTTTATTTCAGTGTCGATGTATTTAGTTATTTTAGTAAGTTCATTTAATAAGCACAAGTGGGGACCTACTGTTAGTAACTAGTTACTAGTAGCTGGGTAACCTTCTAGATTAAGATCGCCCTAATGCAAGTTCTTCACCCTTTCATTTCTTCATATTTCTTCCCCCTTTCATTTCTTCATATATATATATATATATTGTCGGAACCATAAGTAGGCTTGATTAAATAGACAACACTAAATAGGCTTTATTCAACTTAAAACCCAAACATAAAACTACAAGTATGACTAACATGTAGAGATAACGAAGTATAAAATAAAATACAAACGGAGGTCACCAGACGAGCCTTATATCAGCAAGAACTGACCAAATGCGACTGCGGGCTCGAATACCACAGGCCACCCAAATGTTTCATATAATATAAGTTTATGTCATTCTTCCTTCCTACTGTAGAAGTTCTAACTAACAGTTAAAGACTTAAAGTTACAGTTCGCAGGGTTCTACCAACCATAACGAGATGATGGTTTAACTTCTCGAGTGGAACGTCTTAATTGAGTCGTTGGATGAAGTTCAGGCACCTGGGTCGTTAGATCTTGTTCAGGATCATAAAGAGAAGTCGGTGTCACAGTCGACTCTTCATCTTCAACACTGTTACTGATAGGATTTGGAAGGACCTCCGGCGTTCCATTCTGCATGGGAATGGACGGACATGGAGCCAGATCACGGAGAGAAACGGTTGATTCTCTACCATCCATGTATCTCACACGTGCATAGGTTGGGAAGCACGAGTTCCCATTGTCAGTCAGGCAGATTCGCTGACTTAAGAGCAAGACGAACAGCCTTCCCAATGATACCATTGTATTGTTCAACCTGGCCATTTCCGGTTGGATGGTAAGGTGTACATGTAGTTTTGCTCGTTGCTATTCTCCGTTGCGATAGAAACTCCTTGAGTTCTCGTGAAAGAAAGGAAGTGCCACGGTCTGAGTGAATGTAGTTAGGCATACCACAGAGAGTAAATATCTGGTTAAGGCACTTGATGACCGTCGGTGAATGCATATTTGGACATGGAAATGCAAACGGAAAACGCGAATACTCATCCACCACAGTGAGTATGTATGCGTTGCGAGATGCAGTAGATAGAGGCCCCTTGAAATCGATGCTAAGTCCATGGGCTGCGTGGCCTTGATGAGAACTCCGGGCTGTGGACGATAAAACTGAGGCTTGAGTTCTGCACCAATTCTACATGATGAGCATACTTTCTTGACTTCTTCAGTGGAGTATGAAAGATTTTTAGATCTCACGAAGCAATTGGGTCACACCAGGATGACACAGCGCTGCATGGATTTCGATGAGATTGGTCGTCGACATGGAAGCAGTGAATGCACGTGTAAATTAATCTGGGGCAACGTTATCCTTGCCTGGCCGATACCTCACCGTATAGCTGAAAGAAGCCAACTCAAGTCGCCAGTCTTGAATCTTGTTCTTAATCTTTGTACGTTTCCTGCTGTCGAACATGAAGGACACTGAGCGTTGATCAGTCTTAATTGTAAAGTGACGACCAGCAAGAAAATGCCGCAACTTACGGACTGCTTCTATGATAGCCATTGCCTCCTTTTCAACTGCAGGATAGTGTAATTCACTGCTTTGGAGCGTTCTGGACATGAAGGCAACAGGCCGACCACCCTGGTTTAATGTAGCAGAGAGAGCAACTTCTGAAGCATCACATTCAACCACAAAGGGGAGGCTTTCATCTATGGAGTGAAGAGTTTCATGCTTTCTCGAGTTTCTTCTTGAGCATGTTGAACGCAGCTAGGGCAGTTGCATCCAATGGGAAGGTTGTGGTCTGCGTCAAAGGCTTTATCTTGTCAGAGAAGTTTGGTATCCACTTCGCGTAGTAAGCAAACATGCTAACCACCCAACGGAGGGAGCGGGAGGGAACTCTTGGAGTCTTTCCTGGTCAGGAGTAATTACACCATTACCAACACCGTATCCAAGTATATTGATAGATGCCTTGGATTCCACAGATTTGCTTTCGTTAAGAGTAAGATTCCTGCGCTGGACTGCCTCATGAAATTTCTGAACATTTTCATCATGTTCCTTTTGATCACGCCCTGCCACTGTTATGTTATCCAGATATGGAAATGTATCTTTGAGTTCTTCCTCTTCAACGAACCTGTCCATTGCCCTCTGAAAAACAGCGACACCATTTGTAACTCCAAAAGGTATGCGACGGAAGTGGTAGAGTCTTCCATTAGCTTCAAATCCAGTGTATTTCCGATCAGTCTCTTTTATCGGCACCTGATATAAGCACTTTTAAGATCAAACGTCGAGTAAACTTTATTAGGCATCAAGCTCAGTGTACTGATTGATGGTCTCAGCGAATAGCCTATGCGGAGCCGCGCGCTTCTTATGCCGGTTTGATGGATCCTTGAAGACAACAACTTGTGCTCTCCAAGGCGATGAGCTGGGCTCAATAATCCCTTCCAAGTGAAGCTTAGTGATCTCTTGTTGTATAAAATCCTGATCCTCCTTGCTGAAACGCCTTGATTTACTTGCAATAGATTTACAGCCGGGAAGAAGATTTGCAAATAGAGATGGTTCATCAAGTGAGGCTGCAGAGAAGCCACAGACTGGTGTAAACTGTGGAATTATCAACTCTGGTTTAGTACCACCAAATTCGATTGTGACACTCTTGTGCTCCTTTTGGAAGTCTTGACCAAGAATAATGTCACTACAAATATATTTAAGTACACCCAGACGAATAGATGTGTAGACATGTTGATTAAGATTGATGTCCACAAAACAGTGACCAATAACATGCGTCTTGAGGGAGGTGAGGGCCATAGATATATTTTGTGTCGACGGATGGACATTGAAATGCAGTTGTTTGGCCACGCTTTCACTTATGAAGCTGTCAGAACTTCCGGAATCGAGGAGTGCTATCAAAACATTCCCACAGACTGAGACCTTCACAGAGGCTTGCATCAGACTCTCTGGACACGCAGCAACGATTGAACAAAGTGCAGGTGAAAACATTGAAGCAGTAGTGCTTGTAGTGGCTTTCGACTTACATACATACTGTACTTTAGCAATTAATGTCCCTTTTTGTCACAGTTGTCACACAGAGAGTTTTGTGCAGGACAATTTCTTCTACTGTGAATGGAATTACCACAGAAAGAGCACTTCTTCAATGTAAATGTTGCAGCAAGAGGAGAGTCAGGAACTTCAACGGTCTGTTTTGCTGAGGAAAAGGCCGCTGCTGCAGCTGTAGGAATGCTATAGGCATAGCATGTTTCAGCGTTCTTCTGTGCTAAGTCTAAGCATTGGCTTGGTCAAAGGTGGTTTTCAAATCTAATTGACTGTTCTCTAGAAGTCGTTGGCGGATTAATGGAGATAGTAGGCCATTAATAAAAGAATCACGAACCAATTCCTCATGATATTGCTCAGCAGTATTAAACATCCTTGAGATTACAATTCTTGCTGAGTTTTCGAATCTGAGATTTCTGTCATCTTGTTGCAAGCAAGTGTCGAGCAAATATTTCGTTTGGCGTTTTGATGAACAATTGATTTCATACCTCCAGTGCTGAATCATAGTCAGTACAGTCCTCAATATAATCATAAATATCATGTGGTACATAGTTAACAAGAGTCCTGAATTTTAATATCAGGAGCCCTTTCACCACATTCAGAAATGAAGTTAGTGAAGGTTTTATGCCAGTGCTTCCTTTCTTTAGCAGCCGAGGGCGAATTAGGATCCAAGACGAGTCGAGCTGGTTTGAGTAGCGTTTCCATTGATTTAAGTGGAAAAAAATTGTCAGATGTAGGCTTGATTAAATTAAGATAAATAGGCTTTATTCAACTTAAAACCCAAATAAAACTACAAGTATGACAAACATGTAGAGCTAACGATGTATAAAATAAAATGCAAAATGGAGGTCACCCAGGAGGGAGGGGTGAACTCGTTGAGACTTCACAGCAAAATCGCGTGTGGTCCGACACAATGAACACAAAAATCGACGAGTTCACCCCTCCCTCCTGAAGTCACCAGACGAGCCTTATACAGTGGCCTTATATCAGCAAGAACTGGCCAAATGCGACTGCGGGCTCAAATACCACAGGCAACCCAAATGTTTCATATAAGTGGGGTTATGCAATAACCAAGGCTAACAGCTAGGTAACTGCGCGTTGTTCGTTATATTGGTGCAGACGTAGGTCGGGGGTGGTTATTGGGAGACTGGTACGGCTCGATGGCACATCATTAGACATATGTATGACAAGCAGCCAGACGTACATTCTGTTGCTGGAAAATTCAAAAGAAACAATACTGGGCACTGGTACAGGCTGGTATGGGAAGATTATGCTATAAAAATAATCCAATATGCCATGATTCTAACCCATGTGCTAACAAATGCTATTAGGATAGGTGTCAAGGAAAATTTGAATTTGTTCAACATAATTAAGGTGGGAATTCTGTGCACACGAAAAATGTATCAATCATTTCCTGTAAACATTATGCAATTATTAACCCTTTACCAGGCAGGATTACCAGGAGGTCTCCACTTGACAAATAAAATCATGTGCCATTAGCCAGAGTAAAAGTAAGAAGTTGCTAAATGGCAACCTTGCCAAGAACAAAACTAACAATAGTACAAGCGTACAATGAAATGGTGGCCATACTGGTGTATCAAAACAATGAAATGGTGGCTATACTGATGTACTCGGGCCTCGGGGGTTAATAACCAGCATAGTGACCTTGGTTTCGGTCACTAACCTATACTTAACATGATGTATTTTTTGCTAAATTAATAGATTGTTTTAGAAGTCATTTACAGAGCACGGGTGGCGTGTGCTGTTACGGCATTGCCTCTCACCAGCACTTGGATGGGCGACTGCTTGGGAATGACCCCGTTGTTGGACTTGGACTCATGTGAGTAGAGTTGTAGTTGATCTCTCCTGTGCTTCGAGGGTTTTTCACCAGGTTCTTTGGTTTTCCTCCCTCCATAAAATCAACACCTAACATCTTAGCTGTGATCCGTGGTCTGAACTGTGTTGTTGGTGGCTGCTTAGAGAGCCTTTGATATGCCTTGACACGGCCACGTTGATCTGTGTCCTTCGCAATTCAGCCACTGGCTGCAAGTAAGGATGATTAGCCACCCAGTCCTTTATCCAAAATTTGTGTCCATTCTGTATCAGGATACAGGCACTCGGCTTCGCCTTGTATCTGTATACCCTGATACAGAATGGCCACTCATTCTGTAAATAGTAAATAGTATATATATATATATATAATTATATATATAGTGAACTTTCTCTAAGGCAGACACTCTCAGGACCAAATTTGGTGTCCACCTTAGAGAGGTGTCTGCCTTAGAAAGAGTTTTATTATAGTAAATAATGTATGAGCAGCCAAGATTAGCTGCCCACCTTAGAGAGGTGTCTGCCTTAGAGAGGTGTCCACCTTAGAAAGAGTTTTATTATAGTAAATAATGTATGAGCAGCCAAGATTAGCTGTCCACCTTAGAGAGGTGTCTGCCTTAGAGGGGTGTCTGCGCAAATGCATTCTGATGCCAGTGGGATGACAAGCTGCAACAAGGCTGTTACCAGGCTAGTTGCAACATGTGACCGTGCTTTTACGTGTCTCTAAACCTTTTAGAAGAGTGCTTTGCTTCTACTAAGTAGGGTATATAATACTGTATAATATCCTACTTGACCTGACCAGGCTGACCTCCATGTATTATATGCATTGCAATACATTGCTTTTTAATATATTACTGTACTTTATAAGTATTTATATTTACCCAAGATTCCTTCAAAACACGACTGTCTACGACGTTTAGCGATAATTTCTTTAATGCAAACTCCCTCCTCAGTACACCATACATATTTGTTACAAATATGTCATTTCAATACTGTCGTATGTGGGTTCAAAGCGAATATTCACTGTTCTTCAAGTCCTTCAATTGCCCACGAAAATCTCGAGATGATGCACCAAACTCGAGAAAGGAAGGATATAATTTATAAATCAACAGAATCAGTAAAATGGCTGGTAAAATGGTGTAATATTTAATAGCAACACTGCGCCCGTACCCGTGTGACTAGTATTTCAGCAGGCCGGCCAGCGCTGACAGTTATAGCCTGCAATGCAGGCGATTGCAGGCGTTTATACCGGTGTCACGGTCTCAGCGATCCCCCAGTCTGAGTTATCCCCCAAGACCAACTGCGCAGTTATCCCCTGCTTTTCTGCATTGATATTGTCGTTGTTCTAACTAAAAAAATACGTATAATCATGGAAACCATACTTTTAAAATGTCTGTGATTATTACGAATGTCAATACCATGTAACTCATGTAAATAATAGTTCGCTAAGCTTTCTTCTCGCTAAACTCGATACTTCATCAGGGCATAAAAGAACGTGATAAAAGTATGGTTTCCATGATTATACGTATTTTTTTGAGTTAGATAAACGACAATATCAATGAAGAAAAGCAAGGGATAACTGCGCAGTTGGTCGTAGGGGATAACTCAGACTGGGGGATCACTGAGACCGTGACACCTGTGCATAGGTAGATAAGACTCTGTAGGCCTTGGCGTATCTTCGGCGTGAGGTATGCACGGAATGCACCCTGGCGTAGATTACTAGTATTGGCACTTCTTAGCCGTTTCTTCAGAATTCAGCTTCTATAGCCAACTTTTAACCTGCGCAATTTCCTTCCGTAAGCCGGATTACGATTCGTCAGTCATTTTGTTTACAAAAGAATAACGAAAGAAGTTCAAAGAAATCTTTGAAACTCCGAATAAACTTAATAAAAACAGCAACCTAAGCACTAAATTATTTATGAGCCAGAAGATGAGCCACCTGAAAGTGAGTTTTACAAACCCGAAAGAAATTACAACCGAAGAGCAACAACATTGAAAATGACGAGTCTATGTCATGGCAGTCGTCACACAGTCACTATGTATGATGTACAGTGTATATGTAAAATATGTTGCTTAATAGTCATATATAATAAACTTTTTATCAACCTCGACTGCTTGATCATTACAAAAAATACCAGACCTCGGTCTTTTATGTACAAACAGAAACTCGCCCTACGGGTTCGCGGTCTGATATTTTCCCGTAATGACCACAAATAATGACCACACTCTCGGTTAAAAAAGAAGTTATTATGATAATCAGTATTGTGCTTAGCTTAGCCTCCCCGCAGTCGTTTCTTATGCTGTTCAAATTTAACTTTCTAGAATCGGGAAAGCTGACCTTCACCTTGGCAGACCGCCGTGACAAATAAAACCGTCTGGTGTTAGAGTATTAAAAATAATCTGGCGTAAATAAACTCGTCTAACTCGAACGATAACAACGAACACAGCGTAAAGTTAATTCATGTGTCGCTTGTCAAGACGTCTCTAGCCGCTCAAGGTAAAAATATAATAGAGTCGTCTATAAGGACAACGCGACGTAACGAGTTATCAAAGATCAGAGATACGCTAGTTTCTAAATATTAGAAGTCTGAGTGATGATAAAAAGATTGGAAAGAAATTTGGGACTCAAGCTACAGCGAGGGCCGAGGAGACTCACTGAGCTGTCCAAAGGGGCGGACCATTAGAAAAGTGATGGGCGTGAGGGGCGGGAGTGGGACTTTTTCAGCACGAATTTTTTTCTTTACCATTTGCTTGTGCAGGAATTTTTTTTTTATTGTCTAATCCTTTCATCCTTTGCATGGATTTTTTATTTTTATTTTTTATTACACATACCTAGTTTTCACCATTTTTTTCTCAAACTTTCTTTGTGTATGAATTTCCCCCCCGCCGAGCACATTGCCTTGCACGAATTTTTTTTTGGTCCCCCCCCCCCATCACTTTTCTAATGGTCCGCCCCTAATAAGGAATACATTTTAATGAAATTAAACTGTGCACGTTTAAATATCACTAACTTTCACGAGTAAAGCATGCACCAACAAAAACCAGTTGAATTGTTTTCAATTTTCTTCTATCGCAGGTGCAATTAATGTGCACGAAAAATTAAAAATTTTCACGAATAGTTGGCTGCCGACGCAGGAGGCACGTGTCTCAATCGCAACAGTCTCTCGTTACGTATGATGATATATGACATTAGTTCTGATGTATTTCATCATACGGAGGGTTGTCATTAGGTTTAGGGCCACCGGGGGGTTGTGGTTAGGTTTAGGGTTTCTGGGGGGTTGTGGTTAGGTTTAGGGTTTCCGGGGGGTTGTGGTTTGGGGTTGGGGTGTGGGGGTAGGGAATTAGTAAAACATACACGCGTATGATGCAATACATCATAGAACTGTGTTGGGTTGTATGTCATATATCATCATACATAACGAGAGCCTATGCTATGGAAGCCGAGGAGGCTCAGCTCAGCATTTTCATTTGATCAAATCGCAAAAGCAAAATGCCGTTTAAACATTTCACTTGATCAAATCATGTGATTGGTTACCTTTAGCCAATTAAGAAATCCCATCCATATTACAGCAAATGTATGCAACGTTTGGCGGCGATGTCGTTGGCGCCCACGAAAAACAAAAGCAAAATGCCATTTAAACATTTCATTTCTCGAAATCGCGAAACCAAAATGCCGTTTGAACATTTCATTTCTCAAAATCGCGAAACCAAAGTGCGATAATTTTTTATCTTAATTTTTACGTTTCACTTTTAACTTTTAACTTTCGCTGTTCACATTTCACTTTCGCTGTTCACATTTAACTTTCGCTGTTCACGTTTCACAATTAACTTTCGCTGTTCACATTTCACACTTAACTCTCGCTGTTCACGTTTTACATTTAAGCTATACCAGTTCAAGAACAGCGAAAGTTAGCCGAGGAGGCTCAAACTCTCGGTCCCATGTTTCCGCGCAATCGCGCATTACTAGACTAGAGATCGATAATTTGTTCTGTTTGCGTCTGGTTTTTGTGTAGTTTCTAGTTTGCGTTTGGTATTCCAAGGACAAACGGTGAGCACGTTTTATTTTCCGTTAGTTTGTTTGTTTTAAAACCGTATTTCCGACACTGTAATACTTACTGTATTAACGTGTTTTAATAGATCACAATAAAGTTGGCAGGGAAAATGCAAAATCTATTTAACAAATAGATCCCATTTTGCCGTTGTCTGTTCAGTTATAGATGCACAGATGACGTCACAACGTGGTAAGAACAACTGCTTTTTTAGAACTAAATTGAGTTAACTCGTTCCAGTCTCCCCTCGGAATTATGATTTTGATGAATGTTAATTTTCAAAATGGCGGAGTTTTTTTTAAAAATGGCGACCGTACTTTTAAAGCGAACATATCGTCAAAACTGCTCAAATAACTCAGGACAAATAGACTGTATACATCGAATAGCTTGGAGATACAACTGTCTAAAGGTAAGGAAATGTTTTGTCGTAATTATTTTTTATTTTGGAAGAGTTTTGATCGTATTAAGCCGTGCTTTTGAAAGTGACTGAGTGAAGAAAAGATTCAAGATTCCAAGATAAGATAAACTAATACATTTATAAACGTGTGTTTTAACTTCCTTGGATATTCACCTCCGAAATATTATACTATAACAATTATTCACCTCAGTCTTGGTGAATATTGGTGAATATATTTACCTCGGCTTCGCCTCGGCAAATATTCACCGATATTCACCTCGACTTCGGTGAATAATTGTATATATCCATCTAAAGCATTAAGCATGTAATTTCAATATTATTTTACTTCAAGAAAAATTTAACTCCATTACACTTACACATGGAACACATGCATGATAATGTGAATACTAATTTATATTATTATATGTCTTGCGAGTCCGAACTGGCGTATTGAACGCTGATTGGCTAACGTGCGAGTCCGTACTTTACCGTACGGACTCGGTGTACGGACCCGCACAAAAACAACATACAAAAAAAATAAAAAATTATAAAAATTAAAAATTAAAAAAAAAAAAATAAAAAAAAAAAAATAAAAAAAATAAATTATATTCTTAAAAATTATATAAAAAAAAAATAAAATTATATTCTTAAAAATTATATTCTTTTCAAAATGTTTTCCCTTTTGGTTGTTTTGTTGTCAATTATATCGAATCGCGACTATGAGACCGCTCAGCCTCCGCTTGCGCTGACGTGCAGGAAGACGTACTGTAGACGATAATGTTTTCTCTAAATTATTTCCCGTTGTTGTGGAGACATATAATAAATTCCTTATTAACCTCACAAGCTCGGTCCGTACGGGAAAATATTTTGCTTTCGATCTTTTGAGTACAGACCTCGCCCTTCGGGCTCGATGTAAGTTAAAATGTGATACCTGGAACGCTAACGTCCAGTCATTCGGGGGGCAAAAAGTGAGGCAAAAAGTTCCAGGCCCCTGCGCGGTTTGCAGGTAGATTTCAGTCTCCCACAAAATGTTTTTACACGGTCACAGGTCTTGAGCGAACCGCGAAGGCTCGAAAAGGTTTGAAAAATTGTTTATTGAATCATTTTATCACGCTTTGCTAAACGTGCATTTTAAATTTTGATTGGTTGTGCTATGCTGCCGAACTAATTATGCAGTGATTGTCGATTTGTTGCTATAGTAAAAGTCATTGTCTTTACAAAACGTGCATGAAGTTTGTCAGTGAAGAAATTAAATCAAATTTTCGTTATATTATAAACCATATATATTAGAGTTTCGACACTCCGAAGAGGATACAAAAAATCAACACAAACTTAGTCTAGAATATGCCTTTTAGGTTAGTACCAGTTTCATCAGTGTCGTTTTGTTTAAAAAGCATTCCGCATTCGTACCGAAAACAACAACTAGCCATTAGTAAACGTGAAAAATAAATAGTTGTCAGTTATTTCTTAAAATATCATAATGCCGTTTAACACATTCAAACAGAGAATTAAAGGAGCAGAAATAAGAAAATGACATTAGATGTATATTATGAAATATCAAGTATCAATACGTCTTCAAACTCGTACAAGAATAGCTTTCTCACTCTTGTTCTCACCTTTTCAGCGGGCTGTTTTCATCCTAGCCAGCAAAAGGACGTCTGTTTTCTCAGTCTATTTTCATCCCTACTTAATTTACTGTATAGTTTTGGACTGCTATAAAATAAATAAAACAACAACAGCACTGCATAACAATGGGAAACCATTAAATGCACGTTTAGTCTGACAAAATAATTTGATAAATAATTTTTTCAAACCTTTTCGAGCCTTCGCAGTTCGCTCAAGACGGGCGCACGGCCGTGTAAAAAACATTTTGTGGGAGACTGAATCCTACCTGCAAACCGCGCAGGGGCCTGGAACTTTTTGCCTCACTTTTTGGCTCTTCGTTAGCGTTCCAGGTATCACATTTTAACTTACATCGAGTTCACTGGAAAAAAGTCACAGACTCCCCTCGAAAACCTCTTTCTAGTGATGTTATTTTGTAATGTTATATTCACCGCCTGGCGCGGTGAATATAATGATTTATGAAGAAATTTTTAACCAATCAAATGTCCGGAATCTTTATATTCACCTCTGAAATTATACTATATATATATATATATATAAAACATATTATTAACCTCCTCCGTGTGGTATACATAATGAGTGCAGCCTTCCTCAGTCTTGGCTCAGTTTGGAGGTTGTTAGTGAGAATAAAAGCTTATATATTCCACAAATGTTTAAAATTTTAACAACAATAGGTATTAAAGTGTCATGTTAGTAGGGTTTTCTTTTGGGCCAAGTAGGCCAGGATCTACATGTGTTAAATACTAGTTTATCTCGTCTGCCCCCCTCCCCCCTCCCTTCCCTTTATGAATTTTATATTCGCTGAAATTTGTAATTTTAAATTAATCAACCCATTATTATCTGTTTGTCTCCTGCTTGCTGTATTTTATGAAAGACAATACCACCCCCACCACTGGACACCCTTACCTTCTAATAATTCCTGCCCAACAAATTGAAGGAAACATGGCAAAATTCAGATTATCAAGAGTGTAATTACACCTACGTGTTAGTGAGACGAGACATGACTGCATTGGCCACACGCATTTGTACCATACAATAAACATGTGCACAATTTGCATTTTCCCTGCTAACTTTATTGTGATCTATTAAAACACGTTAATACATGCAGTGTCGGAAATACGGTTTTAAAACAAACTAACGGAAAATAAAACGTGCTCACCGTTTGTCCTTGTACTTGCGGCCATACTGAAAGCGGAATACCAAACGCAAACTAGAAACTACATAAAAACCAGACGCAAACAGAACAAATTATCGATCTCCAGTAATGCGCGATTGCGCGGAAACCTGGGACCGAGAGTTTGAGCCTCCTCGGGGCTAATGCCAGTTGAGAACAGCGAAAGTTAAATTTGAAACGTGAGCAGCGAAAGTTAAATATGAAAGGCGAACAGCGAGAGTTAAATGTGAACAGCGAAAGTTAATTGTGAAACGTGAACAGCGAAAGTTAAATGTGAAATGTGAACAGCGAAAGTGAAATGTGAACAGCGAAAGTTAAAAGTTAAAAGTGAAACGTAAAAATTAAGATAAAAAATTATCGCACTTTCGTTTCGCTATTTCGCAAATGAAATGTTCAAACGGCATTTTGGTTTCGCGATTTTGAGAAATGAAATGTTCAAACGGCATTTTGGTTTTGCGATTTTGAGAAATGAAATGTTCAAACGGCATGTTTGGTTTCGCTATTTCGCAAATGAAATCAGTTCAAACGGCACAGTTTTGGTTTCGCGATTTTGAGAAATGAAATGTTCAAACGGCATTTTGGTTTCGCTATTTGATCAAATGAAAATGCTGAGTGAGCCTCCTCAGGATTTCTGTTTGTCAGCCTGCGCCCGTAACAAGGGCTGCATTCTTGCGCATGGCATTGTCACGTCCGCGTCGTCCGCGCATCGTGGTAATAGATCTAGCGGTAGAATTCGATTGCCATGTCCAATATAACGTTATTCGCTTGTGGAAGTATTCATCAGGGTCACGATGAAGGAAAAGCAATGTGCTTTTATGAGCGTGTCAGCACTCGGTTATGTGGGCGAGTGTTTCCCATTCAGCTGTGGACTTCTAGACAGAATGTACCTAAATGCACTTGCAGATGGCTATATTCCCGATGCAACGTCGCTATCAGTGAATGACCTGCCAACCGTTGTTTGCTGGTCACTGAATACTGAAGCAAAACACGATGGTGTAGTGGCATCATCCTCATGTGACTGAAACCTTAGTCATTCGCCCGCTGTGGCATGTCAGAAAAACCGAGAGAAAAACTCAATCAACTCAGTGCAGTGGAGCACAAAGAGGCACAAAGCAAAGCAAATATTACCTATGGGAAATACGTCCAAGGCGAGATTGGATTAATCCAACATGAAATCGACGCTATATAGCGCTCCATACTTGACACTGCGTTCAGCTTTGATGAATATTTTCACCACTAATAAGTATGCAATTATAGTGTTACAGGCAATACAAGGTTATGTCATGGCCTTAACACAGGGCCTATATAGATTCTGCTTTTTATATATTTGATTCACATGCAAGAAATTCTGTGGGCATGCATGCCTGATTCTGATGGCACTGCCGTTGTGATGAAATGCGCAGATATTAGTTATTTGGAGGAATATTTAAGATCTTTGTCATATGAATTAAACACCAGATTCTTTGAAATTGTACCAGTGCAAATTATACAAGCAAGTGCTCAGTATGATGAAAATAACATTAAATATTCTAGTGCATTAGATTGTAAATAATGTGAGTTTATCTTTGATAGAAACTAATGAGGTTGAAGATCAATTTGCTTCTGAATCTGAAATTAAAATGCAATAGCAACTCGAACGAAAGCGATTGAATTATAAACTGCAAACTGAAAGCGACAAACAACTCACACTTGAGAAACCTAAACAACAAAAAAGTCCAAATTAAAAGTTATTTTTATCAGCAGTTTTCAGTAACAATCTCTTCTTTCAATCAGTCGGTGGGCAGCACTCCCCTTACCCTTGGTGATTTCTAGTAATAAATATAAATAGACGGTTAATTTATAGTCACACTCTCCGGCAAGTTATTTTCCGCACTCGGTCCTTGTGATTGGCTGATCTATAGACCTTATTCAAAAATGGCCGCCGAATTAAAATTCTTTTATATACATATAAATTAGCCCTTATGAACTCGTTTTAATGTGTGAAATTCAAAATAATTTTTTCTTTAACACGAGGTCATAAGGGCTAATTTATATGCACATGAAAGAATTCTAATTCGGCGGCCATTTTTGAATAAGGTCTATATTTGGCACAGTACTGTAGTATTGATTTGATTGGTTCGCGGTACACAAAGAGAAAACACAATATTGTTCTCCGACAAGCAAGAACGACTGCGGGGGAGGCTATATTGTGCTTGGCAGTTGGCATATTGACAGAAGAAAGTTTGTGTATATAGAAAGACGGAAGTGACGTATAACAATTATTGTGTGACGTAATAGACAAATTGCTTGCATTAATGTCAACTCTGGTTTGCACGAAGCTGGAATCGAGCCGTTTAAACGGCATCTCTATTTAACGGAATCAACGGAATCTGGCGGAAATTTGGTTAATCGAAGTTTGAACTGCTTACGAGAAAAATATCCGTAAAAGAAAAACGGCCGTTACGGTTTTATACGAAAAAATGGCGGTTACACTATACTCGTCACGTGATGCAAATGTCGTATGACAATAACATGAATTTGTCACGTGGTGAAACTAGCCAAACCATCTCATTTTATTAACAACAATCGAAATATAGTAAGGTTAGATATATTTCGATTGTTGTTTCTACACTGCCTACGCAGCACGCTACTTTGATTTCATTTTATTAACTGTGTTCTGACACAAGAGCTTCCGCTAAAAGGATTCTGAATAATCAACATGCGAACCTTATTGATAGCGCTTTACGTTAAAGGTGCCCTCCAGTCCGTTCTGCGCATGTACGAAACTAATGTTTACTTCTTCGTTTATAAAAATATTTACTGATACCTTATTCAAGATTGTAAGCTTTTCTTGCTTCCTCTTCATTACTTGTACTTGAAACAAAACATATTTTCAGAAGAAATAGAAGAAATCCGAAGAGATATCCTCACTGAATCGCTTTGTTTCCTGTCATGTCGCTTCTAACGGTTTACATTGAGCATTTGAGCTGAGTACTTCATGTAATTATCTACGAATGTCATGTTTGAATTGAGGGTCTCATAAACAAAGATGCGGATCATGCGCAGAACGGACTGGACAGCACCTTTAACTTACGCTTAGCCTATGGTAAAAAAATTACATGATTATACAGATTACTTTTAACTTCAACTGATTAAGCAACGATGACAACATACAATAGTTTCCACCAGACACCAGTCTCTCATGATATGCCACTGCGACCTCTTTCAATGCACTGGTCAACTGCCGTCCTTTTTCTTTGATGAGTTCAGTTTTCTTCTCTGGCCGAGTAATCTCGTTCGACTTGATCAAATGGTTTGTCGATAAGCGCGGACTTGTCATAAGCGGGGGAAGAAAATTAGTCGAACCATTGTTTTCGCATCGATGATTACGAGTAGTAGACAAATTACAATGATAAATTTACAATTCTTGTAATAACAGGTAATAGGAGTTCTGAATGGCATTTGAACATGCTGGCAGGTATCGGATCTAAAACGCACGATTTAATGTTCTTATCTCGTTAGTGGTTGTAGCAGCAAACTCATGTAGCTCTATCTAGATTAACTGCATGTGCAGTCAGTGGATTGGTCTATATCATATATCATATGTTCCAATACCCTGTCGGACCACTTTGATAATGTGATTAATTTAAATATTCTTTTATGTGCAGTCGTTATTATGAAAGTGGTCTATATAGTGTGTAGAAGTCACTAGGTTTCGCCAACATACGATGCCTACGCTGTGAACTTGTAAACACTAGTACTAGACTAACAGAATCAAAACTTGATCTTCGTGGCGATACGAAGTTGCTCTTTCTCTTGCTTTTAATATCTTCACTTTATATGCCTTCGCTGTATGTTATCTTACCTACTCTTAAAATACTCATTAATAATTCATGAAGAAAACACAAAAGAAATCAATACCGTAGCAGAGGTTGTAAATCGGATACAGCATCGTCCTGATTTACATAAACTTTAGCTTCGATTTTCCGGCTAAAATAGAGTATATCGCTAAAATAGTTGGTAAATATCTAAAATATGGTTCTTTAGATGCATTCGTATCTTAAGTAATATACAACATTCGCGGCCGTGTTGTATCAGATATACAATCTCTCGCCTTCGGCTCGAGCTTGTATATCCGATACAACACGGCCGCTCATGTTGTATTACTTATATACCCTGCTCTAATAATTCATGAAGAAAATTCAAAAGCAATGAATGTTTAATCAGGTGTTATAAATTGGATACGAATTCGTCCTGATTTACATATATACCTTCCAATCGATTTTCTCAGCATAATTGATTGATAATTAATTAATCATTATAAGTGCAATAACTCAAGAACGGGATAAGATATATGAAACACATGTAAAATCATTTTTCATCATTTAAAATGTTTTTCCAAATACAGTCATAAAGTTCACTTGATTTCATAGATACTCAATTAACAGTTGCCAATGCATGCAGCTAGTTTTCATATATCTATACCGCGCCAGACATGTATAAGGATCACATGCAATACTGTAACTTTTACAACGAAAGTGTTAATTATAACTCAAACAAAATTTTGTTCGGCTATATACTGTCTGATGACTGATATCGTGGTGCCACTTTATTTCCCGCCTTTTGTATATATCCCGCCATTATATTGACGAAATAAGTAATTTGTTAGAAACATATGTGTATTCCACGTCTCAGTGGGCTAATTTCAATAATATGGCTCTAAACGTTAAGAAAACCAAACTATGATCTTATACTCCAGGCGTAAATTTCCCGATGCTTCTCCGTTAGTCATTAAACTAAATGAAAAAATTATGGAGGAGGTGAAGACTGTTAATTAAGTTGCTTGGAATCACTTTTGATCAGCACCTTAAATGGGATCACCAAATTACTAATATCTACAACATCGTTAACTCCAGACTATATCTGTTGAAACGTATTCGTAATAATCTTACTCATCGCTGTCGTATTCAATTTTATTACGCTTTGATTCATTTCATCCTCATTTTTTGTATTGGCTGCACTCTCTGGGGTAATGCCAGTAATGAGCTTTTAAATGACTTATTAAAACTACAAAAACGTGCCGCTAGACTAATACTTGATAAAAAACCTGATGCTCCTTCAATTGAACTATTCCGCCAATTGAGGTGGATTCCTATTCATAATCTTATTAAAATGAGAAAAATTATTCTGGTATTTAATACTTTAAAAACGTCTTGGCCGCAAGATTTATGTAAATTATTCTCCTTCCTGAGGGATTCTCATGGATGTAAACACCAGGTCATCCATCACCGATTTAAAACTTCCTCAGGTCAAAACAGAGATGGCAAAGTCTAAATTATCCTATTGTGGTGCAATGCTCTTCGATTCTTTACCTAATGAGTTGAAGGGTATTGATGATCATTCAATCAGCTCGTTTAAAACTAAACTAAAAGAATTTTTCATTAATTTAAACTTTGCCGTAGACCATGTTAATAAATTTTCTTGTAACTCTTGCAAGCATGTTGTAAAATGTCGTTGTTACTTATCTTAATTTTTTGTATTTATGTATATTATATATATATATATATATCTTTAGAATTTACTTATATGAGGGCCATTAGGTAGAATACTTTCATAGTAATAATGTATATACACAATACCCTCTGGAAATAAAGTTTATTATTATTATTATTATTATGTCGATGTCGCAAGTTCGCAGACAATAACCCTGTTTACACGGCCAAAATTTAAGCGGGATCTGAGCCACATCTGACTTTAAGCGGGCTTAAAATATTCGTGTAAACAGATCGGCGTAAATTAATCGCGATTAGTTTGCAGCACCTCAGGGAGGTGGATTGAACTGGGCACGGTTAGTTAATCGCGCTTAACTTGGTCGTGTAAACGCAACGGGATTGAAAAACGCTTGCTACTGTATTAAACGGTGTTATTAATACGATAAAATGTATTTTTTTGCCCTGCTGTAGAAGCTTCCATCTCGCTTTGTTCCTTTGTTTGTTTCTTTCTTTTAGCTATTGCTCTTTCTCGTGTACCGCATACGAAGCTTCCAAAACCAAAAGCTCGTCTGCCATGTTGAATAATGGTGTACGTGTTTTGTAGTAAGGGATTATTAAATGACCGTGTAAACGCACCAATGTGGCGCATTTTAAGCAAGCTTAACTTAAGCGTGCTTAAATTTTGGCCGTGTAAACAGGGCTAATTTATATACTTTTTGGGAGACTTGAAATAATTAATACCGCATATTGTATTTTAATTTAGTATATCCAGCCGACAAAATAAATAAAGATCATTGAGGCAGTGTTGTCTTTACACGTTCGCAGCTTGTCACTGAACACGGAGTTCGTTTATAGATAATACATATTTCGACGTATAGCGTATAATGTATAGCGTTTTAAAAAGGGAATTCGTTCTGAAGAAGTTATCCATTACCCTCGAAAAGGAAACAGAATCAGTCAATGAATCCTGGGTGAGTAGTTAACTGATATAGTGCATAAATAGATGTTTATAATATAATATCCTGATTAGCCATTGTGTACGAAGTCACAACCGCCTCCCTGAATCTGATGTATATATTCAGTTGTGTAAATCTTCTGTTGGTTTTTACGTTCAGTACATTCCTAGCATTATTTCAGCCCTGTCAGTTTCCCAACGACAGAGGCGTGTTACGGTATTAGTTAGTGTAAATATTCAGCATGACGCGAGTTCTTCAATGAATATGAGAACTGAGAGTTAATGTTCTGCATAGTGTCTGTCTTATTTTGTTCAGGGAACTATATCAGTAACTTAAAACAGATTAGCATGTTGTTGCCGAAACCGAGCACAGTTTGAGGCATTCCTTGATATAACGTTATTTATAACACATGCACATGCATGCACAGATTTGGACTTCAATTTCAATTCAAGAAGAGGACGTTTTTCGGTTATCTAATGAAGTGATCATGAATATATTTGATAGGTGGGGCATTCCAAACATACTGAACAATCTGCAACAAAAGCTTGTTGTCACCAAGCAATATCAGCCGCGCGCCCGTTAGGAAAACCCAAGTTTATTATGCATTTTCCTATTCGTATAATATTTCCTATAATAATATAATTCATACTTCCTATATGTAATAATACATATACTCTATATAAATATATTCTATCACATGTGTTGTGTAGATTATATACCGATGCTCTCCAAATTTCTTTGGAGTCGTTCGGTGTAATAAAGGCTTATAAAGAAGATATTAAGTCTTAGCAACACGAGTCCATAAACGAAACAAAAGAATGTACGAAAGAACGGGATCACAGAGAGCGCCGATGGAAAAATATACTCAGCTATAAAAACCAACTATTAATAGAAAAAAAGCCTTGTTAATGTTGTAGTGCTAGTCACGCGATAACACTACGCGCAGATTATGCTGTTCGTGCGCAATTAACTTATTTACTTTAAGAACATTTACAAACTTTATTTTTAGTTTAATTTTCTTAAACCTTTTAGGAAATAGTCTTAAAAGTTAAATAGCATTACCTTTTAATTTCCTTTTGACACGAACACTTGGCACACCTAGCCAAAGTTATGTCTCCGCTTTGCGCTCAGAAGAGTATAACATCTCTACAACTTGTGTATTAATGACGACTTTTCATTTGAAGTAGAATTATATATATCAAATATTATATTAGCGTTCTGAGTGTTTTTTTATATGAACTCGCTAATCAGATTCGATACAAATCAATACTCGCGCTAAAATGTAAAGATATATACGTATTCTCACTGTATTTTGAAGCTTGCAGTGGATATTCATTATTTCAATATAGCCTTCTTCGTACTTAAATGGTCGGGTCTTGTATCAAACATGCATTTGCCTTTCTCGCCCTCCACAGGGGCTTTGTGTACGCGAGGCGAAGCAGGCAATGATGTATATTCTCCTTGCGCTATTACCGACTTCGTAAAAGCTTACAGAGGAGTGGGCATATATATGAAATAACCATAGTCAATCGAGAGATGGTCTGGAAACTCAGCTAAAGTCGGCGTCCTATCTTTTTGTTCACGTTTATCCAAACTTGTGCACGGTGAGGACAATGTTTTTTGGTATAAAGAAGCAATCATCCAATAGCAGTGTTTAGGTTCAACGCTCTTGTGCACGGTGAGAACCGTCTCAATTACAACATAACTGATCACAGCTCCGCCTCGTTTATATACAATTACAGTAGACCCTTTGACGTTTGCCGAGTTTCCAGACCATATCTTGATCAGAACAGAACAGAGACGACTTACAATTCTTGGTGGCCCACAACTGTCACGGCAAAAGCAAAAGACTCACGGCAAAAGCAAAAGGCTCACGGCAAAGGCAAAAGGCCTCATGGTAAAAGTAAAAAAGCTCACAGCAAAAGCAACAAAAGGTCCGCTATGCGTAGGTTTGGTGGAAAACGCGGACTGCGGACTGCGGTAAAATTAAAAAAACCTTGAGGGAAACTTAATACGTTTGAAACAGATCGATAATCATTATTTCTTTTAAACATAATTTTTTTCGTGGTAAAAACCTCTAATTTAATACGCGCACTAGCTCTGAATTATTGAGATTATTATATACAGGTTTTTTGCAGCTATTTCTGTGCCGCGCAAGTGTAAAAGAGAAGTAACTTCCTACCAAGTCTGTAAAAAGCTTGACAACATAATCCTGTAGACGCTGGTTCGTAATTTTGTTGATATCTAGAAAGACCGCATTACACGTCGAGGCTATTGTGTTGATATTGCGTTGACATTTCCGAGTTTCCTGTTGTTTACAAGCAAATTATCTGCTTGAATTTCTATCATATATAGCATTTCTGTAGAAAAAAGCTGAACTTGACGAAGACGAAATATTAAGAAATCGATTGGAAATGACAATTACTGTGTTATACTTCGTTTGTTTTGTTTTGTAATTAGTTTCCTCTCAGGAAGCTTAAACGAAATCTTGCCTCTGCTAGTAAACACATGCACCGTCAGTGCGCGGCCAACCACGTGTATATAAACTTGTAATTTAATCGGTAAATATCTGACATGATATGAACGGGTTTGTGAAGACCCGTTTTAATACGTTAACTCGACACATTACGTGTTAGGATATTTCACAGACCATCTAAACCTGAATACAAAATCATTTAGGGTGGGGGCCGAGGGAATCTTCAACAACAGAAATATACCTTAAAACAGTATTCCCGTTTCAGTCTTTTACTTCTATATGCGAAAGGTAAATTCGACATGGGTGCATGCGTCGCAAGAGCAAACCTATTACAAAACAAAGGAAAACATAACAGTAATCGTTATTCAATTAGGTGATTGCAACTGCTCATGTTTCGAATGTTTTGTTGTTAATCACGCAAGTTAAGGCAACTCGCCGAACGCATTAAACGAAACTGTATTAGAACCGCACGGCCACGGGATTGCCATGCATGTGAGTGCGTTTATATACCTTCAACGTCTTTCAGAGGCTTTTACTGTCAGCATGTTGTTTGAAAAGATCAAACAGTTAGGTGAATGAAAAATACGTGAATGAAAAGGCCGAGCAAAAATATTCAGACATCGTAAGGATTACCAATGTTTGTATTTGCTGTTCATTTTATCATCGAACCCTTTAACTGCAGCTTTGAGATAGTTCTGTTTATTGATTAGATTAGAACAGTGCATATATAGCTCTGTATACAACGTAACTGAAACACTCGCGTCGTGAGAGGGAACTAATTACAAAACAAAACAAACGAAGTATAACACAGTAATTGTCATTTCCAATCGATTTCATAATATTTCGTCTTCGTCAAGTTCAGCTTTATTCTACAGAAATGCTATATATGCAGTGCTTCCACAACTGAAATCCAGATTTCCTGTTTTGTTGTCCTGAAATTTCCTGATATTTCCTGATATTTTAATTAGATTTCCTTCGAATTCCTTGACCCAATTATCGAGCCAAATGAGCCTGCTCGCAGGCTGTATGATTATGAAATTAACAAAAATGATGAAATAGTCCAATAGCGCTTACATTATTTTTGTTTTAACTTTTATTTAAAACTTTTTAGCAATTGTAAAATACATATTCATATTTTTATAATCATAAGGACGCGTAGAATTAGAGCCCACGAACTCAACTATCACCGTGGTATAAACACAATCTAAATGTTCATTGGTTCCATTTGTAACCCTACCCCTCCCTCCGACAGTAATGATGGGAAATAGAAACCAGGCCACTGCAGGCGAACTGCGAACAACAGAAAGCTAAACATTCACGTTAAAAAGTTAACATTTCTTTTAAATTTTCTCGATCTACTTAGATTTTCTGAGATTTCCTGATTTTCCTGAGATTTTAACTCATCCTGAACATTCCTTTTCAAGTCAGGATTTCCTGAGAATCAGGAAATTTCCTGCAAAGTGGAAACACTGTATATATGATAGAAATTCGAGCAGATAATTTGCTTGTAAACAACAGGAAACTCGGAAATGTCAACGCAATATCAACACAATAGCCTCGACGTGTAATGCGGTCTTTCTAGATATCAACAAAATTACGAACCAGCGTCTACAGGAACATGTTGTCAAGCTTTTTACAGACTTGGTAAGAAGTTACTTCTCTTTTACACTTGCGCGGCACAGAAATAGCTGCAAAGAACCTGTATATAATAATCTCAATAATTCAGAGCTAGTGCGCGTGTTAAATTAGAGGTTTTTACCACGAAAAAAATGATGTTTAAAAGAAATAATGATTATCGATCTGTTTCAAACGTATTAAGTTTCCCTCAAGTTTTTTTAAATTTTACCGCAGTCCGCAGTCCGCAGTCCGCAGTCCGCAGTCCGCAGTCCGCAGTCCGCAGTCCGCAGTCCGTAGTCCGCAGTCCGCGTTTTCCACCAAACCATGCGTACATGTATCTGCGCAAAACCCACCACTGTGAGAATCTTGTCAAGATCTTGTAAGATCTTGTGTGATCTTGTAAGATCTTAAGAAAAATCTTATAAGATTTTTACACGTAGATCTTATAAGATTTTCGCGAAATCTTATAAGATAATTAAAGAGAAAGTACACGTTCTCTGACCAAAATAATTTTTTATCATGACTCACAAAAACTGTGGTAGATCACACTCACAAGTTTACTATAAGTCACGTTAAAAATACTTACCAGTTTTATCAGCAATATCCCCTGTCTCTGAAATGTTTTAGTGCATAACTGCATGAAGGTATATGCCAATACGGCTGTTGAGCCGGACACCGCGGGTCTAAAGTATACCCTGAATCAGTGGCGGCGTGGCTCTGAAATAGGGGCCGGGAAATCACATTCCAGGGCCCACTTTCAGGGGTCATCATAGGGAGAATTTAGAACTGCCGGCATCCTCCCCCAGAAAATTTTTGAAATTTGGGTGACTGAATTGAAATTTCCTGCGTTCCAACAACACCTTTTAGCAAAATTTTAAAAGTTTAAAAACAGAAAAACAACGATACAATATTTATAGTCTAACGTGTACAGTAGTTGCATGCAGTCTTGTTATTTTCAATGCACGGATTAATCATAAAATACTATAAAATAAATGTGCTGCATAGGCAACGTTGAATTGGAAAAAAATTTCGAAATACTTAAGGTTTTATGAAATGAATTGAACTGTACGTTTCTCTCATAAAAGGCCTTAGCTTGAAACGCTATAGAACTGCAGTATTCCATAATCTAAACTGTACTTCAAGTTTTATGCTGCAGTGGTTAAAAATTAGCATCTACAAAATATTTGGGCCCACCAGTCACAAATTGTTGGGGCCCACAAGGTATACAGATCATCGGGGCCCACCGGGAAATCTCCCGGTGTCCCGGTGGGCCACGCCGCCCGTGCCCTGAATCGTCTGTAGGTTTGTGCCATTTTAGAAACTTATACCGTTAGATAGAGAGTTAATTCTGGACAACAAATGTGAATTAGAAAAAATAGAATAGCAACGGAGAAAAATCTATTTGAACTGAGATGAGCGCCAAATATCAAATGGAAATTATCGGGTCAAACGCAATCAGTCATATTTAAAGTATCCCTGGGATTCCCTGAATAGTCTGTAGGTTTGTGCCATTCACGAAACTTGTACAGTTAGATAGAGCGTTAAACACTCTACAACATATGTGAATTAGAAAAAATCGTATAGAATAGAACCCTGAAAAAGCATTGATAAAAAGCATCGCTAAACAATCGTTCACCTAGACTTGCTCCAAGTCCTTTTCAAACATTTTTGACCTTTCGACATTTTTGTCGTTCACCCAGCCGTTCTGGCTCTGGCCTGCCATTGGTCCATGATGCAGCCGACTAGTTGAAGCGTATAGGCTTGACGAAGCACGTGTTACGCTCCACTATAATCTTACGCGATGCAGGATGATTCTGCCACAATGCGTCTTTAAAGCTCTGGGGCGACGGGGAAAGGCCAAGGTATCGGAGACAGGCAAAGGATGTCGCTAAGAGTCTAGCTCCAACCTTGCACTAAGGTCTAAGGATGTGTGATGGCCATTTACTCTTCTGACCTGGGACAGGAGTGTCCATGTCCAGCTGGAGCGGCGGAGCAGCCCTTTTTATGGACAGCACAGCACTGCTCCCCCTAATTTGGGGTAGGGTGCCTAGCTAAAGCTCACCCAAATTCTGCCGGCTAGCCATCCAATTCGGCGGTCGAAAAACAAAGAAACTAAAATAAAAATCTGATACGTACGGAGCGTGGAATGTTTGCACCAAACACCGAGGTCCTCCCTCGTGCTTCGTGCCCAACTGCGTTGGTCAGGGCACCTGGTGAGGATGGACGACCACCGGATCATTACCACAGGCCAGTGATCTTTGTATCGTGCAGGCCAGTGAGCTTTGGACCGTGCGATGTGGCGCAACCAATGCGCCGACCACGTCCAAATTTTCAAACATGACCGAATCAAAGACTTGAAAGAAAAACGAAGAAAGAGGAAGGGTGGAAAAACCTGAGCTCTGTCGACATTTACGACGACGACGAAATGATTTTCTAACTTAGGTTCACTGAATGTACTTTACTGGCTCGGCGGTAGGCTTAAAACTTCAACGAGGTCGAGCTCACACGTCATGAATGTGTGTATGTGTGTGTGTAAGGAGATGTTTAACATAAAAGGTATGGAAGGTCGGAGACGGCTAAAATATAATAAACTATTAAAAAAATGTAGTTTACTATAGTATTTTTGATCTTAATTTAAACTTTCCAAGCATTCTCGTGCATGTGCAAAACTGCACGTTGCCGGCGCACAAGTGCGCTGAGAAACATAAGCGTAAGAGGGGAGAAGGGGATAGGGGGGCAATTTTCGCTCTCAAATAATTAAATTGACCTATTGACCGCTTCACGTGGGCAGGCTGTCCATACAGTTGGTAGCCAGTGGTCGTCCATCCTCACCAAGTGCCCTGACCAACGCAGCTGGGCACGAAGCAGGTATGTCTCAATACGGTGTTTGGTGCAAACATTCCACGCTCCGATTCTCCGAACGTATAAGATTTTTGTTTTAGTTTCTTTGTTTTTCGACCGCTGAATTGGATGGCTAGCCGGCAGCGGTAGGCCGGCAGGCTGAATTTGGGTGAGCTTTGCTAGGCACCCTACCCCAAATTAGGGGGAACTGTGCTGTCGCTAAAAAAGGCTGCTCCACCGCCCCTGCAGGACACGGACACTCCTGTCACCGATCACGGAAGTAAATGGCCATCACACAGGAGCGGCCTTAGTGCAAGGTTAGAGTTAGAAACTCTTAGCGACATCCTTCGCCTGTCTCGGACACCCTTTCCCTATCGCCACAGGGCTTTCGGGACGCATTGTGGCAGAATCCTCCTGCACTGCGTAAGATTATAGTGGGACGTAACACGTGCTTCGTCAAGCCTATACTGTGGTGTATGTCCCACAATGCTTGGGGGCACGACCACGAGGAGAGTCAAAATTGTGTGATTGTGTGACCGTGACGCTTTTCGATTTTTTGAATAGGAAATTTATCTTTAAACTTTGACTTGGATTAAAAAAACTGACAAATATTTCCTGCAAGATACAAAAAATTTCCTGCGAACAACTTTTACAAAATATTTCCTGGCAGCGGCGCTGCCGGACATCTTCCAGCACTGGGTCGGCGTTTACCGCTGACCAAGCCGCTGACCACTAACTTAATTTGCTTTTGCCGTAAGCCTTTTGCTTTTGCGGTGAGCTTTTTGCTTTTGCCGTGAGCTTTTTACTTTTGCCGTGAGCTTTTTGCTTTTGCCGTGAGCCTTTTGCCTTTGCCGTGAGCCTTTTGCTTTTGCCGTGACAGTTGTGGGCCACCGTACACCTTTGTACAAAATGGGTTTGAACATTGGGAGTTTCCTTTGTGCACGGAAACAATGTGTGTTGTTTTCAATCGATCCTCACTCCTCAGACCGCCTAGCCTTGGCCAGGCCAAAGTTGGATTTTGCAATCAGCTGATATTTGTCCTCTTATCAAAATTATTTCAGATCCTTCCATCATGGGTCCTAATGCTGATACGATTGATCATGGCTGTGTTTTGTGTAACGATCATTATTAATAGTGGTGTACGACAAGGATCTGCAAAATGGTTTATTTATCTTACCAACTGGGCCTACTTCTTGCTCACCATTACGAGCCTAGGCCTGAGTTTAGTAAGTGTAATCCACTTGGTTCAACTATCAAATAAATCACAACGAGAGAAAGAGATTTCGTTGCAAGCAACGGCCGATAACACGGCCACAGAAGACGTAGAGAGTGCGCTCAATGCAGGTCGAGAAAATGGTAATGACCACACGCGTTACGAGAAACAAACCTGGTATCGAAAATTGGTTTGGTTGTTGTGGATCGTCTCATCCAATGCCGCCATCATCGTCTCGTTAAATTACTGGATCCTCATTTTTACACCGCCAACGGATTTCATGGACATTGCTGTGCATGCACTTAATACGGTTGTGGTGCTTATAGAACTTTTCTTGGGCTCCATACCAGTTCGTCTTTTGCATCTCGTGTACGTCATGGCTTTTGCAATTGTCTATGGTGTATTTACTGTAGTCTACTGGGCTGCCGGAGGAACGAACGACAAGGGTGATCCTTATATTTATAAAGTGTTGGATTTTGATAATGGTAATCCTGGAACTGTATCTGGCGCGTTACTTGGCACAGTTTTTGTACTTCCAGTTTTGGCACAGCTCATATTGTTTGGTCTTTACCAGTTTAGATGTTTCCTGAAGAGAAAGACTGAGAGTTATTGCAATCATGATAAGGATGAGCATGATCAGGTTGCTTAACAAGGCATGAAATATGATATGTAATGTGTCAACGGTTTACCAATGTTCCGTATTAAAACTTAACGGTATATAATAACTGCACTGACTAGAATGTCCAACAAGCTCTCATTCTGTCATAATGTCATTCATTTACATTCAGTTCTACATTTTGATTGGCTTCGACACCTGCTGCGTTTACAGTTCATTTCATATTACTTCACCCCCGTGTGTTGCAAAGTTCGTTCGGAACTTCGGAACGTTACTGCATGTCGTGGCAATAGAAGCCTTCCTAAACGTTATTTAAGCGTTGCAATATATTCATCAAGTTGACCAATTCATTTGATGAAAATTATTGCTAACTTCCTGTTTTGAATTTGATTGGTTTCTGGTTTAAACAACCAATAAGAAACATGATTATTTGCCAAAAACCAATCAAATTCAAAACAGAATTCAAAACAGGAAGTTGTCAACGAATCTTATCAAATGAATTTGACGGATATATATATATATTGCAACAACATTTTACGGAACGCTTCTATTGCCACGACAGTAACTACGTTGCCATGCAAGGTTGACACCTTGGCAACGTAGTTCCAACGAACTTCGCATATGAAATCAACCGTGTAACGGTTATTGAAAAATGTAATAGTTTAAGCCTGGCTGCGGCAAGGGGCGATGGTCCAATCATAGACAGTGTTGAATTAGCCAGCAATAAAAAGCAGTATGCGATTGGATTTGGACCATTGCCCCTTGCCGCAGACATATACCGTCGGCTCTAGATCTTACGGCTATATGGAAACCAGGCTTTACTTTCGTCCCAGCCGGCGGGCGCAGAAAACTTGTTTAACTAAACGTATAACTCCTTCCGATGCGCGATCGCTTTTGTTCAGTATTAGTCACACAACTAGTCCGACATTTAATAGAGCATCAAAACGTTCTTGGCGTGTTTCGTAATCGAAGCGAAGACAATTAATTAGTCTTCGTGAAGGCAGACGCTTTCGCCTTTCGCAGGTTAGCTTAGGGGGCGATTACATGGACCGGGCTGGCCCGGTTAACCGAGCGCTAGCCCGGTTAACCGGGATGAGTTTACGAAACGATTACACGGAGCGGGCTAGCCCGGTATAAAGCCGAGATGATTTCAGGCCGAAATTCGCAATTATCAAGTAAATAAGGGCATATATAGTTACGTTAGTTTTACTTCAGTTTTACACTAATTAATCTATTATTTATTTTGTAAGCCCATCGTTAATAAAAAGATTGTTAGTCTTAGCTTAGCTAACCCAAGAAAGCGTCTTCACGAAGACTAATTAATTTATTAAATCTTCGCTTTGATCACGAAACACACAAACAACGTTGATGTTCTATTTCAGATCCTTTCAGCACTATTTATTCACACAGTCAAGCAAACGAACGCGTATCGAAGCGAGTTCAACAGTTTTTCAGCCCGGTTTGCCGGGATGAAAACGATTATAGCCGGCTAGCCCGCTTGCCATCTAATCGTAAATGTTAAAACAACATGCGTTTTATATATAAGGCGGGCTAGCCCGGTTAACCGGTCCATGTAATCGCCCCCTAAGACAATATATAACACTATTTTTAATATTAACGGATACTTAAAAAAATGCATAGACATAAATAACAGTGTAAAACTGCAGTAAAAATAACGTAACTTTGCCCAAATGATCGAAACAACATTTACTTGATAGTTGCGAATTTCGGGTTGAAATCATCCACGTCAGCTCAAAACACATCGCCAGCTTACCGAATGACCGGGCCAGCACGACCGGCCCAGCACGACCGGGCCAGCACGACCGGGCCAGCACAACCGGGCCAGCACGACCGGGCCAGCACGACCGGGCCAGCACGACCGGGCCAGCACGACCAGGCCAGCACGGTCTGGCCATGTAACTTTCCAGCCCATTCTCTTCCTCAAATTGATTGTATATACTAATTGTGATCAAGCTCTGAAATTAAGTGTGGGAGTCAATTTCAACGAATTAAAGAACTAAAATTTCTAACCCCCCAACCCCAACCCCAACCCCCATCACCCCGGTAGCCCTAAGCCTAATCACAACCCTCCGGAAAAAAGTCGCGCCTCTCACACCCCGACCACCTACTGGGCTTTTCCTTATACGCTTTTTAGTTTAACATCCCGCATGTGGGGGTCAATTGCAACATCAACTCTGTCCCACACTCAATTTGAGAGCTTGATTACAGAAGAGACAAAAAGCGCATGGGCACCCATGTGGCGGACTCGAAAGACGCGCGGGGGACTGTGGCACACTCGGTCGTGGTGTGTGAAGGAAACCGTATCAAGTGTCAAAGTCCGTTTTTCTAGCTCTCTGATTGGGCGAGCGGTCCTCGCGTGGCGGTCCGAAAATCGTGATGTTTCCCGCATAACCCATAGGGAAAAATATCAAAACCGGAAGCAGATGGTCAGGTTCAGTTTATCTTTGTTTTTTCCAGTTTTCTATCATTAAAAACAATGTCTGAAGGTTTTACTCAACATTAGCCTCCTTCGCAGACGTTAGCGCGCGGTCCCTGCCCACTATTAACGTCTGCTCACATTGGCACAAAATTCCTTTCCCTTCAATTAACTAATCGCAATGACTCCCCGAAAAGGGAGGGATCGACCTTTGACCTTCTGTTGCCAAACCTCAAATGAGTGAAGATTTGCAATCAACCGTTAGGCGTGATCGTTTTTCCGCGTTTGTTTACGTTTGAAACGTTCACGTTGGGCGGAACTTGTATTAAAGTGTATTTTGCTTATTTCACAATCGGCAGTAAACTTTTCGACGCCAGAACAAACATCGACAGTCGCGGCTTGCTCTATCCTCACGTGACCTCACCGTGATCGGCTGCCGATAAACTCCATCCTTTCCCATAAAAATCAAATGATTTCGGCTTCGTCGTTTGTAAATGTACGTGTAAAATACACTCGAAAACATGCTCTCACGTTTGTCAAACATGTGGGCGGGACTTGTCAAACGGTTGTCCATTCACGGTTCAAATCAGTTGGTTTACAGCTTTCAAATAACGAACAAGTTCCGCCCAACGTGAACGTTTCAAACGTAAACAAACGCGGAAAAATGATCACGCCTAGTGACCAATTTTCGCACATTCTTATAACTAGCGGTAGGTGACTGTGGGCTCAACGAAGAAGATTGTACAGTACCTCAAAACATGCTGGCTGGCATATGAATGGTATTTAAGAATTTCTTTTCCCGTTATCTGCTCCTGACAAACTCAGTTACATTTTCTGGGTTGTTTGGTCTTGGGGACTTCATTGAGCAACAGCTACAGCGATATAAGCAAAAGAAAAAATGCCAGAAGATCAAACCTTACGATTTTTCACGGACAGTCCGCATGGCCACAGTGGGAGCTGTGATGAGTCCTGCCATACACTTTTGGTACGTGGCACTTGACAGAGTTATAATCGGTAAAATCCATTCTATGGTATTTAGGAAAGTTCTCGCTGACGAAATCATCATGTCGCCGATTTGTGCAATTGCTTTTATTGGCGGTAAGAGACAAAGTATTATATTTATTATAATTATAATATTGCGCAATATACTTTATTTCCCAATGTAAATTAAAACGACCCGCCCCCAAAAAATAGAGCCCTCGGAAAATAACAAGTTTAAATAAAGGTAAAACGGTCAACTTTCTATTTTTCAACAAGATGCGAAAGTAATGTATTTTGTTTCAAAATTATTACATGATTTGGTTAAATTTAGCCAAGCAGCAAATACAGTGGCATGGGTTTTTACCCCTATTGCTTCCACACAATATCGACCAACTCTATTTTATGATCAATTTATTAACCAATGTCTCACCAATTTACTGACAAATCAGGTTTTTCTCTACAGAATCAGTTTTCAAACAGATTTGTTGTCTGTGGGTCTGTTGGGTTTAATTGTTGGATCTGTTGGGTTTGTTAATTGGATCTATTGGGTCTGTTGGGTTTGTTGGGTCTGTTGGGTCTGTTGGATCTGTTGGGTGTGTTGGATGTGTTGGGTTTGTTGCATCTGTTGGGTTTGTTGCATCTGTTGGGTTTGTTGCATCTGTTGGGTTTGTTGGATCTGTTGGGTCTGTTGGGTTTGTTAATTGGATCTATTGGGTCTGTTGGATCTGTTGGGTCTGTTGGGTTTGTTGGGTCTGTTGGGTTTGTTGGATCTGTTCATTCTGTTGGGTTTGTTGGATCTGTTGGGTCTGTTGGATCTGTTGGGTTTTTGTTGGGTACGTCTGTTGGGTTTGTTGGATCTGTTGGGTTTGTCGGATCTGTTGGGTCTGTTGGGTTTGTTGGATCTGTTGGGTTTGTTGGATCTGTTGGGTCTGTTGGGTCTATTGGGTTTGTTGGATCTGTTGGGTCTGTTGGATCTGTTGGGTTTTTGTTGGGTACGTCTGTTGGGTTTGTTGGATCTGTTGGGTTTGTCGGATCTGTTGGGTCTGTTGGGTTTGTTGGATCTGTTGGGTTTGTTGGATCTGTTGGGTCTGTTGGGTTTGTTGGGTCTGTTGGGTTTGTTGGGTTTGTTGGGTCTGTTGGGTTTGTTGGGTTTGTTGGATCTGTTGGGTTTGTTGGGTTTGTTGGGTCTGTTGGGTTTGTTGGATCTGTTGGGTTTGTTGGTCTGTTGGGTTTGTTGGGTCTGTTGGATCTGTTGGGTTTCTTGGATCTGTTGGGTTTGTTGGATCTGTTGGGTTTGTTGGATCTGTTCATTCTGTTTGGTCTGTTGGGTTTGTTGGGTTTGTTGGATCTCTTGAGTCTGTTCAGTGACCTCGATGTAAGTTAAAATGTGATTATAACTGGAATGCTAGCACGTAAACAATAAGGTGAGGCAAAAAGTTCCAGGCCCCTAAGCGGTTTGCAGGTAGGTTTATTTAGTATGTTTTTTACATGGCTGCCCATCTTGAGTGAACTGTGAAGGCTCGAAAAAAGGTTTGAAAAAATGATTTAATATCAAATTATTTTGTCAGACTAAATGTGCATTTAATGGTTTCCCATTGTTGTACAGTGCTGTTGTTGTTTTATTTACTGTATAGCAGTCCAAAACTATACAGTAAATTAAGCTAGGGATGAAAATAGGCTGAGAAAACAGATGTCCTTTTGCTCAGCAGGGATGAAAACAGCCAGCTGAAAAGGTGAGAACAAGAGTGAGAAAGCTATTCTTGTATGAGTTTGAAGACATATTGATACTTCATATTTCATAATATACATATAATGTCATTTTCTTCTTTCTGCTCCAAAGTTTGCGTTGATTTTTTGTATCCTCTTCAGAGTACAGTGGAGCCTCGCTATAACACGGTGGTTGGGGACCTTAGTGGTGACCACGTTAATAATAGATGAAGCGCGTTATTGCTCAAGACCGGTGGCCGGGTAAAAAAACATTTTGTGGGAGACTGAAACCCACCTGCAAAGTGCGCAGGGGCTTTAATAGGACTTTGCCTCACTTTTTGCCTGATGAATGACTGGATGTTAGTGTTCCAGTGTCCTGAGTCTGTTTGGTTTGTTGGATCTGTTGTGTTTGTTGGATCTGTTGGGTTTGTTGGGTCTGGGTCTGTTGGGTTTGTTGGATCTGTTGTGTTTGTTGGGTCTGTTGGCCGGCCGGTGCCGGAACAGATCCAACAGATATCTGTTGGGTTTGTTGGGTCTGTCTACATCTGGTGATGTAAAGTTGTCTTGACTAATTCTCATCCATCTCAAATCTGATCAGTAACCATGGTGATCCCAAACTTTTTTTACATGCTTCAGAATAACTCTCCTCTAGAAAACCAGCATATACCCTCTCATCTAGAATTGATGATTATCATTACCGTATTTTCTGGGCGATAACCCGCGGGTTATCTCTTAATTTTGCAAGGAAACATAATTAGTGCGGGTAATAGGGTGGTGCGGGTAATCTGTTGAATTCTTAAGACGACGCCATTCAGCCATTTTGAATAATGCGGTATATTCATTAGCGTATCGCAGGTGCGGGCTACGGCCCCAGTTATTTCATTTTCGGAACGCGCTCGGGTTTCCCTCAGCCCCGTAGCCTGCGCCTGCGATACGCTAATGATATATACCGCATTATTCAAAATGGCCGAATGTAAATGAAGGAACGCCGAACAAAGAAGAAATACAAGTCAGTCTGGTGTGCTCCCTTGCCCAAACCTATTATTAGCAGCTGCGGGTTATCCGATGGTGCGGGTAATACGCTGATTTATTTTTCCAAAAGTGACATTTTTGTTGCTGTGTGGGTTATATGCCGTGCGGGTTATCGCCCAGAAAATACGGTAATTGTCAAATGGCCTAAAATTAACAATAATCATGAATTTTAAAGAATTAATTCCCAACCCCCAAACCTAAATCTGACCCTAAACCTAGCCACAACTCTCCGGTGGTCCTTAACCTAACTACAACCCTCCCTGACCTCTCAAACCCCAACCACAACACCCAACATATACCCAACAAATCCAAAATCCAACAGACCCAATGCTTTTTAGTTTAACGTATCACATGTGGGAGAGAGAATTTTGGAGGATATGTTGTGATATCATGTTGATATTCAGTTGTGTCTGTTGGACAACTGTGGTTGGACCCAATGAAAACCCCAACAGAATTAGCTGACTCCTAAATTGTGACTCATATGGGAAAATTGATGAAAACAATCCATAATCCAACAAATAAAAAAAGTCTGGCCTAATTAGCATACATGCTCTGAACCTGGTAATATATTGTAGGTATAGCTCAGTTTTTACCTGTCAGGAATTTTCCTTGAAGTGATATTGCCATTACTAAGATGACAATAAGTTGATCTGACATCACTGACCATGGATAGAGTTGTGCTAAGTTTGTCTTGTACAGTATATTGAGTGTTTTGGTGGGAAGGTAGTGGATTGGTGCTCCATGTTTTCTGCCAATTTTTGATAAAATATAAACTAAGCTTAATACATTTTTTTAGAAAACATCTCCTGAAATTACCATTCTATTACTTTGTAATATTACGGTTGCCATGTGTTTTGGGAAATGAAAATGCAAATTAAATTTGGAGAGTAGGGAATGGGGTGTGTTTCTTAGGAAAATTAATATTTTGACAGAAAAGATTTTTTATTTAAGTTTTTTAAGGCTTGGTTACACATGCAATTTTTTATGTGATAAATATTGCCAACTTTTGATTTAGAATCATGTTAACCCTTTCACCACCAGACCTTTTTCCCTTTTCCCAGACAATTGTTTGGTTGTCTGGTGTTAGCCAGACTAAATGGCCACCATGCATGGTGGTGAAAGGGTTAAGTAGAAAAACAGTTTACAATACCCCCTCTTGAAAAATTACAGGTTTTTTTAATATCCTATTTTTATTCTAATATAGAATTTTATATGATGTGTACATTGTAGGCATGGCAAAATTAGAGGACCATCACTTTGAGGAATCTTGGAATGAAGTCAAGATGAAGTTCTGGCCCATTTATAAGGTGCAATTAACTACTGCATGGATCGTTTTCACACAGCGAGTTTTGCGCCTTTAACGATTTTAAAATCTTCCATGGGAATTTTGACCGCGAATCACTGAATCTACAGTACATGTACATTACGTTCTTGCACAAAACCGCGTTTTTCTGTGTGTTTGCCCAGTTATCCTTTTCAGTGTTCTGGCAACTGGGGTCTCAAAATCAATGTTCTGTGGTAGTAAAATACCATTATCCCCATACTGCATATATACACGTAATAATTATACCTATACATTAACAGAAGTGAATCCAAAAGAAATTAATGTGTATATTGGTGTTGTAAATCGGATACAAATTCGTTCTGATTTACATATTAAACTTTCTGATTGATTTTCTCAGCTTAAACAGCTTATATCTTAAAGATTCATTGCATGCTGATAAACCTAAACAATTAGATATGTGAATTCGATAAGTCATATCCAATATTCGCGGCCGAATTGTATGATATGGTTTACAACAAATATAAAGATATTTCTGACTGTTCTAGCCGGGAATCCCAATAGCTCAGTTGTTAGCACTGGTACGTACAGTATAAGCCAGAGAGCTTGGGTTCGATTCCCGGTTGGGGCAGTCAGATAACTTTACTCTACAGCAGTAATTCGACCTCATTTGAACTTAAGGAGATAGGTTTTAACACTTTGATGCCTGGACCTCTCCCTGCACTGAATAAAATCGTCTGGCTTTAGCCAGAATAAACCTTAAAGACTCATTGTCAAGCTTCAAAGTCTTCTTCATGGTTTACAACGCTCATCGTTCTATAAATGCCCCAATGCATACAGTTTGGCCCTCATTACTACAAAATGTGCATACAGTACTTATTGCAAGATAGAATTGTTAAAGTGCCTATGAAACGAAAATTAAGTTTGTCTTACTTGAAAGAACACTTAAAATGACATTATAACATATTTTGTAGATTTTCGTTTCCTTGCTTCGTTTTTGAGATGTTTCAGTTTGTTTGATATCCAAATTTGACTTATAAGATAACTTTACGTCATGAGTTTGCATAATGAGTTATCGCAAAGTGTTCTATATCTTTGTTATTATCGAACAAAAGCACCTGGCGAATTAGGAACCATGTGCGAGTGTTTCTCCTACAACAGAGTCTGTAAATTTTAAGTGTTTTTCTTTGACAATAACAAAGATATATAATGTTTTGCGACAAGTCATTATGCAAAGGTGACGTAAAGTTATCTTATAAGTTAAATTTGCATATTAAACAAACTGAAATATCTCAAAAACGAAGCAAGGAAACCAAAAACTGCAAAACATGTCACTATAATTTTAAGTGTTCTTTTAAATAAGACAAACTTAATTTTCGTTTCATATAGGCACTTTAATGCATCACAGGCTTCTCACCAAATAATTTGTGACATTCAACTACTTTTTTTTCATTATAGATGGATTTGACTTTCTGGCCTGCAGCACAAGCTCTTAATTTCTACATTGTTCCACCTCAATATCGTGTTCTTTATGTCAGTTTTATTACTCTTATTTGGAACATATTTCTATCTTACATTAAGCATGACGTAAGTTATTTTATTTTAATTGTGTGTAGGCAGTTGTTACGTCGAACACTTTGGGAAACTTACAGGAGGTTTTTGTAGTTCTGTTAACCGGGAAAATTCAAAATTTTTAAAGTATGATTTCACACCTTCCATAGATCAGCCATGAGGTCTGCTTAAAAAGTGGGTCATCACCTACCTATACTAAGAAAGCTTCTGATTGGTTTAGATAACCTACTGTAACCCAACACCTTCCCCTAACCCTAATCAGTAAGGAGCATGGAAACGAATTGATAATCGACAATGTGATTGCTTACTTATATATAGCCAATCATAAAACTCGTTTATATTAGGTAGGTCTTTACTGTAAAAAGTTTAACATCATGTCAGCCATAAAATTACTGCATGATTGACAACAATAAAATCTGGGTTAATAAAGACGTTCTGGCTAATAAACTAGCTAAGAAAGGCAAAATGATAGCTCGGGCCCTGGATCGGTACCAACCTTTACTATAAGATGGTTTCTGATTGATTTAGGTTACCTAATTCAATAAAAACCGTAACCTACGAGCATGGAAGTAATAAACAATGTGATTGGTTACTTCTAGTCAATCAGAAAACCCGTTGATATTAGCTAGATCTTTATCGAAAACAATGCACATAAGCAAACGTTAGGGCTTTTATTTAAAAAAAAAATAATTTTTTACTGTACCGGTGAGTAAGAGATAAATACCGAGAACGGAGGTATTCACTCATAAATCCAGAGGGCCGTAGTATCTGACTTAGTTCATGCATAGTCAATACTGTAGAGATACAGTATGGTCTGGAAACTCGGCAAACTTCAAAGCGCCTATAATGAGCTGTGATTTTATGTTGAACCGTACCTTACACCGTGCACATCCTTTGTTTTCGGTTTATTAATATTTAAATACGGTCGAGTGATTGAACTGAAACGTTGGTATTGGATAATGCGTTCATTATACTAAAATACATTGGGTTCAGTGACTGTGCATGCAAAAAATGCATAAAGGCAAACAAAAAGATAGAACAAAGAATTTAGCTGAGTTTCCAGACCATATTTTGAATGACTACATATGGTTCATACTCGTGGACTAATTTTAATTACTTAATATTAGCAATGCAAAGGGTTTATATGGCGATTTTGGAGGGATTTATGTGTATAAATACCTGATCAATAGTTAATGAGGGATTTTAATATACAGATAAATCCTTCCAACCCTCTATACAAATCCCTTGCATTTCTAATGAAGGATCTATGAGAGATTAATTTATTATTGAGTCGGTTTTCTTTGTTCTTTCGAGGGCTTTATATCGCTTCAAAAACTCATTAATAATTAATGAGGAAAACACAAAAGAAATCAGTACCATGTCCGTGGTTTTATACCTGATAAAACTTCTTGACGTCAGAAAGAATACTAATGAACATACAATTTTATATAAAGAATACTAATGAACATACAATTTTATATAAAGAATACTAATGAACATAACATCGTTTTTTAAGCCATTCAAAACACTCGCATCACGTGTTTTATCAGATCTAAAGCACTCGGGCTGCGCCCTCGTGGTTTTAAATGTGATAAAACACTCCTGCTCGTGTTTTAAATATTATATAGCATACATCCCTCGTTCTCGGGATTTATCTATTACTAAGACCTCATGCTTTAATACTGACAATCCATTGAATATTTTGATGTTGTTTGGGCCAACATAATCATTAGGTAGTCATATTTCGGTTAAATTACCTCTTGGAAGGGGATAGTCCTGTATATTGTGATCTTGAAGAATTCGACACGCGGTCACCAATTTTAATGCGAACAAGACGTCTGCGTAGGCACTCGGGCTAGAGGAATTTCTTTAGACAACTATTCAGATTGTCTTCCATTTTTTATGCGCAAAGACAAAGCAAAAACAAAACAAAGACAGTTGCCTTATAAATCTTGAAATTTAGCTGAGCATAACAATTTCCAATTAAGATGTCGATCGACGTACATGCCGATTTGCGACGCAGAAAAAATAGAAATAAACAAAACTAACTATAAAAAATATTAAAGTTTGCTTACCGTGTGGCTAATGTTGTTATGAAGTCGTTCTATTGTGCATTCATCCTCTCATTCTTCCTCTCATTCTTCAAATCCGAAGTGCTGAAATTTCGACCAACACAGATGCACATTTTTGATCCCAAAACGGGTTGGTCGAAATTTCAGTACTTCGGATTTGAAGAATGAGAGGATGAATGCACAATAGAACGACTTCATAACAACATTAACTACACTTTAATATTTTTTTAGTTAGTTTTGTTTATTACTATAATTTATTATTGCGTGTTCGTACTATTTGTCTGGGCTCCCTGTGTTGTAATTAGACTTTAAAAGCGTTTTTCTTTCTTTTATAGACTAAAGAAGGCGAAAACAATATAAATGTGAAAGAAGCGGAAGCTTATGTCGCCAAATGTTAATCTAGCTGAATAGCATCCAACTTAGCTTCATTTCCAGAACTTCCCTGGTTTAAAAAGATTTAAATTCGATCTTAATTCTAGAAAATAGTTCATATATATAAATAGAAAATATTCTTGCGACATACATGCAATTCCAGATTACAGAACGGTTTTAGCTCGATGGAATCTGGAATTCTGTTTTAAACCAATTACAAATGGCATTAATAATTGTAAAAATTAGAATGTTCATTTCAAATTTGATTAATTTAAAAACTACAATGTACACCAACAAAATTGGACCAGTGAGAACGCAATCGGATTGGGACTGGGTTAGGACTGGAATTGGACTAGATCTGAGTTCATCTAATAATGGAGGTGGAGTGAAAAACGACTCCGGTTGAACTCGATCAACGTGTGAATGTAATCTGACTGACTTTGGACCGGAAATGTGCTGCCTTCCATAGTGAGGTAGTTATATCCGCTGTACACGTGGTAAGCAATGCACACCGGTTATGACCAGCAAAACTAAAAAAAAGTCATCGCCTAGAATAAGTCCAGAGCCAATCCGATGCAGTCTACATGTAGCGTGAACGCAAGTGGCAAGTCTTATATATCAGTCGAACCGAGACGCAGGCGCGACATTTCTTCCACAGACTTAACAAATATAATGCACCTTATCTAACTCACTTAACACTTTTGTTGTTTGTAACGTATTTGTAACTTGTCTTTTTCATTGTATTGTATTGTATTGTATTGTATTGTATTGTATTCAGTGAGTTTGATTAAAGCTTCTATTATTATGTCGATATATACCTATAATATATCTATCTTTAATTAACGACATTATGTATCCATTCTTTTTAAACTTATCATGAAATGAAAATTAAGTTTGTGTATTTGGAAGAACTCTTATAATAGTAAATTATTAAACGTCTTTTGCAGACTGCAGTTTTTCCATATTACTTTCTTGAGAAAATAAGATTTGTTTGATATGCAAATAACCCATTACAAGATCACACTGCGTGGGTTTATTGTAAAATCAGTAGTGTGACGTACTGGGTTATTTGCATATCAAACAAATCTTATTTTCTTAAGATCGAACGAAGTGAGACACGTATGGAAAACTGTATAAGGTGTTTCTTTATCATTTTAAGAGTTCCTCCAAATAAGACAAACTTAATTTTCAGGCTTTTCATTTCATATACATTTTAACCCCACTATTCTTGATTTGCACTTGACGTCATGGCGGCCATGTTGGACGAAACAAAAGAATCTCATTACAACAGCTATTGTATTTGGAGTATGCATGGGCAGCCGTATCTTTGTCTTTTAATCTCAAGGGATTGATTGCAAACTACTATGCAATAGACATATTAACCCCCACAATACCTCTCTACTCTGCGGAGGTTCTTTCGGAGATGGGACATATGAGTCACGATTTAGGGGCATTTACTATTTTTAGAGTATATTGTCTTGAATTCTATTGTATTCCGTTTTATATTGTGTTGCCTCGTTCTTTGAAAACCACTGCATGTATTGTCTACCCCTAAATCATGACCGGTTTAAGATCGGGGATTTCGTGGCCTTCCAAATACCAATGACGAGTAAAATCATTTAATCATCTGGCGTTAACCAGACAGTAAAATACTAAAATGGAATTCAAGGTTGAGAGGTTAATGGATTCTCAATATAAACGAGAAAAATCGTTTGGCGTTAGTATTAAAATGCTAAAACTAAAAAGTAAAAGGGAATTAATTCAGGATTGAGAAGGTGAAATATTAAATGCGCGTGCATAAACGTATTAAATCGGCGTCAATTTATGAATGCATGGTTTATAAAACTGCTGTAGTATACATGTAGGTTAGCGGATGACGGATCTCAAGGATAGGCGTTATTTAGGGCAGGGTCACTCTCCTCCGCAGAGGCTTCTTGAGCTTTTCAGAAGAGGATTTAGGGCTTTTCAATGGTCTTTCCAGAAGACTGAGAAGAGGATTTAGTACGTGGGCTCACAGGCCTTGCGGGAACGGCGCGCGCGGGCTTGGAGGGGGGCGCGCGCGGGCTACTACGTTTACATAGCGCCCTGGTTTACTAGTGTAAACGGGTCTGAAAAGCCCAAGAAGCCTCTGTGGAGGGGCAGGGTTATATTTTGGGGGCTCTCGCCGCAGAGACTTCGCGTGAATCCGCCAGATATTTGGCCAAATGAATTTCAGGGTGTCGAATTTCTCTTTTAGTCCCTTCCATGTCAAGAAGTCTTCTCTTGGCGATCAATAAAATTAAATCGCCAAATGGTGAAGGAAAGGGTTAAACTTGATTTAGACCTATTGGAAAATGGAAACAACCTGCAATCACTTCTGTGAGCAACAATCAATAGACTCCAAATTTTCCCGCTCGGCGCCAACCATGCTAGCTTCCTACGCCCCTGGGCACAAAGCTAATAATAGTTGTACCTGAACAAGAAAAATGGCGTCTTTGAAGTTGGTCAAGGTAGAAGAAGTTAGCATGTTTGCTCAGCGATGTATGTGTCGTATAGGTACTAATCCAGAGCACGCTAAGCAACTTGCCGAACTGTTGGTAGCCGCAGATTCCAGAGGTCACTACAGTCATGGGTTGAATCGACTGGGTACGTTGTCTAAATTTATACTATATAAAATAAGAGGGAACTTTTATACTCATAACCGTTGAAAGTTTGTAAAATGCGCAACAGAGATTCGTATATTTCTTATATGCGGGCAATTGTCAGCTTGAAACAGCGCAACGGAGATCTCCGTTGCGCGATACAAACTTTCCAGTCTGGCAAGTGAGTGAATCGACCGACAAGCGAGTCATAAACTATCTGATTTCTGATAGATAGTTTTTTCAAGAGCGCCAATGTAGAGTACTTGAATTTAGGTGAAATTTGTTGGAATACCGCCGATTTAAATTCTTGGTTTGTACTTTACTTTTATATATGTGAATTGAGAAAACGTCTTCGTCACCGATATTCACCTTTTAGTGTGTGTGTATGTGTGTGTGTGTGTGGGGGGGGGGGGGGGGGGGGGGGGGGGGGGGGGGGCAGGGTGCTCCTAGAAAGTCGCGGAGCAATTGCACAGGAATAGCTTGTGATGACATCAAATGAAACATCTGAGAGAGATGTCTGCAATTTGTGGAATACATGGAATGATTTCTAGCTCGAAAAGTGGCTGAGAAGCAATCAAGGGGGGGGGGGGGGGGGTATTTCCATGGAGTGATTGGACAATGATTGGACAAGTAGAAATCCATAATTTTCTTGCAAATTTCTAGCTCATCCAGAATCAGAAGTGGATGAAGATGCTGATTGGTCATAATTTCTGTTTGGGTTCATTTGGGAACTAGCTTATGATTTAGGTTTCAACTTAAATTTTAGGGTTGAGATTGGGTTTACACAATCAGGATATTCAAGTTTGCTTTTGGAAATAACTTTTGTTTACCTACCATTACTGTGTGAAACTTGTTTCTTACAATATGTAGTTTAAACATTACATACAAACACCTCAAAAAACTGATTTGCATTTTTTTGCAGTGGAAATAATTCACAAGAATACCTAATACCATGCATACTTTTTCATCCAAAAACCTAAATTTTAAGAGTTTATGTAATATCTAAATTATCACAAAAAAAACACAAGTAGTCATTTACAAGTAGTCAAGAACAAAGTATTTGAAATTGAACATGCAGGCATAATGGTTTAAAATCCTGATTAATAACTCACATAGTGTATGATTCATTACGGTGATACAGTACCAGCTGTTAATTCTAACATGTGAATTGAAATTGTGTGGAAAAAGGTTTAAATGTAGTATGATGTCATTATTAATCCAACTTACTATGATTATTTGTATTTAATCACAAGTAACCCTTCTAAACTGGCACGTGCATGCAGCATGCATAACATGCATGCATGCATCCATGCACTGGCATTGCATGCATATAAAAATATAGTGCATGCATGCAAATAGTTTTAATGTATGCAAATCCATGCAATAGTACACGCATAAGAAGTATTGACTGATGATAATATATAATACTAAAATAATATGACAAAATAGCATAATTGCTAACACAAAAAGAACTGTCCATTTATTTAATAAATATAAATATTTTGCCTCTGCCCATAGATTAATAGTTAAGCTTCAACTGTTGACTTGCCCGATGTTAAGTCATGTGCAGAACTGACTTTTGGAAGTATTGTTTTGCTCCAGCATAGAACCTACATAAAACAATAATGCTCTTTCAGCCAGGTGTATTATCACATCAGTTAAAAACTATTCTTCCCTGACAAGGTGAAAAAATACTAATAGAATTTAACAGAACAGTCTTAAAATACATGGTCATCATGGATAGTGAAGCTCAATAGTACATTAGATAGGAATCATGCATCATGTTCTATTTCAGATGATCAACTGCATTTATTGTCACCTCACTGAGCAAAACCACAGTCTGACAGTATTTTGATTTATAAACATAATTAGTCAACTGCTCTTTAGACAAAATTACTATTAGACTAACTAATATTATATCGAATTTTTTAGTATACATGTATGTAAGTCATGATATGTCAAATACAAATGTTTTCTACTTAAGTATTAGTCCGAGAGTCAAATGACTTTTGAAACCTAATAAGAAATATATTTTTCTGATTTTCTCAGATCAACTCAGATTAACTCAGGATTTTCAGCAACAAAGACTTCTTCTTTAGGTACTATACCTAACATTACCAGTTTTTACAATTGTTTTTTGAGCATTAAAAAGCACAGAAAAATTAGCAGCAGGTTTAATAGTAAATAAAACTTCAAAAATTCGCTATTTTTAAGGTTTGACTTACTTCAATTTCATATTTGAAAATCTTCTCAGTTGTCTAACTTTGTTGAATATATCTCCTCCAGACAAAATGTCTTATAAAATGATGTTTTTTGTGAGTATTTGCACAGCAATTCCCTTGCAGTCAAACTTTCAAAGATCAAATATTTTGAAAAGACTGAAAAGTGGCGGGAATTCCTTGTTACCTTACTTGTTACCTTACAATGGTTACAATGTAAATAATGCGCAAGATGAGGCCATCGTATACTTTTGAGAGGAAAAGGAAGCAAATTTGAGATAAATACCTACCTTTTATCTTTGTGTGTTGATTTGATGCTGATGAATTCGTTTCAGAGGGCTCAGATAAGAACACTTGAACAGGTTTGAATATTCTTGTTTTTTGAATTTGTTGTTTAAAGTCATCATTTATGATTTGTGTTAGGTTTATTGTAAAACGTCTCAAAAAGTGCAACATAACTGCAGCTGCACCTTTTCCATTTCCAGAGGATATTCCAGACATTATCTGTTCATATTTTAATGATCTGTTACAAGTTGTACTATGACATGATCATGATGAATATAATAATTGCATAAATTTGGCACATTTAATTTGGCCGTTAAATTGCAATCAGTGGTGCATGCATGCAAATTATTTATGCATGCATGCAAGGTATTTGTGCATACATGCAACCATATTTGCCTGCATGCAAATGAGGGTGCATGCATGCAATTTTAAATGCATGCATGCAAATGAGGTGCATGCATGCAACTTTAATGCATGCATGCAACTTTAGTGCATGCATGCAAATGCATGCATGCAAATATGGTTGCATGCAACTTTAGTACATGCATGCAAATGAATGGTGCAATTGAATGGTGCATTCAACAAATTTGTTTCAAAGTGTGCAAAATGTGCTTAGTTGTAGTTTGGGGAAACAAAAATACATAATTTAGACCATTTTTTTCATTTTGTCTGTACCATTCATAAAATGGAACAACTGTTACATTGTGAACACCAGCTCTTTGATGTGTGTCTTAATTACCAGCAATAAATATTCTTAAATAAATGATCTTGTTCAATACAAAATATAAAATGAGGCCTGTCCAGTACGAATTACTCCTAATGTTTATGTGCAGTGGCATTTCAATTAGGAAAATAACATGGTGTTCCATTTTGACCTAATTTGGTATTAAGAAACTGTTAGTATGGGCAAAATGTCACTTTTATAATGATGTTTAAAATGTGAAATTTAGTCAAATGACCTTGCCTTATAGAAACATTCTTTGAGTAAAGTTTGATTTTTGGACCAGGAAATTTAGTTACTCAGTTTGTATCAGCTCGGGTTAGGTGATTCACCATCTGTATGGTTATGTTCAGGTCATCAGATTTTCTTTCATTGCTTGGGTATTGGGTCATGTTTGGCTTTGAAGGATTTTTTGTTGGGTCAAGACGAGTTGTATTGACTGCTTATACATGTATTTGATCCAATGTACACTTTATGTTGGACCACCAAAAGTTGCATGAGTAAAGGGCAACTATTGGATTTCCCTGCACCAGACTAATTCCTGCTTCAGCTTGATGCAATTATCAGATTGAATTTAACAGAAAAAGTGCTTCCAGTCTGATTCTACCAGAAGTTTACAACCACAGGCAGCCCAGTCCCATCGTTCTGAAGCACGCACGTATACGATGAGACTGGTACATAGTAAATATTAAAACAGTGAAGAGAGAGAGCTTGGGACTAAGCTGAACCATTTTTCCTGGAACAATGAGATACATGTATCTGCAGGCTCTTTTAATAGTAGACCTCTACTCAGTTTAGATATGACTGATAGCCTAGGTTATCCAGTAATACGGTAGTACCAGTATACATAAAATATCAAAATTACATGAAGTTTAGTTTTTATTAAAGTGCACATGACATGAAAATTCACCCCCATTTTTATTATTGTTTTTGAAAGAACATTTGAAATAATGGAAAATGGCTTTTACAGTAAACCAATCCAGAATTCGTCCAGTCACGCCATAACATTTTAGTTTTTGTGTCAAGATACAGTACAAAACATCCGACTGTGTGTTACTATCAAGATTTTGTCCAAAAATGTGCATAAAACACTGCTGTTCATGTTTTAAATATTATATAACATATTAGGAAGTTTGTTAAAATTTCGATGCCAGATTTACATTGCAGTAGCTTTCAAATGTTAAACTCCAATAAAATAAGGAAAGGATGAGTGATCCTGATCTGGACCAAGTTATCTTCCCAATTATATTGAACCCCAGTTATACCATAATTTGGGTCAGTGGCGTAACTCCTAGCGCTGCCCGGCAAGAGCCGGGGGCCCCCTGTCACAGGGGCCCCCTGAGCCAGGATGTCGGATGTCCTTTATGGGGATTCCGACATTCTAGACGGCCGGCCAACCTCGATAAAAGTGTCTCAAAAACACCGTTGGTGGCATTTTTTGTTACAAGCAGGCTACCATGCTAAATCGTAACGGATAGTGTATACTTTGAAGGTGAGGGGTGTTGGCAGCCGTAATTATTGATTTATATACTAAAATTTAGAGCTTTTTGAAAGCACAATGTGATGGATGGGATATCTGTAAAGTGCTTCCTATTTATGTTTGTGTTTTATTTGAATTGGCTAATTCAGAATGCTATCCAATCAGCGTGCCTCTAGTTTTGCTTAACCTAATTCGCATAACTCACAATCATAAACAAACCAGAAGTATGGCGTGAATACACCTAAATATAATACTTCGAAGAAAGGCCACAAAAAGGTAAGCTTGCCAAGAATCCGAAATTTATTAGATCTGGTAGCTACAGGAAAGTCTCATATTCGTAAATTACTTCGTTTTATTTTGGTAATTTGCCGATACCGCCATCTATCTACTGTTATAAAGCTGAGCTTTTGTACTATAGTATAGTATTGCTCATAATATCCTTAACATTTAACTCACCGGTTCAACAGTACTATCTTGTGATACACGGAAGGCAACCGGCCTAGTCATCTTGATCAATGTCTAAGCTACATTTCTATATTCTGGTTGCCTGCTTGTAACAAAAAGTTTTCAGATTGTTGTGGCTGTTCTTCTAAGTGTTATATTTAGGCGAATTTGCGCCATGTTTCTTGTTTGTTTATAATTGTGAGCTATGCGAATTAGAATAATCAGAACTTCAGGCACGCTGATTGGATAGCATTCTGAATTTGTAATTCAAATTATACACAAACGTAAATAGGCATCGCTTTACAGATATCCCATCCGTCACATTGTGCTTTCAAAAAGCTCGAAATTTTAGTATATAAATCAATAATCACGACTGCCAACACCCCTCACCTTCAAAGTATACACTATCCGATATGATTTAGCACGGTTGCCTGCTTGTAACAAAAAATGCCATCAAAAGTAATATTTTGAAGCCTTAATTGGCCGGCCTTCTATTCCGTCATTTTCACGTATTTATTGGGAAATCCCAGGCCTTTTGCTCACGGTCAAATTACCGTTTTTGCGCATGCAGTTAGAAGTTAGACTAATCATTTTTGTGTTCACCCAAATCATAAAACAAATTGTTTTATTTTTGCTGTTAATGCAGCAGTGTAAGAGTCAGGTTAGTTTGTTTTGTTTTGTATGTCCCCTTTTCGTCAGTGACTATATTCTTGATATAAGACGGCTTTACCTGCCGGTATTAACGGGTTGATAAAATAATATTCTTATAATCCAACAACCGTTTGATATATATAATTATGAATTTCCCCTTGTTATACGTATAACAAGGAGAAATTCATAATTATATATATCAAACGTTTGTTGTACCGATTAATGTTTTGGAAAATTCCTCACAGAAATCGCCGAAAATGCACTTCTGGGGCATGTGAAATTCAATTCGGGGACCCTTTTCCGTTTGAGCCAGGGGCACCCTAGCCCAAAGTTACGCCACTGATTTGGGTCAGAAATGGAGTAACTCAATGGTCATATAGAGCGTCTAACCGGTCATTAGAAGGTTACAGGTTCTATCCTTATCTGGGGCTCAGAAACATTTTCTAAGTGTTTGAGCTTGACAAACGTCTACCAATATCTGTTATATGTACAGCATAATCAGTATCAGTGGCGTAGCCAAGGGCGGGTCAGGCCTAGCCTGGTACCCAGGCCCAGTCAAAGAATATGGGCCAGGTAACCACTAAAGACTTCTGCTTTCCTATTGGTTGAATTTTCGCGCGTTTTTATTGGCTATGAGTGAAATTGCAATCGTCATAAGTGGATTTAGCCCTGATGACGCGAGAATGAGATTAGTGGTTACCTGGCCCATATTTCGTTTGAAATTTGGCCAGGGTACCAGGCTAGGTCAGGCCGGGCTCAAGCCCGGCCAATCCGCGTCAATGACGTCATTCATTATTCTACTAATCTCCAACGCTAGTCCGTGGCCTGGCCACGCGTTTTCCATGCGTGATTTGTGTACTCGTGACTAAAGAATCTATATACTGCACGCTATTTTCACTAAAATACTTGTATGCACAATAAATACGTAATCAAACTGACTAAAATGTTTGCTGCAATTCTCCAAAAAAATAATGTAAATATTTAATTTTTCGTAGAATTCTCGTAGAATTCTACAAATTCTTCCCTAAAATGCAGGAAATGGCATTTCAAACCCCCTAAATTTCAAAAAATTTTCCGGGGCGTGCTACCCCCTTCTTTAGAAATGTCACTTCGTGTCCGCCCATTTGGTCAACCCTGGCTACGCCACTGATCAGTATTATTTTAAGCTACAGCAACTTGAATTATTAAATATTTCTGATTGAGAGCACATTACTTGCTTTGATAAAATCTATTTTTCTTGAGCTTCACCAAATTTTTGTCTTGCACATGCTGACATGCAATCTCTGGTAACTACAGGACGAGAAAATTAGACTACGTGTTGATGTAGTAGAGAAAAAGAGTTGATATTTTTTATATTGTTTAAGAAAATTTAAATGTCAATAGGAATGTATGTTCGAGATGTCAAGGCTGGAACAACACTACCTGACGGCCAAGCTACTGTTGAGAAAGAAACGGTTTCCACAGCTTTAGTCAATGGAAACAACATTTTGGGACCAGTAAGTTATTCTATATGTAAAGTGTATACTATGAAATAAAAACTATGTTTCAAAGTAACTGTCTTGTTTGAAAGAATTGCTAAAATTTCAAATACTAACTTTTTTACCATTTTTACATATCTCACTTTGTTCTTGAGATATTAATCTCAAGCTATACAATGTACTGCTGCTGCATCTTGACTATAATTTGCAGTTTATATAACATTCTACGTTCCTTAGTATTCTTTCTGACGTCAATACGTTCTATCACGTATAAAAAAAGTCTTGCACGTGGTGATAACACAAACGAAAAAATGTAATCTATTTGTTTTATACAATAAAAATTTAAGTGGTTTATTGAAGGAATTTTGGAGCATGAAAAAAGAAAAGCGCTTGCTGACGTGGATTTGACGTCATCTGTATGTGTCTTTTAATAGATCACGGTCAACAACCAATGAAATTGCAGTCACGTTGTTGTTCATATTAAATATGAATGCGTTTTTGAATGAGACTTAATTAAAACACGTACAACATGAATTATTTAAATTATATACCTGTCAGTATAATCTATATATTCTAAATTATACATGTGTATTCTTGTAATACATATATTATATGTACTGTATTATTTAATTATAATTTATAATATTGTACGTTGTACTATATATTGTATACAGTTATGTACATGTATATAGTTTTTCTAATTGTCTCAAATGGGATGAACACTGTAGCCTTTCATGTGCTTTGATTCGTACACTGTACAAATACGATATCTGTTTTGTTTTTGCTATCACATCACCCAAAGATTAATAATTAACTTATTATTACTTACATCATTGTTTAATTGAAGGTTGCTAGTAACTTCTGTATGGATCTTGCTATGAAGAAGGCTAAGGATACTGGTGTTGGATGGGTTACTTGTCATGGTAAGTTGGTGTTAATGTATATACTGTGTATCTACAGGTATAGTTATTACAAATTGACAGTGTTTTTAACCACAGTTTAGAACAAAGTAAAAACCGGGGTGTACAGGCAACGGGAATTATAGTATTAGTAATTTTAGGAGTTTACAAAATATCCTAAATTTGGACCCAAAGGTCATGCACGCATGCACGGAATTCGTTCTGGAGAACGTTTTGTCTTGTCTCTTGCGAAGTTCGAAAAGTGTGTGTGTATGTTTTGATATTTAAAATTAAGCGCAAATATATACTCAAGGTTTTGTTTGAGTTTGTTTTAGAAACATCTACATATCGTTAAAGTGCCTATCTCATGGTTGAGGATTTTACATATTTAGGATATTTGGAACATTTTAAGAAGATTTGTAATATATCTTCTTTTCCTAAAATTTCATCTTCATGGACTTTTTTGCTGTTAAAGTTGGCGATTTTGACGATGGCCGTGAAAATTTTTTACTGGGTTCTAGTCGCCGGAAGTGACGTAGAAGCAGGGAGACCTTCTCAGACAGTAACAGTGTTTACATCGGGAGTTTACGGTTCACCTTGGATTTTCTTGGCTTTATTCAGGTTATTTTGTCGGAAATTCTTTTAAAAATTATGCCAAACAGGTGCGTAATGTTTTTACTCTCGAATGAACCCAATTGATATGCTAGAATAGCGCTGTATGCCATTTCTTTTTTTGCGACAATAACGATGTACAATCCCGATTCCCGACTCACTGGAGGCGAATAAAAGGATAGCTTCGGGAAACGCCGATTTGTCAAGGATAAAGATGCGAAATGAACGCCGACATCTACTTCCATGACCTGTTCGTTGTTCGAAGTAGTTTGGTACTAAGACGATTCACAGCAGTTTATCACGAGGAAAACCCGTCGGTGTGGCGATTACAAAACGACAACAATAGAGCGTGTTTTTCCGGAAAGTGACAAGAACTTGTGCATGTCATCAGTCTCATATTTCTTTTTATCGAATTCGATCTTCGATCAAGAATATATCGAAATATACTTGACTTGGTAATGTCGTCTACCTCTGGTTCTAATGCTGATAGCCAAAATGACTAGACTAGGAGGTAAACATTCCGGGATACGTAATCGAGATCGAAGACGAAGTAAAAACTGTCTAGGCCATTTATACCTGAAGACGAATCATCAGAATGCATTGTTAAGCCGTATGAAGACGAGCTTAGGATGAAATGCGACTTGAAAAATATATTCTACGATGGCTATAAATTCGCTTTGCGGGGCACAATAAGGTGAACGATTTGTAAGTTATGAAAGTTTGCTTTATCAGTGAATTTATGTTTACGTTTTGTCGAATGTTGTATATACTGGCATGCCATATTTGCAATTGGCCATATTTGCTAAAACAAAATTGTATGTCAAAGCCAAATGATTCGCATGTTTATATTTGTTATATATCTGGTCACTGCATCTAGCGGGCTGCAAATATCGAAGAATTGACGAGGCAAAGTATAAAATAGAAGATGTAGAAAGCAGGTAGATACTGTCAGTATTGATTAATAGAATACCCGTTCGCTTTCCGATTTCCACTTGCGAATAAGCCAGCTGCGCACAATTCACCTAGGCTAATAGAATTGCTTCGTTCTTCAAAATTGCCACAATTCAGTGCTCGTCCAATTCGATAAACAACAACAATTGTGCGATTTCATCTTCAAACTTGAAGAAATTGACTCTGTATGTTACTGTCGCCTGCAAGTTCAAATTTCAAAAGTGGATGCAAGTATTCCATTATTCTATAATCAACAGACAGTTCCTTAGTTCCTACCTGTTTTCTGTACTGATCTTTTATTTGATACTTTATCTTGTCAATTTTTCGATGTAAGTGTCCCGCTAGACGCAGTGACCACATTTCCAGGCAAACAAGTGTAAAGAACTTGATCACTGTTATTATAAACCATTTCAATGCAAGCTTTGATTTACTGACATTCCTTCGCATTCCCATTAAGCAGTTCAGTGTCAGAGTAATATCAATAGAATTAAACATGCGAATCATGCATATGGCTTTGACAGCATACAATTTTGTTTTAGCAAATGCGTGAAAACAACATTGCAGATAAAACGTAAACATAAATTCACTGATCACTTACCAATCATTTATCTTATCGTGCCCCTCAAAAGCGAATTTGTAGCCGTCGTACTAAAGACCTTTTTCAGGTCGCATTTGCTCATTATGATTTACGATCCAAATTTCATCGACAACCGACTCGTCTTCATACGGCTTGACAATGCATTCAGATGATTCGTCTTCAGGTATGGCCGCACTGCACTGGAAGACAGTTTTACTTCGTCTTCGATCTCGATTACGTATCCCGGAATGTTTACATCCTAGTCTAGTCATTTTAGCTATCAGTGTTAGAACCTGAGGTAGACGACATTACCAAGTCAAGTATATTTCGATATATTCTTGATCAAAGATCGAACGCAAACAATACTTCGATAAAAAGAAATATGAGACTGATGATATGCACAAGTTCTTGTCACTTCCCCACGCTCTATTGTTGTCGTTTTGTAATCGCCACACCGACGGGTTTTCCTCGTGATAAACTGCTGTGAATCGTCTTAGTACTAAAAATTCCCGTTGAAACTACTTCGAACGACGAACAGATCACAGAAGTAGATGTCGGCGTTCATTTCACACCTTTATCCTTGACAATTCGGCGTTCCTTTCACCCGAAGCTATCCTTCTTTTATTCGCCTTCCGTGAGTCGGGATTGTACATCCTTATTGTCCAAAAAAAATGAATGGCATACAGCGCTATTCTAGCATATCAATTGGGTTCCTTCGAGAGTAAAAACACTACGCACCTGTTTGCCATAGTTTTTAAAAGAATTTCCGACAAAATAACCTGAATAAAGCCAAGAAAATCCAAGATGAACCGTAAACTCCCGATGTAAACACTGTTGCTGTCTGAGAAGGTCTCCCTGCTTCTACGTCACTTCCGGCGACTAGAACCCAGTAAAAATTTTTCACGGCCATCGTCAAAATCGCCAACTTTAACAGCAAAAAAGTCCATGAAGATGAAATTTTAGGAAAAGAAGATATATTACAAATCGTCTTAAAATGTTCCAAATATCCTAAATATGTAAAATCCCCAACCATGAGATAGGCACTTTAAATTTGTGCAATTTAAGTGCAAATAAATAGCTTTGCAAAATGTAGTAAACACTTGCTATTAATCTCAATTATTCTATTCTTAGTTGCAAGGTTGAACATTGCAACAAAAGCACTTGTTTAACAATATAAAAATATTTTTATCTATAGGCTCCAACCATTTTGGTATTGCTGGTTATTACAGCATCAAGGCTGCAAAACATGGTTTAATTGTAAGTAATCTAAGCTACATGTATATATACACACAGTACATGAGAACAATAAGTGTCAGTCAGGGTCATGTACCGATAATGAGGCCATGACTGGCTTACTGCAGCTCATCTGTGGCATGGATGGTATCTTCAATTTCATATCAGTCGATTTTTCTATACTGTTTATTAATTCAAAATTATTGTTACGTTTTGTTAATATGTTTTGTAGGGAATGGCTATGACCAACACATCGCCACTCATGGTTCCAACCCGGGCAAAAACGGTATGAATAACAGCATTTTGAGAGGAGAAGAAGAGAGTTTGCATACACATGCAGATGTAAAATTACAATACAATTTTGAATATGAACGTTTTAGTGTAGTCCGTTGCCAGTGTTATACAGTCGAACCTGTATTAAGCGGTCCCTAGCTATATTAAGTGGTCACTTGGCAAAGTCCCGAAAATTTCATAACTTAAATACTATTAAAGTTACCTTTATTAACCCTTTCATGCCCGACTTAATTGACCCTGTAATGCGACTCCTGCCCAAGTTAATTTGGCTACCATAACAACAAATATTATACAAGGCTAAAGTTTTTATTCAATACTAGGAAAACTACAGCATTTCACCCCCTAGTTTACAAGTAAAAGTTGAAGATCATAAAATTTTGAATCATTTACATACTATAACATGGTTGTCAGTGTACTACAGACATGATTACGAGAATCTGTGCATTGAAGTTCAAATTTTAAATTTGGCGCCATTGAAGGTTAGCCAATTATCATTTAAAGTTTAAATTCGCATTCGCATTAAAACTACACAGACACATAAGAATACATACATTTGATAAAGTTGAACACAAATAACTAAGTTTCAATAATAACAAAATTGAAACAGTTGATGATCTTCGGAAGGTTGGCTATGCCACGCTGTCTAACAGTCACCTTTACACAACACAATGTTACATCACCCACTCATACAACCCCAAAGGTACTAAACGGTCACCAAAAATAACTATATATATAGGTAGCACGATATGGCAAATGTTGTATTTTTAAAGATAAAATTGGATTTGACAGTTTATTCACTGAGTATAGCTCAACTGTCGTAACAATTTACCACTTTTTTTAAAGTGATAATTCACAATCCTCAACTTGTTCGAAAAAATAAAAACAAGTAGCTACGACACACATAGGCGTAGCAGCCCAATTCTGTTTGGGGGAGGCAGAGATATTTGCCCGAAAAATTTAGGGTTAAATATTGATTTTTAAGTCGTATTTTTCAGTCTTAGTTTAACGTATTTCACAGCAATACATATCGAAATTGCCCAAAATTCCCAACAGAAAGTGCCCGAATTTTCCTTTTTCAAAGATTTTGGGAGGGCAATTAGAAAAAAGCTAAGGAGATTGCAGAAAAACAATCCGTTGACGTCCTGACGGGATATGCTGCACTGTATATCCCTTTCAAGATTTCTAGAGCTTTGGTCTTTAGTTAGGACAATATTTCATGGTTATCTACAGTATTTCAAGCATGTAAAGTATTTATATACATTCCTTTGTTTTAACTAGAAAACACTTGGAACAAACCCAATTTCTGTTGCAGCAACTGGTCAAAACAGTGATAGTGACATGTTTGTTTTGGATATGGCAACAACAGCTGCCGCACTTGGAAAGGTGATTTGTTTTTAAATTTGTAAATCTATTTGTTGAAGTTCCTCGTGTAAGTTGGTTTAATTTTGAGTAGAGTGTTTTCGACGGTTTGTTTGTTTGTTTGTTTGTTTGTTTGTTTGTTTGTTTGTTGTTGGTATATATACTGTGATGGTGTTTTTGATATTGGTGGTGTTGTTGTTTTTAGTGTTGTTGGTGCCGTTGGTGTCGGTGTTGGTGTTGGTGTTGTTGGTATTGTTGGTGGTATTGCCTGTTAGTGTTGGTGTTGGTGGTGCTGGTGCTGGTGGAGTTGGTGTTGTTGTTTGTGATGCTTGTGATGTTGGTGTTGTTGTTGACGTTGTTAGTGTTGTTGGCGTTGTTGGCGATAGAGGTATTAGTTGAGTTATTATTTAGTTGTGTTGGCTGTATATGTTGTTATCTTGACGTAGATCATTCTTGGTTCACAGTGTTCGTTATAGGGCAACTAGAGTCATAAAACGAGTTGCTCATAGTTAAAAGACCCTTATAAGACTTAAGACAGTATAAAGTTTTGATATGTTGGTTTTATCTGAGAAATAATGTTATTATTCCCGTATTTCATTCTTTTGAACGCTGGTATATTTTGAATGTTTATAGTGGCTTTGTTTGATTCTCACTCATCTCCTAGATAATTGCCACTGTATATCAAACTTAGATCAGTATTGAATTATTTTCATAAAACTATTTACCATCATAAGACTTGGTTTGAGTAATTGTTTATCCATTCATCAATTCGTCAATTCAATTTACATGCTGTATAGGTTGAAATGTGCAATAGAAAAAAGGAAAGCATTCCGGACGGCTGGGCAGTGGATGCTAATGGACTGGTATGAAACACTAATTTTCGTAACAGACTGCGATCGCTTTTGCATTTGATTAGCGAATATAATAGTTTCAAACCATCTATTTTATAATCTTCATCACTTTATGGTGAACAGAGAGCAATTGAATTAGAGTCTAACTGATGGGGGATCAGAAGGTCTATTGTTCTTCGAGAAGACCATGAGAAAATCACATGTCATTACAGCCTTTAGGAGGGGCGCTAATTCGAGAGGGGGCGCTAATTTAAAAATAACATTTATTATTGTCGTTAGCAAACTAACAATTTATACCCAAACAAACATATAACAGAAACATGACGACTCGACAAATGGGCACAAAATTTGAAGACGAACTTCGGCGATTGAAGGATATTTGTACTCATATGAAAATTTATGTAAAGGCGTGTATACGAAAATTAACCTCTTTCTTTGTAAAGACATTATAACTTACATTTGATTTCACATTAAAGTTACCGGTATATATTTGCTAGGGTTGATAATTGATAATACAATATGTGCGTGTTTTTTTTTAAAGTTTTGCGTGGCTTCCCCCGATGGGGGGGGGGGGGGGGCGCTTATTTGAGAGGGGCGCTTATTAACAAAAATTTGGCTTTGGGAGGGGCGCTAAATCGTGAGTGGACGCTTATTTGAAGATGGGCGCTAATTCGAGCATTTACGGTATGTGCATGTGTTTGACCGATCACGAGGGATGAAAAAACCGCCTTTAGAAGAATGGATGTGCGATGTCATCAGTAATTGCCAACTGCAATGGCGAGTAAAATTATGTGGCATTGCGTAGCCATTTTGAAAGACATACCAGACTAACAATAGTAAAAATATTATACCTATTCTGGCTAACGCCTTGCAGACTGTTCTATACCCAGTATATAAGCGCCCTAGTCATGAGCTAAAAGGACACTCTCGACCCCAAAAACTCGACTAGGGCAAACAATTATTGACTATCTAAATACACATCTTGCATGAAAGGGCAAATATTGTTCTCATTTTTATCATCTAAAAAGCGGTAAATGCGAAAAAGTGCAAAGCGCAAAAAGCCGAAGTGACGTATGCGAGAACTTATTCAGCCGAGTATCTGGTTTACAGTGCACTCAGACTACGGCAGCGACATTCAGTGGAGATGTTATACCTCCCGCGCGTCTTCTCAGGAGGGACTGGATATATACAGTCTATGCATGTATATTCACACAGTCACATGTACGCTCACATTCCGTATTTTCCAAGTGATAAGATGGTATAAGATCAACCTATGGATGCATTGGTTAATTTGATATCGATATTCTAAATATCTTGTTTTTGTGTCAGGCAACAACTGACGGACAGGAAGCTATGAATGGTGGTTTGATGCCGCTTGGTGGATCAGAAACTACAAGTAACACAATTTAAATTGGTATTTTGTAAATTTAAAAAAAAGAAAGACACCACTAAATTAGTGCAAAGCATCCTTGTTTATCATGATGATTTTTAAGAGTACGGTCATGATTATCTCCATTTCTGTCGTTCTCACGAAAAGTTTTAATCTTTTTAAACGTTGGGTCATGAACATGCAGTAACGTTTTAAGCTACGTTCAAAAAACTTTTAAGCCAGAGTAGCGTTAAACTATGTCTAATAAGGCTTATTTACACACTGTCAGGCGATAATTGCTATCTCCTATACTGACACATGCAATCGAGTGGATTGACTTACGAATATATTGAACCTTATGTGCCAAACTATATGATTCAATACTTTGGTTAGTCATTCATTCAATTACATTCGTCATGCAGGATAAGAAAAATTGCAGTAAACATCGTTAGTGTAAACGGGTCTTTATAAATTGTCGTTTTCCCGTGGATCAATTGCAAAAATCCAACAATGAATTATTAAATACGCATAATTTAGCTTCATGCAAATTTTCAAGCAGAGCTATATGTTTATGGCTTCACAGTTTTTTTGTTTGTTTTTAATAGAGAATTTGTGGTATTTATGACATGTGAAAGCACAAAAAATAACGGAACATTATTGCACTCTTTAATGTTCTGATTTCAGGTGGATACAAGGGATATGGGTTAGGTTTTATGGTTGAACTGTTTTGTGGCGTCTTGTCAGGAAGTGCATTTGGTCCAGGTGTGAGAAACTGGAACATTAGCGATACTGTTGCTGATTTAGTAAGTCTGTCCTGTTATGAATATCTAAGATTGATTTATCTAATGTATTTTATTTTATCTAATACAGTTTCAATTTATTTATCTAATACAGTTTTAGAGTTAAGGAGGGAGGGATTAAACTCCTAGGATAAGAGCGCAATGTAAAATTGAGGCCAAGTTTCTTGAATGTTTTTGTTTATATGGGCTTTAATTGCTCGAAATATTTCGTTATCAAAACTAATTTCGGCAATTTACCACCTTTTAACCTGCTCTATCTAAAACACTCTGCCTATATGCAGCACTCTACTTTTTGGGCTGTTATAGATTTGCAAGCAGAAATAAGCGCGAAAAACGTTTTTTAAAAGTTGAGAGAGGTTTGAAAACATCCTTCTCGTCTTATTATAATTAATTTTTCTTGCAGGGCCAATGCTTTGTCGCTCTTGATCCCAGTGTGTTTGCTCCGGGATTTGAAAATCGTTTAAGTTCTTTAATGAATCACTGTCGTGGACTTGATCCGGTAAGGACATATGTAGATATAAAGAGATACCGTTGATAGTTGTAATCTCCCAAATGTTTTCTTTTGCCCACACCTGCATGTATAAACTATTGTGTTTAGGTGACGCGAGTATATCTTTTTATTTATTTTGTTTTATAAATATTTAATATTTACGTTTTGATTTCAGTATTTCTTTATGCATTTTATTAACAAATACTTGGACTTTTAATAGAACACGCAATGTCAAGTACAACGTTCGCGCACGAACGGTCTCCACACCTGCGCCCACAAACATATGAGCGATTTTGATACGAAACATTGCGTTGTTGATTTATATCTCGCTATAAACTAACCCTAACCCCCATAATTAGCGAGACATGTGTTAACAGCTAAACATTGGTTGAACACCCTTTCATAAACCCTTAAAAAACTCATTAATAATTCACGAGGAAAACACAAAAGAAAATCAAGACCGTATCGTGTCTTTATATGTGATAAAGATACCTCCTGATTTACATAAACTTTAGCTTTGATTTTCTCGGCTTAGACAAGGTTATTTTTCTTACTACGCCAATGAACTTACCAAGTAAAACACTCCTGCTCGTTTATTAAACAGTACTTCAAAAACTCATTAATAATTCATGAGGAAAACACAAAGGAAATCAGTACCATGTCCGTGGTTTTATATCTGATAAAGAAACCTCCTGATTTACATAAACTTTAGCTTTGATTTTCTTTAGACAACGTTATTTTTCAAACTTACTACGCCAATGAACTTATAAAACACTGCTGCTCATGTTTTAAGTAATAGTTCAAATACGACGGAGGACTTTACCTCGGACTTTACCGGGATTTCAAAGTCCGAGTGCTTTTTGAAAAGGCGAGCCAAAGCCAAGGCGAGCCTTTTTAATTAATGCACGAGGGCTTTGTAATCCCGGTAAAGTCCAACGTCGAGTATTTGAACTGACTTCTCAAACTCAAAACTCCGAAGATACCTCTGAAACGTAATATATCATGTTGGACTTGAATTTATAACTAGGGGCTTCAGTGGATCTGAAATAGCCTTTACCTATCCTAGACTGTCCTTCATTGCGTACGTATACCATGCATATATATAAGCAGTTCGAAAGTTATACCGGCTCGATCCACGTCTGGAGTTCAGGCATATTTTTCTGACAAATTTGACGAACAAACTGAAAACTTGAACTATGATGTCACTCTGCTTTGTCTTTTTCTTCCACGACTTTCAGTTTCAGTAGTTCTTGTTTTGTATTAGTTTGGCTTGTTTATATATAACTATATATAGGCCGCTGGTGAAACTGAAGTACTAGTTGCTGGTGATCCAGAAAGGAAACACTTATCTGAAGTAGAGAAAGATGGTGGGATACGTTATCACGTGAATTTACTTACTGCTTTGGTAAGTAGTTTTGTTTACAGATGACGCGTCATGGCAGCCATGTTGGAAGAAACTAAGCATAGAAATCTTATTTAGCTGCTATTGTATATTTGACGTGTATTTCCCTCCAACATGTTTCAGTCGTACGTAATAGTCTTTTGAATCTCGAGGAAGAGCGATGTGCGGCTTCCTCAAGTCTCCCCGCCTTGCCATCTTGGAACGATCTGCGCACATGAAAATTTTAGATATTCCCCCCTCCCCTTCTGTGACAGGACACGTCACAGCCATGCACCTGTGATTATTTTTCAGTTCAGTAGCAATTTGTTATAAAAAGTGCATGCATGCAGGTTGCAGGAGAAGGGGGTGAGGGATTTTTATACGCGATTGCTGTCATTCTCTTTTCATCATAGACTATACTTACCATCCTGTTTTGTTACGAATTAGGTTACTTAATTCCAACTAAAATCCTAAATCTAAACCAACCAGGTATTATCCAATAGCCATGATCCCAGAAGTAACAGTAAAATAACAATAAAGTACTGCCCAGTATATTGCATGGTCAGCGGTATTGAAAGAGGGTAATTTTTCCATAAAGACTACATCACCGCGTATGCCGAAACTTGCAACTTTGTTCATAAACTTGTTTTAAACAGTAATATATTTTTTTTATCAGGACACTATGGCAGATGAATTACAAGTCGATCATTTAAAGCGTTTGTAACCTCATGGACATCGTAATTTCGTATATACGGCTGAAATGGAGAAGTGTGTACTGGAAGATGGAGGTTGCTTCCCACGTTCATATTAACCGTTTAAGCCTTTTCATTATTTTACTATTATTATTTAAATGCCTGTACTTTACAAATTATCCTTCTTATTTAAAAGATATGTATACTTTAAGATCTGTGTCATATTCCGTAAGAGGTACAGATATTTTGAGTTTACCTAAACCTCGTACTACTACTTTTGGTCTTCATTCCTTTAAGTATCAATCAGCAAAATACTGGCACTCGTTATCAGATTTTAGATTAGCCGATATTACTTTTAAGGACTTTAAGAAGAAAATACGGACATGTAACTTTACTTGAAGTACTTTAAATAATTATAATTATGATTATATTTAAATAATATACGGGGGGAGGTACGAGCTCTTTTATTTTATTTACTTGTTTATTTTCTCGAAGATATTAGCTTTACTCTGTAAATTTTAGGGTAAATAAAGTTTATCTATGTATGTATTTTCGTAAAAATTAAGGTGCCGACGTCACTGTAGTTTTCCTGGGCAAGTTTTATTTTCTCGCGGTGCATGACACAAATGGAAAAGTTTTTCGGCCTTGAAGTTCTATTTTCTTGCGTTTGTACAAGTGTCAACGTAAATTGACAAGTTTTTCTTCTTGACAATGAACTTTCTTCATAAGCTGATCGTGGTAGCTTTTGGGCAAAGATCCATAGAAATAATAGACCTAGAATGGGGGCTCCTGTTTTGTCAGCCAAAAGAGTGACCTCGTTATAAGGAGTCAAAATGGCCGATTTATAAGGGCAAAGTAAAGTCGTCGTAGGACTTTTCAACAGTTTTTAACACGGCGGCAGTTGTTCATGTCCATGTGGAGTGCACGATGAATAAAATATTTTTTTAAATATCTTTTAAAGGACAATAAGCTGCGCTGACGACTGACTTGACCCTCCTCCCAACCTTGGAAAATTCAAAATGGCGGATTTATAAGGTCAAAATAAAATTTCAATTAGACCCCGGCCTTGTCACGTGACAGATCCGCATTTTACACACGTAAAATGTCACAGTTAAGAGGATGTCTTCGCAACAGGCTGGTAGCAAAAAAACGCTTAAAATGAATTTCTTTTATTCTTTGTTCTTCCATTGTTTTTTGCTTTATTCTTTTGTTCTTGGTGTCCTATATATCGGACACTGCATGAGCGTTAAAGGGTTGACAAGTTGTAACAATGCTGTTCATTCAACAAGCTGCTAATTAACTACAAGTTGTTAGCTGCAGCATTTAAAGGCTGTTGGAACAACTTGTCATAGGTCTATTGAAGTCATCACTGACCTTGTTACAAGTTAACAACCTGGGACAGCCAGTGCAAACACATGACGGTAACAGCCTGTGACAACTTGTTTGCAGGTCTTTAACAGCTTGCGTGTTTTTACGTGTATAGGTCTATTATTTCTATGGTCACTGCGCACTCAACTTCGCGAAGTATCCAAAATATATGTATCTGCCATTTGGTTTCGTTCATTAACAATTGGAATCTGTCAAGGTTTAATCCATTATAATAGCACAGAATGGACAGATACAACTGCCTTTTTGCCGTTACGAAAAACTTGTCCAGCCCTATGCACTAGCAAATGAAACTTTTCAAGGAAAAATTCTGTGGAAAAAAACAAGCACATCCGTACCGCCAGCTGGAAAAACTTGGTTTGCGTGTTCGAGGCTATACAATACATGACATAACATTAATATTTATTTATTAGACCTTCACCACCTGATTGTGATGTACTGATCTTTACCATAGTCTGTTGAGGAATGGTCTGGAAACTTGTAAAAATCTTTGTTTTCAGGGTTTTCCCCCCTACGTTTATGCACTGTCATTGACTATAGATACATGCATGACAAGCAGTTTTGAATATTATGAGGCAATCTACCAATAGCTTCTCTGAGTTCAATTAACTTGTTCACCTGTACAGTATATGTATGGGACCTTTCACTGCCCAGCTGATTCCAGCGGGTTTTGGGAGGAGGAAAGGCAGGGGCGGATCTAGGAGAAAATCTGACTGTATCGTATTTGTGATGACACCAAAGTTAGGGGGTCCGGGGGCATTACTCCCGGGAAAATTTTGAAAATTAAGACACCGCGGAAATGCGATTTCCTGCAATCTGAGGGAATGTTTAGACAAAATACAGCGGCACGCACAACTTAAATTTTTCATGAATATAAATAACCAAAAACGACAAATTAAAGTTAACTTGTATTATAAAAAGTTTAGTAATAAATATTGCCAACAACTAAAACTGTTTATGTTACTGTAGATTATTTAATACTCAATATACACGTCAGCCTACCTATATCGGCACGCTATCATACTTTATAAATTAATAAGGCTATAATAAGCCCAGACATCTACTTTTATATTCCCATTCTAAATGCATGGGTTACCTGGACATTGTAACATTACTAGCAAATAATTATACTCAGAATTGCACATTCTAAATGTGTTAATGCCATTGTGATCAAAACGATGATGACACAGACACTAGTATACAGAGACGTTCATGATGTTTTAAAATTAACGACAACATTTAATACAACTAAATTAATGATATTTTCAAAAGCATATCAGAACAGCAACTATCATTCAGTACTTGGCTTTACGCCGACTCGAGTAAGTCTTCATTTTAATGTAAATCAATACACACAAGTCAAGGACAGTCTCAGTCATTCTCATTAGCATATTCCAAATTTAGTTCATAATATTAGTAGCTAAAATATTTATTATTCATGAACTTTATACCTCACTGGGTGCTGATTTGAAGTGCGCGATTCCTGGCTGCGAGGGAACTGTAGCTTCACAAAATTAGACACAGCAAATTCGGCTGTAAGACACTTCTCACAATACGCTTAAGAGGAAGTAATCTACTAGCCTTTTCCTCCGGACAATAACTTCCATTATCCAAGACACGCGCGCAACAGCTGTTGTAGAACACTGTTGGACGCCATGGTGAGTTAGAGGCGCTTGCCGCTCGTAAAGTTGCATAAAACTAAATCACATCACGCCGTAATCATATTTAGATCGTCGGAGACTGCTCCGATACAGTCAACTGTATCGGAAGTGTGGAAACTGCAGCAAAACGTGACCAAAATCAAGCATTTTGATTGGTTTGATACAGTCAATGACGAGTCAACTGTATCAAATACAGTCGCTACAGTTACTATATTTAGCACAACTGTATCAATCGTAACCTAATCGGGAACACATCGCCAATAAAGAATGGTCGTGGCTAGATGGGATACTCGCAGTTGAGGTGACCGCGAGGTACTAGGTCCGAGTCAACTTCGGAACAATCATCGGGATTCGGATTTTTCTACTCGGATTTTTCAAAATGGCGGCCACAATTTCAATCCAAGGAGTGACAAAACTCAACGAAGACAATAGACATCTCAATGAAGAACAAAGTAAGAATTTGTAAGAATAATAAGATTTAAGACTCTAAAGTTTTTATTTTATTAAGAATCGTGTTGCAAATTTAGTAAAATGCTTGTAGTAGTCTAGACGAATTTTTATGGCTCATATAAAATAAAATGTTGACAAAGATAATATAATATAATATATATATATATATACAGTGGCGTAGTGGCAGGGGGAGGCAAGGGCCCCCCCAACTGGGGTTGTCCGAAAAGGGGCACCGAAACTAGCAAGGGCTCCAAAACTGAACAAAATAAACCTATTTCTTTGTGTAGCTAGGTCTTCAATGGGGGGATATAAAGATCTGAAATCTGTAATCTTTTGTGTTTTCTATGAAGTTTTATAATCTTGAGAATTCTGTAAAATCTCACTCCAAAATGCAGGAAATGGCATATCAGAGACTCTCGGACCCCCCCCCCCCCCCCTAGAGGTTTGGCACTACTTCGCTGCTTGCATTGGCATGGTGTTTGAGAGCACCCGTTGTTTGTTGTAATATTATATTATATTGCTACTTCAGTTATTTTTAAACAAAAAATGTGATCATTTATCAAATACAGTAATGTCTTTCTTTCATATATTTTTTTTTTGGGGGGAGGGGGGGCACCAAAGCTAATCTGGTCACCCCAGCCTGAAACTTGCCACCACGCCACTGTATATGTATATATATATATATATATATGACTTTATTAATTAATCACAATACAGGAGCATGAATCTTAAATGGCCTAGACATAAATACCAAGTCTCTACCATTAAATCCAAGTAGTATTCTTTTCAAACAACCTATTGCAGTAGTTTGAAAGCCCTAAACACTTCTGAGCCACAGTGCATAAAAAACACGGTCTAATACACCTGCCGGGAAATTAAGATAACTTGAAGTGTATGCATGGTGAAAGTATTTAAAAGCTTTTTCTCTTCTTGTTTAACTTATGTGCTGATTAATTTATATCTTAATTTCCCAGGTGTATAAAACCGTGCTTTTTACGCATCCATGGCTTCAGAGAAGTGTTTAGGGCTTTCAAACTACTGCAGGTGTACTAGTTATCTAGTATGGGACCTCATGTCCTTTTGTAGTTGCACCTGCCCCTGGGCAAATTTTAAAAAAAAATTTTTAAAAATAGGTTGTTTGAAAAGAATACTAATTCATTTTCTAAGGGTTCCTGTTTTTTTATACACACTGTATATATATATATCTATATATATATATGTATATATATATATATATATATATATATATATACAGTGGCGTGGTGGCAAGTTTCAGGCTGGAGTGGACAGATTGGTTTTGGTGCCCCTTCTGCACCTCCAGTTGGGGGGCCTTGCCCCCCCCCCCCTGCCACCACGCCACTGTATATATATATATATATATATATATATTTGTAACATTTTATGAGCCATAAAAATTCGTCTAGACTACTACAAGCATTTTACTAAATTTGCACCACGATTCTTAATAAAATAAAAACTTTAGAGTCTTAAATCTTATTATTCTTACAAATTCTTACTTTGTTCTTCATTGAGGGGTCTATTGTCTTCGTTGAGTTTTGTCACTCCTTGGATTGAAATTGTGGCCGCCATTTTGAAAAATCCGAGTAGAAAAATCCGAATCCCGATGATTGTTCCGAAGTTGACTCGGACCTAGTACCTCGCGGTCACCTCAACTGCGAGTATCCCATCTAGCCACGACCATAAAGAATCGAGACGAGAGCGCCTTTTGCGCGATGCTTCACTGGCAAGGAAACGCAGGCTGGTGGGGATGCGCTTACGGGCAATTTTTGCGGGCTACCGAGAATTTCCTACAGAAAAGTGCGAGTTCGTCTCGCTGGTCGTAGAACAGAAATTATTTTAAGCTTTGAAAAATTGCGCACATTAACATCAAAGAATGTGAAAATGATGTTGCTGAACTTTGAAAAAGCTACTTGTGAAATGTAATTATTCGAATTTTAATTTATTTTAATTTAATTATTAAGTGAAAATCTGACTGTATCATACGATACAGTTGATACAGTCTAGATCCGCCCCTGGAAAGGGGAGAGTAAAGCTAGTTGAAAGTGGCAGTTACATGGTTGATTGATTGTGCCGAAATTATCAGATTTTGACATCCAATAGTTTTTAAATCAGAATCTGTCTTCTCCTTGGAGAGATACTATAATAGCGTCTCTTGATTGGCTACTAATTAGTTTTTTCAATTTCCTTCCTTCCCTGTCATTCTCTCTGAAAAACCTCTGGAATCAGCATAACCCACCAGGTATATATAAATTGCAGCTGCTTTGTTAATTTTTAATTGACACTGTGAGGTATCCCTTGATGTTTTTGTATCTGCGCAGCAGATATATTGCTATCGTGTTGTGTGTGTGTGTGTGTGTTTGTTAGCTTTTTCGTGTAAACTCTAACCAATGCGCGACAATTACATCGGGGACAATCGAAGTTTAGAATTTTTTGGCGTCAACGTAAGAGCTGTCAGGTTGAACGATGGAAACAAGTATTCTTTAATCCCGATCGTGTTTATAATATTATTTCGTCGCCATATCTATGCCACATCAAAAGAGCAACACTATTTTCGAAGAAAGACAATATTGCTGATAGAAATGGCAAGTATTTTTAACATGACTTATAGTAAACTTGCATGTGTGATCTATCACAGTTTTTGTGCGTTATACAGAACGATTGAAGAGTTGACAAAAGGTTTTCAACTCGTTGGGCGATTTTATATCGAGTCAGGCGACTCAGGCCAACACGTGTACTATATAAAACTGTTTATGAATTAGGACCGTGGTCTTCAAGTGACAAACATTACTCTTCGGAAGGCAAACAATTGTCTTTGGAGGAAACTTACAAGTATTTATTTCACAACCGGTAGCATCATTTTACATTTTTAATGCCATCAAGTGTATTTAGCAGTACACACATGTACTCATTGACTGCTTGCAGTATAAAGTTGTATCTAATAAACAATCCAAGATATTTTCGAACTAGATTTTTCTATTTAGCTTATAGATACGTGCCATACATGTCAGGTAAACAACCTCACTGCCTTATTAATAAGAATAACAAGTATATATTTCACAATATGTACAGGTAGCATTCTTTTACATTTTTAAAGCAATCAAGTTTATTAGCAGTGCCTATTTAATGAATATTAGGTTGTTGTAAGTTGACAAAGTTGTATCTAATAAACCACGATCTGACCCACAATTTATTTTCTTTAATATCACGGGATTGGCTTGTTATCACTTATTAGTTATTAAGTTCACTGAACTGGCCTGTTTACAAGGAGGTAGGGTTACCCTAGCACTTTATTAGACCTGGTTACCAAGCACTAATAACAAGTAGGCAGGTGGCAGGTAGGCGCGTTATCCCTACCAAATGCATTTACAAGGACAAAACATAACCTGGCTACTAGGGTAACCCTGGCAGCTGGTTTACCCTAGTAGCATCCTTGTAAACACAACAAACAAAAAATGCAAGAAATGTATGATAACTAGAGTAATATGAGTGCTTTAGACACTTCCCAAATTTGCTTCAATGGGCATGAACAATGGTTTGAAATTGAGGTTGAATATCAGGGATGATAGTGAATGCATTACGATTTCATGTCAACCTCGAGTTTGTGCCATTGTTTCATAATAGGTACTATTTATAGGCTATAAATTCTGTTCTATAAATGTGTTCAGCGCAGATACATGTACGCTATGCGTACCTTTTGTTTAATCTTGTAGCTAAATATTATGTGATTTTATTTGATTGGGATAGTAAGTGACAAAATATTTACTAAGGGTGATAAATCCTTCAAAAAATTGTATTAATTTGATAAAATTAATTTAAAATAAAATATCAAGTATTTTTAATGATTGTGATTGAATTTTTTTTATTAAAGATGAGATCCACTGGTATCAATCACCAAGCCATTTATAATTTAGATAGCTTATTAAATTCTGCTAAAAAATGTTACTTCACTTCTCACTACACAATGCAAACAAATTTCATGTTTGAAATAATATTAAAATACTCATTAATAATTCATGACGAAAACACAAAAGAAATCAATACCGTAGCAGTGGTTGTAAATCGGATACAGCATCGTCCTGATTTACATAAACTTTAGCTTCGATTTTCTCGGCTAAAACAGACCGTATCCCCAAAATAGTTGGCGAACTTGATTACTTAGATGCATTTGTATTTTAAGAAAGATACAGCATTCGCATCCGAGATGTATCTGATTTACTACGGCTCGCTTGCAGCTCGCCTTGTAAATCAGATACAGCTCGGCTGCTCATGCTGTATCTATTACTTATGGTTTTATCAAGGGTGTTAGAGTTGTTGGCTCATATATACTAGGTGTTAAATTGCTATTTCTCAGTTCTCTAGCCTGTGTCACAGCCTTGCGTCATTGCTTGTTCTTGCAAATTAAATCCCTATTTTTGGGGAAAACAATTTATGTTAACTTAAAAATAATGTAGTTTTGTGGTCTATGCCAAATACAAGTTAGGTAAATTGAGAGACAGAGTCAGTATTTGGTTTGTAATAATGTCTCACCAGTGGCGGCGGGGGGGACAATGCGAGCGCCGAAGGCGCGAGAAACCTGTAGGGGGGTCCGGGGGCATGCTCCCCCGGAAAATTTTGAAATCTAGAGTCTCTGAAATGCCATTTCCTGCATTTTGGGGGAGATTTTACAGAAACTTGAAGATTATAAAACGTCATAGAAAACACTAAAAACTACACATTTCAGGTCTTTGTACGGTATATTTCATATCAATTACAAGATACTGTCAAAAAATTAAGGGAGATATCTGACAGATACCGGTCCAGATTCGACAACAAAGGCTCTATTTGCTTCACTCACAATTTCACTTGACGGGTCTCTGCCTTTGAACATTATATATTTTGCACCAAAGAATAAATTCGATTTACTTCTATTTGTTGTAAAAATGTAAACTCGTCCCCAGGCTATAATCTGTCCCACGGCAGGTAATTAGAACTGAAAAAATTCGAAAGAAACCCCGAGTGCGTTCCGGAAATTTAAAACGATCGGGCTTCGGGTTTCATTCGGACGTTGTAATGAGCCTCCGTGGAGGAGAGAGATATATACCGCTTAATTGAAGACTATTGATGGAACAAGACCAACTCAGGTGTTTTATTACTTGTCTTCATTCTAGGTTGCCTGCCCTTATGCCAGCAGTTCCCATGAGCCAGATTTCAAATCTGTCAAAAACCTAACCCCCCTCCCCCCCAAAAAAAGAAGTTTTTCCTTGTATTTGGACGAATTGGAAAATCGACCTTGGAGAGAACTGGGGGGGATATGTGTCCTCCCCATGGCACCGCTACTGTGTCTCACTGTATTATGTGCAGGCCACAGAGAGAAATTGTGGGGCCCCTGATGATGTCCCATGGGTCAACTTGGGGGGCCCTGATGTCACACATCATAGGGTCATGTCGACGTGTCTACATGCTCTGCTAAAAATGAAGTTAGTGTTACTGATCTTTACACTTTCTGGGCCTCACATTTTCTTACGTCAAAAATTCAAATCTCAAACTTCTCAAGTTGGGGGCATGCCTGGGGCAACTTGCCCCCCCCCCCCCCCCCCCCCTCTCTCAGCAGCCCTGATTACATGTATACCTGTTACATGGTATAATTAGCATATTTACTGGTAGCCTAATCTTTCCAAGTCTTCTCCCTGTTAGAACAAGCAATCACACATTAAGTGCTTACAGACTTTACTCACCTATTTTTTGGATTTTGGAAAAAAAAATAATACCTGGGTTTCCAGTTTCTGACCCTAATCTTTTTATTGAATTTTTAAGGAGCATGGGCCCGAGTTGCAGCATGATTTGTATCTTGGGATAGCAAGCGTGGCGTCAGAACCTAATAATGTGCTCAAAATTAGCTTTAGTAGATGTGCTAGTGTAATTGACATTTGGTGTTGGAAAGAATTATTATTATTGTTATTCCTAGGCACTAAATTAAAAAAAATGTAATATGAGGCGAGCCAGCCCAGTAAGCGGGATAGCCCGGTAAGCGAAATCTCACTGTGTAGTTATTTTCCTGTTAAAAATTTCTCTGCATTTATATGGCCAAGTGGGCTAGCCTGGTTAGCGAGATCTCACTTGAAAGAGGCGAGATCTCGGTAAGCGGGATGAAAATTTTCCCATGTAAACAATCGCTAACAGGGCTGGCCCGCTTACCGGGATGATTTTTCAAAGGGATGCCGATGCCACCTATTGTTTTGACTTTTCGTTGTTGTAAAATCATCCCAGTAGGTGGGATGAAATTTGTTCATATAAATGCGAGCCAGAAATGATCTTGCTTACTGGGCTATCCCACTTACCGGGCTGGCTCACCTCATATAAACAGCCCCTAATAAGTTCCACTGGATTTGACCGTCAAAATTTCCAATGGAACTTACTAATGCTCATTGTGTGTAATGCTCATTGTGTGTAATGCTCATTGAGAAAAAGGGGACAAGTTTTCACACAAGTTGGACTTCTGGTTGATCTTTATTCTGTGGTACAGTGGAAGCCTGAGACAATGTTATGGTAGCAGACAGATCACCCAAAATGTAACAGTAGCTACTACAGTACATGTAGAAAATTGAAAGCAGAGGATTCATCTGATATGTTCAGCTATGATTTGACCTCTGGTCTCCTCAACCTTGCCATTCAATGTCCATTTGACTGTTTATTTTCACTGATCTTAAAGCAAGTCAAAGTCGTCTTTGATATCATTGTACTCCAACACATGTTGCCTTATCTTAGATGTATCTGTCCACGTTACAAAATCTTCCATGTTGCGAGTGACAAGAAAAGCTGGGTCTGTAATAACTTCTGGTCCAACTCGTACATGACCTTGTTCGACATACTTTACAGCGTCTTTGATAGCTTGAGCCATCCTCAAACGAACCATAACCACAGGAAGACGTCGTCTACAAAACGCCGACGCCGAAAGCTTCTCGCACAAACCCAAGTTCTTCTTGGTGGGGATTGTACCCATATTATAAAGCTTTTCTAACAGCATGTTGGTGCACTCTGCTCTGAACGGGTCCTTCGGATCCAGCTCTTTGACTTTGTGGGCAAGAGCTTTGGTTAAGTTGCACAGTTTGTTGTATTTCGTGTAATCTTCGCGTTTCTGAATGTGGTATTTTCGGAGGATTTTAACCTCTCGTAGGTTCTTTTCACTTTTCCACGAGATGAAGTCGACCTTTTTAAGTAACTTTTTCTCGTGAAACTTCAGAGAACGGACCATTTTTCACGATAAATGAAGAACTACAAATGTGGAAACACCACTGCACGTTGCTTTCTTAATTTGGTGATACCGTTCTGTGTGGGGTTTGCTATAACCCGGGCGATGATCGAGGATGAGCATGAAATCGTTTTGGTCAGCGGTCGTCAAGATCTGAGAATCTCGGCTCAGAACGCTATGTAACTATCGATTTTATATGGTATACTCTATAAACTTATAAACTTCTAATATCACGCCCCACCGGCCAATCTCGAGAATAAGATCCGATTCTCCCTATTATTAATAAATCTCAAACGGAAAAAATATCTTCGATATTAATAATTAGCCCTGCTGCAGCAGAAGCCAAATAATCGTATGAATATACATAGCCCGCAGGCTAATTAAAATATACACAAATTACCTATTTTAAAACGTACCCCCTCCCGAAAATTATCACTTCTGAATATATTCCCGGAAAAAGTTTAAAAAAAATAAGTTTAAAGCTTATTATCAAAGTTTTTCGAATTTTTTCTAATACTATGTCCGACTGTTTTGATTCCTTTTTGAGGCCTCTACTTTTCTTGCATCTGCACATGGGCGTATACGGTCACATTGCGCAGAAGTGGACCTAAATTCTGACAAATTTTAATTTTACAAGACTGACATTAATTTTCCAATTACTTTGCCGTTAGGGCTGTATCTCTTCCAACCTAGTACACCTATAAACCTCCGCGCCAAACGCTTTTCTTACGCAGAATGTCCAAGGGTGCCGGAAATCTGGGCAGGGCTTGGGGAGGGGGAAAGTGCCAGCGGCTGATATCTCCAAAAGTATTTACGCTATTGAAATAAAACTAGGCGTAGGCTTATAGAACAATCACAAACATTTAAGGGGGCATTTGCCCCCAGCCCCAGATTCTGACCGGCCCAAAAAAATGAGTGAATAAAAAAATAATGCAGTTTCTCTTTGAAAGTCCGAATTAGCCTGAGAAAATCACACGCTATCTCAGGCACGGCCCCCTTCTGTCTGAAAGCTGGAGGGGAGTGGCGCCTGAGGCAGCCTAAGTACGAACCTCCGATGACCCGATCAACCTACGCTTTCAGTTCAGGTGGAAAAAAAAAGTGTACGTGATCAAAAAATCATCTGAGCTTTTCATGATTTTTTTGTTTTTCTTGATTTGCCCCTCGGAATTAATTAATTACACTTTTTGAAGGAAAATCTCGAAGAATTTCTTAAATTAAAATTAATTTCAACAGAAAAGCAGTTAAATAGTCTCTAGAAAAATTAAGCAATTCTAGGTTTGTGTAAAATCTAACTATATAATATCAAAAAATTATTTTTTTAATGACCGGCATGAATTAAAGGTTTTAGGTTATTATAGTTCCACGTTTTTTGTGCAGAAAGTCATTCCAAGAAAAAATCCACCGCCAATTTAATTTAATTTCAAGTAACCTTTGAAATGTTCAATAACGCACATGCATGCAAACATATGTAGTAATATTGGTTCCGTTTCACTTATTAATATGTTTTTCTCACGCTCCCAATATGTAAAAGCACTCCTTTATATATTCCAAACAACAAAATTTTTTTATATATTTTTACTGAAAACACACCCAGTGGATCGATGACGTGTAATTGGCACGCGTCCCGTGCACGAAATTTGTTGTCGACCTTATTTTTTATTAATTTTATCATCTTTTTTTCCAGTTTGGGATAAAAAGATTTCTTTCGCGTGTTTGTAAATTTAAACTTTAAAAATATGGGTCATAACTCATGACACTGTGAATATTGCGACAGACAATTAGAATTAAGCTTCAACGCCAATCTCCGGTTCACACAAAAGAAGGGCTTTCCCCCAGCACGAGAATATTTTTTGACATCAGTGATCAGTTCTATAAAACAGACTTAATAGTTGTTTTTTGAAGGACGAATTGGCTATAGACGTGTCACACGAATCTTCATATAATCCAGTGTTCGGACACTTTACGGTTTCCGTTGATGTTATGTAGTAAATATGACTGCTGACCAAAAAGATTTCATGCTCATCCTCGATCATCGCCCGTGTTATAGCAAACCCCGTTCTGGGGGTTCTGTGTACCGTCTTCGAGAACGCGACGCGCGTGGAAAGCGAATGTTCCGCGTGAGAAATCACGCAAGGTCAGCAAATTTACGCAATATATGTGACCATGCTGTATTTTACATACATGCATGTTTGTATTTCAAGAAATGAATTAAATATTGAATTATAGTTTTGTGACAGAAGGAAAAATGCTCTATTTGGTTGGATTAGGTCTTGGTGATGCTAAAGATATCAGTGTCAAAGGTCTTGAAGTGGTTAAAAGGGCGAAAGAAGTTTATCTTGAGGCATACACATCCATTCTGACTGTGGGAAAAGAAGCTTTGGTGAGTTGTTTCATTTTATGGCGTAGCAACGACAGCAGATTGTTTATGGCATGGAATAGAATGAAATTTCAGATTGTTTATGGCATGGAATAGAATGAAATTTCAGATTGTTTATGGCATGGAATAGCTAGAATGAAATTTGAATAATGCTGGTGACAATTTATGACCAATATTATTTGTTCAGTGACGTAGCCAGGGTCTTGAGTTTCGGGGGGCAAGAACCTCGATCTCCTAGGAGGGTCTCTGAAACACTGTTTCCTGCATTTTGAGGCAAATATTTAAGAGTAATCTGAAAGACATAAATTACATAATTTTGTTGAAATCAAACCAGAACGTAGAATACGACGTCAGAATATCTTTAGATTTATTTACTGTATAAACAGGTCATATAGTATTGCAATTTAAGTATAGCATATCCATGCCTGCAATATATATATAACACATTACTAGTCTACTCACTTGGCTGTAAAACCCCCTCCCCTACAAGTTTCTCAACGGATTTAAACTTTTCACGAGAATAGTCTTGGAGACCATTGGGGGTGACCATCCCCCTCCCCCCTTGGCTACGCCACTGTATTTGCTAGTATTAAGGCAGTCATACACTATTTAACTACTATCTTTTAGCATATTTGCAAAATACTTTTAACATACAGTAGAAGATCCACGCGCTTGGAAAACTGTGTGTGTTAAATGTAATTCAGCCCAGAATCTTACAAACATCCTACCATCGTGTTGTTACCGCCATTTGCAGTTGAGCTTGTAGCTTGCATTAATTAAGACATTGTTTCATCATTTGAAACTCTGCGTTCATTGGACCGCAACGCATTGTTTCCAAGGGCACAACGTGACTTTGCTACGGAGCTTTGACAGGGTTTCAGTTAGTGATTAATTTGTTATTCTTGCAATGTGGCGAGTAGATATTATAAAAAAATGTCTAGTAAACGATTTAGCAAGGCTAAACTGGTGCAGTAGACAAATAACCCAAGAAGTTTCACTTGGCAGTTATCTAGGGAGTGGAAAAATTATAATTAGGTATTACTGCAACATGCAATCTAAGAAACAGCAAAAACAAGCAAGATGTCACATACAAATGAGACACAATGTAAGCTAGAAATGGTGGCAATCATAGGACCTGAGATGAACTAGGTGCATCGCCGTCAGATATAAACTATTAGGAAAACAATGTGGTGGGTGTAACAGAGCATGGGAAAGTCAGATGCTACAGCAGTAACATAATTGAGTATTGACCTATCACAAGAAAGTGACAACCAGGAGTTAACTTGGGGAGTGGTTAGAGTGTGAACAGGGTACGGGTTTGGGAGAAAGGTGTCACTCAGAACTTGTTGAGATCTTGTGATCGAATGAAGGTAAAGTTCAGAAGCTAACAAACTCGATGCTGATTGGATGACCCAGGCTGAGACTGGGTCAGGCCTGGGAACCACCTTAGAACCCAGTCATGCGATTACTTTTATTTATTGCATAAATTCATTTACATGTAAATATAAAATAAATTAATAGTCAAAGCAATAGAAACCCCAGAAAATTAAAGCTTGACAATGTTTATTTTATGTTTTGACTATCTTGCAGAGAGGCACTGAAGGCATGTACAGTATATGAACCTGGGCTGGCCAAGTGAGCCATTTAGATCCATTTAGATCCAATGATCCATAATTTATGCATTAAAACATCAAAAACATTATTTCACTGTCTTTTAAAGTTTACCTTTTGTAGAAGTAATTATTAAAGTATTAAAAAAATTGACAGTGAAAATGGTGACATCATGGGACAGGTTTTTGGAGATCAACTGCACAGACCAAATATGAGGGGTGTGTGGTCTGGGCAATGCTGTAGCTAACATGTCGTAATTGGGGGGCGGGTGCCAACCCAAAATTTCCAAATGAAATTTTTCCCCCCAAATCTTGCAATAATAATCACAAAACTTTGCCAACTGCTAAAACGACTGAGACAACAACAACAACAACTATTTTATTACCATGCAGTTACTTACAGTAGTAACGGTACTACATTTTATCCATATAATGTAATAAATTCTAAAACAATTGCACAAAAGGTCAAAATGTAAGTATGTAACCGATTATTTCCTGGCTGCGGTTGGGATCAGGTTACGTACTTTCACATCTGGCAAAGGGGTCGCGTCCAGAGCCCACGTTTGTGTGGCGGGCACTGGGAATGAGAATGGAGAATTTAGACAACCCACATACCAGTACATTTATTTTTCATTTAATCAGTAGATTGTGGCAAATCTTTCAAAATAGTCTTAAAGAAAAAGGTTCCAATTTTCCGAATAGACCCGTGAGTTTTCCGAATATTGCAATTTTATAAAAGTTGGGGGGGAGGGTGCCACACCCCCCAATACCCCCCTCGCTACGGCCCTGGGTCTGGGGCACTGGCTATACATTTCAGTGACATCATCTGTGCATCTACAGGATAACTGAACAGACAAGGGCAAAATGGAATCTATTTGTTATATAATAATGCAATAAAAAATAGGAAATTAAAGTACTGTACATCTTGATAACATTGGTTTGCAGAAAGCAGACTAAAAAATTTTTTAGGGGGTCCAGGGGCATGCTCCCCTGGGAAATTTTGAAATCTAGAGTCTCTGAAATGCCATTTCCTGCATTTTAGGACAAGGATTTTTAGGACAATTCTAAAGGTCCAGAAACATCATAAAATACTCAAAAGACAACACTTTTCTGGCAATATCCAGATATCTGCATTCAAATTTATTTATTATATCTTTATTCAAAGTCGTGGGTTAGCTAGGGTTAGTGTATTGTGTTGGGTCAGGCTTACAAGAGGTACATTTAAAAACATAATTCAATGTATAAATATATATATATATGGTATGTATAAAAATTGTTTTCTTGTTGATTTTGTTAATCATAACTTTATTACTGGCCTTGTTTATTACTGGCCTTGTTAAAAAGTGGGGGGGGGCAAACATTCTGCCCCCCCCCCAGCAAAAAAAGTGGGGGACCAAGGCCCCCCCACTTCGACGCCCCTGCATGGTTGGATATATACAGTAGCTTCTCAAACAAATCTATATTTTAAGAAAAAGTCGACCAAAAAGTTTTCTAAATCTGACCGTAATCTCCGATTTCTAAATATACTGATTTGAATTTTTCTGATAAATTGTTAATGAGTTTGATAAATATAAATTCAGACAAAATTATGTGCAACTCATGGGTATGCATGAAAACACATGTCAGCCGACAAAGTTAACTTAAAGTGCATATAAACCCAAAATTTTTATCATCTGAATACGTTCTACATAGAGCAAACAGTTGTTCAGTGAAATATTATTTTGGTTGGAGCTATTCTTCAATGTTTTTTTGGCGATTCGCATTTCTAGTATGGTCTATGTAGTCATCATTATCTATACAATATTTATTTGCAGCAGTGACATGACCCAATTCTTCCATTAATGGTGTGTTTGAACAACATGTTCCATATTGTATGAGTTTTTCCACAAAAATTCTCAGGTAGTTTATCTTGCCAAAAAGAGAAAGAAAGCCAAATGCCTACACAGACGTCATCTCATTACCATACTAGAAATGCGAATCGCCAAAAAACATTGAAGAATAGCTCCAATCCGAAAAATATTTCACTGAACAACTGTTTGGTCTATGTATAGAACGTATTCAAATGATAAAAAATTTGGGTTTATATATGCACTTAAGTCTTAACAATTTTTTTATTCTAACTGTTAAAAACAGCATTTATATATATGATCATTTTTATCTATAGAGATTGATTTAAATTTAATGTACAGTATTTTGTATTATTGTAGGAAGAATTTTATGGCCGAGAAATTATTTTAGCAGACCGAGAAACTGTAGAACAGAATTCAGGTATTGGTGACAAGTTGGTAACATTTAGTGACGCTTTTCTATCTAATATCTCGTAGTACTAGTAACTTACAAAATAATTTTGTTGAATTGTGAATTATATAGAGAATAATTATAGTATATATTGTAAATGTTATATTTAGCACACACTGCATGGTTGGAATGCTTTTAATTTAAAATTACAAACAAAATAATTTCATATTTAATATTACGTACGTTGCAGTTCTATAACATTCTTTCAAATTAATATTTCATAATTGAGGTAGCATATTTAACACGAGTCAGTGTGCTTCCTCGGATTTCTAAAGACAGCCAAGCAGGTTAAAATAGCTTCTCAAACCAATCTGTATTTTAAGAGAAAATCGACCATTTTACCGCAATCTTCCTGCGATTTCTAAATACTGATTAAATATGGATTTCTTTTGAATTTCTTCATGAATTATTAGTGAGTTTGAGAAGTATACTGGTAACTGAACACAAGCAGCAATATTGAATGTATTGGAAAGTATAATAATATTGAAAATTGACCTTGTTCGAGGCGGAAAAATCAGCGAGAAATTTATCAAGCCTGACATGCAGTGACGTGTTTTATCATACAGAAATACAGTATATTACCCGTTGAAGAAAACGTTGAATTGGATGTCAAGTATATTTTGTCGAATATTTTCTTTTTCTTGTTTGGATTTTGAATCTTAGATCCTTGGAAGAAGAAAGTTGTTTTATATTGCTATCAGTGCTTCAGTGGACAACTATTTCGGCTGTCGAGACCCTGAACGCGGCCTTCGTAATGCTTTCGAGCAATTCCCGACATAATTACCTTTCCAAACGACCAAACCAAATTTTATAAACACCAAAACGTTGTTACAAAATGGTGGCTCGTTTCGGTGGTTACGCATATCACATGATCAATCCCCACTATTTACTAACCATTTACCCTCATTAACCCGAAAAGTTTACCCAATAACCCCGACAGTTCTCCTGGAACTTACGTCTAATACGACTCCGTGTAAAGTGTAAACGGAAAGGTAAAGTGAACGAATTTTTAGCGGAACCGTGTAAACGTATTCATCCGGACAAATTTTTATCCGGATAAACATTCGTCCGGTCTCGTGTAAACGGGGCCTTACTGCTTACATATAAAAGTACTGTATGTCAAGCTATTTTTTTTAGCAATTTTGAGGAAAACAAAATTGTTGTAATTAAATTACGCAAAATCTCACAATAACGGATTTAAAAAGATAGAAATAAATATACAAGAGATACCAGAAACCCACAAGGTCAAAATTAAGCGAGATTGAAATGGATTGCAATTGTGACGTTATGATTTCTGTTGGCCTATAGCAAAAACGAAGTTGACATGTACTGTAGGTCAATTTGTGGGGGGAAACTTGGTCTTGAATTTTCCGAAATCTTTCATTCATGAGTAGTTGTTACTTGTTACTACTAACTGTATCTACATGATCTGAATATTGAGCTCAAATTGGTTTGTGTTAAATGAATTATACTCTACAAATAATACCATAGGAATGTTAAGACTTAAGAACAAGTTAACAATCCTGCAATGTCTGGCATAGGGCCTGAAACCACGCCATTAACTACAGTACCAGCACTAGTGTGCCTAACAAGGATACAGTAATGTAAACTACGACCGTTGGAGGGTGTAGCTCCGTCGGAGAGGGTTTGCCCTAATAGCTGAGGAACAGTTTATAGGAACAGGCGATCCACCAAGACGGGAGCGGTCTTATAGGTAGAGCAGCTCCAGGCAAGCCTAACTCCCAACTAACTTGTAGCAATGTTGCTGGGAATTACCCTCTCCTAACAGAACTACTGTCACACATAAAGTGGAGAAGTAACTTACCAAATGATAATCAATGGTTCCGAAATTCCCATACCGCCCTGGACCTAAGAAAGCCACCAGGGGCCAACCAACAGAGAAATGGCGAAAGCTGCAATTGAACGACCAACATACAGGTGACCATTAATGAACGGAACCTGTACGCAAAGCCAGAAGCAAAGGCCCAGACCTGCAACATAGACAAGCAACAAACGGGCCCTTTCCAGAGCAGGTAGACAAGTACATAGCAAACAACGGCAAGCAACGAGCTGGACTTAAGAGCAGCTGAAGAGCCCAATAAACTTAAATTACACTAAGCAAAAACCGGACAACCCGGTACTGTTAAGCACAAGCTACTACACATTACAGCACATTACGGCACATTTTCTCGGAGTAGCCAAGAACACACCCTACAAATTAAGTTATCACCCAGAGTAGCCGGGGCACAGATCCGATGTACATGCATGGCAACACAAACTACCAACAGCTAGGCACAAGCTACTACTACACATAATTACAGCACACTACTGCACATTTTCTTGGAGTAGCCAAGAACACACCCTACATAAGTTATCACCCAGAGTAGCTGGGGAACAGACCAGATGTACTGGCGCGAAACACACAAGCGAACAGGCCAGGACCAGAGGACCCCCCACATGACTGTGCAACAGCAGGGGGCACAAATACAGACCCCCAACGTCTGTATGGCAAAGTTGCACAGTACGGACCCACACACACTAGGGACCCCCCACTTGACTGTGCAACAGCAGGGGAGCACAAATACAGGCCCCCAACACCTGTATGATAAGCAGTGTTGCACAGGACGGACCCGCATAACGACATCGCCAATACAATTAAAGAGACCCCTGCACAACATGGCAATGGCAGGGGAGCACAAATACACCGCCCCAGTGACAGTACGGCAGCAGAAAGCACAATACAGTTCCCAACGACTGTACGGCAGCAGTAAAGCACATCTACAGTCACCCACAACTGTAGTATAGCAAAGTAGCACAAAGGAGCCCGCCGCAACTGCAGATGACAGCAACGTGGCGCAACGCAGATCCCCAGCAACAGTACGACAGCGAGGCACCGTAGGACAAAGGCAGGGTACAGGAGGACAAAGGCAGTCACCCAGGGTACCGTAGGACAAAGGCAGTCACCCAGGATACAGGAGCACAAAGGCAGTCACCCAGGGTACCATAGGGCAAAGGCAGTCACCCAGGGTACAGGAGCACAACATGGCCTCTGCAACTGTGGGATAGTAAATAGCACCAACGCAACGCGGAACCCCCGAAACTGTATGACAGCAAGGAACAATAGCACAAATGCAGTCCCCCACCAGCAAGAAGATTACAGCAAAGTCGCACATGCCGCCACGCAGCAACTGTACGACAGCAAGGTACATTAGCACAAATGCAGTCCCCCCGTAACAATATGATAGCAAAGTAGCACACATGCGACCACCTAGCAATGGCCCGATAGCAAGGTACATAAGGACAAATGCAGTCCTCCCGCAACAATATAATAGTAAAGTAGCACACATGCAACCACCAAGCAACTGTACGATAGCCAGGCACAATAGCATAAATGCAGTCTCCCAGCAACAATATAATAGCAAAGTAGTACACCTGCAACCACCTAGCAACTGTAAGACAGCAAGGAACATTAGCACAAAAGCAGTCCCCCCAGCAACAATATGATGCAAAGTAGCACACAAGCAACCACCTAGCATCTGTACGATGGCAAAGTAGTGCAAATGCAGCACCCGGCCCGCAACTGTATCACCGCAAGGAACACAAATACCATCTCCGCAACGATTGCAGGCACTAGGGTCACCAGCAGCAATACAAATCCTACTTGCACGATTGAGCGAGCCCAAGCCAAGGAATGGCAACGGCTCAACCACCTGGATGCCTACTACGTGGGGTGGGTCGTAGTGAAGTGTCACATACGGCAGTCAGTACACAAATGAGCTCTGAGCATCTACGCTCATTAAACTTAGCCAAGGGGCTAGTGGATTTGATACTCCCAAGTAGAACCCCAAGGGACCTGTGGAACAACAACACATACACATCGCATGATGTTAATTATTTTTATTTCATAAATACATATATAATTAAATATAAATAAGTTTTGTGGAAACACCACGTACAATATTTATTTGCTAAGCAGTTTCGGCCTGTTGACTCAGGCCTTCATCAGAGCAATAACGCCTTCTTAATAATAAGGCCTTCTGATGAAGGCCTGAATCAACAGACCGAAAGCTTAGCAAACAAATATTTTACGTGGTGTTTCCACAAAACTTATGTATGTATATTACATTATCGCCATGAAAATTTTCCAAGAATTAATCAAGATATAATTTGCTCAATAGATGGACATGTGCATGCATGTATTTAACTCCATGTAGTGTTTAGTTACCGTGTAAAAGCCGCAATTTTGTTCAAATATTATATATTTAGCGATACATTGTACACACGTTGCGATTTTTGGTGAACGTTGATGGTATAATTTAGGGTAGCCTTGAGGAAAAAATACAATATATTATTCATATAAGATTATATTCTAAATCTAATGAAACTTCTATTGCTGCAGATCTTATTTTGACAAATGCGAAGGAGTATGATGTTGCATTTCTTGTTGTTGGTGATCCTTTTGGGTAAGTTTTTCTGAAGGTATTCTGTATAAATACAAAAAATATGTAAATATATTAACTGTTCGCTAGGTGTCCAACCTTCGTAAACCCTCCCCACGCCGGCTAACTACACAGGCTGCGACATAACTCACTAATGTACTTTGGCGGAATGCGGATCGGTGGGATGGAGTCAGTACGACCCAGTGAACTCTATATAAGGACTGGAACGATACCTACAAACCAAATTTTGAAGCCGTCATGGAGGCTGACATGCAGGGCGGCCCCAGTCCTCTTTATATGCAGGAAAATCTTTATTTTTTAAGTTATATTTTGTTATGAACCAATTACAAAGAAATGCAAACATGCTACAGTAATATATACTTCTTCTAAAGGCTTTTAGCAACAAAAACGTAGCTTGAATATTTGACAAAAAAAACACATTTTGAGTCCGAAACCGCGCGGATCTCTTGATTGTTTGTAGGGCAGCTCCAAGTGTTGAGCCAGTTGAGGTATCAAAAGTCAAGAAAAAAGTCTATGAACTATCTTGAATCAAATAAAGATAGCATTAATCAGGGCTAAAGCCTACTGAAATATAGTGGCTATAATCTGTCGAGCATATGGATGCTGACATGATCAATAAAAACCATAAATATTAAATTTTCTGAACAGTCAAAAAATCGAACAAAACACAGAAATACGAACCGACAGTGTTTTAAAGGCATCAAAGATAAAAAATATATGTGATTCAAAAGGTATGAGGAGACTATTCATAAGAGCAAAGGCACAGGTTGATAGGGTTGCAAGAATTCATAAAATAAAGACGAATAAATACTAAATATAACCTGAATTTTCGTCAGGAGTTTCCATCAATCCAAGCAAAATTTTGCTTTCGTTTGACAATATATTTCCTGCTTCAATCTATTTTTGCCAGCAAACATACCTCAGACAGAAAGGACAATGATTCTAATACATACTAGCTTCGTTATATCAATTCAAATGAAGTTCAACTACAAAAAAATAAAAAATTCTCGCTGGGCCATTCTCTGTTTTCTACCGCTCCTTGGACGTTTGTCAGACGTTCATGTGTTGCCCCCAGCAGCCGGAAGTTTGGCTTCATCCAATCATAGGGCCGACCTTATGGAGGTATCGTTCCAGTCTTTATATAGAGTTCACTGGTACGACCTCGTTCCCCGGGGCATCGTGCCTCCACGGCGAGAACGAGGTCGGATACCCTACCACGACGAGCCAGGATTCAACATTTGCAGGCAGGGTACACCTCCGAACCAACGGAACCTCCTCCATCCCAAAATCTACAAAGTCACCCGTCTAACACGGTGGAAAAATTACAAGTCACATGTATAAGTAAAGAGGTACTCACCCAGCTTGAAGGGACTCGACGACCTGGGGAGTTCTGAATTGTCATCCGTGGAACTCTCTGTTACTGTTGACTCTCCAGCCTGTCAATCGCCATTCTCAGATTTTGCTACAGTATCAGAGAAACCTGTCTGTGAGATGCTTGAAAAAGCTTCTACAAAGTCGTGCTTGCTTGATCCTGTTCCTGTATGTATTATGAAGCAAGATCTTGATATCCTGGTTCCTTCAGTTACTAAAATTATTAATACATCTTTATCTGAGGGCGTGTTCCCTTCGTCTTTAAAAATCGGTATCATTTATCCATCTTTAAAAAAATCCGCCACTGACCAGGAAGAATTCCCAAGCTATCGTCCGATCACTAACATATAGGCTTCATGTCTAAGTCCCTGGAACGGGATGCTTCTATACAGACGACAAATTACCGCATCGAAAATGGGCTGTTTACTAAATTCCAGTCAACATACAGAGTATTCCACACTGCGGAGACAGCAATGCTGCGCGTGATGAATCATATTCTCCGTGCTATTGATTCTAGACGTGAAGTGGTCTTAGTTCTCCTCGATCTATCGTCTGCATTCGATACAATCGACCACGACCTTGTTCTGGAGAGACTTTACCAACGTTATGGGATCAGTGGCACCTTGCTAGTGTGGTTCCGATCATACCTCACTGACAGAGCACAGTGGGTTGTTGTTAGAAATACCGTCTCCACCAGCAAGACTTTACAGTTTGGTGTACCGCAGGGTTCTGTATTGGGACCGCTTTTGTTTTCTCTGTACTTCGCACCGTTGGAAGATCTGATCAAGGCGCACACTGATCTCGATTGCATGATGCATGCAGATGACACTCAACTATATATATCTATTAACTCTACACACGACCGATCTGCTACATTAGCTAAATTGGAGCTATGCGTTAAAGATATTTTAATCTGGTACACCGCTAATAAACTTGCGTGCAATCCAGGCAAGACGAGGATCGTCCATCTTTCATCTCGGTTTACGCAATGCGAGCAGCTGATGCCAGGTTTATCCATTGATGGTACAATCATTTCTCCAGTTCCTGTTGCCCGTGACTTTGGCATTGCCTTGGACAGTCACCTCAAGTTGACTTCCCATATAAACAACATCTGCAAGTCTGCCTCTTTTGCTATCCGTAACATCGGAAGGATTCGCAAGTATCTATGGCAACGAGACTGCGAGTAGCTGGTTCACGCTTTCATTACTTCTCGTCTGAACTATTGCAATAGTATCCTGTTTGGTCTTCCTGCCTGCGAAATTGATAAGCTTCAACGCTTACAGAACACTGCCGCCCGACTAGTTACTAAAGTAAAGAAATCTGTTCATATCACTCCAACACTCCAACAACTTCATTGGCTCCCTGTTAAGTCTAGAATTAATTATAAGATACTCTTAATCACCTATAAATCTCTCCACGGCCTTGCCCCGGACTTTATCTCTGATTTACTGCAGAGGTATAAGCCATCTCGTACCTTAAGATCTTCTATATAGTCAGAACTTGCTGGTTATTGTACCCAAGTCAAATCCTGTATCGTACGGTGATAGAGCGTTCTCGATCTGTGCACCCAGTCTTTGGAACTCTCTACCATCTGACATTAGAAATTCCGAATCAGTTAAAGACCTTCTTATTTTAATAGTTATAGTCTCAATATTGTTCCTTTAATCAACACATGTAACTAGATTATCTTTATTTCTATCTTATTCATATTTAGCGATTATTATTTATACCTTGTAAGAGCATTAAGCGCTGTATAATGCTCCTAAAACGTATTATTATTATTATTATTATTATTATTATTATTATTATTATTATTATTATTATTATTATTATTATTATTATTATTATTATTACAAAGTCAGTACAATACTTGCCGAAACTCCTTATCAACCAAAATCTTATACCAGCAATCAACATTGGAGAATCATTTCAATACTTAGGACGCTACTTTGACTGAGCTGACTACCTCTCGTTGATGAACTAATGTCTGACATTGACTCAAAACCACTTCACCCAAAAAATAAACTTCTCCTGTATAGTCGCTACGTCTTATCCAAATTATCCTGGCATTTCACCGTTGCTACACTGTCCAAAACTTGGATTTCTGAAAATATTGATTCTGTAATCAACCAATACATCCGTAAATGGCTTGAAATACCAATATCAGGAACACTAAGTACTATATATCTAACACGTAACAAATTTGGTCAAAGTATCTATCCTCCATCAGTAAAATTCATTCAATGCCAAGCTGCTCTACGCAAAGCCTTAAAATATTCTCCAAATGAAGCAATTAACGAACTGTGGAAATCCACTAATAATCATACTAATATTCAATACGACGTCTATAACTCTACTAAAGAAGTTCTGAAAGATTTCCGTTCTGGGCATGAAGATAGACTTCGAAACCACTTGACTTGTCAGGGATCCTTTTCCTCTAACGTTACAAAGTTCTCCTTATCAAAGCTTAACAAGGTGTGGTCAACTGCTCAATCAAAACTGCCCAAAAACCTTTATAACTTTACTATACGTTATGTGAACAATTCTACTCCGACACGCAAAAACCTTCACAGATGGGGAATATCTTCAAGTCCAGAATGCTCCTTTTGTCTGAGCCCAGAAACACTACTACACGTTGTTGCTGGTTGTCAATCGTATCTTGAACGCTTTACATGGAGGCACAATTCAATTCTTAACTTTCTTGCAAATACCTTACAAACTGTTAACGGTTCAAACCTCTTTGTCGATCTACCTGGATTCAAAAGCCCATCTATCCTAACTGGTGACACGTATCGTCCAGATTTGCTATTGCATTGTTCAAACGGCCGTCTTTATGTTCTCGAACTTACTGTTGGTTTTGAATCAAACCTCCAAAACAACGTCAAACGGAAAGAAGATAAATATAGTGAACTAGTAAAACAGCAAAGTGAACATTTTAATGATGTAAAATTTATAAATCTCTCCATGAGCTGCCTAGGTGTTTTTGCGAATGAGTGTTCTACTTTTTTAGATATGCTAGATAAGATTGGTCTTGATAATAAGCACCAAATGTACTGCGTAAGGAAAATGATGACTATAGCTATCAGAACTACGTATTACATTTTCTGCTGCCAAAATAAGGAATGGTGAAATCCCAAATTATTAGCTTTTTGAAATATTTGTATATAAATTTGCATGTTTTATTATATAGTCATTAGTTGTTATTATATATTATTAGTTGTGATTCAAGTAGCCAATTGTAAATTACCTTAATAAGCGAGGTTTATAATTGTATATGTAGAAAAGAAAAAACATTTAATAAAGTTTCCATTATTATTATTATTACCAACAACGTAGAGGATCACACGGACAAGACTACCAGCAAAGAAGGCAACAAGCCAGGAGAAGCAAGCGACAAGTCTAAGCCCCAAGCTAAGCTCCGCTGAGGATACAGACACAGCTGCTAAAAGAAAAAGACGACGAAAAAAAGGAGGAGGGGAGGGGGAGGAAACGCAAACGAACAGCGAGCGACTAAGCTGAAGGTAAAATGACGGAGACCCCGGGGCCCCAGGACCCTACGGTACAACCGCTGTCACCGCTCCACGTTAACTTATTTTATTATGATGTTATAAAAGGGATTTGCTGGCTAGAACGACGCACAGCGACGAGGTAGCAATAGGATCTTTATTACACGGTACAATGTACAACACAGAATATAAAGATAAAAGTTCAATACTTATAACTAAAGTTCAGTTCGATCAGTTCAGTGTCTTGCTTAGCTTCTTCTTTTTCTTGCTTTTCTGCTCTGCTTTTTGGGCTGGCCACTCTTCGATTGATCTTTTTCACAACTGCTCGACTCTTCAATTGGTTTTGTCACAACTGCATGAGCTATTTCAAAAAGGTAGGCTACTTTTATAGTTTTTTTGGTGTGCAAAAGCACGCTTGGTAGGTGTGTAGGAATTGACCAATCAGGAGCATCAGACCACACTACTTTGCAACATTGGATGAAGGCGTTGTCAATCGATCTCAAGTACCAAGGCAAAACGTTTGAAAAGTTTTTCCTTATATTAAAAGCCAATTTATATATGCTAATATATAAATTAAAGTTATTGAGACAATTTAACGTTCAGTACAAGCTGTGCCAAAACCTTGAACAGGAAGGTTGGCCAAGGTGTTACTCCCACCTATCAACAACCGATATATATGCCAGGTAGTTCTAAAGGTCGTTTTCTTCCAGCTCGCCAGTGCACGTGAAAAACAAGTGATACGGCACTTGCTAACCAATTAGAACATTACTTCTCTCTTCGGCGGGAAAAGTAACCAATTACAATTCGTGCAAGAGTCACATATAAGCTCAAAACGCGACAAAACGAATCACTTTATCCAAGAGCTCTACATTAAAGGCTACTTGTAAGCTCTACACAAGAATTATATGACCCCTTGGTTCAGGTCAATGTCTTAGGGGGTCGCTACCCCTTTGGCAGGATACGTCCTACTTGGGGATTATTACCCCTAGGGCATTAGCAAAGTCCTAATGGGGATTATATACCCCAGGACAACAATCTAAGGCCATGTAACAATGAGTCGCTGGATGATGTTTGACCACAATTTTAGACAATCGGAGTACTTTACCCCAAACCCCTTCTCCCACACAACTTTGTGTGTGCCATTAGTATTCGCTTGATTGTTCGGCCTTTCCTTTTAAAGAACGGCTTGAATCATTAACTAATATATTTCTCGACTACATTGATATAGTAAAAAAGTAGATGTCACAAGGTATAAGACTGTTATAATATTTTACAGTTTCATTGAGTATTTACGGAACAGTTCAACTTTGAATAATTATTAGGTAAGTTGTCGTTTGGGTTATGTAAACATTACGAAGCTTCTTCTTGGCCTAAAATCCTGCTAAATTCACCTAGGTTACATAAACAAATTTGTACCTGCCCTAGATCATACTGACAGGACATTATAAAATAACCGGAAGTAAATGAACGACAACACGCACTCTGATTGGCTATTGAGTCAAAGAAGCGTGCCATTATAACTCTATAACGGAACGGCCCACGAGATACTTCGCGACGATTTTGTCGTTTTTGATTAATTCTATGTGGATTTAATCATCAACGAAAGTCAAAAATTACTTGGATATATGTCTAATCACGTAATTAACACAGCAGAATGTTTTCAGTGCAACTTTAAGTGCATTTTCATCGCTAAAATCGCCGACGTGTTGTACGAGGCCACGCGTGGCGCTAAATGGTAACAAACTCGTCCCGAGATAGGTAATCTGTTTTTTTGTTTACTTTTCTTGGGTTTATTGACAATTTAAAGCCATTATTTTATAAAAGAAATAAAAAACTTAGTCGCTGTGCGATTATCGAGTTATAATGCACTCGATAAGCTAATAAAACACTAGGCTATCGCCTCGTGCTTTACACGCGTCTCTCGTGCATTATTTAACAATTATTCGCCGAAGGCTAGGTGAATATTGGTGAATAATAACCGAGACGAAGTATTTACCGATATTCACTGAACCCGAGGCGAATAATTGTTTTTGTATAAATACACATTTTCGTACTTTTAGGAACAACATTTTCTTTAAAATTGTTAATTAAAATTGAAAAATCGGCTGGCGGCCATTTTGAATAAACGCTGCAGGTGATTATCGAGAATTAGTCCGAAGTAGCTCGACCAACCAGCGCGCGCGATTTTCTATAATCACCTGTGTATTTATACTAAAAGTCGATAATCGCACGCGACACGTTTTTATTTCTTAAATAGAAAAGGCTTTTAAGAAAACTGTTGACAAGCTAGTAAGTAAACTTACGACAGAAACATGCACCTAATTACAGAACAATGGTAGATACGATCAGACTGTGCTAATTGATATTACAAATGTTACTTTTGCCTAGTTTTGATTATTTTCAGCTATTTGTTTGTATTGCGGCATTCTACAATAGAATAGCCAGAAGCAGCTAGAAAGCCCAACTATAACCCAATATATCTGTATGTTGTATAACAATGATAATAAAATACATAAAAGTTCTATATATACTTGGTTTCGACTTTACTATATACGATTGTAAGATGTCGTTTAAGGTGGCTTTCTACGAAGTATGCCGACTGATCTGCGAGGTCTGAGCATATCGTGGAAGTGGTGCAAACAGTTGAGACTTTGGTTGCGTGCATTTTTTACTATAGTATTTTACTATATTTAAGAAATAGAAAACGTTTTCCGTGTTTCTACAGAGTTATAGAAACACGAGGGGAAGTTTGGGAGAACGAGAAATTTCAGTGCAACACTATTTCGAGTTCTTCCAAACTTCTCCAAGTGTTTCTATAACTCTACAGGAACACGGAAAAATGTTTTCTATTTCCTTCATAAAATAACCCGTCAAAAAAGATTAAACGCTAAAATTAATCAAAACAAAAAGCGCAAATTCTCCTTACTGTCCATGGATGGCGTTTGATGGCGTATATAACCAGTAATGGTGTTTCTTTACGTACTTTCTTTACAAATTTTAATTAGAATGATGGCGTGTGGGATGGCGTAATCTTCCTTGCCTGTTTTCCATTATTAAGGATAAATAGAATTATAGAACACGGGTTTTAACCAATCACTGCGTGCGTTTTTAAAATGTACTTGCTTGCTTATACTTCTCACTAACATGGCATAGGTACATGTAGTTGGTTGTTTATAATCTAAACAAATTCCATTTTACTACAGTGCTACCACCCACACTGATCTGGTTCTTAGAGCAAGAAAAGACAAGATATCGTACAAAGTCATTCACAACGCTTCCATTATGAACGCCGTAGCTTGTTGTGGCTTACAGGTGAGAATACAGTGATTCATCAGGCAAACTATTGCGTGTATTTCTTGCATCTACGCAAGGTTGTCATAAAAATCAAATGTAATGAAACATTGTTGAAATATACATAACATTATCACTTATCATTGAAACCACCGTTCTCAAGACTCGAGAAAAAGAAAAACACATTTTACAGTGTTATCACGCTTATTCCCAACTTTGTACACGTGCATGTATAAGCCCAATGCACGTTTAACGAAAACACATTGCATAAACTGAACTGAACTGCATGCACATGAAAATGCGTGCACATGCATGTATTGTACAGTGAACTCAATGTAATTAAGTTGAAAAACTTACATTGAGTTCACTGGTATTGTAACACTTAAACAACGTTAGTGAACTATCTATTTGATTTTTTCGGCATGCAAGTACGTACTGTTGTCGGTTATGTAGTGATTTGAACTCTCACCTTGTCTATCATTGTGTGCTGCCTTGGCTTTAGTTTAATGTTTACTGTCTTGTTGTTTTTTTCAGCTTTACAACTTTGGTGAAACTGTGTCTATCGTATTCTGGGAGGAATCATGGAAGCCAGACAGCTTTTACGATAAAATAGCGTTGAATAGAAAGAACGGACTACACACTTTATGTCTGCTAGGTATAGGTTAATTACTATATAGGAATATATTATATATTAGTCTATCATCAAACAGGAACTATATAGAAAACTTCTATTTACGTTTCAGGTACTGCATGAACATTTTGATGAAGGGCATTGCTCGTAGCGTAAAAAGAAGTTTTTTATTACTTGAGGCGATAGCCGAGTGTTTCAGTTCTCATAAAACATCTGCGATATATAATATTGTTTTGTAGGTTGGCGTAGTAATTTTGAAAAACAACGTTGTTTAAGCCGAGAAAATCAAAGTTAAATCTTATGTAAATCTGGAGGGTTTTTAACAGATATAAAACCACGGACGTGGTATACTGATTTCCTTTGTGTTTTTCTCATGAGTTTTTTAGTTATTTGGAATCATGGAGATACGGTCTGGAAACTCGGCAAACTTCAAAGCGCCTATAATGAGCTGTAATTTTATGTTGAAGCGTACCTTAACCGTGCACATCCTTTGTTTTAGGTTTATTAATATTTAAATAGTACGGTTGAGTGATTGAACTGAAACGTTGCTATTGGATAATTCATTCATTATACTAAAATACATTGGGTTCAGTGACCGTGCACCGTGCATAAAAATACATAAAGGCGAACAAAAAGATAGAACAAAGACTTTAGCTGAGTTTCTAAACCATATTTTGAATACTATGTTTTTCAATACTATGTTGGAACCCATGTCCTGCAGAGTAGGCTTTCTCTGTAATCCTGTATATATACAGTATATATTTCTTTAACTCGAGTAAGTATTAACATATTCCTATTTGTACTGCTTCCCCTTGGCGAGTGAAATTGTCTGGCAATATCCAGTGTAAAAATAGGTACACATAGTGTACATTTGCCCTGCTGATACAGCATCTATGGGTTTTCATAATCTGTGCATTAAGAGCAAAGCAATAAATTTTTACAATAAAATTGCTGTCAACAAATAAATTCCCAACGCAGCCAGGTGAAGAATCAGACATCGTTTCAGTAGCTACTCTGGCTTAAAAGTTTTTTGAACGTAGCTTAAAAAGTTACTCTTCATGACCCAACGTTTCGACACTCCGATCTAGTGTCTTCATCGGGGGTGATCGTTGTGAAGACAGGTCCCATATTTGTATTTTTTGATACAGAACTCGATTGCCGAAATGTGTTCTTTGATCAAAAACATATAATAAATCATATAATAACTATATTGCTGAGGGGCAAGCTTAAAAGCAAAGCCTAATAATTTCTATCCCCCACAAGAGTTTCTGTTTTCATTTGATTTGTACTGGCTAGGCACTTTAACTAAACATTCTTGATGTCGCCAACTCTTTGCTTTCCCCCCAGATATTAAAGTGAAGGAGCAGTCTATTGAAAACATGATGAGGTAATGTGTCGAATGGAAGTAGTGACAAATGCCTCCTGGAGGGAGGAGAGAAGGTTGTTATACGAAATTTTGTTCTAGCTCAACAGCATTATAGGGAATCAGTAATATGTTTCTTTTGCTACACTGATCCTGTGTTTAACATTGTTGAGATTTTTTATTCACGTAAAATCTTACTTACATTGTTAAAGTGTAACTAACTATACGTTTTGAGGTTATTCTATTTTCCATTAAAGTTGGAAAAGTTCAATCTAAAACCGAAAAAATAATTGAAACCAGTGATTCGGTTCCACTTTTATGAACTAGCTAAGTTTGAGTTTTTGCTCCTTTTGCTGAACTCGTGTGAACGACGACCGCGTCGAAATAAAGACTGGTACTAGTACATTGTGATCTCATACCGGTAACAAACAACAAGGTGATTGGTGGGTTTTACCGGTATGACGTCAAAGAAAATGGAGTACCCGTTCTCCTAGAAACGCGGTCATGCTTCAAGATGTCCTAAGAAGGCTTCGCTTATAAATTCTTTGCTTTACCTCGAAATTCATATTTTTCTTTGCTTTTGCTAAGTTAGATGATAACCCTTTCAAAAGAAAATATATCTTCAAAAGGTTTAGTTGACCTTTAAAGGGTTTGTTTCGTGAACAATATATGCTGTAATGTTATGTGTTTGCATTGTTGAACCAACAATGTACATCATTTCATTCACTTTGAGTATTGGACTCAAATTTTTAAAGTTTCTTACACTAAAATAATATTTTAAAAATAGATAATTGTAGAACGTCAAATAATGTATTTATTTGTTTGTTTCCATAGTCACTAATTAACCGCCCGTAAGGAGATAAAAACTCTCTTTTGTCTGAACATTTTAAATTTCAATTCCTTCAAAAAACATTTATTTATTACAGTAAAACTGATTTTCGAATTATACAGTATACGAGTAAACAATTTGAACTAGGAATTACTAACTATAGTTACTAACAATGCCTCATGACTGGTGTGGGTTAGGATTCTAAATCATGACATGGTCTGATCAAGTTCGTTGCGAACGGTTTATAGGAAAGAAACGCAGACGATCCCTTGCTACCCCTACCCAACACACACACATATATATGCGATGATATTATACTCATTTTTAATCCACTAATGTTGGTTTATAAATGGATGCAGTATCTCAACTTTGGAAGAGGGGAAGAGGAAAGGTTGTTGATTTTTACGTATCGACTTCATATTTTTACCCTGATCGAAGGTTAGGGCCAAGGTCATCGATTAATTAAACGTAAGGATCTTTTGAGATGAGTCCTACGGGGAGGGGAAGTTTGCGGGTGACTCACGAATCATTGTGACACTGGCTCTCAGGCTATTTTGTCTGTATAGACCCTTTTAATAAGTGCAGAGTACGTCATTTTCCGCCATTGACGTCATTTTCAGCTTTTTGAATTCTATTGAAAATATACAAAAGCTAAGACAATAAATGAAATTGAAAAGAATTCAAAAGAAAAATTGAAAAGAAATTGACGTCTAAGGGTGAAAATTACGTAATGTTCTATGTAATATTTAAAACACGAGCAGGAGTGTTTTATCAGATTTAAAACCACGAGGGCGCAGCCCGAGTGTTTTAGATCTGATAAAACACGTGATGCGAGTGTTTTGAATGGCTTAAAAAACGATTCGTTATTGGATGTTATGTTCATTAGTATTCTTTATATAAAATTGTATGTTCATTAGTATTCTTTATATAAAATTGTATGTTCATATTAGTATTCTTTCTGACGTCAAGAAGTTTTATCAGGTATAAAACCACGGACATGGTAGTGATTTCCTTTATGTTTTCCTCGTGAATTAATGATTTTTTGAAACTTATTAAAAGGGTCTATAGGGGCTGTTTACACTGGGCTGACTCATGTCACAAGATTCTTTCCTCGGCCGCAAAAGGAGATTTGAATTAACGTTGGGATTCGTTTGCATCAAAACTAAACCAATTGATTTTTCTTTGTAAATTTAGTTTATGTGAGTTTCAAAGCCACATGAGATCCTATAATCAATCACGTGAGCCCAGTTAACCAGGCTAGCCCGGCTCATGTAAACAGCCCCTTAGTTGCTATTGTCTCAGTGTGTGCATCTCAGGATGCTCTTGGTTCGTGTGGCCTTATAGCTATAGTTGTAATTTTATTTACTGCATTCGCAGTGATTAAGTTATGTTTTGTCGTTTGATTTGTAGAGGTAAAAAGGTCTTTGAACCGCCTAGATACATGACTGTAAACCAAGCTGCCAAGCAACTATTGGAAATTTTGGAAAATCGCGACTTCGGTGAGAAACCTCCATGTACGTTCTGCGTTATATTTTCTGGCGTATAATATGATACAGTAGTTATAGTTAGGAAAACATTCAGACTTACTGACACGCGAAGGGGGCAAATAGATACACTCAACCTCGTCTCTGGCAGACGTTCGTCAAGCTCAAATACTTAGAAAATGGCTCTGAGTATTTGATCTTGAGATCGAACCTGCAATCTTCTCTGATGACCAGTGTATTGTCAAACTTTAAACGGCTATACACGTTATGCAGTTAAAGTGCCTATGAAACGAAAATTAAGTTTGTCTTATTTAAAAGAACACTTAAAATGATAGGGTAACATCTTTTGCAGTTTTTCGTTTCCTTGCTTCGTTCTTGAGATATTTCAGTGTGTTTGATATGCAAATTAAACATTTTGACGTCACACGTGCATAATGAGTTATTGAAAAAGTTATATATCTTTCTTAGTATCAAATATAATCACTTGAAGATCTACATATTTAATGTTGTGGGCGAAACACATCCACATGCTTAATTCAAATTAATTTGGTTTGATAATAGAAAAGATATCAAACCTTCTCCGATAGCTCATTATGCATGCACCTACGACGTCAAAGTGTTTAGTTTACATATCAAACAAACTAAAATATCTCAAAAACAAAGCAAGGAAACGAAAAACTGCAAAAGATGTTACTCTATGATTTTAAGTGTTCTTTCAAATAAGACACTTAATTTTCGTTTCATAGGCACTTTAAGACCTACCTAATATGAACGAGTTTTCTGATTGGCTATAAGTAACCAATCACATTGTCGATTATCAATTCGTTCCCATGCTCCTTACTGATTAGGGTTAGGGGAAGGTGTTGGGTTAGGTTATCTAAACCAATCAGAAGCCTTCTTAGTGTATAGGTAAGTGATGACCCACGTTATGACCTTACTACTCTGGACTGTCAATCGTCACCTCGCCATATCACACCACACCACACTGTATACTTTACCGCACACCGAACTATATTATACCATACTACAGTATACTAGAAATGCATCAATGTAACAACCCCTCGCCCGCTTTTACACGCTTTTTTGAAATACTCCCCCACCCACCCACCCCCGATTAAAATAAGCACTCCTGATATACAGCAAAAACAAATGATAATCCTCAGGATAATTAGAGAATTTATGATTAGGATGACTAAAATGAAAGTTGAACATATCAAAGCAAAAATTATAGATTTCATATTAAACTATGGTTGTAAAAATATATTGTTTTTAGCCATTTAGGAAGTTAACAGTACAAAAACTACATTTATAATAGGAGATAAAAACAATTCAGTAGAATCGGCTTCCAGAAAGAAGTATTAAACAGACAACCTTTCAGTCGCAAATTTGGAAATGTCTATGAGAGTATGAGTATTAAGTGCTTGCAATTAAATTAAGTCAATGAAAAACATCACGTCCACACTAGAAAAGGGGAAGCACGAAAACGTGAAGCTGTATACTGCTTAGGTTAAGTGAAAACTTGAAAACAACACAAGGACAAGGTATAAAACTTTATATGATAGTTGCTAGATTCACTTTAACTGACGAGTGTCTAACGTCTTTAAACGTCTTGCCGTTCTTGGCGTTTACAGAATATATTAACAAATAAATGTTAATTCCAACCAGCAAAATAAATAAATAGAAATGCCCTACCGTTAACTTTAAAATGATTTTGATACCACTGAGTGACCAGTGACCACAAACACTGCAATTCAGATTCTTCAGGTTTTCTGGTTTCTCTTCAAGATATATTAAACCGGCTGTTCGTTTTCTTCTTTTCTTCGTTGTTCTCTTTTAAGCTAAGTAGAGCCGGCTTCATTTCGTTTAAAACGTAACCATTATGGAGATTTAGTTTTCTTCAAAGCTAGTCACCAATGCCCAAATATTCTTACCGCGTGACACCCGTCCACGCATATATATATATATATATATATATATATATAAGTGAGTTATGGTTCACGAAATGTTAGAGAGTGCTCAATACCATATAGATAGAGCAAAATACAAAGTATAAAGTATAGTTTTACCTTAAAGTCTTCGCTACCAGAGGTTTCACCCTAAACGGGATCATCAGGCGACTGGAAAATATCGGTTAGTGGGCTGCTTAAATGCGTTAGTTGGGGCGTGGGTGTGGGCGTCGAAACGTCCGGCGCATTCATTTGGAGCGTGGGTGTGGGCGTCGAAACGTTGCGCGCATTCCTTTGATTGTTTAGGTTGTTGATCCGAAATCTATTTTTGTGCCGACACGTCGAAACTATTTCTGATCTTTTGTTGAGTAAGAGTTGTTTGTCTGCCTTCATGATGAAAAGTTTTTCGTCCAAACATAAATTGCATCTTTTTGATCCTCCCGTGTAAGAAATTGAGTGTTTTAGTATAGACCAGGTTATGTCGAAACTTTGGTTTTTTTCTTTTAGATTCCAAATGTATTTCGAAAGTTCCGTCTCATTTGAATACTTTTTATTCTGGAAAGATTTAGTATGGTTACGATATCGCTCTTTAAATGTACTTGCTGTCATGCCAATGTATTGCTTGGTGATGTTCGTGTTGCTTATGGAAATAGATGCCTTGTATACTATGTTGTTTGTCATGCATTGCCCACGTAGGGGGCAATTGTCCTTAATCCTGCAATTGCAACTGCTTGTAACTATGCTTCGTGGCTTGCTTTTCCTGATTGTGCGTGAATTATGTTTCGTGATAATAGACTTGACGTTGTTCATGCAACTATAGCTAATCTTGACTGTGTTTCTGTTAAAAAGTTTGTGAAGCTTGTGTCCTGGTGGAAAGTGCTTGTCAATAAGGCTAAGAAAGTTGCGTCCTATGTTTGTTTTGACATTTCTGTTAAATGGAGGGTTAAACCAGATGATATTGCGGCGTCTATTTCTGCGTGTTTGCTGTGGTGCTTCTTGTGTGTAGTTTAGCTCATGGTTGAAATTGCTGCGCCTTAATGCATCTTGGTAAATTGGTGCGGTTTGATGGAATGTCCGCTCGTCAGACGAGAGGAGGGAAATGCGCTTGTTGATTGATGTAGGTAGCTGTCTTAAAATGCTTGGTGGGTGGTTTGATTGCTTGTTTATGTATAATGGATCGTCATTGGGCTTTCGGAAAGGTTTGTATTTTCCATTGCTTAGGTCGAAAGTGACGTCTAAAAAGTTTACTGAAATTAAATTTGCTTCTGCCGTGATTTTTAAGCCAAACTGTTCGAAACTTTTGTGAAGATCTTTTCTTGTTTTGTCTGCCAATCGTGCGGTCTTATTTTTTAGTACTGCCTTTTAGTAGGCCTTTTCATTCTAAACGACCTAGGGAAAAAGTTTGGCAACCAAAATATTGGCCTATATAGAGACGACGGATTGGCAGTACTAAAAAATAAGACCGCACGATTGGCAGACAAAACAAGAAAAGATCTTCACAAAAGTTTCGAACAGTTTGGCTTAAAAATCACGGCAGAAGCAAATTTAATTTCAGTAAACTTTTTAGACGTCACTTTCGACCTAAGCAATGGAAAATACAAACCTTTCCGAAAGCCCAATGACGATCCATTATACATAAACAAGCAATCAAACCACCCACCAAGCATTTTAAGACAGCTACCTACATCAATCAACAAGCGCATTTCCCTCCTCTCGTCTGACGAGCGGACATTCCATCAAACCGCACCAATTTACCAAGATGCATTAAGGCGCAGCAATTTCAACCATGAGCTAAACTACACACAAGAAGCACCACAGCAAACACGCAGAAATAGACGCCGCAATATCATCTGGTTTAACCCTCCATTTAACAGAAATGTCAAAACAAACATAGGACGCAACTTTCTTAGCCTTATTGACAAGCACTTTCCACCAGGACACAAGCTTCACAAACTTTTTAACAGAAACACAGTCAAGATTAGCTATAGTTGCATGAACAACGTCAAGTCTATTATCACGAAACATAATTCACGCACAATCAGGAAAAGCAAGCCACGAAGCATAGTTACAAGCAGTTGCAATTGCAGGATTAAGGACAATTGCCCCCTACGTGGGCAATGCATGACAAACAACATAGTATACAAGGCATCTATTTCCATAAGCAACACGAACATCACCAAGCAATACATTGGCATGACAGCAAGTACATTTAAAGAGCGATATCGTAACCATACTAAATCTTTCCAGAATAAAAAGTATTCAAATGAGACGGAACTTTCGAAATACATTTGGAATCTAAAAGAAAAAAACCAAAGTTTCGACATAACCTGGTCTATACTAAAACACTCAATTTCTTACACGGGAGGATCAAAAAGATGCAATTTATGTTTGGACGAAAAACTTTTCATCATGAAGGCAGACAAACAACTCTTACTCAACAAAAGATCAGAAATAGTTTCGACGTGTCGGCACAAAAATAGATTTCGGATCAACAACCTAAACAATCAAAGGAATGCGCGCAACGTTTCGACGCCCACACCCACGCTCCAAATGAATGCGCCGGACGTTTCGACGCCCACACCCACGCCCCAACTAACGCATTTAAGCAGCCCACTAACCGATATTTTCCAGTCGCCTGATGATCCCGTTTAGGGTGAAACCTCTGGTAGCGAAGACTTTAAGGTAAAACTATACTTTATACTTTGTATATATATATATATAAATAAACTATTTCCAGATTTCGTCCCCCTTGCTTTTTCTACACCCGTGTAAAATGGACTCCACGCGTGTCGAGATTAGCACCCTCACCGGGCTCCGGGGATTATATCATACCATCCCTTACCACGCCATACCGTACCATACCATGCATTACCATACCATACCATATCATGCCATACCATACCATGCCATACCATACCATGCCATACCATACCATATCATGCCATACCATACCATGCCATACCATACCATATCATGCCATACCGTACCGTACCATGCCATACCATACCATATCATGCCATACCGTACCATGCCATACCATACCATATCATGCCATACCATACCATACCAAACCATACCATACTATATTATATCATACCATCTCATCCCATATCACGCCACGCCATACCGTACCATATACCATACCATACCACACCATAATATACCATACCACACTATCTTTATTTATTTTCTTTTTATTTATTTATTTTCTTTTTATTTATTTATTTTCTTTTCTTATCTTTTTTTAATTTTTTTTTAATTTTTTTATTTTGTTATTATTCAGGGTGGACTAGCTAGTATGGTTCCTTTGTTCCTTTCTGGTCCTTCCCCACTGCATTTATCTATTTATTTATTTATTACTTAATTATTTATTATTTATTATTTATTTATTTTTATTTTTATTTGTTAACATTTGTACGCAGTGAAAATGGATTAAATTAAAATGGATTAAATTAAATATACTACACAACCTTTATATCGCATGTTACCCAATAACACCACTCAACTATATTTTACCCTATTGATGAAAGACGCAACCGATGCCAGTTGCAAGTTTAACTTTTTAGCCAGTTGAAGTACGAAGGGTTGTAGTCCGTATCCTGGATCATAGATTACCCTACCACGTCCTGGGTTAATAAAATAACCTGTGCTGTATGCTTGCAGGTTATGATGAGAATACCATCTGTATTGGCTTGTCATGTGTTGGTTCTGATTCGCAAAACATCGTTTGTGAAACACTAAAGGAAATGAAAGACACCAATATTGGACCACCTTTACACTCCCTCGTTATTCCAGGTAACATGCATTTTATTGAAATCGAAATGTTGAAGGAGTTTACAAAACGGTTAGAGATATTGGCCGGACTTGGAGAACAGACAGAAAGGATGTGATTCTATACAATTCGTCGTTCCACACAAAGCTAGGATTGGCGCCAGAATGCTTTAAAGATTGCATTGATCGAATCAGGTACCATAATTCTGTAGACTGAGTTTCTCGTGGCCAAATGCACCCCCCTCTCTCTTCTACAGTAAGCTGGTCAGTCCGCTCCTGCATCTAACCAAGTTTTATACACCTACAGTAACCATTACAACAAATGAGCTACCAACTGAATTAAAGTACCATGCATAACCCTAAATACGATATTAATGGCAATGACGTCAAAGTTAACGGTGACGTCAAAGTAGGTTTTTGTGTTTCTTTCTAATTCCATTTCGTAAAATAAACTGATTGAAGATATTAATGAAAAAGAAAGATAAAATATAGAGTATATACTATACAAGTTTATACAATACCCTGGTTGCTATGCGTGTTTTCATTGGTTGTTGGCCATGATCTATTAGAGGACAGACACATGGACACGTCAGATCACGTCAGCTGACTTGCTTTTTTCCTTCTTCATGCCCCAAAATCCGACAAGAGTTTTGATAAAAACCTTTTAAATTTTTGTATTGTATAAAACAAATAGATTCCCTTTTTTTGTTGTCTGTCAATTATAGATGCACAGAAGACGTAACAACGTGGTAAGAACATCGGTGACCGCGTCTCGTGTGATGTCTGTGCATCTATAAGTGAACAGACAACAAAAAATGGAATCTATATTTTTCCCACAACAGAACTTTGCATGTGTATGTAAATTATACGTACTTTAACGTAACATTAACGTTTTGGAAATACAAACCTCAATATAACAATAAATAAAAGCTCAGATCGAAAACATTTTGACCTTCAACTATTCACTTTACATAGAATCCAAATCAGTAATATTGTATTTGGAGTTGTAAACACTTTAAACGATATGACAATGAATGACTTTTAACAAATAAAACATAAAGCTCCGTGCATATGTACTCTTATAAAGGTTCGTTTGACGCCATTTGAACACGAAAGAAGTTCAGTAGAGGCACGAGGCGATAGCCTTCTCTCGTGCTCAAGTGACGTCAAACGAACCTTTATAAGAGTACATATGCACAGGAGCAGTATGTTTTATTTGTTTTATAAAATAAGAAGGGGAAAAAACAAGCTAAAAGTTGGACAGTTTTGAAATTTGGCTGACGTTTCCGACCAGCTTACGCCACGTTACGTCACTCATGATCTTTATACTCTTATAAATCACAGAGCCCAGCCAATGAGAGCGTGCGTAGAGGACACCTTATTTTATAAATCACAATGTGCATAATGACAATTTGCAAGTGCATTTTAGTTGTTTTAACAACTAAAGTAACATATTATTACAAATTATTTGCGCTAACATTTTACTAGAGACTGTCCATACGCATAATAACAGTGAATAACAGTGTATAAAATGCGATTTGTATGGGTAATATGATTTTTCTCGTGGAATTAATGATTTTACACTACTCGTGATATTTGAAAATTGAACCAAAATTATGCTATTTGTATCAAACAAAGAACTCTGTACAAGGTTTAGAAGCTTAGTTTTTGTATCTACTGCGCATGCGCGAGTAGATACATTGATGTCGTCCGTGTAAGGTAAGGTGATTAATGTAAGTTAACAAAAGAATGCCTTCGGTACTTCATGTAAGTCAATGCTATGCCAGCATGGAGTGAAATCAGTTCAAGGAGCGAGAATATTTATTTCAAGAATAGAAGTTTTTACAAGCTTGGTAAATATTTTAAGTCTGAATCGTGGTCAATTTTTAAATTAGCGTTTTTTTTCTCGTTATTATTTTTTTTTTAATTTTTAATTTTTAAGTGTACTATAGACGTTGTTGGAATGATGATAAGTTTTATTCAGCGAGGTCATTTATATGGCCAACATGTTTACATGTATTCAGCAGTCTGATCGAGCTTTGTAAACTGACAAGGTTGCATTGCTGAACAGAAATGAAATTTTCTTCTAAGAAAACAAAACTAGCTTCATGATCAAGCAACAATGTGCAAAACCTGTACTGGTAGTCCACGAGCGAAATTATTATGCTATTAAATAACATATCGTACAATAGTCAAATGTCAGTGACCGAAACGACAAGTCTTTATATTTATAATGGGATAATTAAATTGTATGCTGCAGTTGTCAATGTCATGCAAAAATTTATGACATGATTGCCAAATATTTATATTTGTATTTGCAAATACACAATGACAGCTGCAGCCTGCAACAGCAACACAAAACTGAAATGATAAATATTTCATTGTTTTCTATAGAACAAATCGTTGCGTCATTTGCGCAAGGATATACGAAACTTAGACAGGATAAGGTCATGTAATAAACCTTCAAAACACTTTCGAATTGTTTGCAAATCGCCGCTGGGTTTGGCAAGAATATAGAAAGATGACTGATGAGTCATCGAATATGAAACTTGATCAAAAGTGATATCAGCCCATCAAAATTGTGTGATTGTGTGACTGTGACGCTTTTCGATTTTTTGAAGAATAGGAAATTTATCTTTAAACTTTGACTTGGATTAAAAAACTGACAAATATTTCCTGCAAGATACAAAAAATTTCCTGCGAACAACTTTTACAAAATATTTCCTGCCGGACATTTTCCAGCACTGTGCTGGTAATCTTCGTTCACAACTTCATTATTTCTAAAGTTTACAGCAGTCATACTTCAGATGCTTGTTATCTGAAACGATTTTCCTTTACCTACCAACTGGATTGCGTTATTATTTGACAAATTGTTGCAACAAAGTTATTTAAATACTTTAGTCAAATTTTGTGAGTTATTGGTGTACTGTATTAAAATTTTATTGGCCTACTAAACAATAACCATACTTTATTACCATAGGTTTTAAATAGTACCATAGCTTTAATAGTCAAGCTATTATCACACTGCCTCTCACCACGACGACCTAAGTGAAGCCCAATTTGATTGAGTTAATACTTGAATGGGTGACCATGCACATATCTGCATGGGCTTGGGACTCATGCTTCTGTGCCGGATATGAGTAGAGTTGTTAGTGCTCAACCTCCTGTGCTTTGCTGGCTTTACTCTGAGTTCCTTTCTTAAGGTAAAAACACAGCATGGCTAGCATCGACAAAAATCTTGTTCAGCTTTGAATACAGGTCACTACAAGTACATACAGTAATTACAACATTGTTTTTACCATAGTAGCTATAGGCATGATTGAACGCAGTAGATACATGCATGTCTGGACATGCCTATTTTTGCATTTGTTGGCATTATTGAGCAGTAAAACGTGTTATTTTGCAGTTTTTTTACTCTGCTCGGTAATCGATAAACTTGCCTACAACAGAAAACTCGTAAAAATACAACAAAAACAGTCAATATCTTAATTATGAAACACTTGATGTACCTTTGAGAGTAAAATATGTCTTTACAAAGCCTTGAAGTATGTTAGTTGACGATTTCGAACTGTATTTGCTTGTATTTCTTTCTGTTTCCTATATAGGGGTATTGTTTTACGGCTTTTCCGACTACCCGGTCCCCCGGTTAACGCTCACTACTCTTAAGCCCGTAAAGAGTACTGGACAGGGAGTAGTAAGATGGCGGATCTGGCTTCAAAATTTTGACTACTGGACAGAAGGATAGCGCTATCCACAACATTGCTGCGCACGAAAAGATTAAGCGCCCGCAATCGAACAAGCGCACGCCCAAGAACTGCAATTTAAAAATAGACGCCCACTTTTGAACACTATGTTTCGAATAAGCACTACATGCCCTTAATATTTTAGTAATTTCCCAAGCAGCCAGACGTAGCTGCGCGTGTTCGTGATAAAAGAGAGATTGGCTTTTCGCCCCTTGACACATACAGCATCGACTGCCATTGCTCCGCAATATACCATTTCTACGATGACGTGTGGTGGCGTTGGGTGCATGACTACAACCACCAGAATGCTTTGCCAGTATCTTAGTGTTAATAAATATAGCAAACTGGCAAAGCATTCTGATAAAAATTAGATATGCGTCCACCTTCCAATAAGCGCGCACTTTCAAGGTCGCAAAAGTATAAATATATAATTATGCGAATTTTTACCGTATCCCAAAAAATAAAAAAAGTGCGATTCGGCTGAATCGTGTCGTGGAAAGTGGAAACACATTTTTTGGCGCTAGATACATATGAAATTTCATGGATGCATGTGAAATTTTTAAACCAGTTAATCATGTATCATTGGAGTAAAAACAAGCAAACATATATAAGAACAATGTACATTTTAATCACGTTTATAATATCTTTCTTTTTACACAGTGGTAATTCATCCATCTATTTATCTATCTAGTTATTTTACTGTATATTTTACTGCAAAAAGTAAATGTTAACATTTTTTGCATCGTGCATATATCTGTTAAAACGTCTTTATTTAGTGTACTAGCTCATGAGCAACACATCCGACTGCTACCTTAAGGGTGACTTTTTTATAGCTTGACAGGTTAAGAACTGTTATCCACCGTTCCAGGGGTTTGCAAACGAGTCCTTGAGCGATTTTTCTATTTTGTGTTTGAGGGCAGCTGTATACCCTTACTTCGTTAGGAACATATTTATCATTTTTTGATGCCTTTTTATCAAGCGTGGCCACGGGAACGTTCTTGGATTCTTCTTCGCAAACATGTGTATATGTGACTGCTCGCTTCAATTCTGTGTCCAGATAACTAAAAAGTAAAAAATAGCATATTATTTTCTGAAAATGGTCAATACATTAACAATTGAAAAGAGATTAGGTTCTTCTTTTTATAAGCACCGTCGAAGTTAACAATTTTTGATGGAGTTAACAATTAAGACAAAATACTGAATTAAGTGTTACAGGTAATACAAGATTTGCATTGTACGTTTCAAGAAACGAATATGATAATATAGTAACTAGGTTTTACTCGAACATCACGCGTGATTGCTACGTTTAAAAGTATAATAGATTTAGATTAATTTTCAATTTCTGCAGAGTTCATTTCTCAATTTGTGTCTTTTGTTTAAATTGAAGTAGCGAGAGAGCGTAACTTGCTAACATACGAGATCACATTGCCACGATTTCCTATTGGAATTGAAAAAGCGATTCTGCATGCATGGCCATGCATATGCATTATGCCGGTCCATGCATCTGCCAGTTTCCTCAATTAAATCTTTTGTATTCAAAGACGCCAGTACTGGAGTGAGCTTCTTCAGCATTGTGGTAGGAGGAGTGGGCGAACATGCATTAAAGGGAAAAAAGGCTGTTATATTATATTAATATACTGTCAAATGCTATATACAGGCTGGGGAACAGCGATGAATAAAGGTATAAATGACTGGATATGGTCTAGCTCGATGCGTTAAGGCTTTGAACAGCTCTTAAAATGAACTCTTTCTATCAGAAAAAAATAAAGTTTAGCGAACTTCGATGTAGATCAGTGTGTCATTGGCGAGAGTGTGCTCCCTGCTGCATATTTATTACTACACATAGTTAGGAAATTAATTACTGCAACTTACTCTGAACTGTCAGCTTGTTCGCGATATTCGTTTAAATCGAACCTACAAAATACACACAAAATTGAGCAGTTATTAGCGTAGACCATGCACGCATGTGTTCATATATTAAATAACTGTGGTTAGTTTTAGACCCATTTACACTAGAGCAAAAGTATCTGGATTCACATTGTTTTTTATTCCCATGAGGATGAAAAACAATGCAAATCCGGATACTTTTGCTCTAGTGTAAACGGGGCCTTAGACAGTGTATAATAAAATGTATAATTACATGTCACTTGCTGTATTTTTTATCACAGATTGTTTTGGTAGTTTTCATACTATTGGTTTGACAATGACCTTGGAGTCAAATCGAAATTATACGTTTATATTTTTGTAATTTAGATCTTGGATTTTACAAGACTTTTTTTTTTAATTTGTTTTCTCTATAAACAGAAGTCAATGATGAATTTTTTAGACTTTTAGCTTTCGTATTTTCAAATACACAAGGGAACGTTTATGACTTAGTGTAGAGTGTTGCGTGGTTATGCAGTGTTTTAGGTAGAGCCGATGTACAGTTAAAACTTGCGTTATTCTCTCTAGGGATGGATGCATGTCAAATTGTCAATATATCTGTACATATAACATAAATTGTTAAAATTTTAATGATTTCTTACTTTCGTTCCCATGGCAGTGCTTCAATGTTACCAATAAAGGACCACACGACAATTATCAGAAAAATCTAAATAAAACAAAGCATATTCACGTTGAAACTCAAATCTCTAACTCTCGCCTGAATTGCATCGGCGCATGCATGCACGAATCTGTTCATCAGACTGAAAAAGAAACAACCAAAAAACCCAGATGGAGGTCTCTGTTATATGTTAAGTTATGTGGCGTTTATCGTGGTTTCGTTAGGATTTAGTATAGATTCATGTATGCAGAAAACCGGCTTTTGCTTATAACCGTTGATAGTTATGTTGGCGGATTTATATGTAATGCTCCTCGACTATAGTTAACACGAGGAGAGCATTTTCTCATAATTGCACGTGGCAAATTTCTTTTTCTGTAATGAAACAAATAATTTGCTTAACTCGTTAATCGGTAAGATAAAAATTGAAAATGAATACTACGAATGTAAACGTTGATTGATATTTGATTTGGGAAGATAAACAAAACCGTTACCTATTGACGGTTTTTAAATTATAATTTTTTCTTGTTATTCAAAACATAAACGTTGATGATCACCAAAGGGCTTCCGCAGCAGGTGAAACATGATTAATCTGTCGAAGGCATGCACAAATTGACGATCCAAGACACGTTCTAATAAGAGAACTCTGCATTTCTTTTTTAGCGAATATATATATATATATATATATATATATAGTTTGTCGAATTCTGTTCACACAAACCAAACTTTGCCACAACATGTTGAAAACTTACTCAGATGGCGGGACTATTTTAAAACCTTATGGTAATCGTGTGGTTCAGTTACAAACTTTCTTGATGAACATTTAGAGAACATGTGTGACATTAATCCGTGCGATTATACCTATAATAAATACTAATCCAATGTAACAGTTTAGTTTCTTTGTAAGAGTTCCTATAGGTATACCTTAAAGCAAGATATAAAAAAATACGCGCATTTCTTCACGATTATTGCATTGCTACTGTATAGCCTGAGAACTGACGCGAACTATGAAAATTTCGTTGCAATTTAACTAATTATTCTAAAGCAGATATACGCATATGCTATTTGCTTCGTTTTGCTACGTTCGTTGTAAAAATATATGAAAAGAAGGGTAAACGGTTTGTCAGTTGTGTTGAGTCGCAACAATTTTGTGATAAATGTGAACACTTAATTGTTGAGTTTATACATACGTATATGCACGGTACACTATATTTGAAGGACATTTATCTGCCTCAGATTATATACATGGTATATATAGGACTGGTTTCAAAAACTGCGCTTACCTTGGAAATATACATTCTTCAAAAAGGAGAGATGACTTTTTGGGGATCTTTTCTATCAGCTGGAACTCACAGTTTGTAGATATGATCTTCTGTCACTGGCGCGATCTTTATATATCTTAGCTTCGACACTTAATATAGGCGTTAAGAGGGGGTGCAGCTGCTATTAATGCACGCAGTCAGGCATGATTCCTTAAACTGAAGATCCTTAAAAGGGGGAAGCTATATGGAGAGGCACTAGATATATGACATGTATATAAAGTGCACCGTGATTATTAATGTTGAGTACTTTGTATAAAACGTCAAGTCAAACAATTCAAATAATATACGTGGCACTTATTTGACACGACCTATTGTTATTAAACAACTTTCATTAGTCAAGTGTAATTGACCCCCACGCTTATGCAGTGAAAATAAAGAAACTGCTAGGCCTCTAACATAAATGGCGGTGCTTTCTTTCTCAATTTCGTTTATATACTTCCTGTGTTGCCCACGAAAAAATACTGAAATAGCATTCATTGCTTTAATTACTCAATGTTGTGTATAAGCGTATATCGACCGGAAGTTGATAACCGGTGGGCTGGGAAACCGTTATTTGTCATGTGGGCTTGGAAGGGGAGACACTATAATGAAGTTGGCGTTGTTACCAACACGTCCTGTAGACGTGATGGAGACAAGGAAATGTTTTCTTTTTACGTGCGACATTTAAAAAACCCAAAATTTAGGTATTATGTATGACTTTGGTTGTTCTCATTAAGTATTTTTCATATTGCTTTGGTTGTTAAACGCGGCTTACATAGGACGCGGCTTAAATAGGACACGCTTTACATACGCGAAACACTCGTATAAAAGGTACAAAGACATATGTTCGCGTCTTGCACAAGTCGCGCGGCTTGTTCAAAAACGCCGTATAGGTCTTCGTTAAGGTTTGCAAGGTTGTGGTAAAGCGCTCTCAATTCGTCAGAAGTTATGCCACAAAAATAAAATATATATCGTTAGAAAGCTATTAATTTGTAGAATACAATGTTGTGTTTGATTTTGCGATAACCACAAACCAATAATAGTTGTGAATTTTTAAATTATAACCAGAGGGCTTCATGTCACTCGGGGCGACTCAAGTAAAAAGCGTTTTATTTTGTTCAAAATGTTTTTTTCCAGCAAAACGGTGTCAGCGTTTTTTGATAATTCGCTGACAATTGGAATTGGAAATTTATCTCTGAATCGAACTGCAAAAATTGTTTTTGAACAAAATGAAACGCTTTTTTCTTAAGTCGCCCCGAGTGAAGCCGTCTGGTTTTAATTTAAAAATTCGCAACTATTATTGGCTTGTGTTTATCGCAAAACCAAATACAACATTGTATTCTTCAAATTAATAGCTTTCTAACGATATCTATTTTATTTTTGTAGCATAAATTCTGACGAATTGAGAGCGCTTTACCAGCGAAATGAGTCTGCAAACCTCAATGAAGACTTATGTAAGCCGCATCTTATGTAAGCGGCGTCTTATCGCGACTCTCGTATAAACGGCCCTATTAAGTATTTGTACTGGCTTGAATTTGTTAATCATTTTTTTGATATGAATATAGATATCGTTACAAGACTAGAAATTTAGATACTATCACTTGTTCTCATTAAGTATTTTCACTAACTTTGAATTCTGATTACTGATATATGAATGTATATATCTATCTGTAATTTATTATTGAGTCGGTTTTCTTTGTTCTTTCTAGGGCTTTATATCGCATAAAGCCCTTGAATAATAATTAGAAACGAAATGAAGAAAAAAACAAGGAAAATCTTTGTCCAAGGTGGAATAAAAAGACAAAACTTTGTTGGAAAACCTCCTCAATAATAAATTAAGTCAGATAAATCCCTCGAACGTCGGGATGTATGCGATATAAAGCCCTCGGACGCAGCGTCCTCGGGTCTTTATATAGCAGGCATCCCTCGTTCTCGGGATTTATCTATTACTTGTCGGCGCACAGACATAGCGAACGTCACGACGACGACCCAAGTACGATAGTATTTTTCAACCAAAACAAAGCGTTGAATAATTTTCAGTCCCAAGAGTAATCACAACACTGTCCTCGTTGCGCATACTACGTCAACTGATTTCAAGACAACGTTGTGGCGAGGAACAGCAAAAGCTGTCAGTTTACTTTAGGCGTTAATCTATTGTACGCCATGCATGTTGTCGAAGCTATGGCTGCTTTTTAAAGGTCTTACAAAATACATAAAACATACAATATACGATGTCCTGATCCATGGTTTCTTTTAAATGCAGTAACTTATTTGCCGTCGTCGTCCTAACGTGCTTAAGGTCCCTAATAGCGACCTTAAGATGCTAGGACGACGGTTAAAGCAATTCAAATTTTAGCATTAAAAAGAAGTCCCGGTTAACTGACTACTGTATTCAATACTTGAAGCTTGTTTTATAATTTTCAAAGTGTTAAAATTAACGGTTGCAGTGTCTGTGTTAAGGCAATCTCAGACACAGTTCTCATCACCCCACGAGTCAACGTCGTCCTGAAGACGTGAAAATGCTCTGAGTGGCGTTGTATACAGAGCGAGGACGGTGTTCAGATTACTCTTGGGACTAGAAATTATTCATCTTTGTTTTGCAAGAAGAATGCTTTTGTTTGAAGGACGTCGTCCTCGAAGTTGCCGTCGTAGATCTTAAGGTCCCTAATAACAGACTGAGACGCGCTTTCACTCTGCATTATGGTGACTGATAATTACAATTAAAAGGCATTTGATAAAACAGGAAGCCAATCGTGTTATCCATAATCGGGAAACAAGCCAAAAATCGGGAATGTCATTCTTGAACTTGCTATTATATTTAAGAAACGACAGAATATAGACAGATGGTGGAAATATTTCAACTCTATTTCTTGCGATTGTTGATAAAATCTTTTGCTACTTAGAAATATCAGGTTATCAATCTATTATAAATGACTATTTAACATATCACTCTAACGACTTGAAAACTGTGAATACACGATGTTAATTTTGACAGGTGCATGCATGCATGCATGCATACATGTAGAATAGAACATTGCAGAAAACTCTTCGTATAATTACATGTTAGATCAAAGATATCAGTATAGGATTCTAATATGTTTCTAGCACTTTTTTGCATTTTGTTTTGTTAACTGTTTCACCGCCATATTCCTTCTTTCGACGAGTAAAATAACCTTGGCGTTAGCCAGAGTAAAATAATAAATGTCGACTAACTTTGGCAGTGATAGTATCACAATTGTGCATTGTATAAAGTTTTGGCATTTTTGAGGTCGTTCCATTCATGTTGGCCCCAAAGCAATATTTTTTCGAATTTGTGGGTTTCCTGCCTGAGAAATATTTTGCTCATTCCTATTATCCTAGAGGTTACTGCCTTACTTTGTCTTACCACACCGAAATCTTTCAAATCCGTCCACTTAAATTTGGTATACATATCCGCTATAGACATGTTGGAGACAATTTAAAGAACTGTTTATTCTATAAGCGAATTTTTTGCACAATGACCACAATTATTTGTATTAACGCATTGGTTGGGTTAATATTTTTTCCTGCTTGAATTTGTTGATTATTTTGTGATATGTATACAGCACAGATCTGCATCACATACATCAAAGTTCATACATTGTTCAGCATGCATTCTTGGCGTGAAAATAGACGTTTTACATCACCATACGTCATACATCCGCCTTACATTTATATTGTTAACAAAAGGGAGCCTTCTAGTTTTGTTTGGGTGTGATATATTCTGATGTTTGATGTATATTTAGTGAGAAAGTCAAAGGAAAAACTGTCAGCTGCATGGAGAATCTGTAATTAAAGTGTAAAATGGTTGACATGCAAAAAATCCGCAGCGTTCACAGTCATCCTCATATTTCACAGTTAAGAGAAAATTTCTACAATCCAATGATGATGATAATAATAATATAAATGAGAGGGCGCCCAGCTGACTGCATATACTTCCACCAGCGGGTTATTAGAGATATTTAAAACGAAAACGACCCATCCCGCTAACCGCACTAGCTCACGAGACTTACGCATGAATGAATGAATGAATGAATGAATGAATGAATGAATGAATGAATGAATGAATGAATGAATGAATGAATGAATGAATGAATGAATGAATGAATGAATGAATGAAGTGCTTGATTGAATGCACTCGTACCAAAATTATGCAAAGACGTTTGTATAAAATAAGGATAATGGTGCAATCAAGCATTTCTTCTACCAGATGTTTATGAAATATTCAACCAAAATTTAATGGATTGGTCGTTGGTCTATGGCCAACCCTTCTACAAACTTTCGTGAAAATCGGTGCAATACTTTTTGAGATATCCTAGCGACGGACAGAAAGACAAACAAACAAACAAACAGACAGAAAAGGGTAAAAACAATAACCTCTCGGCGGAGGTAATGAGTAAAACTGCAATAACGATTTAGACTAGTCAATATGATAGCTTTTTATTTGGATTCATTTTAGCGTTTAATCTATTTTTGACGGGTTATTTTGTAAAGGAAATTTTTTTCGGTGTTTCTATAGAGTTTTATACAATACCCTGGTTGCTATGCGTGTTTTCATTGGTTGTTGCCCATGATCTATTAGAGGACAGACGCATGGTCACGTCAGATCACGTCAGCTGGCTTGCTTTTTTCGTTTTTCATGCCCCAAAATCCGGCAAGAGTTTCGACAAAAACCTTTTAAACTTTTATTGTATAAAACAAATAGATTCCATTTTTTTGTTGTCTGTTCAGTTATAGATGCACAGAAGACGTCACAACGTGGTAAGAACATCAGTGACCCACTCGACTGCGTCTCGTGGGCCACTTTTTTGTTCTTACCACGTTGTGACGTCATCTGTGCATCTATAACTGAACAGACAACGGCAAAATGGAATCTATTTGTTAAATAGAAACACTCACTGTAATTTCTCGTTCTCCCAAACTTCCCCTCGTGTTTCTATAACTCTATACTGAACACGGGTTAACTCTATACAAACGATTATCGCCATAAACAAATTGTTGCAGATGCAACTGGTATATGTAGATCAGTCCACGCACGCGCACGCACCCAACCACCCATATCCATCCACAAATATATTTTGACTTTATATATGGCAATGATGTTAAAAAAGTTTATCAATCGATATGCAATCGAATCCAAGGTATTGTGACCGTAGTTCTTAGTTAGAGAGTGTTTGTGTTTGTATTCTAAAGCCTCAAAATAGCTGTTGTTCCTCTTGCACGTCTGTCTGAGGGTGCAGCTCTTGGAATTTCATAAGAATTTCCTAGAAGTGTTTGTTTTTAAGCTCCTTCCTGGGTTAGGTTTCAATGAAATATCAGTTTTCTTAAATGTTAAATAAGCTTTACGTAACTAGAACAAAAATTTGACAGTCTTTATAATATATATTCTTTATAACAGCGAACCGAATCCAAGGTCTCTGTATGGCTAAACGTATATGTATATATACCAGCGCTTAGTCTGGGGGCTAGGGGTCAGTATTTTTTAAGAGGGGGCTAAATATCTGATGATAGGGCGAAAAATTGTCTAAAAATTGAGGGGGATCAAAGTACACACCTTAATATTCTACTTGATGAATTAGCCTTTCCAATTCAATATAAAAGATCTTCCGCCGCCACTGCCCTCATGAGCATTACGTAAACACGAACGTCTCTATTCAACGGCTTTAATCACGTCGCAGAGTGACAAACGTTTTTAAAATTCTAGAATATTAAAATTCTTTTTAAAATCGAATGAGGACAAGATCGCGGCCTCATTCGATTTTAAATAAATATTTTAATAAATATTCTAGCATTTTAAAAGGTGCAGTAAGATGCCAAAATTGTCTATCCCAATTTTCCAAAAGATATTTTGGTTTTAAATTTTCCTATTTTCCAAAGATATTTTGGTTTTGAAGACATACAAATAAGATACCTTATGACGTCATCTACCCCACTAATTCCATAAAAGAGGAATATCTACGGAAATAATAGGTAGATCGTGCTGAAACTTTGCAACTGGTCTAATGCGAATGGTACATATTAATTGCAATGTACATATATTCCTCATTTGGGGAAGTTTGTTTGATCTGTGAGTGTGGAGTAGATGACATCATAGGGCATCTCATTTGCATGTTACAAAAACCTGATGGAACATCGCGGGATATTGATTTAGTAAGAACGATATACTTCCTCATATACAGAAAGTATTTTTAGATAAAATTTAATAGAAGATTTTCATCTTGGGGAGGACGGTTGGCGTTTGCTGTTAGCGTGCTGCCTCTCACCAAAAGTTAAGCCCGGTTAGACGGGGTTAGTACTTGGATGGGTGACCGCTTGGGAATTACCCCGTTCAGTTTTCGAGCTTGAAACTATAATGTGAGTAGAGTTGTAGCTGATCTCTCCTGTGCTTCGAGGGTTTTTCGCCGGGTTCTCTGGTTTTCCTCCTTCCGTAAAATCAACACCTACATCAGGGTAGTCATGTTCAATTGGGGCATTTCACCCTTGGCAATAAAGTTATTAAATCTAAATCTTTAACATTTTTACCATGCCGCTGAAGGACAACTTTTTACGATTAATGGAGTGACACACGACTCCTGTGTACAGTAAGCTTCGGATAATTTGTTAAAATCGGTGAGTTGCAATCAATTAACCCCCTGAGATTTACTGAGATTTAGAGGACAAAGACACAGCGGCCATGTTGGTTGGTACTTGGTAGGTACAATAGCATCGAATATAATATTCTTTTGTATACCTACCAACCAACATGGCCGCCATGACGTAACGTGCAACCCAGCAATAGAAATATTTGGCAGTCTCAACTGTGTGTCTCGATAGCTTGGTGGCCAAGAGCGCTCATACGTCTAGCCACAGACGTTGGGTTTGATTCCCTGTATAAGACAGTGAGAAAAGTTTTTTAAGATATCAAATATGTAAAGTTCTCCCGTATAATGTTTGAGCCAGAGGTTTGAAGACGTTAGGACGACCATGAGTATATACATGTATTAAAAGACAATTAAGTTTTCCATTTCAAAGAAGTTCCAGTTAATTAACTATTGCATCATGAAGAACGTATTGATTTTAATAGTTGAAGCTTGTTACAAAACAGTTCCGACACTGCATGTGTGGGGTCCATGTTGAAGCCGATACAAAGATGAGATTTGACTACTATATTGTACGGACAATATGTTTTCATTTAATCCTAGAATTACCAATAAATAATTTATCCAAGTCCTTTAATTACTAATAGTTATATATAATTCAGTTGAAAAAGAATAGTATTTATAAGGTAGATAATTAACTATTTATAATAACAATGATAATGCAGGTAATTAATGGTAATGATGACGATGATGATAAAAAGGAATGCTAGAGGGAGAGGATTAATAAGCGTGGAAGATTGTATGGATATTGAGATTAATAGCTTACGAAAATATGTATAGAAAAATAGAAAATGAAGAAGAATTAATGATAGCAGTGAAAAATGAAGACATTCTTGGGGAAGGACTGGAGAGAGAGGTGGGACAAGTACAGCTGGTAAGAACTTCCACAGGATCGTGGTTACGGGAAGTTCTTTACAGTAACTCAAGAGGGAAGAGATAACTAGATGAGCTAATATAGGAGTGGATACGCAAAAGTGGTTTGAAGAAGGAAACGGAAGGAATGATAATGGCTGCCCGAGAACAAACAATTAGAACATATTTCAAAAAGGTATAAATGGATAAAAAAGACATCCGATGAAAAATGCTGAATTATCATTCCTTCCGTTTCCTTCTTCAAACCACTTTTGCGTATCCACTCCTATGTTGCTCATCTAGTTATCTTTTCCCTCTTGAGTTGAACTTCCCATGGAAGCTCTTACCAGCTGTACTTGTCCCACCTCTCTCTCCAGTCCTTCCCCAAGAATGTCTTTATTTTCACTGCTATCATTAATTCTTCTTGGCACAATTGGACACTACAGTATAAGAACTAGAGACATGATAGGTTTGCACATCAGATGATACATTGGGAATTATGTCGGAAATAAATATGAGATACTAGTAAAAGAAAAATGGTATGAACATCAAACTGAGAGTGTGTTTGAAACCGATAACATGTTAAGTGCTTTGGGATGTTAGTTGGCATGTCAGAAATGTAAGCTTGTGGTAAAGCAAGGTATGAGATATGGGAATTTGTTCGAATCGGTTCTATCAATTGTAGTAGAGTTGGCGCACTTTCTACATAAGCCATTTATTTGACTTGCGATTCGAGTGGGGTTATTAGTTTAATCTTCTATTAAGCGTGGTTTAATTAATGCAAGAGATAAAAAACAAACAATATTAGGAAGTACCACAACTGCATGCTTTAAATCTAGATTTACTAATCATAAGAGTTATTTAAGCAAATATATATGGAAAAGGTAATAGGGGGATTTGGAGTACCAACGGTTTGGGAGGCTATTGGATTCGCGAATAAAATTCAGCTTTGAGACTGAACATGATAAATTTAAATTTCTTGATTTCGTACGAGTTTAGTTAATTGAAATTTATTCATAGATTTTTATTTAAGGCTGTCTTTGCTGCTTAAAACTTGTGCTGAAGAAAAGGCTGGGCCTTGAAACGTGTTTTTAGTAAATGCTTTTTTAATAGGGATTTATATGTTCTTTAAGGAACTTGGTGGAATGAGCTCGTGATGTTCTATATAAATTGTTCTGGTCTATTTTCGCACAGACCTCGCACCCTGTCGCTTGTTATGAACAAAAATCTCTCCGTGGTTGCAATTATTCTCTAAGACAGTTGGAGAAAGGTCTCTCATACTCATGGAGTCATGGATGGGATACAGAAGAGATGACGTTTTTGGTCTTTTGCATCAATTGGAATTAGTTAAAGATGTGATGAATGTATATAATATATAGGAGTCCTGTGTAGATATCTTGCGGCCACATGCATGAGGCATGGTCTTTATACTTTAAATTAGCGAGAAGGGAAAATTATATTTTTAAATATGTACTAACAATAAGCTTTAGATGTCAATGCTCTAGGGAGTATTAAAATGCAGTTGTTTAACAAATTATGTTAATAAGTACAGGCCATTAATTCATGTTTTTAAATATGGAGATATAGTCCCGAACGGACCCGACCAACTACGCGGCCAAGCTCATGGCGGAAACGAAAGGCCTAGAAACTAGGCTAATTAAAATATATAAAAGGTTTAAACTTATCCAACGTTCTCGCATATATGCAGGTGTTACACAAAAGCCTATAGCTTCAGGTTACGCCCTTACAGGAAACAATACGAGATAATAGAGTATATCCTTGTCTATATTTAAATATGCCAGATTTTAAAGTTATAGCACAGGTTATAGTAAGAAGCTATTGCATGGTGGTGTGCACTTTACGTCATTGCCGCCATGTTGGATGACTTTGACAAAAGTCTTTGATCATCTGCAATTATAATTTCATTCAACATGGCGGAAATATCTGTCTTTTGAATCTCATAGGATTGGTTGCACATCACCTATACGAGCCCGTCTGCCCCTGCTAACCGGCGGCCTCGTACCCAGGCGCGCTAAGGAAAGTTGCGAGCTAAGCGCGCGGGGGTTCCTTCGTTGCGTCCTCCCCACGCACCCCCGCGCGCTTAGCTCGCAACTTTCCCTAGCGCGCCTGGATACGAGGCCGGCTTAACCGGGGTCAGCTTACCATGCACCCATTGTTATTCTTCTTTCGTGTTTACATTTTTTGGTTGGCTGCTTTTTTTTGGGAATGTTTTTCTGTCCGAGCAAAGCTCTAGCTGGTGTCAAAACATGTGGTCGATAATTATGCACTAATAAACAACATGGCGAACAACAACAAGGCTGGTGATGTTGAAAAACGTCGTCATAAGAAAATTTCGATTGTTTCAGATCGATGTCGTTGCCTTGTATTCTCGCCTATGCGTTCGAGTAAGCAAGAAAACAAGGCAACAACATCTAAATTGAAGTCGACATTTTCGTAATCCATCTCAGTTTTGTAGTCCTTTAGACATACCATCAAATATTCGATCTTGTCACTTAGACCACTGCCGTGAAACTTGAGAATTCTCTTCTTTGCGAGCGCTCGAACTTGCCATGTTTGCATGGGAGATCTGGCTTGACAAGAAACAAAATTGGCGCCAAAGACACGTTCCCCTGGGTACGAGATTGGATACAATTCAGTAAAGACCTACCTAATATGAACGAGTTTTGTGATTGGCTATAACTAACCAATCACATTGTCGATTATCAATTCGTTCCCATGCTCCTTACTGATTAGGGTTAGACAAAAATCATATTGCCAACACTTTACACGAGCCCGGGTCAAGTCAACTCGTTTTTATATGAATTTCGGAACAAAACAAAAGGAACTTAACAAATTCATCCATCAGACCAAGATAATAGTACGTTTTCCCATTTTTAAAATACTTCCGCTTAAGCTAGAAACTTGAAAGTTCTACCGCAAATAGCATTTTACAGTATCTTCTGTTTGATATACATTTCAAAGTTGTGCGTTAAATATTTTAAAAATATTTTTAAAATATCAAACTCAAAACAGTAATATCAAGATAATCGAAGTAGAAACTATGCAGTGGAAGTTTAAATAGATTTGTCTGTACGCATGTGCATTGTTTATCAATAATTCATTTTTTGTTGCCGTCTCCTGCGTGCATGTGAAACTCTTACATTAGTATATAGCCATACGTGAACTTTGTAGTTGAGTATTTCTTTAAAAAAAAATTAATTATCTCTGTCCCATCTCTGGAGTCATTGTGGGCGATGCTATTTCAAATTTTACCAAAGCATTAGGACCGCTTTCTTCAATCGAAAATACACATTGGATCTTGGTCTAGACTAAAACTAATAACTCTAAAATAACCGTCCTTTGAAAGTAACCGCTCTACTTTCGAGATTCTGCGGTAGCGTTTGTTGCTTAATTTAACTCTTTCTGGGCGGCGTCCGACTCTTAAGTTTTATGTACTTTACTCTCGCTATGCCAGATATTTTACTTAAACTTCAGCTTCTAGTGTTTTTATTACTATAGATATTTTACTAGTATATTTATCGCTCCTTGCGCGCTTTCTCTTTCCAATCACGGCTGCATGGGTGCGAGGCAGGTGGTATATTATTTTCATTGTTGTTCGATTCGATGACAGACATGCGTGTATACCTTCTGCCGCTACACGTATACTAGCTCTTCCGTTATATATTTATCTTTACAAAATAAGAGCATATCCAGGCATCCAACACCTGTCTAATTTGTGCGAAAAATTATTGTCCATTACTCCATTTGACTTTGTAAATGTAATTGTTCATTTGACCGTAAATGTTGATATAAAGACACTTACACTCTTGATAGTATAATAATAAAAAAGACAAGATATCAAGAAACCTATATAAAAATCATTTTGGGAACGGAATAATAGTGTTTTTAAGAGCCTACAGGAAGAACTATTAATAATTCTTTCAATGTTTGCATAGTGACAAATTGCAGATGAAGGCCTGAGTCAAAAACTAGGCAATAAATAATAAACGTGCGTGCATGGTGTTATCACAAATTCTTGCTTCTATTATAGATTACTATCACATATTAATTAATCACAAAAAAACGAGCTATTAAAGGATAAAATGATAAAAGCATTTTGCTATTATAACAATTAAACCACGCCTGGTAAATGATGCAGTTTAGGATTATACCTTTGTTTCTAGGACTAACATTGCTTTAACCCTTTAGCAGGCACGTTTCTGCAAGAGGTATACCCATGTAGTTGTTAGCCAGAGTAAAATATATAAGTAGGGCCAAAAACGTCCGATTGCTTGTTAAAGAGTTAAAGGAGTTTATAATAATTTCCTTTTTAAATATTTTATAGTATTTAAGACATGGTTTTAGTCATGCAAGGCTAAGCATTTTGTAATTTATTTGTGACAACATGCTTTACGCCAAAAACTGCATGTTCAGGGCATAATTTATTCTGTTAACTACTCTCCTTATCCATATACACTCGAATCACTTAACGCTTTTAAACCTGGCACTTATATAGTTCTGAACTGTTAAAACACTTTTTAATAATGGTTCTTAATGAATGAATGCATGAATGCGACAAAAGTAGTCAAATTATATATGCATGCACGTACTGTATGCTAGCTTGCTCAAATATTAAACGTATAAAGTTGTCCTTCAGCAGCATATTGCTGCAGTTAGATCAAATCAAATGAGTCTAATTGCAGCTGTTAGTTTAAACATTTATTTACATTTTTTTGTTTTGAGCTTTCGTCGTTCTACGACATCATGAGATGTTGTCTTATGGATTTTTTATATATACAGACTATATATACAGTGTATTGAGCGAGGTGGCTTTGCTTTTTAATTAATTGGTAGATGGCTAGCTTTGCATGTGTGCCTATATAAAAAGCAACTGCGTAGGTTGGTGTAAGGAGGTGTTTACATGCAAAAACGTCTGCGAGAGTCCCTGGAAGAGTTCTCTCTTTTTTTTGACCGACTGGCACCCTGGAATCGGTTTAACCGGAGATAGGGTTTCACGTTCGGTAAAGCTCCACATGCAGACCTTGTAGGGGTCCGGTGCGCCTTCGACGGCCCTTGAAAATCCGGGGGAGTTGATAATTTTTTTGTCTCACGATGGTCTAAACCCAGCTCACGTTCCCAAGTTGACTAAGTGCCCAAAATTCCTAGATCCGCCCCTGATATCAACAACGCGAGTTTGAGTGTTTCATCAGGGGATCCAAACACGAGAAAACATGATGAAAGATTTCGAACGATTGCAATTAGAAAATGTAATTAAAGTAAACCCTAGGCCTCATGAAATTTTATGATGCGTGTGTGTAAAATTTATTCATACAGCAACTTGTTTATTTTGCATAGACAATTGAGATCTTAAGAATTAGATGAACACAGGTTTTCATCTAATATCTTGGGTGGTATACGATGTTAGCGTGTTTTACTGGAGTTTCCAACTTCAATAGTTCAATCGGGTGATTGAATGAACTATTGTAATTGGCTGATTATCTCATGAATTATTAATGAGTTTGAGATTTATATAGGAACTGTGATCCTGATATAGAAAAATGTCCAAACCGCAAATTTTAAGTTTTTCCTGAATGTTCTAATGGCTAAACTAATTTTATGCATATAACAATCGTGAATGGCGGTTAAAATGGACTATCTCATTCCAGAATGAAATTTCTTTCCGCCTTTACCTGATTTTGAAACGAAACTCCATACTATAATGAAATTTCATTCCGGAAAAATAACTGGTATGAACTCATTCCGAAATAAACTACATCTCATTCTGGAATAAAGTAAACAGATAAAAGGAGCCGGAGTGAGTTCATTTCAGAATGAAACACATTCCGCGGTATCATGTAAACAGTTAGGAGGTGTAACACCTAACAGGACCAGGTTCGCGACCTTTAGAATGCCCCTGGGGTATCTGGTATACTTGGATCAGATGCCGTAGCTCCTTCAGGAACAGATGTCCTATTCTGAAATCGTTTGTAAAATTTAATAAAACATTGTAAAGTAAGTTCGGAACGCAGTGAAACTACTAGTTCACAAGCAAAGCTTGAAACGTTTTAAACATTATAAAAAATAAAACCATAATTCGAAAGGTATTATTGATTCAGCAAATGAAGTCGGCAAAAGCACAGCCTCCTTCGGCCCAGCGCGACCGAATTCCCCAGCGCGACCCAAACTCTCTATAGTTATATATACGCAGGCTACATTGAAAGCGAAGAGCTAAAACCCTTTCCATTGGTGTATTCCGATTTCCCCTAACAGAAACGAATTCTTATTCGGAGAAATAGCACGCTATAGAAATCATACATGATGCATGCACCGAACACTATGGGGTTTTCCTGATTGTTTCAAATATGAACTCAACGCTGCATGATACAACGTTTGCGTGGACGGAAGGCAAAAACGAATAAAAGAATCTCCTTTTATTTAGATGAAAACTTGAAAATATATACGTGTGGGCGGAGCCTGCTTATATATATATATATATATATATGTATATAGTGACTTTGCACGAATGATGGCACGCTTGATGTATCATGACGGATGCTGCAGATTGCTTGGATCATGAACTAAATTCAAGATAATAAAGCCAAATTTATTGGTTAGAATGTGCGGATCTACTCAAGTAATTCCATGGTGACTTTTCCAATTATTCTCTGGAAACTATTAGAACTGAATACTTAGGCTACGTTCACACGGTACCGGACGAATTCGAGACCGATCTCGAATTCGTACGGTTCTGCCTGTTTACACGGAAGAAAAAATCGGAACCGGTCTCGAATTAGTATATGGTTAGGAAGGAAAATTCGGAACCGGTCTCGAATTAATACGGTTCCACCTGTTTACACGGCGAAATAGGAAGAATTCGAGACTGGTCTTGAATTCGTCCGGTATCGCGTGTAAACGGGGTCTAATTAATATATCATTCTTATACGCCATGGGTGTATACGCCATGGGTGAATAAAGAACTAGCTGACGCAGCAGGACAATATATAGTTAAAAACAGTGAACGAATAAATTAATAAAAACCAAAGATTTTTCGAGTATAAAAATAACAGAGTTTGGAATGACATTGGAACTGCCAGCAAATATAACAAAACTATTTTAGGATGGAACATCTGTCTACTAAAACACACTTCGTCATATCTTGATGTGAGTATCACCAAGTTTAATACGTAAGTAAAGTTTCCAACACTTGAGAAAACTAAGCAGTTTTTCGTACAAAAAAAGCTGGAGAGAACCACTTTTACGAACGATCTAGATCACTTTGGGATTTGTTGCAAATTGATTAAAAATGAAAAGCAAAAAAGAAAAGAAATGAGAAATAGTTATATAAGCGACAAATGGTGAAACAGGGTAAAATCCTAATTGATTTTGTGATTTATTTGTGACAACGCTGCATTTAAGATGTTCTCAAAAGCGTAATTTTTCTGGTAACCACTCCTGGTTTTCATCTGACGTTACGGTGGCCAAATTGGTGACCAAAACAATGAAATGGCGGTCATATTGGTGCAGCATCTTTACTCTATGGCAATTTATAATAACTCTATTCTTTTTCAAATATTTCGTTTGTTTCACCACCCCAATCACTTGAGTGAAAACGATCCATACTTTTATTGATCTACCGTATTTACACCGTTGAATCACTTAACGCTATTTTAAACCTATAGCACTTAGTCCTAAATCGTCGCAATAACACCTTAATGGTCCTCTTAAATAATTAATGCTAAGGGCTTGTTTACAAGGGGGTAGGGTTACCCAAGGCAACTATGTCACTACTCCCTACGTTATTATATATTATAGATTGTATAACAGTCCAATATACGGATCATCTGCAGGCCTTGATAGATGACTTTGTTTACCTAAATTGCGAAAAGCGATAACAGATTAACATGGCTTAAGTGAAAATCCAGCTTAAACGCTAACCGACGTAAACGCTACAAAACCCCTAACCCTAATCAGACGTCTAGTTCGCTGCCTAGCTACACACTAACGAGACCCACCACTGGGTTCACTGCTGTGAAAAATTCCGTTTAATGCAGCAGTAGTACACTCACTAGTGGACCTACTGTACTCAGCTTAGCCTATGACTATAAGCTATAGATAATAAACCCACGAGTGAATCAGCTAATAGCTTATATATAAGGTAGACAGTAAACCCATCAGGGATCACTCGGGTAATAGATTAAAACCTAGACAATAAAGTGTAAACCCGCGCGGGGGTCAGGTAATAGCTTATATATATAAGCTAGATGGTTAACCAACCCGCCATGCGCAGGGATCTGGTTATAACGTAATTATAAGCTAGCAGTACGTAAGGCTTAGTAGAGGTTTTCTAAAGACGAAAAAACAAAGCCAAATAAAGGAACTTTGTTATCTCAAAAACAAACGCAGCTGTTAGTAGCTGGAAATTTGAGAATTAGCGGAGCGAAAAGCTGAAACAGCGGTCGTGTGTTCACACGACACCTCCATGCAAGAATCGCGCACCATTTAGGAATCGTTTTCAAATTGCTCCGGTTAGAGTGACGTTAACATACATTTCGATCTGGCACCGTGCATGTGAACGCAACGAGGTTTTGGGCCTATTCCCTCCGGATTCGTGTGAACAGGGTCTGTATATGTTCGAGAATACACTACAATTGGTAGGATTATATATTTTTCAATTGTTGTCGTTTCCATTTACTTTTGACGAGATATGACAGTATTTAAGTAGCGCACGACTCGGCAATATACTGGTTGGGTGCACATCACGAGGTTCGGGAGTCGTGTGAATTCGAAACCGTTGCATGGCCAGAAATCGAGGACAGCCAGCGGCAGTGGCCTGTGGGCTCAGATTTAGATGGAAATATTATTTGAAGATTCTGATGGCTAAATATCGATAATTTCGGTTATAACGAAAAAGTGTAACGAACAACTCCGCAAAACAAAGTAACGTTCATCCCGAGCAAATTCAGACGTTCGCATCGTGGACAAACAACACAGAAGCAGCCAAAATTGGAGCTCCAAAATAAGTGCTATAGCAGATTAATAGACTTTAAACAGCGAATAAGAGGTATGCTTACGAGGGGCTCGGGAACCTATTTAGGACGCTCCAAACTTAATAGAAATTGTAGTGCTCAACGCAATGCATATACCATTGTTCATTAGACAATCAGTCCATTTAACAATAGGATATAACATGCATGCACGCGAGTTTATACTACTATAGCCTATGAATCGTTTTCACTCACGTGATCGGTGACCGTATTGGGGTGGTGAAACAATACAATACGAAAGAGCTAAATTCCCATAGGATAAAGATGGTGCACCAATATGGCCGCCATTTCGTTGGTTCGTTGCACCAACATGGCCGCCGTGACGTCAGATGAAAACGATGTATCGGCACCACAGAAAATACGGTTTTCTAAATCATAGTATAGCCATGGGCGGAACCCCAGACCATCCCCATTTGAAACAGAGTGCATGCATGTAACTAAGAAATGTTAAAATGTTTAAATATAACTTTTATTCACCAACTAAATATTAACAAATTCATATATTATGGTTCAATCCTAAAATGTTCCTGGAAAAATAGTCTGTATCATTAAACTTTCATGTTTGGACTGATCATTGTGCCATTTTGCCTTGTAACAATGAGAAGCCATTGTTCTATAACACTCAGCAACATTCTATAGCAAGATGGCACATGACCCAGTCCAAGCTTGAAAACCTCTCGTAGTTTACGATCGGCACCTCTTTTGAAATTCCTGGCTACGCACGTGTTTCAAATTTCAATATAAAATTTACAAGTTGTTACACCATTTACCATGTTTCATGCAACCTTCACATGACTATATACAGTCCTCCAGATTAGAGTACATTCGTCTACTTTTAATTGTCAAGGTTTGTTTCAGCGGTGTTACGTTTATTGTTGATGACAGTTGATTTATCTTCCGTGTTAACAACAACAGGACCGTCCTCTTTTTACCTCACGTTGTCCAATGTCTCTATTGTTGGTTTGCTATTGGTTTCTATTTCAGCTGGGTTAAGTTTATTGTTGATGACAGTTGATTTATCTTCCGTGTTAACAACAGGACAATCTTGTTTTTTCTCCACGTCATCCAATGTCTCCATCCTTGGTTTGGTATTGATTTCTATTTCAGTTGGGTTAAGTTTATTGTTGATGACAATTGATTTATCTTCCATGACAACAACAACGCGACCATCTTGTTTTTGCTTCACGTCACTGAATGTCTCCATCGTTGGTTTGCCATTAGTTTCTGGGAGAAACATCGATAAAATGGATGACTGAAAACACATAATTGCCATAATCCCAAAAGGCAGTAATGAGTGAATTCGTATCTGCAATAAAAGCAAATTTAAAATTACTTAAACTGGTATACTAATGTATTAGTATTGTATATTTTGGTATTGTATTATAACTTTAGTATTGGTACTGTATCTTTATAAAAAGTATAACGGATTTCTTGTGTATAATCGGTGGTCCCATTGGGATGGTGAAACAATACAAAATGTTTGAATATAAGAATAGAGCTAAATTTCCACGGGAATGATGGGATAAAGATGGTACACCAATTACAGTCAAAATGGAAATACCTTCCCACTTCTACTTCTATAGTTTGTTGTGTATTACTGTATTTCTATAGTCGCTATTGAAGCGTATGGAAATATTTTTGTCGAAAAATGTGAATAAAAAGTATAATTTAGCTTTCATGGAATGTAATCATAATATAACGAATGTTTCTCCCAAATCGATACCAACAAACAAATATAATTCAGAAACTCATTAATAATTCATGATTGAGGAAAACACAAAGCAAAATCATGACCGTGACGTGTCTCTATATGTGTCGCTATTTTCGATGAACTTTTTCTTCGATTTTGCGGCTCAGACAACTTCAATTTTCAAAATTGATTTCTATATGAGCTTATTATATGGATAGTTCTTGAAGCCATCATTTAAAACATTCGCAGTACGTGTTTTAAGTAATATTTAAAACATGAGCAAGAGTGTTTTAGATCTGACAAAACACGTTCTGCGAGTGTTTTGAATGGCTTTAAAAACGATCACCATTTGGTAAGTTCGTTGGTGTAGTAATTTTGAAAAATAACGTTGTCTAAGGCGAGAACATCAAAGCTAAAGTTTATGTAAATCAGGAGAATGTTTTATCACATAAAACCACGATACGGTTATGATTTTTCTTTGTGTTTTCCTCATGAATTATTAATGAGTTTTTTTAAATAGTACATCAAGAATATAGTGACTTTTATCACGAGATTTTTCTCACGTTTCTGTAGCGGCTACAGAAATACAGTAATACACAACAAACAAACTACAGAAGCAGAAGTGGGAAGGTATTTCCATTTTGACTGTAATATGGCCGTCATTTAATTGTTTTGGTACAGCAATATGGCCGCCATGACGTCAGATGATATTCATGAAAACGATCTTTCAGGAAAACGATGGGAATTTTTAAATGATTCTGTTATACTATATTAATTAATTATCTTATTTACAAAAATTCCAAAGCCGAAGTTAAAGTGACATAAGTACAGACTGAGAATTTGATATTTTATTATATATATTGAGTTATTGTTAACTATAACATGTGAAGAAAAAGACTCCCCCATATATGGCGACTAAAAAAATACATGCATGTACTACTTGCGAGTCCGACCTTGCTTATCATAGAAATTTCGTATCAAAGCTATTTTATAATATATAACATAATAATTTTTGATAAAATTCCCAAATTTCATCAATTATTGAATGTCAAGATAATTTTCAAATAATACAACTATAAAAACAGCTTACTCTGTACTTACCAACCAAATGACGTAGCTAGCAGCAAACGAGCCTAACCTTGAGGAACACAAACACGTGCTTAAAGCCATGCCCCTAAGAAGGTTTGTACATTTTAGAAAACGAAATCAACTAGAAATACATTAACGTAACAACCCTTCGCCCGTTTTTACATGCTTTTTGTAAATAGCTGCCCGGATTAACATAAGCTGTTGCTAACCTAAGGCGGGCTAGCCCAGTTACCGGACTGGTTTTATGTCACGAAAATCTAATTACGACTATTTGAGAAATGCAGAATGATATAACAAAGCAGAATTTGCTTCGCTTTTCTGTAAATATAGCACACAAAGTATTCTAATTCTTTATTACAGTCATAGAAAGATTTTCGTGACTTAAAATCAGCCCGGTAACCTGGCTAACTTGCCTCATATGAACAGCCCCTAAAAGGAATGGAAATAAAACTGTATAATCAGGCTGTCAAGATAAACAATAGGCAAATTTTCATTTGAAAATATATAGCAATGGTCGAGGAAATATGAAACATTTGTGCCATGCATGTCGTAGTATGGCGTTCAAAGGGAACTGTTGTCATTCTCATTGAAACATAGCAGAAACAAACGATGATTACAGAGATTAGTTTAAAAACCACAAATCATTAAAATTCAGAACAGGACATTTCCAACGAATTTCATCAAATAAATTGGTCAAGCTGATGCGAAACTGAATTGCAAACACTTATATATTGCAATGACAAATAATACATGCTTGTTATAGTCTTTGGCACTGCTTAATATTATCATCTACTAAAGTTTCCTCTTGATATTTCACTTTGGTGACGATGTGGTTAGGCCAATCTATATAATTTGTCTCTCTGAACAGTACGGTTGCCTATATATGGCACCCGTTGTGTATATACTACTCTTGCCTATATATTGCACTCGTTGTATATACACTACCCTTGCCTATATATTGCACTCGTATATACACTACTCTTGCCTATATATTGCACCCGTTGTATATATACTACTCTTGCCTATATATTGCACTCGTTGTATATATACTACTCTTGCCTATATATTGCACTCGTATATACACTACTCTTGCCTATATATTGCACCCGTTGTATATATACTACCTTTGCCTATATATTGCACCCGTTCTATATAACTACTCTTTCCTATATATTGCACCCGTTCTGTATAACTACTCCTTCCCATATATTGCACCCGTTCTATATATACTACTCTTGTCTATATATTGCACCCGTTCTACATATACTACTCTTGCCTATATATTGCACCCGTTCTATATGTACTATACTCTTGCCTATATATTGCACCCGTTATATATTATATCATTTATAGACCTTTCGCTCGGGGAATTCGATGGAATATTACCCCGAGGGATATATCAAACCGAGGGGTAATATTTCATCGAATTCCCCGAGCGAAAGGTCTATAAATTATATATTATATCGAAACAATTAATCTTTCCAAAAAAAGCTTAAATAATGCTAATAAAGTTAGCTTAGCTTAACTTTTGTCCGCTTTTCATTGTCTGTTTCCATTCTTTTGTCGTCTCAAGGCTTCTGGATGCATTGTTTGTTGCTTTCTTTGTATTTCCAGAATCCTTATTTTCTTGTAACCTAACAATCTTCTTGTCAACATCTGAGTCTTCAGGCGAAACGTTTTCTTATCTCGCCAAACTCCGCCATTGTTGACAGCTTCGTGAATCGTGCGTGACATTCACGCGTCGTACACGAACTCGAATACCCCGCTGTGGAGGGTAATTCTACGATAAATTAACTGGTCACGTGGTACAAATCAAGCTCTCTGACTGGACAATTTACAGTTGAGATATAATATATATATATATATATATATATACTACTCTTGCCCATATATTGCACCCGTTCTACATATACTACTTTTGCCTATATATTGCACCCGTTCTACATACTCGCTATATATTGCACCCGTTCTATATGTACTATACTCTTGCCTATATATTGCACCCGTTGTATATACACTACTCTTGCCTATATATTGCACCCGTTCTATATATATATATATTACTTTTGCCCATATATTGCACTCATTCTACATATATTACCTTTGCCTACACCCGTTCTATATATACTACTCTTGCCTATATATTGCACCCGTTCTATATATATATATACTACTTTTGCCCATATATTGCACTCGTTCTACATTAACTACTTTTTCCTATATATTGCACTCGTTCTACATATACTACTTTTGCCCCTATATTGCACTCGTTCTACATATACTACTTTTGCCTATATATTGCACCCGTTCTATATATACTACTTTTGCCTATATATTGCACTCGTTCTATATATACTACTCTTGCCTATATATTGCACTCGTTCTATATATACTACTTTTGCCTATATATTGCACCCGTTCTATATATACTACTCTTGCCTATATATTGCACCTGTTCTATATATACTACTCTTGCCCATATATTGCACTCGTTCTACATATACTACTTTTTCCTATATATTGCACTCGTTCTACATATACTACTTTTTCCCATATATTGCACTCGTTCTACATGTACTACTTTTGCCTATATATTGCACTCGTTCTATATATACTACTCTTGCCTATATATTGCACCCGTTCTATATATACTACTCTTGCCTATATATTGCACTCGTTCTGGCAAAAAAGGTTTTAAATGTTTATTACCCACCTTACAGTAGTCGGAAATAATTCAACTGTCCAAACAAATAGAATCGAATACACAGCGGTAATGTAAAATTTTGCAACTACTGCCATAATTATCCGGCAAATTGCTGATATTGTAACTAGTTAAACAATAAAAAAATACGTCAATGCGAGAATTATTGGTGAAGAAAAGCTTAAACTTAAGGCGGACAATGTAGCGACAAAATCGGAAAAGTTAATTAGCATTCAGCACCAGCACATGAGTATTATCAGTTTATGTATTCCAATCTTTTCCTCTGGACAAAGGAATATTCTACAGGCAAACAACTCATTTTTATGACGAATTCTGGCAGATCCAACTACAAGGTTTAGAAATGATGGACCTAATATGAGGAAGAAAAGACATGCATGGTAATGAACGGTGATCGCTTAATTAGGCAACTTTCAGGGAAAGCATTTTGGTCATATAGTCAATCGAGATATGGTCTGGAAACTCGGCAAACTTCAAAGCGCCAATAAAGAGCTGGGATTTTATGTTGAACCGTACCTTACACCATGCACATCCTTTGTTTTAGGCTTATTAATATTTAAATAGCACGGTTGAGTGATTGAACTGAAACGTTGCTATTGGACAATTCGTTATTATATTAAAATACAATGTGTTCAGTGACCGTGCACCGTGCACAAAAATGCATAAAGGCGAACAAAAAGATAGACCAAAGACTAGCTGAGTTTCCAGACCATATCTCGATTGACTATGTTTTGGTATATAATTATAAATACCTTTACTTGCTTGATCATAAGGGATGGAGACAGCCATTATAGAAGCCAAACAAGCAAACATAAGGCTAACGGCTGAACTTTTTTTACGGCCAAACCTAAGTCAAAGGAAACGTGTCATCAATATATATTATATATTCCTTCGTTAACACGCTAGTTACATAAAGCCAGAGTAAACCTTAAAAGACTCGTCGTCAGGGTTCAACGTGTTAAAGAGATAGGTTTTAACACTTTGACGCCTGGACCTCTCCCTGTGCTGAATAAAATCGTCTGGCGTTAGCCAGAGTAAACCTTAAAAGACTCGTCGTCAGGCTTCAACGTGTTAAAGAGATAGGTTTTAACACTTTGAGACCTGGACCTCTCCCTGTGCTGAATAAAATCGTCTGGCGTTAGCCAGAGTAAACCTTATAAAGACTCGTCGTCAGGCTTCAACGTGTTAACGACAGTTTAACCACCCGTCGCGTAGTTAAATCGTAGTTAACTTCTCAAACGCTGGTCCTGATTGGCTAGAATTAAGCTCTAACTACAGTTAAAGTTAACTACCTTTTTATACAACAGGCCCCTGTACTCGACTCGACGCTACCCTACCCTACACCTCACCTTACGCTACGATACGCAATCTATTCCCACCCTATATATGCTACGACTCTACTCTAATAGTTAATCTACTATGTGGTCTTATAGTTAATGTACTATGTGCAGAAAATATAGTTTAAAAACAAACGTACCTTCCTACTGACCAAATAGCTGCAAAGTTGGCTGGGAATTCGACAAGACCGGTTAATGTAAACGTTAAGTATCGGTTCCAACCAAGATCAACGGAACCATAAGATACGCCAAAATAAACTAAGGTGACAAAGAACCTAATAATTATAAAAAAAAAGTTTACTCTGCAAAACGAAGATATATTTTCACTATTTTAGACAAACGTCCTATCATTATTACTCACCCCAGTATATTTCAGAAGATAAGGGGATTTAGACTTTGACTACAAGAAGTCAAATTGCATGCATGCAATCGCTATAAAAGAAACTTGCAAAAATGTTCTTACCAAATATTCAGACAGATCAGGATTCTCTTTGTTACTTCCCAATTGAAGAACAGATTACGAATGCTCCCCGACGACTCCCGAATGTCTGGTTTTCTTAGTTCATCTTCTGGTAACGCTTTCTTGTTAGTTTTAGCCACATCACCAAGTTGTTTCCTTGCTCTGTCCTCTTTGCCATGAAGTTGTAACCAGCGTATCGATTCCGGAATTAACCTTACAAGAAACAACAATGATTTTAATTTAATGTACACTGCATGGTGGCTAGAATTAATGAGCACAAAAAAGGAAAACAGTGTTACCAGACAAATCATTAAAATACAAATTAAAGTATTTTTTACAGAATGTCAGGAATAAATCCTGTTTGACAATGAAACTCCTGGGTTATGAAAGAGTTTTTGGAAGAGAACGAGACACGTGAACTGGCTTCAGACAGCCTTGCATGTTATGTGTTTGAATAAAGACGCTTGCTCAGGCGTTTACTCGGGCTACTGATCTGAGCAACCTGACAAAGCGAACGTGAAAATGACAAGCTGCAATACACTAAAATGCATGTAAACACATTTGCCACACACAAAAGTCTAAAGAATGCGCAATAGCAAAACGCAAACACAATTCTCAATACAATAAATAATAATTGAGTTTCAAAACCAGAGAAATAAAAATCTTTGTTGTTTTCATACACTTTGAGATACAGTAGTTCAAATCAAATATAACACTTCTAATGGGACTCTATTGGATTCTAAAAACGTTATGTAGAAGTTGAAAAATTTACAGAAATATAGTTGGCTCGTTAAATTATGCACTAACCAATGGTATTAATTTGCTATATAAAATCGTGAAATTGAATTGACAATAACCATAAACTTTGAAAGTAAAATTCAACTTGCATGTACCAATTCAAATTCTTAAAAGATTAGGCGAATTTATAAATGTATTGTACAAAATTGTTATTAATATATTTCCAATTATGGAACAAACCTGGATAACACTTAATAATAATATGGTACGTAAAAATTCAAAATGACTTTGAAGTGTAAAACGTTCAAAAAAATTAAAATAAAACTGCAAACCACACTTATTGTGGTAATTTAGATTTCACATTCTACTAAAGCCTTGGCCAATCTGTTGCTATATAGAATACGTCACATTATTCGTCACACTTTGTAAGTCACACCGCATATAATCACGTGATATAATCAATCAGACGGTATCCAGATGATACAGCTCGCTATGGGGGAGGGGGAGGGGCGTTACGCACTAAACTAAACCATTTTTTTTTGTAAATTTAGTTTATACGAAATTTAAAACCATAGCACGATCCTAATAAGACAAGTCAGACTGGTTTATCTGGCTAGATTTGCGCGTAAGAAACGTCATCGACACTTATTTATCTTTAATAAAGATGTTTTTACCGTTTAACTTTCTTCTTAAATGTCTCAAGAAACCGTTACTTATTTGGCTCATGTATTAATTACTAATTATAGCTACTTAATGTTCGTAAAAAGCTCGGGGTTTTTATCGGGCTACCTCGTATTTTAAACCACTTCCAACAGTGTTCGTATTATGTTCAATAACAAAATACCCCTTTTCTATTTGGTATATATTACTACGAACATGTGGTGAACCATTCCAAGTTTCGAACAAATGCTATTTTCATGCATGTGTTTGTTTTGGTTTTGCAAAACAACATAAATTAATATATCAAAACCTTTTCCGGTTTAAGAGTTTCACTTACCACCAAACAAAAATGGCAGGGGTTTCTAATGCAACTGTTGCAAGAAGAAAATGCCTCCAATTTGGAAGAAGATATCCAAGTAGGCCCAACATTGGTAAACCAGCTACCCAACAATTAAAATAATTAATTCCCGTCTTTGCTCGATGCTTTGTACCAACACACTCCGTTACCAGAACATATCCTGAGATATCTACGAATGCTGAAAAAATAACATCGTTATACATGCTTGGTAAAAAGTTGACCCAATGAGAGGATGATCAGTGGCGTAACGGAGCTACTGGGGCCCCTTCTGATTGGCTATAAGTAACCAATCACATTGTCGATTATCAATTCGTTCCCATGCTCCTTACTGATTTGGGTTAGGTCGAAAACTAAGGGCACCCGACAGTGGGGACCCCCCAAGGGGGCAAAATGGAGTACAGTATTATAATAACAAAATGCGGGTTGACAGTGCCATTACCGACATATTTTATTTATATTACCGATATATTCTGGAACCGAGATTAGGAGTAGTTTGCTTTAAAAAGGCCGCGTTAAATACTATTTTTAGTTGAGTTTGGTGCAGTGATCTCTATATTTTTACTGCATGTTTTTTTTTGTGAAAAATTGGGTCATCAGCCACCTATACTAAGAAGGCTTATGATTGGTTTAGATAATCTTACCCAACACCTTCCCCTAACCCTACATAATGAGCGTTACGTCACTGGGGATGATCAACAGACATGCACGTTTCTACTAAACCGAAATAAGAAAACAAACCCGATTTTATTTTAAATTTAAATATAAGTTTTCCGTTTTATGGTCAAAATACCTTTTTTTTATTTTTCGTTCCTTTTTTCTGTAACTCCTGCATATACCTCCATTATGTTGGACAATTTCTCTATTTTATTTGAAATGATAGGGATTGACCGTACCGAAAACGATGGCGACTTGTACATTTAACCACAATCTTTTGCGTGCAGTAAATATTGTTTCTAGATCTTGCAGAATTATTGGAAGATATGGTTTTAAAATGATCAACGTAGGAATGGTAGGAATGACGTTCTTGCTTACTTAATCCATCTTAGCGTGATAAACTATGTTTAGTTGTTATTTCAGCTGATTTGAAGTCGCAAAGTATTGTGGTTAAATGTACCGCCGCCATCTTTTTCGGTACCGTCAATTCTTGAAACTATTAGTCGCCGATATTGTGTTGAATATCCATACTAAAATCAATAAACAACTCGCCATCGTGTGTTTTTTATTCGATGACAGTCAATCTGTTTAGAGAAAGTTGTATTCCATCATGAGCACATCAACAGCATTAGACGTCCGACCCTTATAATAAAAATCCCGCCATATATATGCACGCTCTTTGTTTAATGACTCGGGATAAAATGACGCTATGAAGTTTGTTATTGTTCTTTTTCTTCTTTTTTCGCTTTTTACAACGAAAAACACAGCATTGTGTCCCAAATTTTCCATCTTTGTATTGATCTTCAAATGCTTGGTGAAAGCAAAAGCCAGTTAACAAGAGACAAAACCGATATTTTGCAAGCTTCATTTTCATGACCCTCGTACCCAGGGTCTTATCTCCGCTCGCCATCGCCCCCGCCCCCGCATGTTCATGGCCCTGGCGTACAACGAGTTACTCGACCATTCTGATTTTAGAGACCAGTGAGCATACAGGTGTTCCGTTAATTAAGGAATAAAAAATATTAAAGGTTACTAACTTTAATATTGAACTAAGTTGCAGTTTACCTATTGGTATGCCAATAAAAGTGCGTCCAACTATGAAAAACCATAGCGCTTTGGGAAACACCATAATCCACGTGATCAATAATGAACCAACAATTCCAAAATATAAAACTATTTTTCTTCCAAATCGATCAGCTGAATATCCTCCAAAAAGTGCTCCAACAAGCATGCCAGCCCAGAAACAAGATTGAGTTACCGACTGAAGATAGGATTTATCGCAAATTAGGTCGTACTAAAATGCCAGAGAAACAAAAGCAAATCAAAATGTATAAATTCATTATATAACAATAACAACAACAAATATTGTCAAAGCTAAATTCGCATTGTCCATGGAGCACGTAACATCTTTAGCAGTTTTTCGTTTCCTTGCTTTGTTACTGAGATATTTCAGTTTGTTTGATATGCGTCGTTGATGCATAATGAGCTATCGGAGAAGGTTAGAGGAAAAAGTCACATGCATGCATGTCGTGCGGTCGACTATAGTTAATCACAAATGATGCGGAATAACTATACTGACTTTAAATATAATGATAAGTTGAAATTTTTAAAAGTAAATTTATGCGACTGTCGCCGATCAAGACTTACAACAGTTCAGTCCAATCCAATTCCGCGAATTAGGAGCGCACTTTGCGTAGCGTGGGAGCGCAATTGGCTTGTGATATTATTATAAGTATAATACCATGACATGAATGATATTAGTGATTAAATGTCCCCGAAAGCCGAGGGAGGGACGTTACGTGGGCCGCAGGCCCGAGGAAATACTTTTGAAATACTTTTGGGTACTAGAACGTGTAATACAGGATTTCGTAAAGGACATGCACTCGGTTTAAATTAACGTAATGTTTAATCAAGCTTGATGTCCCTTACCCTGCAAGTCAGAGCCCCTTTCCGACCTATACGCAGGCTTCAGGAGAAAGTGGGCTCTGCCAACAAACTCGATATTCTTTTTGAGCATACGTCGACGTTTGCCAAAGGTACTATTTTGGGCCCAGGCTCTAACGCGTTACTCGCTATTTTCCTGCTTGCGCGAGTTCATAAACTAGAACTTGTTTGACCAGTTTAAAACCTGACTGACTCGCCCCAAACTTGGGGTGAAGATCGAGTTTGTTGGCAGAGCCATGCAACTTTCCCCGAAGCTTGCGTAGGTCGGAAGCGGCTCTGACTGTCCCTTGTACGAATTACAAAAATTACCTCAGTAACTATCGAAGTGAACCCTTCAACGTATGTCCAGGCTTCTCTGGGCATGTCGCATCTTGCATTGTAGTCATCACTTCTTAGTGAAATTGGATCAGTAAAATTACACACACTAATGTTGTATCCTTTCACGCAAATCCAATCAGGCTCGGCTGTGATAAACGTTATAATCATTACTGGGAATGTAAATGCCGTTATATAGACATAACCAAAAATACCAAGCAATCTTTTCTGATATCTTTGAAAACTTCCGATTTTCTCCAACATCTGGTCTACCGTTACTGCCATGCTGAACTATATGCTATAGAAACAACATAAATATCGTACGAGAATATCAGTATGACTTTTAAATAAGTAGCTACAAGTAATCAATCAATCAATCAATCAATCAATCAATCAATCGTCTTTATTCTTCATATCATAGGAAAAAGATACATTTCCTATGTTACAAAGATTATTTAAAAAAAATTTACATAATATAAAAAGTTGTAATACAATGATTATATTATACACTGTAATATGTAAATAAGAGCTAAAATTATATAGGAGAATACTAAAGAGCTAAATTATATTTGAAAATTAATCTATCTATGTAGGAATTCTTATAGCGCTCAGAGTGTTAAGTTTAGGGCGTGCACTGCTGGTTCTTCGAAGACAATATTTATTTAGTTTAGTTTTGGGGAAGATTTTCCTTAATGGATGATTTTGTATTAACCTCCTGTCGCACATTAATAGAGTATGAAATATAGCGTCGTTTATAGCATCTGTCTAAAAAACATTGAATTATGGTAAGATCAGAATCAGATGCCCAAAAAAGTGCTAAGCCATATGTAATATTCGGAAGTACTATACTATTGAACAGGCAGTCTATCTCTTGCTTGATTCTTTACGTAATGTTCTCAGAGTAAACAAGCATTTGTTAGCCTTTGTCAACTTATTCTTAACGTGTGTGGAAAACTTACAGTCGCTTTGAAATGTCACTCCTAACAACGAAAGATTGGAACATTGTGGGATACTGAAAATTGAGGAGTAACAATCTGTGCTTTTTTTCTTACTAAAAACTAGTTCCTTTGCATTTATCTGCATTACAAATCATAGAGTTCTTATTTGACCAGTTAAGAAATTGCCCTACTAAATCTTTAGAGGTATCATAATCTTTCCAAACTGGTGCGACTATGGAAGAATCATCTGCATATTTGAATAGAGAGGAGGTGTTATTTATATTAATTTCAAGGTCGTTTAGAAAAATATTAAAAAGGTATGGGCCACTTACACTACCCTGAGTTGTCCCATTATTAACCGCCTTCCAGTCACAGAAATAATATATTATGAACAATGCGTTGTTGCCTATCTTGAGAAAGCTAAGGTACATGTACCAGTTAATGATATATGGGTTTAAAGGTAATTGTTTAAGCTTATTAGATAAAAGATTATGCTTAACAGAGTCAAATGCCTTACTAAAGTCCATAGCAAAAAGTCGTACTGCCACACAGTCTGGGTTATCTAGATATTTGTACACCTGATCCTGTATTGTAATAAGAGCGTCACTGAGAGACCGTGATGGTTGCTCACAAATGAAGAAAAACAATTGAATTACTTGCAAAACTGAGGTGCATGATCGCGGTCACTTACGAGAGATTTTTTAAATTCACTCTGGCCGTTGTAAATGCGGTTGCTTTTATACGGGAGATGTTCGCTTACGAGAGTGGACTCGCTCAGCTCAAAGTCAAAGAGGGTCAACCCACTAAATTGCATGTATATTATCATGCGAGTTTAGGGAGGATTTGCATGGGGAAAGAAGAAGTTGTTGTGTTAATAAGGACTTTAAGATGCTAGGACGACGACGGCGGTTAAAACGCAAGATAGGTTTTACAATTTAAAGAAGTCACAGTTAACTGCGTGACTATATTATATTTGGTGACTAGTTTAATGACTTCCAAAACGCCCCAGTATTGCTAAAATGATTGTATATATAGTGTCCGTATTGAAGTCAATCTCAAGTAACAGTTCTCATCTTTTGGCCTTCGACGTCGTCCTTAAGACGTGAAAATGCTCTAAGTGGCGTTGTATAAAGAACAAGGACGGTGTTGCAGAGATTACTCTGAGACTAAAAATTATTCATTCTCTTTGTTTTGCAAAAATAATTCTTTTGTTTAGAGGACGTCGTCGTTGAGGTTGACGTCGCAGGGCCGTAGCCACCAATTTTGAAGTGGTCCAGTTGGGCGTGGTGGATGCGAGCGCCGAAGCCATGAGAAATTTCTAGAGGGGTCCGGGGTGATGCTTCCCCGGAAAATTTTTGATTTTCTAAGGCTATGACACGCTATTTCCTGCATATCATATATGATATATCACTATTAAGCGAAACTGATATACAGTGCACGATATCCGTGATATTAGGGACCTTAAGATCTACGACGGCAACTTCGAGGACGACATCCTTCAAACAATAGCATTCTTCTTGCAAAACAAAGATGATGAATATTTTCTAGTCCCAAGAGTAATCTGAACACCATCCTCGCTCTTGTATGCAACGCAACTCAGAGTATTTTCACGTCTTCAGGACGACGTTGACTCGTGGGGTGATGAGAACTGTTGTCTGAGATTGCTTAACACAGCCACTGCAACCGTTTTAACACTTTGATAATTATAAAACAAGCTTCAAGTATTGAATACAGTAGTCAGTTAACCGTGACTTCTTTTTAATGCTAAAATTTGAATTGCTTTTTGACCGCCGTCGTCGTCCTAGCATCTTAAGGTCCCTATTACTCTTATATACGAACCCTAAGAAACTAACCGTAATACTAACTCTAGTTATAATATTCAAGCACTATCATGAACGAGTACTGGCCATTGTTATGTTTGACGACGCCATAGAGTTCACAGTTTATTTTATACATGGGAGTTTTAAAACGTAGTGTGCTGCATCCAGTGTAGAAATACAAATGCAAAAATAAAATGTTACAAGTTGGTGTACTGCCAAAATACTCATAAAGGAGGTGTAAGGTTGCGAGTGAAGTGAGATAAAAACAAAATGCTATACATATGTATATTTAACAATTATTCGCCTCAGGCTCAGTGAATATCGGTGAATAATAACCTCGACTTCGTCTCGGTTATTATACACCGATATTCACTGAGCCTGAGGCGAATAATTGTTTTAGTATAAATACACATTTTCGTACTTTTAGGAACAACATTTTCTTTAAAATTCGTAATTTCCTCATCTGTCGCATTGACAACTTGGCTGGCGGCCATTTTGAATAAACGCTGTAGGTGATTATCGAGAATTAATCCGAAGTAGCTCGACCAATCAGCGCGCGTGATTTTCTATAATCACCTGTGTATTTATACTAAAGTGGAATATTCGGACATTTAATTATTTTGCTACCGTCTCTTTTAGATCTTCCCAGGGACGCCAGAACTGGGAGGGCAGGAGGGGCAGTCGCCCGGCCCTCTAGCCTTTTGACTAGAAGGGGCAAGGGGGGCTGAAGTGCCCTTTTAATTTCAATAAAAAACTTTTTAAATAATTCAATGACGTTCGCCAGAGAGATAATGTGTTGTCAGTAAAAATATGAGCCGCGGACATATCATTTTTCAAAATGAGAAAGTTGGGGTAATTTCTCTTACTTTAAAATTGAAACTATGAGATCTAAGAATTATAGAGAATGTTAATTAGTTTAGAACTTGTTACTTCTACAAGGAAAGTGCTTTGAATGGCGTGATCAAAAAGGCTCGTATACTTTAATCACAACTGCGTAAATATACGCTGAGTATGGCTTATGGCACATATTTCCTGTTCGTTGCCATTGTCAAGAAAATACATGTTGGTACTAGGGGAGTACACTATGCTATACTTAACCAATTACTTTCCAGTTTTCCCTTACTTTACCCTGTCTATTATAAAGCCATACAATTTCATTGACCAAGGCAAGACGCCCTGGTGGCAATATTAAATTCCACAGTTTGCAAACAATTATGAATGTCTGCAATCAAAAATATCTCTACGAAGCGAGCAAGCTCTGATAACAAGGCTTGTTTTAATTGTATCAATACTTTCTTATTCATATGTGTACGTACCTTATTCTATAGCGCATGCATTTTAGTCACCTCTTCTCTTCGCCATGGAAAATTCAAGTTCGCCGTTCCAGATGTCAACCAATGGTATCAACTTACAAAGACACTCTCTTCATATTTCTGAACAAATTTCGGGAGTACAACGTGGGCGTTATTTATTGGAGGGAGGCGGTTAACAAATGAAACGGAAAGAATGTTGTATGCTGACGACCCCTTTCATAACGGAGGTGGGTAAAAAAAATTTTTAGCTTGTGAGGGGGGAAGTCAAAAACGTTTTATTCGAAGTTCATGCCGCGCGGATGTTTTGTTTTATAATTATATACATGTAATTAATTTATTCTGTAAATCGATACTGGACGATTTTATGAGGTTATGTATTAACCAAGGTTAATAGCTAGGTAACCATGCGTGACGTATAAAAGGTTGGTGTAGGGTGTCAGTCGAGGGCATGGCTAAAAGACTGGTAAAGCGCGTTACCTAATCATTAGCGCACTTGCACATCAAGTAATCGGACGTACGTTGGAAAATTAGAGAAAAATCTTGTTTTTAATCTTACACTGTCGACAAGCGAGGAGATAACAAAAACGAAGGTCATTCGAGATCCCGAAAATCGAATTCGACCACGGACACCCAAGTTAACTGGGGAGCTACATTTCGGTCTCAGGGATTCTTGGCCGGTCTTCAAGCAGCCATGAGTGAAGCACTGCGCCAAAACGCAAGTATATAGCATCCTGGGGTAGTAGGAACAACTAACGCTTGGAACAACTTGGTGAATCCAGTCCCTACCAAACCCATACCATCAAAAACACCGGCTCCTAATCAACCAAGCACCACCGCCGATAATCGATAATCCAGCCCAAGGCCCTAGGTATGTTTACAGCTCCTAGTTTTCTACCAGTTGTCGGTTGTGATCCTAAGCATGAACCCACCTTGACCCAGGCGCACTCGCGCGCTTTCTACTACTATCCATCAAAAAAGGGAGTGCTAGGTCGAGAAAGTATTGATCGCGTCTTTTCATGCCAAAGAGATATCGATCAGCGGGGCGCATAGGAATAATACGATAAGCGTTCTTGATATCGACTTGCCCTAGCCCGCGTAGCAGGCGTTACTGGATTGGGGGACTGGGGAGAGTGCTGAGAAGTAACGCCTGCAAGTGGGGGTGGCGATTTTCCCCGGGCGTAGAGAGAGGCTGAGCCTGCAATGCTACAGCGGTCTAGCCCAAGAATGTTGGTGAATACTAAATCGTATATTTCAGAAGGCGTCGTGCTAATATTGAATATTCAAATTAATCTGGCGGGAAATATGGTAAACATGGCGGCAAGCGAAACATCGATTCCTTCCGCGAGCAACACCGTGGCAGGAAATGAAATGAAATTTCTTAACAGCAACTTCAATGATGTTCGATTTGCAGGCTGTTATTGTTTCGCGACATTCGAGGGTAACGAAGAAAGCCTAAATGACTGTCTAGACAGATTTCTTTCTCTGAGTTCTACTTCATTTATTCGAGCTGAGAAGCACATTAAGGGCAAGAATCATAAGCGCTATTCACAGAAAGGTAATTAAGCATAGTATTTGTGAGTGATTACTTGAGTGTATGTGTATGAGCTTTACGTATGTGTATTTAATTACGTTATTTCGAGATTGACGTATAATATGTAAAAACTGAATTATAACTCTTTAAAACTCGGAAAATGCGACGTTCCTCGAGCAGCTCGATAGTGTCCCCTGAGCGAACACGATTTAGTATACAGCAACATTCTTGGGCTAGACCGCTGTAGCATTGCAGGCTCAGCCTCTCTCTACGCCTGGGGAAAATCGCCACCCAGCGAGAGGACTAGCGGAAAATGTTCATCTTTATCTATCATCACATGAATCCTGCTGGAGCTCGGATTCTTTAATCTTTATGAACGAGGGCACTTAAACAAACTTCTTCTTGAGAGCAGACAGCAAATGAGTAGGTTTCTTTGTTTTACATTACGCTAAAAGGTTGTTACATACGAGGCTTTATAAAGTAGTGTTCGGCGTGGGAAGTGATTGTGTTGAAACACATTTATACAAATCGAAATATGCTATTTTAACGTTTCGGCAGTAGACCAACCTTGCTATATGATGTTATAAAGAATTGTGCAGACCGACGACGTGAGTGTTATCTGGCTTGGTTTTCCGCCAAACGGCGTTTGGTGCCTGTATAAGTTGGGGCCAGATTTGGGGCCAAGCAAAACATTTTATTCCAGGCCTCTCACAATTCGGTCTGCCGCTCGACGTTAAAAAGAGAGGCCTGGGAACCAGGCTGCGCCCGGTATATAAGCGCCCTGGTCCCAACGCTCTCGAAATCACCTCACTGCACCTGGGTGGCGATTTTCCCCGGGCGTAGAGAGAGGCTGAGCCTGCAATGCTACAGCGGTCTAGCCCAAGAATGTTGGTGAATACTAAATCGTATATTTCAGAAGGCGTCGTGCTAATATTGAATATTCAAATTAATCTGGCGGGAAATATGGTAAGCATGGCGGCAAGCGAAACATTGATTCCTTCCGCGAGCAACACCGTGGCAGAAAATGAAATGAAATTTCTTAACAGCAACTTCAATGATGTTCGATTTGCAGGCTGTTATTGTTTCACGACTCCGCGAACCAGAAATGGGTCTGATTAATCGCAATGTATAAACGTAGCTTTAATGCAATCTTTACTGTACCTTAAATAACTTGACCATGAGTTTGATTTTACCAAAATCCGATTGATAGATGTCCATTAAAATACAACATCAACTGCAGCACTCACTGTTCAACTATTCAAATCGAAGAAATAAAAGCTTATTCTTTACTTTTCTATCGGTAGCAAGAATGTCGTAAAACATTCGTTATTTCGAGCTTGACGTATAATATGTAAAAACTGAATTATAACTCTTTAAAACTCGCAAAATGCGATGTTCCTCGAGCAGCTCGATAGTGTCCCCTTACTCCCTTAGCGAACACGATTTAGTATACACCAACATTCTTGCGCTAGACCGCTGTAGCATTGTAGGCTCAGCCTCTCTCTACGCCCGGGGAAAATCGTCACCCACTGCACCTTTGAAGCTGATTCGACGATGGCCTTGAGTTGTAGCCATAGAAATAATAGACCTAGAATGCGTGCTCTGTCACGTGACAGGTGTCCAAATTAAATTTTATTTTGCCCTTGTAGATCCGCCATTTTGAATTTTGCAAGGGGTGGGAATGATCACCTCTCAAAATAAAGAATTGGAGGACGTTTCATAGGGATAAATTGGATACATGCATGACAACAAATCAGCCACATACACATTAGCATAAAATAAAACAATTTGCAAGACACTTGCTTTATTAAACGTACTAAAAACTATAAGTTCAAAATTATATTTCGATCAATTCACCACAATTACAAAAAGCAACAAAAAAAAAGACTCATGCTAAACTTGAAACTCAGAAATTGTCTGCAACAAAGCCCGTTTAAAAGAAAAGGAAAGAAAACAATCAAATACGTAATGGAAACTAGGAGAAAATCTTAAGAAAAACACGGATTTATAATGTCAATATAAATAGATGTCGAAAAGACCGATGTATAAAAAGTATGACAGGTGCATAAACATATTTTATATTTCAAAAATCACAAGCTAGAAATCCCTATTAGATTGGATAAAAAAGAACAAAACACTTACTGTCTCCTGGATTAATCCTCCACATTCAGTATAAATCGCATACAGATTGGCAAGTGGGAATCATTCAAATATAATGTAAAACAGTAAAAACACTAAAACCATTCGTATTAAAAGGCCGCTATCGTCGCCATTTCTACATCCAGAGTTTGATGTTCGAAATGTTTTGGCGAAGGTGATATTGCACTTCACATGCCTTTATCTTTAAATTCACTAATCCAGTAAATTTCCCGGCGTAAAAAACAAAGAAATTCAGTGCTGAAATACATCCATCGTCCACTCCACACCGGTTACCAACCGCGGCCGTGTAAAAAACTGTTAAAAAGTCCTAGGGCGAGTTCCTTTTGCCCTTATAAATCCGCCATTTTGTGGCGACAATTTTTTGACTGACAGGAGATAGGAGCCCGCATTCTAGGTCTATTATTTCTATGGTTGTAGCTCTGCAGAGACTGCTCGTTCCTGTGGCCGGAAATTGCCATGATGTGTCGATTAGAGAGCCCTGCATCGGACCAGAGAGTAATGGCTGTAGCTCTAACACAGTGATTTGTGTAGGTCTTCGAAAGTTTGGCGGACAAACTCAATTCCTTCATCATGTTTCCCAGCTTATTTACGCCGAGGCAGCGATTTTCAAACCAAACTTCGTCCGAAGGACCTGACCAATTTCGTTTCGGAAACTGGAAAAATGCTTGGCATTTGGGATTAAGTTTGGACAAATACAAACACAAGGCGTCATATCCATCATTTGGGTCATCAGTTTGATACATACGAGCACACTTCTCATAGCTTTCGACATCATTAAAGCCGGGATGATTCTTGCTCGCCTCGTCGTGGCTCATCGTTGCGAACGCTTTGTTGTTTTCGTCTGTACTGAATCGGAAACTGGACTTCGTGAGATTTCTTTGGCCTTCACGACCCCTTCGACACCAATACAACGTGATGTGGAACCAAACATTCATCAATAATCCCGAAGGACTAGACTGGCTGATAGCGGGACTCGCTTTGAGCTTTTTCAGATCTTCTATCTCAATGGCAGGTTTGTGTTGTACGCTTAGTTTTCCTTGTTGTTTGAGGCTCTTCAGCTTAGCATTTAGCATCATGTTGGATTTTTTGAACAACGGGTTTGAAGAGATTTGAATCCCTTTGTTATGTGGGGGCATATTCAGATATCTTTCAATCCACTTCTAAGACCAAGCAGTGTATTCTTCGAGTATTCATCTCCGTTCTTGTTTCTCACCTCTGCGTAAAACAGTTTTAACTTCTCGTCGAGTTCATCTATGTTCATCTCACTTAATTCGCGTTGGAAACCCTTGTCAGAAGCCCAGTCTGAATAAAAAAATCGCTATATATTTAAACACGTATTTATTTTCATATTTTTCTTTTTATTCGCTACTCTGTATAGTACTTTAGAGTTGAGTTGCGTTTTGACTTTTGTTTATGTTTATGAATATGAAAGTAAAATATCTCCGTAACTTGCTTTAGTAAAAACCCCACAAGTGAACAAAAATACTGTGTAAGAAAATACATGTTTTTTCCACAAAAAGACTTATTATTAAATTATTATTTACATTATTAAATTTACCTTTGTAAACTGAAATAGCGTGGTTTGTCGAGTATTTCGTAGACTTTGACTGCGCTCTTTCTAACAGCTCGTCTAGCTCACTTTCGTTCAAATTAGCAAAACGCTTTGGTTTTTTTTGTGGTGGTTCTTCATTTTCCGACATATTTTTTTCCCTTTTTTTTGTTCTTTCTCTGTTTGCTTTTGTATTTGAAAAACCTCAAAACTAGCCTCAAAAAACAGAGATAAATAAATGCTGCCACACTCAAGCCAGGGCGTGACGTCATTTCCATGTTTGCACCATTGAACTAAAAATAACTGGAACGCTACGTTCAACCGGAAGTTTGAAGCCAAATTATGCAAGTCGTACCCAGCCTTTCCACGAAAAAAACCAAACACGGCCAAAACAAAAAAAGTAGAAACACGCGTGGAAGTGCGTGTCTGGGAGTCAAAACTGGCTTCATGGGAGTCAAATTTTGGCTTCAAGATTTGTATGCGCAGTTTACTGAACGTAGCGTTCCAGTTATTTTTAGTTCAATGGTTTGCACAGGCTAATTCAAACACGGCTATCAGCCAATCAAAGCGCATGTACTATCTAAATTATTTTATAAAACACTATACAGTTGTATATCGGCACTTGGTCTTGAGCAGTGTTTACGTTCTGCTTCAAAAATTATCAAAGCAACGGTGAGTGAGGTCATCGTTTGACTCGCGAAAAAAAAGCCAAAACAATTTCAAAATACTATACATGGCATTTTATATAAAAAGGCATTATGAAGGCCCGTTGAACAAAAGAAAAACGGACAACAACTCGTTTATAAACCACAAATATACAGTAGTTCATGTCTAGTAAGTTTTTCCGCGACTTTTTCCATGCGGCGAGGCTTTACCTCATTTGAATTGGGATTGTCAAGTCGGCATGTAATATATTCATAACGTAGCACGTTCATCACAACAGAATACCAAGCGATCAATTTCGTTTCAGAATTATAGCTGTGACCATCATAAAGTGCTAGCATTTGTGAAACAAAGACTAGGTGAATTTATCACGCTGAAGCCGCAAAGCAATCGCGTTAACATTTTAATACATTATATTATACTGATACTGATCAATTCAGTTTGTTTTTAGTCTTTGTTTTACAAATGCTAGCGCTTTAAGATGGTCACAGCTATAATTCTGAAACGAAATTGATCGTTTGGTATTCTGTTGTGATGAACGTGCTACGTTATGAATATATTACATGCCGACTTGACACATCTCAATTCAAATGAGGTAAAGCCGCGCCGCTGCCGCCGCATGGAAAAAGTCGCGGAAAAACTTACTAAACACGCGGCACTGCTGTATATTTGTGGTTTATAAATGAGTTGTTGTCCGTTTTTCTTTTGATCAACGGGCCTTCATAATGCCTTTTTAAATGCTATGTATTTCGAAATTGTTTTGGCTTTTTTTTCACGAGTCAAACGATGACCTCACTCGCCGTTGCTTCGATAATTTCTTAAGCAGAACGTTAACACTGCTCAAGACCAAGTGCGGATACAACTGTATAGCGTTTTGGGTAATTCTCGCAAAACTTCATAGCAAACGTTCATTTGAATACACACTAAATGCCAACTATGGAAATTTAATATGGATGTTTAACTGGAAGTAAAGTCGAAATCTATAATTTAGAAGACGTGCATGTCAGCGACGGGGCGACGCCATTAACGACAAACTGTGAGTATCCTTTAACATATGGATGTATATTGAAATGCCGTGCTTTTAATAATTGTCTCTATGTATCATATCATCATTCATCATATAACTCGTCTTTTGTTTCTTTATCATTTCCATTAATTGAAGTCAAACTTAGATTGTTCATCGCGCGATAACAGTGCATATTATACTTCAATATATTAAACACCCGTCGCCATCGGACGCTGAAATGTATTGAAATGCTGTCTAACGAAACTTGTATAAGCTAGCCTTCGTCGTTTTAATTTATTACGTTGTAAAGTTGATTGCTTTGATTAGTTCTTTGGCATATAAATGTCCCGTAGTTTCCTGATCCTGTAGGTTATACTGACTCGCAATGCTCGCGAGTAGCGAGTTGCGAGTATTTGCCAATGTTTGGTTTCGCTAGAAGTGCGAGTACTCGCACGTAACGAGCCGAAGCGAGTACTCGCTATGACGCGCGAGTACGCGCGAGTCGATGTTACCTTACTCGCGAGCGGTACTAGTGTACTACACATAATTACAGCACACTACTGCACATTTTCTTGGAGTAGCCAAGAACACACCCTACATAAGTTATCACCCAGAGTAGCCGGGGAACAGACCAGATGTACTGGCGCGAAACACACAAGCGAACAGGCCAGGACCAGAGGACCCCCCACATGACTGTGCAACAGCTTGGGGGCACAAATACAGACCCCCAACATCTGTATGGCAAAGTTGCACAGTACGGACCCACACACATTGAGGACCCCCCACTTGACTGTGCAAGAGCAGGGAGCACAAATACAGACCCCCAACGTCTGTATGGCAAAGTTGCACAGTACGGACCCGCACACACTAGGGACCCCCCACTTGACTGTGCAACAGCAGGTGAGCACAAATACAGGCCCCCAACGCCTGTATGATAGCAGTGTTGCGCAGTACGGACCCGCATAACGACATCGCCAATACAATTAAAGAGACCCCTGCACAACAGGACAATGGCAGGGGAGCACAAATACACCGCCCCAGTGACAGTACGGCAGCAGAAAGCACAATACAGTTCCAACGACTGTACGGCAGCAGTAAAGCACATCTACAGTCACCCACAACTGTAGTATAGCAAAGTAGCACAAAGGAGCCCGCCGCAACTGCAGATGACAGCAACGTAGCGACAAAAGGACAGCAACAGTACGACAGCGCGGCACCGTATGACAAAGGCAGGCACCCAGGGTACAGGAGGACAAAGGCAGTCACCCAGGTTACCATAGGACAAAGGCAGTCACCCAGGGTACAGGAGCACAAACATGGCCTCTGCAACTGTGTGATAGTAAATAGCCCCAACGTAACGTTGAACCCCCGAAACTGTATGACAGCAAGGAACAATAGCACAAATGCAGTCCCCCACCAGCAAGAAGATTACAGCAAAGTCGCACATGCCACCACGTAGCAACTGTACGACAGCAATGTACATTAGCACAAATGCAGTCCCCCCGCAACAATATGATAGCAAAGCAGCACACATGCGACCACCTAGCAATGGCCCGATAGCAAGGTACATAAGGACAAATGCAGTCCTCCCGCAACAATATAATAGTAAAGTAGCACACATGCAACCACCAAGCAACTGTACGATAGCCAGGCACAATAGCATAAATGCAGTCTCCCAGCAACAATATAATAGCAAAGTAGTACACCTGCAACCACCTAGCAACTGTAAGACAGCAAGGAACATTAGCACAAAAGCAGTCCCCCCAGCAACAATATGATGCAAAGTAGCACACAAGCAACCACCTAGCATCTGTACGATGGCAAAGTAGTGCAAAGGCAGCACCCGGCCCGCAACTGTAGCACCGCAAGGAACACACATACCATCTCCGCAACGATTGCAGGCACTAGGGTCACCAGCAGCAATACAAATCCTACTTGCACGACTGAGCGAGCCCAAGCCAAGGAATGGCAACGGCTCAACCACCTGGATACCTACTACATGGGGTGGGTGGGTGTTAGTGAAGTGTCACATACGGCAGTCAGTACACAAATGAGCTCTGAGCATCTACGCTCATTAAACTTAGCCAAGGGGCTAGTGGATTTGATACCCCCAAGTAGAACCCCAAGGGACCTGTGGAACAACAACACATACACATCGCATGATGTTAAATATTTTTATTTCATAAATACATATATAATTTAGTATAAATACGTTTTGTGGAAACACCACGTACAATATTTATTTGCTAAGCAGTTTCGGCCTGTTGACTCAGGCCTTCATCAGAGCAATAACGCCTTCTTAATAATAAGGCCTTCTGACGAAGGCCTGAGTCAACAGACCGAAAGCTTAGCAAACAAATATTTTACGTGGTGTTTCCACAAAACTTATGTATGTATATTACATTATCGCCATGAAAATTCTCAAAGAATTAATCAAGATATAATTTGCTCAATAGATGGACATGTGCATGCATGTATTTAACTCCATGTAGTGTTTAGTTACCGTGTAAAAGCCGCAATTTTTTTCAAATATTATATATTTAGCGATACATTGTACACACGTTGCGATTTTTGGTGAACGTTGATGGTATAATTTAGGGTAGCCTTGAGGAAAAAATACAATATATTATTCATATAAGATTATATTCTAAATCTAATGAAACTTCTATTGCTGCAGATCTTATTTTGACAAATGCGAAGGAGTATGATGTTGCATTTCTTGTTGTTGGTGATCCTTTTGGGTAAGTTTTTCTGAAGGTATTCTTTATAAATACAAACAATATGTAAATATATTAACTGTTCACTAGGTGTCCAACCTTCGTAAACCCTCCCCACGCCGGCTAACTACACAGGCTGCGACATAACTCACTAATGTACTTTGGCGGAATGCGGATCGGTGGGATGGAGTCAGTACGACCTCGTTCCCCGGGGCATCGTGCCTCCACGGCGGGAACGAGGTCGGATACCCTACCACGACGAGCCAGGATTCAACCTTTGCAGGGGGGGTACACCTCCGAACCAACGGAACCTCCTCCATCCCAAAATCTACAAAGTCACCCGTCTAACACGGGGAAAAAATTACAAGTCACATGTATAGATAAAGAGGTACTCGCCCAGCTTGAAGGGACTCGACGACCTGGGGAGTTCTGAATTGTCATCCGTGGAACTCTCTGTTACTTACTGTTGACTCTCCAGCCTGCATGTCAATCGCCATTCTCAGATTTTGCTACAGTATCAGAGAAACCTGTCTGTGAGATGCTTGAAAAAGCTTCTACAAAGTCGTGCTTGCTTGATCCTGTTCCTGTATGTATTATGAAGCAAGATCTTGATATCCTGGTTCCTTCAGTTACTAAAATTATTAATACATCTTTATCTGAGGGCGTGTTCCCTTCGTCTTTAAAAACCGGTATCATTTATCCATCTTTGAAAAAATCCGCCACTGACCAGGAAGAATTCCCAAGCTATCGTTCGATCACTAACATAGGCTTCATGTCTAAGTCCCTGGAACGGGATGCTTCTATACAGACGACAAATTACCGCATCGGAAATGGGCTGTTTACTAAATTGCAGTCAGCATACAGAGTATTCCACAGTGCGGAGACAGCAATGCTGCGCGTGATGAATGATATTCTCTGTGCTATTGATTCTAGACGTGAAGTGGTCTTAGTTCTCCTCGATCTATCGTCTGCATTCGATACAATCGACCACGACCTCCTTCTGGGGAGACTTTACCAACGTTATGGGATCAGTGGCACCGTGCTAGCATGGTTCCGATCATACCTCACTGACAGATCACAGTGGGTTGTTGTTAGAAATACCGTCTCCACCAGCAAGACCTTACAGTTTGGTGTACCGCAGGGTTCTGTATTGGGACCGCTTTTGTTTTCTCTGTACTTCGCACCGTTGGAAGATCTGATCAAGGCGCACACTGATCTCGATTGCATGATGCATGCAGATGACACTCAACTATATATAGATCTATTAACTCTACACACGACCGATCTGCTACATTAGCTAAATTGGAGCTATGCGTTAAAGATATTTTAATCTGGTACACCGCTAATAAACTTGCGTGCAATCCAGGCAAGACGAAGATCGTCTATCTTTCATCTCGGTTTACGCAATGCGAGCAGCTGATGCCAGGTTTATCCATTGATGGTACAATCATTTCTCCAGTTCCTGTTGCCCGTGACTTTGGCATTGCCTTGGACAGTCACCTCAAGTTGACTTCCCATATAAACAACATCTGCAAGTCTGCCTCTTTTGCTATCCGTAACATCGGAAGGATTCGCAAGTATCTATGGCAACGAGACTGCGAGTAGCTGGTTCACGCTTTCATTACTTCTCGTCTGAACTATTGCAATAGTATCCTGTTTGGTCTTCCTGCCTGCGAAATTGATAAGCTTCAACGCTTACAGAACACTGCCGCCCGACTAGTTACTAAAGTAAAGAAATCTGTTCATATCACTCCAACACTCCAACAACTTCATTGGCTCCCTGTTAAGTCTAGAATTAATTATAAGATACTCTTAATCACCTATAAATCTCTCCACGGCCTTGCCCCGGACTTTATCTCTGATTTACTGCAGAGGTATAAGCCATCTCGTACCTTAAGATCTTCTATATAGTCAGAACTTGCTGGTTATTGTACCCAAGTCAAATTCTGTATCGTACGGTGATAGAGCGTTCTCGATTTGGAACTCTCTACCATCTGACATTAGAAATTCCGAATCAGTTAAAGACCTTCTTATTTTAATAGTTATAGTCTCAATATTGTTCCTTTAATCAACACATGTAACTAGATTATCTTTATTTCTATCTTATTCATATTTAGCGATTATTATTTATACCTTGTAAGAGCATTAAGCGCTGTATAATGCTCCTAAAACGTATTATTATTATTATTATTATTATTATTATTATTATTATTATTATTATTATTATTATTATTATTATTATTATTATTATTATTACAAAGTCAGTACAATACTTGCCGAAACTCCTTATCAACCAAAATCTTATACCAGCAATCAACATTGGAGAATCATTTCAATACTTAGGACGCTACTTTGACTGAGCTGACTACCTCTCGTTGATGAACTAATGTCTGACATTGACTCAAAACCACTTCACCCAAAAAATAAACTTCTCCTGTATAGTCGCTACGTCTTATCCAAATTATCCTGGCATTTCACCGTTGCTACACTGTCCAAAACTTGGATTTCTGAAAATATTGATTCTGTAATCAACCAATACATCCGTAAATGGCTTGAAATACCAATATCAGGAACACTAAGTACTATATATCTAACACGTAACAAATTTGGTCAAAGTATCTATCCTCCATCAGTAAAATTCATTCAATGCCAAGCTGCTCTACGCAAAGCCTTAAAATATTCTCCAAATGAAGCAATTAACGAACTGTGGAAATCCACTAATAATCATACTAATATTCAATACGACGTCTATAACTCTACTAAAGAAGTTCTGAAAGATTTCCGTTCTGGGCATGAAGATAGACTTCGAAACCACTTGACTTGTCAGGGATCCTTTTCCTCTAACGTTACAAAGTTCTCCTTATCAAAGCTTAACAAGGTGTGGTCAACTGCTCAATCAAAACTGCCCAAAAACCTTTATAACTTTACTATACGTTATGTGAACAATTCTACTCCGACACGCAAAAACCTTCACAGATGGGGAATATCTTCAAGTCCAGAATGCTCCTTTTGTCTGAGCCCAGAAACACTACTACACGTTGTTGCTGGTTGTCAATCGTATCTTGAACGCTTTACATGGAGGCACAATTCAATTCTTAACTTTCTTGCAAATACCTTACAAACTGTTAACGGTTCAAACCTCTTTGTCGATCTACCTGGATTCAAAAGCCCATCTATCCTAACTGGTGACACGTATCGTCCAGATTTGCTATTGCATTGTTCAAACGGCCGTCTTTATGTTCTCGAACTTACTGTTGGTTTTGAATCAAACCTCCAAAACAACGTCAAACGGAAAGAAGATAAATATAGTGAACTAGTAAAACAGCAAAGTGAACATTTTAATGATGTAAAATTTATAAATCTCTCCATGAGCTGCCTAGGTGTTTTTGCGAATGAGTGTTCTACTTTTTTAGATATGCTAGATAAGATTGGTCTTGATAATAAGCACCAAATGTACTGCGTAAGGAAAATGATGACTATAGCTATCAGAACTACGTATTACATTTTCTGCTGCCAAAATAAGGAATGGTGAAATCCCAAATTATTAGCTTTTTGAAATATTTGTATATAAATTTGCATGTTTTATTATATAGTCATTAGTTGTTATTATATATTATTAGTTGTGATTCAAGTAGCCAATTGTAAATTACCTTAATAAGCGAGGTTTATAATTGTATATGTAGAAAAGAAAAAACATTTAATAAAGTTTCCATTATTATTATTATTACCAACAACGTAGAGGATCACACGGACAAGACTACCAGCAAAGAAGGCAACAAGCCAGGAGAAGCAAGCGACAAGTCTAAGCCCCAAGCTAAGCTCCGCTGAGGATACAGACACAGCTGCTAAAAGAAAAAGACGACGAAAAAAAGGAGGAGGGGAGGGGGGAGGAAACGCAAACGAACAGCGAGCGACTAAGCTGAAGGTAAAATGACGGAGACCCCGGGGCCCCAGGACCCTACGGTACAACCGCTGTCACCGCTCCACGTTAACTTATTTTATTATGATGTTATAAAAGGGATTTGCTGGCTAGAACGACGCACAGCGACGAGGTAGCAATAGGATCTTTATTACACGGTACAATGTACAACACAGAATATAAAGATAAAAGTTCAATACTTATAACTAAAGTTCAGTTCGATCAGTTCAGTGTCTTGCTTAGCTTCTTCTTTTTCTTGCTTTTCTGCTCTGCTTTTTGGGCTGGCCACTCTTCGATTGATCTTTTTCACAACTGCTCGACTCTTCAATTGTTTTTTTCACAACTGCATGCGCTATTCCAAAAAGGTAGGCAACTTTTATAGTTTTTTTTGGTGTACAAAACCACGCTTGGTAGGTGTGTAGGAATTGACCAATCAGGAGCATCAGACCACAATACTTTGCAGCATTGGATGAAGGCGTTGTCAATCGATCTCAAGTACCAAGGCAAAACGTTTGAAAAGTTTTTCCTTATATTAAAAGCCAATTTATATGTGCTAATATATAAATTAAAGTTAATGAGACCATTTAACGTTCACTACAAGCTGTGCCAAAACCTTGAACAGGAAGGTTGGCCAAGGTGTTACTCCCACCTATCAACAACCGATATATATGCCAGATAGTTCTAAAGGTCGTTTTCTCCAGCTTGCCAGTGCACGTGAAAAACAAGTGATACGGCACTTGCTAACCAATTAGAACATTACTTCTCTCTTCGGCGGGAAAAGTAACCAATTACAATTCGTGCAAGAGTCACATATAAGCTCAAAACGCGACAAAACGAATCACTTTATCCAAGAGCTCTACATTGAAGGCTACTTGTAAGCTCTACACAGGAATTTTATGACCCCTTAGTTCAGGTCAATGTCTTAGGGGGTCGCTACCCCTTTGGCAGGATACGTCCTACTTGGGGATTATTACCCCTAGGGCATTAGCAAAGTCCTAATGGGGATTATATACCCCAGGACAACAATCTAAGGCCATGTAACAATGAGTCGTTGGATGATGTTTGACCACAAGTTTAGACAATCGGAGTACTTCACCCCAAACCCCTTCTCCCACACAACTTTGTGTGTGCCATTAGTATTCGCTTGATTGTTCGGCCTTTCCTTTTAAAGAACGGCTTGAATCATTAACTAATATATTTCTCGACTACATTGATATAGTAAAAAAGTAGATGTCACAAGGTATAAGACTGTTATAATATTTTACAGTTTCATTGAGTATTTACGGAACAGTTCAACTTTGAATAATTATTACGTAAGTTGTCGTTTGGGTTATGTAAACATTACGAAGCTTCTTCTTGGCTAGCCTGCGTGCAGACGCTTGTATTAAAATCCTGCTAAATTCACCTAGGTTACATAAACAAATTTGTACCTGCATACTGAGAGGACATTATAAAATAACCGGAAGTAAATGAACGACAACACGTACTCTGATTGGCTATTGAGTCAAACAAGCGTGCCATTATAACTCCATAACGACACGGCCCACGAGATACTTCGCGACGATTTTGTCGTTTTTGATTAATTCTATGTGGATTTAATCATCAACGAAAGTCAAAAATTACTTGGATATATGTCTAATCACGTAATTAACACAGCAGAATGTTTTCAGTGCAACTTTAAGTGCATTTTCATCGCTAAAATCGCCGACGTGTTGTACGAAGCCACGCGTGGCGCTAAATGGTAACAAACTCGTCCCGAGACAGGTAATCTGTTTTTTTGTTTACTTTTCTTGGGTTTATTGACAATTTAACTCCTAGTCGTCCGGCCCTATAGTCATCCGCTACCAGTGACGGATCACTTTGATTTGTTGTGAACCTGCGAGGTTTTGACCAAAATTACCCCCTAGGGCTTAAAATGATCCTGAATGATCCCGTTTTAAAATGAGACCTTTATAACGATATGCCATGAAGTATTACCCGAGTTCTGACCTGACTTCCCTTCTGTTAAAATCCCGCGAGGATCATGGCGTATGGATAAGAACAAAATGGCTTTTATTTGTCAATATATAAGCGAAACCAACGAAAATTTAGGCTCTAACAACTCCGAAAGTAAGTATAAACATTTGTTTGTTGTTATTATTTCGTAGATTAGCAATAATTTGGTAAAATTTGACGAAAACCATCTCGGCCGAGTCAGGCAAATTCGAACAAAATTTGCCGAGAGTTGTCGGCGAGTTGTCGGCGTTGTAATGGCAAACAGAAGTAAATATCACTCAAAGTAACTTAAAATCTGAATAGCTGACTTAAAAACGATCTTACTGATGTATTTTGGTCGTATGTTCTTGTATAATTCTGTTTTAATTTGTAAATTTCAAAATAAGTTATATGATCGCGCGCGGCCGCACCATGGGGGGTCACAATGGGGGGTCTCAATGGAAAATCATAAAAAAGCAATATAATATTTGCTTTTTATTGTATTGCTTCAATTTTTTCAATTTGAATTTGTGAAATGGTGCTTTCCATTTTACATGATCCAAAGTTTGGTGTAAAGTCATTTCTCGTTAAATATTTAACATTTTTTGGATTATAATAATATTATTAATAATAGTAATTAGCATAAATTAGCATAATTTGCAAAATGGGTTGTCAGACAAGACCCGAAAACCCAAAATTTGAATAGTAGAGGTAAAAACGATTCAAATGATATATTGTGGTATTATTTTTGTGTTATTATGCCATGTTAATTCACAAATTGCCAAGACCACCTGCTGTGACTGGTTTTCGGGTCGGACAAGAATGAAAATGATGTTTCTGACCAGAAACTAGCAAAACAACACATTTGGAGTGAATCCCTGAACTTTAAACAAAGTTAGTGAACTATCTATTTGATTTTTTCGGCATGCAAGTACGTACTGTTCAGTTGTCGGTATGTAGTGATTTGAACTCTCACCTTGTCTATCATTGTGTGTTGCCTTGGCTTTAGTTTAATGTTTAAATCGGTTTTACTGTCTTGTTTTTTGCAGCTTTACAACTTTGGTGAAACTGTGTCTATCGTATTCTGGGAGGAATCATGGAAGCCAGACAGCTTTTACGATAAAATAGCGTTGGAATAGAAAGAACGGACTACACACTTTATGTCTGCTAGGTATAGGTTAATTACTATATAGGAATATATTATATATTAGTCTGTCATCAAACAGGAACTATATAGAAAACTTCTATTTACGTTTCAGGTACTGCATGAACATTTTGATGAAGGGCATTGCTTGTAGCGTAAAAAGAAGTTTTTTATTACTTGAGGCGATAGCCGAGTGTTTCAGTTCTCATAAAACATCTACTGCGATATATAATATTGTTGTGTAGGTTGGCGTAGTAATTTTGAAAAACAACGTTGTTTAAGCCGAGAAAATCAAAGTTAAAGCTTATGTAAATCTGGAGGGTTTTTAACAGATATAAAACCACGGACGTGGTATACTGATTTCCTTTGTGTTTTTCTCATGAGTTTTTTAGTTATTTGGAATCATGGAGATACGGTCTGGAAACTCGGCAAACTTCAAAGCGCCTGTAATGAGCTGTAATTTTATGTTGAAGCGTACCTTAACCGTGCACATCCTTTGTTTTAGGTTTATTAATATTTAAATAGTACGGTTGAGTGATTGAACTGAAACGTTGCTTATTGGATAATTCATTCATTATACTAAAATACATTGGGTTCAGTGACCGTGCACCGTGCATAAAAATACATAAAGGCGAACAAAAAGATAGAACAAAGACTTTAGCTGAGTTTCTAAACCATATTTTGAATGACTATGTTGGAACCCATGTCCTGCAGAGTAGGCTTTCTCTGTAATCCTGTATATATACAGTATATATTTCTTTAACTCGAGTAAGTATTAACATATTCCTATTTGTACTACTTCCCCTTGGCGAGTGAAATTGTCTGGCAATACCCAGTGTAAAAATAGGTACACATAGTGTACATTTGCCCTGCTGATACAGCATCTATGGGTTTTCATAATCTGTGCATTAAGAGCAAAGCAATAAATTTTTACAATAAAATTGCTGTCAACAAATAAATTCCAAACGCAGCCAGGTGAAGAATCAGACATAGTTTCAGTAGCTACTCTGGCTTAAAAATTTTTGAACGTAGCTTAAAAAGTTACTCTTCATGACCCAACGTTTCGACACTCCGATCTAATGTCTTCATCGGGGGTGATCGTTGTGAAGACAGGTCCCACATTTGTATTTTTTGATACAGAACTCGATTGCCGAAATGTGTTCTTTGATCAAAAACATATAATAAATCATATAATAACTATATTGCTGAGGGGCAAGCTTAAAAGCAAAGCCTAATAATTTCTATCCCCCACAAGAGTTTCTGTTTTCATTTGATTTGTACTGGCTAGGCACTTTAACTAAACATTCTTGATGTCGCCAACTCTTTGCTTTCCCCCCAGATATTAAAGTGAAGGAGCAGTCTATTGAAAACATGATGAGGTAATGTGCCGAATGGAAGTAGTGACAAATGCCTTTTTTTCTTGTTGCATGTTAGATCTTTGTGGGAAAACTAACGACGGGAGGAGGGAGGAGAGAAGGTTGTTATACGAAATTTTGTTCTAGCTCAACAGCATTATAGGGAATCAGTTATATGTTTCTTTTGCTACACTGATCCTGTGTTTAACATTGTTGAGATTTTTTATTCACGTAAAATCTCACTTACATTGTTAAAGTGTAACCCTCTATACGTTTTCAGGTTATTCTATTTTCTATTAAAGTTGGAAAAGTTCAATCTAAAACCGAAAAAATAATTGAAACCAGTGACTCGGTTCCACTTTTATGAACTAGCTAAGTTTGAGTTTTGCTCCTTTTGCTGAACTCGTGTGAACGACGACCGCGTCGAAATAAAGACTGGTACTAATACATTGTGATCTCATACCGGTAACAAACAACAAGGTGATTGGTGGGTTTTACCGGTATGACGTCAAAGAAAATGGAGTACTCGTTCTCCTAGAAACGCGGTCATGCTTCAAGATGTCCTAAGAAGGCTATGCTGATAAATTCTTTGCTTTACCTCGAAATTCATATTTTTCTTTGCTTTTGCTAAGTTAGATGATAACCCTTTCAGAAGAAAATATAACTTCAAAAGGTTTAGTTGACCTTTAAAGGGTTTGTTTCTTGAACAATATGTGCTGTAATGTTATGTGTTTGCATTGTTGAACCAACAATGTACATCATTTCATTCACTTTGAGTATTGGACTCAAATTTTTAAAGTTTCTTACACTAAAATAATATTTAAAATATAGATAATTGTAGAACGTCAAATAATGTATTTATTATTTGTTTCCATAGTCACTAATTAACCGCCCGTAAGGAGATAAAAACCCTCTTTTGTCTGAACATTTTAAATTTCAATTCTTTCAAAAAACATTTATTTATTACAGTAAAACTGATTTTCGAATTATACAGTATACGAGTAAACAGTTTGAACTAGGAATTACTAACTATAGTTACTAACAATGCCTCATGACTGGTGTGGGTTAGGATTCTAAATCATGACAAGGTCTGATCAAGTTCGTTGCGAACGGTTTATAGGAAAGAAACGCAGACTATCCCTTGCTATACCCCTACCCAACACACACACATATATGCGATGATATTATACTCATTTTTAATCCACTAATGTTGGTTTATAAATGGATGCAGTATCTCAACTTTGGAAGAGGGGAAGAGGAAAGGTTGTTGATTTTTACGTATCGACTTCATATTTTTGCCTTGATCGAAGGTTAGGGCCAAGGTCATCGATTAATTTTGAAGTAATTAAATGTAAGGATCTTTTGAGATGGGTCCTACGGGGAGGGGAAGTTTGCGGGAAAGTCACGAATCATTGTGACACTGGCTCTCAGGCTATTTTGTCTGTATAGACCCTTTTAATAAGTGCAGAGTACGTCATTTTCCGTCATTGACGTCATTTTCAGCTTTTTGAATTCTATTGAAAATATACAAAAGCTAAGACAAACGAAATCGAAAAGAATTCAAAAGAAAAATTGAAAAGAAATTGACGTCGAAGTAATGTTCTATACTTATTAAAAGGGTCTATAGGGGCTGTTTACACCGGGCTGACTCATGTCACAAGATTCTTTCCTCGGCTGCAAAAGGAGATTTGAATTAACGTTAGGATTCGTTTGCATCAAAACTAAACCAATTGATTTTTCTTTGTAAATTTAGTTTATGTGAGTTTCAAAGCCACAGTGAGATCCTATAATCAATCACGTGAGCCCAGTTAACCAGGCTAGCCTGGCTCATGTAAACAGCCCCTTAGTTGCTATTGTCTCAGTGTGTGCATCTCAGGATTCGATACAATTCGTCGTTCCACACAAAGCTAGGATTGGCGCCAGAATGCTTTAAAGATTGCATTGATCGAATCAGGTACCATAATTCTGTAGACTGAGTTTCTCGTGGCCAAATTCACCCCCCCCCCCCCCTCTCTTCTACAGTAAGCTGGTCAGTCCGCTCCTGCATCTAACCAAGTTTTATACACCTACAGTAACCATTACAACAAATGAGCTACCAACTGAATTAAAGTACCACGCATAACCCTAAATACGATATTAATGGCAATGACGTCAAAGTTAACGGTGACGTCAAAGTAGGTTTTTGTGTTTCTTTCTAATTCCATTTCGTGAAATAAACTGATTGAAGATATTAATGAAAAAGAAAGATAAAATATAGAGTATATACTATTCAAGTTTATACAATACCCTGGTTGCTATGCGTGTTTTCATTGGTTGTTGGCCATGATCTATTAGAGGACAGACACATGGACACGTCAGATCACGTCAGCTGACTTGCTTTTTTCCTTCTTCATGCCCCAAAATCCGACAAGAGTTTTGATAAAAACCTTTTACATTTTTGTATTGTATAAAACAAATAGATTCCCTTTTTTTGTTGTCTGTCAATTATAGATGCACAGAAGACGTAACAACGTGGTAAGAACATCAGTGTCCGCGTCTCGTGTGACTTCTGTGCATCTATAAGTGAACAGACAACAAAAAATGGAATCTATTTTTCCCACAACAGAACATTGCATGTGTATGTAAATTATACGTACTTTAACGTAACATTAACGTTTTGGAAATACAAACCTCAATATAACAATAAATAAAAGTTCAGATCGAAAACATTTTGACCTTCAACTATTCACTTTACATAGAATCCAAATCAGTAATATTGTATTTGGAGATGTAAACACTTTAAACGATATGACAATGAATGACTTTTAACAAAGCTCCGTGCATATGTACTCTTATAAAGGTTCGTTTGACGCCATTTGAACACGAAAGAAGTTCAGTAGAGGCACGAGGTGATAGCCTTCTCTCGTGCTCAAGTGACGTCAAACGAACCTTTATAAGAGTACATATGCACAGGAGCAGTATGTTTTATTTGTTTTATAAAATAAGAAGGGGGGGGGGGGGGGAAACAAGCTAAAAGTTGGACAGTTTTGAAATTTGGCTGACTTTTCCGACCAGCTTACGCCATTCCACGCCCCGTTACGTCACTCATGACCCCTATACTCTTTTATACAATACCCTGGTTGCTATGCGTGTTTTCATTGGTTGTTGGCCATGATCTATTAGAGGACAGACACATGGTCACGTCAGCTGACCTGCTTTTTCCCTTCTTCATGCCCCAAAATCCGGCAAGAGTTTCGACAAAGACCTTTTAAATTTTTATTGTATAAAACAAATAGATTCCATTTTTTTGTTGTCTGTTCAGTTATAGATGCACAGAAGACGTCACAACGTGGTAAGAACATCAGTGACCCACTCGACTGCGTCTCGTGGGCCACTTTTTTGTTCTTACCACGTTGTGACGTCATCTGTGCATCTATAACTGAACAGACAACGGCAAAATGGAATCTATTTGTTAAATAAATCACAGAGCCCAGCCAATCAGAGCGTGCGTAGAGGACACCTTATTTTATAAATCACAATATGCACAATGACAATTTGCAAGTGCATTTTAGTTGTTTTAACAACTAAAGTAACATATTATTACAAATTGTTTGCGCTAACATTTTCCTGGAGACTGTCCATACGCATAATAACAGTGTATAAAATGCGATTTGTGTGGGTAATATGATTTTTCTCGTGGAATTAATGATTTTACACTACTCGTGATATTTGAGAATTGAACCAAAATTATGCTATTTGTATCAAACGAAGAACTCTGTACAAGGTTTAGAAGCTTAGTTTTTGTATCTACTGCGCATGCGCGAGTAGATTCATTGCTGTCGTCCGTGTAAGGTAAGGTGATTAATGTAACTTAACAAAAGAATGCCTTCGGAGCCAATCAAAACTTAGAATTAAACGATTGACTGACGACAAACCGCCGAAGCCAAAATTGTAAACCAAGTACTTCATGTAAGTCAATGCTATGGCAGCATGGAGTGAAATCAGTTCAAGGAGCGAGAATATTTATTTAAAGAATAGAAGTTTTTACAAGCTTGGTAAATATTTTAAGTCTGAATCGTAGGCAATTTTTAAATGTGATGTACTATAGACGTTGTTGGAATGATGATAAGTTTTATTCAGCGAGGTCATTTATATGGCCAACATGTTTACATGTATTCAGCAGTCTGATCGAGCTTTGTAAACTGACAAGGTTGCATTGCTGAACAGAAATGAAATTTTCTTCTAAGAAAACAAAACTAGCTTCATGATCAAGCAACAATGTGCAAAACCTGTACTGGTAGTCCACGAGCGAAATTATTATGCTATTAAATAACATATTGTACAATAGTCAAATGGCAGTGACCGAAACGACAAGTCTTTATATTTATAATGGGGTAATTAAATTGTATGCTGCAGTTGTCAATGTCATGCAAAAATTTATGACATGAATGCCAAATATTTATTCTACCTTTACTAGGCATGCATGCATATACAGTATACATCTACTCTTGAAGAACAATTAATGTATAGTTGCTAAGTTGCTTTCATAATTTTGATGACAATTGCTGGAGCAGTCCTAGATAAAGCATTTTTCTTCCTGGCAGCAAAATCCAAAAATAAATATTTCCTGCTAAACTAAATTAACGATTTCCTGCCTGATAGAATTTTTCAATTTTATAAGTTGTGATACCACCAGACATCCAAGTTTGTATCTCAAAACCATAAATTAATTTATCTGAATGTGGTATCTATACATATATAGTATAATTTCAGAGGTGAATATAAAGATTCCGGACATTTGATTGGTTAAAAATTTCTTCATAAATCATTATATTCACCGCGCCAGGCGGTGAATATAACATCACTAGAAAGATGTTTTCGAGGGGAGTCTGGGACTTTTTTCCAACTAAATTGAGTTAACTCGTTCCAGTCTCCCCTCGGAATTATGATTTTGATGAATGTTAATTTTCAAAATGGCGGAGTTTTTTTTAAAAATGGCGACCGTACTTTTAAAGCGAACATATCGTCAAAACTGCTCAAATAACTCAGGACAAATAGACTGTATACATCGAATAGCTTGGAGATACAACTGTCTAAAGGTAAGGAAATGTTTTGTCGTAATTATTTTTTATTTTGGAAGAGTTTTGATCGTATTAAGCCGTGCTTTTGAAAGTGACTGAGTGAAGAAAAGATTCAACATTCAATTTCCAAGATCAAGATAAGATAAACTAATACATTTATAAACGTGTGTTTTAACTTCCTTGGATATTCACCTCGGAAATATTATACTATAACAATTATTCACCTCAGTCTCGGTGAATATTGGTGAATATATTTACCTCGGCTTCGCCTCGGCAAATATTCACCGATATTCACCTCGACTTCGGTGAATAATTGTCATATACTTTGAAATTTTTCAATTGAATACTACGTAATACAAGTACTAGCGTCAAAAATCGAAATGCTGAAACAGTTGAATAAGATAAAAGCAGCTTGCATTCTTGCAAATACACAATGACAGCTGCAGCCTGCAACAGCAACACAAAACTGAAATGATAAATATTTCATTGTTTTCTAGAACAAATCGTTGCGTCATTTGCGCAAGGATATACGAAACTTAGACAGGATAAGGTCATGTAATAAACCTTCAAAACACTTTCGAATTGTTTACAAATCGCCGCTGGGTTTGGCAAGAATATAGAAAGATGACTGATGAGTCATCGAATATGAAACTTGATCAAAAGTGATATCAGCCCATCAAAATTGTGTGATTGTGTGACTGTGACGCTTTTCGATTTTTTGAAGAATAGGAAATTTATCTTTAAACTTTGACTTGGATTAAAAAAACTGACAAATATTTCCTGCAAGATACAAAAAATTTCCTGCGAACAACTTTTACAAAAAATTTCCTGGCAGCGGCGCTGCCGGACATTTTCCAGCACTGTGCTGGAGATCTTCGTTCACAACTTCATTATTTCTAAACTTTACAGTAGTCATATTTCAGATGCTTGTTATCTCAAACGATTTTCCTTTACCTACCAACTGGATTGCGTTATTATTTGACAAATTGTTGCAACAAAGTTATTTAAATACTTTAGTCAAATTTTGTGAGTTATTGGTGTACTGTATTAAAATTTGATTGGCCTACTAAACAATATAACCATACTTTATTACCATAGGTTTTAAATAGTACCATAGCTTTAATAGTCAAGCTATTATCACACTGCCTCTCACCACGACGACCTAAGTGAAGCCCAATTTGATTGAGTTAATACTTGAATGGGTGACCATGCATGCACGTTTCTGCATAGGCTTGGGACTCATGCTTCTGTGCCGGATATGAGTAGAGTTGTTAGTGCTCAACTAGCTCCTGAGTGTGCTTTGCTGGCTTTACTCTGAGTTCCTTTCTTGGTAAAAACACAGCATGGCTAGCATCGACAAAAATCTTGTTCAGCTCTGAATACAAGGTCACTACAAGTACATACAGTAATTACAACATTGTTTTTACCATAGTAGCTATAGGCATGATTGAACGCAGTAGATACATGCATGTCTGGACATGCCTATTTTTGCATTTGTTGTCATTATTGAGCAGTAAAACGTGTTATTTTGCAGTTTTTTTACTCTGCTCGGTAATCGATAAATTTGCCTACAACAGAAAACTCGAAAAAATACAACGAAAACAGTCAATAACTTAATTATGAAACACTTTATGTACCTTTGATAGTAAAATATGTCTTTACAAAGCCTTGAAGTATGTTAGTTGACGATTTCGAACTGTATTTGCTTGTATTTTCTTTCTGTTTCCTAGGGGTATTGTTTTACGGCTTTTCCGACTACCCGGTCCCCCGGTTAACGCTCACTACTCTTAAGCCCGCAAAGAGTACTGGACAGGGAGTAGTAAGATGGCGGATCTGGCTTCAAAATTTTGACTGTTGGACAGAAGGAATGCGCTATCCACAACATTGCCGCGCACGAAAGGATTAAGCGCCCGCAATCGAACAAGCGCACGCCCAAGAACTGCAATTTAAAAATAGACGCCCACTTTTGAGCACTATGTTTCGAATAAGCACTACATGCCCTTAATATTTTAGTAATTTCCCAAGCAGCCAGACGTAGCTGCACGTGTTCGTGATAAAAGAGAGATTGGTTTTCGCCCCTTGACACATACAGCATCGACTGCCATTGCTCCGCAATATACATTTCTACGATCAACGATGATGTGTGGTGGCGTTGGGTGCAGGACTACAATGCTTTGCCAGTATCTTAGTGTTAATAAATTGGCAAACTGGCAAAGCATTCTGATAAAAATTAGATATGCGTCCACCTTCCAATAAGCGCGCACTTTCAAGGTCGCAAAAGTATAAATATATAATTATGCGAATTTTTACCGTATCCCAAAAAATAAAAAAAGTGCGATTCGGCTGAATCGTGTCGTGGAAAGTGGAAACACATTTTTTGGCGCTAGATACATATGAAATTTCATGGATGCATGTGAAATTTTTAAACCAGTTAATCATGTATCATTGGAGTAAAAACAAGCAAACATATATAAGAACAATGTACATTTTAATCACGTTTATAATATCTTTCTTTTTACACAGTGGTAATTCATCCATCTATTTATCTATCTAGTTATTTTACTGTATATTTTACTGCAAAAAGTAAATGTTAACATTTTTTGCATCGTGCATATATCTGTTAAAACGTCTTTATTTAGTGTGTACTAGCTCATGAGCAACACATCCGACTGCTACCTTAACGGTGACTTTTTTATAGCTTGGCAGCTTAAGAACTGTTATCCACCGTTTCAGGGATGTGCAAACGAGTCCTGAAACGATTTTTCTATGTTTTGTTGGATTGCAGATGTATTCGTTTACTTCGTTGGGAACATATTCATCATTTCCTGATGCCTTTTCATCAAGCGTGGCCACGGTAACGTTCTTGGATTCTTCTCCGCAAACATTTTCATATGTGACGTCTCGCTTCAATTTTGTGTCCAGATAACTAAAAAGTAAAAAATAGCATATTATTTTCTGAAAATGGTCAATACATTAAAAATTGAAAAGAGATTAGGTCCTTCTTTTTATAAGCACCGTCGAAGTTAACAATTTTTGATGGAGTTAACAATTAAGACAAAATACTGAATTAAGTGTTACAGGTAATACAAGATTTGCATTGTACGTTTCAAGAAACGAAATATGATAATATAGTAACTATAGGTTTTACTCGAACATCACGCGTGATTGCTACGTTTAAAAGTAATAGATTTAGATTAATTTTCAATTTCTGCAGAGTTCATTTCTTAATTTGTGTCTTTTGTTTAAATTGAAGTAGCGAGAGAGCATAACTTGCTAACATACGAGATCACATTGCCACGATTTCCTATCGGAATTGAAAAAGCGATTCTGCATGGCCATATGCGCATTATGCCGGTCCATGCATCTGCCAGTTTCCTCAATTAAATCTTTTGTATTCAAAGACGCCAGTACTGGAGTGAGCTTCTTCAGCATTGTGGTAGGAGGAGTGGGCGAACATGCATTAAAGGAAAAAAGGCATGGTCTAGTCGATGCGTTAAGGCTTTGAACAGCTCTTAAAATGAACTCTTTCTATCAGAAAAAAATAAAGTTTAGCGATATAATAAAGTTTCGATGTAGATCAGGGTGTTATTGGCGAGAGTGTGCTCCCTGCTGCATATTTATTACTACACATAGTTAGGAAATTAATTACTGCAACTTACTTTGAACTGTCAGCTTGTTCGCGATATTCGTTTAAATCGAACCTACAAAGAAAAAAATAAAGTTTAGCGAACTTCGATGTAGATCAGTGTGTCATTGGCGAGAGTGTGCTCCCTGCTGCATATTTATTACTACACATAGTTAGGAAATTAATTACTGCAACTTACTCTGGACTGTCAGCTTGTTCGCGATATTCGTTTAAATCGAACCTACAAAATACACACAAAATTGAACAGTTATTAGCGTAGACCATGCACGCATGTGTTCATATATTAAATAACTGTGGTTAGCTTTAGACCCCGTTTACACTAGAGCAAAAGTATCTGGATTCACATTGTTTTTTATTCCCATGAGGATGAAAAACAATGCGAATCCGGCGGATACTTTTGCTCTAGTGTAAACGGGGCCTTAGACAGTGTATAATAAAATGTATAATTACATGTCACTTGCTGTATTTTTTATCACAGATTGTTTTGGTAGTTTTCATACTATTGCTTTGACAATGACCTTGGAGTCAAATCGAAATTATACGTTTATATTTTTGTAATTTAGATCTTGGATTTTACAAGACTTTTTTTAAAATTTGTTTTCTTTATAAACAGAAGTCAATGATGGATTTTTTAGACTTTTAGCTTTCGTATTTTCAAATACACAAGGGAACGTTTATGACTTAGAGTGTAAAAAAGTAGAGTTTGCGTGGTTATGCAGTGTTTTAGGAGAGCCGATGTACAGTTAAAGTTGCGTTATTCTCTCTAGGGATGGATGCATGTCAAATTGTCAATATATCTGTACATATAACATAAATTGTTAAAATTTTAATGATTTCTTACTTTCGTTCCCATGGCAGTGCTTCAATGTTACCAATAAAGGACCACACGACAATTATCAGAAAAATCTAAATAAAACAAAGCATATTCACGTTGAAACTCCAATCTCTAACTCTCGCCTGAATTGCATCGGCGCATGCATGCACGAATCTGTTCATCAGACTGAAAAAGAAACAACCAAAAAACCCAGAGGGAGGTCTCTGCAAACTCAGCTTTTTAAGGTTTATATATAACTGGAAATGTTAAGTCAAGTGAAATGAAGTTCACTGACTGACTGAATTAAAATTTAAATTAAAACCAACTGTTATTTTTTAAGTTATATGGCGTTTATTGTGGTTTCGTTAGGATTTAGTATAGATCCATGTATACAGAAAACCTGCTTTTGCTTATAACCGTTGATAGTTATGTTGGCGGATTTATATGTAATGCTCCTCGACTATAGTTAACACGAGGAGAGCATTTTCTCATAATTGCACGTGGCGAATTTCTTTTTCTGTAATGAAACAAATTATTTGCTTAACTCGTTAATCGATAAGATAAAAATTGAAAATGAATACTACGAATGTAAACGTTGATTGATATTTGATTTGGGAAGATAAACAAAACCGTTACCTATTGACGGTTTTTAAATTATAATTTTTTCTTGTTATTCAAAACATAAACGTTGATGATCACCAAAGGGCTTCCGCAACAGGTGAAACATGATTAATCTGTCGAAGGCATGCATGCACAAATTGACGATCCAAGACACGTTCTAATAAGAGAACTCTGCATTTCTTTTTTAGCGAATATATATATATATATATATATATAGTTTGTCGAATTCTGTTCACACAAACCAAACTTTGCCACAACATGTTGAAAACTTACTCAGATGGCGGGACTATTTTAAAACCTTATGGTAATCGTGTGGTTCAGTTACAAACTTTCTTGATGAAAATTTAGAGAACATGTGTGACAATGCGTACGATTATACCTATAATAAATACTAATCCAATGTAACAGTTTAGTTTCTTTGTAAGAGTTTCTATAGGTATACCTTAAGCGAGATATAAAAAAATACGCGCATTGCTTCACGATTATTGCATCGCTATACTGTATAGACTGAGAACTGACGCGAACTATAATGAAAATTTAGTTGCAATTTAACTAATTATTCTAAAGCAGATATACGCATATGCTATTTGCTTCGTTTTGCTACGTTCGTTGTAAAAATATATGAAAAGAAGGGTAAACGGTTTGCCAGTGGTGTTGAGTCGCAACAATTTTGTGATAAATGTGAACACTTAATTATTGAGTTTATACATACGTATATGCACGGTACACTATATTTGAAGGACATTTATCTGCCTCAGATTATATACATGGTATATATAGGACTGGTTTCAAAAACTGCGCTTACCTTGGAGATATACATTCTTCAAAAAGGAGAGATGACTTTTTGTGGATCTTTTCTATCAGCTGGAACTCGCAGTTTGTAGATATGATCTTCGGTCACTTAGCGCGATCTTTATATATCGTAGCTTCGACACTTAATATAGGCGTTAAGAGGGGGTGCAGCTGCTGGCATGATTCCTTAAACTGAAGAGCCTTAAAAGGGGGAAGCTATATGGAGAGGCACTAGATATATGACATGTATATCCAAAACTCATTAATAATTCATGAAGAAATTACGGAGGAAGAAATTACATAAATTAAGCAAACTTTCATCTTGATTTTCTCTTAAAATACTGATTTGTTTGAGATGCTATATCAAACACTCGGAGGAGTGTTTCATCAGGATATCCAAACACCTCGAAGTTTGTTAAAAAACCTCGGCTTCGCCTCGGTTTTCAACAAACGTCTCAGTGTTTGGATATCCTGATGAAACACTCCTCCTCGTGTTTGATATATTACATAAAGTGCACCGTGATTATTAATTTGAGTACTTTGTATAAAACTTCAAGTCAAACAATTCAAATAATATACGTGGCACTTATTTGACACGACCTACAATGAATTTATTTGATCAACAACATCAATACCAGCTTTGGTATATAGGATACAAACGTGACACTAACTACAACTACATGCATGACATACATATTACATATATATAAAGTTAATTTCTATTATCTACGTTAAGTTATCAAAAATTGTTAAAACATCGAAACAGTATTTCCCTGCCAAAGCCATAACTGTTCTGTCTTGCATAGACATAAGGTACATAAAAATATCTTGGGAATTAAACAATTTGAATGAACTATTTACTTTATATCAATAAAATTTACTCTGAGATCGGCGAACTTTGTGTTTGTACATGACGTTAAAAAGTGTTCTTCATTCCCGATCTCGTTAAGATCGCAATGTTTACATAGTCTATTACCTACATGTATTGTTATTAAGCAACTTTCATTAGTCAAGTGTAATTGACACCGACGCTTATGCAGTGAAAATAAAGAAACTAGGCCTCTAACATAAATGGCGGTGCTTTCTTTCTCATGCAATGTCGTTTATACCTCCTGTGTTGCCCACGAAAAAATACTGAAATAGCATTCATTGCTTTAATTACTCAATGTTGTGTATAAGCGTATATAGACCGGAAGTTGATAACCGGTGGGTGGGAAACCGTTATTTGTTTCATGTGGGCTTGGAAGGGGAGACACTATTAAATAATGAAGTTGGCGTTGTTTCCAACACGTCCTGTAGACGTGATGGAGACAAGGAAATATTTTCTTTTTACGAACGACATTTGAAAAAACCAAAATTTAGTATTATGTATGACTTTGGTTGTTCTCATTAAGTATGATAGCTTTTTATTTGGATTCATTTTAACGTTTAATCTATTTTTGACGGGTTATTTTGTAAAGGAAATTTTTTTCGGTGTTTATAGAGTTATAGAAACACTCACTGTAATTTCTCGTTCTCCCAAACTTCCCCTCGTGTTTCTATAACTCTATACTGAACACGGAAAATGTTTTCTATTTCTTAAATATGTAACTGTTCAACATATATGATTAAGATGCGATCTAATTAGCTCGAGAGAAATCATGCAGATCGAAGTGAGTGCTAGGTGTTGATAATATTCATGTTTCTTAAATGGTTAAATGCCATTACTCGGGCTACTGTGGTAGACCGAGTCTAGCTTTCTGGATTTTTTGGGGGGTGTTCCACAAAATTGAAAAATTGCGCAATACTTCCCGTCAACCTTAACGCAAACAAAGTGCTTCGCTTCGAAGTGAAAAATTGACAGACTATGTCGTCTATCGTGCTCCTAAAACTTGCTATTCTGTGGTTTTGTCAAGCACATCACTGATCTACCATATATAAGCAAATTATTTGGAAAACCCACCAACACTTTGGCTAAAAGCAAAGCTGGTTTAAAAGAAAGAACTCGCAAGATCAAGCACGAAACTCAAAACCTAAGAAAGATGCCTTGATGGAAGCGATTTCGGAACCCGTGGGGTTGTTGTGTCAATGAATGACAGTGAAAGACCTCCAAATATGCAAGCTATCGATATCAAACACAAAAAGGTTTGTTCATGAATGGAGAATGGACGAGTTGCAAGAGACACGGGAATATATGCATGCTGTGTTTACATCATGAGTTTCAAAGCCACAGTGAGATCCTGATCAATCGCGTGAGCCCGGTTAACCGGGCTAGCCCGGCTCATAATCAACATAATCAACCTATTAACATGCGTGATTAACATATGTTTAATTAGTAATTCAGATTTAGTTTCACCGGGACCGGAAGATTACAGACCAAAACAAAACAAAACACAAATATATTTTGACTTTATATATAGCAATGATGTTAAAAAAGTTTATCAATCGATATGCAATCGAATCCAAGGTATTGTGACCGTAGTTCTTAGTTAGAGAGTGTTTGTGTTTGTATTCTAAAGCCTCAAAATAGCTGTTGTTCCTCTTGCACGTCTGTCTGAGGGTGCAGCTCTTGGAATTTCATAAGAATTTCCTGGAAGTGTTTGTTTTGAAGCTCCTTCCTGGGTTAGGTTTCAATGAAATATCAGTTTTCTTAAATGTTAAATAAGCTTTACGTAACTAGAACAAAAATTTTGACAGTCTTTATAATATATACTCTTTATAACAGCGAACCGAATCCACATATATTCCTCATTTGGGGAAGTTTGTTTGATCTGTGAGTGTGGAGTAGATGACATCATAGGGCATCTCATTTGCATGTTACAAAAACCTGATGGAACATCGCGGGATATTGATTTAGTAAGAACGATATACTTCCTCATATACAGAAAGTATTTTTAGATAAAATTTAATAGAAGATTTTCATCTTGGGGAGGACGGTTGGCGTTTGCTGTTAGCGTGCTGCCTCTCACCAAAAGTTAAGCCCAGTTAGACGGGGTTAGTACTTGGATGGGTGACCGCTTGGGAATTACCCCGTTCAGTTTTCGAGCTTGAAACTATAATGTGAGTAGAGTTGTAGCTGATCTCTCCTGTGCTTCGAGGGTTTTTCGCCGGGTTCTCTGGTTTTCCTCCTTCCGTAAAATCAACACCTACATCAGGGTAGTCATGTTCAATTGGGGCATTTCACCCTTGGCAATAAAGTTATTAAATCTAAATCTTTAACGGCATTTTTACCATGCCGCTGAAGGACAACTTTTTACGATTAATGGCGTGACACACGACTCCTGTGTACAGTAAGCTTTGGATAATTTGTTAAAATCGGTGAGTTGCAATCAACCCCCTGAGATTTACTGAGATTTAGAGGACAAAGACACAGCGGCCATGTTGGTTGGTACTTGGTAGGTACAATAGTATCGAATATAATATTCTTTTGTACCTATACCAACCAACATGGCCGCCATGACGTAACGTGCAACCCAGCAATAGAAATATTTGGCAGTCTCAACTGTGTGTCTCGATAGCTTGGTGGCCAAGAGCGCTCATATGTCTAGCCACAGACGTTGGGTTTGATTCCCTGTATAGACAGTGAGAAAAGTTTTTTAAGATATCAAATATGTAAAGTTCTCCCGTATAATGTTTGAGCCAGAGGTTTGAAGACGTTAGGACGACCATGAGTATATACATGTATTAAAAGACAATTAAGTTTTCCATTTCAAAGAAGTTCCAGTTAATTAACTATTGCATCATGAAGAACGTATTAATTTTAATAGTTGAAGCTTGTTACAAAACAGTTCCGACACTGCATGTGTGAAAACAATTGTGGGGTCCGTGTTGAAGCCGATACAAAGATGAGATTTGACTACTATATTGTACGGACAATATGTTTTCATTTAATCCTAGAATTACCAATAAATAATTTATCCAAGTCCTTTAATTACTAATAGTTATATGTAATTCAGTTGAAAAAGAATAGTATTTATAAGGTAGATAATTAACTATTTATAATAACAATGATAATGCAGGTAATTAATGGTAATGATGACGATGATGATAAAAAGGAATGCTAGAGGGAGAGGTTTAATAAGCGTGGAAGATTGTATGGATATTGAGATTAATAGCTTATGAAAATATGTATAGAAAAATTGAAAATGAAGAAGAATTAATGATAGCAGTGAAAAATGAAGACATTCTTGGGGAAGGACTGGAGAGAGAGGTGGGACAAGTACAGCTGGTAAGAACTTCCACAGGATCGTGGTTACGGGAAGTTCTTTACAGTAACTCAAGAGGGAAGAGATAACTAGATGAGCTAATATAGGAGTGGATACGCAAAAGTGGTTTGAAGAAGGAAACGGAAGGAATGATAATGGCTGCCCGAGAACAAACAATTAGAACATATTTCAAAAAGGTATAAATGGATAAAAAAGACATCCGATGAAAAATGCTGAATTATCATTCCTTCCGTTTCCTTCTTCAAACCACTTTTGCGTATCCACTCCTATGTTGCTCATCTAGTTATCTTTTCCATCTTGAGTTGAACTTCCCATGGAAGCTCTTACCAGCTGTACTTGCCCCACCTCTCTCTCCAGTCCTTCCCCAAGAATGTCTTTATTTTCACTGCTATAATTAATTCTTCTTGGCACAATTGGACACTACAGTATAAGAACTAGAGACATGATAGGTTTGCACATCAGATGATACATTGGGAATTATGTCGGAAATAAATATGAGATACTAGTAAAAGAAAAATGGTATGAACATCAAACTGAGAGTGTGTTTGAAACCGATAACATGTTAAGTGCTTTGGGATGTTAGTTGGCATGTCAGAAATGTAAGCTTGTGGTAAAGCAAGGTATGAGATATGGGAATTTGTTCGAATCGGTTCTATCAATTGTAGTAGAGTTGGCGCACTTTCTACATAAGCCATTTATTTGACTTGCGATTCGAGTGGGGTTATTAGTTTAATCTTCTATTAAGCGTGGTTTAATTAATGCAAGAGATAAAAAAAACAACAATATTAGGAAGTACCACAACTGCATGCTTTAAATCTAGATTTACTAATCATAAGAGTTATTTAAGCAAATATATATGGAAAAGGTAATAGGGGGGATTTGGAGTACCAACGGTTTGGGAGGCTATTGGATTCGCGAATAAAATTGCAATTCAGCTTTGAGACTGAACATGATAAATTTAAATTTCTTGATTTCGTACGAGTTTAGTTAATTGAAATTTATTCATAGATTTTTATTTAAGGCTGTCTTTGCTGCTTAAAACTTGTGCTGAAGAAAAGGCTGGGCCTTGAAACGTGTTTTTAGTAAATGCTTTTTTAATAGGGATTTATATGTTCTTTAAGGAACTTGGTGGAATGAGCTCGTGATGTTCTATATAAATTGTTCTGGTCTATTTTCGCACAGACCTCGCACCCGGTTGCAATTATTCTCTAAGACAGTTGGAGAAAGGTCTCTCATACTCATGGAGTCATGGATGGGATACAGAGATGACGTTTTTGGTCTTTTGCATCAATTGGAATTAGTTAAAGATGTGATGAATGTATATAATATATAGGAGTCCTGTGTAGATATATTGCGGCCACATGCATGAGGTATGGTCTTTAAACTTTAAATTAGCGACACCTAAATTACTTTACCGAGAAGGGAAAATTATATTTTTAAATATGTACTAACAATAAGCTTTAGATGCCAATGCTCTAGGGAGTATTAAAATGCAGTTGTTTAACAAATTATGTTAATAAGTACAGGCACTTAATTCATGTTTTTAAATATGGAGATATAGTCCCGAACGGACCCGACCGACTACGCGGCCAAGCTCATGGCGGAAACGAAAGGCCTAGAAACTAGGCTAATTAAAATATATAAAAGGTTTAAACTTATCTAACGTTCTCGCATATATGCAGGTGTTACACAAAAGCCTATAGCTTCAGGTTACGCCCTTATAGGAAACAATACGAGATAATAGAGTATATCCTTGTCTATATTTAAATATGCCAGATTTTAAAGTTATAGCACAGGTTATAGTCATTCTCGTCCCCAGAGCCTCTCCCGTGCTGGCGCGCGTTAAAAGGCTCTGGGGGAATCCATATATCATCGCGATCTGATTGGTTGTTCAAATTCAAAGGCCTATATAACGATGGAGCTTAGTGAATGTTTATAAATAAACAGTATTTGAGACACGAAAACTGACAACGAAGCACAATTCTAATCATAGTTCTAATCCGAACAATTTAATCGAACATTTTTCAAAGCAATCAACCCGTTTCCCATTATATAATTAAATCAAACACAGAAGACAGACAGCAATTTGAAATCGATAGGCGATAGACGATATTAGACAGCAGTCACAGCACACTGCTGGCTGTTCGTGCATGGTACATATTAATAAGAATCTCATTGAAATATACACGTCAAATATAAACGAACGGTGCAACATATTAAAGAGAACTACCTTCACTAAAAGAAGCCGTAAATACGAAGAAATTCCGAGGCGGCTCTCTGAAGCGAACTCGTAAATTTTAATGCCTTTGCCCCGCCGAATAAACGCGGCGATGAGCTACACTCAGAATTGTTCCTACCACAATCAGAATTGTTCCAAAGTCAAACGAGTCAATACGAGACAGCCAAACCGCCAGAATCGAAAACGAAAGGAAAATTATATATTGCAAACAACTGCCGATGATCTCGTGTCCAACTCCCAAACCGCGAACTTAAACGCATGCGCTTTAGAAAGAACACCAAAGAATCTTGGTAATAATTCCATGTCCTACATAACCCAAGTACTTCATGAAAGCCTTACCCCAACACACAACCTAACCTAAGGATGGCAATTCGTGTAAATAGGACATGGACGTATAACCGAGTGAGGTAAAGTACATGTTTATTTGGGACTAAAATCTGACAAAATGTGCGACAAGAGACAAGAAATACTTTTTTGCCTTTGTAATATGTTTGGAGTTTCTATCCGAGAAAAAGAACGTATGGGTTGACAGATATGGCACAGATTTCATCATTGTCGACTGCTCGTGGCGAATACATATCAGGATACAGATTGCTTGTATGTACAAAAATAAATATTCACAAAATATATCGACATTGGGAGTGATTTCAAAAAAGTATCCGTTAGAATATTCTCATGACTATTTGAATAATAACTTTAATAGATCAATTCATATAATTATCTGAGGTTTAAAGGTACATGTATATGACTTTAAATATGTTATGTATCTTCTGATTTTAACAAAAATATATTATTTTATCAATATGACACTGTGTTTATAGCTTTTATATGTGTAAAATTACTATACCTTAATTGGCAGTATTGCCTGGCAGAAGGTATTGCTTTTTTAAAATTATAATCTGACAATCTATATAGTGGTTTAAATTTTAGTTGACGGGGGCCAGCGTCCATTATTTTATACATGGTTATATCCAAATGGGTTAAGAATTAGTTGCCAAATTACACCGTCCTGTTTTAGACTGGTGCTATATTGACAAAAACTACTATTTCCCAGGGGTTGCAGAAGATGTTTTTGAGTGTGGAGGCAAGATGTTGTTGTGGTGTCCCCTCTAGGGCAGTGCTTTCAATGAGGCGAGCGCGATCGCGCTCGCGCTCGCCCACACGCTCCCAAGTTCGTTCTGCCAGCGCGATTGATCGCGCTGGCAGATAAGTAATTTGTCATAAAATGCGCTCGCAGATTATCTTCCACTGCCTAGAAATGGAGTAAATAAATGCTCAATTATATATAATATGAAAATAATGGAATATCTCTTGTTTACTCTGTGCAGGAGTATACAGTCTAGCTTATATAGCGCATTGGAAATTTACCTAAGTAAGCGCAGAATCACCCAGCTTGACGCCGAGAAAGCCGATTTTTCTCACGGCCAGATACATGTGGAAATTGATGATGATGGATTGATGGGGACGGTACAGTCGGCACTGATAGTGGAGAAGATGACATGGATAGTACAGATGGTGAAGATGAGAGCACATTCGACGAGCCTATGGTATGGGAAGACAACGATGAGGCCAGTGGCAATAACGTTTTTAATAGTGATGAGGAGGAGTCAGAGTGATGCGGATATTTGAACATTTGTACTGTTATATTTTCAACTTGTTGCGATTTGAGATATTCTATATACTTACTGTGAACAATCCAGACTAGAACCAGTGAAACTCTTAAGTGTGCTATATACGTAGGTTTTTTTTGTCAATAGTGTTAGGCGTTCTGAACAACTTTATGCACGCATATTTACGAATTATGGCATCACAGGGAGATAAATTGTTCTTGGTTTTATTAAATTAACGGGTTTAGATAGCCTAACTGCACTCTGCAGTGACGTACTGTATTGTCTTGCTGCATATTGTTTAATTGATATTCGTATTATTAAAAGACTAGCCGAAATCGGCGAACGCTGCATGTTCCGGCGCGGCAATATCGGGATAAACACTACAAAATCTCAAACTTTATGCTAGTTGTGCAGATGAAAACCACAAATGACACTTAAAACATTGGTTTGAAGTTCATTTTTATGATAATAGACTGTTAAAATTGACCCAGGAAATGTAACAGGAAGTCATCAACATAAACCGGCGCTGTTTTTCAAGAAAAACCAAATCGCGCTGCCCAGTTGTGAAATCTGCTCTGGCGAGCGCGATCCATCGCGCTGGCGTATTTTATTCATTGAAAGCACTGTAGGGGGTATGCTCTCCCAGAAAATTTTGAATTTTGAGACTTCCTGGAAACCATTTTCATTTGCAGGGTAAGAACACACTAATAAAGCACCTAGATAAACCTTTTATGTCCTAACTTAAGACAATATTAAGTGAACAAACATATACTCACATCAGTTCAAAGTTTTGTCAGACTGTTTGAGCCTTTTTAATTGGACTGTCTAATAGGTATACAGCTGTACATGTATATCATGCATATACCTGCGTGGTAGTTTCTTAGAAACTTTCCTTTCAGTCCCATTGTTATAATATATTGTAGGTTAAGTTAATAAAAAAATTGGTGGGGGTGAAAACGGTTTGTCACCCCCATGCCATTTTATAATGATACTGACAGATGGTATAATTGTAAGGCATTCATTCATATTCATGAAGTGAACAGTCAGTAATGGTTACAAATCGAAATATAGTAAGGTTTGAGTAACTCAAACCTTACTATATTTCGATTTGTATTTCAACACTGCCTATGCAGCACACTACTTTTATTTCAGTGATGGTTACAGGTCAGTTTTTTCTGTTATTGTTTTTTATGGCACCTGGTGGCATAACAGACAGTTAGAGGCCCCCAACAGCCAACTCCTAAGGGCCCCCCCATCCAATCTATAATCTCATAATTGTGACAATTGAAATTAATCAGTGGAAATGTATCCCATGAAAATGTTTTTTTAGGTGTTACTGTGTTCTGACCAGTTTTAAAATTACCAATGCCTGTAATTATAATAAACACTAAATGACATAAAAAAGCTAGTGGTGTGTTTGCAATTAGTACTGTTAGTTACTGTTTGAGACATATTTCATGGTCCAAGTTCTCATCAGCAGTCTTTACCACCAAACTAGTAGGTACTTTACAGTATGAATTTGTGTTAGAGCCACATGACATTCAGAAGGTATTTGTTCTGTGTAGCAAAATAAAAAAAAAATTTTGTTTTTTCAATTTTAAATACAGTAAAAGTCCACTGAGTTGGGAAAATTTTGATTTTCAGGCTCTAACCTAATTCATCTTCAAAGTCTTGAAATAGATATAGTAATAATAATACTTTATTTAACCAGGGTAACTACTTACAAGTGTAATTTTCATCTAGGCCCTAAATCTAATAACCAATGGTCTCAAGTCTAAGCAAAGCTCAGTGACTAGGGTCCCCTGAGGCAAATTTCATATGGGTTCCCAGTAGCAGTGGTGGCACTACGGGTGTGCAAACGGTGTGCCACACCAGGGCCCATCGGCCCATCCAAATCCCAAACTATTAACAGATTGCAGGTGTCGTCACTCAGATTTTACTCCAAAGTGCTCTGAAAATGCAGGAAATGCCATTTCAGAGACTCTAAATTCAAAACTTTTCTGGCAGAGAATCCCCTAGACCCCCTATATATGTTGTCACTTTGTGGGAGGGGGCCCCAAATTTTTTTCTCGCACCAGGGCCCACACCCACATAGTGCTGCCACTGCCCAGTAGTTCTGTGTTAGGTCACCGATAGTCTTGTGGCAATGATTTATTGTTAAATAATAATAATATTTAATTCTTATACCGCGCATGTTTCATTAAAATATGTTCACATGCGCCCGTATCTTTACAATCAAATTACTCCTAAGGATTTTTCAATGTGGCTGTGTTGAGGCATATCAAAGGCGCTTTAAGCAGCCGCCATACAACACAGTTCAGACCACGGATCCCAACTATATGCCCTAGGTGCAGAGCCCTAGGTGTTGATTTTACAGAGGGAGGAAAACCGGAGAACCCGGCGAAAAACCCTCGGAGCACAGGAGAGATCAACTAAACTCTACTCACATGAGTCCCAAGCTCGAGAACGGATCCAAGTACTAACCCTGTCTAACCGGGCTTAACTATTGGTGAGAGGCAGCGCCCTAACAGCACATGCCATCCATGCTCCCCTTTGAGTCTAATAACCTGTTAAAATGTTCAGTCAGTTTTATTAACAGATACACTTTGGTCAAATATATACTTTATTTAAAAACATTGTGAACTACAGTGAATATAAGCGTGAACTCTGTCAGCAGAAATCCTAAGGACTCACTCTGTCCATTGTAGATACATCTTGGAGAAATTCTATTTTGTTTACATGTTATCCTAGAAGTTCTTTCTCTCAAAATTCTAAATTTCTTGTTATGCTAGGAACAATTCAATCTTGCCAACGTTGCGCACATCGAGCTATTGTAGTCTAAGACTATATACAGTCCTCCGGATTAGAGTACATTCGTCTACTTTTAATTGTCAAGGTTTGTTTTAGCGGTGTTACGTTTATTGTTGATGACAGTTGATTTATCTTCCATGTTAACAACAACAGGACCGTCCTCTTTTTACCTCACGTTGTCCAATGTCTCTATTGTTGGTTTGCTATTGGTTTCTATTTCAGCTGGGTTAAGTTTATTGTTGATGACAGTTGATTTATCTTCCGTGTTAACAACAGGACAATCTTGTTTTTTCTCCACGTCATCCAATGTCTCCATCCTTGGTTTGGTTTTGATTTCTATTTCAGTTGGGTTAAGTTTGTTGTTGATGACAGTTGATTTATCTTCCATGTTAACAACAGGACAATCTTGTTTTTGCTCCACTTCATCCAATGTCCCCATAGGCATTGATGGTTGACCGTTGGTTTCTATTTCAGCGGTGTTAGGTTTATTATGGACGACAGTTGATTTATCTTCCATGACAACAACAACGCGACCATCTTGTTTTTGCTTCACGTCACTGAATGTCTCCATCGTTGGTTTGCCATTAGTTTCTGGGAGAAACATCGATAAAATGGATGACTGAAAACACATAATTGCCATAATCCCAAAAGGCAGTAATGAGTGAATTCGTATCTGCAATAAAAGCAATTTTAAAATTACTTTGGTATACTAATGTATTAATTAGTATTGTATATTTTGGTATTGTATTATAACTTTAGTATTGGTACTGTATCTTTATAAAAAGTATAACGGATTTCTTGTGTATAATCGGTGGTCCCATTGGGATGGTGAAACAATACAAAATGTTTGAATATAAGAATAGAGCTAAATTTCCACGGGAATGATGGGATAAAGATGGTACACCAATTACAGTCAAAATGGAAATACCTTCCCACTTCTACTTCTATAGTTTGTTGTGTATTACTGTATTTCTGTAGTCGCTATTGAAGCGTATGGAAATATTTTTGTCGAAAAATGTGAATAAAAAGTATAATTTAGCTTTCATGGAGTGTAATCATAATATAACGAATATTTCTCCCAAATCGATACCAACAAACAAATATAATTCAAAACCTCATTAATAATTCATGATTGAGGAAAACACAAAGCAAAATCATGACCGTGACGTGTCTCTATATGTGATAGAGACACGCTCGCTATTTTCGATGAACTTTTTCTTCGATTTTGCGGCTCAGACAACTTCAATTTTCAAAATTGATTTCTATATGAGCTTATTATATGGATAGTTTTTGAAGCCATCATTTAAAACATTCACAGTACGTGTTTTAAGTAATATTTAAAACATGAGCAGGAGTGTTTTAGATCTGACAAAACACGTTCTGCGAGTGTTTTGAATGGCTTTATGGGAGCACAGGTGGCGTTAACCTGAATGTCAGGCCTTTATTTGTTCCCGCCTTCCGCTAAACCCGTCAGCGCGGGCAGAGGTGCGGGCGAGCGAGAAGGCGAGAAAAACAAAGGCCTGAGGAAACTCTTAATAAAACTGTCTTCCGCCCACTTTGCTATTTTTAAACATGAACGATAATGATTGATATGAGTTGTCAAAAGAACAAAGCGTATGTTTTGATTTCATCCCACAGAAATATATAGTCTTTCTCCGCGTCTGGTTTTAGTCCTGCAGACTAGTCTAGGTAGACTTGCAATAAATACACGAGCTCGAATTGAAGGCGTTTGTCCATGGTATCTAGACCCGATCTAGAGAAGAAGTTGAAGAAATATTGATTCAAAATTCCACCATAATAAAAGATAAACACGATTTGATAGCCGCCTTGATATAGTTTCGACTAAATTAATAAAATATATAATTTTGTAGCACAGGCAAGAACGTTGGAGAAAAGGATCGACTGGATATTGATATTTTATATTAAAAACAAACGCAATAGTTTGGAATTATTTTATACAGTTTTAGAATTAAAATTTTAGAATGCAGGTAGGCCATTTAATATTAATATTGATACATATTAAATTATAAACACGTCTCAACCGTATAAACTCAGTCATCCACAACTAAGACTATGCTCCGAGATTCCCATTTCGCAACTTACGGGTCCACTTTTCTGACAACTATTGTTCAGCACTGCCATAAACAACTTGGACTTTCGCATCGGCTTCGCGTTCACTGAGTAGCCATCGTCCCTGATCATCGAACGAATGACCCAAGTAGACTGCTTTTCGCAAGCTAGGTCTCCACCTGCTACAACGAAATTCCTCACTGTGCCATGTTGAAGTCGATGAAGTTCAGAGAACACAAATGGCAATATCTGATATATCAGACTTTCACCAAAACCAGTGGGCAAAACAGCAAAGATATCTTGGCTGTCAACAGCGAGGTCAACAGGCAACAGCGAGCTTTCGAATGCACGCCGTTTGTTCTGGTTTCAAAGACTCATTGCCGAAATGTGTCAATGAATTTAACAAAGCGGTTTCGAAAAGTCCTTCTATGGTTTGATTTCCGACATAATAAATGATTAAATGAATGAATTGGTCACAGAATCGTACACGATAAACACATTCGAGAAATGGCGATGACCTTGTCAGTGTCACGGTGCACCTTCACGGTGCAACGGTGCACCTTCACGGTGCACCTTTGGGCAAGTTGTTTATCTGAATGAACCAATCAAAATCCTTACTTCAATTAGTCAGCCAATCAGAGCTCCCGTCCATGAGATGGACGGATTCCCCACAGTTTTGTTAAGAGTTTCCTCAGGCCTTTGTTTTTCTCGCCTTCTCGCTCGCCCGCACCTCTGCCCGCGCTGACGGGTTTAGCGGAAGGCGGGAACAAATAAAGGCCTGACATTCAGGTTAAGGTGGCGTGTGCTGTTAGCGCGCTGCCTCTCACCAATAGTTAAGCCCGGTCAGACGGGGTTAGTACTTGGATGGGTGACCGTCTGGGAATAACCTCGTTCTCGAGCTTGGACCATGTGAGTAGAGTTTAGTTGATCTCTCCTGTGCTTCGAGGGTTTTTCGCCGGGTTCTCCGGTTTTCCTCCCTCCGTAAAATCAACACCTAGGTCTTAGTTGAGATCCGTGGTCTGAACTGTGTTGTTGGCGGCAGCATAAAGCGCCTTTGATATGCCTCAACACGGCCACGGTGAAAATTTCTAAATTGCCTGATAAGCCACCCATAACATTGTAATGCGCATTTGATCATATCCACATGTTAATTTGCGCAATAGAAATATTAAAATCATTAAAATCATTAAAAACGATCACCATTTGGTAAGTTCGTTGGTGTAGTAATTTTGAAAAATAACGTTGTCTAAGGCGAGAAAATCAAAGCTAAAGTTTATGTAAATCAGGAGAATGTTTTATCACATATAAAACCACGATACGGTTATGATTTTTCTTTGTGTTTTCCTCATGAATTATTAATGAGTTTTTTAAATAGTACATCAAGAATATGGCGACTTTTATCACGAGATTTTTCTCACGTTTCTGTAGCGGCTACAGAAATACAGTAATACACAACAAACAAACTACAGAGCAGAAGTGGGAAGGTATTTCCATTTTGACTGTAATATGGCCGTCATTTAATTGTTTTGGTACAGCAATATGGCCGCCGTGACGTCAGATGAAATTCATGAAAACGATCTTTCAGGAAAACGATGGGAATTTTTGAATGATTCTGTTATACTATATGAATTAATTATCTTATTTACAAAAATTCCAAAGCCAAAGTTAAAGTGACATAAGTACAGACTGAGAATTTGATATTTTATAATATATATTGAGTTATTGTTAACTATAACATGTGAAGAAAAAGACTCCCCCATATATGGCGACTACAAAAATACATGCATGTACTACTACTACATGCAATTTAAAGGTGCGGTCGCGCACTCAATGCATGTGTGACAATTCTCTAATTGTTTATGGAACTCTTATATTTATTATATAACGTAGTGATTGTAGTTTAAAGCGTATAAGGTTGGCTCAGAATTTGACCGTCCCAGCGTTCAATATATACGACTAAAGGAGCACTCCTTAAATATCTTCTAAATTTTTCCGATATACTTTTTAGTATATTTGGCAGAAACGAGTCGGACCTTGCTTATCATAGAAATTTCGTATCAAAGCTATTTTATAATTTATAACATAATAATTTTTGATAAAATTCCCAAATTTCATCAATTATTGAATGTGAAGATAATTTTCAAATAATACAACTATAAAAAATAGCTAGCGGCAAACGAGCCTAACCTTGAGGAACACAAACACGTGCTTAAAGCCATGCCCCTAAGAAGGTTTGTACATTTTAGAAAACGAAGTCAACTAGAAATACATTAACGTAACAACCCTTCGCCCGTTTTTACATGCTTTTTGTAAATAGCTGCCCGGATTAACATAAGCTGTTGCTAACCTAAGGCGGGCTATAGCCCGGTTACCGGGCTGGTTTTATGTCACGAAAATCTAATTACGACTATTTGAGAAATGCAGAATGATATAACAAAGCAGAATTTGCTTCGCTTTTCTGTAAATATAGCACACAAAGTATTCTAATTCTTTATTACAGTCATAGAAAGATTTTCGTGACTTAAAATCAGCCCGGTAACCTGGCTAACTTGCCTCATATGAACAGCCCCTAACAATCTTCTTGTCAACATCTGAGTGTTCAGGCGAAACGTTTTTTTATCTCGCCGAACTCCGCCATTGTTGACAGTTTCGTGAATCGTGCGTGACATTCACGTGTCGTACACGAACTCGAATACCCCGCTGTGGAGGGTAATTCTACGATAAATTAACTGGTCACGTGGTACAAATCAAGCTCTCTGACTGGACAATTTACAGTTGAGATATAATATATATATATATACATACTACTCTTGCCCATATATTGCACCCGTTCTACATATACTACTCTTGCCTATATATTGCACCCGTTCTATATGTACTATACTCTTGCCTATATATTGCACCCGTTGTATATACACTACTCTTGCCTATATATTGCACCCGTTCTATATATATATATATTACTTTTGCCCATATATTGCACTCATTCTACATATATTACCTTTGCCTACACCCGTTCTATATATACTACTCTTGCCTATATATTGCACCCGTTCTACATACTCTTGCCTATATATTGCACCCGTTCTATATGTACTATACTCTTGCCTATATATTGCACCCGTTCTATATATACTCCTCTTGCCTATATATTGCACCCGTTCTATATATATACTACTTTTGCCCATATATTGCACTCGTTCTACATATACTACTTTTTCCTATATATTGCACTCGTTCTACATATACTACTTTTGCCCTAATATTGCACTCGTTCTACATATACTACTTTTGCCTATATATTGCACCCGTTCTATATATACTACTTTTGCCTATATATTGCACTCGTTCTACATATACTACTTTTGCCTATATATTGCACTCGTTCTATATATACTACTCTTGCCTATATATTGCACTCGTTCTATATATACTACTCTTGCCTATATATTGCACCTGTTCTATATATACTACTCTTGCCATATATTACACTCGTTCTACATATACTACTTTTTCCCATATATTGCACTCGTTCTACATATACTACTTTTGCCTATATATTGCACTCGTTCTATATATACTACACTTGCCTATATATTGCACTCGTTCTACATATACTACTTTTTCCCATATATTGCACTCGTTCTACATATACTACTTTTGCCTATATATTGCACTCGTTCTATATATACTACTCTTGCCTATATATTGCACTCGTTCTATATATACTACTCTTGCCTATATATTGCACCTGTTCTATATATACTACTCTTGCCATATATTGCACTCGTTCTACATATACTACTTTTTCCCATATATTGCACTCGTTCTACATATACTACTTTTGCCTATATATTGCACTCGTTCTATATATACTACTCTTGCCTATACATTGCACCCGTTCTATATATACTACTGTTGCCTATATATTGCACTCGTTCTGGCAAAAAAGGTTTTAAATGTTTATTACCCACCTTACAGTAGTCGGAAATAATTCAACTGTCCAAACAAATAGAATCGAATACACAGCGGTAATGTAAAACTTTGCAACTACTGCCATAATTATCCGGCAAATTGCTGATATTGTAACTAGTTAAACAATAAAAAAATACGTCAATGCGAGAATTATTGGTGAAGAAAAGCCTAAACTTAGGGCGGACAATGTAGCGACAAAATCGGAAAAGTTAATTAGCATTCAGCACCAGCACATGAATATTATCAGTTTATGTATTCCAATCTTTTCCTCTGGACAAAGGAATATTCTACAGGCAAACAACTCATTTTTATGACGAATTCTGGCAGATCCAACTACAAGGTTTAGAAATGATGGACCTAATATGAGGAAGAAAAGACATGCATGGTAATGAACGGTATCGCTTAATTAGGCAACTTTCAGGGAAAGCATTTTGGTCATATAGTCAATCGAGATATGGTCTGGAAACTCGGCAAACTTCAAAGCGCCTATAATGAGCTGGGATTTTATGTTGAACCGTACCTTACACCGTGCACATCCTTTGTTTTAGGTTTATTAATATTTAAATAGTACGGTTGAGTGATTGAACTGAAACATTGCTATTGGACAATTCGTTATGATACTAAAATACAATGTGTTCAGTGACCGTGCACCGTGCACAAAAATGCATAAAGGCGAACAAAAAGATAGACCAAAGACTAGCTGAGTTTCCAGACCATATCTCGATTGACTATGTTTTGGTATATAATTATAAATACCTTTACTTGCTTGATCATAAGGGATGGAGACAGCCATTATAGAAGCCAAACAAGCAAACATAAGGCTAACGGCTGAACTTTTTTTACGGCCGAACCTAAGTCAAAGGAAACAAAGTGTCATCAATATATATTATATATTCCTTCGTTAACACGCTAGTTACATAAAGCCAGAGTAAACCTTAAAAGACTCGTCGTCAGGGTTCAACGTGTTAAAGAGATAGGTTTTAACACTTTCAGGCCTGGACCTCTCCCTGTGCTGAATAAAATCGTCTGGCGTTAGCCAGAGTAAACCTTAAAAGACTCGTCGTCAGGCTTCAACGTGTTAAAGAGATAGGTTTTAACACTTTGAGGCCTGGATCTCTCCCTGTGCTGAATAAAATCGTCTGGCGTTAGCCAGAGTAAACCTTATAAAGACTCGTCGTCAGGCTTCAACGTGTTAACGACAGTTTAACCACCCGTCGCGTAGTTAAATCGTAGTTAACTTCTCAAACGCTGGTCCTGATTGGCTAGAATTAAGCTCTAACTACAGTTAAAGTTAACTACCTTTTATACAACAGGCCCCTGTACTCGACTCGACGCTACCCTACCCTACACCTCACCTTACGCTACGATACGCAATCTATTCCTACCCTATATATGCTACGACTCTACTCTAATAGTTAATCTACTATGTGGTCTTATAGTTAATGTACTATGTGCAGAAAATATAGTTTAAAAACAAACGTACCTTCCTACTGACCAAATAGCTGCAAAGTTGGCTGGGAATTCGACAAGACCGGTTAATGTAAACGTTAAGTATCGGTTCCACCCAAGATCAACGGAACCATAAGATACGCCAAAATAAACTAAGGTGACAAAGAACCTAATAATTATTAAAAAAAAGTTTACTCTGCAAAACGAAGATATATTTTCACTATTTTAGACAAACGTCCTATCATTATTACTCTCCCCAGTATATTTCAGAAGATAAGGGGATTTCAACTTTGACTACAAGAAGTCAAATTGCATGCAATCGCTATAAAAGAAACTTGCAAAAATGTTCTTATCAAATATTCAGACAGATCAGGATTCTCTTTGTTACTTCCCAATTGAAGAACAGATTACGAATGCTCCCCGACGACTCCCGAATGTCTGGTTTTCTTAGTTCATCTTCTGGTAACTCTTTCTTGTTAGTTTTAGCCACATCACCAAGTTGTTTCCTTGCTCTGTCCTCTTTGCCATGAAGTTGTAACCAGCGTATCGATTCCGGAATTAACCTTACAAGAAACAACAATGATTTTAATTTAATGTACACTGCATGGTGGCTAGAATTAATGAGCACAAAAAAGGAAAACAGTGTTACCAGACAAATCATTAAAATACAAATTAAAGTATTTTTTACAGAATGTCAGGAATAAATCCTGTTTGACAATGAAACTCCTGGGTTATGAAAGAGTTTTTGGAAGAGAACGAGACACTTGAACTGGCTTCAGACAGCCTTGCATGTTATGTGTTTGAATAAAGACGCTTGCTCAGGCGTTTACTCGGGCTACTGATCTGAGCAACCTGACAAAGCGAACGTAAAAATGACAAGCTGCAATACACTAAAATGCATGTAAACACATTTGCCACACACAAAAGTCTAAAGAATGCGCAATAGCAAAACGCAAACACAATTCTCAATACAATAAATAATAATTGAGTTTCAAAACCAGAGAAATAAAAATCTTTGTTGTTTTCATACACTTTGAGATACAGTAGTTCAAATCAAATATAACACTTCTAATGGGACTCTATTGGATTCTAAAAACGTTATGTAGAAGTTGAAAAATTTACAGAAATATAGTTGGCTCGTTAAATTATGCACTAACCAATGGTATTAATTTGCTATATAAAATCGTGAAATTGAATTGACAATAACCATAAACTTTGAAAGTAAAATTCAACTTGCATGTACCAATTCAAATTCTTAAAAGATTAGGCGAATTTATAAATGTATTGTACAAAATTGTTATTAATATATTTCCAATTATGGAACAAACCTGGATAACACTTAATAATAATATGGTACGTAAAAATTCAAAATGACTTTGAAGTGTAAAACGTTCAAAAAAATTAAAATAAAACTGCAAACCACACTTATTGTGGTAATTTAGATTTCACATTCTACTAAAGCCTTGGCCAATCTGTTGCTATATAGAATACGTCACATTATTCGTCACACTTTGTAAGTCACACCGCATATAATCACGTGATATAATCAATCAGGCGGTATCCAGATGATACAGCTCGCTATGGGGGAGGGGGAGGGGCGTTACGCACTAAACTAAACCATTTTTTTTTGTAAATTTAGTTTATATTTAAAAAACCATAGCACGATCCTAATAAGACAAGTCAGACTGGTTTATCTGGCTAGATTTGCGCGTAAGAAACGTCATCGACACTTATTTATCTTTAATAAAGATGTTTTTACCGTTTAACTTTCTTCTTAAATGTCTCAAGAAACCGTTACTTATTTGGCTCATGTAATTACTAATTATAGCTACTTAATGTTCGTAAAAAGCTCGGGGTTTTTATCGGGCTACCTCGTATTTTAAACCACTTCCAACAGTGTTCGTATATTATGTTCAATAACAAAATACCCCTTTTCTATTTGGTATATATTACTACGAACATGTGGTGAACCATTCCAAGTTTCGAACAAATGCTATTTTCATGCATGTGTTTGTTTTGGTTTTGCAAAACAACATAAATTAATATATCAAAACCTTTTCCGGTTTAAGAGCTTCACTTACCACCAAACAAAAATGGCAGGGGTTTCTAATGCAACTGTTGCAAGAAGAAAATGCCTCCAATTTGGAAGAAGATATCCAAGTAGGCCCAACATTGGTAAACCAGCTACCCAACAATTAAAATAATTAATTCCCATCTTTGCTCGATGCTTTGTACCAACACACTCCGTTACCAGAACATATCCTGAGATATCTACGAATGCTGAAAAAAGAACATCGTTATACATGCTTGGTAAAAAGTTGACCCAATGAGAGGATGATCAGTGGCGTAACGGAGCTGCATGCTGGGGCCCCTTCTGATTGGCTATAAGTAACCAATCACATTGTCGATTATCAATTCGTTCCCATGCTCCTTACTGATTTGGGTTAGGTCGAAAACTAAGGGCGCCCGACAGTGGGGACCCCCCAAGGGGGCAAAATGGAGTACAGTATTATAATAACAAAATGCGGGTTGACAGTGCCATTACCGACATATTTTATTTATATTACCGATATATTCTGGAACCGAGATTAGGAGTAGTTTGCTTTAAAAAGGCCGCGTTAAATACTATTTTTAGTTGAGTTTGGTGCAGTGATCTCTATATTTTTACTGCATGTTTTTTTTGTGAAAAATTGGGTCATCACCCACCTATACTAAGAAGGCTTATGATTGGCTTAGATAATCTTACCCAACACCTTCCCCTAACCCTACATAATGAGCGTTACGTCACTGGGGATGATCAACAGACATGCACTTTTCTACTAAACCGAAATAAGAAAACAAACCCGATTTTATTTTAAATTTAAATATAAGTTTTCCGTTTTATGGTCAAAATACCTTTTTTTTATTTTTCGTTCCTTTTTTCTGTAACTCCTGCATATACCTCCATTATGTTGGACAATTTCTCTATTTTATTTGAAATGATAGGGATTGACCGTACCGAAAACGATGGCGACTTGTACATTTAACCACAATCTTTTGCGTGCAGTAAATATTGTTTCTAGATCTTGCAGAATTATTGGAAGATATGGTTTTAAAACGATCAACTTTGGTAGGAATGAAGTTCTTGCTTACTTAATCCATCTTAGCGTGGTAAACTATGTTTAGTTGTTATTTCAGCTGATTTGAAGTCGCAAAGTATTGTGGTTAAATGTACCGCCGCCATCTTTTTCGGTACCGTCAATTCTTGAAACTATTAGTCGCCGATATTGTGTTGAATATCCATACTAAAATCAATAAACAACTCGCCATCGTGTGTTTTTTATTCGATGACAGTCAATCTGTTTAGAGAAAGTTGTATTCCATCATGAGCACATCAACAGTATTAGACGTCCGACCCTTATAATAAAAATCCCGCCATATATATGCACGCTCTTTGTTTAATGACTCGGGATAAAATGACGCTATGAAGTTTGTTATTGTTCTTTTTCTTCTTTTTTCGCTTTTTACAACGAAAAACACAGCATTGTGTCCCAAATTTTCCATCTTTGTATTGATCTTCAAATGCCTGGTGAAAGCAAAAGCCAGTTAACAAGAGACAAAACCGATATTTTGCAAGCTTCATTTTCATGACCCTCGTACCCAGGGTCTTATCTCCGCTCGCCATCGCCCCCGCCCCCGCATGTTCATGGCCCTGGCGTACAACGAGTTACTCGACCATTCTGATTTTAGAGACCAGTGAGCATACAGGTGTTCCGTTAATTAAGGAATAAAAAATATTAAAGGTTACTAACTTTAATATTGAACTAAGTTCCAGTTTACCTATTGGTATGCCAATAAAAGTGCGTCCAACTATGAAAAACCATAGCGCTTTGGGAAACACCATAATCCACGTGATCAATAATAAACCAACAATTCCAAAATATAAAACTATTTTTCTTCCAAATCGATCAGCTGAATATCCTCCAAAAAGTGCTCCAACAAGCATGCCAGCCCAGAAACAAGATTGAGTTACCGACTGAAGATAGGATTTATCGCAAATTAGGTCGTACTAAAATGCCAGAAAAACAAAAGCAAATCAAAATGTATAAATTCATTATATAACAATAACAACAACAAATATTGTCAAAGCTAAATTCGCATTGTCCATGGAGCACGTAACATCTTTAGCAGTTTTTCGTTTCCTTGCTTTGTTACTGAGATATTTCAGTTTGTTTGATATGCGTCGTTGATGCATAATGAGCTATCGGAGAAGGTTAGAGGAAAAAGTCACATGCATGCATGTCGTGCGGTCGACTATAGTTAATCACAAATGATGCGGAATAACTATACTGACTTTAAATATAATGATAAGTTGAAATTTTTAAAAGTAAATTTATGCGACTGTCGCCGATCAAGACTTACAACAGTTCAGTCCAATCCAATTCCGCGAATTAGGAGCGCACTTTGCGTAGCGTGGGAGCGCAATTGGCTTGTGATATTATTATAAGTATAATACCATGACATGAATGATATTAGTGATTAAATGTCCCCGAAAGCCGAGGGAGGGACGTTACGTGGGCCGCAGGCCCGAGGAAATACTTTTGAAATACTTTTGGGTACTAGAACGTGTAATACAGGATTTCGTAAAGGACATGCACTCGCGCGCTTTCTACTACTATCCATCAAAAAAGGGAGTGCTAGGTCGAGAAAGTATTGATCGCGTCTTTTCATGCCAAAGAGATATCGATCAGCGGGGCGCATAGGAATAATACGATAAGGGTTCTTGATATCGACTTGCCCGCGTAGCAGGCGTTACTGGATTGGGGGACTGGGGAGAGTGCTGAGAAGTAACGCCTGCAAGTGGGGGTGGCGATTTTCCCCGGGCGTAGAGAGAGGCTGAGCCTGCAATGCTACAGCGGTCTAGCCCAAGAATGTTGGTGAATACTAAATCGTATATTTCAGAAGGCGTCGTGCTAATATTGAATATTCAAATTAATCTGGCGGGAAATATGGTAAACATGGCGGCAAGCGAAACATCGATTCCTTCCGCGAGCAACACCGTGGCAGAAAATGAAATGAAATTTCTTAACAGCAACTTCAATGATGTTCGATTTGCAGGCTGTTATTGTTTCGCGACATTCGAGGGTAACGAAGAAAGCCTAAATGACTGTCTAGACAGATTTCTTTCTCTGAGTTCTACTTCATTTATTCGAGCTGAGAAGCACATTAAGGGCAAGAATCATAAGCGCTATTCACAGAAAGGTAAGCATAGTATTTGTGAGTGATTACTTGAGTGTATGTGTATGAGCTTTACGTATGTGTATTTAATTACGTTATTTCGAGATTGACGTATAATATGTAAAAACTGAATTATAACTCTTTAAAACTCGGAAAATGCGACGTTCCTCGAGCAGCTCGATAGTGTCCCCTGAGCGAACACGATTTAGTATACAGCAACATTCTTGGGCTAGACCGCTGTAGCATTGCAGGCTCAGCCTCTCTCTACGCCTGGGGAAAATCGCCACCCAGCGAGAGCACTAGCGGAAAATGTTCATCTTTATCTATCATCACATGAATCCTGCTGGAGCTCGGATTCTTTAATCTTTATGAACGAGGGCACTTAAACAAACTTCTTCTTGAGAGCAGACAGCAAATGAGTAGGTTTCTTTGTTTTACATTACGTTAAAAGGTTGTTACATACGAGGCTTTATAAAGTAGTGTTCGGCGTGGGAAGTGATTGTGTTGAAACACATTTATACAAATCGAAATATGCTATTTTAACGTTTCGGCAGTAGACCAACCTTGCTATATGATGTTATAAAGAATTGTGCAGACCGACGACGTGAGTGTTATCTGGCTTGGTTTTCCGCCAAACGGCGTTTGGTGCCTGTATAAGTTGGGGCCAGATTTGGGGCCAAGCAAAACATTTTATTCCAGGCCTCTCACAATTCGGTCTGCCGTTCGACGTTAAAAAGAGAGGCCTGGGAACCAGGCTGTGACCCAATCTCGTCCCCAGAGCCAAACCCCTCGCACGCGAGCGGAATAAAGGTAAGCACTAAATGCCATACCGTGAGGCCCCTTGAGCCCGCAATACTACGGTCATCTAGGCAAGTGTTGTAGTCATTGAACTCTAAGTAAACTGGAACGCTAACTCCATAAGACAGCCCCTATGATTGGGTGAAGTCAAACTTCCGGCCGCTGGGGGTAGCCATTGCACGTCAACAGAAGGTGTGAAGGGCACAATGAAAAACTGAAAACACGCTGCAAAAAACAACCATTTTTTAGACCTAAAGTTTTTTATAGATGATAACGAAGAAGCTAGTACGTATTGGGCTTATCGGCCTTGTACCTGAACAATTTCTACCCACGAAAATGGTTGAACGACGAAATATCTGCCGAACAAAAGGAAAATTCGAGTCCGAAACTCATACAGAAAATGCAGGTTTTTCTTATTTTTCTTTGTTATCTCAAAACAAAGGTTGTCATGCCAAGAATTAGTAATAAGATAATGCTAAATTTTTGCTTTACTCAAGTTTCAGTTGTGGAAATGCTAAATCTGACATTTTTCGAGACGAAGAGTAATTTCAGAGCTGTTATAACACCCGGTAAAGTGCATTTTGTTGTTTTTTTCCTACTGAAAATTGAGGAATTTAAAACCTAACTGATTTTATAAACAAACTGTTCATTTTAAACCTGGGATTCTTATGTATTTTCTTTATATTTGTCCAAACCATGGCAATTTTCGGTGCGTATATTGTCGACTTTCATTTGAGAGCTTATATTTTTACTGTTTTTCTTGTTTTTACTCGTCATGTCAGTGTTCACCTACTCTACGGTATATTGGCATTTGATATAAGGCTAAAAGTGGTTAACAAGTTTAGTTTTTCTTTGATTTCAAGCTGTTTTTGCAACCCATTTCACCAAATTCAACTTCATTTTTTCTCGGTTATACAGTAAAAGGGACTGGGGGTGACGTGCATGGCGGCCCCCATGTCCGCCATTTTTGGCTTCAAAACGTGCAAGCGAGTTATCGTTCCAGTCTACTTAGAGTTCAATGGTTGTAGTTAACATCACTGTGCTGCCGATGTCTCCCTTATTAACCTCTGTAGCAACCTACGTTTAAAATTTCACTTATTCGTGAGAAGGAAGTCCCGCTTGATGACTGGAAAATCGTTCGATTTCTATAAGAAATCTCTAATTTATCGCAAACCGAACTCGTTGTGAAAAGAATAGCTATCCGAAAGCTATAAGCTTTCGCTTTGGATTTGAGACAGAAACTGGGCATTCACGTTGGTCAATTGGTGTGACCGTCTACTCTGAGCCTTTATGCCAAAAAAAACACAACATATACATATATACATATAAAAACATATATATTGAATATATATATATATATATATAATTTATTGGAAACTATCTAATATATTACGAAAGCCGAGGAGGGACTTCACACTTCATACTTCACACTTCATACTTCATACTTCATACTTCACACTTCACACTTCACACTTCACACTTCACACTTCACACTTCACACTTCACACTTCACACTTCACACTTCACACTTCATACTTCATACTTCACACTTCATACTTCATACTTCATACTTCATACTTCATACTTCATACTTCATACTTCACGGCACGGTGTTGCGCTTCAGAGGTCAAGTGTATAATTTTGACTCTCCTTGTCATCCTTCCTTATGTTTTGGTAAGTTGTATAATTTTATGTGGGTATAAATTAACAATATGTGGTTCAGTATGGATAACATTTACAAATATTTGCAGGTTACTATCTTTACTCGTCTTTACAAACATGATCAGTGTATCAATGTGTGTTTTACCGGCTTATACACCAGCGTTGAACACAGATGAAGGGCTGGACAAAGAGAACTTAATCAGAAGTTATTTTATTCAAGGTTTTACAAACACAGAAATTGTTGGTTTTCTAGCTTTGCAACATGGTGTCATCCTTTCAGTGCGAACTGTGAAACGAATTCTTAAGCGCATGGGACTAAGAAGAGCGAGTGTTACAAACGAATCACCTATTGAGCAAATAGTCCGTGCAATTCTAGAAGAACTAGAGAACTCATGTGGCTCTTTCATGGGATATCGGCAACTAACAAGGCGCTTAAGACGGAAGTACAACTTACACGTTAGAAGAGATACGATAATGAAATATATTCGTATCATCGATCCGGAAGGGGTGGAACGTCGCAAAAAACGCAGGCTTAAAAGACGCAAATATGCCACTCCTGGCCCTAACTTTTTATGGCACGTTGATGGGTGGGATAAGCTTGCACCCTTTGGTATTTATATTCATGGAGCAATAGACGGCTTTTCCAGACGAATTCTCTGGTTAAAAGTCAATTCAACAAACAAAAACCCAAGAGTTGTTGCTTCTCACTACATCAATACAGTACATCAACTTGGAGGTGTTCCCAGAAGAATGCGTTGCGACAGAGGTACGGTAAATACTGTCATCGGCGCTCTTCAACAGTTTTTTCGATGGGATGACAACGACGATTTTGCAGGAAGTGAAAGTTATGTTCAAGGAAAAAGTAGTGCGAATCAGCGTATAGAGGCATGGTGGTCTAAATTTCGGGAGGGCGCAGGAGGGTGGTGGATAAATCTTTTCAAAGATCTACGTGATTGTGGTATTTCTAGAGACAATTATCTTCACAACGAGTGTTTGAAATTTTGTTTCATACCTATCATACGTCAGGAACTACGTCTCGTAACAGAGCTATGGAACACACATAATATTCAGGGACAAAGTCGATGCGAAGTGGAAGGTGGTAAACCAGACATAATGTTTTTTATGCCTGAGGTATACAGCTCAAACAACTACCTTGTACCTGTCGACACTGAAGATGTAAATGCATGTAAAGAAATGTATGCCGACAATTGTGTCGACTATGACGAGGATGTAGAAGAATTAGTGAGATTGCTTAAACCAGATTATTTGCCGCCCTCAGATGAGTTCGAGGCTCTGAAATTGTATTCTGAGATAACTGACCTTTTAAGAAACTACTAGAGCTGTATCAAGTTTACTTCACGTCAACTGCTCTATTCTGATACTGTAATTGTACGTTTAGTTGAATGTTTTGCATGCATGGTTAATGAATAATTTAGACATTATATATAGAGGTGTTGGTGGCACGGTGGTTGGCACATGTGCTTTCACCTCTGCGATCCGGGTTTGATTTCTGCGGCACATCTATGGCGTCTGCGTATTGCTTGCGCTTGTGGTTGCTTCGCTAGTGAAAACCAGCCTTTAATAACTAGTTTATGGTTATATTTGTTTTGTAAACTTTATTCAAGCGTAAAATGTATCTTGCTCGTAGAACTAATTGGGACACTATACTGTTGATATTTCGACAGAAGGAAAACCCGGAGAAAAACCTTCAAGTCAATAGAAAACCAACGCTTTTCACACGAATCCTACGATCCTGGTCAAAATCACTCGGACACCTTGCCTTAAATCACATCTGATATCGAAGTTCCTTCTAAAAATCATTCCCACCGCTCCCCCATTCAATGTTGATAAAAATTTGCGCTGAACATACTTTGCATTTCATTTTCTAACCAACATTTGAACGGGGGGGAGTGGGAGGCGATATTTTTTGAACATAATCTTAGGAATTGATGCCCTTAAGTTCTTTTTACGCGACTGTCCGAGTTAATTTTGGCCAGGATTGTAACTGCATGCATATGTGACTGGATTTATAACTTCGGTGCATGACATACATAAGCACGGTAACAGCATATGCTATTAATCCGCTTGGAAAAGTGTTACGTTGAGAAAGATATAGAAAACAGAAAAGTACATATCTTCTCTTAGTTTATTCATGCATAAATTATCTTTGATGTGCCGCGGTTAATAAATAGGTTATTGACCTTGCATATTAAATGACCTACTATATCGCTTTAAAACTACGTCTAGAATACCATTTTTTTGTTAAACAACGACAAATATCGTCTGTGTCATGAATAAACTAAGTGCGGCCCTCGGGGTTAATAACCAGCGTAGTGACCTCGGTTTCGGTCACTAACCTATACTTATTAACAATATGCACTACAACATTTATGCATAGTTCATACTTGAAGATGGCAGAATATAATGCCATTTACATCGATTCAGAGGCCCCACTAGAGAGAGAGAGAGAGGGAGGGGGGGGGGGGAGCTCTGGATATCCCGTCAACGTTCAAACCGTCCCAATAACTCAATGGTTAGGGCATCTCACCGATGATCAGAAGTGTGTCAAGTCCCGCATGAAAACGCAGAAATTTCAATAAGATAAATAGCTCGAAGATCATTTTCGTATTTTTCTACTTTCTTTCGACAGCTTTTTGTTAAACTGGCGTACATATACTGTTTCTCCAGTGCTTTTAGATGAGAAGGAAAAAACTACGTTAATTTAAAATTCAGTTATAACATTGTTATCCAATTTAATATGTTAACTTTAATCTAAATTTTACAACTAATGAGTAATGATGACAGAAAAACATACAATTGTTTCAACATGCCGGTTAGGACATACATGGATGCATGTAAAGTGAAAATTAAATATCAAATAACTTGAGTTTAAATGGTAATTGCTACTACAAGGAAAGTAATACAACGCAATTAAGACTATAAACTGTAAACTAATTAAGTCAGTTACAACACTAAAAACGTGTGATTAACCTCCTCCACAAGAACCCATGCATATCATGTACCGATCTCTAAAAAGGACTGGATTCAGTAATGAAGTTCGCAAAATGACGAGTTTGGCCCTAGCTATAATAGCGCCATTCAGGGGGATATGTACTGTGTAGATAGGTCAATACAAAGATGAAGCATTTGTGGCAACTCCATAGCAACATATATTTTATACATGCAACTCATCTTTGGTTAATGGCGGAATCTAGCCTACTTTTCAAAACAATAATTGCTCAATCCAGTTTTTTAGGAGGCCAGTGGTATCCGAAAGTCTTAGTTTCATTCCTTACGCTAAGGCCCTGCAGTGAAGATTATTGCGTGGCATATGTCCGTAGCAGTTTTAACTCGAACCGATGAAAACATAATATACATGCAGATGCAAGAGCTGGTCTGCTGGGGGCCTCGAAGTAAGAAAACCATTTGTTATATAACAAAAGTCAGTAACAAAAATTCAAACTCGTTTTAAAAAGAGTACCGTAGACTAGTGCTTCAGTAGGTTTAAAACCCGCTGTAGCTATACTAGTTGAATGCATTGATTATATCAATTGCACAAGGCCTCTTTGTAAAGTCATATTGAAAACAGTCTGCGAGGACTTGCTGTAGAGAACCAATAGTGGCTGGCAATAACTTTGATGTCTGAGGAGATGCTTTGTTTCTCATTGCAACAATTAGCGAATCAACATCACAGTCCTCTCCAGTAATAGCTTTGGTGTTTTCTAATATTTCTTCCCAGCAGTCTTGTTCGGAGAAAAGTTCCACCAATGTACACGCTAGTGACCACACATCGGAGAGGACTGTCGCCTTCTTCTTCTCGAGCACGCATTCTGGTGCCATATAATGAGGTGTCCCTGGTATTGATAGGCTGGTGGTTTGACTAAGAGACTGTGTTGACTTTAGCTTGCTGAGCCCCATATCACAAAGTTTAGTGATGTGTGTTGCTTTCGCTACCAACACATTTGCAGGTTTGATGTCCCTGTGAACGATTGGCGGCTTCAAATTATGCAAGTAGGCAACAGCTTGGCAAAGCTGTTTGGCTACACTTAGCTTATCGCAGCTTTGAATAGTGAATGATTGGGAGTTTTCGCCATCGCCAAAGAGTAACTCCTCCAAGTTGAGACCTTCGATATATTCTGAAACTATATAAATTGAGTTCTTCAAGAGCGAAAACTGCCATGATTTGCACTACATTGGGGTGGCGAACCATGCTATGCAGCCGTACTTCTGTTTGGAGGACTGACCATATCCGCTTGGCATTTCTTACTTTTGTGTGCTTCACTGCTACCTGAGTGCCTGCCCACAATCCTTTATAAACAACGCCAAACGAGCCTCTACCAATTTCATCTTTGATGGAAAACTTTATCTCCTCCTTGTCTACTACAGTCAAAGGAGCGTCAGTTGCTTTCTGGTGTAGAGTAATCTTCTCATCTCCTTCGCTTCTCTTTGTGGTTGACAACTTTGTGTTGGAGATATTCTCGTCTGCTGAACAGCATGGCTCTGACGAACTCAAACTGCTAATAAATACAGGATCAGATACATCCCTCACTTCCCCACACTGCACTTCCACATTGTATACACCGGGCTCATTGATTGCAAGACAACAAACTTTTCTTCCTTGACGAAGTATGGATCCATTTTGATACCAAATATAAGACGAATTTGCAGCCATATGACATGATGCTACTACACCAATGATGAGCTTATTTCCGTCGTAACCCCAAATTTCGGAAGGAGGATGAAGAATGAGACGACTTGTATTCCTTGGGTCTGCTTGAGGATAGACGTACCCAAACTGCTCGATGTTAAAATCATCGTCAAGAGATTCGTATCTCTTGTCAAGAAAACATCCGCCTTCTTTACTAATTTCGACAACGGTAAACCCATGCTCCAGAGGATCAAAATCATTCAAGGCAATCTCATGCGTAAGAGGTTCCGATAAACAATTCAATTCATAGCATTCTTGTCTCGAATATGAAATTGTTCTGAGGATAACCTCTGAATAAGAGGATTCTTTTACATCTTCGTAGGCTATGTTCAGACGGTGTTCGTTCATTGTTTCTGCGGAGCAAAGAGTTCCTTCATCTTCCTTTAAAGCTAGACCATAGAGTGTATGACTTTCTTTGGCGGCCAAATCACGCGACACATTTCTCTTTTGTGTGCTTGTTATCATTAGCTGAGCATCAACGTCTCCTGATACTTGACTTTTGCTACAACACCCCCTGGACACATCTATACTTGGCAATGCTTTATCGCTATCTGATGACAAACTTGCGGATACCAGCATACAATCTTCTTCCTGCGATGAGTCACTCTGTACACGACTGTTTTCTTCTTTAATCAATGTTGTCATGAGGTACACTTTGAATCTGCTTGCAAACAGACCACGATCCCGTAAATACTCTTGAAATGTGCATTCCTTTCCATTTGTATCTGTGAATGCTGTAATGCTTTCTTGAGCAAAGTTTCCTAACTCTAAAAACATTTCTGTTAAGGCACCAAGCTTGGACACGCCTTCTGGGAAGAATAAACGACTCGCTTGCTTCTTGAGAAAATCGACTGTAATCGCATCGACATCATCATCATTATATGTCATCTGACGAAGACTTCCCCCGTCTTTCGTTCTCACTTGTGTAAATCTGGAGTCCGTACTAGAACGATGAAGCCATCCAACAAAGATCTTTCGCTGCCTTGCTGTTTTTTTGTGTGACCACTTTCGAGTTCATAGGTTTGGATTTTCCTTTCTCTTTATTGCTTTCGCTTTTGCGAATCTTTTCTACTAGTTCCCGAATTCGGTCTTTGTTTTTCCCTATACAGAAAATAAGTGACATATAAATAGTTTAAAATATGTTATAACAAATATTAGTTTTTCAAGGGTAAAATTACTCGATCTTTATTGACTGACTGTGCGTCCTCTGCGTTACGTTAATTGGCCGGGAACAGGTTTAAAATAGAACTCCAAACAGAAAGCAAAAATTTCCTGTGTGAATGGGCTCAATGACAGAGAGAAATTCGCTCGAAAAGAAATAGGATATTCATTTCTTAACGACTGGGTATAGGATTGATGTGCTGGTTTAAAAAACTAAATCATTCTAGTCAGGAATACATTGGCGATTTGGTATTGCTTGTTTCTGCAGGAATATTGTAGACAAAGTCATGGAGAAGATAAAAACCGATGTTTATAATGCAGGAGAAAACGTAATATAATCTGGCTGTCATATTTATTCTCTTAAGACTTCAAGAAGTAGACTATCAGGCGCGTGCAGTTTTGATTTTTTGCCAGTTTTTACTCAATACTATTGGATAACTAAGAATAAGAGTTAATATAGAGAATAATACATGGATGTGCGGAAATATGAAATGTATTTCTCGTGTTGAACAGGATATCTCACGAGTGAGCTTCGCTCACTCGTGAGATATCCTGTTCAACACGAGAAATAAATTTCATATTTCCAAGCATCCATGTATTGTTCTGTTTATTATAAAAAAATTTGTCCTATTGCCTTGCAAAAATTGCATTAAGGTTACGTTACACCATAGAAATTTAAAAATACTAAAAAATTTTTTTTGCGTAATTTGCTGCCTTAAGCCAAATGCCGAAAGGTTTTGAAAAGTTTATTTCGTTTAAAGCAAAATTCATTAAGATATTTAGCGATGAAAATTGCAAGCAGCTCTGTTTTCCCGCGAAATTTAAATGTTCCAAGGCTTGTTTCTTCAGCTTTAAATTTCAGCTAAACTGCCGTATTCAAAGACTTTTGTTGAACACGGGTTTTGGTCGATTTTTTTTGATTTTTTTATCAAATTTTCACAATGTATCGGAGACATTAAGAGCTTCAAAAGTGTGTGCGGTAGCTATACGATTTTGTTTTCATTTCTGAGTAATCGACTACGATTCATGGTATGCACGCAACTTAACTGAGGTCGCGAAAGAATGCCTTATATCTCAAAAATAACAAAAAAAAACCCATAGCTACCGCACACACGTTTGTAGAACAGCTAGTTGAGTTTCAATTAAAACTATTTTTACATGATTTGATTAAAACTGTAGTTCAACAAAAGTCGCGGCGCAAAGCGAATGCGTTTTCAGAATTTTGTCAAAACAAAACAAGTTTAAATACTTTTCAAAATTGTACATCAACTGTCCAATTCTACAATCATTTTGCTATAAACTGTAAAAATTTGAATTTGATTGCTTTTAAACTCATCGCGCAGTTGCATTTTTCGCAAAGCACTACTCCAAGGTGTTACGTAACCTTAAACTATAATGCTGATTCAGTGATAATCGTCACATGTGCGATTATCATAAATAATCGCACATGTGAGATTATCACTTTTATTAGTGGTGGAAAAATCAATAAAACACATGCACATTTCTCTTCGGGTTAAAGTGCCTCTATGGCCTGTGGTATCTTTACATATTTAAATAACTTAGGTTCAAAGAAAATGTTTCCCGAAATTTTTTCTCAAAAATATTAAATCCCCACCCATTAACAGCGCTCCAAAGTTGGCCAAATCAGCCCAAATCAAGCCATTTTCAAAGTTAGACCGTTTTTCGTGGGCCTGGGCTCTAATTGATAGAGCTACGTCACAGTCGGAACACCAAAATTACTGTCACTGTAAGTTCAAAGTTGGCAACCTTGCATTGTGTTCGAGATGTAATTATATTTTCTAAAATTCTCACTGCTTAAATAAAGGTTTAAGAGACGCAATACCAAAAACACATTAAAAAGTCCATGAGAGCCAGAAATTCGGTCCCGACCATGACGTCACAGTATACTCGCACCAGGGCCCTAATGCACGGTCACAGTTATAGAGATACTAACTTTGGAGCGCTGTTAATGGATGGGGATTTAATATTTTTGAGAAAATATTTCGGGAAACATTTTCTTTTAACCTAAGAACATTTTCTTTTTACCTAAGTTATTTAAATATGTAAAGATCCCGCAGGCCATAGGGACACTTTAATTTGAACTACATATATACCTACAACGTATGTATAATTGTTTGGTTTGTTATATAGTTTATCATTATATGCTTGCGTGTGTTGAATGCGCTCACCTTTTTATTTATATTTTCTTTGTGTTAAGCTAAATTGGACACTGGTAAAGTCGTTACTGTTGGTTTCGAAAGCAGTATTGCCAAATACCAAAAACTGTATTTAGAAATTACTTCTAAATGCAGCCTAGTGTTTTAGAAAACATTTCCAAATACTGCATGTTTAAATTAATATTATACAAATTTATTGCAGTTTTCTTTTCAATTTTCCTTTTCTTCAAAGCACTGCCTATTTGAATTAACTATGTTTGTGGTTGGTACGTACACGTATCGTAAATCAAGCCACTCAATTGGTCAAAGTGCTAGTAATATCTAATGATGTGTGAGAAGGTCTGTTTTGAACATTTAATTTATCATTGTTTCAAATGTAATACTTCACATTGTATGATCAATTTGAGAAAATTATGTTCGGTAATTCTAATTGCGATCGACCGCATTTAGCCAAATCATTAAGTTCAATCTCTTGGGACGTGGTTGCAACGTCATTGTTTCAAGCGTTCAACAAAGATTCGCTAAATAAATTGTGTACCAACAAGATTTGTACGCATGTAAAAAGCCCTAACGGACTAACTCGTTACTTTAAAAAATAACTTTCTTTTTTCAAATATAACTCACATTTTTGGCAGCTTTCGCGAACAGCAAAAATATCCAGCGCGAGTCGTGGCAACCATCTTGTGTGGTACTGATTTTATTATCAGTTAACCTCACCCTGCCAAAAGACTGTTGCCTGGTCTTATCTTATTTTAAGTTGCATAATGCTTGTGCCAATATATTATTTTCTACTTGTATATGAAACTATACCTGTTGACCCTTCAGATAAACGCTGCCTTTATCGTTGCCACCTGGCCAATGGCTACGCCCATACTCTCAAACTGTGCATCGGAAATCATCTTAACAGCCCGTATGCTGTGTACCTATTCATCAAAATATGTAGTAAAAATAAGTCAAGAGGAAACGCTTTCCATCTCGAAGTATATTATATATTGTACCAACAGATTTGTATAACATTATTTATCTTTAAACTAAATGTGTTTGAGATACTGTATTCTCACCCAACTTTTTTAGGACTTTGATCTTACTGTCCATGGATAAATATACCGTACAACAAATCAAAAATCATTTTAAGATCTTTTGGTAATTTTTCTTATTGTTTACCGGCTTTCTTCAGGGCTAAACTCTGGACAAATAGTCATGAATGGCAAGGGCCAAAGGCCTACTTGTTACTACCTTGATACTAGAACCTAAGTAGCTCTAAGAACAATGTTAAATGTTTGATAATCATGTTGAAAAAAAGATTAAATGGTAATTAAAAATTAAGTATAAAAATAAATTAATATATTAAAACAAAAGCTGTATAAATTAAGGTATCTAGGTATAGTGTCAGTCATACTCAGGTAAATCATTTTTATTTAAGAAATGGTTCATGGTTTGGCGTGTTTCATTGGGTTATGGACGCGCACGTGGGAAGTTGGGAGAGCACGAAAAAAGCGTAAGAGTTGGTCGAGGCGATAGCCGAGTGTAGCGTGTTTTTGGGCCATAGTGCAGAGACTTTCTTCTCTGATTCTGGAACAACTTTATTGACAAACGAGATTGAACAGCTGCATGAACGTTACAAACGTCTTCTCTAGCTACATCGCACCTTCGGTTCTCACATCTTGGTCACTCAGTCTCACAACTCTCGCTTCTAAATCTAATCTAATACATCGAGTTGCTGTGTTTATATATCTTACATTTCAGCGACAGTCAGCTTGCTGAATCACGGTCATTACGTCAGTCATTATGTAGGAACAAACTGCGTGGTTATTCACCAATACCTTCTTTGCCAAATACCGTATGCAAACATTATCTATACGTCAATGCACTACGTAAAACTAATGATCTGGAAACCTACTTACAAGAATGCGGATACAAACCCACGCTAGAGATTAAACATTTTAACGCCTTAGTAAAGTTAAGTTATAACAACCGCTACACGAGAACAATTCCAGATTGTGAGTGCTCTCCCAACTTCCCAGCAAGTGCATCCATAACTTAATGGAGCACGTCAAACCACGAACCCAATTTCTTTTATAACAAAGAATCAGACACAAAACAACGGAAAACAATATCTATTTCGCTGATTAAAAATGAGTTTCCCATTACGTTTGAAATTATTATTATGCTCCATCGAGTTTTATACAATACCCTGGTTGCTATGCGAGTTTTCATTGGTTGTTGCTCATGATCTATTAGAGGACGGACATATTGACACGTCAGATCACGTCAGCTGACTTGCTTTTTTCTTTCTTCATGCCCCAAAATCCGACAACAGTTTTAATAAAAACATTTTAAATATATATATTTATTTATTTATTTATTCATGGTAAACAAACTAATGTAACAAAGGTACAGTGGTAAATATTAGCCCCGCATGTGATGTTATTATTATTACTATTATAGATACAACATGAACATCCCTAAGACTGTTATCTTATTTAACAGATTCCATGCAGCATGGGTAAGATTGGTATTAAAACAGACAAAATTACCAATCTTAATTTTTATGATAAAATACAATCTCATGTTTGTTTTCTATAAAGTTGCTCCACGTGGAAAATTGTATGATGTGGCCCTTACTGGCCTTAAGGTGGCTCCATACATACAGTTTCTAGAAAAATGGAAGTTTGAGAGTCCAAAACACGTGCATAAACAATTCGGAAAAAGAATAAAACTAAATGTTATGCATAGTTAAACATTCTCACAACCAAAAACTGTTACCAAATAAATAGCAACAGTTGTTGCTATGGCAACAATGATGTTTCAAAATGGCTGCCAATTACCCTTCAAACTAATTTAATTCGAAAAAAACTTTGGTGACCCCCCGTTTTTTCCTTTATTAAAACTTTTCTTGAAGTATGAGTAATGATAGGCCGATTTTAAAAAAATTCTGAAGATCCAAATTTTTTTTAAATTAACAAACATGATTTTTTCGGGGAAAAAATTATTTCTTCTACAGAATTTTTTTAAAATTGGCCTATTGATTACTCATACTTCAAGAAAAGTTTTAATGAAAAAAAAATTGGGGGTCACCAAAGTTTTTTTCTAATTAAATTAGTTTGAAAGGTAATTGGCAGCCATTTTGAAACATCATTGTTGCCATAGCAACAACTGTTGCTATTTATTTGGTAACAGTTTTTGGTTGTGAGAATGTTTAACTATGCATAACATTTAGTTTTACTCTTTTTCCGAATTGTTTATGCATGTGTTTTAGACTCTCAAACTTGTATTTTCCATTTTTCAAGAAACTGTATGGAGCCACCTTAAATAACAATAAAGCTTCTTTCTATGACAATAATTGTAGCATTTACCATTTCCTTATGATATCTTTGGTTAATTACTTAAATTATTGTTACACAGTATCTGCAGGGCAATCTTTCTTTTCAAACTTACCTTGTGTTGTGCAAAAGTTGACTTTACATCATCCAAGCTATTTAAATCAAGAAGTTGAGCAAGCTAAACAAGACAACAGGCACACTTGCTGTTAGGTACTGCTCATGCACATAAAGATACTGCATGCTACTGTAACTTAATTAAAAAAATGAATCCCACACACACAAGTGTTTTATTCACAATTGTTTTGGTGAGAAATTTGTCCTATGAAAGCAACCTACATGCAGCTTGTACCCAGGGTTTTGTTCCAACAAGGTCAGCAAAATTGCCCTGGCATATTAGCTAGTCACATGACATTTAAAATTTGCAATTTGTTTGACAAAATAATTTATGCAGTTTTTGTTCCTCCACCTTTCATTAATTTGTTGATGTGCATGAATAAATGCAAATTTATGTTGAACACTCTTTAGACTTGCTCAGCTATTAGCGTTTATTGAAGAAACAACTACCAAATAGCTAGAATTATCAATTGTGACACTTGTGGCACCATGACAACCTCATCTCCAGGCCGTTTGAGGATGGAAGCGAGCAGGCCGACCAAACACCCTGGCAAAGGCTGGAATCACGTGAGAACATATTCCAATATATTTGGAAAATTTTCCCGCCAGATTGACGACCGGGCTTCCGGTCTATGTATGCATGTCAGCTTAAATATTTGAATGAACTAAATTCATTAAATAAGCCGTTGTACAAGTCAACACAATTTATTGTCTCTATGAGAAATCCAACATGCTAAAATAGCTCAAAATAACCTTAACACACTGAAATAAATAAATACACTTGCCTGGCCAGGTTGTTTGTGGTGAGTTTGCAATAATATGTTGGTTAAGAATAACAACCCGTCAATATTATTATTACGGGTTGGTCTGGAGCAATCACGAAACTCTTCAAACCTGAACATATCATCACAAATTCGCCTGTATGACTCGGTTGCTGACCAAAATAGTGGTTTATACGGGAGAGCCTCCCCCGGGTGTGAGATTGCCAACTGAAATGCCACTCACTGCGATTAGTTTAGTAAATTCTATTAGATTCTGTATATATTCATTACAAACTGGCTAAAGATACACAATAAACAAGAGAATTAAATATCAAATCTATATGTCGAGCTCCATGTGCCCCACGGGCGACATTAAAATCTGTCGTACAAAAGATTTTACGAAATATTATGATTGTTACTTTACATGGATTATGCAATAAAGAGCGAGAACAAAACAGCAAGATAAAAGCTAAGTAATTAACGAAGACCTCCGACCCCTCAAGATGCATGAATATTAAATTTAATACACAGTGGTATACACTCACCTCTTCATCCATTTTGAACGGCGGGCAATTGCAACAAATTTAGCCTGCGAACAGGTTGACAACTATAAGTGTGAAGTGTGAAGTGTGAAGTGTGAAGTGTGAAGTGTGAAGTGTGAAGTGTGAAGTGTGAAGTGTGAAGTCCCTCCTCGGCTTTCGTAAATATATATATATACAGGTTGTCATTACAATGTGTTTCATGCTTTAAGCCGATTTTCCACTGGCGAATTTTGTCGCGCGAAGCGACATTTCTATTGTCAAAATTGAATAGATTGGAATAGATTTCTAATTAGGTCCACTCGAGAGCTCATAAGACAAAAGAGAAAGGCCGCTTCGCGCGACAAAATTCGCCAGTGGAAAACCAACTTTACGCAATCATCAGAAGACTAACAGACTAACGATGTGTCACTGAATTTAACTTTAAATTTAAATATGCATGTCTGCGGCGGAAGTGTTAAATAATAATAATAATAATAAATGTCTGGTGGTATTTCCTTGAAGTTACACAATAAGTGCTTGTTGACATGGCGACAACTTGATAAAAGTTCATTTCTTTTATTGAGTAAAGGGAAATTCTGAAATATAATATGAAATTTCTCAGTAAGGCAGAGTTCGAATCTTTTTTGTCGTTAGTCTTAGACCGTCTTTAAAAACGGATAAAAAAGATGCGAGCTCTGCCTTACTGAGAAATTTCATATTATATTTCAGAAATTTCCTTCTCAAATCATTAATAATTCATGAACCGAAAACAAAGGAAATCAGTACCGAGACGGAGGTTTTGATATCGGAGGAAGAAATTTCATAAATTAAGCCAACTTTCGCCTCGATTTTCTCTTAAAATACTGATTTGTTTACATCACTTCACTCAATAAAAGAAATGAACTTTTATCAAGTTGTCGCCATGTCAACAAGCACTTATTGTGTAACTTCAAGGAAATACCACCAGACATTTAACACTTCCGCCGCAGACACGATATTCAAATTTAAATTTAAATTCAGTGATACATCGTTAGTCCGTTAGTCATCTGATGATTGCGTTAAGCACGCTGTGTCCTGAGCACGCTGTGAAACACAGTGTATTAATTAATGACGACCTGTATATATATTTGATAGTTTCAAATAAATTGTATATTAAGCTCTACATTTCTGTATCGAGCACTCTACACGTTTCTCTCTGACGAAGGGCCTTCGCTCGAAACGTTAGACTACTACGTTACGTTCTCTGTTTCGACCGCTTACTATATTTTGAATTTCGATTGTTTCAACACTGCCTACGCAACACCCTATACTTCTTCAATTCTGGACGATGACAATGACAACATTGTTTTGTTAATATAGATGCAGATGCCACGGGGTTTGCTATAACCCGGGCGATGATCGAGGATGAGCATGAAATCGTTTTGGTCAGCGGTCGTCAAGATCTGAGAATCTCGGCTCAGAACGCTATGTAACTATCGATTTTATATGGTATACTCTATAAACTTATAAACTTCTAATATCACGCCCCACCGGCCAATCTCGAGAATAAGATCCGATTCTCCCTATTATTAATAAATCTCAAACGAAAAAAATATCTTCGATATTAATAATTAGCCCTGCTGCAGCAGAAGCCAAATAATCGTATGAATATACATAGCCCACAGGCTAATTAAAATATACACAAATTACCTATTTTAAAACGTACCCCCTCCCGAAAATTATCACTTCTGAATATATTCCCGGAAAAAGTTTAAAAAAAATAAGTTTAAAGCTTATTATCAAAGTTTTTCGAATTTTTTCTAATACTATGTCCGACTGTTTTGATTCCTTTTTGAGGCCTCTACTTTTCTTGCATCTGCACATGGGCGTATACGGTCACATTGCGCAGAAGTGGACCTAAATTCTGACAAATTTTAATTTTACAAGACTGACATTAATTTTCCAATTACTTTGCCGTTAGGGCTGTATCTCTTCCAACCTAGTACACCTATAAACCTCCGCGCCAAACGCTTTTCTTACGCAGAATGTCCAAGGGTGCCGGAAATCTGGGCAGGGCTTGGGGAGGGGGAAAGTGCCAGCGGCTGATATCTCCAAAAGTATTTACGCTATTGAAATAAAACTAGGCGTAGGCTTATAGAACAATCACAAACATTTAAGGGGGCATTTGCCCCCAGCCCCAGATTCTGACCGGCCCAAAAAAATGAGTGAATAAAAAAATAATGCAGTTTCTCTTTGAAAGTCCGAATTAGCCTGAGAAAATCACACGCTATCTCAGGCACGGCCCCCTTCTGTCTGAAAGCTGGAGGGGAGTGGCGCCTGAGGCAGCCTAAGTACGAACCTCCGATGACCCGATCAACCTACGCTTTCAGTTCAGGTGGAAAAAAAAAGTGTACGTGATCAAAAAATCATCTGAGCTTTTCATGATTTTTTTGTTTTTCTTGATTTGCCCCTCGGAATTAATTAATTACACTTTTTGAAGGAAAATCTCGAAGAATTTCTTAAATTAAAATTAATTTCAACAGAAAAGCAGTTAAATAGTCTCTAGAAAAATTAAGCAATTCTAGGTTTGTGTAAAATCTAACTATATAATATCAAAAAAATTATTTTTTTAATGACCGGCATGAATTAAAGGTTTTAGGTTATTATAGTTCCACGTTTTTTGTGCAGAAAGTCATTCCAAGAAAAAATCCACCGCCAATTTAATTTAATTTCAAGTAACCTTTGAAATGTTCAATAACGCACATGCATGCAAACATATGTAGTAATATTGGTTCCGTTTCACTTATTAATATGTTTTTCTCACGCTCCCAATATGTAAAAGCACTCCTTTATATATTCCAAACAACAAAATTTTTTTATATATTTTTACTGAAAACACACCCAGTGGATCGATGACGTGTAATTGGCACGCGTCCCGTGCACGAAATTTGTTGTCGACCTTATTTTTTATTAATTTTATCATCTTTTTTTCCAGTTTGGGATAAAAAGATTTCTTTCGCGTGTTTGTAAATTTAAACTTTAAAAATATGGGTCATAACTCATGACACTGTGAATATTGCGACAGACAATTAGAATTAAGCTTCAACGCCAATCTCCGGTTCACACAAAAGAAGGGCTTTCCCCCAGCACGAGAATATTTTTTGACATCAGTGATCAGTTCTATAAAACAGACTTAATAGTTGTTTTTTGAAGGACGAATTGGCTATAGACGTGTCACACGAATCTTCATATAATCCAGTGTTCGAACACTTTACGGTTTCCGTTGATGTTATGTAGTAAATATGACTGCTGACCAAAAAGATTTCATGCTCATCCTCGATCATCGCCCGGGTTATAGCAAACCCCAGATGCCACAGTTGCTACTATACCGGTTATACCGCTGACAAAATTAGCCGAATGTGGGCTCAAGGGGCCTCACGGTATGGCATTTAGTGCTTACCGAATGGCTCTGGGACAATCCATTTGAAAATCGACTCTGATTGGCTTAACGCGTTGACGCCTACTGCGCTGCGCAGATAATTTCACACCCATTCTCCCATCGCGGTCTCCCATGTTTATTGGGACTTAATCTGAGAAATTGAGAGTTATTCCTTTGTGATAGTCATTTCAAGGAGACAAGAAATACTTACTTGCCTTTGTGGTATTTTTGGAACTCTGGTTCGAGTTTAAAGTATGACAGAATAGATAACAGATTCATCGTGGCCGTGCTTCATGACGAGTTCACTTTTCAGATTTCATAGTTTTCCGTACTTGTATGAAAAATAATTAAATATTTATGGTATATCGTCATATGGACACTGGATTTGACTTCAAGAAGTATCATTGGAACGTATAAATGATGGCTATTTGAATAATAAATAATTGTCTACATCTTTCAATCACCTCAAATATTCATAATTATCTCATTTATCTGAGTGACTGATCAAGTTTATATCAACATGTATGTATCTCCTCATATTTTTAACAAAAAAATATATTGTCTTATGGCTGTTGACACTGTGTTTATTACTTTTTATATGCGTGACATAATATTCTTATAGCTGTACAATGTACTACAAGGTGCATTGTTTTTTTAATTTGAACCTGGCACACTAAAATATACATGTGTCTACCAGTAATATTTGTTTGAAATATTGGTAAGCATTAGTTGCTGATTTATATATTTTACACCAGTTTTAAACTGGTACTATACCTATGTGACCATATGGGAAGCATGGGTGGTGAAGAGTTGCCTGACCACTGTGATCCAAAGTTAAGCTTGATTGGATGGGGTTAATAGTACTTGGATGGGTGACCACGTGGGACACCTTGTCACAGGCTTGAGCTTGGAACTCGTGTGAGTAGAGTTATTGTAGTTGATCTCTCCTGTGCTTCAAGGGGTTTTCCAGGTTCTCTGGTTTTCCCCCCTCCATAAAATCAACAATTCAATCTTAGGAGAACAACCTTGTAAGGGACCTTGAGTCCTATTGTTGTTTCTCCAGTATCAGTTAGATACAAATGTTAATAAATAAAATATATGATAATAAAATAATAAATGGTAAACTTATTTTTCTATTTAATTATAATTTAAATACAAGGAGATACCCACTCTATGTAGTGACCCCATATAGTTTCCTTTTTAATAGCTTGTTTTAAGTGATATCCATATTAAGTGTTAACCCCCCCTTGCCCCTCCTAGCACTGAAAGGCAAGAGTGGAAGCTGCCCCTCCAGTGGTGTAGGAAGCAATTTGATCTTGGAGGGACACAGCATCAAAAGGGCACTTTGTTCAGGGGGTAGGACTTCAAAAGGACACTTGAGGCACATGTTTTAATATAAAAAGGGCACTTTCCTGTTGCAAAAAGGGCACTTCATGACAAAGTTGGGTAGGGGTGCACTCCAGTTCCTACACCCCTGTGCCCCTCCTGGCATCCCTGATCATAAACAGACAGTGATTGATGGTTACAGTCAATGTTTTAGCACACACTGTATATCCAAAGTCTGCTTTCTAAATTAAAGAAAATTACTTTGAAAATCAGTTCAGCCAAAGGTCTTTTCATAGTACAGTAGTCACCAACAGTAGTTTTACTTTTGCAAACAACAATCTCTGTATTATTTCTTATGTACTGAACAGCTAGCTGCATTCAGGATGTATTTAAAAGCCAGAAGTTAAGAATTCCCACCTTGAGAGAACAATTTTCCACTACTAACTCTCATTGTTTACACAATAAAATTAATATTACATTTACTGTGTTTGACATTTTGATTTGGACCATAACCCATTCCTGCCTGCACCAGTTAACTTAATTAGCTGATTAACAGGGATTCTCAGCAAACCCAAGCAACAGTGAGTTGACCCATTCAATGTGAGCTTGCAAGGCCACCCCAACCAGCTAATGCATTCCCTCTGCAGTAGAATAAAATCATCTGGCATGTTAACCAGAATAAAATTCTAAATAGCTTAACCTGGTGGTGAAAAGGTTAATAAAATGATTTCTTAAAACTCATAATTTATTGCTGACTTTACTCATCTTAGGCTGCATATAATGTAGCCTTGGTTCAAATATCTTCAGTTGGCTCTTAATCCAAAAGTAAATTTATCAGTAGAGTATACAGTACAAATGAGAGCCTTACTAACTGTGGACACCCTTGTTATAAATGGGGACTACTGTACACGCATGCCAGCATTATCTACCTAGTGCTGGCAGAAGATACTTCGGGTTAGCCTAATTTGTCAAAATTAATAGTAAGGTGGGGTGCATTGTGCTTTCCTTTGGAAATTTTAATCCTGACTGACATTTGGACATTGGTGGGCCAGCAACTCTGTCAATGACCACTAGTGACCAAATGGAAACCAGGCTTTAGTCACATTTTAGCCCATTTTCAGAGTTACCAATGGAGCTTAGGAAAAATATTAAGTGGGCAGCCTGTACCCCCCCCCCCCCCCCCCCCTAGTCCCTCTATTGTTACACCCTTATCAGTTACCAGACTGCACAAGATGCCAAGTCTAAAGGGTATTTTTTGTACCAGAAGCTGCTTTATTACAGTATATATACCAGTAATCGTATAATTGTAATGTTTTTAAGAGTAAAGTTGATATATTTAAGCAGTGTTTTAGGTATAAAGTTAAAAAGGTGGTACCTTTGGTTTTACTCTGATGAAGGGCTCCACAAACTTTAGTAAATTTTACAACTGAGCTAGACACCAAAATCCAATATCATTATAAATCATATATTAGTTAAATGTGAGCATGTGTGCCACCTGCCCCTCGCATCTTTGGTGTTAAGTACTTTAAATGCTTAAAAATAAGGAAAAGAAGAACGTCTCACTTTGTTATTTTTTTATGCATAGCATTTTTTCGCCATACTCAAATGGGCAATATAAACAGGCCGTACAAATATGGCTGGTTCATAGTGAAGTTCAGCTACTGGTGTTTGAATCTTCAATCACATAGATCAGTATAAACAGATGTAATATGAATTAATAAATGATTAAACCTCAGAAAGCTACAGTGTCGATTATTTCGATTACACACAAACAAGTGGATTAAAACATGTAACAAATTAAATGTTGCAAATCAACAAATGACAAATATACCACCAAGGTCACGTTTTATTTGAAAGACATACATGCAGTACTATATACATGAAATAAGTTTGTAATAAGTTTGTCAAAATGATTTTTATTGACCGTGAATTCGCTTCCTTGAAAAACATTCAAAATGATTTTTATTGACCGTGAATCGCATTCGCTTCTTGAAAAACATTCAAAATGATTTTTATTGACCGTGAATTCGCTTCTTGAAAAGCATTCAAAATGATTTTTATATATGCACATGCATCAAGAGATGTTGAAACAACATAAAAATAAGTTCATATCAACGTTTAATAGCCATAGACAGAATAGACACTTAGTTATTTGCACGTTGTTTTTCTTTTGTCGGTATTTGTTTTTCTTTTTGTCGGTTTTTGTCGGCTTTTGTCGGCTTTTGTCGGCTTTTGTCGGTAATTAGTATGACCCCAAATATACCACCAAGGTCACGTTTTATTTGAAAGACATACATGCAGTACTATATACATGAAATAAGTTTTTAAAATTCCAGATTTTGTTATAATTTACCTTGTAGCTGTCTACGAATATTCGAATAATATTCAGAACAATAATACGATATTCTCGTGTTCATAAGTTTGAATAAACAAGAATTCAAACTGGGTTTCATCAGAAGGTCATGAACTGGTCATCGATCACGTTCGCGCCTGGTGCATTATTTTCCATTTATCAGTCTCTTTTCCAGAAATTTCTGCCAAGTAATACTTTATCGCATCTCAAACCAGCCACGATTATATTCTTACAACATTTCTACTGCTATTTGTAAATTCCAGAATCAGCCACAACATGTCGATGTATTTTGCAGAATATTGAACGGCCGTGTTGAAGGTTTTCGTGGGTCTGGGTACAAAAATACCAACTGCGCATGCCCTAAAATACACACTTTTTCGTGTATTTCAAATCAACATGTCCTCTCACTTGAGAATGACGATAATCATCATTTCTTAACACAGACGAATATGATGATTATCATGATACTCAAGTGAGATTCTGTCCCACATGCGGGATGTTAATCTTGAACACATAAAGCTGTTCAAATGGATTGTCCCAGAGCCATTTGATTTGCCCGCGCGGCCAGGCATATTTGGCTCTGGGAACGAGATTGATGTTTAGCCAGAAGTTTTATATTACCTATGGCCTTTCTTTCATTTGAAAAGTCGTAAAAATAGCTATATGCAGTAAAACTTGTACTATTTCACTGATGCATTCAGAGTAGTTTCACTATCGGAATATTAAGTTCAAACAACTGTACCACAAAGTTATGGCTATATAATAATATGAATAACTACCTACACGGTTTGACTAGTTGTTTTTACTACAATACTACAGTCAGGGTAGTTTTAACTACCTGAAATTTTTGTCAAAATAACTACGACAAGACTATGGCTTTGTGTAGTCAAAATAACTATCCAAAAAACTAGTTGTTTTTACTAGTCTACATGCAGTCATAGTAGTTTCAACTACCGGAAATTGTAGTAAAAAGGACTACGACAAAGCGTTAAACTCGAGTAGTTAAAATAACTATGTGAAACAACTAGTTATTTTCACTATAGCCGCAATCCTTTTAACTACAAAATTGTAGTTAAAACAACTATGGACAAAGTTAAACTCGAGTAGTTAAAATAACTATCCGGAAAAACTAGTTGTTTTTACTACAGTCAGAGTAGTTTTAACTACGAAATTGTAGTTAAAACAACTAAGACAAAGTTACTACGTCCCAGATAGTTAAAATTACTACACGTATGTGGTTATTTTTACTACCTAAAAATAACAGTGTGCAGATGACACTCAACTATATATATATATATATATATATCTATTAACTCTACACACGACCGATCTGCTACATTAGCTAAATTGGAGCTATGCGTTAAAGATATTTTAATCTGGTGCACCACTAATAAACTTGCGTGCAATCCAGGCAAGACGAAGATCGTCCATCTTTCATCTCGGTTTACGCAATGCGAGCTGATGCCAGATTTATCCATTGATGGTACAATCATTTCTCCAGTTCCTGTTGCCCGTGACCTTGGCATTGCCTTGGACAGTCACCTCAAGTTGACTTCCCATATAAACAACATCTGCAAGTCTGCCTCTTTTGCTATCCGTAACATCGGAAGGATTCGCAAGTATATCTATGTCAACGAGACTCGAGTAGCTGGTTCACGCTTTCATTACTTCTCGTCTGGACTATTGCAATAGTATCCTGTTTGGTCTTCCTGCCTGCGAAATTGATAAGGTTCAACGCTTACAGAACACTGCCGCCCGACTAGTTACTAAAGTAAAGAAATCTGTTCATATCACTCCAACACTCCGACAACTTCATTGGCTCCCTGTTAAGTCTAGAATTAATTATAAGATACTCTTAATCACCTATAAATCTCTCCACGGCCTTGCCCCGGACTTTATTCTAGTCAGAACTTGTTGGTTATACCCAAGTCAAATATACTGTATCGTACGGTGATAGAGCGTTCTCGCTCTGTGCACCCAGTCTTTGGAACTCTCTACCATCTGACATTAGAAGTTCCGAATCAGTAAATGTATTTAAATCTAAGTTAAAGACCTTCTTGTTTTAATAGTTATAGTCTCAATATTGTACCTTTTAATCAGCACATGTAACTAGATTATCTTTATTTCTATCTTATTATCATATTTAGCGATTATTATTTATACCTTGTAAGAGCATTGAGCGCTGTATAATGCTCCTAAAACGTATGTATATTATTATTATTATTATTACCAACAACGTAGAGGATCACACGGACAAGACTACCAGCAAAGAAGGCAACAAGCCAGGAGAAGCAAGCGACAAGTTTAAGCCCCAAGCTAGGCTCCGCTGAGGATACAGACACACTACAGCGGCTAAAAGAAAAAGACGACGAAAAAAAGGAGGAGGGGACTGAGGGGGGAGGAAACGCAAACGAACAGCGAGCGACTAAGCTGAAGGTAAAATGACGGAGACCCCGGGGCCCCAGGACCCTACGGTACAACCGCTGTCACCGCTCCACGTTAACGTCTTTTATTATGATGTTATAAAAGGGATTTGCGACGAGGTAGCAATATAGGATCTATATATTTACACGGTACAATGTACAACACAGGATATAAAGATAAAAGTTCAATACTTATAACTAAAGTTCAGTTCGATCAGTTCAGTGTCTTGCTTAGCTTCTTCTTCTTTTTCTTGCTTTTCTGCTCTGCTTTTTGGGCTGGCCACTCTTCGATTGGTCTTTTTCACAACTGCTCGACTCTTCAATTGGTTTTGTCACAACTGCATGCGCTATTCGAAAAAGGTAGGCTACTTTTATAGTTTTTTTGGTGTACAAAACCTCGCCTGGTAGGTGTGTAGGAATTGACCATTCAGGAGCATCAGACCACAATACTTTGCAGCATTGGATAAAGGCGTTGTCAATCAATCTCGAGTACCAAGGCAAAACGTTTGAAAAGTTTTTCCTTATATTAAAAGCCAATTTATATATGCTAATATATAAATTAAAGTTATTGAGACAATTTAACGTTCACTACAAGCTGTGCCAAAACCTTGAACAGGAAGGTTGGCCAAGGTGTTACTCCCACCTATCAACAACCGATATATATGCCAGATAGTTCTAAAGGTCGTTTTCTTCCAGCTTGCCAGTGCACGTGAAAAACAAGTGATACGTATCACTTGTTAACCAATTAGAACATTACTTCTCTCTTCGGCGGGAAAAGTAACCAATTACAATTCGTGCAAGAGTCACATATAAGCAACACCGCTGCCAAACGTTTGCGCATGCGTGAATTCTCTAGAATAAATATCAAGAGAAGCCGCAAAACGTTTGGCAGCGGTGTTCATATAAGCTCAAAACGCGACAAAACGAATCACTTTATCCAGGAGCTCTACATTGAAGGCTACTTGTAAGCTCTACACAAGAATTTTATGACCCCTTGGTTCAGGTCAATGTCTTAGGGGGTCGCTACCCCTTTGGCAGGATACGTCCTACTTGCGGATTATTACCCCTAGGGCATTAGCAAAGTCCTAATGGGGATTATATACCCCAGGACAACAATCTAAGACCATGTAACAATGAGTCGTTGGATGATATTTGACCACAATTTTAGACAATCGGAGTACCTCACCCCAAACCCCTTCTCCCACACAACTTTGTGTGTGCCATTAGTATTCGCTTGATTGTTTGGCCTTTCCTTTTAAAGAACGGCTTGAATCATTAACTAATATATTTCTCGACTACATTGATATAGTATAATGTAGATGTCACAAGGTATAAGACTGTTATAATATTTTACAGTTTCATTGAGTATTTACGGAACAGTTCAACTTTGAATAATTATTACGTAAGTTGTCGTTTGGGTTATGTAAACATTACGAAGCTTCTTCTTGGCCTAAAATCCTGCTAAATTCACCTAGGTTACATAAACAAATTTCTACCTGCCCTAGATCATACTGACAGGACATTATAAAATAACCGGAAGTAAATGAACGACAACACGCACTCTGATTGGCTATTGAGTCAAACAAGCGTGCCATTATAACTCTATAACGGCACGGCCCACGAGATACTTCGCGACGATTTTGTCGTTTTTGATTAATTCTATGTGGATCAACGAAAGTAAAAAATTACTTGGATATATGTCTAATCACGTAATTAACACAGCAGAATGTTTTCATTGCAACTTTAAGTACTTGGTTCCGACTTTACTCTCTCTACGAAGTATGCCGACTGATCTGCGAGGTCTGAGCATATCGTGGAAGTGGTGCAAACAGTTGAGACTTTGGTGGTTGCGTGCATTTTTTACTATAGTATTTTACTATATTTAAGAAATAGAAAACATTTTCCGTGTTTCTACAGAGTTATAGAAACACGAGGGGAAGTTTGGAACAGCGAGAAATTTCAGTGCCACACTATTTCGAGTTCTTCCAAACTTCTCCAAGTGTTTCTATAACTCTACAGGAACACGGAAATATGTTTTCTATTTCCGTCAAAAAAGATTAAACGTTAAAATTAATCAAAACAAAAAGCGCAAATTCTCCTTACTGTCCATAGATGGCGTTTGATGGCGTATATAACCAGTAATGGTGTTTCTTTACGTACTTTCTTTACAAATTTTAATTTGAATGATGGCGTGTGGGATGGCGTAATCTTTCTTGCCTGTTTTCCATTATTAAGGATAAATAGAATTATAGAACACGGGTTTTAACCAATCACTGCGTGCGTTTTTAAAATGTACTTGCTTGCCTGCTTATACTTACTCGCTAACATGGCATAGGTAGTTGGTTGTTTATAATCTAAACAAGTTCCATTTTACTACAGTGCTACCACCCACACTGATCTGGTAATTAGAGCAAGAAAAGACAAGATATCGTACAAAGTCATTCACAATGCTTCCATTATGAACGCCGTAGCTTGTTGTGGCTTACAGGTGAGAATACATTGATTCATCATGCAAACTATTGCGTGTATTTCTTGCATCTACGCAATGTTGTCATAGAAATCAAATGTAATGAAACATTGTTGAAATATACATAACATTATCACTTATCACTGAAACCACCGTTCTCAAGACTCGAGAAAAAGAAAAACACATTTTACAGTGTTATCACGCTTATTCCCAACTTTGTACACGTGCATGTATAAGCCCAATGCACGTTTAACGAAAACACATTGCATAAACTGAACTGCATGCACATGAAAATGCGTGCACATGCATGTATTATACAGTGAACTCAATGTAATTAAGTTGAAAAACTTACATTGAGTTCACTGGTATTGTAACACTTAAACAAAGTTAGTGAACTCTATTTGATTTTTTCGGCATGCAAGTACGTACTGTTGTCGGTATGTAGTGATTTGAACTCTCACCTTGTCTATCATTGTGTGTTGCCTTGGCTTTAGTTTAATGTTTAAATCGGTTTTACTGTCTTGTTTTTTGCAGCTTTACAACTTTGGTGAAACTGTGTCTATCGTATTCTGGGAGGAATCATGGAAGCCAGACAGCTTTTACGATAAAATAGCGTTGGAATAGAAAGAACGGACTACACACTTTATGTCTGCTAGGTATAGGTTAATTACTATATAGGAATATATTATATATTAGTCTGTCATCAAACAGGAACTATATAGAAAACTTCTATTTACGTTTCAGGTACTGCATGAACATTTTGATGAAGGGCATTGCTCGTAGCGTAAAAAGAAGTTTTTTATTACTTGAGGCGATAGCCGAGTGTTTCAGTTCTCATAAAACATCTACTGCGATATATAATATTGTTTTGTAGGTTGGCGTAGTAATTTTGAAAAACAACGTTGTTTAAGCCGAGAAAATCAAAGTTAAAGCTTATGTAAATCTGGAGGGTTTTTAACAGATATAAACCACGGACGTGGTATACTGATTTCCTTTGTGTTTTTCTCATGAGTTTTTTTAGTTATTTGGAATCATGGAGATACGGCCTGGAAACTCGGCAAACTTCAAAGCGCCTATAATGAGCTGTAATTTTATGTTGAAGCGTAGCTTAACCGTGCACATCCTTTGTTTTAGGTTTATTAATATTTAAATAGTACGGTTGAGTGATTGAACTGAAACGTTGCTATTGGATAATTCATTCATTATACTAAAATACATTTCTCTGTAATCCTGTATATATACAGTATATATTTCTTTAACTCGAGTAAGTATTAACATATTCCTATTTGTACTGCTTCCCCTTGGCGAGTGAAATTGTCTGGCAATACCCAGTGTAAAAATAGGTACACATAGTGTACATTTGCCCTGCTGATACAGCATCTATGGGTTTTCATAATCTGTGCATTAAGAGCAAAGCAATACATTTTTACAATAAAATTGCTGTCAACAAATAAATTCCCAACGCAGCCAGGTGAAGAATCAGACATAGTTTCAGTAGCTACTCTGGCTTAAAAGTTTTTTGAACGTAGCTTAAAAAGTTACTCTTCATGACCCAACGTTTCGACACTCCGATCTAATGTCTTCATCGGGGGTGATCGTTGTGAAGAAAGGTCCCATATTTGAATTTTTTGATACAAAACTCGATTGCCGAAATGTGTTATTTGATCAAAAACATATAATAAATCATATAATAACTATATTGCTGAGGGGCAAGCTTAAAAGCAAAGCCTAATAATTTCTATCCCCCACAAGAGTTTCTGTTTTCATTTGATTTGTACTGGCTAGGCACTTTAACTAAACATTCTTGATGTCGCCAACTCTTTGCTTTCCCCCCAGATATTAAAGTGAAGGAGCAGTCTATTGAAAACATGATGAGGTAATGTGCCGAATGGAAGTAGTGACAAATGCCTTTTTTTCTTGTTGCATGTTAGATCTTTGTGGGAAAACTAACGACGGGAGGAGGGAGGAGAGAAGGTTGTTATACGAAATTTTGTTCTAGCTCAACAGCATAGGGAATCAGTAATATGTTTCTTTTGCTACACTGATCCTGTGTTTAACATTGTTGAGATTTTTTATTCACGTAAAATCTTACTTACATTGTTAAAGTGTAACTAACTATACGTTTTCAGGTTATTCTATTTTCCATTAAAGTTGGAAAAGTTCAATCTAAAACCGAAAAAAGTAATTGAAACCAGTGACTCGGTTCCACTTTTATGAACTAGCTAAGTTTGAGTTTTTACTCCTTTTGCTGAACTCGTATGAACGACGACCGCGTCGAAATAAAGACTGGTACTAGTACATTGTGATCTCATACCGGTAACAAACAACAAGGTGATTGGTGGGTTTTACCGGTATGACGTCAAAGAAAATGGAGTACCCGTTCTCCTAGAAACGCGGTCATGCTTCAAGATGTCCTAAGAAGGCTTCGCTTATAAATTCTTTGCTTTACCTCGAAATTCATATTTTTCTTTGCTTTTGCTAAGTTAGATGATAACCCTTTCAGAAGAAAATATATCTTCAAAAGGTTTAGTTGACCTTTAAAGGGTTTGTTTCTTGAACAATATATGCTGTAATGTTATGTGTTTGCATTGTTGAACCAACAATGTACATCATTTCATTCACTTTGAGTATTGGACTCAAATTTTTAAAGTTTCTTACACTAAAATAATATTTTAAAAATAGATATTTGTAGAACGTCAAATAATGTATTTATCTGTTTGTTTCCATAGTCTGTTTCCGCCCGTAAGGAGATAAAAACCCTCTTTTGTCTGAACATTTTAAATTTCAATTCCTTCAAAAAACATTTATTTATTCCATAAAACTGATTTTCGAATTATACAGTATACGAGTAAACAGTTTGAACTAGGAATTACTAACTATAGTTACTAACAATGCCTCATGACTGGTGTGGGTTAGGATTCTAAATCATGACAAGGTCTGATCAAGTTCGTTGCGAACGGTTTATAGGAAAGAAACGCAGACGATCCCTTGCTACCCCTACCCAACACACACACATATATGCGATGATATTATACTCATTTTTAATCCACTAATGTTGGTATCATGCAGGATGCAGTATCTCAACTTTGGAAGAGGGGAAGAGGAAAGGTTGTTGATTTTTACGTATCGACTTCATATTTTTGCCTTGATCGAAGGTTAGGGCCAAAGTCATCGATTAATTAAATATAAGGATCTTTTGAGATGAGTGTCCTACGGGGAGGGGAAGTTTGCGGGTGAGTCACGAATCATTGTGACACTGGCTCTCAGGCTATTTTGTCTGTATAGACCCTTTTAATAAGTGCAGAGTACGTCATTTTCCGCCATTGACGTCATTTTCAGCTTTTTGAATTCTACTGAAAATATACAAAAGCTAAGACAATAAATGAAATTGAAATGAATTCAAAAGAAAAATTGAAAAGAAATTGACGTCGAAGGGTGAAAATTACGTAATGTTCTATGTAATATTTAAAACACGAGCAGGAGTGTTTTATCAGGTTTAAAACCACGAGGGCGCAGCCCGAGTGTTTTAGATCTGATAAAACACGTGATGCGAGTGTTTTGAATGGCTTAAAAAACGATTCGTTATTGGATGTTATGTTCATTAGTATTCTTTATATAAAATTGTATGTTCATTAGTATTCTTTATATAAAATTGTATGTTCATTAGTATTCTTTCTGACGTCAAGAAGTTTTATCAGGTATAAAACCACGGACATGGTACTGATTTCCTTTGTGTTTTCCTCGTGAATTAATGATTTTTTGAAACTTATTAAAAGGGTCTATAGGGGCTGTTTACACCGGGCTGACTCATGTCACAAGATTCTTTCCTCGGCCGCAAAAGGAGATTTGAATTAACGTTAGGATTCGTTTGCATCAAAACTAAACCAATTGATTTTTCTTTGTAAATTTACTTTATGTGAGTTTCAAAGCCACATGAGATCCTATAATCAATCACGTGAGCCCAGTTAACCAGGCTAGCCCAGCTCATGTAAACAGCCCCTTAGTTGCTATTGTCTCAGTGTGTGCATCTCAGGATGCTCTTGGTTCGTGTGACCTTATAGCTGTAGTTGTAATTTTATTTACTGCATTCGCAGTGATTAAGTTATGTTTTGTCGTTTGATTTGTAGAGGTAAAAAGGTCTTTGAACCGCCTAGATACATGACTGTAAACCAAGCTGCCAAGCAACTATTGGAAATTTTGGAAAATCGCGACTTCGGTGAGAAACCTCCATGTACGTTCTGCCTTATATTTTCTGGCGTATAATATGATACAGTAGTTATAGTTAGGAAAACATTCAGACTTACTGACACGCGAAGGGGGCAAATAGATACACTCAACCTCGTCTCTGGCAGACGTTCATCAAGCTCAAATACTTAGAAAATGGCTCTGAGTATTTGATCTTGAGATCGAACCTGCAATCTTCTCTGATGACCAGTGTATTGTCAAACTTTAAACGGCTATACACGTTATGCAGTTAAAGTGCCTATGAAACGAAAATTAAGTTTGTCTTATTTAAAAGAACACTTAAAATGATAGGGTAACATCCTTTGCAGTTTTTCGTTTCCTTGCTTCGTTCTTGAGATATTTCAGTGTGTTTGATATGCAAATTAAACATTTTGACGTCACACGTGCATAATGAGTTATTGAAAAAGTTATATATCTTTCTTAGTATCAAATATAATCACTTGAAGATCTACATATTTAATGTTGTGGGCGAAACACATCCACATGCTTAATTCAAATTAATTTGGTTTGATAATAGAAAAGATATCAAACCTTCTCCGATAGCTCATTATGCATGCACCTACGACGTCAAAGTGTTTAGTTTACATATCAAACAAACTAAAATATCTCAAAAACAAAGCAAGGAAACGAAAAACTGCAAAAGATGTTACTCTATGATTTTAAGTGTTCTTTCAAATAAGACACACTTAATTTTCGTTTCATAGGCACTTTAAGACCTACCTAATATGAACGAGTTTTCTGATTGGCTATAAGTAACCAATCACATTGTCGATTATCAATTTGTTCCCATGCTCCTTACTGATTAGGGTTAGGGGAAGGTGTTGGGTTAGGTTATCTAAACCAATCAGAAGCCTTCTTAGTGTATAGGTAAGTGATGACCCACGTTATGACCTTACTACTCTGGACTGTCAATCGTCACCTCGCCATATCACACCACACCACATTGTACTTTACCGCACACCGAACTATATTATACCATACTACAGTATACTAGAAATGCATCAATGTAACAACCCCTCGCCCGCTTTTACACGCTTTTTTGAAATACTCCGCCACCCACCCAACCCCGATTAAAATAAGCACTCCTGATATACAGCAAAAACAAATGATAATCCTCAGGATAATTAGAGAATTTATGATTAGGATGACTAAAATGAAAGTTGAACATATCAAAGCAAAAAATTATAGATTTCATATTAAACTATGGTTGTAAAAATATATTGTTTTTAGCCATTTAGGAGGTTTCCAAAGGAATTACTTTTAGCAAACCTGCATGTTTTGCAAAGGCAGGATCAAAAGTTAACAGTACAAAAACTACATTTATAATAGGAGATAAAAACAATTCAGTAGAATCGGCTTCCAGAAAGAAGTATTAAACAGACAACCTTTCAGTCGGAAATTTGGAAATGTCTATGAGAGTATGAGTATTAAGTGCTTGCAATTAAATTAAGTCAATGAAAAACATCACGTCCACACTAGAAAAGGGGAAGCACGAAAACGTGAAGCTGTATACTGCTTAGGTTAAGTGAAAACTTGAAAACAACACAAGGACAAGGTATAAAACTTTATATGATAGTTGCTAGATTCACTTTAACTGACGAGTGTCTAACGTCTTTAAACGTCTTGAATATATTAACAAATAAATGCTAATTCCAACCAGCAAAATAAATAAATAGAAATGCCCTACCGTTAACTTTAAAATGATTTTGATACCACTGAGTGACCAGTGACCACAAACACTGCAATTCAGATTCTTCAGGTTTTCTGGTTTCTCTTCAAGATATATTAAACCGGCTGTTCGTTTTCTTCTTTTCTTCGTTGTTCTCTTTTAAGCTAAGTAGAGCCGGCTTCATTTCGTTTAAAACGTAACCATTATGGAGATTTAGTTTTCTTCAAAGCTAGTCACCAGTGCCCAACTATTCTTACCGCGTGACACCCGTCCACGCATATATATATATATATATATAAATAAACTATTTCCAGATTTCGTCCCCCTTGCTTTTTCTACACCCGTGTAAAATGGACTCCACGCGTGTCGAGATTAGCACCCTCACCGGGCTCCGGGGATTATAGCATACCATCCCTTACCACGCCATACCGTACCATACCATACCATATCATGCCATACCATACCATGCCATACCATACCATATCATGCCATACCGTACCGTACCATGCCATACCATACCATATCATGCCATACCGTACCATGCCATACCATACCATACCATACCATATCATGCCATACCATACCATACCAAACCATACCATACTATATTATATCATACTATCTCATCCCATATCACGCCACGCCATACCGTACCATATACCATACTATACCATACCATACTGCAGTATAGCATACCACACCATACTATACCATACCACACTATCTTTATTTATTTTCTTTTTATTTATTTATTTTCTTTTTATTTATTTATTTTCTTTTCTTATCTTTTTTTAATTTTTTTTTAATTTTTTAATTTTGTTATTATTCAGGGTGGACTAGCTAGTATGGTTCCTTTGTTCCTTTCTGGTCCTTCCCCACTGCATTTATCTATTTATTTATTTATTACTTAATTATTTATTATTTATTATTTATTTATTTTTATTTTTATTTGTTAACATTTGTACGCAGTGAAAATGGATTAAATTAAAATGGATTAAATTAAATATACTACACAACATTTATATCGCATGTTACCCAATAACACCACTCAACTATATTTTACCCTATTGATGAAAGACGCAACCGATGCCAGTTGCAAGTTTAACTTTTTAGCCAGTTGAAGTACGAAGGGTTGTAGTCCGTATCCTGGATCATAGAGTACCCTACCACGTCCTGGGTTAATAAAATAACCTGTGCTGTATGCTTGCAGGTTATGATGAGAATACCATCTGTATTGGCTTGTCATGTGTTGGTTCTGATTCGCAAAACATCGTTTGTGAAACACTAAAGGAAATGAAAGACACCAATATTGGACCACCTTTACACTCCCTCGTTATTCCAGGTAACATGCATTTTATTGAAATCGAAATGTTGAAGGAGTTTACAAAACGGTTAGAGATATTGGCCGGACTGGGAGAACAGACAGAAAGGATGTGATTCGATACAATTCGTCGTTCCACACAAAGCTAGGATTGGCGGCAGAATGCTTTAAAGATTGCATTGATCGAATCAGGTACCATAATTCTGTAGACTGAGTTTCTCGTGGTCAAATGCACCCCCCCTCTCTCTTCTACAGTAAGCTGGTCAGTCCGCTCCTGCATCTTGATAGTAAAATATGTCTTTACAAAGCCTTGAAGTGTGTTAGTTGACGATTTCGAACTGTATATTTGCTTGTATTTTCTTTCTGTTTCCTATAGTGGTATTGTTTTACGGCTTTTCCGACTCCCCGGTCCCCCGGTTAACGCTCACTACTCTTAAGCCCGCAAAGAGTACTGGACAGGGAGTAGTAAGATGGCGGATCTGGCTTCAAAATTTTGACTGCTGGACACAAGGAATGCGCTATCCACAACATTGCCGCGCACGAAAAGATTAAGCGCCCGCAATCGAACAAGCGCACGCCCAAGAACTGCAATTTAAAAATAGACGCCCACTTTTGAACACTATGTTTCGAATAAGCACTACATGCCCTTAATATTTTAGTAATTTCCCAAGCAGCCAGACGTAGCTGCACGTGTTCGTGATAAAAGAGAGATTGGCTTTTCTCCCCTTGACACATACAGCATCGACTGCCATTGCTCCGCAATATACCATTTCTACGATGACGTGTGGTGGCGTTGGGTGCATGACTACAACCACCAGAATGCTTTGCCAGTATCTTAGTGTTAATAAATATAGCAAACTGGCAAAGCATTCTGATAAAAATTAGATATGCGTCCACCTTCCAATAAGCACGCACTTTCAAGGTCGCAAAAGTATAAATATATAATTATGCGAATTTTTACCGTATCCCAAAAAATATAAAAAGTGCGATTCGGCTGAATCGTGTCGTGGAAAGTGGAAACACATTTTTTGGCGCTAGATACATATGAAATTTCATGGATGCATGTGAAATTTTTAAACCAGTTAATCATATATCATTGGAGTAAAAACAAGCAAACATATATAAGAACAATGTACATTTTAATCACGTTTATAATATCTTTCTTTTTACACAGTGGTAATTCATCCATCTATTTATCTATCTATTTATTTTACTGTATATTTTACTGCAAAAAGTAAATGTTAAAACGTCTTTATTTAGTGATTACTAGCTCATGAGCAAAACATCCGACTACTACCTCAACGGTGACTTTTGTAAGGCTTGGCCACTTATGAACTGTTATCCACCGTTTCACGGATGTGCAAACGAGTCCTGAAGGGATTTTTCTATGTTTTGTTGGATTGCAGCTGTATACCCTTACTTTGTTGGGAAGATATTTATCATTTCCTGATGCCTCTTCATCAAGCGTGGCCACGGTAACGTTCTTGGATTCTTCTCCGCAAACATTTTCATATGTGACGTCTCGCTTCAATTTTGTGTCCAGATAACTAAAAAGTAAAAAATAGCATATTATTTTCTGAAAATGGTCAATACATTAAAAATTGAAAAGAGATTAGGTCCTTCTTTTTATAAGCACCGTCGAAGTTAACAATTTTTTATGGAGTTAACAATTAAGATAAAATACTGAATTAAGTGTTACAGGTAATACAAGATTTGCATTGTACGTTTCAAGAAACGAAATATGATAATATAGTAACTATAGGTTTTACTCGAACATCACGCGTGATTGCTACGTTTAAAAGTAATAGATTTAGATTAATTTTCAATTTCTGCAGAGTTCATTTCTTAATTTGTGTCTTTTGTTTAAATTGAAGTAGCGAGAGAGCATAACTTGCTAACATACGAGATCACATTGCCACGATTTCCTATCGGAATTGAAAAAGCGATTCTGCATGGCCGTATGCGCATTATGCCGGTCCATGCATCTGCCAGTTTCCTCAATTAAATCTTTTGTATTCAAAGACGCCAGTACTGGAGTGAGCTTCTTCAGCATTGTGGTAGGAGGAGTGGGCGAACATGCATTAAAGGGGAAAAGGCATGGTCTAGCCGATGCGTTAAGGCTTTGAACAGCTCTTAAAATGAACTCTTTCTATCAGAAAAAAATAAAGTTTAGCGAACTTCGATGTAGATGAGTGTGTCATTGGCGAGAGTGTGCTCCCTGCTGCATATTTATTACTACACATAGTTAGGAAATTAATTACTGCAACTTACTCTGAACTGTCAGCTTGTTCGCGATATTCGTTTAAATCGAACCTACAAAATACACACAAAATTGAACAGTTATTAGCGTAGACCATGCACGCATGTGTTCATATATTAAATAACTGCGGTTAGTTTTAGACCCCGTTTACACTAGAGCAAAAGTATCTGGATTCACATTGTTTTTTATTCCCATGAGGATGAAAAACAATGCGAATCCGGCGGATACTTTTGCTCTAGTGTAAACGGGGCCTTAGACAGTGTATAATAAAATGTATAATTACATGTCACTTGCTGTATTTTTTATCACAGATTGTTTTGGTAGTTTTCATACTATTGGTTTGACAATGACCTTGGAGTCAAATCGAAATTATACGTTTATATTTTTGTAATTTAGATCTTGGATTTTACAAGACTTTTTTTAAAATTTGTTTTCTTTATAAACAGAAGTCAATGATGGATTTTTTAGACTTTTAGCTTTCGTATTTTCAAATACACAAGGGAACGTTTATGACTTAGAGTGTAAAAAAGTAGAGTTTGCGTGGTTATGCAGTGTTTTAGGAGAGCCGATGTACAGTTAAAGTTGCGTTATTCTCTCTAGGGATGGATGCATGTCAAATTGTCAATATATCTGTACATATAACATAAATTGTTAAAATTTTAATGATTTCTTACTTTCGTTCCCATGGCAGTGCTTCAATGTTACCAATAAAGGACCACACGACAATTATCAGAAAAATCTAAATAAAACAAAGCATATTCACGTTGAAACTCCAATCTCTAACTCTCGCCTGAATTGCATCGGCGCATGCATGCACGAATCTGTTCATCAGACTGAAAAAGAAACGACCAAAAAAACCCAGAGGGAGGTCTCTGCAAACTCAGCTTTTTAAGGTTATATATAACTGGAAATGTTAAGTCAAGTGAAATGAAGTTCACTGACTGACTGAATTAAAATTTAAATTAAAACCAACTGTTATTTTTTAAGTTATATGGCGTTTATCGTGGTTTCGTTAGGATTTAGTATAGATCCATGTATACAGAAAACCTGCTTTTGCTTATAACCGTTGATAGTTATGTTGGCGGATTTGTATGTAATGCTCCTCGACTATAGTTAACACGAGGAGAGCATTTTCCCATAATTGCACGTGGCGAATTTCTTTTTCTGTAATGAAACAAATAATTTGCTCAACTCGTTAATCGATAAGATAAAAATTGAAAATGAATACTACGAATGTAAACGTTGATTGATATTTGATTTGGGAAGATAAACAAAACCATTACCTATTCTTGTTATTCAAAACATAGGTAAACGTTGATGATCACCAAAGGGCTTCCGCAACAGGTGAAACATGATTAATCTGTCGAAGGCGTGCATGCACAAATTGACGATCCAAGACGCGTTCTAATAAGAGAACTCTGCATTTCTTTTTTAGCGAATATATATAGTTTGTCGAATTCTGTTCACACAAACCAAACTTTGCCACAACATGTTGAAAACTTACTCAGATGGCGGGACTATTTTAAAACCTTATGGTAATCGTGTGGTTCAGTTACAAACTTTCTTGATGAAAATTTAGAGAACATGTGTGACAATCCGTCCGATTATACCTATAATAAATACTAATCCAATGTAACAGTTTAGTTTCTTTGTAAGAGTTTCTATAGGTATACCTTAAAGCAAGATATAAAAAAATACGCGCATTTCTTCACGATTATTGCATCGCTACTGTATAGACTGAGAACTGACGCGAACTATGAAAATTTCGTTGCAATTTAACTAATTATTCTAAAGCAGATATACGCATATGCTATTTGCTTCGTTTTGCTACGTTCGTTGTAAAAATATATGAAAAGAAGGGTAAACGGTTTGTCAGTGGTGTTGAGTCGCAACAATTTTGTGATAAATGTGAACACTTAATTGTTGAGTTTATACTTAACAATTAGACAACGAGCCCGAGTTTTCTATGAGCGAATAGTCAACGAGGCGAAGCCGAGTTGACTATCGCTCATAGAAAACGAGGGCGAGTTGTCTAATTGTTTTAGTATAAATTTACCAACAATAGTTAAATAAATTCTCGACCATAACATATTCTTTGAGGCTCGTTTAATACATTTTTTAACAGCCAACAACAAACGTTCAACAGTCATTTCGGACATCTGCTTGGCCCGTACAGTAATTGATGGAAAAGAAATGTTTTCTTGCATAATTTAGCATGGATTTTCATTTACAATATTGAAACAATATATATCCACTTATTTGTTTTGTAAGAGTGACAAAAAGTTGAAAGAAACATTCAATTTAGCATTTTAGCATATAGTTTACATCACGAAATCTTGTCAACAGCTAGCGTAATTTTGAAATGTGTTTTGTTTGCAGTTATTTCGTTTTAAACAACCACAGATAAACAATTTAACGATCTTACCATTAATAACTTCCATTCTAACCATTTTGTAGCCGTTTTTGTTTTCTGTAGAACGTATTGCTTCGTCTAAATGTCCAATTTCTTCTTTCATTTGCCCACTCCGTTATAATTTCGGCGCCATTGTTGCTTAACAGAACAACCGCTGGCTCTAATGATCACTGTTCGTGCTATACTACGCATTTTGTCATTGGTCAATTTTTTTAAAAGAATGACTTTCATTGGTTTATCCCAGAGGTTTATATCACCAATTATAAACTGCTGCAATAGCCAATGAAATTCGAGGATTTGCATTATAAACTTGTAAATTTATACTAAATACGTATATGCACGGTACACTATATTTGAAGGACATTTATCTGCCTCAGATTATATACATGGTATATATAGGACTGGTTTCAAAAACTGCGCTTACCTTGGAAATATACATTCTTCAAAAAGGAGAGATGACTTTTTGTGGATCTTTTCTATCAGCTGGAACTCGCAGTTTGTAGATATGATCTTCGGTCACTTAGCGCGATCTTTATATATCGTAGCTTCGACACTTAATATAGGCGTTAAGAGGGGGTGCAGCTGCTATTAATGCACGCAGTCAGGCATGATTCCTTAAACTGAAGAGCCTTAAAAGAGGGAAGCTATATGGAGAGGCACTAGATATATGACATGTATATAAAGTGCACCGTGATTATTAATTTGAGTACTTTGTATAATTAGTATTGTATTAGTCAAGTGTAATTGACACCAACGCTTATGCAGTGAAAATAAAGAAACTAGGCCTCTAACATAAATGGCGGTGCTTTCTTTCTCATGCAATGTCGTTTATACTTCCTCTGTTGCCCACGAAAAAATACTGAAATAGCATTCATTGCTTTAATTACTCAATGTTGTGTATAAGCGTATATAGACCGGAAGTTGATAACCGGTGGGCTGGGAAACCGTTATTTGTTTCATGTGGGCTTGGAGGGGAGACACTATTAAATAATGAAGTTGGCGTTGTTTCCAACACGTCCTGTAGACGTGATGGAGACAAGGAAATATTTTCTTTTTACGAACGACATTTAAAAAAACCAAAATTTAGTATTATGTATGACTTTGGTTGTTCTCATTAAGTATTTGCACTGCCTTGAATTTGTTAATCTGTTTCTGATATGAATAAGTATTGTTACAATACTAGAATTCAGATATTATTGCTTTGGTTGTTAGACGCGGCTTACACAGGACGCGGCTTACATAGGACACGCTTTACATACGCGAAACACTCATATAAAAGGTACAAAGACATATGTTCGCGTCTTGCACAAGCCCACGGCTTGTTCAAAAACGCCGTATAGGTCTTCGTTAAAGTTTGCAAGGTTGCGGTAAAGCGCTCTCAATTCGTCAGAGGTCATGCCACAAAAATAAAATATATATCGTTAGAAAGCTATTAATTTGTAGAATACAATGTTGTGTTTGATTTTGCGATAACCACAAACCAATAATAGTTGTGAATTTTTATATTAAAACCAGAAGGCTTCACTCGGGGCGACTCAAGTAAAAAGCGTTTTATTTTGTTCATAAATGATCGAGTTTTTCTGATTTTATTGACGACCAAAGTTGAAAATGCTGTTTTTCGACCAACATTTGGACAAAATAAGTCGAAAATCGAAACCAGGCAATAAATAAAGAAAACGCTGACACCGTTTTGCTGGAAATTTATCTCTGAATCGAACTGCGAAAATTGTTTTTGAACAAAATGAAAGGCTTTGTTCTTAAGTCGCCCCAAGTGAAGCCCTCTGGTTTTACTTGAAAAATTCGCAACTATTATTGGCTTGTGTTTATCACAAAATCAAATACAACATTGTATTCTTCAAATTAATAGCTTTCTAACGATATCTATTTTATTTTTGTAGCATAAATTCTGACGAATTGAGAGCGCTTTACCGGCGAAATGAGTCTGCAAACCTCATTGAAGACTTATGTAAGCCGCATCTTATGCAGTATAAGCGGCGTCTTATCGCGACTCTCGTATAAACGGCCCTATTAAGTATTTGTACTGGCTTGAATTTGTTAATCATTTTTTTGATATGAATATAGATATCGTTACAAGACTAGAAATTTAGATACTATCACTTGTTCTCATTAAGTATTTTCACATTAAGTATTTTCACTAACTTTGAATTCTGATTACTGATATATGAATGTATATATCTATCTGTAATTTATTATTGAGTCGGTTTTCTTTGTTCTTTCTAGGGCTTTATATCGCATAAAGCCCTTGAATAATAATTAGAAACGAAATGAAGAAAAAGACAAGGAGAATCTTTGTCCAAGGTGGAAAAAAAAGACAAAACTTTGCTGGAAAACCTCCTCAATAATAAATTAAGTCAGATAATTAAATCCCTCGAACGTCGGGATATATGCGATATAAAACCCTACATCCTATAGCATACATCCCTCGTTCTCGGGATTTATCTATTACTTGTCGGCGCACAGACATAGCGAACGTCACGACGACGACCCAAGTACGATAGTATTTTTCAACCAAAACAAAGCGTTGAATAATTTTCAGTCCCAAGAGTAATCACAACACTGTCCTCGTTGCGCATACTACGTCAATTGATTTCAAGACAACGTTGTGGCGAGGAACAGCAAAAGCTGTCAGTTTACTTTAGGCGTTAATCTATTGTACGTCGTGCATGTTGTCGAAGCTATGGCTGCTTTTTAAAGATCTTACAAAATACATAAAACATACAATATACGATGTCCTGATCCATGGTTTCTTTTAAATGCAGTACTTATTTGCCGTCGTCGTCCTAACGTGCTTAAGGTCCTAATAGGGACCTTACGATGCTAGGACGACGACGGCGGTTAAAAAGCAACACAAACTTTTTAATTGAAAAAAGTCACGGCTAACTGACTATTATATTTGATATTTGAAGCTAGTTTAATGACTTCCAAAACGCCGCAGTACTGCTAAAAAGATTGTAGTGTCTGTATTGAGGTCAATCTTAAACAACAGTTCTCATCTTTTGGCCGTTGACGTCGTCCTGAAGACGTGAAAATGCTCTAAGTGGCGTTGTATAAAGAACGAGGACGCTGTTGAGATTACTCTAGGGACTAAAAATTATTCATTCTCTTTGTTCCACAACTAGAATTATTTTGTTTAGAAGACGTCGTCGTTGAAGTTGCCGTCGTACTTCGTAAGGTCCCTATTAACAGACTGAGACGCGCTTTCACTCCGCATTATGGTAACTGAGAGTTACAATTAAAAGGCATTTGATAAAACAGGAAGCCAATCGCGTTATCCATAATCGGGAAACAAGCCAAAAATCGGGAATGTCATTCTTGAACTTGCTATTATATTTAAGGAACGACAGAATATATAGACAGATGTAGTGAACAATGGTGGAAATATTTCAACTCTATTTCTTGCGATTGTTGATAAAATCTTTTTCTACTTAGAAATATCAGGTCATCAATCTATTATAAATGACTGTTTAACATATCACTCTAACGACTAGTTGAAAACTGTGAATACACGATGTTAATTTTGACAGGTGCATGCATGCATGCATGCATGCATGTAGAATAGAACATTGCAGAAAACTCTTCGTAACGATTACACGTTAGATCAAAGATATCAGTATAGGATTCTAATATGTTTCTAGCACTTTTTTGCATTTTGTTTTGTTAACTGTTTCACCGCCAGATTCCTTTCGACGAGTAAAATAACCTTGGCGTTAGCCAGAGTAAAATAATAAATGTCGACTAACTTTGGCAGTGATAGTATCACAATTGTGCATTGTATAAAGTTTTGGCATTTTTGAGGTCGTTCCATTCATGTTGGCCCCAAAGCAATATTTTTTCGAATTTGTGGGTTTCCTGCCTGAGAAATATTTTGCTCATTCCTATTATCCTAGAGGTTACTGCCTTACTTTGTCTTACCACACCGAAAGACAATTTAAAGAACTGTTTATTCTATAAGCGAATTTTTTCCACAATGACCACAATTATTTGTATTAACGCATTGGTTGGGTTAATATTTTTTCCTGCTTGAATTTGTTGATTATTTTGTGATATGTATAGTCAATATGATAGCGTTTTATTTGGATTCATTTTAACGTTTAATCTATTTTTGACGGGTTATTATGTAAAGGAAATTTTTTTCGGTGTTTATAGAGTTATAGAAACACTCACTGTAATTTCTCGTTCTCCCAAACTTCCCCTCGTGTTTCTATAACTCTATACTGAACACGGAAAATGTTTTCTATTTCTTAAATATGTAACTGTTCAACATATATAATGATTAAGATGCGATCTAATTAGCTCGAGAGAAATCATGCAGATCGAAGTGAGTGCTAGGTGTTGATAATATTCATGTTTCTTAAATGGTTAAATGCCATTACTCGGGCTACTGTGGTAGACCGAGTCTAGCTTTCTGGATTTTTTTGTGGGGTGTTCCACAAAATTGAAAAATTGCGCAATACTTCCCGTCAACCTTAACGCAAACAAAGTGCTTCGCTTCGAAGTGAAAAATTGACAGACTATGTCGTCTATCGTGCTCCTAAAACTTGCTATTCTGTGGTTTTGTCAAGCACATCACTGATCAACCATATATAAGCAAATTATTTGGAAAACCTATCAACACTTTTGCTAAAAGCAAAGCTGGTTTAAAAGAAAGAACTCGCAAAATCAAGCACGAAACTCAAAACCTAAGAAAGATACCTTGTTGGAAGCGATTTCGGAACCCGTGGAGTTGTTGTGTCAATGAATGACAGTGAAAGACCTCCAAATATGCAAGCTATCGATATCAAACACAAAAAGGTTTGTTCATGAATGGAGAATGGACGAGTTGCAAGAGACATGGGAATATATGCATGCTGTGTTTCATCATGAGTTTCAAAGCCACAGTGAGATCCGGCTCATAATCAACATAATCAACCTATTAACATGCGTGATTAACATATGTTAATTAGTAATTCAGATTTAGTTTCACCGGGACGGGAAGATTACAGACCAAAACAAAACAAAACACAAATATATTTTGACTTTATATATAGCAATGATGTTAAAAAAGTTTATCAATCGATATGCAATCGAATCCAAGGTATTGTGACCGTAGTTCTTAGTTAGAGAGTGTTTGTGTTTGTATTCTAAAGCCTCAAAATAGCTGTTGTTCCTCTTGCACGTCTGTCTGAGGGTGCAGCTCTTGGAATTTCATAAGAATTTCCTGGAAGTGTTTGTTTTGAAGCTCCTTCCTGGGTTAGGTTTCAATGAAATATCAGTTTTCTTAAATGTTAAATAAGCTTTACGTAACTAGAACAAAAATTTTGACAGTCTTTATAATATATACTCTTTATAACAGCGAACCGAATCCAAGGTCTCTATATGGCTAAACGTATATGTATATATACCAGCGCTTAGTCTGGGGGCTAGGGGTCAGTATTTTTTAAGAGAGGGCTAAATATCTGATGATAGGGCGAAAAATTGTCTAAAAATTGAGGGGGATCAAAGTACACACCTTAATATTCTACTTGATGAATTAGCCTTTCCAATTCAACTAAAAGATCTTCCGCCGCCACTGCCCTCATGAGCATTACGTAAACACGAACGTCTGTATTCAACGGCTTTAATCACGTCGCAGAGTGACAAACGTTTTTAAAATTCTAGAATATTAAAATTCTTTTTAAAATCGAATGAGGACAAGATCGCGGCCTCATTCGATTTTAAATAAATATTTTAATAAATATTCTAGCATTTTAAAAGGTGCAGTAAGACGCCAAAATTGTCTATCCCAATTTTCCAAAAGATATTTTGGTTTTAAATTTTCCTATTTTCCAAAGATATTTTGGTTTTGAAGACATACAAATAAGATACCTTATGACGTCATCTACCCCACTAATTCCATAAAAGAGGAATATCTACGGAAATAATAGGTAGATCGTGCTGAAACTTTGCAACTGGTCTAATGCGAGTGGTACATATTAATTGCAATGTACATATATTCCTCATTTGGGGAAGTTTGTTTGATCTGTGAGTGTGGAGTAGATGACATCATAGGGCATCTCATTTGAATGTTACAAAAACCTGATGGAACATCGTGAGATATTGATTTAGTAAGAACGATATACTTCCTCATATACAGAAAGTATTTTTAGATAAAATTTAATAGAAGATTTTCATCTTGGGGAGGACGGTTGGCGTTTGCTGTTAGCGTGCTGCCTCTCACCAAAAGTTAAGCCCGGTTAGACGGGGTTAGTACTTGGATGGGTGACCGCTTGGGAATTACCCCGTTCAGTTTTCGAGCTTGAAACTATAATGTGAGTAGAGTTGTAGCTGATCTCTCCTTTGCTTCGAGGGTTTTTCTCCGGGTTCTCTGGTTTTCCTCCTTCCGTAAAATCAACACCTACATCAGGGTAGTCATGTTCAATTGGGGCATTTCACCCTTGGCAATAAAGTTATTAAATCTAAATCTTTAACATTTTTACCATGCCGCTGAAGGACAACTTTTTACGATTAATGGAGTGACACACGATTCCTTCGGATAATTTGTTAAAATCGGTGAGTTGCAATCAACCCCCTGAGATTTACTGAGATTTAGAGGACAAAGACACAGCGGCCATGTTGGTTGGTACTTGGTAGGTACAATAGTATCGAATATAATATTCTTTTGTACCTACCAACCAACATGGCCGCCATGACGTAACGTGCAACCCAGCAATAGAAATATTTGGCAGTCTCAACTGTGTGTCTCGATAGCTTGGTGGCCAAGAGCGCTCATACGTCTAGCCACAGACGTTGGGTTTGATTCCCTGTATAGACAGTGAGAAAAGTTTTTTAAGATATCAAATATGTAAAGTTCTCCCGTATAATGTTTGAGCCAGAGGTTTGAAGACGTTAGGACGACCATGAGTATATACATGTATTAAAAGACAATTAAGTTTTCCATTTCAAAGAAGTTCCAGTTAATTAACTATTGCATCATGAAGAACGTATTAATTTTAATAGTTGAAGCTTGTTACAAAACAGTTCCGACACTGCATGTGTGAAAACAATTGTGGGGTCCGTGTTGAAGCCGATACAAAGATGAGATTTGACTACTATATTGTACGGACAATATGTTTTCATTTAATCCTAGAATTACCAATAAATAATTTATCCAAGTCCTTTAATTACTAATAGTTATATGTAATTCAGTTGAAAAAGAATAGTATTTATAAGGTAGATAATTAACTATTTATAATAACAATGATAATGCAGGTAATTAATGGTAATGATGACGATGATGATAAAAAGGAATGCTAGAGGGAGAGGTTTAATAAGCGTGGAAGATTGTATGGATGTTGAGATTAATAGCTTATGAAAATATGTATAGAAAAATAGAAAATGAAGAAGAATTAATGATAGCAGTGAAAAATGAAGACATTCTTGGGGAAGGACTGGAGAGAGAGGTGGGACAAGTACAGCTGGTAAGAACTTCCACAGGATCGTGGTTACGGGAAGTTCTTTACAGTAACTCAAGAGGGAAGAGATAACTAGATGAGCTAATATACGAGTGGATACGCAAAAGTGGTTTGAAGAAGGAAACGGAAGGAATGATAATGGCTGCCCGAGAACAAACAATTAGAACATATTTCAAAAAGGTATAAATGAATAAAAAAGACATCCGATGAAAAATGCTGAATTATCATTCCTTCCGTTTCCTTCTTCAAACCACTTTTGCGTATCCACTCCTATGTTGCTCATCTAGTTATCTTTTCCATCTTGAGTTGAACTTCCCATGGAAGCTCTTACCAGCTGTACTTGCCCCACCTCTCTCTCCAGTCCTTCCCCAAGAATGTCTTTATTTTCACTGCTATAATTAATTCTTCTTGGCACAATTGGACACTACAGTATAAGAACTAGAGACATGATAGGTTTGCACATCAGATGATACATTGGGAATTATGTCGGAAATAAATATGAGATACTAGTAAAAGAAAAATGGTATGAACATCAAACTGAGAGTGTGTTTGAAACCGATAACATGTTAAGTGCTTTGGGACGTTAGTTGGCATGTCAGAAATGTAAGCTTGTGGTAAAGCAAGGTATGAGATATGGGAATTTGTTCGAATCGGTTCTATCAATTGTAGTAGAGTTGGCGCACTTTCTACATAAGCCATTTATTTGACTTGCGATTCGAGTGGGGTTATTACTTTTAATCTTCTATTAAGCGTGGTTTAATTAATGCAAGAGATAAAAAACAAACAATATTAGGAAGTACCACAACTGCATGCTTTAAATCTAGATTTACTAATCATAAGAGTTATTTAAGCAAATATATATGGAAAAGGTAATAGGGGGGATTTGGAGTACCAACGGTTTGGGAGGCTATTGGATTCGCGAATAAAATTGCAATTCAGCTTTGAGACTGAACATGATAAATTTAAATTTCTTGATTTCGTACGAGTTTAGTTAATTGAAATTTATTCATAGATTTTTATTTAAGGCTGTCTTTGCTGCTTAAAACTTGTGCTGAAGAAAAGGCTGGGCCTTGAAACGTGTTTTTAGTAAATGCTTTTTTAATAGGGATTTATATGTTCTTTAAGGAACTTCGTGGAATGAGCTTGTGATGTTCTATATAAATTACTCTGGTCTATTTTCGCACAGACCTCGCACCCTGTCGCTTGTTATGAACAAAAATCTCTCCGTGGTTGCAATTATTCTCTAAGACAGTTGGAGAAAGGTCTCTCATACTCATGGAGTCATGGATGGGATACAGAGATGACGTTTTTGGTCTTTTGCATCAATTGGAATTAGTTAAAGATGTGATGAATGTATATAATATATAGGAGTCCTGTGTAGATATATTGCGGCCACATGCACGAGGCATGGTCTTTAAACTTTAAATTAGCGACACCTAAATTACTTTACCGAGAAGGGAAAATTATATTTTTAAATATGTACTAACAATAAGCATTAGATGCCAATGCTCTAGGGAGTATTAAAATGCAGTTGTTTAACAAATTATGTTAATAAGTACAGGCACTTAATTCATGTTTTTAAATATGGAGATATAGTCCCGAACGGACCCGACCGACTACGCGGCCAAGCTCATGGCGGAAACGAAAGGCCTAGAAACTAGGCTAATTAAAATATATAAAAGGTTTAAACTTATCTAACGTTCTCGCATATATGCAGGTGTTACACAAAAGCCTATAGCTTCAGGTTACGCCCTTATAGGAAACAATACGAGATAATAGAGTATATCCTTGTCTATATTTAAATATGCCAGATTTTAAAGTTATAGCACAGGTTATAGTAAGAAGCTATTGCATGGTGGTGTGCACTTTACGTCATTGCCACCATGTTGGATGACTTTGACAAAAGTCTTTGATCATCTGCAATTATAATTTCATTCAACATGGCGGAAATATCTGTCTTTTGAATCTCATAGGATTGGTTGCACATCACCTATACGAGCCCGTCTGCCCCTGCTAACCGGCGGCCTCGTACCCAGGCGCGCTAAGGAAAGTTGCGAGCTAAGCGCGCGGGGGTTCCTTCGTTGCGTCCTCCCCACGCACCCCCGCGCGCTTAGCTCGGAACTTTCCCTAGCGCGCCTGGATACGAGGCCAGCTTAACGAGGGTCAGCTTACCATGCACCCATTGTTATTCTTCTTTCGTGTTTACTTTTTTTGGTTGGCTGCTTATTTTTGGGAATGTTTCTCTGTCCGAGCAGAGCTCTAGCTGGTGTCAAAACATGTGGTCGATAATTATGCACTAATAAACAACATGGCGAACAACAACAAGACTGGTGATGTTGAAAAACGTCGTCATAAGAAAATTTCGATTGTTTCAGATCGATGTCGTTGCCTTGTATTCTCGCCTATGCGTTCGAGTAAGCAAGAAAACAAGGCAACAACATCTAAATTGAAGTCGACATTTTCGTAATCCATCTCAGTTTTGTAGTCCTTTAGACATACCATCAAATATTCGATCTTGTCACTTAGACCACTGCCGTGAAACTTGAGAATTCTCTTCTTTGCGATTGCTCGAACTTGCCATGTTTGCATGGGAGATCTGGCTTGACAAGAAACAAAATTGGCGCCAAAGACACGTTTCCCTGGGTACGAGATTGGATACAATTCAGTAAAGACCTACCTAATATGAACGAGTTTTGTGATTGGCTATAACTAACCAATCACATTGTCGATTATCAATTCGTTCCCATGCTCCTTACTGATTAGGGTTAGACAAAAATCATATTGCCAACACTTTACACGAGCCCGGGTCAAGTCAACTCGTTTTTATATGAATTTCGGAACAAAACAAAAGGAACTTAACAAATTCATCCATCAGACCAAGATAATAGTACGTTTTCCCATTTTTAAAATACTTCCCCTTAAGCTAGAAACTTGAAAGTCCTACCGCAAATAGCATTTTACAGTATCTTCTGTTTGATATACATTTCAAAGTTGTGCGTTAAATATTTTAAAAATATTTTAAAAATATCAAACTCAAAACAGTAATATCAAGATAATCGAAGTAGAAACTATGCAGTGGAAGTTTAAATATATTTGTCTGTACGCATGTGCATTGTTTATCAATAATTCATTTTTTGTTGCCGTCTCCTGCGTGCATGTGAAACTCTTACATTAGTATATAGCCATGCGTGAACTTTGTAGTTGAGTATTTCTTTAAAACAAATTAATTATCTCTGCCCCATCTCTGGAGTCATTGTGGGCGATGCTATTTCAAATTTTACCAAAGCATTAGAACCGCTTTCTTCAATCGAAAATACACATTGGATCTTGGTCTAGACTAAAACTAATAACTCTAAAATAACCGTCCTTTGAAAGTAACCGCTCTTCCTTAACGCCGAATGATTCTGAAAGTATAGACGCTACTTGTGCGGTACTTTCGAGATTCTGCGGTAGCGTTTGTTGCTTAATTTAACTCTTTCTGGGCGGCGTCCGACTCTTAAGTTTTATGTACTTTACTCTCGCTATGCCAGATATTTTACTTAAACTTCAGCTTCTAGTTCTTTTATTACTATAGATATTTTACTAGTACATTTATCGCTCCTTGCGCGCTTTCTCTTTTCAATCACGGCTGGGTGCATGCGAGGCAGGTGGTATATTATTTTCATTGTTGTTCGATCCGATGACAGACATGCGTGTATACTTTCTGCGGCTACACGTATACTAGCTCTTCCGTTATATATTTATCTTTACAAAATAAGAGCATATCCAGGCATCCAACACCTGTCCAATTTGTGCGAAAAATTATTGTCCATTACTCCATTTGACTTTGTAAATGTAATTGTTCATTTGACCGTAAATGTTGATTAAAGACACTTACACTCTTGATAGTATAATAATAAAAAAGACAAGATATCAAGAAACCTATATAAAAATCATTTTGGGAACGGAATAATTAACAGTTATACCATGAGTTCGAGTCGTATATGAGCTCATAGCCAACGAGGCGCTTCGCCGAGTTGGCTATTAGTTCGTATACGACGAGAGCGAATGGTATAACTGTTTTATTATATAGCCAAGCACTGTACAAGAGACAAAGTTACAGCGAAATGTTTGAAACAACAAACTTCCGGCATAGGCAACTAATACTTCCACCATGCGTAATGATGCATTCACATAGAGTTTCTCGCTGAGCTGTTCGGTAAACAGCTTCGAAATATTGCATAAATGTTGCTCGAGAGGCAAAAAATGTTAAGCAGATCAACAAAAAAGATTAAAAGGTACCTTTATGAAGTCAAAAGGTGGGTCAGTTGTTTATATTAGCGTTGCTGTCGTGAAAAAGGTTTTGATTTCATGCAAAAATGAAACTGAAACACCTTCGGCAGTGAAACTAAATTACTTAGTTGGTTGTTTTTGAAAAAGAACATGCTTTTTACTACTCCAAATGCTTATCTAAATAAAAAAAAAGTCTCTTTTCTGGTAATCTCCTACGAAATGTGTGTTTTAAGCTTGATTTTAACCGCGAGTTTCTTTGTTTGGCAACAAATTAATATCAACCTGTTAATTTAGTCGGGTTTTTGAAGTAAAAAGACGTAATTTTTAGGTGAATTTTATCATTTAACATGCTAAATTGTGTATTTGTTAATGTATTTTTACACAATGTTGTTTTTTTATACATTGGTTTGAGGGTGTTGATGTTTTTCTGTATAAAAATCCGTCAATTTCAACTCTTTTCGGCAGTTTAAAAAAACATGCCGCCATCTTGTTTTTCCTCTACTAGTAGGATATGAGCTGATAGCCTGGTAGTAGGGAACCAATCAGATTACACAAAAGCTCATATCCGATAGCATGCTATATAATAATAGTGTTTTTAAGAGCCTACAGGAAGAACTATTAATAATTCTTTCAATGTTTGCATAGTGACAAATTGCAGATGAAGGCCTGAGTCAAAAACTAGGCAATAAATAATAAACGTGCGTGCATGGTGTTATCACAAATTCTTGCTTCTATTATAGATTACTATCACATATATATTAATTAATCACAAAAAAACGAGCTATTAAAGGATAAAATGATAAAAGCATTTTGCTATTATAACAATTAAACCACGCCTGGTAAATGATGCAGTTTAGGATTATACCTTTGTTTCTAGGACTAACATTGCTTTAACCCTTTAGCAGGCACGTTTCTGCAAGAGGTATACCCATGTAGTTGTTAGCCAGAGTAAAATATATAAGTAGGGCCAAAAACGTCCGATTGCTTGTTAAAGAGTTAAAGGAGTTTATAATAATTTCCTTTTTAAATATTTTATAGTATTTAAGACATGGTTTTAGTCATTCAAGGCTAAGCATTTTGTAATTTATTTGTGACAACATGCTTTACGCCAAAAACTGCATGTTCAGGGCATAATTTATTCTGTTAACTACTCTCCTTATCCATATACACTCGAATCACTTAACGCTTTTAAACCTGGCACTTATATAGTTCTGAACTGTTAAAACACTTTTTAATAATGGTTCTTAATGAATGAATGCATGAATGCGACAAAAGTAGTCAAATTATATATGCATGCACGTACTGTATGCTAGCTTGCTCAAATATTAAACGTATAAAGTTGTCCTTCAGCAGCATATTGCTGCAGTTAGATCAAATCAAATGAGTCTATTTGCAGCTGTTAGTTTAAACATTTATTTACATTTTTTTGTTTTGAGCTTTCGTCGTTCTACGACATCATGAGATGTTGTCTTATAATGGATTTTTTATATATACAGACTATATATACAGTGTATTGAGCGAGGTGGCTTTGCTTTTTAATTAATTGGTAGATGGCTAGCTTTGCATGTGTGCCTATATAAAAAGCAACTGCGTAGGTTGGTGTAAGGAGGTGTTTACATGCAAAAACGTCTGCGAGAGTCCCTGGAAGAGTTCTCTCTTCTTTTTGACCGACTGTCACCCTGGAATCGGTTTAGCCGGAGATAGGGTTTCACGTTCGGTAAAGCTCCACATGCAGACCTTGTAGGGGTCCGGTGCGCCTTCGACGGCCCTTGAAAATCCGGGGGAGTTGATAATTTTTTTGTCTCACGATGGTCTAAACCCAGCTCACGTTCCCAAGTTGACTAAGTGCCCAAAATTCCTAGATCCGCCCCTGATATCAACAACGCGAGTTTGAGTGTTTCATCAGGGGATCCAAACACGAGAAAACATGATGAAAGATTTCGAACGATTGCAATTAGAAAATGTAATTAAAGTAAACCCTAGGCCTCATGAAATTTTATGATGCGTGTGTGTAAAATTTATTCATACAGCAACTTGTTTATTTTGCATAGACAATTGAGATCTTAAGAATTAGATGAACACAGGTTTTCATCTAATATCTTGGGTGGTATACGATGTTAGCGTGTTTTACTGGAGTTTCCAACTTCAATAGTTCAATCGGGTGATTGAATGAACTATTGTAATTGGCTGATTATCTCATTAATTATTAATGAGTTTGAGATTTATATAGGAACTGTGATCCTGATATAGAAAATGTCCAAACCGCAAATTTTAAGTTTTTCCTGAATGTTCTAATGGCTAAACTAATTTTATGCATATAACAATCGTGAATGGCGGTTAAAATGGACTATCTCATTCCAGAATGAAATTTCTTTCCGCCTTTACCTGATTTTGAAACGAAACTCCATACTATAATGAAATTTCATTCCGGAAAAATAACTGGTATGAACTCATTCCGAAATAAACTACATCTCATTCTGGAATAAAGTAAACAGATAAAAGGAGCCGGATTGAGTTCATTTCAGAATGAAACACATTCCGCGGTATCATGTAAACAGTTAGGAGGTGTAACACCTAACAGGACCAGGTTCGCGACCTTTAGAATGCCCCTGGGGTATCTGGTATACTTGGATCAGATGCCGTAGCTCCTTCAGGAACAGATGTCCTATTCTGAAATCGTTTGTAAAATTTAATAAAACATTGTAAAGTAAGTTCGGAACGCAGTGAAACTACTAGTTCACAAGCAAAGCTTGAAACGTTTTAAACATTATAAAAAATAAAACCATAATTCGAAAGGTATTATTGATTCAGCAAATGAAGTCGGCAAAAGCACAGCCTCCTTCGGCCCAGCGCGACCGAATTCCCCAGCGCGACCCAAACTCTCTATAGTTATATACGCAGGCTACATTGAAAGCGAAGAGCTAAAACCCTTTCCATCGGTGTATTCCGATTTCCCCTAACAGAAACGAATTCTTATTCGGAGAAATAGCACGCTATAGAAATCATACATGATGCATGCACCGAACACTATGGGGTTTTCCTGATTGTTTCAAATATGAACTCAACGCTGCATGATACAACGTTTGCGTGGATGGAAGGCAAAAACGAATAAAAGAATCTCCTTTTATTTAGATGAAAACTTGAAAATATATACGTGTGGGCGGAGCCTGCTTATATATATATATATATATATATATATATATAGTGACTTTGCACGAATGATGGCACGCTTGATGTATCATGACGGATGCTGTAGATTGCTTGGATCATGAACTAAATTCAAGATAATAAAGCCAAATTTATTGGTTAGAATGTGCGGATCTACTCAAGTAATTCCATGGTGACTTTTCCAATTATTCTCTGGAAACTATTAGAACTGAATACTTAGGCTACGTTCACACGGTACCGGACGAATTCGAGACCGATCTCGAATTCGTACGGTTCTGCCTGTTTACACGGAAGAAAAAATCGGAACCGGTCTCGAATTAGTATATGGTAGGAAGGAAAATTCGGAACCGGTCTCGAATTAGTACGGTTCCACCTGTTTACACGGCGAAATAGGAAGAATTCGAGACTGGTCTTGAATTCGTCCGGTATCGCGTGTAAACGGGGTCTAATTATATATCATTCTTATACGCCATGGGTGTATACGCCATGGGTGAATAAAGAACTAGCTGACGCAGCAGGACAATATATAGTTAAAAACAGTGAACGAATAAATTAATAAAAACCAAAGATTTTTCGAGTATAAAAATAACAGAGTTTGGAATGACATTGGAACTGCCAGCAAATATAACAAAACTATTTTAGGATGGAACATCTGTCTACTAAAACACACTTCGTCATATCTTGATGTGAGTATCACCAAGTTTAATACTTAAGTAAAGTTTCCAACACTTGAGAAAACTAAGCAGTTTTTCGTACAAAAAAAGCTGGAGAGAATGTAAACTGCAAACCACTTTTACGAACGATCTAGATCACTTTGGGATTTGTTGCAAATTGATTAAAAATGAAAAGCAAAAAAAAAAAGAAATGAGAAATAGTTATATAAGCGACAAATGGTGAAACAGGGTAAAATCCTAATTGATTTTGTGATTTATTTGTGACAACGCTGCATTTAAGATGTTCCCAAAAGCGTAATTTTTCTGGTAACCACTCCTGGTTTTCATCTGACGTTACGGTGGCCAAATTGCATGGTGACCAAAACAATGAAATGGCGGTCATATTGGTGCAGCATCTTTACTCTATGGCAATTTATAATAACTCTATTCTTTTTCAAATATTTCGTTTGTTTCACCACCCCAATGGGGCCACCGATCACGTGAGTGAAAACGATCCATACTTTTATTGATCTACCGTATTTACACCGTTGAATCACTTAACGCTATTTTAAACCTATAGCACTTAGTCCTAAATCGTCGCAATAACACCTTAATGGTCCTCTTAAATAATTAATGCTAAGGGCTTGTTTACAAGGGGGTAGGGTTACCCAAGGCAACTATGTCACTACTCCCTACGTTATTATATATTATAGATTGTATAACAGTCCAATATACGGATCATCTGCAGGCCTTGATAGATGACTTTGTTTACCTAAATTGCGAAAAGCGATAACAGATTAACATGGCTTAAGTGAAAATCCAGCTTAAACGCTAACCGACGTAAACGCTACAAAACCCCTAACCCTAATCAGACGTCTAGTTCGCTGCCTAGCTACACACTAACGAGACCCACCACTGGGTTCACTGCTGTGAAAAATTCCGTTTAATGCAGCAGTAGTACACTCACTAGTGGACCTACTGTACTCAGCTTAGCCTATGACTATAAGCTATAGATAATAAACCCACGAGTGAATCAGCTAATAGCTTATATATAAGGTAGACAGTAAACCCATCAGGGATCACTCGGGTAATAGATTAAAACCTAGACAATAAAGTGTAAACCCGCGCGGGGGTCAGGTAATAGCTTATATATATATAAGCTAGATGGTTAACCAACCCGCCATGCAGGGATCTGGTTATAACGTAATTATAAGCTAGCAGTACGTAAGGCTTAGTAGAGGTTTTCTAAAGACGAAAAAACAAAGCCAAATAAAGGAACTTTGTTATCTCAAAAACAAACGCAGCTGTTAGTAGCTGGAAATTTGAGAATTAGCGGAGCGAAAAGCTGAAACAGCGGTCGTGTGTTCACACGACACCTGACACCTCCATGCAAGAATCGCGCACCATTTAGGAATCGTTTTCAAATTGCTCCGGTTAGAGTGACGTTAACATACATTTGATCTGGCACCGTGCATGTGAACGCAACGAGGTTTTGGGCCTATTCCCTCCGGATTCGTGTGAACAGGGTCTGTATATGTTCGAGAATACACTACAATTGGTAGGATTATATATTTTTCAATTGTTGTCGTTTCCATTTACTTTTGACGAGATATGACAGTATTTAAGTAGCGCACGGCTCGGCAATATACTGGTTGGGTGCACATCACGAGGTTCGGGAGTCGTGTGAATTCGAAACCGTTGCATGGCCAGAAATCGAGGACAGCCAGCGGCAGTGGCCTGTGGGCTCAGATTTAGATGGAAATATTATTTGAAGATTCTGATGGCTAAATATCGATAATTTCGGTTATAACGAAAAAGTGTAACGAACAACTCCGCAAAACAAAGTAACGTTCATCCCGAGCAAATTCAGACGTTCGCATCGTGGACAAACAACACAGAAGCAGCCAAAATTGGAGCTCCAAAATAAGTGCTATAGCAGATTAATAGACTTTAAACAGCGAATAAGAGGTATGCTTACGAGGGGCTCGGGAACCTATTTAGGACGCTCCAAACTTAATAGAAATTGTAGTGCTCAACGCAATGCATATACCATTGTTCATTAGACAATCAGTCCATTTAACAATAGGATATAACATGCATGCACGCGAGTTTATACTACTATAGCCTATGAATCGTTTTCACTCACGTGATCGGTGACCGTATTGGGGTGGTGAAACAATACAATACGAAAGAGCTAAATTCCCATAGGATAAAGATGGTGCACCAATATGGCCGCCATTTCGTTGGTTCGTTGCACCAACATGGCCGCCGTGACGTCAGATGAAAACGATGTATCGGCACCACAGAAAATACGGTTTTCTAAATCATAGTATAGCCATGGGCGGAACCCCAGACCATCCCCATTTGAAAACAGAGTGCATGCATGTAACTAAGAAAGGTTAAAATGTTTAAATATAACTTTTATTCACCAACTAAATATTAACAAATTCATATATTATGGTTCAATCCTAAAATGTTCCTGGAAAAATAGTCTGTATCATTAAACTTTCATGTTTGGACTGATCATTGTGCCATTTTGCCTTGTAACAATGAGAAGCCATTGTTCTATAACACTCAGCAACATTCTATAGCAAGATGGCACATGACCCAGTCCAAGCTTGAAAACCTCTCGTAGTTTACGATCGGCACCTCTTGAAATTCCTGGCTACGCACGTGTTTCAAATTTCAATATAAAATTTACAAGTTGTTACACCATTTACCATGTTTCATGCAACCTTCACATGACTATATACAGTCCTCCGGATTAGAGTACATTCGTCTACTTTTAATTGTCAAGGTTTGTTTCAGCGGTGTTACGTTTATTGTTGATGACAGTTGATTTATCTTCCGTGTTAACAACAACAGGACCGTCCTCTTTTCCCCCCACGTTGTCCAATGTCTCTATTGTTGGTTTGCTATTGGTTTCTATTTCAGCTGGGTTAAGTTTATTGTTGATGACAGTTGATTTATCTTCCGTGTTAACAACAGGACAATCTTGTTTTTTCTCCACGTCATCCAATGTCTCCATCCTTGGTTTGGTATTGATTTCTATTTCAGTTGGGTTAAGTTTATTGTTGATGACAATTGATTTATCTTCCGTGTTAACAACAGGACAATCTTGTTTTTGCTCCACTTCATCCAATGTCCCCATAGGCATTGATGGTTGACCGTTGGTTTCTATTTCAGCGGTGTTAGGTTTATTATTGACGACAGTTGATTTATCTTCCATTACAACAACAACGCGACCATCTTGTTTTTGCTTCACGTCACTGAATGTCTCCATCGTTGGTTTGCCATTAGTTTCTGGGAGAAACATCGATAAAATGGATGACTGAAAACACATAATTGCCATAATCCCAAAAGGCAGTAATGAGTGAATTCGTATCTGCAATAAAAGCAATTTTAAAATTACTTAAACTGGTATACTAATGTATTAGTATTGTATATTTTGGTATTGTATTATAACTTTAGTATTGGTACTGTATCTTTATAAAAAGTATAACGGATTTCTTGTGTATAATCGGTGGTCCCATTGGGATGGTGAAACAATACAAAATGTTTGAATATAAGAATAGAGCTAAATTTCCACGGGAATGATGGGATAAAGATGGTACACCAATTACAGTCAAAATGGAAATACCTTCCCACTTCTACTTCTATAGTTTGTTGTGTATTACTGTATTTCTGTAGTCGCTATTGAAGCGTATGGAAATATTTTTGTCGAAAAATGTGAATAAAAAGTACAATTTAGCTTTCATGGAATGTAATCATAATATAACGAATGTTTCTCCCAAATCGATACCAACAAACAAATATAATTCAGAAACTCATTAATAATTCATGATTGAGGAAAACACAAAGCAAAATCATGACCGTGACGTGTCTCTATATGTGTTGCTATTTTCGATGAACTTTTTCTTCGATTTTGCGGCTCAGACAACTTCAATTTTCAAAATTGATTTCTATATGAGCTTATTATATGGATAGTTCTTGAAGCCATCATTTAAAACATTCGCAGTACGTGTTTTAAGTAATATTTAAAACATGAGCAAGAGTGTTTTAGATCTGACAAAACACGTTCTGCGAGTGTTTTGAATGGCTTTAAAAACGATCACCATTTGGTAAGTTCGTTGGTGTAGTAATTTTGAAAAATAACGTTGTCTAAGGCGAGAACATCAAAGCTAAAGTTTATGTAAATCAGGAGAATGTTTTATCACATAAAACCACGATACGGTTATGATTTTTCTTTGTGTTTTCCTCATGAATTATTAATGAGTTTTTTTAAATAGTACATCAAGAATATAGCGACTTTTATCACGAGATTTTTCTCACGTTTCTGTAGCGGCTACAGAAATACAGTAATACACAACAAACAAACTACAGAAGCAGAAGTGGGAAGGTATTTCCATTTTGACTGTAATATGGCCGTCATTTAATTGTTTTGGTACAGCAATATGGCCGCCATGACGTCAGATGATATTCATGAAAACGATCTTTCAGGAAAACGATGGGAATTTTTGAATGATTCTGTTATACTATATGAATTAATTATCTTATTTACAAAAATTCCAAAGCCGAAGTTAAAGTGACATAAGTACAGACTGAGAATTTGATATTTTATTATATATATTGAGTTATTGTTAACTATAACATGTAAAGAAAAAGACTCCCCCATATATGGCGACTAAAAAAATACATGCATGTACTACTACTACATGCAATTTAAAGGTGCGGTCGCGCACTCAATGCATGTGTGACAATTCTCTAATTGTTTATGGAACTCTTATATTTATTATATAACGTAGTGATTGTAGTTTAAAGCGTATATGGTTGGCTCAGAATTTGACCGTCCCAGCGTTCAATTTATACGACTAAAGGAGCACTCCTTAAATATCTTCTAAATTTTTCCGATATACTTTTTAGTATATTTGGCAGAAACGAGTCCGACCTTGCTTATCATAGAAATTTCGTATCAAAGCTATTTTATAATATATAACATAATAATTTTTGATAAAATTCCCAAATTTCATCAATTATTGAATGTGAAGATAATTTTCAAATAATACAACTATAAAAACAGTTTACTCTGTACTTACCAACCAAATGACGTAGCTAGCAGCAAACGAGCCTAACCTTGAGGAACACAAACACGTGCTTAAAGCCATGCCCCTAAGAAGGTTTGTAAATTTTAGAAAACGAAATCAACTAGAAATACATTAACGTAACAACCCTTCGCCCGTTTTTACATGCCTTTTGTAAATAGCTGCCCGGATTAACATAAGCTGTTGCTAGCCTAAGGCGGGCTAGCCCGGTTACCGGGCTGGTTTTATGTCACGAAAATGTTATTACGACTATTTGAGAAATGCAGAATGATATAACAAAGCAGAATTTGCTTCGCTTTTCTGTAAATATAGCACACAAAGTATTCTAATTCTTTATTACAGTCATAGAAAGATTTTCGTGACTTAAAATCAGCCCGGTAACCTGGCTAACTTGCCTCATATGAACAGCCCCTAACAATCTTCTTGTCAACATCTGAGTGTACAGGCGAAACGTTTTTTTATCTGGCCGAACTCCGCCATTGTTGACAGTTTCGTGAATCGTGCGTGACATTCACGTGTCGTACACGAACTCGAATACCCCGCTGTGGAGGGTAATTCTAGGATAAATTAACTGGTCACGTGGTACAAATCAAGCTCTCTGACTGGACAATTTACAGTTGAGATATAATATATATATATATATATATACATACTACTCTTGCCCATATATTGCACCCGTTCTACATATACTACTTTTGCCTATATATTGCACCCGTTCTACATACTCTTGCCTATATATTGCACCCGTTCTATATGTACTATACTCTTGCCTATATATTGCACCCGTTCTATATATACTACTCTTGCCTATATATTGCACCCGTTCTATATATATACTACTTTTGCCCATATATTGCACTCGTTCTACATATACTACTTTTTCCTATATATTGCACTCGTTCTACATATACTACATTTGCCCCTAATATTGCACTCGTTCTACATATACTACTTTTGCCTATATATTGCACCCGTTCTATATATACTACTTTTGCCTATATATTGCACTCGTTCTATATATACTACTCTTGCCTATATATTGCACCTGTTCTATATATACTACTCTTGCCATATATTACACTCGTTCTACATATACTACTTTTGCCTATATATTGCACTCGTTCTATATATACTACTCTTGCCTATATATTGCACTCGTTCTATATATACTACTTTTGCCTATATATTGCACTCGTTCTATATATACTACTCTTGCCTATATATTGCACCTGTTCTATATATACTACTCTTGCCATATATTGCACTCGTTCTATATATACTACTCTTGCCATATATTGCACTCGTTCTATATATACTACTTTTTTCCATATATTGCACTCGTTCTACATATACTACTTTTGCCTATATATTGCACTCGTTCTATATATACTACTCTTGCCTATACATTGCACCCGTTCTATATATACTACTCTTGCCTATATATTGCACTCGTTCTGGCAAAAAAGGTTTTAAATGTTTATTACCCACCTTACAGTAGTCGGAAATAATTCAACTGTCCAAACAAATAGAATCGAATACACAGCGGTAATGTAAAACTTTGCAACTACTGCCATAATTATCCGGCAAATTGCTGATATTGTAACTAGTTAAACAATAAAAAATACGTCAATGCGAGAATTATTGGTGAAGAAAAGCCTAAACTTAGGGCGGACAATGTAGCGACAAAATCGGAAAAGTTAATTAGCATTCAGCACCAGCACATGAGTATTATCAGTTTATGTTTTCCAATCTTTTCCTCTGGACAAAGGAATATTCTACAGGCAAACAACTCATTTTTATGACGAATTCTGGCAGATCCAACTACAAGGTTTAGAAATGATGGACCTAATATGAGGAAGAAAAGACATGTATGGTAATGAACGGTGATCGCTTAATTAGGCAACTTTCAGGGAAAGCATTTTGGTCATATAGTCAATCGAGATATGGTCTGGAAACTCGGCAAACTTCAAAGCGCCTATAAAGAGCTGGGATTTTATGTTGAACCGTACCTTACACCGTGCACATCCTTTGTTTAGGTTTATTAATATTTAAATAGTACGGTTGAGTGATTGAACTGAAACATTGCTATTGGACAATTCGTTATGATACTAAAATACAATGTGTTCAGTGACCGTGCACCTGCACAAAAATGCATAAAGGCGAACAAAAAGATAGACCAAAGACTAGCTGAGTTTCCAGACCATATCTCGATTGACTATGTTTTGGTATATAATTATAAATACCTTTACTTGCTTGATCATAAGGGATGGAGACAGCCATTATAGAAGCCAAACAAGCAAACATAAGGCTAACGGCTGAACTTTTTTTACGGCCGAACCTAAGTCAAAGGAAACAAAGTGTCATCAGTATATATTATATATTCCTTCGTTAACACGCTAGTTACATAAAGCCAGAGTAAACCTTAAAAGACTCGTCGTCAGGGTTCAACGTGTTAAAGAGATAGGTTTTAACACTTTGAGGCCTGGACCTCTCCCTGTGCTGAATAAAATCGTCTGGCGTTAGCCAGAGTAAACCTTAAAAGACTCGTCGTCAGGCTTCAACGTGTTAAAGAGATAGGTTTTAACACTTTGAGACCTGGACCTCTCCCTGTGCTGAATAAAATCGTCTGGCGTTAGCCAGAGTAAACCTTATAAAGACTCGTCGTCAGGCTTCAACGTGTTAACGACAGTTTAACCACCCGTCGCGTAGTTAAATCGTAGTTAACTTCTCAAACGCTGGTCCTGATTGGCTAGAATTAAGCTCTAACTACAGTTAAAGTTAACTACCTTTTTATACAACAGGCCCCTGTACTCGACTCGACGCTACCCTACCCTACACCTCACCTTACGCTACGCTACGCAATCTATTCCTACCCTATATATGCTACGACTCTACTCTAATAGTTAATATACTATGTGGTCTTATAGTTAATGTACTATGTGCAGAAAATATAGTTTAAAAACAAACGTACCTTCCTACTGACCAAATAGCTGCAAAGTTGGCTGGGAATTCGACAAGACCGGTTAATGTAAACGTTAAGTATCGGTTCCAACCAAGATCAACGGAACCATAAGATACGCCAAAATAAACTAAGGTGACAAAGAACCTAATAATTATAAAAAAAAAGTTTACTCTGCAAAACGAAGATATATTTTCACTATTTTAGACAAACGTCCTATCATTATTACTCTCCCCAGTATATTTCAGAAGATAAGGGGATTTCAACTTTGACTACAAGAAGTCAAATTGCATGCAATCGCTATAAAAGAAACTTGCAAAAATGTTCTTACCAAATATTCAGACAGATCAGGATTCTCTTTGTTACTTCCCAATTGAAGAACAGATTACGAATGCTCCCCGACGACTCCCGAATGTCTGGTTTTCTTAGTTCATCTTCTGGTAACTCTTTCTTGTTAGTTTTAGCCACATCACCAAGTTGTTTCCTTGCTCTGTCCTCTTTGCCATGAAGTTGTAACCAGCGTATCGATTCCGGAATTAACCTTACAAGAAACAACAATGATTTTAATTTAATGTACACTGCATGGTGGCTAGAATTAATAAGCACAAAAAAGGAAAACAGCGTTACCAGACAAATCATTAAAATACAAATTAAAGTATTTTTTACAGAATGTCAGGAATAAATCCTGTTTGACAATGAAACTCCTGGGTTATGAAAGAGTTTTTGGAAGAGAACGAGACACTTGAACTGGCTTCAGACAGCCTTGCATGTTATGTGTTTGAATAAAGACGCTTGCTCAGGCGTTTACTCGGGCTACTGATCTGTGCAACCTGACAAAGCGAACGTGAAAATGACAAGCTGCAATACACTAAAATGCATGTAAACACATTTGCCACACACAAAAGTCTAAAGAATGCGCAATAGCAAAACGCAAACACAATTCTCAATACAATAAATAATAATTGAGTTTCAAAACCAGAGAAATAAAAATCTTTGTTGTTTTCATACACTTTGAGATACAGTAGTTCAAATCAAATATAACACTTCTAATGGGACTCTATTGGATTCTAAAAACGTTATGTAGAAGTTGAAAAATTTACAGAAATATAGTTGGCTCGTTAAATTATGCACTAACCAATGGTATTAATTTGCTATATAAAATCGTGAAATTGAATTGACAATAACCATAAACTTTGAAAGTAAAATTCAACTTGCATGTACCAATTCAAATTCTTAAAAGATTAGGCGAATTTATAAATGTATTGTACAAAATTGTTTTTAATATATTTCCAATTATGGAACAAACCTGGATAACACTTAATAATAATATGGTACGTAAAAATTCAAAATGACTTTGAAGTGTAAAACGTTCAAAAAAATTAAAATAAAACTGCAAACCACACTTATTGTGGTAATTTAGATTTCACATTCTACTAAAGCCTTGGCCAATCTGTTGCCATATAGAATACGTCACATTATTCGTCACACTTTGTAAGTCACACCGCATATAATCACGTGATATAATCAATCAGGCGGTATCCAGATGATACAGCTCGCTATGTGGGAGGGGGAGGGGCGTTACGCACTAAACTAAACCATTTTTTTTTGTAAATTTAGTTTATACGAAATTTAAAACCATAGCACGATCCTAATAAGGCAAGTCAGACTGGTTTATCTGGCTAGGTTTGCGCGTAAGAAACGTCATCGACACTTATTTATCTTTAATAAAGATGTTTTTACCGTTTAACTTTCTTCTTAAATGTCTCAAGAAACCGTTACTTATTTGGCTCATGTAATTACTAATTATAGCTACTTAATGTTCGTAAAAAGCTCGGGGTTTTTTATTGGGCTACCTCGTATATTTTAAACCACTTCCAACAGTGTTCGTATTATGTTCAATAACAAAATACCCATTTTCTATTTGGTATATATTACTACGAACATGTGGTGAACCATTCAAAGTTTCGAACAAATGCTATTTTCATACATGTGTTTGTTTTGGTTTTGCAAAACAACAGAAATTAATATATCAAAACCTTTTCCGGTTTAAAAGTTTCACTTACCACCAAACAAAAATGGCAGGAGTTTCTAATGCAACTGTTGCAAGAAGAAAATACCTCCAATTTGGAAGAAGATATCCAAGTAGTCCCAACATTGGTAAACCAGCTACCCAACAATTAAAATAATTAATTCCCATCTTTGCTCGATGCTTTGTACCAACACACTCCGTTACCAGAACATATCCTGAGATATCTACGAATGCTGAAAAAAGAACATCGTTATACATGCTTGGTAAAAAGTTGACCCAATGAGAGGATGATCAGTGGCGTAACGGAGCTGCATGCTGGGGCCCCTTCTGATTGGCTATAAGTAATCAATCACATTGTCGATTATCAATTCGTTCCCATGCTCCTTACTGATTTGGGTTAGGTCGAAAACTAAGGGCGCCCGACAGTGGGGACCCCCCAAGGGGGCAAAATGGAGTACAGTATTATAATAACAAAATGCGGGTTGACAGTGCCATTACCGACATATTTTATTTATATTACCGATATATTCTGGAACCGAGATTAGGAGTAGTTTGCTTTAAAAAGGCCGCGTTAAATACTATTTTTTTAGTTGAGTTTGGTGCAGTGATCTCTATATTTTTACTGCATGTTTTTTTTGTGAAAAATTGGGTCATCACCCGCCTATACTGAGAAGGCTTATGATTGGTTTAGATAATCTTACCCAACACCTTCCCCTAACCCTACATAATGAGCGTTACGTCACTGGGGATGATCAACAGACATGCACGTTTCTACTAAACCGAAATAAGAAAACAAACCCGATTTTATTTTAAATTTAAATATAAGTTTTCCGTTTTATGGTCAAAATACCATTTTTTAATTTTTCGTTCCTTTTTTCTGCAACTCCTGCATATACCTCCATTATGTTGGACAATTTCTCTATTTTATTTGAAATGATAGGGATTGACCGTACCGAAAAAGATTGTGACTTGTACATTTAACCACAATCCTTTGCGTGCAGTAAATATTGTTTCTAGATCTTGCAGAATTATTGGAAGATATGGTTTTAAAACGATCAACTTTGGTAGGAATGAAGTTCTTGCTTACTTAATCCATCTTAGCGTGGTAAACTATGTTTAGTTGTTATTTCAGCTGATTTGAGGTTGCAAAGTATTGTGGTTAAATGTACCGCCGCCATCTTTTTCGGTACCGTCAATTCTTGAAACTATTAGTCGCCGATATTGTGTTGAATATCCATACTAAAATCAATAAACAACTCGCCATCGTGTGTTTTTTATTCGATGACAGTCAATCTGTTTAGAGAAAGTTGTATTCCATCATGAGCACATCAACAGCATTAGACGTCCGACCCTTATAATAAAAATCCCGCCATACATATGCACGCTCTTTGTTTAATGACTCGGGATAAAATGACGCTATGAAGTTTGTTATCGTTCTTTTTCTTCTTTTTTCGCTTTTTACAACGAAAAACACAGCACTGTGTCCCGAATTTTCCATCTTTGTATTGATCTTCAAATGCCTGGTGAAAGCAAAAGCCAGTTAACAAGAGACAAAACCGATATTTTGCAAGCTTCATTTTCATGACCCTCGTACCCAGGGTCTTATCTCCGCTTGCCATCGCCCCCGCCCCCGCATTTTCATGGCCCTGGCGTACAACGAGTTACTCGACCATTCTGATTTTAGAGACCAGTGAGCATACAGGTGTTCCGTTAATTAAAGGATAAAAATATTAAAGGTTACTAACTTTAATACTAAACTAAGTTCCAGTTTACCTATTGGTATGCCAATAAAAGTGCGTCCAACTATGAAAAACCATAGCGCTTTGGGAAACACCATAATCCACGTGATCAATAATGAACCAACAATTCCAAAATATAAAACTATTTTTCTTCCAAATCGATCAGCTGAATATCCTCCAAAAAGTGCTCCAACAAGCATGCCAGCCCAGAAACAAGATTGAGTTACCGACTGAAGATAGGATTTATCGCAAACTAGGTCGTACTAAAATGCCAGAAAAACAAAAGCAATTCAAAATGTATAAATTCATTATATAACAATAAGAACAACAAATATTGTCAAAGCTAAATTCGCATTGTCCATGGAGCACGTAACATCCTTAGCAGTTTTTCGTTTCCTTGCTTTGTTATTGAGATATTTCAGTTTGTTTGATATGCAAATTAAACATTTTGACGTCGTTGATGCATAATGAGCCATCGGAGAAGGTTAGAGGAAAAAGTGTGGTCGACTATAGTTAATCACAAATGATGCGGAATAACCATACTGACTTTAAATATAATGATAAGTTGAAATTTTTAAAAGTAAATTTATGCGACTATCGCCGATCAAGACTTACTACTCTAATCGAGTTCAACTTCTAGAACAATGACTAATTTTCTTGGATTCCTCCAATGTTAAAATAAGTTTATATCAAATATACCTTCAAAGGTTTCAATGGAATATATATACATAGTATTGTTTCTCAGACTTATAGTTGATTTGACATTACTTTACCGCCGTGTGTTGCGAAGTTCAACAAATTATCGAATCAAATTGCGAGCTTTGGATCAAAGCTCATTATGATTGGATAATTTGTCAACCTTGGCAACGTAATTCCGAAGTTCAGAACGAACTTCGCATTTTCCCAACGAACTTCGCAACACGCGGTGGTATAAAGTAATGTACCGGAATTGGTACCATTTAGGGGGTCGGTGACGTCCGTGAAAAGGTGTGAATTCTATATAGAGTCAGGGAAATGGGATTTCCTGCGTTTTGAGAGCACTTATTGAGAGTCAAACAAACTTTTCCCCGCGAATTAGGAGCGCACTTTGCGTAGCGTGGGAGCGCAATTGGCTTGTGATATTATTATAAGTATAATACCATGACATGAAGGATATTATACAATTATTGGATGAGGTTAAGCATGATATCAAGAATTATCAAGGCCGAGGTTTGTGTTATCTGCCGAAGCCTTCGGGCTGAGGCGGATAACACAAACAGAGGCCTTGATAATTCTTGATATCCATGCGATAACCGAATTCAATAATTGTTTTATTATACAATTATAAATGTAGAAGCCTTTAGAAAGATTTTTACAAAGTTAGGTAAAATAGTAAATATTCATACCGTCTTCAGTTCGACGTTCGCTAACTTTTTTCGCTTTCAAATACAATTTTCTCTTTCAAACACTGCTTTAAACTCTAACAGCTGTATGTGTAGCTCGCTTGTTTTTTCTTGGTGGTTTTAGCGTCAACAAAACGTGCCAAATCCGCCGGATTAATCGGCTTCTGATCTTCACTCCTAAGGACGGCCGCCATGTTTGTTTTGTTCAAACCGCTGGCCAGCGCGTCATAGCTACAGATATCAAGAATTATCTGTAGGTTTTTAGCCAATCACAGTCGAGATTGTATCAGTATTGTATAATAATAGTGATTAAATGTCCCCGAAAGCCGAGGGAGGGAAGTTACGTGGGCCGCAGGCCCGAGGAAATACTTTTGAAATACTTTTGGGTACTAGAACGTGGAATACAGGATTTCGTAAAGGACATGTACTCGGTTTAAATTAACGTAATGTTTAATCAAGCTTGATATCCCTTACCCTGCAAGTCAGAGCCCCTTTCCGACCTATACGCAGACTTCCGGGGGAAGTGGTCTCTGCCAACAAACTCGATATTTCTTTTTGAGCATATACGTGAACGTTTGCCAAAGGTACTATTTTGGGCCCAGGCTCTAACGCGTTACTCGCTATTTTCCTGCTTGCGCGAGTTCATAAACTAGAACTTGTTTGACCAGTTTAAAACCTGACTGACTCGCCCCAAACTTGGGGTGAAGATCGAGTTTGTTGGCAGAGCCAACTTTCCCCCGAAGCTTGCGTAGGTCGGAAAGGGGCTCTGACTGTCCCTTGTACAAATTACAAAAATTACCTCAGTAACTATCGAAGTGAACCCTTCAACGTATGTCCAGGCTTCTCTGGGCATGTCGCATCTTGCATTGTAGTCATCACTTCTTAGTGAAATTGGATCAGTAAAATTACACACACTAATGTTGTATCCTTTCACGCAAATCCAATCAGGCTCGGCTGTGATAAACGTTATAATCATTACTGGGAATGTAAATGCCGTTATATAGACATAACCAAAAATACCAAGCAATCTTTTCTGATATCTTTGAAAACTTCCGATTTTCTCCAACATCTGGTCTACCGTTACTGCCATGCTGAACTATATGCTATAGAAACAACAGATAAATATCGTACGAGAATATCAGTATGACTTTTAAATAAGTAGCTACAAGTAATCAATCAATCAATTAATCAATCAATCAATCAATCAATCAATCAATCGTCTTTATTCTTCATATCATAGGAAAAAGATACATTTCCTATGTTACAAAGATTATTTTTAAAAAATTTACATAATATAAAAAGTTGTAATACAATGATTATATTATACACTGTAATATGTAAATAAGAGCTAAAATTATATAGGAGAATACTAAAAGCTAAATTATATTTGAAAATTAATCTATTTATATAGGAATTCTTATAGCGCTCAGAGTGTTAAGTTTAGGGCGTGCACTGCTGGTTCTTCGAAGACAATATTGATTTAGTTTAGTTTTGGGGAAGATTTTCCTTAATGGATGATTTTGTATTAACCTCCTGTCGCACATTAATAGAGTATGAAATATAGCGTCGTTTATAGCATCTGTCTAAAAAACATTGAATTATGGTAAGATCAGAATCAGATGCCCAAAAAACTGCTAAGCCATATGTAATAGATACAATATGAGCGGTCGAACTGTATGGGATTTACAATGGCGAGCCTTCGTTCGGACGCGAATATAATAATAATATTAACAATTATTCGCCTCAGGCTCAGTGAATATCGGTGTATAATAACCGAGACGAAGTCGAGGTTATTATTCACCGATATTCACTGAGCCTGAGGCGAATAATAGTTTTAGTATAAATACACATTTTCGTACTTTCAGGAACAACATTTTCTTTAAAATTCATAATTTCCTCATCTGTCGCATTGACAATTTGGCTGGCGGCCATTTTGAATAAACACTGTAGGTGATTATCGAGAATTAATCCGAAGTAGCTCGACCAATCAGCGCGCGTGATTTATATATTTATTGATAATCACCTGTGTATTTATACTAAAGTGGAATATTCGGACATTTAATTATTTTGCTACCGTCTCTTTTAGATCTTCCCAGGGACGCCAGAACTGTGAGGGCAGGAGGGGCCCTCTAGCCTTTTGACTAGAAGGGGCAAGGGCGGCTGAAGTGCCCTTTTAATTTCAATAAAAAACTTTTTAAATAATTCAATGACGTTCGCCAGAGAGATAATGTGTTGTCAGTAAAAATATGAGCCGCGGACATATCATTTTTCAAAATGAGAAAGTTGGGGTAATTTCTCTTACTTTAAAATTGAAACTATGAGATCTAAGAATTATAAAGAATGTTAATTAGTTTAGAACTTGTTACTTCTACAAGGAAAGTGCTTTGAATGGCGTGATAAAAAAGGCTCGTATACTTTTATAATCACAACTGCGTAAATATACGCTGAGTATGGCTTATGGCACATATTTCCTGTTCGTTGCCATTGTCAAGAAAATACATGTTGGTACTAGGGGAGTAGACTATGCTACTTAACCAATTACTTCCCAGTTTTCCCTTACTTTACCCTGTCTATTATAAAGCCATACAATTTCATTGATCAAGGCAAGACGTCCTAGTGGCAATATTAAATTCCACAGTTTGCAAACAATTATGAATGTCTGCAATCAAAAATATCTCTACGAAGCGAGCAAGCTCTGATAACAAGGCTTGTTTTAATTGTATCAATACTTTCTTATTCATATATGTATACGTACCTTATTCTATAGCGCATGCATTTTAATCACCTCTTCTCTTCGCCATGGAAAATTCAAGTTCGCTGTTCCAGATGTCAACCAATGGTATCAACTTACAAAGACACTCTCTTCATATTTCTGAACAAATTTCGGGAGTACAACGTGGGCGTTATTTATTGGAGGGAGGGGGGGTTAACAAATGATACGGAAAGAATGTATTGTTGTATGCCGACAACCCCTTTCATAACGGAGGTGGGTAAAAAAAATACTTAGCTTGTGAGGGGGGAAGTCAAAAACGTTTTATTCGAAGTTCATGCCGCGCGGATGTTTTGTTTTATAATTATATACATGTAATTAATTTATTCTGTAAATCGATACTGGGCGATTTTCCTAGCTTGCGTGCAAACTCGAATAGTCGAATTACACAAAATAAATATGATATAGAAATTTGAGTCTGCAGGCCGGTTGGGATTTCCCCACATAAGTCCAACTAAAATCACTGAGGACTTTACCGCCAGCAAACACGTGTATACGTCGCCTGTCTTGTGACTGATAAAACGACATGCATACATGTTCATATAAGTGATATATCAAACCGTGCAATTAATACATCAGTCTTCCGCCCAATCACGGGGACATTTTTCAAGCACGAATTTCTTGTTTCCTACAGAAAAGTTGAGGATGCTATTCGAGTGATGGTCGGCGCGGGAAGAAATGTAATGCGTTTATATAACCAGGCAAAATCGATATAAAAACGCTCACGGCATTGTACCAATTTGCCCTGCAGACAGACAGATGCCTGTTGGGCAGCTAAAGACGTCACACAAATATCAACATTCCGCAAGCCCCAAGAAAATGCGAGGGCCCTATAACATGTTTGGTTCGTGACTTCAAGCGCCAGATCACAGGAAATATATCCGGCTCAACAACGTGTCGTCTGGACCAAAATGCTTGACCCCAACACAATCTAGCTTACTTAGCTCACTGCGAGCCGTGCTGCAAGCCTGTTTCTGTGATAAATGGAAAAGTGGTAGATCAGAGATTTACTGCAACCAGATATATATTTTTATCGCTTTATCTTGAAACTCTGCGGATATATTTTTCACACAAAATACCTCGTCGTTCACTGGGATTTATAAAGTATAAGTTCTGATTGGCTGACGAGACACAATAGGGGTTAGGATAAAACGCGGATGCGGATTGGCGGATATGGGGATAAAACGCGGATATGTCATTTTTGCAGAACACGACAAAAAACGGTAATAGTTTAAATTTAGATTTGACAGCTCAACGGCTCAACAATCTTTATGAAACTTGCCAGGCCGCAGCATCAATCGTATTGGTCTAGCTCTGCCTAAAAACACTGAAAAACACTGAAAGAATAACTTTGGGACTGCACGAGGTAACCGTATATGGTAAAGGTTACATTAACAATATTTACGTTATGAAATTTTCGGGACTTTGCCAAGTGTGACCGCTTAACGCGGTGGCGCTTAATACAGGTTTGGTCTGCTTCTAACTTTCTGGGTCAATTACACCACGGTTAATGATTACACTGCATGTTCAGGATCAGGAAGACATCCTGTCAAGCTTTGCGATAACAACAACATTGGCGACGTAATCTCTTTACTTCCTAGGAACCGCACAAAGATCGACTAATGATGTGTCTAATAAGGAAATCCAGCTGTACTGACACGCCAAAGCTAATGCTCTGATAGTAATGCAATGTTTCTGAAAATAATTACCGGCAAATATGATTGAAATGTTTTTATTAGTATAAAGGTTATGTCTATTGTGTGTTTAGTTTATTAATTAATGATTTTTTGGTTACTCGTGGTACGTTTACTTTGTAAAGCCAGTAAAGGGCAATCTGGTCTGACGGCACTATTGCCGCGCCTTTGCCGACAATGAGAAACTGAGATAGATCATCTTTATATTAGTTCTTTCTCTAATCTCCACTGTGAATTCTTCCGTGCATAACGAATAAATTAATGGTCTGGCGTTATACAGTAGAGTAAAATACAAAAGTCTATTGTCCGAAATCGAAGCTATGGTAGAGAAGGAGTTAACAGTGAAAGAATCGAAGTTAATTAAACGGAAACAAAACATGTTTACGACCACCCCAAGTTTTCTCCGCCTCCTTACCATTTTCAAATCAGTAACCCACGGTTTAAATAAATCCATGCGGAGCCCGTTTCCATCGTCGGCGATGAGCCATTTTCGTCGAAATGACAATCGCAAACTTTAATAGACTTGTTTATTTTAATAAATTACAATTTATTTCTTAATTTTTATTTACCGCACAGAGCGTCAGAATAAGTTGACGATGGGTCTGGACTATGTTAAAACATGACAAATAGCGGAGAAACTTCATGAATAGTTTGGCGTGGTCGCAGACTCGCATATCAAATTTTGTTTCGACGGTTTATTTTTGTGCTGTCGGAAGAGGTTCTTCAACATATACCACGCATTTTTCGTAGACCGATCTGTTATTTTGTTTGCCGAGTTTTTCGTTCGCTGAACTTGTAAATAAGGACGAGATCGGGCGTGGAGGATATTCTAATTCGGTTTTTACCCGCGTTTTATCCCCATACCGCGTTTTATCCCCATAACCGCGTTTTATCCCCATATCCGCGTTTTATCCCCATATCCGCGTTTTATCCCCAATCCGCCAATCCACCCATCCGCATCCGCGTTTTATCCTAACCCACACGTCATGCATGATCTATCCCTATAGTTACACTCGTCATCAAATTATTCATATTATACTTAGCTTTTACGTCTTCCCACTTCATTCGCCACTATCGCAGTGATGTTTTTTCCTGGCCCTCATCGTCTCAGTATTCCTTCTTATTCATCCTGCTTCAAATCCATCGCCTGAGAGATTAGGAATACCAATGGCTCGTCTCGAAAGAGATCTTCTAAGCTTCGTTATTAAAGTAGACCGTAATACCGTATATATAGTCAGTTCCGGTTCCCGCGCCAATATTCCAGCTTTGCTTCTAATATCTGCACTTGCTATGGGCTATGGCTAATAATGCTTTACGCTTCTTTATACTTCTCCACTCTCTTCCGGCCAGTCTACTAGTTCAAATTTCTAACCATTTAAGGTGGCTCCATACAGTTTTTTGAAAAATGGAAAATACAAGTTTGAGAGTCCAAAACACGTGATTAAACAATTCGAAAAAAAGAATAAAACTAAATGTTATGCATAGTTAAACAGTCGGACAATCAAAAACTGCTACCAAATAAATAGCAACAGTTGTTGCTATGGTAACAATGACGTTTCAAAATGGCTGCCAATTACCCTTCAAACTAATTTAATTCGAAAAAAACTTTGGTGACCCCCAATTTTTTTTTCATTAAAACTTTCCTTGAAATATGAGTAATCAATAGGCCGATTTTAAAAAAATTCTGTAGAACGAAATTTTTTAAAAATTAACAAACATGATTTTTCCGAATAAAAAATTATTCGTTCTACAGAATTTTTTTAAAATCGGCCTATTGATTACTCATACTTCAAGAAACGTTTTAATGAAAAAAAAATTGTGGGTCACCAAAGTTTTTTTCGAATTAAATTAGTTTGAAGGGTAATTGGCAGCCATTTTGAAACGTCGTTGTTGCCATAGCAACAACTGTTGGTATTTATTTGGTAACAGTTTTTGATTGTCAGACTGTTTAATTATGCATAACACTTAGTTTTATTCTTTTTGCGAATTGTTTATGTACGTGTTTTGGACTCTCAAACTTGTATTTTCCATTTTTCAAGAAACTGTATGGAGCCACCTTAACAGATCTCGGTCCTCTGTCTTCTGCTGGTAACCCGCACTGAAACGATAGTATCCAATTTGCTCGAAATAATCCACCTTTTCGGCGCTACTTCAACGGGTCACACGTGTTCTCAACGCCAAATTTTCGGACAAACAAACTCGAACATACACAGACACTGAGGAAATGACGCTGTAAAAATGGTTGAAATGTGCGCCTGGGTAGTTGTAAGAGCAATTTTTGATACCCAAATGTATATAGTATCAGACATAAGACATCCTTTAGTGACTCGTGGCCTAGCTTATATACGTTAAGGTGAAGTAATACGAGCAACAAATTGCTGCAACATTGTTGCGTTGAATAGCGTTGAAACAAGTTGAATAGCGTTGTTGCACGTATTACCAACCACCTTAAACATTGTCACGCAACAATGCAAGTTGAATCCGCATGCTGCAGCAAGTAGAACTGGAGTCTACTTTTTTCAACAAATTTTTTCCAACTTGCAACAAAATCATTGTTGCGTGACAATGTTTAAGGCGGGTGGTACTACGTGCAATAAGTGCCAACAACACTTAAGTAAATAAGTAAAGGATAAATATCCCGCTATATGTAGAAAGTATACCACCACATATTCAGTTAATATAATTTTGAGTTATAAGAAAGTATTTATGAGCACGAACAATTGTGTTAAGTGAGTTTAGAACCCATCAAGCTATAGACATATCAGCAGTACATTTTTACGACACTTGATAATAAACATGCATTGAAAAGTGAAAACGAATGTATAAACTACGGCTATAGTTAATAATAATATACATAAAAAATTTCCTCAATTTTGATTGGCTAAGAGCAGTGCAGTTTTAAGGAAATAGTGCAGAAAAAAGGAAATACTGAGTGCAAACTTTTGAAACAAATAAGCCAATCAAAAACAATAAAAAAGCTGAAAAGAGCCAATCACGTTCTACAACGGATTTTGACGGATGGCATTTTCCAACCCAGTTCCAACGTTCCAACCTCGTGCCCAGGCTCTTTCTGCACATAATAAACAAATATGGCAGCAGATTTTAAACGGAGAAGGACAATTCGTTAAAATTTGAAGCTAATTATTCCTTATTGTTGTCAAGTAAAGAACCTGCAAGAAAATTAGAAGATTCTTAGTGTTAAAAATAATTAAAATTAAATTAAATTAAAAGTAAACTTTCTCGAGTAGTGGTAGGAGCAAAGCGTTTTTAAACTAAGGTTGCTAATTCATAGTCATATTTGCACCTAAGTGTGGCGCAGCGTTTGTATATGAGATGTAGTCAAAATGATAGTTAGAGCGTCCAACCGGTCATTAGAAGGTTTCAGGTTCGAACCCTGTCTGGAGCTCAGAGTAATTTAGCCTGGTACCCTGGCCCAATCAAAGAATATGGGCCAGGTAACCAACCTATTGGTTGAAATTTCGCGCGTTTTTAGTGGCTATGAGTAAAACTGCAATCGTCATAAGTGGATTTAGCCCTGATGACGCGAGAATAAGATTAGTGGTTACCTGGCCCATATTTCTTTTGAAATTGGGCCAGGGTACCAGGCTAAGAGTAATTGAGCTTGATGAACGTCCACCAAACGTCTGTTAGGCCTGCGGTAAACGTCGCACAATAGACGAATTTAATTCAGACGAAGTTAATTCAATTAACTTCGTCGGTAATGCAACGTAAATGCGACGTCGAGTTAAACGTCGAAATTCAGTCGAATATAGTTGTTTTTACTTGGACGCTTTGGAAGCCTGAAAACGATTCCTTAAAAACATGGCACCGAATTGTCACCATTATCCGTCTAACTCAGACGAATTTAATTATCCAGACGAATTTAATTCGTGCGTCGAATTTAATCGAGTTCTACGTCGCAGTTTCGTCGAATAAAATTCAAACAATTAAATTCGTCTATTGTGCGATGTTTAGCGCAGGCCTTACATTACACCAAGCACATGTATACGTATACAACTTATCACATCATTTTTGCGGATACTGGTTGTAAACCATATCCACTATATGTCATGAGCTGAGATGCATTGGATTGGCGGGCGGGCGGACTGTGTTTCGTCAAGCACGTCGTGATGTCACAAAGAGTGCCGCTTTACGAATAATCTTCATACTTCAGAGGCCTATTCAGGAAGGAAATTTCAGTCTAGCAAATTTGCTCGTTATGCCTGGGCAAAAAGCACTCAGCTCAAAGTATTCAGCTTCTTGTAAGCCTTTCCAAAATCATCTTACAATCAGCATCGTATGTTTACTTTTACATTCTTCAGTAATCTTTTAGCAAAATACCAGTATCCGCATGTACGCATCGCGTACCTATTTTTAATTCTTGTTCGTAAAATTGTCAACACACACAACTGTGCTCGCATAATATGTTTCTCGCATGTTTTTTGGTCTCACAATTTCTACCTGAGTTAAAATTTCCCCAAGCTTTTTAGTAATTTATATATAGTTTATGACACACAAACTAAAGCATTGATGAGAAGACTTTTTTATAAAACTGACACAGAACTAGGCGATAATAATTGTGAATAACGAGGTTTAATAAACAAACTTTAATTTCAGTGTCAAATAGTAAATTCTCCTTAGAGGCCTCTCAGCCAATAACAGCTTTCCATTTGGGCCAAGAACAAATGCATGCAAGCGGTAAATGCCGCTGTTTTCAGCAATTCGGCAGTGAACTGTTCATGTCAAGTGTCAAAAAACACAAAATATGGAATTAACAAGCAAGTAACTATCAAGATCATGTGATATTTACACCAGATTGGGCATGTTAAAGGAAATTATCTATGTGGGTTACAATCGGAATAAAATCAGGGCTGGTTTCCGTCTTGAAAAGAAATGTTAACTGAACCAATGGAACATCCTGAAAACATGTTTCCAAACTCCCATTTGGCTTGCTTGGAAAACGTGCTGGTTTGGGCCACAGTATTGCTTGTCGTTGCAATATTCTGAGGAAGAACTTGGTGCTGGAAACTTTGTAGTGTGTGGCTTTCATCTGATGTGATCAGAGCTCGGGACAGGACGTTGCTGCAGTGCTCGATGGCCTTGAATTGTAGCTTTTCAAAGACTGCTCATTTCTATGCCCTGAAATGGCCATTATGTGTCGATTTGGTAATCCTGCTTCTGACCAGATAGTGATTGCAGTTGCTCTGACACAATGATTGGTATAAATCTTTGATAGCTTTGCCAAACAGCTTATTTCTTTCATCATTCCAGCGAGCTTGTTTACTCCAAGGCAACGGTTTTCGTACCAGATGGGCTCATTTGGATTTGACCAGCTCCTCTTTGGAAACTGAAAAAATGCACTGCATTTTGGATTGAGCTTTGAAAGATAAAGTTGGAGAGAATTGTAACCATCGCACGAATCGTGGGTTTGGTACATACGGCCTTCTTTTTCAAAACTTTTCTCGTCAATAATGCCGCCAGGGTGGTTTTTTGTCGCTTCATCATGGGCCATTGTCGCGAACGGTCTTCCGTTTTCGTCTTCCAAAAATGTAAAACTTGACCTCGTCAGGTTTCTAATTGGCCTTCACGTCCCCTACGACACCAGAAAAGAGTGGTATGAAACCAAACATTTCTTAGGAGACCGAGTGGAGTGGAGGGAGAAAGTATGCCGCTTTCTTTTAGCTTTTGAAGGTCTTGGGATTCGATGGCAGGTTTGTGCTGAACACTTTGTTTTCCTTGTTGTTTGAGTTGCTTTATTTTGGCATCAAGCATCATGTTAGATCTCTTAAATGCAGGATTTGTTGATATTGTAATCCCTTTGTTGTGAGGAGGGAGGTTTAGGTATCTTTCGATGCCGTTTCTGAAACAAAGCAAAGTGCTTTTGCTGTATTCCTCGCCATTTTTATTTCTTGCCTCAGCGTAAAAATGTCGTAGCATTTCGTCAAGTTCTTCAATGGTCAGTTCATGCAAGTTTTTGAAAGAATGTTTAGTAGCTGCCCATTCTATGCAAAAAAATATTAATTTTGCTGTTTAATTTAAAGTGTAAATGACATATAAAGATGTTTATATAGCAGTATTTTGAAGGAACATAATATTGCCATAGAATAATTTTTGACAAAAAGTTCAACTTTGAGCACAAAGACAAATTCAAAAATAACTTATGCGCCTTATAAATATGATATATTTATTATCTTATCCTGTGAAATAATAAAAAAAACTTACCTTCATAAACAGAAACGGCGTCTTTCGTTGCATATTTAGTAGATTTTGATTGTGCTCCGTCTAAAAGACCGTCAAGTTCATTACCGCTCAATGCCGCAAAACGTTTCGTTTGTTTTGTAGTTTCTTCGGAGAGTGTCTCAGACACGTCCAGTGTAAAACTTGGAATATTTTCCTCGTCATTGTCCATTAAAAATGTAAAACTGTTTTCCAAAACGAGTCAATTCAAATGCAAGTAAACTAACCGAAAACATTGGAAAAAAAAATTGGCGGCGCTGTGACGTCACAACCGTGTTTACATATGTTTTTATAAAATAAGTTGGGTCTTACGCACGCTGTGATTGGTCAGTTACTGTGTTTATATCAGGCTATGTAAACACGGTTGTGACGTCACAGCGCCGCCAATTTTTTTTTTCAAATGTTTTCAAAAGTTAGTTTACTTGCATTTGAATTGACTCGTTTTGGAAAACAGTTTTACATTTTTAATGGACAATGACGAGGAAAATATTCCAAGTTTTACACTGGACGTGTCTGAGACACTCTTCGAAGAAACTACAAAAGAAACGAAACGTTTTTCGGCATTCAGCGGTAATGAACTTGACGGTCTTTTAGACGGAGCACAATCAAAATCTACTAAATATGCAACGAAATACGCCGTTTCTGTTTATGAAGGTAAGTTTTTTTTATTATTTCACAGGATAAGATAATAAATATATTTTATAAAATAAGTTGGGTCTTACGCACGCTGTGATTGGTCAGTTACTGTGTTTATATCAGGCTATAGACCTCAGTTTAATAAATAGCTGCCACATTATAACAGTCATTCTTTGTTTATTTGTTTGTTAGTTTACCTGTTGTTTTTGCAAAAATACAGTTGTGGACAAACTAATCCGCATTAGTCCAAATTTCACGCGGTTTCTTTGTTATTCATAAGTCTTTATCTCCCATACAAACTGAATACACCTTTTCGATAATTACGTCACGCATCATGAAATCGAGGCTCCCAGGCCAAGCGTCACAATTTTGATTATCATAGTCAAATCCCGCCATATTTGTTTATGGAAGAAGATGGCTAATAACGTCCAAACTATATATGGTAGAAATACATCGTGTACGTATGTTGTTAGGCATTTCATAAGCTTTCATTTGGTGTATATTTTAAGTTTCTATGTTGTGTGTAACTTTTTAAAATGTCCAAAACGTTCGCACCATATATTGCTCGTTAAGTAATAATAATGGACTTCTCACAACTGTTGTATAATTTCGGATATTGTTTTTAAAATACATAACAAAGATGGCGGCTGCACTAAATATTGCTCTCCTAATATTTGTCCTTTCAAGTATTAAAAAGCAATCGTTTGCTGGTGCAAATTCAGCGTGTTATTCAGTTTGTGGTGAAGAAGTAAAAGATGTTTATAACTCCCAAATAATTCCTTCTTTGTGGTTGGCAGTACAATCTCTCGCGACCAGATTCGAGCCTATCTACCAAACACTTTAGATGGCACAATCCTTCACACTGACAACACCTTTCCGAGCTTTGATTCTTTCGTATATATAGCCTTGTTACAAATAAGACATTTAAGAGTTGGACCAGGGCAAAGTTCAACGTCGCCAGCCTGAAGCAGCAGTAGGTTTAAGCCTGAATGTGAATTTCGGCTAGGGTGAATTCCTCTATCTTGCTTTGCTTGTAAACGCATGTGTGAGTATGAACGAAAGCCAACAAAGTGAACCCAGTTATTGCGATATAGTTTACAACAGTGTGAAAGAATTTATCAAGACAAGAGGACTAAAGATATTTCATCAAAATGTAAACGGTCTGGCACGGAAAATTGAAATGGTTGATATTTTACTGAAGGAAACTAGTGGAAATATCGATATATTGGGGATATCCGAAACTCATTTGCATGATGGCATCGAGGACGAGGAACTTAAACTGGATGGATATATCTTTGTCAGAAAGGATAGACAGACAGGCTGCGGCGGCGGTGTGGGATGTTTTATTAGTGAAGATCTTGGATGGCAAAGACGAACTGATTTGGAGAAAGACGGTGTCGAAACCATTTGGATAGAGGTATTTATTAAAAATGCAAGACCTCTCCTTGTTTGTATCTTATATCGACCTCCAAATACTTCAAGTCATCTTCACCAGGACTTTGAAAGCATTTTTCAAGATATGTTAAGTACAGGCGTTTGTGAAAACAAAGAGACTATTCTACTGGGTGATATAGAGCGTTTTCATCTGACGTCACGGCGGCCATATTGGTGTACCAAAACAATGAAATGGCGGCCATATTGGTGTACGGTATGGGAATTAGCTCTTTCTTATTCAAATATTTTGTATTGTTTCACCACCCCAATGGGGCCACCGATCACGTGAGTGAAAACGCTCTATAAATGCTGATTATTTACGACAGTAAAACAACAGGGAAATCAAGCGTATCATCTGGATGAATGGCCTAAAACAGATTATTAAAGAACCAACAAGGATTACCAAGGAAACAAGCACGCTGATAGATATAATAGCAACAACGCATGAACAAAACATATCAAGAAGCATGACATGTGCAAATTCTATTAGTGACCATGATCTCGTGGGTATGGTTATGAAGAAAAACAATTGTAAATTTCAACCCAGAACAGTGCGAAAAAGAAATTTTGCGAAGTACAACGAAGCTGCTTTTCGTAGCGATCTATCCAATCAGAATTGGGAAAACGTCAATAAAGAGCCCGATGATAACAAGGCATGGAATATTTTTAAAACCCTTTTGAAATCAGTGATGGATAAACATGCTCCTTTCACCGAGAAGAAAGTGCGTGGACGTGATTGTCCCTGGCTCACAAGTGAAATAAGATCAAAGATACACGAAAGGGATTATTGGTTGAGAAGAGCGAGAAAATCAGGGAAAGAGATAGACTGGTCCACTTATCGCCGCCTAAGAAATGCTGTCACCCGATTAATCCGACACAGCAAGGCGACATGCACAAGATCTGTTCTCAGAGAAAATATCAACACCCCTAAGAAGTTCTGGAGCCAAATAAAGAAATGTTTCCCAACGAAAGGATCGAAAGACAGTTGTAGTAAAGTATTCAATATAGACGGTGATCTTACATCTAATAAGAAAGTGATCGCGGAAGGCTTCTGCAGATTCTTCGCCAATGTTGGAAAAAAGCTGCAAGAAAATTTGCCTACATTAAGGAACATCATCTGGAAACATCATGATCACGCGATTCTTGAACATAAATTAAACCCTGAAAACTGTATCTTTCACTTCCAGAAGACAAATAGCAAAGAAATCCGGAACATTATAAAGAAGTTGAGCAGGTCGAAAGCACAAGGGTATGATGATATTCCAACGTCGCTCTTAATTGACGGTGTAGAAGTTATAGCTGAGCCTTTATCAAACTTAATAAATCGCTGCTTAGAAAATTCGCTTTTTCCATCCGCTGAAAAATGCTCTAGAATCGTTCCAGTCTACAAGTCTGATGAAAGGTCGCTGATGGACAATTATAGGGCCCATTTCTGTCTTGCCTGTTCTGTCGAAAGTGTTTGAGCGTGTGGTGGTGCATCAACAACTGTACCGCTACCTTGAAGAAAACAACCTTCTCTCGCAAAGACAATTTGGCTTTCGGAAAGGATCGTCTACTCAACATGCTGTAACACTATTCTCCGATTATATAAGACAAAGTATGGATAAAGGCTTAATGACACGTGCAGTATTTGTGGACCTGCGCAAGGCGTTTGATACGGTCGATCATGCTCGTCTATTATCAAAATTACCTATCTACGGCATTAAAAGTACGGAACTAAATTGGTTTGAGAGCTATCTTTTCAACAAAAAACAGTTTGTTACATTTGACGGTGTTCAGTCCATACCCCAGTCAGTTTCCTGCGGAGTTCCCCAGGGCTCGATCTTGGGGGCGTTGTTGTTTGTTGTACTAATAAATGACATCGATCTCTATCTCAAACGAAGTGAAATTATCCTATATGCTGATGACACCGTTATATACTACGCTGATAAAAACTTTGAAAATATTCAGGAACAGCTTAACGCAGAACTTCAACAGATTGTTAACTGGTTTATCCAAAATAATTTGGTAGTAAACCTAAAGAGATCGAAAACGGAATGTGTCCTATATGGTACACACCAGAAAACCTCACGATCAGCGCCAATGGAAATCAAAATGAATGGAACACGAATAACGGAATCGAAAGGAGGTATCTGGGTGTAAAGATGGACAAAAACCTAAATTATGCTGAACACCTAGAGAAAACATTGAGAAAAGCTTCAGGGAGAGTTAGATTGTGTCTCGGATACGACATAACATCAATCCATCAACAGCCGAGACAATTTATAAAGTGATGATTTTACCCGTGATGCTATATTGCAATAACATTTTCATCAGTTTACCAAACTCAAAAAAACAAAATTTTGAAGATATCCAAAATCGGGCAATGAAGATAATAAATGGTGAAAACAGTTCAGTGAATTTTCCAAGCGTGAACGAAATTAGAAACAGGACTTGTGTTCATGAGGTATTCAAGTGTTTGAATGGTATTGCGCCTACGGCTCTTCATAACTGTTTCACAAGAATGTCACATTCGAAAGGAACGCGAGGGAATAAAAGGAATCTTACTCTACCTAAGGTTAGAACTGAATGTGGGAGGAAAAGGTTTGCATTTCAAGGTGTACTTGTTTTTAATAAACTGCCTGATGACTTGAAAACAGAACAGTCGCTGTTAAAATTTAAGTATAGATGCAATGCAGTTTGGATTTTTAACTTGAACATGTATTTTAGTTACGATTTTAAACTCCGTTTTTTACCTTTAATGTAGAAAATGTTTTGTATACATAGATATTTATTTAATCTTATTTTTGTATAATATGTTAGGTATTTGAGACGACAGGTCCTTGACTGATAACAGCATCTATATTGCTGAACAAGTTTTTAACCTGTATAAATAAGCTACATTATTATTATTATTAAACACGTATCAAACAGAAGATACTGTAAAATGCTATTTGCGGTAGAACGTTCAAGTTTCTAGCTTAAGAGAAAGTATTTTAAAAAGTTGGAAAACGTACTATTATCTTGGTCTGAGTTGTGAACAAAATTAACAGTCCAAAACCCTGTGAGCTCCTTCCTAGTCCTGAGCGCAAGGAGCGCAAGGAAGCCTCTGGGGGAAGAGTGGCTTAGGTGCAAACGACTGTATCATCTTCTTTGGTTTAACCACAGGGAGCCCAACTCTGATGCCTGTGATGGTCCTTTCTCTTTTTTGTTTTATTATATTGAGCCTCTGACTGAAAACCGAGGCCGCTTAACAGTTGTGTAAGCTGGTTAACAGTTGGTAATATATGCATATATATGCAAATTGCAGCGCGCGGTAATTTGAAACTCGAAACAGCTGTTTAAAACAACCTCGTACCCAGGGCATTTTGCCTCCACGCCGGGAGGTCGGCGAAAATGGCCCTGGCATCGGCTGGTCGATTCTATAATCTGATTGGCCGGTTTAAGAACTCGACTAATTCAGATAGAGTATAATTTATTCATGAAAATTTGAATTGTGATAGATCCACTCTGCAAAGTTTACCCAAAGAATGGAAACGATTAACGATAGCTTTGGTTAAAGTCAAGAACAACATTAGATATATGTTTGTTCATGACATTTACATGTATCCTGGATAATCGTGGGAGTATGAAGAATAACGCTAGCCAGTTGCTTTTATGATAAAGGTTCACATGAGTGAGTCGGCAGAGCGTTAAATATTTCTCATTTATTATTCATGTATACGTATTATACAAAAACAAAACACAAAGACCGCATAAATTTTCTTGCCATAACACCCCAAAATTCTGGGTGTCACGTGACCAGCCGATGCCAGGGCCATTTTCGCCGACCTCCCAACGTGGAGGCAAAATGCCCTGGGTACGAGGTTGCTGTTTAAAAAAGAGGAAGGACCATCACAGTCGTCAGAGTTGGGTTCCCTGTAGTTTAACCTGGTTATTGCATAAACTATATACATAAGTCATAAAGACAGAAGCTCGGACAGTAGCATAGACAGATCATACATCATGTCAGAAACGCAAACCAATATATGTTTCAAATTTGAAATTTCACATTATACTGTGAGGACAAACAAACTACGCTGAATGCACAGTAGCGGCTGTACCAGTTCTGATCCAGTTTTGTTTGGTGACTTTTAACCAACTTAAATCTAATGTACTTGTATTAGGCCTAACTCAGAGGGCGGCTATAATGCGAGTTGCAAGTAATATGAAATATGAAAACTTCAGAACTTAATTACTACTTTCTACAAATAGATACTTATTAAAATTCATCCAATAGGCTTATGCATGCATCTAGTATATATTATGATGTAATTGTTGAATTAGACTAGCTAGATAACTGAGACTGCTTAATTATGACCGAATAGAACTAACTTCTTAAACTATGGTGCTGGCCATTATAAGGCAAATCATTTCTACCGTTCAATCACGTGCCATATAGAAAAAGATGGAGGTTGTACACAAAATAACCCTCGTTCCTAGAAGCCTTATTTGGTAAATTTTAAAACAGAGGCCCGATTTTTCTCACTATATATATCGATTTGGTAAATTTTAAGTCAGAAGTCAGATTTTTCTCACTATCGATTTGAAAACAGGACGTTGCAGCATCTTGCACACGAATAAGTATAACCCTTACTTGACCGACCTTGGTCAATTAGTTGTTTTTTAAACCTCGTGCGTACTTTCTTAATAGCCGACAAAGGAAGTTTTCTCTTGGGATATTAATTTGACGTAAGTAATTGGCAAGAGTGCTGTGTAAGGGTTAGAGAATGGTCACGTATGCTCTCTACTCTATATATACTTTTCTTTAGAGAATGGTTGCACGCACTCAGCCAATCCCTATCGAGTATTTCAACGCTCTATCTTCCATAGTGTTTTTATTCATCAAGATTAGACATACTAGTGAGCTCTATATAGAGTCCACTGCAAAGTTCTTTTGTTTTCTTTTGTCATAGTGCAGTGAGCTCTACATAGGAGTCACTAATGAATTCAATAGAGTCCCTACTGTCGTCTATATAGCGTAAATTCTTCGGTAAACGTGCTAGATGCAAAAAAACAAACACATTTATAGTCAAAATTGAAACTTCTTCGTGGTTGTAATCATTCTCTAAGACGGTTAGAGAATGGTCACTCGTGCTCTATGGAATATAGAGTCCCTCGAATTAGATAGAAGACCATTCTATCTAATTCTCGGGACCCTATATCGCATAGAGCACACGAGACCATTCTCTTAATATAGGTTATAGCACCGATTTTCGGGATATTCGTGAAAAATATTCCGCGGTAGATCAAAGAAAACCGACTTTATTGGATAATAAGAACACATATGTCCCAGAATCTATAGTTTGTTTTTACCAGAGCTTCCGATTCCACGTTTGCTGATGTAAGGATCGATGTTCACAATGTGTATTGTGTACGTTAACCACAATACTGTGTCAACCCAAATTGTTTGATGGAATTCTCGAAGTGGGATGACGAATAAGGTGAAGTGGAGCTGAAAACCTATATTATACCGATTTCAATCAATCTGCGTGGTCCTAACCGCCTCAAGGGCTCAAGGCATGTGTGAAATACGGTCTGGAATGACATACTTTGGTGACATACTGACGTTTATTTCATCAGAATGAAATGTCATGAAATAAAATAAAACAAGACGCCTGCTTAGGCGTTCACTCGGGCTACTCCGCTTCTGATAGCAATGCAGCTTGGCATTGCTTGTCATAGCCTCATACACCTGAAACAGCGTGCATGCATATTAAGCGTTTGTTAAAAACTAGTTATGCATGTAGTTTAATATAGAACCACACTGAGACTCCGAAAGCTATTTTGATTGTACAGTTACTGTAAAGGTACTTTTAACCACAGCCACACATAGCACATGTAAACAAGTCCGTTTTCCCAAATAACAACGGATTTTTATACTTTTAGTAGACTATTAAATTACACTACAGTGCTAGAATAACAGATCATAATATAAGTACAAGAGGGGGCATTGGGGCCCAAAACGCGAGGAATATTGGGCGCCGCCATTAGAGGGGAAAAGCTAGTATCCAGGTCCTTTGGGGACTCACCGAGCCAAAAATGCGAGGAATATTGACGGCCGCCATTAGAGGGGAAAACGAGCTAAAATTCGAAAAAACAAGCCTTTTACTAAATTTTCATCACGATTTTTAAGAAAATAAAACTTTTAAAGTTTTCAGTTAAAATATTAAGAGAGAAAACAAACCAATGAATTGTTGAATTCAGCAACCTGCATTTATTGTTATGCATAAAACACAACATTTGCCTCAAAGAGCAACTATACTTCTAAATGTGAAGTTATACATTTAGTGACATTCAAAATGACTAATTTACTCAGTTTTCTTCCAAACAAACTCACGATTTATATTTGATGGTTATTCAGGTACAATTGGGCGAGATCACGTTTATTGTTGTTCACGGCTGATTCTTCTTCTTTCAAGTTATTTGACAGGAGACCATCTTCTTTCTGTTCCATGTCAACCATTGTCTCCAATGTTGGTTGACCATTGGTTTCGGGGAGAAACATTGTTAGAATGGCCGACTGAAGGCAGGCTAACCCCATTATTGCAAAAGGCAGCATTGGATGGATTCTTATCTAAAATATAATATTGCCAAATTAATTAAAAAATCATACCATTGTCATAGACATTGTCATTATTATTCTGTTAGCTTTAATTAACTAGCGATGACGTCGTGATACGAAAAATATGTTTGTAAATAAATAAAATATTTATGCAAATAGCATAGCAACATTGATGACGTAGTAAGCATATATAAGTAGCATAAACACTCGTAATTTTAGTAGCACCTGAAGAGCTTTATATAGCGAAAACGTTTGTGCATTAAAAATTATCCTTATTTCTTTTGTCTTGTTGACAAATGACATTTTCTTTATAATCAAATACGACTAAAGTTTCTACCACCAGTGACGACTAAAGTTTCACTGGTAGTTCGTTCGTTCGTTCGTTCGTTCGTTCGTTCGTTCGTTCGTTCGTTCGTTCGTTCGTTCGTTCGTTCGTTCGTTCGTTCGTTCGTTGGTTCGTTCGTTGGTTCGTGCGTGCGTGCGTGCGTGCGTTCGTTCGTTCGTTCGTTCGTTCGTTCGTTCGTTCGTTCGTTCGTTCGTTCGTTCGTTCGTTCGTTCGTTCGTTCGTTCGTTCGTTCGTTCGATCATTCATAAATTAAATGAACACGATCACGACCATGTATGGCGATTAACAGTAAATTAATCCTCTCGTCACTTACCAACCAAACCACGTAACTTGCAGATATCGAACCCACTCTTGCAGCTGCTGAACATGTACCAAAAGCCATGCTCCTGAAAGACACAATTTTTAAAAATCTCGATAAATAGTCGCCAGTAATAAAATATATACTTTATACAAGTTGATAACGTTTTTATTGTATGGCATAAATAATCTTATTGAAGAAATTTGATTCACGCGAGTCTTTTGATGCATCGTGATTCTCCGTCAGTTAATTTTCAACTATCGTCTATCCCTATTTGTTTATTTCCATAATTAATTTCATTGTTCACTATTCATGTTATTACATATTCACTTCCTCTTTATCTAATATAAAAGCTTGCACGCTGAATTGTATTTTTATTATATGGATGCGAGTGTTTTACTAGAGAATATGCAGTGTCGTATTTTCCATATCCTTAATAGTGAAGATATCGATGACGTCATTAAGAATTTTACCTCTTTTTGCATTTAATCTATATAATAAAAAGAAAATTACACGCTGGCTTGAAGATATGAATTTTATCTTCTCGTGGTAAAAACGATATTTTACTCATTCGCTACGCTCATTCGTAAAATATTGTTTTCACCACTCGAAGATAAAATCCATATCTTCGCACCGCCGTGTAATATCCTCTATTTATTATATGGAGAAGAGTATTTTACTAGCAACTAAAACACTCGTAGAATCCATATTTCACTACATCCGGGAACCGAGTGGCGTATTTCTCATATGTAACGCTCGCGAGTGACATATCGACAAGTCAAAATTTACGCCTTTTTCCGTAAGTTTCGAATCAAGTAAATTTTAGCCAGTAACTTCTCTTTAATTCAGTTTTTCGCGTAAAATGACGTGTTCGAATAAGCTGTTGTATTTTTCATTTGTATTTTCTAAAAGTTTTAGGTCAAGCGGTTGTAGTTTTTGCATTAAATCCAGTTTATCAACATCACTTCCACGTATAATTTCATTGCCCATATAATAAATAGAACATTACACGGTTGCTCAAAGATATGGATTTTATGTTCTCGTGGCAAGAGCAATTTCTCACTCGTTCGCTACGCTCACTCGTGAGATATTGTCCTTGCCACTCGAACATAAGATCCATATCTTCTCGCCACCGTGTAATATCCCCTTTATATTACTGATGATGGTTCAAGTATGGAATAGTCTTTCCAATGAATTGAGAAACGCGGAGACATTAAATAATTAGTTCAATGTTCTCCTTACTGAAACCATAGCCTTTAACTAATATTTATTTATTTTATCAGTTTATGTACATTTGTAAATAATTTTCTCTTTGTAAATATTTGTATTTTATAATCGTTTTGTATCAATAGTTAGTTTTCACGCCCCCCTTGGAAATCAACATTATTTTGTTGAAGAGGTTAGCGTGATTAAATAAAGTTTACCTATACCTACCACCTACCTACCTACCTACCTACCTACCTACCTACCTACCTACCTACCTACCTACCTACCTACCTACCTACCTACCTACCTACCTACTTACCTACTTACCTACCTACTTACCGACCTACCTACCTACCTACCTACCTACCTACCTACCTTCCTATGAACCGAAACGTTTGACTAAAATAAATAAAATGCTTTTCGTCTTGGTCCTACGCTTCCTTATTGAAAAGTATTTTTGCAATTGTTTTTGCCTTTTAGATTTTCAATTCTATATATTTTAACAGACAAGTCGAGAATCGGTATATAGGACTTCTTTTATATAAAGTTGCGTTAAAACTGCTTCGAATCGGCCAAGCCACGTGACCAGTAAATTGCCGAATTTCTTTACTAAATGCTCACGGACTATATTACGACGTTTAAATTAGTTTTGGCAGTGATATTGTGTGCATGTTACTTTACACTGCGTTATCAATCGCAAAATATTTTGTAATCAAATTATGTGAAGACCAATTTGACACTTGTACAAAAAAAGATGGCGTTTCCACTTCATATATTATTTAAGCAATCTATAAAATCAGTTCAAATAGCAGCCTAGCATTGTTTATATAATAATAATAATAATAATAATAATAATAGTAATAATAATAATAATAATAATAATAATAATAATAATAATAATAATAATGATAATGGTCTTTATTAATGAGAATACATCAAACGTGTATCTTTACAATCAAATTTCTCCTAAGGATTTTTCAACGTGTCCGTGTCGAGGCATATCAAAGGCGCTCTAAGCAGCCGCCATACGACACCGTTCAGACCACGGATCCTAGCTAAGCCCTATAGGTGTTGATTTTACGGAGGGAGAAAAACTGGAGAACCCGGCGAAAAACCCTCGGAGCACAGGAGAGACCAACTAAACTACTCACATGAGTCCCAGAACAGGGTTGTTCCCAGACGGTCACCCATCCAAGTACTAACCCCGTCTAACCGGGCTTAACTATTGGTGAGAGGCAGCGCCCTAGCTCTAAAATAAATCAAGTAGGCAAGAGATTTGTTTCTACCAAAGTCGATCTTAAAGTCCTATCTTCCAATAGTTCTACAAGAAACAATGTTTACGACGACTGTGGTTATATAAATGTACAAGTCGCCATCTTTATCCGCACTGTCAATAGTAGATGATTTCTTGTCAATGGAGACGAAAATAGGTTTTTTTGGTGAAAAGCAAATTTATATTTGTAACACAGTAGTGATATATATATTTATTTTTTTGCGGTCCGGTATCCATCTGATTCGCGCGCTCTGATTGGCTTAGCGAGCGGTCCGTATCACACGATACGGACCCCGATACGGACCGCTGCGGATTTCAAAACAAAAACAAAAAAGTTTTACACTCTGTCATTTAAAATTGATCGATTTTTATAACTATTTCGCTTGCCACAGAACAAATATATTCAGCAGAGAGCTACGGGGATGCAAATGAGTTTTATTATCCAAATGGGTTTTGACAACTGCAAGTGAAAACAGCGAATTTTAAAAGAAACGCTGGGAAAACTATGACAAAGCAAAATTTACGAGCGACATTTATAAAGTTTTAAAGTATTATTGCTCAACGACGTATGAAAACAGTTTAAAACGGTAGGCAAAACATACATAAACTTGTGAACACAGTATTTTGTATCACTAAATGAAACTATATAGAAGTATATATATATAAAAAAACATACACGAGAAGACAGAAAAGCTGAAACCTTTTACTAAACTGTCATTCTTCTATTGTCCAACTATACTCAACAAAACCGCTACAAGTCTTTACCCTTTAGTCAAATATTTTCCACATGCCAACCTCATCGTATCATGTCTTTGAAAAAAGTTACAAATGGCTTACTACAAGCATTTTCGTCTTCAAACTCGAACGACCCACTTTCAATTTCCATGCAGTCAGCCGAGTATTGAAAGCGATTCCCCAAGCGAACAGCCAAAAACGAGCAAGCGACGAAGAAGAACGACGAAGAATCTTTATCAACTAAACTTTAAAAACACAAGGACTGCATTCTGACTTTCTTCGTAACTAGATCTTCAGGTTTTGACTGTTTTTTTTATCACAAAAGAGGTTCCAAGCTTCCCTGTCAGACTGCATGTCGGCAGTTTACTGTCGAACGATAAACTTTGGACTTTTGAATATCACGTGAACGTCATCTCGATTACGCAATTCAATTATGTTAATTTACCTAATTATGTAAATTATAAATCGTACGATTAATAAAAAAATAAATATGTTATTTACCGTTTTGGTCGGTCCGTATAGAGAAATATTTCCCTCGGTCTCAAAAACGACCCTCGGCCTGCGGCCTCGGGCAGTTTTTGAGACCTCGGGAAATATTTCTCTATACGGACCTCCCAGCCGGTAAATAACATATATATATATATATATATATATATATATATATATATATATATATATATATATATATATAGAGTGTCGCAACTGTCAGTTTCACGCAGGGCGATCTTCAGGCGACCCGCGTGAGACTGACAGTTGCGACACTCAACATTTTGAGGTAAACCCACTTAAACTATACTATATTCGCTCTACCTTTATGGTATTGAGCACTTTCCGACATTCCGTGAACAAAATCACACGTGCTCGTTTGTATATATATATATATATATATATATATATATATATATATCATGCATCCATCCATCCATTCATTCATTCATTCATTCATAAATGTACTTCGCTCACCTTATAAAAGTCGGAAATAGTTCAACAGACCAAATATAAACGGCGGAAAATGAGAGGTTAATATAAAACTTCGCTATTACTGCCATTATTATTCGGAAAATTGTCGATGTTGTAGCTGTAGAAATATTATAAGAATAAAACAAAGTGAATAAATTAATATTTAATACAAGAAAAATGCACAAATGGGTCTCAAAATGGCGGAATGGGGGGGGGGGGGCACGGTTATTCATGACAATGAATTCATGTGAAAGTTTGCTCAATAAAAATATACTATCCTGCAAAGGCTTGTTTTCTTTATACATACGTTTCAATAACTCAGGTGCAATGTTGTTCCTAGAGCCTGCGATCTTTTGGGTCACCGCTAAGCATCAAAAGGCTCTAAGCTCTGGGAAACGCCAATGAGATTCGCAATTTGAGTGGCTAGCCTCCCATCAATCTCCCGGTGAAATATCAAAAAGTGTGCATGTATGCATGTAACTTGTCAATTAATGTTTCATTCGTGCTGTTTGACACATTTTGTATTGATACATTATATGGTCTGGCAAAGAAAGAATGAACATCCGTAGAATCAACGTGTCAGAAACCTTCATCTGTATGCCCAGATTAAGAAAACCAATCATTAATTACTAGTGAATGGTTGGCTCAATTACTTGGGAGATAGCAAACTCAGGTAGTGAGTAACTTATATTATAGCCCTGAGTGGATTTAGAGAAAAACTAGTGTACTCGACTGCGGCTGAGTTTGAACCTGCGACCTTCGATTCGGTCAGTTAATAATAAAATGAATAGTTGTGGATATATCTGAGGGCACCAGCTATAGACCCTTTTAATAAGTGCAGAGTACGTCATTTTCCACACTTGACGTCATTTTCAGCCTTTTGAATTCTGATATTGAATATTTGTGCACCGTGCACAAAAATACATAAAGGCGAACAAAAAGATAGAACAAAGACTTCAGCTGAGTTTCCAGATCTTATTTTTAATGACTATGGCGCAGGTTAGTGTTTTCTCAACGTCAAACGCAATGATATGCTGATGCTTGTGTAGTAATGTATAACACAGCTAAAATATACTGTACGTTTCCTTGATTTCCCATAAGGAATGGACACTGCTATTATAGAAGCTAGACAGGCCAAAACCAGGCCAACAGCTGTAGTTTTCTTGCGACCAAACCTAAACCAACAAAAAAGAAAATCTCATTACATGAATAAAACATATACGTGTAAGTTTAAAACATGTTCAAAACACGCTGTTAATTGATCTGTGAAGAGTTTGCATGCTGCGAAACATTTTCCAGGAAACTATTGTCAAGAAGCTAAAGCGAGCGAAGTCAAAAGTTAAACATGCATGTTGGACTTCCACGTATTGATTGGTTCATTTGCATTGAGGGCTTAAAAAGACAAATAAATACCTGCAGCAGTCGTCGGAAGCAGTTATACCAGTAATTGACAGTTAAATATAAGACAATTGTTAGTATATAAGGAAGGCATTTTTATTCCATTCCATATCCATATTAATTATATTTACCCTAAATAAATATATATAATCCTTATCACTTTTTCGAAAAGTTAAAAAACCTATAAAACGACCAATTAGTATAAATAAGAATGCCAGTTTATTGTATATTAGATTTATATTATCAATTTATATAATAACCAATTTTTAAGAATATATATACAGAGGCGTAGCCAGGATTTTTTGTCAAGGGGGGCCAGGAAAAACCTAGGGGGGGCCCAACTTAACTGAGGCATATGAAGCCAATTCTTCTCAGGGGCGGTATAAATAGACAGTATAAATGCACCTATAGGTGATAAGGTGATAAAAGTAACAATGGGAAGCAGTATATATTTAGGGCTATTATATACTGAAGTAATATCGATATGAAATGGAATCAAAATGCCTTGCTTGTACTACCAATTGTCTTATATTTGACTGTCAATAACAGCTTACTGCTGCAGAATGGTATTTAATCGTCTTTTTAAAGTGCCACTAACCCCCAAAAATTTTTTCTCAGGATTCAAATAGCCCTTGTTGAGTATATTAGCACCAACTTATCTTTTCTGTTATTGAACACTTCTTTCATGTTTTATGCCCCTTCAAACTTGCAAAATTTCGCATCTGTTTGTCCCATGGCGGAGCAGTGAGGGGAATGGGTATAGGATGCGTATGACGTAATACCAGGAATTCGTCTTCAAAAATCTATAAAGTGTAGTACACTGGAACTATAATAAAAGAATTAAAATGAAAAATATCGCCAAACTGGCTATAAACGTAACCTGGGTAATTTCTTTCCTATTTACTTTACAGTAAAAAAAAAATAGAATTCCTGGTATTACGTCACAAACCCTTCTCGACGCAGTCTCCCAAGTGCTCCGTCGTGTCCGTCATTATCGCCACTTCAATCGATTCTTAATTGCATTCTTCATCATTTGGATTGGCGATGTTTATTCGTGCAAAAAACTTTTTGGGGTTAGTGGCACTTTAAGCCCTGAATGCAAACGAACCAATCAATACCTGAAAGCCGGACATGCATGTTGAACTTTGTTTGCTTTATACATACAGTACATACCTTCCGACTGACCAAATGGCTGCATAATTTGAAGGATATTCAACTAGACTTGTCAAGGCAAAAGTCAAATATCTATTCCAACCGAGATCCACTGAGCCATAAGATACAGCATAATAAACTAAACTGACAGTAAACCTAAAAATATGGTCAGGCTAGGATAAATACCCCACCTTGCATTGTAGAAAGAAGTCTAACACATAATTATATCCAGTTATTCTAATTTTGAGTTATAAGGAAGTTTTTGTAACCACAAACAATTGTGTTAAAATCATTTCAATTCAACCGGTCACGCTATAGGCAGCACCATGCATGCACACATCACCAATTAGCCATTTCCATGCAAAAAGAGTTGAATACTGATGAGGGTTATAGGAACGCTAAAGTGTTTGAATTCAGTGTTTGGAGGTACGAGGTTGCTCTTTTCGGTAATATGGCCAAGCCGTATAGGCGTATAGTTTACATCCGTTTTCATTTTTCAAGTTAAAAATATACCTTTATAACGAACCAGAAAACAAAACCTAGCTAAATGCGCATACTAAACCAGTCCTATATATTAATTTTACAGCACACGCGTTTTGGTCTCGGCTTGGAAACTATGGTTGTGTAATTATTTACTTTTGCTTACCAAATATTCCAACTAACCAAAGTTCTCTTCGTTGTTTCCCAATTTGAGAAGAGATGACAAAAGTTACCCTTTTCCTGAAAGACTGGTTTCTCTAGTTCATCTTCTGGCAACAGTTTCTTGTTTATTTTAGCTACTTTAGCAAGTTGTTTTCTTGCTTCGTCATCTTTGGAATTCAATAGTAACCAGCGTATTGATTCTGGAGTTAACCTTACAGTAAAAATATTATTGCTAATGACCAATACTATGTAAACACATAAGAAAAAATCGTTATATTAACCCTATCTAGACTAGTTTTTTTGGGTCTTCTTGGCGGGAGGGGGGAGGTCGAAAAGTGTCTGCGGTCAATATCTCAAAATGTATTTATGCTCTCGAAGTGAAACTTGGTATGCTAATAGAACATTAAAAAATATTACATATCTATGACGTCATTTGTAACGTCATACCTAAAAACGCAACAAAGTGAACTAATACAGCCAAGCAATAGAAACTCTTAAATCAATTTTTTATATTATTACTGTATTTAAAGCCAGTAGCAAACAGATAAAAGTATAATTGAGATAGTTGTTGTGATAAGAAGATAAATAATATCATGCTATTATTTGTAAACTAATGCTTCGTTATATTATAATTATTAAACTGATGACGTCGTTATATGACGTCATTGTTCGGCCATCTTGGATTCTGCGAAATTGGATCTGCGACGTCATTAGCTAAACTTAAATAACACAAAGTTTATGGAATTTTTTTAAAAAATACTAAAGTTAATCAAATGCTCAAAGAAACCCAAAAAGATATAAAATTAAAGCAGAATTTCAGAATTTGTGCCATACACGTCATCAAAAGGTGGTTGCCATGGCAACGCTAAGCACTGTAATCATTATTTTAACATACAAAAGTGTTCCGCAACACTGGATATCAAAAGTCACAAAATTTCGTGCATTTGTTTTAAATACTCAAAAAGTTACAAAGGTTTAAATTCACCGCGGGCACTTTCCACCACCCATCCAGTCTTGATAGCAAAATGACGACAGCTTCTAATTATACCATAAAATATATATAAAATCTGCTGTTACTCTAAAACTAAGTTGGTCATCAGACGCACCCACATTTTATTGTCCTAACATTTAAATTAGATGCGAGGCTAAGAACTATTTATTTTTAATTATTTTCAAAGAAATATTTTTGTATATCTTTCGTATTTCTGTTTATCTAGTGACGTCATTGTCGTGTAAGTGACGTCATCGTCAGGTGCATGTAATACTGCATATAAAATGTGTTTTAATTTGCTATTAAACTTAACATTCTAGGCAAAAATCGGAAAAACTCTTAATCTTTGCGGGGGGTCTGCGTGACATAAAATTGCTATACCTAAAACAGCCGATATGTGAAGAAATTGAAGTGGGTCCATATCAGATATTTATCAGCAGGTGATATTTATCTTGCATGGGACTTTTGTCCCGTTCGCACTTCTACCTATTGGTCTGCTGTTTATTTCATTACTATTGTACATATTTTGTATATATATATTTTCTTTTTGCAAGATCAATAAAGATGTTAAAAAAAAAAAAAAAAAAAAAATACTATCACTGTACAAAATTTGGTGCTTTTAACCAAAATCGCACAATGTTTTCACCATATTGCTGGACTAAGAAGAGTCATGGGATAAGATGGCTGGCCACTCGTGGCCATTAAGCTTCACTCGCGATGATACCACACTCGTGACCATTGATTAACACATAGCTTAGAAAAATCATATATTTGCCGATATTTAACATCGGCATCACTTACCACCAAAAGAAGATGGAAGGAGTTGCAAGAACAACTGTTGCAAGTAGAAAATGTCGCCAGTTTGGGAGAAGATATCCAATTAAAGGTAATATTAACATTGCTGTCACCCAAAAATAAAACCACGAAATTCCAATCTTAGCACGGTGCATTATACCAGTATATTCGGTGAGTAAAATAAATCCTGCGGAATTCAAGATTCCTAAAATTACAAAAACAGTATAAGTTTAAAAGTTTTAGCAAGTTGAACGTCCGCGAACAAGGCTACATACTACATGGCTTTTTTTTGTAAATTTCAGTGTGTTGGGGTGGGGTGGGTGCCAATCGCGAAAAAGATACTATACTCACATCCGTGTTTTATTACTCGGGCTACCTATGGTAGACTGAGTCTAGGTTTCGGTTTTTTTTGGGGGGTTCCACAAAATGGCATTATTGCATCATCCCGTCAGGCCTTGCGAAACTGGAAGGCATGTTGCATGCTCGATTTTTCGAGTTCTTTCTTTTCGACAGCTTTGCCTTTGATCGGGTTGGGTTGAAGTGTTTCCGACGGTATTGGTGAATTCATCAGTAGTTGATAAGTAATGTTGCTAGCAAGGTTTGTTCCTTAAGACAGAACAGACGAGTTTATTACAGACGCGAGAAAATGCCGTGTTGACACTTGACATATTGTGACTCATTGAACATATACGACGTACTGCTACCTAGTATTTTAAACGCCTTGCTGCTTGGTCCAACAACTACGAAACGCAGGTGGTAGGCACCGAATAATGCAAAAAATATGTTTAGATACGTTAGTTGTCTACAAGTCGCCTATCATGAAGGTGTCGTATTACATTTGGAAATGTGTTTCAAAACACATGTTTAAATATTTTCTGTTGGTACGATTTACATGAATTCTTTATCCGCTTGAATCTGCCGAATTCAGCACCATAGGTTTTGTCTAGTCTACTGAAAGTATTAAGATCGTTTGATTATTTGGCTAAACGGACTTGTTGTTGGGTTGTTTACACCAAATCGCTTCATGGAACCAAGTACTTCATATAAGACCATATACAAATAATTTGTGTCGAGGCTAGAGTTTAATACACGAAAATCGACAATCAGAATTACCTCTAACCAGGCCCGGATTTACCGATAGGCTTACCAGGCTATAGCCTGTAGGCCCACAATGTGGACGGCCCACGCGTTTTGGGACGAAAAAAAATGACGATAAACTCTGTTAAAAAAGGAATTTCAGACCTTTATATTTTGCTCAAAAGTGTCCTCAAAATGCGGGAAATGCTGTTTCAGAGACCCAAAAATCAAAAAAAAAAAGCCGAAAGGGGCGGATCTAGACTGTATCAACTGTATCGTATGATACAATCAGATTTTCACTTAATAATTAAATTAAATTAAAATAAATTCAAATTCGAATAATTACATTTCACAAGTAGCTTTTTCAAAGTTCAGCAACATCATTTTCAAATTTTTGATGTTAATGTGCGCAATTTTTCAAAGCTTAAAATCAGTTCTGTTCTACGACCAGCGAGACGAACACGCACTTTTCTGTAGGAAATTCTCGGTAGCCCGCAAAAATTGCCCGTAAGCGCATCCCCACCAGCCTGCGTTTCCTTGCCAGTGAAGCATCGCGCAAAAGGCGCTCTCGTCTCGATTCTTTAATGGCGATGTGTTACCGATGAGGTTACGATTGATACAGTTGTGCTAAATATAGTAACTGTAGCGACTGTATCTGATACAGTTGACTGTATCAAACCAATCAAAATGCTTGATTTTGGTCAGCGGCAAGCGCCTCTAACTCACCAGTATTCTACAACAGCTGTTGTGTGTCTTGGATAATGGAAGTTATTCTCCGGAGGAAAAGGCGAGTAGATTACTCCCTCTTAAGCGTATTGTGAGAAGTGTCTTACAGCCGAATTTGCTGTGTCTAATTTTGCGAAGCTACAGTTCCCTCGCAGCCAGGAATCGCGCTCTTCAAATCAGCACCCAGTGAGGTACAAAGTTCATGAATATTAAATATTTTAGCTACTAATATTATGCACTAAATTTGGAGTATGCTAATGAGAGTGACTGAGACTGTCCTTGACTTGTGTGTATTGATTTACATTAAAATGAAGACTTACTCGAGTTGGCGTAAAACCAAGTCTGAGTGACAGTTTCTGTTCTGATATGCTTTCGAAAATATCATTAAACAATGGCATTAACACATTTAGAATGTGCAATTCTGAGTATAATTATTTGCTAGTAATATTACAATGTCCAGGTAACCCATGCATTTAGAATGGGAATATAACTATTATTTAAAGTAGATGTCTGGGCTTATTATAGCCTAATTAATTTATAAAGTATGATAGCTTGCCGATACAGGTATGTTGACCTGTACGATACAGCCATGTATGTTGACCTGTATATTGAGTATTAAATAATCTACAGTAACATAAACAGTTTTAGTTGTTGACAATATTTATTACCAAACTTTTTATAATACAAGTTAACTTTAATTTGTCGTTTTTGGTTATTTATATTCATGAAAAATTTAAGTTGTGCGTGCCACTGTATTTTGTCTAAACATTCCCTCAGATTGCAGGAAATCGCATTTCCTGTATCTTAATTTTCAAAATTTTCCGGGGGGCAATGCCCCCGAACCCCCCTAACTTTGGTGTCATCACAAATACGATACAGTCAGATTTTCTCCTAGATCCGCCCCTGGCCTAGAAATGTGTCGTCACACTTATCCTGTAGGCCCAAAATTGGTAAATCCGGGCCTGCCTCTAACTGTCCAATTACACAGTTTCAGAGCCGGGTTCTACATATCTACACTGCTTAATGATTGCTTCTGATAGTTTTGTACTTTTTAACAAACACTTAATATGCGCACGCTGTTCCGCAGGTTTTGTAGATGTGCGAAGGCTACGCCAATATTTGCAGAAATCAGTAGCACGAGTGAACGCCTCATGAGCAGGCGTCTTGTTACGTATACGGGTTATTAGTTACCGAACCCGAGGTTCTCGGTAAATAACTTACGTAGTTACCGAGGTTGAGGTAACTAACCTACTTAGTTCATGATCACAGAGGTTGTTTAAGAAAACTGAGAGACTGAGTTCGTTGGCACAGAGGTTGTCTAAAATCACTTCAGTCGCATTAGTATTAAAGCTTATTTTCCCAACCACGCATAAATCAAGTTAATTGCCCCCGGGCTAATATATATTATTATATAGCATGCTATCGATTATGAGCTTTTGCGTAATCTGATTGGTTCCCTACTACCAGGCTATCAGCTCATATCCGGCTAGTAGAGGAAAAACAAGATGGCGGCACGTTTTTTTAAACTGCCGAAAAGAGTTGAAATTGACAGATTTTTATACAGAAAAACATCAACACCCTCAAACCAATGTATAAAAAAACAACATTGTGTAAAAGTACATTAACAAATACACAATTTAGCATGTCAAATGGTAAAATTCACCTAAAAATTACGTCTTTTTACTTCAAAAACCCGACTAAATTAGCGGGTTGGTATTAATTTGTTGCCAAACAAAGAAACTCACGGTTAAAATCAAGCTTACAACACATATTTCGTAGGAGATTACCAGTAAAGAGACTTTTTTTTATTTAGATAAGCATTTGGAATAGTAGAAAGCATGTTCTTTTTCAAAAACAACCAACTATAAAGTAATTTAGTTTCACTGCCGAAGGTGTTTCAGTTTCATTTTTGCATGAAATCAAAACCTTTTTCACGATAGCAACGCTAATATAAACAACTGACCCACCTTTTGACTTCATAAAGGTACCTTTTAATATTTTTTGTTGATCTGCTTAATACATTTTTTGCCTCTCGACCAACATTTATGCAACATTTCAAAGCTGTTTGCCGAACAACTCAGCGAGAAATATATAAGTTGCCTATGCCGGACGTTTGTCGTTTGAAACATTTCGCTGTAATTTTGTCTCTTATACAGAGCTTGGCGATATAATAAAACAGTTATACCATTTGCTCTCGTCGTATACGAACTAATAGCCAACTCGGCGAAGCGCCTCGTTGGCTATGAGCTCCTATACGACTCGAGCTCATGGTATAACTGTTAAGCCCCGTTCACACTATACCGGATAGGTTTTCGTGCCGGCACGAAAACGTATCCGGTATAGTGTGAACAGACGGCATAATTATGTGCCGTTTCGTGCCGAATACGATATAACCCCGTGATCCAACCAATCACCACGCTCTATTCTATTAATATACTTCCGAAACGATTTCGATCTCCGTTCACACTGGAGCTGAAACGGCACAAAAAGCTATCCGATACAAGATGTACCTCTTTCGAGATCGGAGCGGCGCAACGGCGTGCCGGCACAGAAATTGTGCCGGAACAGGCGTTTTGTGTGTGAACAGAAGGCCTATCCGGTATGGTTTTCGTGCCGGCACAAAAGCTATCCGGTATAGTGTGAACGGGGCCTTAACTTGATTTATGCGTGGTTGGGATTTATCTCTTACTAAATAAACAACCGTGGTACATCAAAGAAAACCGAGGTGATCGTGAACCAAGTCTAAATATTTTCGCGCGAACACATTAAAAAAATAGGTACGTTTACACGTACATGTATCTACTCATGCGTTGCTCAGACTGACTCAGGATGTGATTGGAAAAACCTTCTGAAATTTGGTTGGTCCCGAAGAATTAGTCTGCGGGCAGGCCCTCCTGTTGCTGTGAAATGTGGGCCTGCAACAAAGCATGGTTTTTTTTTCATCACTCGCGGCCGTCAGATTTTAAAACTCTATGGAGTGTTTCTTGTTTTTTTGCTTTATAGCTTCCTTTTTGTGACACTTCGGTTTATTTGAATTAAATGCAAATAAGGCAATCTGTGAAGTCGTAAGATGGAAAAAGCATTTAGATTTATTAAAATATACAATATGTTGCATCTCCACGATTATTCAAAGAACACAACTGAATATTTCTGTGCAAGTGAAGCTAATAAAAAGGAAAAGCTTCACAGGAAAATCAAATTGCCATAGCAACATGTTGGTGCACAGGCCCTTCAAATCTATAAACACCAATTCCAGGGACGGCGCGGAGCGTAAATGTTTTGGTATTAGTTGTGGTATATAACGTAGGGGGGTCTGGGGAAAAAAGAAAATTTTGAAATCTAGAGGCTCTGAAATGCTATTTCCAGCATTCTACAGAAGATATTCTTTGAAAAAATTAAGCGAGATGAGGATCTAAATGCTAAGCATTTTACGCAGTTCGATGACTTCACGACCAAATTAACGGAAACATCCATTGAATTATATCTGTCTGAGACTATGATGTGACTAATAATATTGTAGCGGTACATTCCTTATATTCAAACGGCAAACGGTAAGTCTACTTTAAAGAATATTTCGTTTTTTAAAATTGTTGGGATTGTTGGAAATACAAACCAGGCACAACTCAGAAACATAATGGCAATGTATAACAAACTTGTTCACTGTTCTCTTACTTAGTTTTTAAGTTTACACTTTACAGTTGTGACTCGATAGTAAAGAAAAAAGTTTTGAAACATCCCAGCGATGGCCACACGCCTCGCCACCGCAACGCCATCTTAGCGATACTGATGCACGTGTGAATACAGTAGCTTGCGTGATGCGCCGACAATACATATAAACTTTATTCAAACAACATAAATACCAGATTTGGTATATAAGATACATACATATAACATATAAACTAGAGTACGTGCTCAACTATAAACTTTCAAAACTTGTTAAAACATTAAAACAGTATTTAGCTACCAAAGTCATAATTGTTTTGTCTTGCATAGCAATGACATACATGAAAGGGTCTTGATAGCTAAATTTAGAAAATGAGTTATTTATTTTACAGAGACTTTCCATAAAATACATATGATCAGCGCAACGTCTGCCTGGTTTTGCGAACGCAGGCGGCCAAGGTATTAGAATCGCAAAACTAATACCTTGTAGGATTGCGTTGTTAGATATACAAATATTCGCATCGTTCTTACCTTTGAAGGAGGACTTATGCCTTTTTTTTGTTAAATATGGATTCAAGAAGGTTTTCCTTTCGTCAGATAAATTCTAGTCACCATATCAAAGCTTCAAAATTGTTATAAATAATTGCTCTTTGTTTCCATATTATTGAAGTGTTGAACTCCAGTGTTGGGAGCTTTTCCTTGTGAAATAGGCGATACAGCCGGTACTACATGGATGATTTATATATTGAGATGTTACATATTGTTAATGTAATGAAGTGAAAAGAATTGCAGACTTCTCGCTGCGAAATAAAAGCAGTTTTAAATCGAAATAGTAAAGCGTCTGACTTTAAAATATAAATATTGTACCACCTGTGGTGAAATTTAACACCGAAAATCCGCGTTTCTTGTCAAGCCAAGGTTTAGTTTTGAGATTCTAATACCTTGAGGTCTAAGCCTTTCAAACACTTGTCGCTAAAGTCGCTAAGGTTGTTGCGCGCATCAGCGAGGACGGTACGGTACTGCGGAATTGAAATCAAACAATCAAAAACAAAGATGACATTGTTTTCTTCCATCCGTCTCTGTTCTTGGAATAATTATATTATTTTACAATTCATTTCAATCTGGAGAAAAGAAGGTATTAGACTAATACCTTTAATACCTTAGCGCGCCGCCCCTGACCAATTCTATTTTTTACAAATCATATATTGACTTTGCCATTTTATACACCATGTGAAAGGAAAAATAATTATGACTTCTTGCTTTATCAGTTTATGGTGTCAGGGACATGGGAACAAATATGTTAATATGACAACATTATTTCAGTGTGAAGCTTTTTCACCAGTGTAGCAAATCTCAATTGATTCCCATGACTATAATTGCGTAGATACCATGTTTTTAAAACACAAATTGCATCATTTGCATATCAAACAAACTGAAATATCTCAAAAACAATGCAAAGCAATTCACGGCAAGTACGAAATTTAGTGTAATTATGGCAAGTATGCCAAATAATAGCCCTAGCTGCTGCAGGCTTATAAGGTAGCCCGATGTTAACGCCTAGCTGGCGTCTTGTTTATATTATCGAAGCCGACTGGCTCGAGGCTACCAGTTATTCAGTTCAGAATGACCCAGTTTTTTAACTCAACAGCCAGAAGGAAAGTCTTGCTAAATTTGATAAAACACTTGAATTTCTTAACAATTAATATGTCGCGCGCCGTATAGACTATGATGATACGCACCTGGTTCTACATGTCGGCTATCTTTGAAAGCGTCTGAAAGTGTCTATATGTTCATTTATGTTAGGTTTTCGCACCTTCCCTAGCTACGAAGGAGCGTAACTCATTTCATGTTCGTTCGTATACAGCAGTTCGTGAAAGGCTTAGTTCTGACCTCTTGCAACTTGCACATTTACACGAGAAGCGCTATCTTGACGATATTCTGTCACCTGAATCAGTGAATGCCGTGCAGTGTATCACAAACACCTAATCTCGAATAACGATTTATCAATGTTTCTTGCAAAATCAAAGTTATGTTCGTCAATAATTAATGATTATTGTATAATCGAATATAAATTAAATATCTAAAAATACATCATTAAATTGTGGACCCAAACGTAGACTGCCGTTATCTAACTCTAGAAAACATTTTGAGTTCAGTGTTTTTGTTTTTTCTAATAAATTTAAATAAAAATTAAAAAATATTAATAAATTTAAATAAAAACTAAAGTGAAAGAATTTATCAGCTTATAAGCAAGTGGTTGATTTGTCAATAAACAATGCAATAAATTAGCATTGTATTTCTGATCTTGAATATCTCAAATACGTTTATTCGTATACCTGATGCAAGACCAATAAAGACACGAGCGACTATGAACACTGAAAACTCTTTTGGAAACACCATTATCCATGTGGCAAATACGATCCCAACAGTTCCCAAATAAGACATGTTTCTTCTTCCAAATCGGTCTGTCAAATATCCTCCAAAAATCACTCCAACAAGCATTCCCGCCCAGGAACAAGATTGAGTTACTGACAGAAGATAGGATTTGTCGCAAACCAGGTCATACTGAAACATTACAAGTAAAATTAAAAAGTGTTTCAGCTATATATAAACATCTAGACCTCAGTTTAACAAGTGTCTACCGAATTAACATTTACCTTTATATGATCTGCTCATCAGTTTGGAAGAGTTTATGGGTCATGTGCGTTTTTCGGTTTTTGTGTATGTGTGTGGGGGGTGGGGGGCGGGGGGCGGTGCAACACCATGGTGCTGGCCGGAGTGTTGGTCTGATGTTGCATGCATGGTGGTTGGTGTGTTGATGATATGTTGACGTGTTGGTTTGTTGGTTGTCGATTTCTAGGTTTCTTTGTTACGTTTTGTTTTTTTACATTCTCTGTTTGCTGGTTTATTTGTTTTTGTGTTTGTTGGCATGTTTGTTTGTTTGTTTGTTTGTTTGTTTGTTTGTTTGTTTGTTTGTTTGTTTGTTTGTTTGTCTCTGTTTGTTTGTTTGTTGGCATGTTCGGTTTGTTTACCTGCTGTTTTTGCAAACTACAGTGGTGGACAGTGGTGGACTAATCGTTTAAATGTTGTTTAAATGTCAATAAAATAACTTTCAATGGGAAGTGTGCAGTCTCTGGGTGTGCTCTAGTCAGTATAGAATTACCTCAGTGACTAACGACGTAAAACCTTCCACAAACGTCCAAGCATCTCTTGGCATGCTACATCTTGCTTTGTAATCTTCACTTGTCAGTGAAATTGGATCAGTGAAATTACAGACAGTATTGTTGTTTCCTTTTACGCAAATCCATTCTGGTTCGGCGGTAAGAAAGGTTACAACCATCATTGAGAATGCTATTACGGTTATCATGGTGTAACCAAATATACTAAGTAACGCCCACTGATATCTCTGAAAACTCCCGATTTTCTCCAACATCTGGTCCACTGTTAGTGCCATATTGAATTAGTAGTACCTCCGTTTATACCTGAAATTATATTCAAACGATAAATATATATTTCAACGTGCTAATGTTTAAAAACCTTTAATGGTCATTACTCAAAAATCTTGTGAAAAATTCTCTATAACCGTAATAGAAAACCTGAAGTTCCACACTCGTTTAAATTTGGATTAAGGAAGAAATTACATCCTGAAGAATATAGAGTTATTTGTTGGTTTCTTTGACCTCTACGGATAATTTTGTAAAAAAACCCAACATTTTCTAGTTTCGACCAAGAGTTATCATGACGTGCACTTGCAACAGTTAATATATAGAATTCATGTAAAAAAGCTATTAAAAACCTCCCCTTTGGTCTTCATGCAATGCAGAGCCTAGTCTTTAATGAGAAGCACATGCAGTTTAAGTGGCGTATATATATATATATAGTCTTTAATGAGAAGCACAGTTTAAGTGGCGTATATATATATATATATATGATCCCGTTTAGGGTGAAACCTCTGGTAGAGAAGACTTTAAGGTAAACTATACTTCATGCTTTGTATTTTGCTCTATCTATATATGGTATTGAGCACTCTCTAACATTTCGTGAACCAAAACTCACTTATATATATATATATATATATATATATATATATAAATATATATATATAACTTTGAAACACGTGTCTGTTATTATATATATTATTAGAAATATTTAAAACATGAGCAGCAGTGTTTTATCAGATTTAAAACACGAGGCGATAGCCGAGTGTTTTAGATCTGATAAAACACGTACTGCGAATGTTTTGAATAGCTTCAAAGACGGCCCATTTGGTAAGTTCATTGGCGTAGTAAGTTTGAAAAATAACGTTGTCTAAGCCGAGAAAATCAAAGCTAAAGTTTATGTAAATCAGGAGGATTTTTTATCAGATTTTTATCTGATTTTTTATCAAAACCACGGACATGGTACTGATTTCCTTTGTGTTTTCCTCATGAATTATTAATGAGTTTTTGAATTATATATATTATTATATAAGTTATTATATAGTTTAATCTACAGACACGTGTTTCGCTGTTCTACAGCTCATCAGTGTAGCTTGGAACCCATCTAGATGTGACAACGCCATTTTATTTATCCCCCAGCAACTGCTGGTAACAGCCGCTTGTGGGACAATATGCGGACATCTAGATAGCGTGATATATATATATATATAATATATATATATATATATATATTATATATATATATATAGTAAATATATATATATATATATATATATATATATATAGCGTTAATGCAACGCTCACTACCCTTGTGGAAGTTTGAGCACTTTGGCCCTATACCACCTAATGCTCAGTACTGGCATGCGCACTATACTTACACTATCCCACATTAGTATAATTTCATAGTGGAAAAGAGGCTTTCCAGCTTTCTGATTGGTCCGCTCAGCGGTGAATCTGAGGTGATAGTCACCGTCTAGCGCGGTTGAGACAAACAAAAGAGCATAATACTGAAAACATTTATCACTGAGATGTTGTACATATTAAATATCGTGAAAACAAAACTTTATAAAGGTAAGGAAGTATATTTTCTATAATTCTTCGTATTTTTTGTATGTTTTGGCTAGGTTTTGGTCGTAGCGATGTGGCGAAAACTTCGTCATGAGTGAAGAACATAAGATTGAACATGAATTAAGTGCAAAAAAGCCATAACACAGGATCCAAAACACCAGAATAAAAGTCTTTTTAGCATATATTTGAATGTATGTACAAGTTCAATTCCAAAGTAGGATGTTGTTTACTCTTTTTTTGAAATTATTTACTGACAAAGACTGTGGCTTGCTAGCATCGTCTGTGAATAAACAGAATCACCACTGTTAAAATGAAAGCAGTTGTTTAAAAGTTTTTGTTTCAACGTGATTGGTTTTTTATCAACCTCTGAAATTATACTAAAACAATTAGTCACCTCAGTCTCGGTGACTATCGGTGTATTCACCGATAGTCACCTCGACTTCGGTGACTAATTGTTAAATAGTTGTCACCAGCAATTGCTTGGGGTATATATAGTGATAAGTGGTGTTCTCACATCTAGATTGTTCCAAGCTACACTGATGAGCTGTAGTACAGCGAAACACGTGTCTGTAGATTGAACTAGGTGCAAAGCAGATATACGAGGTGCAAAGCACCGAGGCAGGCTATATTATTCATGCATATACCACGAGAGCGAATGGTATAATTGTTTTATTATATAGCGAAAACATTTATAAAAATAAGAAATGAATCGCTTGAAAAAACTCGAACTTCCGCCACCATGCATTTAAAATAAAACTTTTACTGGAAAAGTTTCCCGCCGGTAATGATCACAAACGTTTTTCATGCAAGGTTCATCCATTATACCGGCAAGGTCAGTTTGCCAGGGCGATCGCGAGATTTCGCCAGTTGTTTGTGAGATGACTTCTTTCACCAGATGGTTCGAGGGATGATCACAAATGTTTTTCACGCGAGGTTCATCGATTACCGGCAAGGTTTTGCCAGGGTGAGATTTCGCCAGTTGTTTGTGAGATGACTTCCTTGACCAGATGGTTCGAAGGATAATCACAAATGTTTTTCCCGCGAGGTTCATCGATTACCGGCAAGGTTTTGCCAGGGTGGGATTTCGCCAGTTGTTTGTGAGATGACTTCTTTCACCAGATGGTTCGAGGGATGATCACAAATGTTTTTCACGCAGGGTTCATCGATAACCGGCAAGGTTTTGCTAACTTCCTTGACCAGATGGTTCGACGGAATCACAAATGTTTTTCACGCGAGGTTCATCGATTACCGCAAGGTTTTGCCAGGGTGAGATTTCGCCAGTTGTTTGTGAAATGACTTCCTTGACCAGATGGTTCGAGGGATGATCTACCGGCAAGGTTTTGCCAGGGCGAGATTTCGCCAGTTGTTTGTGAAATGACTTCCTTGACCATGCATGAAGATGGTTCGAGGGATGATGACAAATGTTGTTTCCGAGAGGTTTCTCGATTACCGGCCAGGTTTTGCCAGTTCGAGATTTCGCCAGTTGTTTGTGAAATGACTTCCTCCGTTCCTCGACCAGATGTTTTGAGGGATGATCACATATATGTTACTCCAGAGATGTCTCGATTACCAGTCAAGGTTTTCCGGGTGAGATTTTGCCAGTTGTTTGTGAAATGACTTCCTTGACCAGATGGGTCGAGGTTTGATCACAAATGCATGTTATTCCCGTGAGCTTCATCGATTACCCGGCAAGATCTTGCCAGGGCGAGGTTTCGCCAAATGTTGGTGACAGGACTTCCTCCGTTCCTCGACCAGATGTTTCGAGGGATGATCACATATATGTTACTCCAGAGATGTCTCGATTACCAGTCAAGGTTTTCCAGGGTGAGATTTTGCCAGTGTTTGTGGAATGACTCCCTCGGCCTCGGGTGGCTCAAGCTAAGGGATGAGCACAAATATGTTGTTCACGTGAGGTTTATGCCTTTATGGATTACCGGGCAAGGCGTTGCCAGGGAGAGGAGTCTCCAGTTGCTCGTTGGTGATACGAGCTGTAGCCCCGCCCCCCGGCCCATACGCCTATGTTACCCTTTACTCAAATATTTTCCACATGCCAACCTCATCGTATCATGTCTTTGAAAAAAGTTACAAATGGCTAATTACTACAAGCATTTTCGTCTTCAAACTCGAACGACCCACTTTCAATTTCCATGCAGTCAGCCGAGTATTGAAAACGATTCCCCAAGCGAACAGCCAAAAACGAGCAAGCGACGAAGAAGAACGACGAAGAATCTTTCTTAACTAAACTTTAAAAACACTAGGACTGCATTCTGACTTTCCTTCGTAACTAGATCTTCAGGTTTTGACTGTTTTTTTTACCACAAAAGAGGATCCAAGCTTCCCTGTCAGACTGCATGTCAGCAGTTGTTTACTGTCGAACGATAAACTTTGGACTTTTGAATATCACGTGAACGTCATCTCGATTACGCAATTCAATTATGTTAATTTACCTAATTATGTAAATTATAAATCGTACGTACGATTAATAAAAAAAAAAAATATGTTATTTACCGTTTTGGTCGGTCCGTATAGAGAAATATTTCTCTATACGGACCTCCCAGCCGGTAAATAACATATATATATTTTTACCGTTATAGTTAGGGTTAGGTGTTGTATTTATCTTATATAGAGATACCTGTGTGGTGATATGAATGCATTTAGGTCGGCATGTTTTACGTATAGAGGTCTATATAATCCATTCTGTAGTTTTAAAAGTTTCAGTTTACCGAGTTGTTCGATATTTCGGTCAGCTGTGTTTGTCGCATATTAATTACGATATTCCTGGTTTGCACTTGACGTCATGGCGGCCATGCCTTGTTGGAGCCACTTTAACAAAAAATATCATTAGCAGCTATTGTATTTGAAGTATGTTTTCCTCCAACAAGGGATTGATTGCAACCCACCAATACATCGATAATTGTCATGTGGCTTAAAGGTTTCTTACAGAGGTTTTCCTCTGGGTTTCATTAAGTATCCCTCGTTAAAATCTAATCTCTCTTTTCACTTTAACACTTTGTGACCTAGACCTCTCCCTGTGCTGAATAAAATCTTCGGAGTGGACGTTAGCCAGAATAAAATACTAAAGACTCGTCTTCAGGCTTCAAAGTGTAAAAGAGATAGGTTTTAAAACTTTGTGACCTGGACCGCTCCCTGTGCTGCATAAAATCGTCTGGCGTTAGCCAGAATAAAAGACTCGTCTTCAGGCTTCAAAGTGACTTGTTAACAATACTTTGGCATATAAACAAATATACATGATGCAAGTAAACATATATATGTATATAGTAAACAAATACAGCTATGATATATATAGTATAACTGCAATTCAAGTATTTTACATACTATATACAACTGCATGCATGCTTACTGTCCGAGGGCTTCCGGCTAATTCCCCAGTGGGGTTGAATAAAATCGTCTGGCGACTAGCGTTAGCCAGAACAGAATAAAATACTAAAATCGAAATATAGTAAAGTTAGATATACTGCCGAAACAGAGAACGTAGGAGTCTAACGTTTCGAGCGAAGGCCCTTCGTCAGAGAGAAACGTTTCGAGCGAAGGCTTCGTCAGGGCTGAGGAAGCTGGGCCTTCGCTCGAAACGTTAGACTCCTTACTATATTTCGATCGGTTTCAACACTGCCTACGCAGCACGCTACTTTTATTTCACTATAAAATACTAAAGACCGATTCGGACAGGAAATAATTAAAGTAAGCAGATGCTTCGATCATTTGTCCTGTATATATATATATATAATATATATATATATATATATATATAGATATATATATATATATATATATAATAGTATAGATATATATGTGTCCTGTATATACCCTTTTATACTTACAATTGGCTTGATAGCGATCCCGATCAATTCAGCCAAACCAACAGTTGAGAAGACGGTTCCCACTATATATACATGCATTCCTTACTTTGATCAGTTAATTTTAATATGAATAAGGAGTACCTACTTATACAACAATTGATTTCGGTCATTCATGCATGCATGCAAACAGTGGCGTGGTGGCAAGTATCAGGGCTGGGGTGGCCAGATTAGCTTTGGCGCCCCCCCCCCCCCCCCCCCCCCCAAAAAAAAAAAGAAAAGAAAAATACATTACTGTATTTGATAAATGAATAATGAATCACATTATTTGTTTTAAAATAACTCAATTAGCAATATATAATATTACAACAAAGAACGGGTTCTCTCAAAGACCACGCCAATGCAAGCGGCGAAGTAGCGCCAAACCTCTAGGGAGGTCCGGGGGCATGCTCCCCCGGAAAATTTTTGAAATCTAGAGTCCTCTGATATGCCATTTCCTGCATTTTGGAGTGAGATTTTAACAGAATTCTGAAGATTATAAAACTTCAATAGAAAACACAAAAGAATTACAAAATTTCAGATCTTTATATCCCCCCATTGAAGACCTAGCTATACAGAGAAATAAGTTTATTTTGTTAAGTTTTGGCGCCCTTGCTAGTTTTGGCGCCCCCTTCTGCAACCCCAGCTGGGGGGGCCCTGGCCCCCCCGGCCCCCCCTGCCACCCACGCCACTGCATGCAAAAGGTTATGTTTTTTTTGGCTGGCGGCTCCGTCACGCATGCCTGCATGTACCAAGGGAGCACGTTAGAATGTGATACGTTATAAGGATAAATACCGAGAACCGAGGCTTTAAGCCATCTAAGCATTCTCGTATGTGGGCGCTACCGGCGTTACGATACGAGATAGTTGTAGCATGCGCCCCATGAATTGGGCAATTATAAATTCATAGGGATTATATCAGTATAATCCCCGGGCTTTATATATATAATTCTATAGGGATTTATGGGATATAAATCCCTCAAAAAAACAAAGAAAACCGACTTGATCTTGTTTTAAATCTTGTAAATAAACTAGTAAGTAAAGTTTAGTTTATTTAAAAGAACTATCACATTCTAACGTGCTCCCTTGCATGTACTATAGTTGTTAGGGTAATTACATGGACCACGGTAGCCCGGTTAACTGCATGGGCCAACCCGGTCAATGTAATCGCCCCTAATAATTTACTTTTGCAATGTAATAATTTACTTTTGTGATATAGCTAGAGTTTTGCTGGATAAAACGATGACTGTCATTGGTTGGTTTGTGGTCACATGACCTTAGTTAAATTTCAATGTAGACCGAGCGGGCAACAATTGAGACCTTATTGCCCAGTCGGTCAATAATATTGCAATTGTTGCCCGCCAGAACTCTTCACCAAAAAATATTTCAGTTATAGGTCTTCAAAGCATGTTCTTTTGTTCTGAGCTAGATTCATATTTGTTTACTTGAAGTGAAATTACGGAGCCAGGCGAAATGTTTTGGAATTATTTGCCTAATTGGTTTGGTCATAGCACGCTGTATAAATCAATTTGGTTCGCTCTTAACCGTGCGACTCGCCTGTCGAAGGCGTGCGGAACGGTCTTAGCACGGTGAAGCACGCTGGTGATTTATACGATCGAGCCAACACCGTACCTATAAAATAAGCGATGACTAGAAATACATAAACGCAACAACCCCTCGCCCGCTTTAACGTGTAATTTTGTAACCCCCCTCCCCCCCCCCCCCCCCCCCCCAGTCGAAAATAATTAAATAACAGTGGTTGAAGAAAAGAGTCGAAGCAAAACTGAGATTTAATAAACTCTGGTAGTCTGGTTGTAAAACATATTTTTGTTTACTCGAGGTTTCGCAAGGTTTTTTTTTGGTAAGCCTTTAAATGGCTTCCATGTACATGTTTTGATGGAAAAATCTTTAATCAGATACGTTAACGCAACAATCTTGCAAATTTTTAAAAGGTTTATATGCATGTTGTTTATTACTACGACAGAATTGAAGCAATGCAATCTGAAAGTTAATATCCAAAAAAAACTAAAACTGGCGAGATGAAGCAAAATGCAGATCTTGATTCGAAAATAAATAAAAATAATCAAGAAAATATGCCACGTCCTATAGAAAAACTCGATCTAGACTGACGGCAAAATAAACTATAACTTTAAAACTAGCAATTGAAACAAAGCAAAAATATACAGTATTTATCAGGTGAAAAAAAAAAGGAAATATTTATTTGATAATACTGATGAGAAAACATGGAAAACGCTTGTCACAATGTCACATAACTCATGCACATTTTAAGAAAACAGCTGTCTTAAACCTTGCCGTTTCGCTCGCTATAATCATGCACTACACTTACCCGTTGCCTTCTCTCTGTAGTATACTTGTTTACCTTTTTTCCTGACTACCTCAGTTTGTTAGCTTCGCTTTTCTTTGCTAAGCAAAAAACTTCCTTCCCTTCCGCTGTTTGGTTGTCGTCTCGTCACGACAGTTCTGTACGTTTTCTCAATCTTTTCGGCTTTCCCTCAACGCTTTTCCTTCGAGTTGCCAGTCCTTGTCGCATCCCCTTAAAGTTTTCTTGCTTTATTGAGCTGCATTTTCTCTTTCCATTGTATATTTATGTAGTTTTTTTCACACAAAGCACATTCTTGGTAAAAGAATGCCGTTAAAAAGATTTTGCTCAATAGGTTACCTACCACTCGCCTATAAACTCGATGCGAGATTTGACAGGCCTTGCACAGGGAGCTCTAACATGTATTTTTTGTTTTAAACAGTATATACATCCATACACACATACATATTATATATAAATTAGTAAAATTACCGTATAGTTTAGTAGTGTCCTTGCTCTTGCCTCTTGTTGCTCCAAAAACAGGCCGAATCACAGGGAGCTCTAACATGTATTTTTTGTTTTAAACAGTATATACATCCATACACACATACATATTATATATAAATGACCGTATAGTTTAGTAGTGCCCTTGCTCTAAGACTTGTCTATTGTTGCTCCAAAAACAGGCCGAAAGAAGGATTCAAGGATTTTCTCGTACTCAACCCCCGCTCGGCCAACTCGCCAGGTGGAGAGAATTAATAATAAGAGAAGGGAGGAAAGCAATTAACGTCATGGCTTGATGATCACCGCACATTGCCTGGAACGGAAGTAACAAATCGAATTTCAAATTCAAATTTTAAACGGATTAACGGAAGTTAGAACAGCTCGTAAATTGTAAACAATGAATAAATAGTATGGACAAACGATCCCCTTGAATTATAAATGTATACAAGCAAGAAAAAAAATAATTAATATTCACTTCCGTTCCAATGTTCCATGCAATATGCGGTGATCATCGAACCATATCGAACTATGCTTCTGTCTTTATGATTCTGATCTTTCTCGTCCGATTTTCATCGTAAAACTTCGCACACTTGTTTATCTATGTTATAACATTACACAGAGCATAAACTGTTCCACGTTTATAAACTGTAACAACCGATATGGGGCCGGTGATCATCAATCCATAACGTGATTGCTTTCCTCCCTTCCCTCTTTCTTTCTTCTCTCTGCCTGGCGAGTTGGCCGAGCGGGGATTGAGTACGAGAAAATTACCAAAAGGATCGCAGGCTCTGTGTACGAGATTGTCTTGAATCCTGCTTGAATCCTTCTTGATTCGGCTTGTAATTCTTGGAGCAACAAGAGGCAGGAGCAAGGGCACTACTAAACTATACGGTAATTTATATATAATATGTATGTGTGTATGGATGTATATACTGTTTAAAACAAAAAATACATGTTAGAGCTCCCTGTGGCCGAATGAAGGATTCAAGGATTTTCTCGTACTCAAAGCCCGCTCGGCCAACTCGCCAGGAAAGCAATTCACGTCATGGCTTGATGATCACCGCATATAGCATGGAACGGAAGTAAAACCTCGAATTTCAAATTCAAATTTTAATCGGATTAACGGAAGTTAGAACAGCTCGTAAATTGTAAACAATGATAGTATGGACTAGCGATCCCAGCATGGACAACCGATCCCCGTTCCAATGTTCCATGCAATATGCGGTGATCATCGAACTATACTTCTGTCTTTATGATTCTGATCTTTCTCGTCCGATTTTCTTCGTAAAACTTCGCACACTTGTTTATCTATGTTATAACATTACACAGAGCATAAATTGTTCCACGTTTATAAACTGTAACAACCGATATGGGGTGATCATCAATCCATGACGTGTTGCTTTCCTTCCTTCTCTCTTTCTTTCTTCTCACGATCGGAAAACCAGCCGTTCCTCACGTTGTAACCAATAAACTATATATCCGTTGTAACCAATAAACTATATAATAAACTATATAACCAATAAACTATATATATAAATTATTGCATTGTAATGCTAAAAGAGGTTATTAATGAAAACCTCTACCCCCCCCCCCCCCCCCCCCGAACCCCCGAACCCTAACGTCACAAAAAATGGATTTCCCGGGGGGCACCCAAAAGTGTCGGGGGCGTTTTTACCTGCCACGTCCCCGTCCAACCACAGAATAGAAATACGACCAGAAGTCCAACTCGCGTCGGAACCTTTGAAGTTTCTATCCTCGCGCATGTCGCCTCGCGTATGTCGCCTCGCGCATCTTGATTCCTCGCCATCCTACGCCATCCTACGCAATCCTGGCAAGTTCCCCCGGGGGAACTTGCCAGGATTGCGTAGGATTGCGTAGGATGGCGTAGGAAATTGCGTAGGATCGCGTAGGATGGCGTCGGATGGCGTAAAATATCGCGCCTGCGCATTGAAAAAATGCGGACAAGTTGTCACTCGAGTTGGACTTCTGGTCAATCCTTATTCTGTGGTCCAACCACCCCTAATGTGTTCGCGAATTTATGGTCCACAGTCGTTACCAAACATTGTGGGATGCGCAGTGTAGTTGAATCCGTCATTTGGCGCATATTACAATGCAATAATTTATTGCCTACAATGCTCTTACAATTACAATAGTTTATTGGTTACAACGTGAGGAATGGGTGGGCAGCAAATCGCATAGAAAATCGGCCACTTTCATGGGGCAGTTCGCAGTCCACGTGCGTGCTGGCTCAAGTGAGTTCTGAGGACATATGAAACTGATGAATTTGAGAAGGGTAATAACTTCGTACATCGCGAAAATTCCACGAGTTGTTAACAAACCGTATTCTATGGCAAGCCCAACATTCGTGCTATGCGCTCGTGAAAGAATCATGGTCGAGCGACGATTTTGAGCGGAGATGTTTGACTTTGAGCTCGGGGTGTGCAGCCTGTCGGCCGTGTATTGATGACGTTTACACGCAAGATATTCGTTCTACGCATGCGTAGCTAATACGGGTCAGCCCATTGAACTGGGTCAGCCCTAGACTGGAACGATAACTCGCTTGCACGTTTTGAAGCCAAAAATGGCGGACATGGGGGCCGCCATGCACGTCAACCCCAGTCCCTTTTACTGTATAACCGAGAGAAAATGAAGCTGAATTTGGTGAAATGGTTTGCAAAAACAGCTTGAAATCAAAGAAAAACTAAACTTGTCAACCACTTTTAGGCTTAAATCAAATTCCAATATACCGTAGAGTAGGTGAACACTGACATGACGAGTAAAAACAAGAAAAACAGTAAAAATATAAGCTCTCAAATGAAAGTCAACAAAATTTGCCATGGTTTGGACAAATATAAAGAAAATACATATGAAACCCAGGTTTAAAATGAAGATGTTGTTTATAAAAACAGTTGGGTTTTAAATTTCTCAATTTTCAGTAGGAAAATCCCAACAAAATGCACTTTACCGGGTGTTTTTACAGCTCTGGAGTTACTCTTCGTCTCGAAAAATGTCAGATTTAGCATTTCCACAACTGAAACTTGAGTTAAAGCAATAATTTAGCATTATCTTATTACTAATTCTTGGCATGATAACCTTCAAACGTTTGAGATAACAAAGAAAAATAAGAAAAACCTGCATTTTCCGTACGTGTTTCGGACTCGAATTTTCCTTTTGTTCGGCAGATATTTCGTCGTTCAATCCATTTTCGTGGGTAGAAATTGTTCAGGTACAAGGCCGATAAGCCCAATACGTACTAGCTTCTTCGTTATCATCTATAAGAAACTTTAGGTCTAAAAAATGGTTGTTTTTTGCAGCGAGTTTTCAGTTTTTCATTGTGCCCTTCACACCTTCTGTTGACGTGCAATGGCTACCCCCAGCAGCCGGAAGTTTGACTTCACCCAATCATAGGGCCTGTCTTATGGAGTTAGCGTTCCAGTTTACTTAGAGTTCAATGGGCTGACCCGTATTAGCTACGCATGCGCAGAACGAATATCTTGCGTGTAAACGTCGTCAATACACGGCCGACAACTCACTTGAGGAAGCACGCACGTGGACTGCGAACTGCCCCATGAAAGTGGCCGACGTTCTATGCGATTTCCTATCGTGGATGATTGCAGCGGTCTTTTCCGCGCCAAAATGACCACCAGCATCGTGGAAATGTTGCAGAACGGGCAGGGTCTCGGTATAATACGGGATCCTTGGGTTCCCTCAGCCTCTAAGATCAGGAGATTATCGTAAAGCTTCAGGTGTTGTCCATGTTTGTGCACCACGCGACGCAATGTCGGCGACCAGTTCTGAGGCATCTTATGTTTAGCTGCCCACTGGCGAAGGTTGTGGACATCAGAGTCGCCTTGTTGCATCGCCACCAGTTCATCAAGCGTCCAAATACCGTTTAGTTCCACCAATGCTACAACAGGTGTTCGAGATAGTGCGTCTGGGACTGTCATTAGCTTTCCAGGTCGATGTTTTATATCATAGGAGAAACTATCAAGTTGAACACGCCATCGCGCCATCCTAGTACCAACCGGGTTTTTGAGGGTCTTGAGATATGTGAGAGGTTTATGGTCGGTTACTAAAGTAAAACGCTTCCCCTCCAGAAACATGCGAAACTGTTTCAAAGGCGAAGACAACAGCGGCCAGTTCCTTGTCAGTGGCGGAATAATTTTGTTGACTCGTGGTAAGGGTCTTGGAAGCAAATGCAATCGGATGTTCATTTTGCATGAGAACTGCGCCCAGCCCAATGTTGTTGGCATCTGTTTCGACAACGAAGGGTTTTGAGAAATCGGCGGATGCGACAACACGGGGGTGGTGGTTGAAGCAATCTTAAGTGTGTCAAACGCTTTTTGGCACTGTTCGGTCCAGGTAAATAAGGCGTTTTTCTCGGTCAGCTGTGTAAGAGGTTTTGCGATGGTTGAGAAATTTGGCATAAACCGTCGAAACGAAGAGGCCATGCCAACGAAACGCCGTATCTCGGAGACGCAAGTAGGGCGGGATCCGGAGCAACACCAGACTCGCTGACTACATGTCCCACATACTTGACCTGTTTACGGAAGAATTTGCACTTAGACGGTTGGAGTTTGGGATTGGCTGCACTTAATTTAGTAAACACCTTCTCGATTTGAATGAGGTGTTCTTCAAAGCTTCGTGAAAATATCAGAATGTCATCAAGGTATATAAGTAAGTCTTTCCAGTTCTCATCCCTAAGAAATGAAGCCATCATTGGTTGAAATGTAGAGGGTGCGCCCTTTAGGCCGAAAGGCATGCATTTAAACTCGTAAAGGCCACGATGGGTTGTGAACGCTGTCTTGGGTCGGTCGTGTTCTGCCACACCAACCTGATAGTACCCTTTGGCCAAGTCTAATGTCGTAAACCACTTGGCACCATGCAAAGCCCCCATGCAGTGCATCGTCGATACGGGGGTAGAGGCCAACTAATGTCAGCAGTGGAGTCATTCAGCAGTTGACTCAAAAGACTCCGTAACTCATGCGCTGGTTTTCTTTATTTTATTTACCCAAAATTCGCTCGCCACACTCCACTAGTCACTTCCGTTAGAATCACTAATCAGTTCCGTTACACTCCTAATCAGTTCACCCTATAGATGACTGTTCAACTAATGTTCAATCACACAAGTTCTTTAATTAATCCATTGTCATCTTCGTTTCTCAGCTTCTAATGCCGCCACTCTTCTAGGCCGTGTTCTCGGAACTTCTGGTTCGTCACCTTCCTGGTTGTCATCTCCCCTTTCCTCGACTGCGAGTTTGTTTTCTATTGTACATGTCGCGGAGTGGATTTCCAACGTGTAAAGACCGTTGAACGGGTCGTTTTTATCGTTGTCGGTCTTCTTTTCCTTGAAGATACTTTGATTACTGCTCTTCTCGTTGACCCATCAGCTTCAATGATCAACCTTTCCACCTTTGCCAATCTCCAGGGTCCTCTATATAGATCGAGATTCGTCATGTATACTTCCACGTCCAAAGCCGACAGTTACGCTGACGGCTGACGTCTCTCCTGTTAAAACGATGGGATTCTCGCAGCTTCATCAAATACTCTTCTTTCCATCTCGTCCAAAAATGATTCATGACATTTCTCAGATGATTGATGCTTCATTCTCCGGGTTAAGTCATTTGCATCTAAGTCCGCTTCATAATCTGACAACTCACAGCTGTTTTGATCAGGTAAACTCAATAGTCTTCGTCTCGTTAATAGATGCGATGGGTTCAACCATTGAACTCTAAGTAGACTGGAACGATAACTCGCTTGCACGTTTTGAAGCCAAAAATGGCGGACATGGGGGCCGCCATGCACGTCAACCCCAGTCCCTTTTGCTGTATAACCGAGAGAAAATGAAGCTGAATTTGGTGAAATGGTTTGCAAAAACAGCTTGAAATCAAAGAAAAACTAAACTTGTTAACCACTTTTAGGCTTAAATCAAATTCCAATATACCGTAGAGTAGGTGAACACTGACATGACGAGTAAAAACAAGAAAAACAGTAAAAATATAAGCTCTCAAATGAAAGTCAACAATATGCAACCAAAATTGCCATGGTTTGGGCAAATATAAAGAAAATACATAAGAATCCCAGGTTTAAAATGAACAGTTTGTTTATAAAATCAGTTAGGTTTTAAATTCCTCAATTTTCAGTAGGAAAAAAACAACAAAATGCACTTTACCGGGTGTTTTTACAGCTCTGGAGTTACTCTTCGTCTCGAAAAATATCAGATTTAGCATTTCCACAACTGAAACTTGAGTTAAAGCAATAATTTAGCATTATCTTATTACTAATTCTTGGCATGACAACCTTCAAACGTTTGAGATAACAAAGAAAAATAAGAAAAACCTGCATTTTCCGTACGAGTTTCGGACTCGAATTTTCCTTTTGTTCGGCAGATATTTCGTCGTTCAATCCATTTTCGTGGGTAGAAATTGTTCAGGTATACAAGGCCGATAAGCCCAATACGTACTGGCTTCTTCGTTATCATCTATAAAAAACTTTAGGTCTAAAAAATGTTTTTTTGCAGCGAGTTTTCAGTTTTTCATTGTGCCCTTCACACCTTCTGTTGACGTGCAATGGCTACCCCCAGCGGCTGGAAGTTTGACTTCACCCAATCATAGGGGCTGTCTTATGGAGTTAGCGTTCCAGTTTACTTAGAGTTCAATGGGTCCAACTCAACGATCAACGGACGTTAATGACTTAAGCCGCTGGCCAACTGTTGCGACATAACATCAGTAAAATATGCCGAATGATTTTTTGCTCAATAAGGACTAAACTTCGCCGGTCAGACCCAAGCGTGACTTCAAACATACAACTATATTCACTGAAGTGGAATGTATAGTGCTAGATCTACATCAATACATGTTGGGATTATATATAGATACACTCATTATATATGAGCTAGCTGTTCTGCAATCTCATTGGTTCTGCTATACTATCAAGTTATCAGCTCATATTGCAGCAGCGAAAATACTGAACTCAGTGAAAACTAACAGTTCGCAAATAACACATAAACAGAATAAAAAATTTACCAATTTAACAGAAAAAAAGCTACTGAAAAAGGTAGTTGAAAGCTTTATAAAACCTTACTATATTTTACAATATTTTGTTAGACCAAATACAAGTCGTAATTTATATATAAATAAACAGTATTTGAAACACGAAAACTGACAAAGAAGCACAATTCTAATCATATATAGTTCTAATCCGAACAATTTAATCGAACGTTTTTCAAAGCAATCAACCCGTTTCCCCTTATATAATTAAATCAAACACAGAAGACAGACAGCAAATTTGAAACCGATAGACGTCTAGACGATAGACGGCACACAGTCGGCAGGCTGTTCGTGCATAGTACAGATTAAGAATCTCATTGAAATATACAAGTCAAATATAAACGAATTATAAACGAACAAATTAAAGAGAACTACCTTCACTAAAAGAGGCCGCGTAAATTGACGAAGAAATTCCGACGCGCTCTGAAGCGAACTCGTATTAAAATTTTAATCTTTTGCCCCGCCGAGTAAACGCGGCGATGAGCCACACCCGACAAGGACCTTCTTCGCAGGGAATCTACCACAATCAGAATTGTTCCAAAGTCAAACGAGTCAATACGAGACAGCCAAACCGCCATGCAGAATCGAAAACGAAAGGAAAATTATATTCCAAACAACTGTCGATGATCTCGTATTCTCGTGTCCAACTCTCAAACCGCGAACGTAACGTATGCGCTTTAGAAAGAACACCAAAGAATCTTGGTGTTCCGGTTTTGGATAGCCTGCTCCCCAGACAGGGGTCTCCACCGAACGTCTGTTACATTACACCAAGCTCGCAAACGTACCATATGCACTACATGTATACGTACAACTTATCATGTCACTTTAACAACAACATCTCACATGCAAACGCCACCACTTAGGAGCATATATGACTATGAATTTGCAACCTTAGCTCTCCATCCGAGCCTCAGCCTGAGGCTCATGGTGGATCAATGGTTGGAGCGTCCAACCGGTCATTAGATGGTTGCGGGTTCGAACCCTGTCTGGGGTCTCAGAAATCTTTTCTGAGTAATTGAGCTTGACGAACGTCCACCGAACGTCTGTTACATAACTTACATTACACCAAGCTCGCAAACGAACCACATGCACTACATGTATACGTACAATTTATCATGTCAGTAATTGTCTAGTAATTATATTGTAGTTCAGAACTACAATAAATCTCTTATCATGAAAATCTCCCGGGCCACTCAGCAACAAACATAAAGTATTTTGTTTACACAAACTCGAGATCATGTTCTACTGATATTCCTATTTGGTCAGACAAATAATTCAGTACGCCTCTTGAGTCTTGGTTCCACAATTAACAATGACCAACCGTGCATGTAAAGTGACAAAAATCGCCTTGTATTTACATAAATATTGAAAACAATATTAACGAAGTTTAAAGGTGACGTACAGTCCGTTCTGCGCATGTACGAAACTAATGTTTACATCTTTATTTACAAAAAATATACTAATACCTTATTCAAGATTGTAAGCTTTTCTTACTTCCTCTTCATTACTTGTACCCAAAACAAAACATTTTCAGAAGAAATGAAGAAATCGGAAGAGATATCCTCGCCGAATCACTTGGTTTTCTGCCATGTTGCTCCTATCGGTTTACATTGAGCTGAGTACTTCATGTAATTATCTACGAATGTCATGTTTTGGGGACTCCATGGCGGACATACCAATACCAATACCAATAAACTTTATTTAACGAGGGTGACACAATTACAATAGATATTGTATTCTTCCCTGTGGCCCTCAATACTTAACTTATATAAATAATAATATCCTAAAATATATACATTTTGGTAATTAGAATAAAAATAATTATAAGATATATTTAAAAATATTCTACGATGAAAAGATTAAAAATATATACCAAACTAATAGAGCCGAGATACCGTAAAGGTGTCAACGGAGTATTGTTCTAGTTGGCTCTTAATAAAATCTTTCTTCATAATAAAAATAGATGAAGAGACATGCGCAGAACGGACTGTACATCACCTTTAAACTAAAAGGACCCATAATAAGTCGCCAAAATTCCTAGGCCTGCGATAAATACATATCAGTGGTCGCTACCATTACTCATAAGGACCTATAAATGCCGCCATTTTGAAACTACAAATATATGGTCACACATTTTTGGGCAGCACCCGCAGTCCAGTTATACAGGTCAGTGGTTTCGGTACACCAATATGGCCACCGTGCATGACGTCAGATGAAAACGATCTATACTTCCCTGGGCTTTATACAGATAAAGACCGTGCATTTATAATGTGCAATTCATTTCAATTCAGTTTGTATGGGAGATAAAGACTTATGAATAACAAAGAAACCACGTGATATGCGGACTAATGCGGATTAGTTCATGGTCTACAACTGTATTTTTGCAAAAACAACACGTAAACAAACAAACAAACAAATAAATAAACAAGGAATGACTGTTATAATGTGGCAGCTATTTATTAAACTGAGGTCTATATGTTTATAACTGACATGCCTTTTTACTTGTAATGTTTCAGTATCACAGTATGACCTAGTTTGCAGCAAGTCCTATCATCTGTCGGTGGCTCAATCTTGTTTTTGGGCAGGAATGCTTGTTGGATTAATTTTCGGAGGATATTTGACAGACCGATTTGGAAGAAGAATAATGTTTTATTTCGGAATTGTTGGAGTCATACTTGTCACGTGGATAATGGTGTTTCCAAAAGAGTTTGAAGTGTTCATAGCCGCACCTGTCTTTATTGGTCTTGCTGACAGAGAATGATACCGACAGTAATTTACTATCAGGTATCGGAAATATGATCGGCTACTTTCTTGCTACAAATCAGCAACTTGCATGCTTGTAAGTTAGAATTCTTTTGCTTTAATTTTTATTTAAAAGCTAATTAAAATTTTAAGGGGCCGATTACATGGAGATTTTCAGCCCAGGCTGAAATTTAAACCCGGTTTAAAGCACCGAATATAGCAAATACAGGTAAGATATCAATATGTTGAACTGTTCAGTGCATGTCTATAGATATCGCGTGTCGTATTACGTCCGGAAACTAAATACTAAGTATATTTGATTCAGAAAATCGGCCTTGTTTACATTTATACTACATTAGCAAACCTTCGGCGCTTCCTGCAGCGCAGCAGTTCATATAAGACCATAGATTCTATTTGTGAAAATGTATGCAATTATGCATCCCCATTGCCATGTGGTCTTGCTAGAAGAGTACGCACAGGCTACGCGAAGCTTTCAGAAATCAGTAGCCCGAGTGAACGCCTGCGCAGCCGTCTTGTTACTCGGGCTAGTCTAGGTTTCGGCTCCGTTTGATTTTTTTTTCGCCACGCAAAATTGCATTATTGGCGGTTTGCATCATCCCGTCAGGCCTTGCGAAACTGTAAAGGCATGGTTGCGTGCTCGGTATTTTCGAGTTCGTTTGCCTTTGATCATAGCATAGTCCCTGGAATTAAAGTGTCTGGAAACGCGGCGTACTTCAAAGGAAAAACACGGCAAGCTTTGCCCATATTGAGGTAAGCGTATCACGTGACGCGAAGGGGCACGGTCAAGGCTATCAATATGGCGACAGAACAAGGCGCGAGCAGTTTAAGCCAGAAAGCATACTGTAGAGAAGTCTGCTTTTAATGGCAGATTAGTGATATCAGTGCTTTTCCTTTTTATGACATCCTGAAACATTTCCTTGTATCACTGGCAAACATTTTTTCTTTGAATAGAAATGGCATTAGCATTTATAATGTACTTGAACTCATACAGATCAAGTTTGGGTTGCCTGAGCGTTTCCCTGCAATCCTCATTTGATGGACTCTTTACCAAAGCCATGCCCACTGACCGAAGCTTTGCGCGGTGCATGACATAACACAAATTATATAATGTAGCGTGTATATACTTATATACTAACTTCAATGTCACTTGGTTGGAAATGTCTATTACAAATGCGTACGTTGCCTTCGTCTATTTATGCGAATATCTTTTATATCAACAACGGATCATAGCCACTGGAAAGGGAGAGGGCTGTGAAAGTGGGCGTGACTGAGATTTATGTTATTGTTCGCCAAATTCAAGATCACGTGACGTTGAACCTGCATGATTGAGCACTAAAAAGCAAGGGCGCGTACCTACAAGTGCTACAACGAAGTTCTTCCGTGATGGTTTCGATATAAATTCCACTTCATTTGGACATTATATGCATAGATGGTCCCTCATGAAAACTCCCTTTGCAAAGAATATTTAATAAAGTGCAGTAAATTCGAATAAACGATCAATGGTCGGACCGAACACGGTGAGAGCCGAGGTAAAATAATGTTTTGCCAACACTACAACTAAAACTAAAATTCGCTTTTGTCTTAATATGAATGGTTGTGCTAAATTATATGTCGTAAGTTGAGTTGCCTTCATTGAATATTAAATGCACTAAATGTCTGGTGTATTGCGTTTCATAAACAACGGTGAGGACTGGCAATTGTCGTATGCGTATCAGTTTATTAGAATAACTAAAGTATTAAGAAACATTGCCATCTGACAACAAAAATGTAAAACTCCGATTTAATAATGGCACGGAGCCAGACGACAATTGCTTTTCGACTGCGTTGTTCCTTGGTTTTTTTTTATTAATAATTTGTAGACATGCGGCGATTGATGATAATTTCAATTTATTCACACTATTTTTAATACTTACAATGAAAAATACAAAGTTTACATAGTGATACATAAATAAATCAGAGTTAAATATAAAACAAAATATTTTATGAAAGAATATACACATGTGAGAGTGTAATAAAGTATAAAGCTTTCGAGTTTAATCACTGCCTTGACATTTTTTTTAAGATCGTGTCGAAGTAAGAAAATAGACATTGTATAATACGAGAATGAAATTCAGATCAATTAACCTTGGTGACTTAATATTTTTTACATTGAAACAGAAAGGGTTTTTAAATCACTGGGAATATTTTCCCAGATTTTTGTAGCTGAGAATCTTATAAATATGTTTGTTTACAATAATTAGTCCGGCGGGGAGAAAATAGTTCGCGCTACGGCTAATTTGCTCACAATGCCAGAGTGTGAATTATTTGAGTGAGCCATGCATGAGTTAGCGCTTGATACGATTGTGTAATGTTCAAGGGATGATCATTTTAATGTCACGATAAAGTCCATCATGAAACCGAACGCCGATCATCTACACAACGATGCACCACCATATATAAGGTATTTGTTTACGTCTTATTTGAGAAATGCGCGACTTAAAAACTCTTACGGTCCTGTTAAAACCAATCCGATCTTTTTGAGGCGATTTCTTTGTGCACACAATCATATTATTGAATAAACTAATATCTGAAATTAACGCAGAATCAATGTAAAATATAAAATTTGTCATAAAAATGACGGACCACAGTATACACTATACAGCACTGTCGCTGTCTTAAGTTCGTAGGTCGTCAAAAACCGAATTCCTACCGAATTTTGTTAACGAAATACAAGGGTACTCCTTTGGACTTGTAGATATCATGTTTCTTGTGGATTTTTAGAAGTCACCATAACTGACATCGTGCCGTTTAACGAAGAACAAGGTTATAATCTAATGTAAGCCATATGAAAGAATACACTGGCCACGCCGGTTCAAGATCACGTGACGCTCAGGCGTGAAATTTTTAACATCAAACCGGAAGTTCTATTGTTTCAGAGCGGAGTTTCACAGCCCTCTCCCTTTCCAGTGGCTATGCTTTGATCGACGAATTTATTACAGACGCGAAAAAATGCCGTGTTGACATAAGTACCTAGGAAGTTTGACTTGAGGAATAGAGACACAAGAAAGGGCCACAGTATATCAAAGAACATATACGTACTGTTTACCTAGTAACGGCTTTCTCCTTGTTTGAATAGCTAAACCTTTTGCAAGTGACCGAGTTATAGTTGATCAGTTAAAGCGGCTGACAAATGACAATTGTCTTCATCGTAAACATGCTTACAAAGGCTTTACAATGTTTACAACAGCACACGCCCGGCCGGCGATCGCGGTAGACCTTTATAGTACGTAAAAGTGACGAGCTATTTAAAAACAGGTTGGCTCTGGCCTTGCTGCTTTATAGTCCGACAACTACAAAAACAAGTATAATAATAAGCACCGAATAGGTGCGCGTGTCGTATTACATTTGGAAACGCGTGTTTCAAAACATGTTTAAATATTTTCTGTTTGTCCGGATTTAAATAAATTCTATATCAAAATGATCGCTTGATTCTGCCGAATCCGACACTATAGGTTTTGTCTACTAAATATATTAGATCCGTTGTTTAATTTTCAGAAAAACGGCCTTGTTTACATTTTAATGTATTACCGCTTCCTGCACCGCTGCAGTTCATATAATTACATTGCCATTGCCATGTAGTCTTACTAGAGTACGCACACAGTCGCACAGGTTACGCGAAGCTTTCGGAAATCAGTAGCCCGAGTGAACGGCCTGAGCAGGCGTCTTTACTGACTGTTGCTTGTTTTTGAGTTTGAGATCGGCAATGGACACAGGGAGCCCATCTTGGCAGCGCGTGGGCACTGTGGCGGACTCGAAAGATGCGCGGGGGACTGTGGCACACTCGATCGTGGTGTGTTTAGGAAAATAATAAAGGGATGAAACACGAATTCTTCCTTGTTTTGAACATCGTTTTAAGCGCCTATAGGTATTCAAATTGTAAGACAATTGAGCGAAGTAGTTGTGATAATGATTCATTTATCAAAATATAAATAAAAATGATGCAAAATCTCACCTTTTAGCCGTGATTTTGCAGCTAAATTACATATCGTATTTTCGGGAGATGTGTTCCGCAAGTAGCTAGGACACTTACTACATCATCGTTGACACATCGGATAGCTACGAAATCCTACGATAAGCTTTTCGGATAAAGCGGGAAGTCTCAGGATTATTGATTTATTGCACATTCATCTGACTCTGAGTTTCAGTCGGTTTCAGTATTCCGACGGTGGCTCCCGACGATACGAGATGTCCTGGTTCTTGCGGAACACATTCCACGTTGAACGTTTGGTGTTTCATCCCTTATATTTTTTCCTCTCCCTCCCCCCCTTTCCCCCCATTTTTCCCTTTTTTCCGCCTTTTTTCCCGCTTCCGGTAACCGGTTTTCGTTTTTTTCCGCCACAGGAGCCCACGCGCTGCCAAGATGGGCTCCTGTGCAATGGAGCAATGGACAGTAGTCTTATTGATCCATTAGGATTTATATTCAATGTTGTAAGTGCTTTGAACCTTTGAGTATGTAATTTTGTCACAAGTATATATGTTATCCATATTTTGATGTTCATTTTGATATAAATTTTAATGCATAGATTGAGTATTAAGATATTTATCACAGAAACAACTTTGAACCAGTCATGTTCCTCAAATTCGTCTCGGCAATTAAATTCGTCTGAATCAGACGGATAGTGTGACGATAATGCGTGTTCGAGTTGCAGGACAGATTATCGTCGCGTTGAATTAAATGTTGCCCTTCTGTCTGTAACAATTGGGCGCCATGTTTTCAAGAAATCGTTTTGAGGCTCCACGAGTCTAAGTGAAAACACTATTGTGCGGCATTTAGTGCAGGCCTTAGGTATAAAACAAGTACAAATAATAGAACCAGTTCTGAGATACGAATGAATTAAATAGTGGGACTGAATGCTCTAGTTTTGCCCCACGACGCTGAACAGACACACAAAACAAGAAATAACAAAATCTGTTTTTTAATCATCATCTGGGATATATGACAAGATTATTGGTAGCAGATAATATAGAAAACTGCTCTCCCGGGAGAAATCACCCGTGTAACTAACTATACACCAATACAATATGAACTACATTAACCTCTTAGGTTTTACAACTGAAGAAAAACAAACCAAAAAATGAACTCTTTATATTTACAACTATACCAAAAATCGAGATGAAGTTGAGGTGAAGTAATACGAGCAACAAATTCCTGCACCTTGCCTGGCAACATAGTTCCTTGCAGGTTATTCGCAATGTTGATTGCTTGTATTTAGAAACCAAAAACAATTATGCATGTTCAAAGGGCAAGTTCCGGGGTCAAATTGTTATAGTTGTTGTTGTTATTGTTGTATTGTTTAGTTGGCAAAATGTTATACTTCTTCATAAAATCAACCGAGAAAATAGACTTTTTGAAACTTGAAAATTCACTTCAGTTGTTCATGTTTTTTTAACCCTTTCAGTGCCAAGTATTTTACTCCACTGATCTCTATACAACTGGATTGTTCATCCTTTATGGTCAGCAGTAAATATTTTGAAGCACTGGCGGCCATATTGGTACTCCAGGTCCAGTGTACCTTGCGTAAAACAATTGTCAGATGGCAATTTACTGTTACTACCGAAAAACAGAAGGGAAATACAAGCAAATACAGTCCGAAATAATCAACTACACACTTCAAGGCTTTGTAAAGACTTATGCTTTACTACCAAAGGTATATAAATAGTTTCGTAATGAAGTTATTTACTGTTTTTGTTCGTTTTCTACAGTTTTGGAGTAAAAAAACTACGAAATAACACGTTTTACTGCTAAATAATACCAACAAATGCAAAAACTAAGCATCTAAACCTTTTACAGTGTTCTTTTTTTTATACCAATGGCAAAAATATTTTTAATGTGGCTTTTTTTCGTCTCTTTTCGTGCTACGAAAACATACAATTTTCCGTAGCGGCCATCTTGGTACTCCAAATTCGTCATCTCCGCTGGCTTCATTTTTGGAGCCGGATGAGCAATCCAGTTATATAGAGATCAGTGATTTTACTCTGACTAACGCCAGACAATTTTACTCATCAATAGGGAAAGCCCTGGTAGTCAAGTGTTAAATAAAGCCACAGTACACTGTATTGGAAAATAGTCTTATCAAATAGTCTGTAAGCTAGCGCGATGTTGCGATTATAATTACGAAAGAAGCAAATAAGATAATTGCTCAATAAAAAGGTTATCACTGATTTGTACACACATGTGACGTCACAAATTTTACATCCAAGCGTTCCTCGACAAGAACTAGAAACTTCAATCACTAATTCTTATACAATATTTTTGGAGGATTTATTCTACGTTGAATGTGTATCTTATAAGCCAAAACAATTTAAAACAAAAGTGTGTAAATAAACCCCGGAATTTGCCAATAAAAAAAAGAATGTTGCAAAACTAGAAGTCACTTTTCGCAATATTTTGACGCAATTTGCAACAAAGAAATGCGCTACACGAGAATTGTAGATGTAGATGTAGTAGTAATTCGTCCAGGCCCCAACTTATAACGCAACAATATTGTGAAATAAGTTGCAGAAAGGTGTTGCTTGTATTAGACAAGAACATGGTCACCAGTTCGCTAGTTTTTTTTCTAATTAGCAATGTATTTTGTGCTCATGACACGAAAGGAAACGTAGCGTGGAATAACAATAGTGCTACCTAACAATTCCATCGCAATATTTTTGGCATTTAAGTTAATTTTACTTAAATCGGAAATGGCGAGTGATAAAACTCGCTTTACATAACTTAAAGCTAATATTCAATTAATATATAGGACCGCCAATGGTCTAAATATCGTTTTCATCGACCTGAATATTTTTCTTCGATTTAAGTATAAAATATATATATATAACAGTACTATTTATATGTTTATACATACATTACAAGAATCGTCCATATATTGTATATATAATTATACCATATTTGGCAGTTTCGTGTACATGCAGTACACGGCTGGACATTTTAAAATGAAAGAGTAAATTGAGAGAACCTCTCTTAGTCGACATAGAACGTGAAGTAACGTATACTTAATGGACTTACATAAATGTCAGTGACTCACAAGTATGTAATTTCGACATGGTGAAGCTACCTCGTTTTCTCTACTTTACACGTAGTTCTATTGAAGTGCCTATGACCACAAATACGATATTACTGATATAGATTCTATGTAAACTGAATAGCTGAATGCCAAAATATTTTTGATTTGAATTTTTTTTATTGTCATATTGGTGTTTGTATTTCTAAAATGGTAATGATATAACGCCAAAGTAGGCATTTGTGCTTCTTTCCAGGATTTGGTATAATAAACAACTTCGAAATATTAATGAAAAAATCTATAAAGTATATATTTAAGAACGTAGGAGTCTAATTTCTCTCTGACGAAGGGCCTTCGCTCGAAACGTTAGACTTCTACGTTCTCTGTTTCGGCAGTACATCTAAATAGAAATATAGTAACCACAAATATTAACTCCACGTTAAAGGCATACTTAAATATATTATAAAAGTAGCGTCCTGCGTAGGCAGTGTTGAAACAACAATCGAAATATAGTAACCAGTAATATCGTATTTGAGGTTACGGGCACTTATTACTTGTTCATCGTTATTATTTGATATTTTTAAAATCGTGCCGTATTTTGATAGGACCAAAAACGACACAAATGGCAACAAAACAAACAAACAGCCATATATGTACACTAAACATTCTAACAAGTTATTTAACCAACTCTAAGAAAGTCCACTATTTTTCATTTCTACTGTCCAAATATCGCAGGATATTTCTACTATTTGTCGAAAAGAAGCTGGATAATAAAATATATCTTTCACGTTCCCAGTAATAACGAAACGTTGAAACTTAACGGACTAGAATATCACCGAAAGGCTAACCTAAACATTGAAATGCACTTGGAACTATATGCAATTTGTCCACCGTGTTCGGCCGATCAATGAAAGATATCTCTCGAGTTATGTGCACAAGTCACAAATCCGAACCGGTTTGAGCACTTTTTTACGTCTATCTCACGTAAATACCTAAAAAAAGTGTAACAATCCGACATCGTGCAGATCCCATGTCTAAAGAGAGCCTTCGGAGTACCAACTTTTGCGTACATACAGTAGCACTATGTTACCAGTGCTTACAACGAAAATGATAAATCAATATGAAAACAGGGAATTGGAAGACTGAATCCAACTTATCCGAGTAATATTAATTTAACGATTTACAAACTTAGACTTGCTCTCACAAAACCTATCGTAAAGTGCATTCACAGATAGAAAACATAATTTGTACCTTTGTTTTTTAAAACAAGATCTAAAGCATACAGCCACCCAACCAAGCATTATTATATCTGAAACCAGTTCTAAGCCAAGAGACCACTTTCTGGATCCGAATTAATATTTAGTGAAACTGACAGAGGTGCACTTGTTTGTCGTTTTGCGTTCACTGTTGCACGAAGTTGTTTTACTCTTTCGGCGACACAGTCAGCTGTCAAACGTGCGTCGGCATCATGGTCCCAACATTCTTCTATCGTCACTATTACACCTTCCATGCCCTAAGAAAAAAATAAATAAATTAGCATCTCAAACTCTAACGTTGTTGTTGTTGTTCAAGTAAAGCTTCTCATAAGTATATTCAAATACGTCAAACGGAGTTTTCATCCAACCTGTCTTAACCATACCCCTTCCTGTTGTTTTTAACATTATTTTTTTGAGTTTTATTCTCGTTCGTTAACACCGTACTTGTTTTGGTTTTCTGTTTTTGTTTTAAATTTTTGTTTTTTGGGGGTTTTTTTGTTATTCTTTTCGTTTGTTTGTTATTATCATTCATTTCGTCTCTATCCCGCATCCTGATTGGTTAATTCACCTGCAAATAACTGAGTGCAAATAATTTTCTGCTGCAGCGAGCATCTCATCAACTGTCTCGCTCCCAGTTATTTGCATCTGCCTTCGGCATCGGCAAATAACTGGTAGCTCGCCACTGACAAATCATGATATTTTGCGATAGACGAGTTCAATAATTAATAATTATCACTACTTTTGAGGGATCACAGTAATCGGCGTCAAGCTGTCGAGTCACCCCTGCCTGTAATTTTCTTTTTGGCGAAGCTTAATAAAAAAATATATTAATACTGCAGTATTAATATATTTTTTTATTAAGCTTCGCCAAAAAGAAAATTACAGGCAGGGGTGACTCGACAGCTTGACGCCGATTACTGTGATCCCTCAAAAGTTTGTACAAACCATTTCTGTACATTTTTTGAGAATATAACGATGTGCTTGTCAATAAAATTTTATAACTTTCCGTTTTCTCTAAACCATTGTAACTTTTGAAAACCATAATCTGAACCACACCCTGTAAGCAAAACCTCTTGTATCCCCCAAGGCGAAGGGAAAGAAGGCTCTGCCGACATCGTGTTTTATTTGAAGTCGCCGTCGTCCAAGATTTAAGACTAGACGAACCAGTTTGGTTCCTGTTTTAAAGGTTTTGTCTGTCAACGACTTTGTTTATGTGTAAGAGCGACAGTTCAGCCCACGGTATTGAAATCTTATGCAACACGTTACAAAACACAAACATTTTTTAAATACAGGTATCTCTACATATTTAGAAGTTTCGAGAAATTTTCTCATGTCAAAACAGAACTTTAGAGGTATATACGTTCGTTACACAGTTATTAATATACTAACTTCTCATCGATAATCGGAATTTCAGAATTTGTATCTAGGTCCATAGAATGGCTGAGTATTGTATGCCATTGTTGCAAAGCAAAATTGCGCAATGACCAGTCCAAGCCCACCGTCGCATTTAATCAAATAAAAAATACACGATCTCAGCAAAGCCTCCTGTTCTCCGCCTCGGAAGATGCAGCTCTTCAGATGGCTTTGCTCGCAATTTGAACATGTATGCGGCCATGACATGCACCACGTATATTATTATTTCAAGATGGTTAAAAGTTGCGTGACCTATTTTTTCTAGTGATATGTTGTATCGTAACGTAACGTAAATATTTTCCGCAAAAGAACGGCAGTATTACAGCATATAACTAGCGAGGTTAAGTTCGACTTCCGATGCGAGTACCAATACTGAATACGGTTCTGATCATGCGCAGTAGATCATTTAACGACGGCGTATGGGACTTCGGTAGTCAACACTTCCGAAGTAGACCGAATTTCGGAAGTCAGTTTGATGGGACGATGCAGACCGAATATGGGGCGAGAAGAAGCTCTTCCTCATCTATATATAATGTCATCATCATACGCTTGCAGAAGTAAGTCGTCTTCGAGGTTTACATTACTCGCCATGTTTCACAGTTTCAGTATTTGCATTCGAATTAGCAAGCTTATCGGATATCTAATATGAAAACGAATCGGAAGCAGAAGTGTAGAATTTCGGTATTGGTATTTGCATCGGAAGTCGGGCTTAAACTCCCCACTATATAAGCAGATAACTCACCACATGATTCTTCCACTCTTCACGGATTCTTGGCCTCACTTTTCTCTGAACGACGTAATCTTGCAGCTCATCTAAGCTGGGATGCATACCAACTTCCTCTTCAAAAGGAAACTTGTACTCGTTGACTGGACCTTTAGAAACCAGAGAAAAAACATTGACCTTTAAAGTGTCGATGAAGCGAAAATCCTTTTAGCGGTTTTAAACAGCGTGACAGCAGCATTCACTGAAAATGTTAAGCAAATCTGGTGTATTGTCTTTGAGCTATAAAAAACTATCAAAGTTTGCCTTGGTTTGTCTATTTTTGAAGAAATTAATCACTCGGGTAGAGTGCTGGATGACGGATGCACAACTATGTATAACAACAATTTATTTTAAAACAAGACGCCTGGGTCAGGCGTTCTGGCAAAGTGCGGAGGAGACCTCCGCAGAGGCTCTATACCGTGCGAGCAAAGGTGGAAGTGAGCCGAGGAAGAACAGATCGAAGGCGGAATGTGGTGCATACTTCACATTAGTGAACATATTTACGATTAAGACAGTTGTCAGCCACATCTGATCATTGTTAAACTACAAAGTCAGTCAGTCTACTTCGAAATCTACCAACAATGTGCAAGAACACCTTGATCAAAAGGCAAAGCTGTTCAACTTTTTGTCCAACTCCAAAAGCAATAGGAGCAAAGAACTTACAACATGCCTCACAGCCTCACTCCATCACACGGCTAACAACTCACCGGAAGTATGAATAGTAATTAATAATGGAGCGGTATACGTCGTACGAATATATAGGATTCGTTCCCAGTCTTTCCTATTTTGTAATGTCAGGAAAGCAACTTTGGCAATTAACGGGCCGTTTTCACTCACGTGATCGGCGGCCCCGTTGGGGTACTGAAACAATACGAAATGTTTGAATAACAATAGAGTTAAATTTCCATTTAATAAGGATAAAGATCGTGCACAAATATATGGCCGCGCCATTTCATTGTTTCGGTGACGTCAGATGAAAACCAAGAATATCTCCAAAAGTACATGCCACATTTATCTTATTTTTTAGAAATTAGTTACTTAGATTATAAACTTCAAATCTGTTCTGTCGGAAATTTTCACTCCACAAACACTTTACAGATTGCTTAACTTCACATGTCCAGGGATTGAATCTTTAAAAAGTTTTAGTTTGACCTTAGTACTTTATTCCGAAAAACGCCACACGATTTATTAACTTCTGAGGAAAGCCCTGGACAAGGATTAGTTATAATCTATTCCTGATGATGCCATGAAGACTCTACCAAAACGTTGAATCCCAAAGCCGGGTCCAGAAACGCTGCCACTGGGGACAATAATTTAAAATTGAATCAAGCCAGGGGCGGATCTAGACTGTTGCAACTGTTGCAAATACAACTGTTGCAAATGCAACTGTTGCAAATGCAACTGTTGCAAATGCAACTGTTGCAAATGCAACAGTCAAATGTCCGGAAAAACGAAAAACGACATTAAAAGATAATAAGAATAATTCAATTTGCAAAATTACCTAACAGTTATGACTCGAGAGCTCAGCCTCGGCCCTCCAGTCTTCGCTTCGAACTATATCCGGGAAAATTCTAACCCGCAAATGGGTGAGATTGTCATTACCCAGAAAACCCGCAATATACAATATTTCCGACCGCACACCCCCCCCCCCCCCCCCCCCTTCCCCCCCATAACATTGGGTCACATCCTTGTGCAACAGGTCCCCCTAGATGGAGTGGACCACGCCATGCATGCAACAGTCAGATATTTTCCTAGATCCACCCCTGAATCAAGCTACATGCACATTCAACCAGTAAACTCAAGTTAAAATGTGGTAACTGGAAACCAAAAGGCGAGGGAAAAGTTCCAGGCCCCTACACGGTTTGCAAGTAGGTTTCAGTCTCCCATAAAATGTTTTTACACAGCCGCCCGGCTCAAAAAAAGGTTTGAAAATTTTTTTTACCAAATTATTTTGTCAGACTAAACGTGCATTTAATAGTTTCCCATTGTTGTGCAGTGCTGTTGTTGTTTTATTAACTGTAATAGCAGTCCAGTAAATTAAGCTAGGGATGAAAATAGGCATAGGCTGAGAAAACAGACGTCCTTTTGCTGGCTAGGATGAAAACGACCAGCCGAAAAGGTGAGAACAAGAGTGAGGAAGCTATTCTTGTACGACTTTGAAGACATATTGATAATTGATATTTCATAATATTATATACATCCAATGTCATTTTCTTATTTCTGCTCCTTTAATTTTTTGTTCAAATGTGTTAAACGGCCTTTTGTAACTAATGATATTTTAAGAAATAACTGACAACTAGACTGTTTATTTTTCACGTTTGCTCCTGGCTAGGTGTTTTTGGTACGATTAATGCGGAATGCTTTTTAAACAAAACGACACATGAAACTGGTACTAATGGCATATTCTATACTAAGTTTGTGTTGATTTTTTGTATCCTCTTCGGAGTAACGTAACTCTAATATATGGTTTATATTATAACGAAAAGTTGTTTTTTTAATTTAATTTCTTGACTGACAAACTTCGTGCACGGTTTGTATAGACAATGACTTTTACTTTGGCAAAAACGAAAAGTTTTTTTTAAATTTAATTTCCTGACTGACAAACTTCGTGCACGTTTTGTATAGACAATGACTTTTACTATAGCAACAAATAAACAATTACTGCATAATTAGTTCGGCAGCATAGCACAACCAATCAAAATTTAAAATGCACATTTAGCAAAGTGTGATAAAATGATTCAATAAATAATTTTTGAAACCTTTTCGAGCCTTCGCGGTTTGCTAAGACTGGTGGCCAATGGAAAAAAAAACATTTTGTGGGAGACTGAAACCTACTTGCAAACCGCACAGGGGCCTAAAACTTTGCCTCACTTTTTGCTCCACGAATGACTGGAGTCACTGGACGTTAGCGTTCCAGTTACCACATTATTTTTAACTTACATCGAGTTCACCCACATTCAACAAGCTGGACATGCAGGACATATATAGTGAGATGCATTAAATGTTATTTGTATTTATAACATACTGTAATGGCTACATACAAAACACAACACAAATCCAAAGCAACTAACCTTCCAGAGCTGTGCACCTTGAAAGCAACTCCCATAAACATAAACCAAAAGCATACATATCAATGCGAAGAAAAGCCTCCCTTGAAAAATTGATTGCTCCTTCTAGTACCTCAGGTGCCATGTATCGTCGCGTACCAACCTTAAAATAATTTCGGAGGGAATAAAAATGAGACATTTGCAGTCAATTTTATCCTTCCACTGTAATAAATACAAATGAAACACAATAGAACAAAGTTTTGAAAATACATGTAATGTCTTGGTAAATGTTTAAAACACAATTGTTATTTCCCCCCATATTTTCTCATGTAAATTAGTATTAGGTTATTGCCCTGATGAAGGCCTGACTTAGCAAATAAATATTAAACACAAAACTTGAATATTATTATAATATACATGTGTAGTGGACAGATTTTCACTTTCCCAATGACTTGTGACACGTACACTACTGTATGAATACCATTTAGATATTTTTGAATCAATACACTAGAACTGGACATGTCACCTAAACTAGAATGTTTTGTTGTTAAGCAATAGCTGATGTTTGAAAAAGCTTGGATGAGTACAAAGTGTATGAGTCGCATTTGCAAGAAAAAGTACAGTATTAAATTTTTGTCTGGAAAGTTCAATGTTTGTGGTTTCTTCCAGTTGTTTGCAAGTAGATTTCTTGTTGGAAAATATTGTAACCATAAAAGCAGTTAAGCATTCAAATGAACACAGGAATTACAACAATGCGGTCATCACATTAATTTTGTCATGAATATTATAAATAATCATGTGCTTTTGCTTAAGCTTCATATGTGCAATTAAGGATTTACACAATATTTGAAATCAGTCTTTGCAATAAAAATGAAGTTTGCTTGTACAGTACGATCAAAGCTTACAACATTTACATACCTGACCATGTGTATCTCCAGGACCATCTTTACTGTCAAACTTGAGAGACAGACCAAAGTCTGAAATACAACACGTAAGGTTGTTTTTAACCAGCACATTCTTGCTTTTCATATCACGGTGAGCAATGGAAGGTTTTAGCTTTGGTACTTCAGCATGAAGGTAGCCCAACCCTAATGCCATACCCTCTGCCATGTGACAAAGATTATCCCACGTAATAGTATTTCCTTTCAGAAAATCAGACAGTGATCCTTTCTCGAGATACTCGGTAATTAACCACAATTGTGTCTGGTTGCCTTCTTCATGGCTCTGTGCAGCTATGAACTTTAAAATATTCTGGTGATTTAAATTACAGGTGACATATATGTCCTTCTCAGTTAATGCAGATGGAGTTGCCTTGCTGCGCTGAGTAATAGGAAAGATTTTGACTGCCACATCCACATTTCCCATTCTACCTTTTCTCACCATACCAAACTGGCCTTGGGATAATACATCCTTAAGTTGTATTGGTGGCAGTTCCTTTGTTGTTAACAAGTTCTCTGTTTCTTTGCTCTTTGAAGTGTCACCAGGAACAGATTTCGAACGTTTGTGGAAGTATATCACAACTAAAGCCACAATCAAGACAGAGACAATACCAACAGGAACGAAAACTACAAAAATGCTTATTTCACCATTTTCTTTCTGTTCTTCTCCATCATCTTTGATACCTGTTTGTCCTATGAAAAAAAAATACAAAAAAAAATAATAACTTGTATTCTATGACTACCTCTCTGACAGCATGGAGGATAGCCCTGAAATTCACATCCAGCATCAAGGCCACTGTCAACATACTGAATTTGTTTTCATTTTGATTGCCATCCTGGCATAAAACTTATGCCATTGTTGTTGGTCACATTTTGTAGTCAATGCAGTCTTCACAACATGACTGACTGGTCTGTTAATAATTTACAATGAAGTTTTTACATACAATATATGTATAATACAGACTTATTATAAACAGTACATGTATTTTGGAGGAAAGTGACCTTCATTTTTTGAAGGGATCAATCTTTGAAATTGCAGAAAAATAATTACTTTCAGGCCCTGAATGTCAACTCTTCTGCTGCCTTTCACTCTCTTTATAAATTATTATTATTGGTACAGGTACAGTATTATTATAATTATTATTATTATTACTATTTTATTAGAGGTGTTGGTATGACTGGATTTTAAAATAATCACTGTACAGTCCATGCATACAGTAATTAAGTTATAATTTAAATGTTCAATGAGCGCTTACCTGATTTGGAGCCAATAAAAGTAAAATTCGCATTGCACCTCTCAGTGTTACATGAACAAAATGAATGGTTTATTTTATCAACTCCTGTAGCTTGGCACAGGGGAGTACTACCTTCAACTCCTGAAGGTGACCAACATCCTTTTTTCAAAACTGTAATATCTCCACTTGCATTATGCCACAATACAAAACACAGAGAATCTTTACCATGTTCACATTCCATTAACAATACATTGTTATTTGGCTGTGATAAATTAAAATATTGACACTTGAAAGCAGCAATGGGAACACCTATATATATAAATATATAAAATAGTAAACATCAGGCTACTGGGTTGACACAAAAACTCGGTTTATCTACTCTATTACCGACTTTAAAGAGAAACTTTTGAACTGGGGAAGGGAAACTTTTGAACTGGGGAACTCTACGTAGCTGGCTACAAATCTGGGTTAAATTATTTTTGGTTTGGCTGAGGAAAAGTTATAACATTCATCTTTTATAGACACTCCAGTTCAAGATCACTGAGATAGAAAATGTTCTATCTCAGCGATCGTGGCGATCATTGTGTTTAATATATGGAAACGGTGATTTTGCAATCTCAGTGATCTTGGCGATCAGTATGCATCCCAGCGGACCATTAAAACAATGGCCGCAGTCAACCATAGTCGCCTTAGCAATCATAATTATGGAAACAGCGACATGATTGTTGATTGTTGCAATCGCTGAACTAATTTTTGAGCGATTTTTTAGCGATTATAAGGAAACCAGGCTTCAATGTTATTAGCTACTGTAGATACAATACAATACAGTAAAATATAGTCCCAAAAATTTCAGTGGGCATGGCCACAAAAAATGTCAGCAGGTGTGCCCATAAGAAAAACTTTAGTTACCGTAGTCCTCTACCATTAGAATTGTCTTGAAATAATTATACAAAAACCATGAACAATAAACAAAATTGAAAATAATTCAAAAAGCAATTTAAAAAGATTTCATTGGGTAAAAATTACATATTCTGTACTTAGTAAAATAATCTATTGAGCTTGTCAAACATATTGAAGAGTTTTTTAAACAATATGCTTGCTAGTACTGTAACTTCATGTTTATACGATGATATATTTGTCTATACAGTAGATATATGTACCAGACTTCTCAATAATATGGAAACTAGTATGTGTGTGGTCAAACACATGTATAATTCAAGGCTAATTAGTGGCCTATAATTATATGTAAGTAGAAGTGCCACTGCAGAATGTAAACTAACATTCGCACCAAAGGTGGGACAAACAACTATGCTCCCCAGAAAAAAATTGAAATCTGGAATCTCTGAAAAGCCATTTCCTGCATTTTGGGGAAAGATTTAAATTTTTTTTTGATTGTCTAATATTACAGTATATTATATTATTGCAGTTGTAGTCCAGGTAGGCCTATACAGTAAATTAATATTTATATACAGTACCGGTATCAGCATAATAATTCTGTGTATATTATTCTGTATAATACCATAATTATATATAATATATTATATATATATATATATGTAATATATCAACAATGAGTTTGAGTGTTTCATCAGGGGATCCAAACACAAGAAAACATGATGAAAGCACGAGGCCAAAGGCCGAGTGGTTTTAATGTTTTTGAGTGTTTGGATTCCCCTGATGAAACATGATAAACGAGTTGTTGTGGCATCTCAATCAAGCGATTTCAAGTGAAAAATACAATTAAAATAAACCCTCATGAGATTTTATTCACGAGTGTGTGTAAAATTTATTCATACAGCAACTTGTTTGTTTTGCATAGATAATTTAAAAGATCTTAAGAATTAGATGAACACTGGTTTTCATCTAATATCTTGGGCTTTACTGGAGTATCCAACTTCAATCAGGTGATTGAATGAACTATTGTAATTGGCTGATTATCTCATGAATTAATGAGTTTGATATATATATATATATATATATATATTATATATAAGTATAATAATTATTGTTAAAATATGAAAACTCAAAGAAAAAATTAGAGATTGATCCCAGCCTACACCCCCAGGATAAAATTAATAAAACAATTCCCCACACCCAATTTTCTGCATTGTCCCATTAGTGCGGGTAATAGGGTGGTGCACAGGGGCATAGCATGCAGGGGGGGTGTACCAGGATAAAATTAATAAAACAATCCACACCCAATTTTCTGCATTGTCCCATTAGTGCAGGTAATAGGGTGATGCACAGGGGCGTAGCGTGCAGGGGGGGGTGTAGGGGTGTGTGACACCCCCCCACTTTTTGGAAAACTTGTCAGTAAAACAGAGATTTTGCAGAGAAAAACGTGATTTGTCAGTAAATTGATCGGAAATTGGTTGGTAAATTGGACATAAAAATGAGTTGGTTGGTAATTGAGGAAGTGCAATAGAGGTACACCCCCCACTCAGAATGGTCACACTACGCCACTGGTGGTGCAGGTAATCTGTTGAATTCTTAAGACAAAGCCATCACGAAGACCAAAGAGCAAGGATTCTACTTTCAACTACCAGTACTGTACTTGTACTGTACCCAGAAAATATGGTAGAGGAAGTAAAAATTATTTTTTCCTTTTCAACTATCATCCTAAGATGCTGATTACATGAGCCTGGGCTAGCCCAGCAAAGCTTAAAAAAAAAAAGTAGCCCAGCTACTTGTGTCACAAAATTCTTTCCTCAGCCGCAAAAGGAGAGTTGAATTAACATTTCAGATTTGTTTACATCTAAACTAAGCCAATTCTTCTTTGTAAATTTAGTTTATGCGAGTTTTAAAACCACAGTAAGATCCTAATCAATCGCAAGAGCCAGGCTAGCCTGGCTCATGTAATCAGCACCAAAGAAAAACATTTCATTTTGCAAACAAGTCAAAGTTCTCACTTCCACTAGTAAAACCTGATTTCTACATGTAATTGGTAAAGTCTTTTTTTAGGTTTCCAACATATATATATTATTTGGACATAATGCAAGGTTCGAATTAACGGTTCGTGATTCGTGATTCACAAACCAAATTATGAACTTAATGAATGCAAAAATTTTAATAAAAATCACGAATCGAAAATAACAAGTGACTTTTGAAACTTTATATAAAATTTTGCAGATTCAGTACTAATGCTGAAATGCTGAACTGGTCTCACACAGCGACACAGCGTACATGAAGTAGTTTACGTTAAGTGGTCAGTGGTACTGTGGAAACATTTTTTGAGCACCCAGGCACAGAATAAATGTGAACACAGCAAAGACCTAGCACACTACAATATTAAGCTGTGGGAGTTTCAAAGAGAAGAAAAGACTGTGAGAAAAACTAAAATCAGGCATGTTACACACAGATATCAAGATCTCTACAAAAAATAAACCTTTTTGTTTCTTGAGAGTATTAGTTTTTAAGTTTTTAAGGCATTGATTACTACTTTAAAAAGGGGGTAAAAAATCAGGCATTATACTGGAACTTTTTTAAAATTCACAAACCAGTTTTCAATAGTTAATTCGAACCTTGTAATGATTGTTATAATAGTGCCCCTTTTACAGTAATACTTCCCTGTCAAGACTCAAGACATATTCCTTCAACAAGTAAATTAAATCTACATGTATTTGTATGATGGTGACAAAACTACATTTAAAAGTCTTACCCCCTTGTTCAGACTAGATGCCTTGGGCATGGGCACTAAGGCAGCATTCAGACTGAGTGCCTGTGCCCAGTGCCCGGGAATGGGCACTAAATGCACTGGTGTTCAGACACGTCCCAAAACCCTGGATACTTTTGGTACTTCGATGTGTTTCCACTGTTTGTTCCTATTAAGAATGTATGTATATATGATGTATGTATATATGAGCCACAGTTTATTTATGTTGTTTTGATTAAACGTGCTGAGCACTGTAAAATCCTGTTCAGATTAGTGCTCATGCCCAGCATGGTGCCCAGGTACTACCTCTTGCCTGTGCCTGGGCACCGTGCCCAGTTTTTAGCTCAGGAATGATGTTCAGACTAGTGCCCGTGCACTGGGCACAGGACTCAGTCTAAACACCACCTAATGTGAATACGACTTTTCGCGGTGCCCAACTCAAACTAATCAAAACTGGGCACTGTGCATTGAGGTGGTACCCAGGTACCATTCCCATGTACGGGCACTAATGTGAACATGTTTTCAGTGCCCAAAGTGGTGCCCATGCTTTTTACTCAATGTTCCTTGTAATTCAAAGGCTTAAAGCCACAAAATGGCTACAAAAGCCATGAAAAGCTTTCTGTGTGAATGCTTATCAGATCAAGGGTACCATGAATGTGAACAAGTCAGTCTGAACACAGGGTTAGGATTAGAACATAGGCTGCTTGATGTTGATAGAGAAAAATAAGCTCAATACATGTAATAGGTTGTAAATTAAAGAATGACAAAGGTATATTGTTTGAGCTCTTAATAGCATTAATTTATTCTTTTATACCTTCTTTCTGAAGCAGACAATGTGGCACCCTAAAACTAGGCCCAGCAAGAATTTAGTCCAAACACTTTAATACAAGCAACCAATATTTGATAACCCTGTTGTAGTCACCAAGTTACAGATTTTTGTACAGTACATGTATATATATTAAATACTTAAATATAGAATATATAAGTTTTTTCTATTTCCTGTGTTCTATCAGTATTAAAAACCAAACTGGATTAAACTTCCACTTTTCCTTATCCAAATGTCATTTTAACCTCCACGACGACTCAACGGAAATCTATCACATACGGAAACGGAAAAAGCCGGTGGCCTTTTCGCTTTGGTCGAAAGGCAACTTTGTACATCAAAGTTGTAAAACAACATCACCCAAAGACTAGCCTGACATGAAGAGAAATATCAAAAAAGTAAAACTGCCATCATATCACCGTACAATAAACCTGAAATAATTATTGTGGTAGAAGTATCTATTTCAACAATACTATAAGTACATCATTCTATAAACATAGTTGGCTCTTGTGAAAAACATTCATAACAACATATATTCTTGACGTCATTGTACTCCGCTCTGCACAAAGCGACGCCACTACAATGAAAATAACTACTGTATAGTAAATAATGCGTTTTGAAAACAAATAATATTCACAGAGAAGAGACAAGTTAACCTTATCACAGAGAACATTGTTTTAGCTACTCTATTCTAGGAGAAGGCCATTTCAATTCACAACGAATTTACCCAAAGGCCAGGCGTTGGAGCATCTCAATATTAAATCTCACTTCTTCGGTCAAACTGTAAGTTTAAATGAGGGAAACTCTACCTCGTATTTTACTCCCAAAATATCACCGTTGAAAAATCTTAATAGTCGGGGCTGCTATAAAAATCTCCAAGCATTAAGCCCTAATCAAACGAGAACGCAAGTCATCGCAAGTTGGCAGTCACGCTATCTCAGCCAGCCGCTCTGAATAGTTTCCCGAAAATATCGTGTACTGTGACAAAGTTAAAACTTGTTTAAAACTCATGAAACCTTTATTTTGTTAATTTGGGTGTTCAAACGACCGCCACAGAAATTCTGACTGCCAACTTGCGATGACTTGCGTTCTCGTTTGATTAGGGCTTTACGTAGCAAAATAACACGCAGTGTGTAGGAAAGGCCAGACACAAGCCATGAAATGAGTTTTGTATTTTGTGATTTGCTGCCCTCGGGATATTTCGCATGTAAGCTTATTTAACACTGACTATCAACTCCAATATGACAATCAATGAAATATATAAACTGAACAAACTTCACAGCTGCTTCGCAAAACGAACTAAAATCTAATGGTGTACACTCGTAAACCTTTAGCACCAAGCGTCTTGCCAATGAAGCAGCTGAAATAAGCCGAATGCTTGAATCGATTGACTCAGACTCGCATCACAGTTTCGTTCTCAAAGTCATTTCCATCAACAGCCTAATGTTTTAGTTTCGTGTACTTACCACATTGAAGAAAGAAGAAGAAACTCACAAAAAATGAGCACAATGCAAACTTTCCAATACAAAAACCCGGTCTTGACTTCATTTTAAACGTCCTTTGCAAAAATTCTGAACACAATCTGGATTCTGAAGTCGCCAATGTGTTCACGACGAGAAGAACAAGACCCGTATGTCACTACTGCGCAACTCCGTCTAATAATTAAGTTACTCGAGTTTCACCACATGCGGGAAGGAAGGCGTGATGTCAAAAGATATAATCCGTAGAACTGAAATCTATAGAATAAAAGAAACAAACATGCAACAAAAATTACTTACTTCATCGAATATTAACTCTTTTCTTTGTCGTTTTATTTGGCCTAAAAGTTATATTTTATCAATTTTGAGTTCCTGACTGTGATTGATGTCTGCCGTTCATCGGATTATAGTATATTAATATACAAAATCACTTTTTGTTCGGATTTTCTAATAATAATTTCCTCACGGATTTACGGATAACGCAGTTGCACTGTGGATTATACATTTATCCAATTTGGCAACTATATAAGTTCTTATCCGAAATAATCGGATATCTTTCTGAGAAAAAAATGTACTCACTAAATTAAACCGATTATTTTCCTAATGTCAATTAAGTAAATTAAAAATAATAGTTTGTAATTCAATTAACAGAGTCTTAATTTAAACTAACACTACGCAGTGAAAAACGGGATGCGCAAAAAATGAGCACACGGAAACGTTTTTCTGCGTTTTTGCTCTGGCGTTTTTGTATTGTTTACTGTTTTCAAGGAAATCAAGAACAATCAGCTCATTACTTGAAACCAGAGTTGGAAAAAGTATTCAACCTTCCTCCGGATGGGTTTTTAAGTTTAGATAACCTTCCTCAAAATATATAGCGAGAATTTTGTGTTTTGCAACGTTCATAAATACTGCGTGACTTTTGCATTACCTTGGTTTTCTAGGTTGTCCTAGGTAAGCTTTGGCATACTACAATAGCTATAACTGACCGCTGCTGACTGATAGCCTGCCAACTACCCTCGACGGCTGCGAAGATACAGACATCAGAGCAGACATCAGCGTACATGACTCACACGTGTAACTGCTGCCACTGATTGTTGGTTAGCCAATGTTTTGGTGCAAATCGCATTTCTTCTCGACACCTTGCTTGATCAATTGTAACTTTCTCAGATTACCGAATGTGTTGTTTCACGTGTTTTCACTAATATAAACCTTCCTCACTAACTCAGTAAACCTTCCTCCAGGTGGTACCCGCATACCCGCAGCTTTTTTCCAACCCTGCTTGAAACACTACAAAAAAGTCAAAAACGCTCGGAAACGTTACCGCGTCACAGTCAGTGCACATATACTTAAAGTTGTCGATAGCCGGGGCTCATAGTGAGCGGTGATATCGATGATCTGGTGTAGACGATAACAAAAAAAAAAAGCTTCTATACTGAAGTTTATAAAGAGTTGTGAGTCCCCAATGTAAGATGGCTAAATATGGGGAGGAACGGAGGGCATTTTGAGAGCGAGGGGTGTTAGTTACTTTGAGAGTACTGGTTTTAACTACTGGACTCATAAGGAAATTTCAATATCTATATTTTCACATTTGAATTCTCTGAAAACCGCTGTTACAACGATGGAACGACTTTCCCGATTGCGATACATGTTTCCGGCAATTATGGAAACCGATGCGCGAAGTTGAAGTTGCATCCTACTTTGGTGAAACCTGTCACGCAATGGAAAGCAACAAAGGTTCATAAACTTGAAGGGGGTAGGGAGTGTTACACGTTACAATCTGTCTTGAAACCTGTCTCGCCCTAGTCTCGCACAGGTTTCACGAAAAATTGCATCGTGCATGTATGTAACAGCGGTTTAATTATATATATATGCCCCCTTCAACCCTTGAGGGCCTTGAGGCCGGCAAGGCCAATATGGCAAGAGTTGCTACACTAGTACTGAAAGAAGTGCACAGCAGCTGTGTGCATGCCATATATATAGCTACAGTAAAGTTTGTCAAACGTAAAACTAGAACTGAGAATTGAATTGAACAATAGAAAAATTCACTGACAGTGATCTGTTTATTGATCGTGGCATCGTGCATGCTGCAGTTGGCGCGTTATAATAATACCAGTTATACACGCGGTATATGTCTATTAGCAATGGCTATATATATGTACTGGTAAGTTTACAATATCTCTAAGTCTCTTAGAAACAATCAAACTGAAGTTTCTAACTTTCTACCTCTAAATATGCTTTAAATGCTTTTACTCACTAGAACCTTACCAGGACGCCGGCGTGAAGAATTGAAAACTGTCTTGGTTGTCGGCCGTGCGACAATCGCGTTCACAGTCAATACAAGTATTTTTGGCACCCTAATTTAGTGGTGATTCAAGATATAATAATGATGAATGAGTGAATGAGTATTAGGGTAAACAACATTAACTTATAATTATAGTATTTAATTTGGATTTTTTTTTTTAATTAACAGAATAAGCTAGCTATAGTGCAGAGATTTCAGTTTTTGAAATTTTAACAATCAAAATATCACGAAATATGAAAAGAGTATATATAAACAACATTAACATATCTAATTTTGAAGTGTTTTCCAAAAAAGGCGAACAGTAGCTGTATATGCATGTGTTAATAGCCTGAAATGTCAGGCGTTCTCTCATGCACGCGGCTGGGGTTTAAGTAAACTTAGAAATTTATATTTGAACTGAGAATTTTTTTACAATTTCCGTTTCGTTGTTCTAAAGATCTGCAGGGCAAATGTTAATATCCTCGCGTGACTATTTTCAGAAAATCTCATTGATCGGAAGGAAACCGAAAAGATCATTTGCCTTCATTATAGGTCATTATTGTCATAATAACGATATTGGTTATCTTGCGTTTATCATGTGTGATATTAATACATCTGCTACATCACGCGTATACGTTGAAAACCTTATAATACTATAAACAGAAACTAAAGTGAAATATATATATATATATATATATTCGGGGTCTAGCCTCAAGAATCACGAGTTTACAGAAGAAGATGTAGTTGCTCCTAATTACATAATCTAAATATAAAAATGCAAATAAGGTCTTTTAAGTTTAATCCCTGAGGTATAAACGAATCCAGTTTATAAGCCCAAAATCCTTTCTCTCCGTGTAGGATCATTAAATATATATAATAATAGAATACTAATTAGATAAGAAATGAAGAAAAAGCTAGGAAAATCTTCGTCCAAGGTGGAAAAAATAGACAAAATGTTGTGGGAAAACCTTCTCAATCATGAATAAGTCAGATGAATCCCTCGAACGTCGGGATGATATACAGCCCTCGGACATCGATCCCTCGTTCTTGGGATTTATCCCTTACTTATTTATATATATATGTATATATATATACATTGTAATATGAAATATGTTAAAACAATTACCCGAATTTCACGTTCGAGCGTGAAACTCGATTAATAAAACTGTTTAATCGAGCACTTTAATTATCGTTCAGTATATATATACAGTACCTATAACGCATGGCCAGACGATTTTACTCGTCAACAGGTAAACGGTTAACCCCTGGTACTATAAGGTTTACTAATATATCTTTGCTCTACATAAGTATGGTTGAGCTCTCTTATGATTTATATGACCAAGTAATCCGTCATAGAAATCAAAAATAGAAACACGAGTGCATATAGAGAAGATTGGGAAAACGAGAAATTGCAGTGACAATTATTAACGAGCCCACTTTAACCAATATACTGCTTGCGTTTTCAAAATTGTTATTTTATAAATACAAATGTGATATATGTTTATATATATATATGTACTATTTACAGAATGAGTGGCCGTTCTGTATCGGGGTATACAGACACGAGGCGAAGCCGAGTGCCTGTATCCCGATACAGAACGGACACGAATTCTGTAAATGACTTCTAAAACGATCCGATTTGGTTAGTTCATTGGCGTAGTAATTTTTCTAAAAAAAACGTTGTCTAAGTCGAGAAAATCAAAGCTAAAACTTATGTAAATCAAGAGGAATCTGTATCACGTATACAGACACTCATTAAACATGGATTTTCTTTGTGTTTTCCTCATGAATTATTAATGAGTTTTAGAAATATATATATATATATATATATTCAGTCGCCTGATGATCCCGTTTAGGGTGAAACCTCTGGTAGCGAAGACTTTAAGGTAAAACTATACTTTATACTTTGTATTTTGCTCTATCTATATATGGTATTGAGCACTCTCTAACATTTCGTGAACCATAACTCACTTATATATATATATATATATATATATATATATATATATATATATAATATATATATATATATATATATATATATATATATATATATATATATATATATATATATGCTTTTTTCATTCGCTAGCGATACTTCTTTTATTAATACTGCGTATGATAACCACTCATGCACAGGAAACGCTGCATAGACCGTCAAAACATTCTAAACGCGTTTATTATTAATCCCCTTACAAAAGAAAATTAACAATATAATCTCGATATAATTATAGTATATCCTATAATTGTAAACAAATTATGGTGCAGTATATGTTGTTTTAAAGAGATTGTCTCACAAATGCATGTGTAAGCCAACATTGCCCTAGTCTAGCTCTGGTCATACTCAAAACCCGTGTGAAACTTGAAAGCCGTAACTATTATTATACTACTCATATAATTATTTCATTTAATTTCATTTAAGTTGAATCTTGGAGTCTGAAATATTATAGCATTGTAACAAACAAACAAACAAACAAACAAACAACAGACAGACAGACAGACAGACAGACAGACAGACAAACAAACAAACAAACAAACAAACAAACAAACAAACAAACAAATAAATAAACAAGCAAACAAACAAACAAAAAGGAGAAAACATAACCTCCTTGCGGAGGTAATAAAATATTCAAGACAAATGTTCTACTTTATATAACCGCGAGTTTACAATGAAATTCGCAATCCCACATGCCTCTTCGAGTCTTTGGTTGTAGAGAACGCGTAATATTTTTTCTCATAGCCCATAATGCTTTGCGTTTTTAAGAGTTACAACCTTGTACCCAGGCTCTTTTTTCCGTTTTGAACGTTATTTTGAATTTTTGAGCCTGAAGGCGGATTTCCAGTCCTCGCACGAAGCAACTCGCAGCTCGCTGCGTGCACTCGCACGCTCGCTGCGAGTATTTTAGCCCTCGTGGCAGATCGTTGTAAATTTTGAATTATTTTTTACTCGCGGCAAGTACTCGCGGTAAATAAACCAATCAAAACGAATTTATGTCAACATTGATTGAGATGCTATATCAAACACTCCGGCAGGAGAGTGCTTCATCAGGATATCCAAACACCTCGAAGTTTCTTCGAAAAACTCGGCTATCGCTTCATCAGCCGCGAGTTATCGCAACGAGCTGCGTTTGGTGAAAATACAGTGGAAACTGTGCGAGTATTCGCAGCGAGCTGCGTGTTGCTTCGTGCGAGGACTGGAGGTTGTTACCCCCAAAACGCAAAGCATTGTAGGAATGGAAAACTAGCGAATAGAACGTTGGTTGTCTATATGCTGTTTCTATTACGTTTGCATCATTGCATGCACCAATCAGAAAAGATGATATAGGCTATAGCACTTTTTAAATAGGCACTGCCGGTGTGTTGTTTGGGATTAACTGCATAGGTGTATTAGGTGGGGTGGGGGGGAGGGGGATGGCAATTGCCCTCCCAAAATATCTGAAAAAGGAAAATTCGGGCACTTTCTGCTGGGAATTTCGGGCAATTTCGATAAGTATTGCTGTGAAATGTTCAAACAAAATTCATACTTTAAACTAATTAAAAATCAGTATTTAACCCTAAATTTTTCGGGCAAAAATCTCTGCAAAAAAAAAAAAGAATTGGCTGCTACGCCTATGATTAACTGCACTGCGTTGGATCAAGCAATGCAGGCATGATCACAATCGACAAACGTTTTTCTATATTATTAGTCAGTATATTAGTTAATAATGCACGGTATTAGTTCAATATATGTGAGAAAGGCCTGGATTCCCAAGCATGCGTCAGATAACGTAGATTTAGTCGAGATACCAATCACTGACAAGCCTATCAGTATCTGTAATTTCCGAAACGCGCACGAAGATTTTGTGAAACATTGTTTCGTAGCTTCAACGTGTGGGGAGTGTATACTGTATAGTTCAGATCGAAAAGACATGAACGTCTGTCTTTGCATGGTTTCTGCATGTGGATTAGATTTTGAAGCGTTGAAGTAGAAAGTAAAATCGCCTCGAGAAAGATCGACCAGGACCACCCAGATCGCCAGTGTGTGGCCTTTTCCTCTCTAGCTTAGTTTATTCATGCATACATTATCTTTGATGTGCCGCGGTTAATAAATAGGTTATTGACCTTGCATATTAAATTACCTACTATATCGCTTTAAAACTACGTCTAGAATACCATTTTTTTGTTAAATATAAACGACAAATATCGTCTGTGTCATGAATAAACTAAGTCGGTTAGTGACCTTAACCTAATAACCTAATAGAGCGTTTTCATCTGACGTCACGGCGGCCATATTGGTGTACCAAAACAATGAAATGGCGGCCATATTGGTGTACGGTATGGGAATTAGCTCTTTCTTATTCAAATATTTCGTATTGTTTCACCACCCCAATGGGGCCACCGATCACGTGAGTGAAAACGCTCTATAACCAGCGTAGTGACCTCGGTTTCGGTCACTAATTAACCTATACTTATATCAGGCTCGGACTGGGCCCAATTTAATTAGGGGCCTTGCCATTTCAGCCGTGAGGGGACCCAGGCCTAGGGGGACAATTTGAGAAGCCTCTAGGGGGGTCCGGGGGCATGCCCCCCCGGAACATTTTGAAATCTAGAGTCCCTGAAATGGCATTTCCTGCATTTTGGGGGAATATTTTATAGAATTCCGGAGATTATAAAACATTAAAACGTCATATAAAACACACAATTTACACAAAATACAACAGATTTCAGGACTTTTCAACATTTAGAACAAAACATTTTTAACATTTCAGAACATAAGAATCTATTCCACTTCCGAGGACTTTGACGCAAGTTTTCGATACACTGCCTCGTTATCAACAGCCTTCAGTAAATCAACTTCTATAGAACAAATCATTACTGCTTCCAAAGTGTTACTGTTGATCTGTTGTAAACTATTTTGAGTATTTTCCTTATCACTAATTTCACAAATGCAGAATTAAGAAATTGCTTCAATGCTTTCAATTTGATATTTGATGGGTGTGTCTGGTCAGGGGCCCATTTTGATGTCCCAGAAGGGCTCATGTGCCATGGCACAATGGCACATAGGCCAGTCCGAGCCTGACTTATATAACAGTATAATGCACTAGTATGGTCAGCGTAAAATGCAAAAACATACATAAATCATACTTTCAAAGAATTAATACATAAATCACTTCAAATCAACCCCAGAAACACACAAATAGGAGATCGACAACACATTATACAATGCCGTTCAATGTGAATCTAAATGTCATAGCTTATTTAATGTTCCGATTACTTGAAAGTTTTAAAGATACTATATGTCACCGCCGGCAAAGGGTCCAACACTGGGCAGACACCGCCCAATCTCGCATGGCTATATTCTTAGGTGAAGATCTGATCGAAGCACAAAATAATTTTTAATTAAAATATTTAGCCTTTTTATACATACTGTATGTACATTTTCAATTTACTGTATTACAAGAACATTTTATATAGTCTCTTTGTAGCTTTTGTATAGACCAAGATGTCTTACACGTTGACGTAGTTACAAGGAAAGACATGCATGAAAAGAGACGAGGCAAGATCTCACTTTACCACTGGAACAAGAAATCGGCTCCTGGTCGCTTTATATAGCAGTAGCGTAAGAATTAATTCGATATTTTCAGGAGACGCTACCCGGGTCTTCCCTGGTTCCAGAGGTTCTACGACCCCCCCGCCGAAATACTGAAAGCGGCGACAGAACTTCTGGTCCAAGACGCCGTTTCTTTGATCACTCCGAGCCAATGAAGTCGCTACGGTCAGATTTTTCTGATTGACTCAGAAATCTGTTAAGGGGGTATATAATAAATTGGTTAGGCAAGTGTTTTTATTGCTCGGGTTTTAATTAGAGTACTGCAACACTGATGAAAGCGAGATTGGTGGCGTCTTCGACCAGAAGTTTTCTCGAAGCTTTCAGTATTTCCGGGGGAGTGTGCGGCGTAGAACCTCTGAGACCATGCAGGGTAAGAAGACACGGCTTAATTCAAAAGGACAATTTGTTCTGGAAGTAAAGCTACAAAAAGACACTTTGGATTTATAATTAAAAAGGCACTTTTCTATTGCAAATATAACTGAGACATATATTACGACAAAGTTGCTCCCAGTTCCTACGCGCCTCTGTGCTTTGGCCAGCTTCAGTGGCAGCCGAGTGTATTAATGCCCATAACCCGACGATAAAATCCTCGAAGCACCAAAGAGATCAACTACAACTCTACTCATATGAGTCCCAAGCTCATCACCAGACAGGCGCGCTCAGGAAACCCTCGTACATTTAAAACAATCTGCTTAAAATGTAACTGTTCCCGTAGCCTTAGGTTAGTTTAGTTAGTATTTTGCTGTTATTAATTGTAGCTAAGATTTGACTTTGTAGTTAGTATATTTATTTACTAGTTTATTTAGTTTAGTTTAGTTTATTTTTGGGCCCGCGGTAATTGGCTTATTGCTGTTGCGGTGACAGCCGTTATAGTTTGAATTTATTTTATAATGCATGTATATACTATAACACTATAATGGCGAATCTAATAAAAAAAAAGGTAAAAAAAGCGCGCGTGGGGGTGGCAGAAAATGATTTCAAGATGGCCGACGATATACTTGTTCTTGACACATGTAAATGAGGAGGAAATTAGCGAAGTATACATACAACTGATATACATACATCTCTTCATCACTGTCTGTAAATTTGTTCAAACGATGTTTAAACATTCAATTATTCATAAAATATTTGATATAAATGGCATATAATATCCCATGCTCTCAGCAGAGATGCGCATGAGAAGAGCGACGTTTGACCTTACCGCTAACTTAGGTCAACGGTAGTCACAAAAATAGTATGAGTTGCAAAGTCTGAAAACGTTTCTGTTGCCGTTTTAATGTTGCAAAACGCAATAAAAGCAACCGTTCATATTTTAATTATTTTATACCTGAGTGTTAGAGTCTGTTTTATGATGTGTTAAAGTTCAGACAATCCGAATGCTAAAAAGGAAGTACAACGAATAATAAACAAATTTGTTTTGTCTCATTCGGCAACCTTTTTATTGTTTAGCGTTTTCATTGGCCGGTACCGTCTCATCCGTTCTGCGCAGCAAAAACAAATTGTAATAACAACTAATCAGATTTATATCTATACTAGCTTACTTCAGGAAAAAAAGGGATATTAAATGCCTACTTTGCTGCAAAGGAAATTTGCGGTGAAATATAAACATTAGCAGGTAAGCATGCTGTATAATCTACATTGTAACATATATATGTTTGCCTAAACACTTAAAATAAGTTAATATGAGGTTTGATGATGTCTTATCAAATAAAACTATAAAGCTTCATTTTAGCGACAATAAGATAATTCAGTTTATTCGGACTAAAATGCATCGTTCACTTCTTCAGAATTATCTACATGTGGCATACAAACTCGACACGCAAGTATATACTTCAAACTTAACTATATATAATGGGCCGAAAACCATGGAGAAGTTTGATTCTCTTTCTTATGGTGTTTGGAATAATAATCGAGACAGGTAAGTAAAGCATTGAATTATTTGTGTACATGCAAGATTATGCAACATTTTGGTCTCGCAATCAATCTGTATTTCTGAACTATATTTTTTCTAAAAAAATATTTTGTGAGCAATAATTATAGCGAAGACTTGAAAACAATACAAATGATAGGACACGGATAATAAGATACAGTCTAATTTAGTTTTGCATGCATGATTTACATGCAATCAGTAGTAAAGATCTGACAGTATCCCCTCCCTATTGTTTTGTCTCCAAAACCATCAAGCTCATTTCCGAATCAGCTGTTGTTTTGATAACAATTTCTTATCCAGTTAGTATAGTTTTCTTTTTTATTGGCTTTTCACCCAAAAAAAGAACAAGATGTGTAGAATTCTGAATTCAATAACGTTGGCCAGTAGCCGTTAAAAATATTTCAAAGTTTAAATCAGAACGTAATTTGTCGCACTGAACATAGGTAATTTGGGGCTATCCCGATCTGGGTAATTTTGACAGTGTTATACTATATCGACCGGCTGACAGCATTGCATAACGCAAGCTATACTTAAATTAAAGCCTGGTTTCCATATAGCCGTAAGAGTCGGCGGCACGTCTGCGGCAAGCGGCAATGGTCCAATCGCATACAGCAGTTTTTATTGCTGGCTAATTCAACACTGTCTATGATTGGACCATCGCCCCTTGCCGCAGCCATGCTGCCGGCTCTAACGGCTATATGGAAAAGGTACATGCATGCAGTAGTATATCGACTTAGGGAAATGACGAAAATGGTTTCACAGCGCGTATTAATTACCCATTATCCAATTATATGACTCATATATCTATAAAAAAAAGAAAAATAACAGTCTCCTATAAAAATATGTTGACCTTTATTTGAATACGAAATAATTTACTATAGAAGCATCACATATAGTATATATATATATATATATATATATATATATATATATATACTATATGTGATGCTTCTATAGTAAATTATATATATATATATATATATATATATAACACTCTGTTTTAAATTGTATATATATATGCACACGGACTGATTACCTGGGCTTCAAAAGAACACGAATGACGTCATGGCCAGCAAATTTTTGAAAATATCATTTTGAAATTATATTCTTTTCTAACTTATCTTATAAAATTATAAAACAAATAGAACATTACTGCACCTGTGCACATATATACATGTATATATATATATATATATACATGGGCCCATGCGCACTTCACGCTATCTGAATGTATTTCACCGATGCTGTCCCACATGCGGTTGTCACCGACGATCGCATGTGTATAAGTAATTGATGAAATTCATTCAGATTGTTCCAAGCTACACTGATGAGCTGTTGTACAGCGAAACACCGTGTCTGTAGATTGAACTATATATATATATATATATATATATATGTAGAGGACATCTTATTTTATAAATTGTATAGTATCTAAATCTCACATTCAGGATTTAATCAAAAACATAGTCAGAGCATGCGTCGACTAGCAAATTCGTTTTCCGATAAAGCCGCTTGACCTTTGATGGCGATGCTTTGGTGTCCAGGCACAAAGAATACGTCAAAATGGAACGCAAAAGCATGCACTATCAGTCTCACACTCATGCAACTAAAATTATGACGAGTATGATTGCTGCCGGTTTTGAGGTTTTCACATTTCGGTATAAACCCAGTTTCAGACAGTTAATATATATCAGTGAGTATGATACCGTCACTCACGAGTCTGCTCTTTCCCCTCAGAGGTAATTTCGTTCTGGACAGACAGAATCTGCGTGTTGTTGCCATGAACACACACGATATATTGTTCCGGATCTGACATCGCTACGGGATCTGATGAAAGCGTGGGTTTTGTGTACGTATAAGATGTTATATAGCTGCGTTCGTTAAGCCAAAACAAATCTATTATATAGGGTGTATAGCCGTAAATCTGATCACCTGCGTGTTTCCCTTGCTGATCCCATGGTCCTACCTACGCTCCCATGCACCCTAGGTATAAACGGGAAATTGAATTAGAAACTGGGAAATTTACAGTAAACAGTGACGGCGGAAGGTTATATTGGAGGGGCTAATTCATCAACTGAAGAATCATAAGGAATGTATTTTGACCCACTTTCAATAAATTGTAGACCATTCTTAGCCCCATCTCCAGATCTCCCATCATCCCCCCCCGTCCTTGTTCCGCCACCCTTGATTTTAAAGTGTTATACTGGTGCTGCAGTTCACTTCTTGATTGCATGTTTTTAGTGTTATAACTTTAATATTACTAACATTATTTTTTACCAGGTAGTGGCATCCCGTCACGAAGAGTGTGTCTGGAGTACGACAGAATCAGTGAGAATGGTCTTAAAAATAGTACGGTTAAAAAGAAAATATGTAAAAAGTCGCAAAATATGTGTTTTATGTTACTAAAGCGACTGGTTAAAGATGGAAGAGAGAGTACTATTCTTCTCAAGCAAGATTGCTGGGGATTTGAAAACAGCCAAAACGAAACATGTGGTAGTACAGAATGCACTTCACATAAATTGCACATAAAAGAAAATGGTGAATTTTGCTGTTGCCAAAAAGATTTATGCAACAGAAAGTTTATACCGGTGAAAACATACCCAAGATTAGACAAAAATCAACCAACATCAGCAACAGGTTTGTAAAACTAGTCTACTTAACAAATATAAATGTATAGACTCCAATTCACGGAACGTTGTCTGAATGTACAGTCATGCGTGAAAGCCCATTTACACTTACCAATTTTATCCGTGCTTGGACCTTGTAAATAGGTAGTCCTAGCACGCCGGATAAAATTGGTACGTATATATACCATTTTTATCCAAGCCGTACCAACCAACCAAGCGTATAGTGTAAATGGGTTATCAATGTCAATCTATATATATATATATATATATATATATATATATATATAATATAATATATAGGATGCAAATTCGAATGATTCTCTGCTTGAGCTTGATCTACAAATATTAATTGATATTGATTTCTCTTTATTTTCCTTAATTAATTTCTCATCCCCGTCCGAGGGTCTAAAATCATCAAGAGCTGACCAGAATAAAACGAATACGTTTAATATATAAACAATATAAACACTAATACTAATGAATTTGATCAATAGTAAATAATATTTCTCATATGTACCAACAGCGCCTTCATAACTCTTTTCACGGCCGGAAAAGAGACTAACGTTACTAAAGCGGCCGGACGTACTAATATGAGCTGCACTTTCTTCGTGATATTCCTTTGGTTTATACTTATTTACACTCGTTTTGAAGACAATCAGTGCTTTAAAGATCGTATGCACGTACCAAGGTACAGAGAAGGCTGTTGGAGTTCGACCTGGAGATATTTTAAGCCATCTCTGTCTCCTAGGTCGACTGGTATGGATTTCAAGCGACACACATATCGCAAATTTACAGGCCCTGGCGGTTATATTACCGGCTTTCTACTTCTCTGTGGGGACATAATCAGCCAGCCTGGACCTACAGTCCTGTCATCTTCTCGTTCTCGCCAACAGGCCCAGTAAAACCTTGGTAAAAATATTGGAGGGGGCCCTCGCGCAAATTATGACCCGGGGCCCGTTCTGGCTCTCGACGGCCCTGGGTACACAGTCTATAGGAAAGACCGATTAAATCGGAATGGTGGCGGGGTGCTTATCGCAATTAAATCCGATTCCTTTACATCAGTGAGAGAGTATATACCTGGCTCGGATGAGCTACGAGATTTGGAAATTGTTTGTGCCGAGGTGACCACGGGCTGTAAGCAAAAAGTACTATTTGGTTCCTGTTATCGACCACCAAACGCCGATATAAGCTGGGCTCAAAAATTTAATATTTTTATCTTCCAAATATCCCGTGGGACTCATCATCCCGTTCAGGGGGCGCTAATGAAGTAGCTTTTGTTGATATACTTAATGATCACTATTTGTCACAAGTGAATAACTTTGTCACTCGCAGTCGGAATGTGTTAGACCTAATAATAACAAGCGTGCCAGACCGGGTTACTGGGTTGGAAGTATTGTCTCCAGAACAGAGTGGCTTTTTTACCGATCATTGCGTATTGTCCTTCGAGTTTTCGGCCTTTATAAAATCGCCTAAAAAGATTCATCGAACTGTGTATGATTACAAGAGAGGAGACTTCGAGGGCTTGCTCGATGCAATAAATCTGTCCTTAACGTTGGGATCTGAAGACATTAATACTGATTGGCAAAACTGGAAAGACACATTCCTGGCGGCAGTTACAGACTATATCCCTACTGAACAGCTTAAGGGCAAATATCCTCTACCATGGATTAATGGTCCAATTCTTAATATGATAAAGAAGAAGGACCCTGTACGGCAAAAACTCAAGAAATCGTCATTCAGTTATTTGAAGGAGAAATATAGACATCTACGCGCGGAAGTGAAGCGTATGCTATACGCGAGAGCCCCAGTAGAATCTGATTTCAAGTTAAATCCCAAACGATTTTGGTGGGTATTGAGACTAAATTCAAAGTCACGCAGCGTACCTCATCGGATCTCCATGGCAACTGGGCCTGGAAGGACTACCATGGAAGGACATGCATATCCCTCTTGGCGCCCAGGATTTTTGCTGAAGGCCCAAAGGCAACGGCGAGTCTCTTCAATCGTTATTTCGCCTCTGTGTTTACCAACAGTAGTCCCGAGTCTGAAGATTTTAATGACAACTATGATTCTAATCAGACAGCTTTGACTGAGCTTAGATTAACTGAGGGTGAAGTATATATATCTGGATGTCTCCAAGGCAATTGGACCGGACGAGATCCCGGCAAGACTGCTCAGAGAAACAGCAGATGTTATTGCACCATCGTTATGCATCAAGTCGCTCAGTACTGGATCTATATCATAGAGTGGAAATTGGCAAACGTAGTGCCAGTATATAAAAAGGGGGACCGCGAATACACTGAAAATTACAGACCTATTTCTTTATTGTCGATAATATCGAAAGTATATTGGAACGCTGTGTCCTTAACAATATCAAAGACTGGCTTTATAGTCTAGTTAATGACTGCCAACACGGATTCATCACTGCCAAATCCTGCATTACGAACCTTATCGAGTCTTTAGAACATATTGGGTCTGTCCTGGATAAAGGTGGACAAATTGATACAATCTATTTAGATATGTCAAAGGCCTTTGATAAGGTGGACCATGGTTTGCTTATTAAGAAGCTACGCGGGATGGGATTTGGTGGAACGTTTTTGCAATGGTTGACAAGTTATCTGACTGATCGTCATCAACAGGTCACGGTACTCGGTGCAACATCAGATGCGATGCCGGTAACCTCAGGTGTGCCTCAGGGGTCGTTACTGGGCCGGGCCAGCATTATTCTTATTATTTGTGAATGATCAGATGATCTCCCAGAATCCGTTAAATCGAGTCGGATAGCTATGTATGCTGATGACACCAAAGTGTTTAAGGTCATTCAAACACCGGAAGACGCCTCTGCTCTACAGGCAGATTTGACCAATCTAAGTAGGTGGTCGATGGGCTCAGGACTCGGGTTTAACGAGATCAAGTGTCATGCCCAGTCGATAACACGCAAGACAAAGCCAATTGTCACTACCTACAAGATTAATGATGTTCCACTTCAATCGACGTGCTGTGAGCCGGGATCTTGGCGTTCGTGTCTGTTCGGATCTCATGTGGAAAGAACAAGTGCTGGAGCAAACTGCACGTGCAAACAAGCTGCTCGGATATGTGCGAAGGAACACGCATCGCATCAAGAGTGTATATCAATAAGAAGATCAATGTACCTTTCAATGGTTCGTCCACATATAGGTTACGCCACACAGGTTTTGGGCACCTCAATCAATTGATCTAATGTTAAAGCTTGAGAGGATTCAGAGAAGCGCCACGAGATACATCTTAAATCTACCGTGTTTGCTATACTTCAAGGCTGCAGTCTTTATCACTCCTACCTATATGCTACTGGCATGAATTTTTAGACCTGGCATGATTTTTAAATCCATCTATTGTTCCTCATGTACGCAGACCGGACGTACGCGATCATCTGCGGATGTTAAGACTATAAAGTATGATGTACCCAAATGTAAAACTACGACATACCAACGCTCTTACATTGTAAGAGTTACTCGCACTTGGAATATCCTAGCAGATAAACTGAATTCTTCTATGGACAGCTAATTGGGCGTTTTTAAATCTTTTCTTTTAAATTATTACTTTACTGCCCTGAATACTAGTTTTAATGTAGACGATCCTAAACTTTTAAAACTATCTGCAGTAAATGTAATACTGCTCGTAGTCTTGATCATAGAATAACTTGTTGCTTTTAATTTGGACTTTATTTTTAATATTCTGTTTTTAATATTTTGTGTTGTTCATTAAGAATTTAGAATTTTTATCCGGGTCCGCTGTAATTGGCAATGCTGTTGTGGATACCCTGCCTGTTATGTTTTGATTGTTTGTACTGTAATTTTTGTTAAATATTTGTAATGTCATGAGGCGAAGTTTTTAAATAAATAAATAAATAAATAAATAAATAAATAAATAAATATAATTAAGTAATTAAGAAACGCTCTCTGACCAAAACAATTTATTGAACGAGCCTTCGACTGCCAGTCTGCAGTCTTTAACGGGTTAAAGATAAGTGAGAAAAACATGTGATATATATATATATACATATAGGATCTATATAAATAAAGGGATCAAATGTTGCCAACCATGCATGGGTTTAGTTAATGACCATTCTATTGCCTTTGACAATGGAATGGTTATTGACAAAGGGACTTTCCGAAATCGCAGAACTTTAGAATCTTGGCATACAGCAGCAACGAAAGAAGCTGACAACAATTCTAAGCCGGCACTTCCAAGACAATACTCGATTCTTTTAAAGAAGTAACCGAACACTATTTTTTTCTTTTTCTCCTACGCGCATGTCATTAATTAGCTAACAACATATTTATTTATAGATCCTATATGTATATATATCACATGTTTTTCTCACTTATCTTTAATCCGTTGAAGACTGCAGACTGGCAGTCGAAAGCTCGTTCAATTAATTGTTTTGGTCAGAGAGCGTTTCTTAATTACTTCATTATGTTTAAACCTGACCGCGCATCATCTATATTTTTATAGTTTTTAACCAGTCGGTTAAATCTGTATACAAATAATTTTGATAAAATCCAGAAGTCACTATTTGATTTGCTGTGTCATCACAGAATATTTTTGCAACCAATGCATATATTACTGTTTCTTGAATAAGGCTCAAAAGAAACAACTCAAGAAAAGCATCTTCAAGTTTTCACTGGAATAATTTCTGTTGCCACCATACTTCTTGTTCTTACAAGTGCAATAGTAGCCATGTTGTTTTGGAAAAGAAAAATAAAGCAGAAAGAAGCTGTGGATAACGACAATTCCGGAACTCTTCCTTTATCGGCCGAACTACATGTGAGACTTATCTGTCCAATCAATAAAGGAAAATTTGGCGAGATTTGGAAAGGGACACTTAATTCCAGACCTGTGGCGATAAAAAAGTTTCACATTTCGCATAAAAGTAGCTGGGATAACGAAAAGAACATTTACAACTTAGGTTTGGAGCATCATGGTATTTTAAAGGTAAGATATCAGACAGCATATAACCCTTTATACATGCAGTTACAGCACATTTGCAATGAACTTTGCAGTCAGATCTGTATGCAGAAATAACTAAATAGATGGTATGGTATGGTATGGTATGGTATGGTACGTTACGTTACGGTATGGTATGGTATGGATAGGAGTATGGGTATAGGTATGGGCATGGTATGGGTATGGTATGGTATGGTATGATATAGTATGGTATAGTATGGTATGGTATGGTATATGGTATGGTATGGTATGGTATGGTATGGTATGGTATGGTATGGTATGGTATATGCATGGTATGGTATGTTATACTACAGCATGGTAAGAAATGATTTGGTAGAAAATGATACCTGTCATTCCGTACTCTCATACCATTTTTAAATATCTTTCAGTTTTTTGGAGCTTCAATTTATACTGAGAAAGACAGCCTAGTAAGTTTCATCTTGGTCATTGAGTATCATGCCAGGGGTTCGTTAAGATCTTGTTTACAATCCACATCCTTTTCATGGCAAGAAATGTGCAAGATGAGTCATAGTGTAGCAGAAGCACTTGCCTACTTACACGGAGAACTAGGTAAGAAATATAATGGCTTGAATATCGAAAATAATGGGTATAAACATGGTTTATATTTAGATAATTGCATTTTGTATTTTAATTACTGTCGTGGCAATAGAAGCGTTCCGTAAAATATTGTTGCAATATATTCCTCAAGAACAATTCATTTGGTAAGATTCGTCGACAACTTCCTGTTTTGAATTCTGTTTTTAATTTGATTGGTGTTTGGCAAATAATCCTGTTTCTTATTGGTTGTTTAAAAACAAGAAACACTAGTCAAATTCAAAACAGGAAGTTAGCAATAATTTTCATCAAATGAATTGGTCAACTTGAGGAATATATTGCAACGATATTTTAGGAACGCTTCTATTGCCACGACAGTAAGCAAATCCCACGCAGTTCAGGCGCTCATATTCAAATTTTATTTATTTAATTAATCAATATTTATATTCTCAGCTTTATATAATATATAAGCCGGGTATACTCATGCTTCATATATCATGCACTTAATTATTGGTTAAAACACTGACCAGTAGAATGTGATTTCTTCTTAATAATATTTATTATCATTATTAATTAAGTTAATATGTTGGAAAAGATGTTCTATATTGCTCACAACAATTGCAGGAATATACAACGGCACTCCTTTTTATACACCATTCTTCAAATCCAAATTTGACTTATACATTACATGCGAATATAGCAGACACACAAATGTGCACCTCCTGCTCAAATTTTTAGGTGTTCCATCTAGTCTCTCTCTGACGGAAAAGCGGAAGCGCGGGATAGAAGGGGAGGGGAGGGGAGGAGACGGACTTTGAGAAAGTCTTAAACGCACTGTATATAGGGATTATATAAGAAAGCTGGAAATGTTATGTACACATGCAGTTCTTCTTCAATAGCTAAAAAAATTCGATCGATGTAAATGCAAAGTAAAATCTAGTCCTGACTATCTCTACCTATCAAGAAGGATAGCTGGCGCCTGGAATAGAGTATTGGGGGTCTATAATTATAGTTTGGGGACTAGGCGGTTTTAGCCATTATTTTAGGACGCGGATTTCGATCATATCCAGTTTTTCGGGGCGGTTTGCGGTTAACTGAGAACCGTTCGGTTGCGGGAAACTTTGAAATGTCCTCATCGGATACGGTTATCTTTTAGAATGTAGAACGCTCTTCGCAAAACTGGCAATGATTTCTCAAAAACGCGGTTCCTAAGTGAAACAGAAAAGCGGTTGCGGTTAAAATTGCCAAAATAAAACGGATTTCGGAAATTCAGACCCCCTATAATAGACCTCCAGTATTTCCTACTGTGTAAAGTTCAGTTTCTCATTTTAGAATTTAAAACAAAGTTAAAGCGTCTGTGCATTGTTCACCGTGATATCTCTAGCGAAAATATTCTTGTCAAAGAAGATGGCTCTTGCATTCTCTGTGATCTTGGTCTCTCTCGTGTCATGTCAGATCAAGAAAGACATTATATAGTCAGCGAGAAAAATCAACAGGTATATATAGGATAGTAAAATGAGTGGATTGGAAACTAATAGTCACGTGAGGTGTTTCCAGGCCGCCGATTGGCTGAAAAGCGTTTTTCTTTGCTCGAGAGATGTTGAAACCTAGTTGCAAATTGTGATGTCACGAATGGCGTGAGTACGCTTGTTTTACTGAGGTTTTTAGTGAACTTTTCTTCAAATTCTTCATATCCTCACATTCAGATGACTATATGTTGACGTTTCAAATGATTTTATCGCCTTACAAACCTGCCTAAGCCACAATCGAGCGTTCGAGGTAAGCGTTGTTGATCTTTGTTTTGATGATTCCTGTGTTGTTTTGAAGAAACTGGCGTCCCCAAATTGTGCTTTGTTTTGCTCGGAATTTGGGATGCATATTTTAACTAGTAAACCTTGATATCTTCTTTTAAAATGAGTAAGAATAGACGGGCATTTTGTCGTATTGTGGCTTTGTCGCATTTACAGACAATTCGATTATCATTTTAGGCTGTATTAATCCCAAACTTTGAATATACTCGGGTTTTTTAAGCTTGTCAATTGCAACCAGGTTGTTATGCTCACGCCATCAAGTTTCCAATCCAGTCTTTTTACTATCCACGATATAACCTTGAAATCAACTCACCAGAAATGGCTTGCATCCCCACACACTTTCCAAGAAACCGGCCATGGATGATTTGTAATTCCATGAACCACTGATCTTTAAATAACTGGATTGCTCATCCGGCTCCAAAAATGAAGCCAGCGGACGAATTTGGAGTACCAAGATGGCCGCCACGGAAAATTGTATGTTTTCGGATCTTTTCGTAGCACGAAAAAAGCTACATTAAAAATATTTCTGCCATTGGTATCAAACAAAGAACATTGTAAAAGGTTTAGAAGCTTAGTTTTTGCATTTGTTGGTATTATTTAGCAGTAAAACGTGTTATTTTGTAGTTTTTTACTCTGCTCGTTGGTCGAGAAACTTGCCTATATTACAAAACTCGTAAAAACCAACGAAATCAGTCAATAACTTTATTATAAAACTATCTATATACCTTTGGTATTAAAGCATAAGTCTTTACAAAGCCTTGAAGTATGTAGTTGACAATTTCGGACTGTATTTGCTTGTATTTCCCTTCTGTTTTTCGGTAGTATAAACAGTATATTGCCCATGTGGGAATAGACGAGTTCAAGGTTACGGACGCCATATTGAAAAGGGGGCAAAGAGTCTGGGGCGAGCGCGGTCAAAGGGGGCAAATTAACGCCTTATATTTTCATATGTAAACGTCACGATTTTTGATCGGTGGGTGAATGGTTTTGAACGATTTCGGGTCCGTATCGTTTTGTAATTTCTGTAATACTTCAAGGAAACGTAGGGAAAGCTTTGTATGTTATTTTGGAAGGCTTGGAGGATTCTAAAAGAAATCGCGATGGTTTGTTGAGGAATTGTATGCGAGCGCTTCACTGATTTGGTCATGAAAATATTATTCTAGACACTCTAGGTTCAGTTCACGTCCTTAAAAGTGCAATCTATCACTAACATTTAGAATACCTGCTCGTAAATTGGCTTGTTCATCGCTCCTCGCTCTGTATCAGTAGGCGCGTGTACATACAATTCCTCAACAAACCATCGCGATTTCTTTTAGAATCCTCCAAGCCTTCCAAAATAACATACAAAGCTTTTTCTATGTTTCCTTGAAGTATTACAAAAATTACAAAACGATACGGACCCGAAATCGTTCAAAACAAGCGTAAACCATTCACCCACTGATCAAAAATCGTGAAGTTTACATATGAAAATATAAGGCGTTTGCCCCCTTTGACCGAGCTCGCCCCAGACTCTTTGCCCCCTTTTCAATATGGCGTCCGTAACCTTGAACTCGTCTATTGCTTTACAGCTTTTCCGACGACTCCCCCGGTAAACTCTCAATACTCTTAAGCCCACAAGGTACACTGGACCTAGAGTACCAATATGGCCGCCAGTGGCTTCAAAATGTTTACTGCTGACCATAAAGGATGAGCAATCCATTTGTATATATAGAGATACAAATTGAGACACCAATTAGTGAAAATCGTTAAAAACAACAAAGCGTCCCAACAATTTTGGCCAGGATTAAAGGCTTCTATATACCGTCGATTGCATCTAAGGATGGACACCGTTGATAAACTGTGATAAACCGCCAGCGTCAAACTTCAACGTTTCCCACGAGCATTTGACAGGTTTCTTTTAGCTCAACCAATCACCTTGAGACTGGTAAACGTGATTGGTTGAGCTAAAAGAAACCTGTCAAATGCTCGTGGGAAACGTTGAAGTTTGACGCTGGCGGAGGTAAAGTTTTTTTTATCAACAGTGTCCATCCTTAGATGCAATCGACGGTAGTCCTAGCTCTTGTACTAGAAGCATGACTTCTATAAGAAATAGAAGCACCACTCCATGGAACCACGCCTTATTATTATTATAAGAAATATATTGCCACTCGATACTGGAGTCAGAGCTCAGCTGGAAAGGTGGTACCAATTTTCCCTAACACAAGCGAAGCACGCGCTGAAGTTAGGCAATGAGCGCCTTAATCGCCCATTACAAAACTTATACGAACGCTGTTTGACTGTTATAGGTTGGTTCTCTCAGATACATGGCACCTGAAGCGTTAGATGGACATATCAATCTTAATGATGTTGTTTCTCAACTAAAACAAATCGACATGTATGCTTTGGGAATAGTTTTGTGGGAAATATCCTCAAGATGTCACGAACTTTATCAAGGTAAGTTGATTTGTAAAATAAATGCAATGAAGTGTCTTGGATGTTTCACTTAATTAGCTTATAGTGATACGTGGCAAAATCATGCAGTCATCAAGTTAACTTAATGTAGCTTCCCAAAGCTTTGTCAATTGCATGCACAGACTCGGCAATTGGCGGCACCGAAAAAGATGGCGACGGTCATTTAACCACAATGCTCCAACGGCCCAAAAATTAACATTCTGTTTTTGTCGATTTACCTAAACGTGAGTTCAAAAAAATAGTCTTTTTAGGATTAGGGTTTGTGTTAGGAATTGGGTTGGATCGAGTTTGGGTAAAGGCTATAATCAACGATTATTGTTCAATCATTATATAAGCCAAATAAATACCAGTATCCGCATGTACGTAATGCGTACCTATTTTTATGCTTTGCCAAAGGCTTTTGTTCAATCAGAGCTTTACATTTTACAAATTAACAAGAATTCGAAATGCTACACTCTATACAGCACTCTGATCAGTGATGCATCGGTAAAAAATAACTTTGGCCGTTATTATTGATGCATATAATTCTTCAGTTCCGTAGTATATATACATTATACTTGGGGAGCACGGGTGGCGTGTGTTGTTAGCGCGCTGCCTCTCACCAAAAAGTTAAGCCCGATTAGACGGGGTTAGTACTTGGATGGGTGACCGCTTGGGAATGACCCCGTTGTCGGGCTTGGAACTCATGTGAGTAGAGTTGTAGTTGATTTCTCCTGTGCTTCGAGGGTTTTTCGCCGGGTTCCTCGGTTTTCCTCCCTCCATAAAATCAACACCTAACATCTTAGCTGTGATCCGTAGTCTGAACTGTGTCGTATGGCGGCAGCCTGGAGCGCCTTTGATATGCCTCGACACGGCCACGTTGATCTGCGTCCTTCGCAATTCAGCCGCTGGCTGCAAGTAAGGATGATTAGCCCCCAGTCCTTTTACTTCCGAAATGATGAAGGCGCTGTGTACGACAATAATAAAATACTTTTTCAGTAAACTTCATCTATAACAACTACGAGTAAAGCTGAATAAGATCAAGCGAAAAAAATGACAATCGGATCAACATGCACTGACTTGCAAATTATTTCTTTTCTTACATAGGTTGTGTTGTTCCAAGATATCGCTTGCCTTTCGAAGACCTGGCAAATGACCTTACGGTGCAAAGTTTGAAGACTTGTGTCTTTGTAGAAAAGAAACGTCCATCTTTTCTAGACGTTTGGAACGGAAATGAGCAGGTAAGACGCATGGGGCAACAGCAAATTAAAGCACATATTTATGTTTATGCAAAAATGAGTTTTCAATGTAATAATATACAGGGCAAAATTATACTTGAATATGAATGGCTAATGAAGAGGGCATTTTTTTTTGTAATTCAGGGCAACATTAATTACTTGCACTTAATTGGTTACTTGATCAGCAGTACTTGCATGTGATTGGTCGCTTTGTTACTTAGCAACAGTGAACCTCAAATGACTGACTTTTTTTCAACAAATATGCAAGGAAATGCTTTTTTGTTTACTTTGAACTAATTTAAACTCAGAAACAATGAAATGGCGGCCATCTTTATCCTATGGGAGTTTAACCCTATTCTTATTCAAACATTTCATATTTGTTTCACCAATCACTAGAGTGAAAACGATCATTGATTCCGCATGAACTATACGAACGAACTCGTAGGCAGAATATAAAGCGCTGTTAACGGCATCGCAATCTCGCTATTTAAGGCTGTTTTCTACTAGATATTTTTCGAGCGAAACGACTTTTTGCTTTTAACAAAAGAGTGGAAATCCAGCCTTATGTATGTCAAAATTCCTGCTATTTAAGACCCTGGTCTCCGTATAATCGCTCAAAAATGAACTCCGCGATCATAGAAACCACTGACGCAACGATCGCTACGAGATAGAAAATGTCGTTTTCACTCACGTGATCGTTTTCACTCACGTGATCGGTGGCCCCAGGTGAAACAATATGAAATTTTTGAATAAGAATAGAGCTAAATTCCCATAAGATAAAGATGTCAAATATTAGCAAACTCTAAGCCGTACATAACTTTGCATGCAGGATAATCACAAATACAAGAAAGTATGATCACATCACTCCTGCGCTACGCCAGATTGGTTGGCTACCTGTCAGTGAACAACTGCTGCTCAGAGACTCAATTATGACCTACAAATGTATGAACTCGCTCGCTCCACCATATTTAATTAACAAATTTAGTAAACGCTCTTCAATACACAACCGACTCACACGTAACCAAGATAGTGTACAAATTCCTCTTTACCGAACTGCTTCTGGGCAACGATCGTTTCACTACAGAGCTGTAAAACTTTGGAATAGTTTAGAAGATAACATTAAACAGGCAACATCTCTTGGGGCGCTTTCCAATTGACAAAGTTAGACCGATCAGTCCGGCCAGAATGGACTTGCTTTTGATTAGGACCAAATTTTCCAGTCAGACCATCCCAGGTCTCAAACGAATCGTGTTCCATTTAACCGGACTGACCGGTCTAACCGTGTAAATGGAAAGCCCCCTAAGTCACTTTAATTAAGATGTTAATGAAAAACTATATGTTAGACAATTTTATTAATAGCCAGTAATTAATATTTTAAGCTGTTATACATTTGATTTTATAAATATTCATATTTTACATTATAAATTTTAAACTGTAATGGGCATTGAAAAGCCCAGTTGGGAATTGCTCAATAAAGTATGTATGTATGTATGTATGTATGTATGTATGGTACACCAATATGGCCGCCATTTCATTGTTTCGGTACACCAATATGGCCGCCGTGACGTCAGATGAAAACGATCTATTGAAGGAGTGTAAACTATTAGTGAAAATGAATAAACTAGAAAATGTACGAACTTTTGCCTGTGTTTACAAAAAGAAAGCAACAGGCACAGCGATAGAGCGAGGAAAATTGGAATCTTGCCAAGCACTGACCGTGATAAGGTGCATGTACTTCGACATTTTTTGGACATAATATAGCTAACATAGCTCTTGAATAATTTTGCCCGCTATATTATTAACATATAATCGCATGAGTTTTCGTAAAATTAAGATTTAATTTCACTCGTGTTTTCAAAATCTTACAAATTACCCTCGTTGTAAAATTTTGAAAACACTCGTGAAATTAAACCTTAATTTTTCTCGGCCCCATGCGATTACCTATACAAATATAATCGAGGGGCAAAGCACTCCATAAAAAGTGTACGAGACTTTCGGACTTCCAAAAGTCCTTCGATTTTCTCATCGGACTTTTGTGAATTTTTTGCGGACTTAAAGGAGCTAAATGGGAGAATAGTAGGGAAATATATTCATAAAAACAGTCAAATATGAAAATACAAAAAGTAAAAAAAAAAATTACATAAAAAAAAATTACATAAAGTATTACTGCAGGAATTCGTAGTGCAGATTTCTTCGGATTTTCTGGGGATTTTGATCAATTGAGTCGGATTTTATGGAATTTCAAAGGATTTCCATGTGGATTTGTATGGATTTTCAAGGATTTTCATGGATTTTCAAGAATTTTTGGAGATTTTTAAGGATTTTTAAAATTCCGCTGGAGTGCTTTGCCCCTCGAATATAATAGTTTTTGGAAGACGCGAGACTATTCTCGTAAAACGGCTGCTCGACACTCTACTGATGTGGCGGATGGGGGAATGTTTTAGGTTAAATTCTTAAGTTAATTATTAAACATGGAAATAGAAATAAAATTCCTAGAATTTCACATTGCTCTTGAATTAATAAACGCAGGAATTCTTTCCCCTTGGTTGTCGGACTAAGAAATATGACTACAGTCGTACAGAAAATTGAGGTTAAGTTTACTAATTAAATCATAAAATGTTTTGTTTTTCTTTTTAATCAAATGTAGAGCGTTGAAAGACTTCAAGAATTGATAAACGAGTGTTGGGATCACGACGCTGAAGCTAGAGTATCAGCGTCATGTGTTTGTCATAGAATTGTGGAACTCAAACATTACCACAAGCAATCCCCATTAGAATAAAATGGTAGAACGAAGAATCAAGATATTGTTCATAGTCAGTCAAAATATAGTCTGGAAATTCATTTATGCAAACATTGTGCATGAGGGGGGACTGCATACATCCGCCAGCGGGTTATTGAGACCCCAGTTTAATAAGCTTCATTATACCGGATTGCTTGAATATCGGTTATGTAAGGCATAATAATGAGCACAATCAAGCATTTTTTCAAATTTCTTCTACACGGAGAAACGTTTATGAAATTTTCATCCAATTTTCAACCAAATTAAACCAAAATTTAATGGCTTTGTCCTTGGTCTGTGATCAATCTTTCCACAAACTTTCAGTCATGAAAACCTGTGCAGTACTTTGTGAGATATCCTGACGATAGACAGACGGACATAGGTGAAAATATAACCTCCTGGCGGAGACAATAAGCAAAAAGCAAAAGATTTGTGCACAGCGAGTACTGTTTCAACAGTTCATAACATAGGTTTTTTGAAGTTCGCCGGGTTTCCAGATCATTTCTCGATTGACTATGTTCTTCCCAAAAATTCACCTCAGCCATGTTAGAAAGACAACATGAGTTCTTGAGTCACTTCATGATTTTGCTATGATTTAAATATTTGAACTTAATTATTATATTCTATTATATGTATTAACACATCTTGCATTTGCATGCACGTGAAATCTTGTGTTAGTAATTCAAATCCCATGATTGCAACAAAAAATAATTTGTAGTCAAAACACGTATAATAGCTTACGATACGTGGAAGAGTAAAATTTGCTTCAACATAAAAAAGAATATTTAAAAAAGTTAAAAGTAGACCTTGATTGTATCATCTTTAATAAAGTATATATTGACCCGATTAAACGCGTTTTGAAAGTGTCTTTTTCAAACAGGAAAATGAATGTTGCATAATTTGTTTATAGCAATGAAGTATATCAAATTTTGACAACTCTGTCGTACAAATTAAGGTAAAACAGTAGTTATTTAATGGATACAGTGGCGTAACGCTCATTAGGTAGGGTTAGGGCGAGAACTAAGAGCCCCCAACAGTTGGGGCCCCCGAGGGGCCCCCAGCCCGCCGCAGCCCCGCGCCATGTCAGTCAAATCATGACAACCGAAGGGCCCCCACACCAAATATGCTTAAGGGCCCCGTCTTCCTCCGTTACGCCACTGAATGGATATGTAACGAAATTGAGCGTAGAATGTTGGATAGCATGTATTTCGCGCATACTCACACGTCGAGATAGAATACCATGATTATGCTTATGCAACCATAAATGTTTAAGTTCAAGTTTAATAAGCATTCGTATACAATACATTGATACGCGGAGTTGAGCAACAGAGGGTGTTTGTATTCCGAGTAATGAATTTATTACGGTATTATTTCAACTATTTCGCATCTCCTAATTAGTTCGTTCAACTTTTATAGAAACATCAAGGATTTTTGTGAGAAAATTTTGTGGGAAAAAACGATTTTTTGAATTATGACGTCATTGTGATGTCACACTTCTACGGTTACAGTATCATATTAAATTGTTTTGCAGCACCACTTGATATCCAAATTTCATTTATTCTGTAATCGTTCAAGAGTTACAGCTGGTCGCGGCACTTCCCGGCCTCATGCAGCAGAATCCCGCTCTAGTGTCAACGAAACCTTGCTGACTTGCTCTGGTAAAGCTGACCATGTACGTACATCTTTAATAGTGTCAGCAATAATCGACTTCGTGACAATTTTTGTTTTGAAACAATTTGATCTTTATATTATTATATCTCTCTATTTGGTACTCTCTCCGAAATGCACTAAAGTACCGTAGTCTCGAAAGTAGCCGCCTCTTTTGACACCCTTCTTAAAAAGGGTGCCCAGGAAAGTAGCCGCTTCCAACATTTATTTTCGTACAACCTCTGGTATTAATTTATTTAAGAATTGTGGTCTCCCATTTATTCATGCCATGCAGTTGATATAAAGGAAAAAGCAATAAATAAAACTATCTATTAAGCACCTGAACTTGTAGAGCAAGACTTTATTATAAATATAGATAAAATGTAACTACTCTGCTATTGTCATTTAATAAAAATAAAACAAACATTTTGAAACGTTTTTCGAAATGTAGTGGTTCAAAATAAAATGAATACGGCCAAGGTGGCCGATACTAAAAATATATAGCAACCCAAAAGTAGCCGCCCTTAGGCTTAGGGGTTATATGGTATTGATTACTCATTACTCGGAATACAAACACCATCCCAGGTCTTTTGATCATTTCAAGTAATGATGAAGTTATTTTTACCAAAGGGAAAAAAACTTGTCGGATCATATTGATTTTGAATCATTGAATCACTTGTCGGATCATGTTGAGGTTGGTTGCAGGTATTTAGTTATTTCTTACGAAAAAGATCGTCTAGACATATTCCAAAGTAGAAAAAGACAAAAAATGAGTGGTTTTTTAAGGTTTCTATTTTATTTAGAAAGTTCCATTTTTAACAATTGTATATATACAAGAACATTGGAAAAGATTGTTCATCTGAAGTAATATCATACTGAGCAATTATAAATAAGATATAACTTTTACAACTATGGACGTGAGTAAAAGAACAGACACCTGAAAAACAGATTAAACGTTTTCCAAAACAATAGTTTCTAGCTAAATCAAAACCCTCCTAATTGATCAGTATTTCAAAATTATTGCAATGGTTTTTAGTCCCATTTCAGACCATGTTCTTATGGTCGACTTAACTAAACGAGTCAAAAACCTGGCAGTCAGCATAGTGTTCTTTAGATTTTCCGAACCCAGTTTCTTCTCAATAAAGAAACCCCTGATTTAAACTGATGTTTTTACAGAATTCTAAACTGCAAGACTTTCTATATCTGAAATTGAGTAGAACAGATACTCCATTTCACGAATCAATCGAACAGTGATAGGTCAGGCCAAATCACTGATCCTATACAATCCTGGGATAACCCCAACTTTACAAATTATTAACTCATGGTGATCCCGAAAGTTGGCTAAGTACCGTGCACGCCTGCACAGAAACTGTAAACTATGTAGAAAGGAGGCAATCTATGAACAATTTTCGTCTGGAAGTTAGCGTTCCACTTGACTTTACCGGATTACGTGTAAACCTAATGAGCTTGTGTCACCCTGCCCTCTGCCTTACTGTGATTGGTCAGTTATAGCATTTGAGGGCAAAATGTTTTGCCCTCAAACGCTAACCGACCAATCACAGGTCAGGGTCACGTGGGGGGTGACACAAGCCCATTCGCGCTACACACAACCGTACTTCCAAAAGATCCAAGAACATTAAATGTAACCACCTCAACTCTTGTGTCGTGAATTTATTGAAGTGCAAGAATAGTTTACTTAACCAAAAGTTAGAAAAGAGGTGTAGTCTGTTTTTAAAACACGTGCATATGTTCAATACACTTTTATATCCTTAAAATTTCTACAACTGCCTGTGGCAGACTATCAAATAAATTCAATTCTTAGAATAAAGTACAAATTGACAAAAAGTTAAAAAGACACTTTTTGGTGGAATACAGCACAATCCAGCAAGAATTAATCAGTAACGTTCTTAAAATACAGGTTTGTCAAAATATATTTAATGTTTACAGTATGTGTAACGTTCATTGTGGGCTTCCAATGGTAACATCATTGAAAAGTGGATGAGCCATCGCCATTTTTGCTGATATTCTTGAACTAGGCTCATAAGTTAGCATTTTCTAAAATACGTAAAAAGAGGGGGAGGGGGACTATTAGCTATTTACTAACAGGGAGGGAGGATATTACTCAAAAACATCGGACTAGGGTCTCGACAGCATGGAACGAGACCGAAGACATGATTAAAGAGTTTATTACATGACTTCACTGGTATTTTCATTGTTGTTGGGGTTGGCTCTACTGTGAACTTTGTCGGACTCACGCTTATAAATGACTTAACGGACACTGGCTTATAAATGACTTAATGCTGGAAGAAATATGTTTAAAGTTTTTTAAAGTTTAAAGTTTAAAAGCTCTTTAAAGTTTTTTTACTGACGGAATGATATATATATATATATATATATATATATATATATATATATATATATATATATATGTATTCAAACAAACAAAGTGTTGTTCGCGAAATGTCGAAAAGTGCTCAATACCGTAAATATAGAGCGAATATACCATACGTGGGCTTACCTCAAATGTTGATGGTCGCTACTGTCAGTTTCACGCTGGGCGATCTTCAGGCGGCTGAAGATCGCTCAGCGTGAAACTGACAGTAGCGACCATCAACATTTGAGGTAAGCCCACTTATAGTATATATATATATAGGTAGGTAGATAGATATACACTTCCAGAAAGTCACCAAACAAATATGGTAGAAATAAGAGACCGTTGACCTTAATAACGTATTCTACCCAATATGTTTATTTTACTGTGGGCACAGCCATACGCTGATTGCTCGCAGTCCAATTAATTCAGTTAGAAATCCATTTATCTGAGAACTAGGACCCATAAGGTTCATAAACCGCCATCTTAGATCAGTCACTCTTTGGTTTGTGGTGTGGTGGGGTCACGCCTACATGAAGTACCCCAGTTATTTTGAAGATGAACTTATAACCCGTAATAAGACAGATTGGTTATTCCGCATAGGAAAGTAACGAGCGCCAGTCGGAGTGTCTCAGCCAATCAGAACACGTCAATTCACCAGACGAACGCGTGTCATATAATAGCTAAATGTCCAAAAACGTTTTCTCTTTGTAATTGAAAAACATAAAACTGTATAAAATTGTAAGTGTGATAGATTTATATGTTAAGATCCGATCGGAACCAGTTGCCAAAAATTGTAAGTAAGAAACGTAAAAACGTAAATAAGAAACGTAAAAATGTAAATAAGCAACGTAAAAATGTAAATAAGAAACGTAAAAATGTAACTTAGAAACGTAAAAATGTAACGAGGACTTCCGGGGAACCTGAACGTATATACCCGAGCAATTAGGTCAAACGACCGTTAACATTCAGAAGTGAATAGGGACTTTAAGATCTACGACGTCAACCTCAACGACGACGTCCTTTAAACAAAATAATTATTTTTGCAAAACAAAGAGAATGAATAATTTTTAGTCCCGAGTAATCTCAACACCGTCCTCGTTCTTCTTTATACAACGCCACTTAGGGTCATCACACATCACGTCTTCAGGAGGACGATACCTTTTGCTTGAGATTGACTTCAATACAAGACACTACAATCATTTTAGCAATACTGGTACCGTGGGACGTTTTGGAAGTCATTAAACTAGCTTCAAATATTAAACATAATAGTCAGTTAATCGTGACGTCTTTAAATTGGAAGATTTATCTTGCTTTTTAACCGCCGTCGTCGTCCTAGCATCTTAAAGTCCCTATTATCATGGACGAAACCTACCTTTAGTAAGTCTACCGCTTCAAAAGGAAGGGAAGGGAAGACTTTGCCTAAGTCTTGAGGCTTCCATTTAGGAAATGTTGACTTGTAATCTGCAAGTTCAGTAACACCTGGCCAGGTTGATTCATCAGGAGTTCCTAATGTCCTAATACACAGAAATAACATTGGAATATTAACGTATTCTAAAAATATTAGACTAAAATTAGTTGTCATGATTCGACACATATTTAATCAAACAGGAGAAATCACGGCAAAATAAACTGCGTCCTGAGAATATTATATTCATTATTTTTTCATCTATTTCATCATTGCTTTTTCGTGTTCGCGGATATTTCGTTCTCAACTGATGAAAATAGTTAACTTCGCCTTGATTTTCTTTTAAAATACTGATTCATTTGAGAAGCTAAACCAAACACTCGAAAGAGTGTATCCAAAACCTGAAAATTTGTAAGAAAAACTCGACCTGCAGTCTCGTTTTTCAGCCAATTTTTCAGAGCTCGGATACCGAATGAAACATTCTTCCTCGTGTTTGACATGTTACGTGAAACACGCCCTTGTTGTTCAAACATTCCACAACGGCAAGATAGAATCATTAGATCCCCTAAATTGAAAGGGACCTCTAAAGCCATAATCAAACGAGGACGCAAGTCATCGCAAGTTGGCAGTCACAAATTTCTGTGGCGGTCGTTCGAACACCCAAATTAACAAAAAAATAAAGGTTTCATGAGTGTTTTAAACAAGTTTTAACTTTGTCACGGTACTTAATATTTTCGGGAAATTATTCAGAGCGACTGGCTGAGATAGCGCGACTGCTAACTTGCGATGACTTGCGTTCTCGTTTGATTCGGGCTTAACGTTGGCAAGAAAGTGGTAATTAATCCTTTGCCTCTCACAGGCTCTCGCTTAATTGACAAGTAAAATAACAAAGAGGTCAGGACAATAAGTGAGTGGAACAGCTTGACCAGAAGACGTGGTCATGGCACAAACCCTTCGCTCCTTCTTGGACAGACTTAATTTATTGATTTATTTCATCGATTTAATTTATAGACTTTATTACTTTTGTACCCTGACCAATGTCAATAATCATCTTGACTGATGGAGGACAATTAATAAATGGTCGTATACGACCCGTCTTGGAGGCAAGGGGTTAAGGTATGCAGGGCAGCATGTAATCACCTACTAAAAGCCACAATACAACACACTAAAAAATCAAGAAACAAATATGTTTGACAGTACTTAATACTTTTACAAAGAAGTTGAAGACGATTACAAGTGCAACAACTAGCTGTATTTACCTAAATACTCTGAACAACTGATCAATTTCAGAATCACCAGGAAAGAGGGCACGTCTTGTAACCTTAAGAAAATTGTTTTGATAGAGCATTGAATGTGAAATGCACTTTTAACTAACTCCAAATTTTGGCTACAATTACAGAATAGGGTTGGTTCCAGTCCTCGAAAAATTTGGGCATATATAACAAAACAGTTACTTACTAATCAGCTAGTGCGTGTTTTGTAACCCCTCAATGCGGTCCTACTAAATTTAACAACTTCCGCGCGAAAGTCCGTGAACGTCCGCGGCTGTCATCCTAAACGTCCGTGATCAATAATAAATTGGTTGATGTTTAAATATTAAAAAAAAAACTAGTCATTTTTTATTGAAAACTTTATTTGTACCACAGGTTTTCGACCGGTATGATGGTCCCAACTTTCTTCGCATTAATTGCGTATACTCTTAGTGGTTTTAAAATTTCGGAGATTTCACTCACCAAAATTTAAAAATGAAAACATGCACTCAAGAGAAATAACCCAACAAATTGTTATTGTTAAGACATTTAAACACACTACATGATCCTTGACATAAGACCCACGACATGTAAAAAAAGCCGGGCCCGGACAAAAATTTCTTTTGAAATGAATGATTTTCATGACAATTTATTGGGTCCTCAACCAAAAATGAATGGCATCCTGATATTACCATGCTAAGATGGATTGTAGCACAGGTCCAATCCAAGCTGACGTGTTTTTTTGGTGTTTTTTTTTTGCTTTTATGCTAGCTGCTTTTATTACCTGTTTGTTTTCTAATATTAAAATTCCACTGATTAAAACCATTATAAAAGTTCACGGACGTTCGCAGACGTAACTCGCGCACGGTGTTTAGTAGGACCCCCTCAATGGTCTTAATTTGTTTAAACTACTGTAAGTACGTGCCCAAATATCAGTAAATATTTGATATATAATAGTCTCATACCATTTCTGAGAAAATACATCCAATGCTCCATATATCAACTGGTGTTGAGTAATATCGACATCCTAGTAATATCTCTGGAGCTCTGTACCACAGTGTTACAACCTCGTGTGTGTAAGTTCTGACAGGAACACCAAACGCACGAGCTAAGCCAAAGTCTGCCAGTTTGATGGCACCATTATGACTTATCAATAGATTTTGTGGCTTAAGATCTCGATGTAAAACTCTGTGAGAGTGGCAGTAAGCAATACCACAAAGCACCTGGTACACATAGCTCTGAAAAATAAACATTTTGCAGTAAAAAAATGATGCTATTTAGTATAAAAATAGTGTGTTTTTACATGTACAACAATAGTATTGATAAAATTCAAAGTGAATTCCAGTTCTGGTCAGCTCTGGTCTGAACTTTTTTCAATTCTGGCTAAAGGTTTTTCAATTTTGGCCAGAATTTTAGATATATTCTTTGTTCTGAATTTTCTCCTTTTTCAAAAATATTAAGCTGAGGCTATGCATTATGATACATCGTTGTGCAATATTAATCTACATTCATTTGTGTAAATATACAATATACCTTTACTAATGGAAAGGAAATCCCTGAAGGTGGTGCAGTATCCATATATTTTTTAAGATCTTGATTCAAGTATTCAAAGACAAGAAATAGCTTTTTATCACTGTGAATCACATCTAATAATCTAAAGTAACAAATGGTATATAACTGTTAAATCTGGTATAATGTACAATCAATTTTCTTAATATTGTATTCAAAATTAGACAAATTTTAAAAATAATTTTAAAAAGCTACTCACACATAAACAACTAAATCTCCTCCAAATTTAGGGATAAACGTTTATAATTATTTCAAGAATACATGATCCATAGAAAGCAACAAAATTGTCTTACATATACATGGTAGACCATAGGATTTTTTCAACCACTACCAGCAAGTACAAGCTGGGGACCTCTGTCAATTATGGTGTAGTTGAGATCATCTTACAACAGAGTAAGATCTTATAATGTACTGTTACAGTACATTATAATAGCACTGTAATGGTGAACATTTAACATTTTAACTTAAATTTTCCCTTGCAAACATTCAAACCACCAACATAGTACATAGCACTTCAACTTAATTTGCCTTTAAGCTGCTTTTTGACACATAGTTTTGTCACTGCACACCCAACTTTAGTATGGCATGCAAGTTCCTGAGCATCATCAAGAGATCATGCATGCATGTCAGGCCTACAAATCTCCTGTTCACCTTGGAGGCACCTCCATGCTACCACGTAACTGACACACAATATAAACAATTGTCTAAGTAATCAAATTATGCTACTTCAATATTCAGAAACAAACCATGTACAGCAGCCAGTGAACAACGGTATTATTTCAAACATTCTTGGCAACTGCAGAATGCAATGCCACTTTGGGAATTTAGATTAGAGCATTAATATAGACAGTAAACCCATTAAAGTACAAAGGTAAAAATCTCACTGAGTTTGTCAACAGATCGATGATGACTGCAACAGGCACCAGTAGCATTAAGGCTGTTAACTGATGTTGTAACAATGCTGTTCATTCAACAAACTACTACAATTATACCTTGTTAGCATCAACTTCTTAACCATGCAGAGCAGTAGGCAACAAGTTGTTGGATTACAACTTGTCAGAACAACTTGTCACCTGAGTCTATCAATGGAGTCATCAACCTTGTTACAAGTTGTCAATAACCTGTTACAGACATGTTAACAAACTGAGACAACCAGTTCAAACACAACACACCCCAGCCTTTAAACAGCAATGAAAGTCAACTTACTTGCAACGTAACAACTTGTGCATTTTTATGTGTGTAGTGGCCAGGTCAATTTAAACAAGCTATATAGGCAGTAAACTTGATTACTGACTACTGGGTTAACTAGGTTTTTGTTTGAGTCAGGGTGACCCAGTTCTGATACGATGGTACGTACTGTACTGTACTGTACAGTAACTATAAACCTCTGGGTGAACAAGGTTAGTATACAAGCAGTTAATTTAGACCTTTCCGCATGAAGTGAATGGATCATGTGATCTTTCTTTTTGACAAATCTGATTGGCTAATGTCCAATGTTTGTCTGAAGTTTTGGATGTCTGAAGTTTTGGGAAAGCCAATGAAATCTCTCAACGCATTATCCACGCACTTCATGCAGAAAGGTCCATTAATTAAATGTGTTCAAATTGGCTTCAATAACAACACAAGCAATGCACTTGCAGCCCTTAGTAGCATATGTATACCGAAATATATTTTAAGCCATTTGCTAAAAGTTCCAAACTCATATATTTAAGATCCACCAAGACATCGGTTGGCTCAGAAATGATCTACACTTCCCTCACAGAAGCAATTATTTTACACCATGCAAATGCCTCAAAATAAAAATGGAGAAGAATTACCTTCAGACATATAGTCAATCAAGAAATAGCCTGCGATTTTATGTTAGAAAGGTCCTCACTGTGCACATAACCCCTTTTCACTTAATTTTTAAATACAATACCATGGTTCTGGATTGAACAGAGTAGTTACTGTAGTGGAAGATGTTTAATGTATTGGAATGACTAATTGCCTCCCCCCCCCAGCAAATTTTAGGCCATTCTTAGCACCATTTTTAAATTTGGGGGTACATGTATACCCCCCTAGCTCCCCTGTTCTGCCACCATCAGATAAACCCAAACCCGGCCTGCTATTGGATGATTGCTGCATTATACCAAAAAATAGTAAAATACATTGTGCTCACAAAAAGATAAGTCTCCAGACCACATATCTCAATTGGCTATGCTTCAGAATAGTTAAATTGTTATAGTTCAAAGGAGGGAAGAACCACTTGCAATTTTTTGTCAGTGAGCTGTGGACTGCAAGGGGAGTATAGATATTTTATCTGGAGTACAGTAGCAGCACCATGGGGAGGACACGTTCAAGGAGAACAGTTGGGAGGGGGGTTAGTTTTTTAGAGATTTTAATTGGCTCATTAGACTCATTGTGGGAACTACCAACATATATAAAACCCACCTACCCATGTTTTGTATATTTTATAATTTTCAGAATTTTGTAATGGCATTTCAGAGACTCTAGATTTCATTTTTTGTTTTGTTTTCAAAAAAACCCTAAATGTTTCACCCCCACTTGTTGCATGCTGGCACCACCACTGCTAGAGTATGACCTGGATATGGTGAATAAGGGAGTGGGCACTCTTGTAACTGACCTGTATACAGTGACTATACGATGTCCATGATATGGCACAATCATGTACTAAGCTTCCTCCTTCTTCAGCACTCTTCACTGTAGGCAGATTTTTGAAACATTTTGTTTATACCACCTTGTGTGATTATAGGCATACAAGAGCAAACAAAGTAGTAAGATTAAGTTATAATTTTATTATATCAACCCTACCTCACAATATTAGCATGGTTCATCTCCTTTAGTAACGAAATTTCTCTTATTGCTGTACTAGGTACTCCTTCGGATTCCCTACAACGTAGTTACTTATATTAGGACTTGTTCAGTCGAGACGTACAGGTATTATATACACATTCAATTTGAAAGCAATTCAACTAGACCTTCAAGAGATAATTAAATTAATATAAGTCTGACTTAAAATTGCTTTTATTTTAAGAGGACTTTCCGCAAATACGGACTCCTCTAGTAGTCCTCTTGGCACACAAGTAACACAGACTATAAAGCTATAAATTATTGCTAGGAGATATGATAAATTTATACCACTACTGCCTTGCAACGAAAAGTAATATTAAACCACATGTTACACACTAACTGCTCCCAAAACAGGCTAGTTTATCACAATTTAAAAGCTGGAAATATTCAGTACTGTACGTACGTGTCAAGTCGTATTTTCTTGAGTGCAACCATTTCATTGCTTTCTTTATTTCTTGCTTTATAAACTACGCCGTAGGTGCCTTCACCGACTTTCTCAATTCTTTCATAGTCGTTAATGTCCATGTTGACCATGTAAGCGTGTTGTTGCTATCCCACTTGGTGTGAAATCCTACGTCCACTCTCCATTGTTGTTTGCCCCGGAATACCAAGACAGTGAGACACTAGATACACCTCCGCTCGTAACCAGTGCAGACTTTCCCGCGAATTTTCACGCTCCATGAAATCATTGGTTGATTTTACCGCCAAATCAGTCAAGCGAGTGATGATTGGTCAAAACGCCAACCTGTGTTCAGCGGACTCAGTTGTTACGAAGAAGTACTTCATATTATATGGTACATATTTAAACCAAATTTATATGCTGTTTATCCCACTCAGCCATTTGTAACGATAGGTTTTGGGACTAATTTTTGTCGCTTTTAATAGGTATAGAATACGTAATTTTCACCCTATGACGTCAATTTCCTTTCAAATTTTCTTTTGAATTATTTTCAATTTAGCTTTTGTATATTTTCAATATAATTCAAAACTTGGCGGAAAATGACGTACTCTGCACTTATTAAAAGGGTCTATAATTAATACAACGGCGGCCATTAGTCGTGTCTCTTTCCCGAAATAGAATGGAATAGGATAGAGTAGAATGGAATAAACAGGGATATAATAGAATAAAATGGAATACAATGAAACAAAATGAAATAGAATGGATTAGAATAGATTAGAATAGAATAGAATAGAATAGAATAGAATAGAATAGAATAGAATAGAATAGAATAGAATAGAATGGTATTAAATAATATATGAAACAAGACGCCTTGGTCAGGCGTTCCCTCGGGCTACTGACAAAGTGGCAAAGTGTGGAGGTGCTTGTGTAAAAGATACTGATTGTAATGTGAATCGAAGGCTCTATACCGCGCTAGTAAAGGTGCGAGTGGGCCGAGGAAGATCATATCGAAGGCCAATCTCGTTCCCAGAGCCAAATATGCCCGGCTGAATGTGGTCAGCATATCCTCTCATCTAGAATTGAGAGGAGATGTTGAAATTTCAAACATTTTGGATTGGCCTATTCGGCTTTACTATACTTTGACTATAGCTTTTAGTACGCACTGCCTCTCACCACTGAGGACTGGAGTAAGGCCCAATTGGATTGAATTACTATTTGAATGGGTGACCAGTGCTTAGCCTCCTATGCCCGGCTTTACTCTGAGTTCTTTTTTTTTAAATGTTAAAACAGCATGACCAGCATATAGACAATTTTGTTAAAAATCTTGTTCAGCTCTGAATACAAGGTTGTTACAAGTATACAATTGAATCATTGTTTTTACCATAGTAGCTATAGGCATTAAACACAGTAGATACATGCACGCCTGGGCGTGCCTATTTTTTGTCTTTAACATTTTTGCTTTATATCCTCGCTCACAACATCCATCCATCGCTTTTCTGCATGGTCTCCTTTGCTTTCTTCGTCCATGCAGCGGTCCAGAGAATGGCATATCTGCTGCTTTCCGCAGATAGTACCCTGGATCTCTCCGGTACACACAGCCCACCATGAGGTGTTTGAATGTGCGCATCTTCCACGAACAACTCTCTTATTTTTCATGAAATTTGATCCAAAAAGAAGCAAGAAAAACCAAACATCATGGTACTAAATCAGCTTTCCTTATAATCACTTTCTTGAAATTAGTTTTACCTTCAGAAATTGTGGAATTACCCAGTGAGTTGATAATTTGTAGACTTTCTTTAATGAGTTGAAGCTACACATTACATCAGATTCAATACATCATTTCCTATTAACAACTGTTAGTAAATCCATGAAAATACAATGCATTTTCAAAATATATGTCTAAAATTAGATCATATTTGAGCAGATCTCACTGGGTACGTTTTAAAAACAAATGGTTTTACATATACGTACTGTTGTTTTGTACGTTGTTCAAAATTAGCAATGTTTTTATACATGGACACTTTTTTTTGTTCGCCCCCTGTATATATATATATAGTGAAATAAAAGTAGCGTGCTGCGTAGGCAGTTAGAAACAACAATCGAAATATAGTAAGGTTAGATATACTGCCGAAACAGAGAACGTAGGAGTCTAACGTTTCGAGCGAAGGCCCTTCGTCAGTATATATATATATATATATTGATTAGAAAGGACGCACCACCTTGGTTGTTCATAACCTTGTTCACAGTTCGATAAGAAGATCATATATGTCGGGTCTGTATTTCAAAACAAGAGCGAGATACATGTTTTAATGTTTCTAGATTAATATTCCAAGTATAAACTTAACTCGTGTCTAGCCCACAGCACCAGAAGCCCACTGAGATAACTCCGTTGGACAGTCGGGATAGTTTCGTAAAACTTCGGTAATCTGATGGGGCTCGACGAGCAATGTCAATAAGCGGTATTCTTTTGGTGTGTTCGCGCCACTCCCGTCGATATTCTTCACCAACTCAACGGCTAACAAATGCTCAAACGCCTAAGTGAAGAAGAAAGAAGAAGAACATAATACCATCCTCGTAATTCCCGACGTAACTGGCTTTCAATTGTTTTCCATGATGAAAGGCAAAGAAACACCAAAACAAGATGGTGAAATTAAAGTGCTGTGAATGTTTAAAGGAAAGTATATCACCGTATACTTCGTGCTTTAGAAAGTGACAGTGCAGCAGTCAAGGGAGCTGAGTTTCTTTTGTTGTTCTTAAAAATTGAACTATTCATGGCTTCTTATTAACCGAGAGTGCGGTCATTATGGAGAATTATTATATGGCTGTGTCACGTGAGAGTTCTTAACGCGACTTTTCTGCAATTTGATTGGTTTCTGGCGGTCTAATTTACAAACCGGTAAAGACCGGTCATTACAAAAATTGAAAAAAACAACCTGTCAGGAATTCAAAATTAAGCAAGACAAGCTAAAATAGTGTTCAAATATGGTGAAAATAAATTTAGCGTTAAAAAATTAAATATGACAGTGTTTACGGTGACTGCATGAAAGTGTTTTTGTTGTTTTCAGCTTTCGTTACTTCGCCTTCGGTCTTTGCTGTTTGTACTCCCGACATTCAAATAAAACTAAAAAACCTGGGCCATATAATAAAAACCATATTAACCTCGCTTAGTCGGTCTTTACTGCAAAATTATCTTGCCTTTGGTCTATTCGCACAAACCTCCATACTTCGTTGCTCGCTCTGTACTGAAAGACCGCGGGCATGATAATTTGGCCGTAAAGACCTCCCGCTCGGTCAATAAGTTTTCCTTCAAAAGACAACCATGCAGCGCATGAAGGTATATAGGCTGCCCTCTAAGATTATGTGTTAATACATAATGCACCTATCAATGTAAACCCGGGGGGCGGGGGGAGGCCTGGCAAGGGTAGGGGATTTGACAAAAATATTAAAAAGCTAATCAAATTTCCCGGGGCGGGAAGTGACAATTTGTTCAAAGCCAGTGGTTTTCCCCTACCAGGGGCGCGACTTCCAATCTATTATGCTTTAACACGCTTGATACAATTGAACTAATATGTATCATTATTAATATTGAAAACATAACCATAAACATAAAATAACAAGTAAAATTGAACAGATACTTCGCTGGGATATGCGGGACAGATACTTTAGTCCCACATTTCACTACAGTTTTAACATTGTCAATGTTCTGGTGCATGTGGCTCCACGACGAACAGCCATCGCAGCAAATTTATAAAAGCAATCCTTGCCAAACCACGCTGTATTCTGAGCCCGCGTTCCTTAATGCACACTAGGACCCAGGCCTTATAAAGAAAACTGATTGCGTGCCTAAATTTGCGATGCCCGACCCCGGGGCCAAATCGAATGGTCAAATGTCACAGGTATGGAATGCTTCTACTTGTCAAATCCCCTACCCTTGCCCGGCCTCCCCTCCCCCCACGCGGGGTTTACATTGATAGGTGCATAATGTTAGAGGGCGCGAATACACCAAAACATTAGTCACTACCAACAATATTTCCATCGGAAACGCACTGTAAGTTTTTCTGATTGTCCGATAACGACTAACGACTAGGATTGTATCCTACCTTCAACACTACTGTTTTTTCAAAACACTGTAACGAATGACCTCTTGTTCGAACAAACTTTTGATATTCTATAACATAAGAAACACATGTTACTTACCACAGAAAAATGCAACGTTTTGAAAGTCAGCAATGAATTTTTGAAATGTCCGATTTACAACTATACTAATCATACAGGAAACCCTTTAAAGTTTTTTTTATAAATTTCTTTTTTATTACTCGGGCTACCTTTCTGTATTTTTTGTTTAGTTTTTTGTCGTGTCATAAAATTGCATTTTTGCACATTTTACTTCCGCTACAATCCATACTTCCGGTGAGTTGTTAGCCATGCGATGGAGTGAGGCCGTGAGGCATGTTATAACTTCTTTGCTCCTTTAGCTTTTGGAGTTGGACAAAAAGTTGAACAGTTTTGCTAGGCCGGTGGCTGTGCCTCGATATTCTTAAGTTTGGCTGGACACATTTAAAGAATAAGATTTCTTTAGTGGAAATGCAATTAAATGCGATGCAGATGTGAAATCAACTAATTGGCTCCGGAGTTAACAACCAGTTTGGTCAAAAAGGGGGGTGTGCTAAATAATGACGTCATATGTAGTTGGAAAAAATATAAATTTTAGAAATGTGCAAGTTAAACATTTCTGCCAGATAGATCTAGATAAGTGGACAAAAAAACTCAATTGGACTGATTACTCTCAGTCATTCGCTACGGAAATATCGTTGACCAAAGTTTTTGAAAAATGCTGACTAAACATTTTTTATCTATTTTGTATCTCTAAATGGTTCATTGTAACTCGTTTATTTTTCTACCAGCAAAGCTTCTATTGAGAGACCATCTTTAAGAGGATGGTCTAAAATATTTCTTTTGCGCTAGTACCTTAAATTCAGCACTCAAGTGTGTCCATTAAAGGATGATAGCTTTTCTCTTAAAATGGTAATCGACAAACTGTGGAAATCAAGTTAAAATTAAACGTCCAGAAGAAAAACAAGAAACGTTGCTAATTATGTCTTCATTCCTGCCACAACTATTTTAATTGTCCAGTTTTTAGGCACGTCAGAAGGTCATTGTGCTACAAAATAAGCGTTTAGTTGTTCTTTTGCTTTGATATACTATTGATTGAAGTGGCATTTTGATACTACGCTTAATTTTTAAGGATCTGGATGATTCATTGAATGCTTAGGAGTGTGGCAGAAAATCTAATTTTTGCTTGCTCTCCAAATTTTACTCCACATTTTTTAAAGAAATTTACCATCTTTTGATGCACACACTGGAGTGCCGAATTAAAGATACTAGTGCTATGTAAATCTTTTAAGCCTTTCTCTAAGAGATGATCTGTTAACAGGAACTTTACTGGTAGAAAAATAAAGGATTTGAAATGAAAAAAATATTTGCATAAAATAAGAATAATGAGCGCAATCAAGCTTTTCTTCTACACGGTGAATCTTGCGGTCAGATTTTTATTAATTTCGCATCCAAATTTTGACTACTAAATTCAACCAAAATTTAATGGATTGGTCGTTGGTCTATGGCCAACCCTTCTGCAAACTTTCATGAAAATCGGTGCAATACTTTTTGAGATATCCTGGCGACAGACAGACAGACAAACAAACAAACAAACAAACAAACAAACAAACAAACAAACAAACAAACAAACAAACAGAACGGGGTAAAAACATAACCTCCAGACGGAGGTAATAAATGTTGTGTGTCCACAAGTTTAGCTCATGGTTTACCTCAGCAATTATTTGTTGTTATTTGTTATGGCTCGTTATATAAATAGAATTTGGTAATGAGTACCGTTGTAAACCATTTGAAAATTGAAGGCACGACCATCAAATGTTTCCACCAGATATTTCATTGTGATAAGTAGGCATAACTCTAGAACCGATAATCCTAAAACAAATCGGGTAAATTACAATCAATTCATGACAACATGTTTCAAAACACGTCCAACACAGTCAACTCCATTCTCCACCTCTTGGAACTAACTTCAGTCATTAGCAGGCTTTAAAAGCGAAGTCAGGATTTCCAGTATCATTATATGTCGGATTTAATCCCCTACGTTGTCTGTTACCTGTTGACCTCGTAGGGAAGAGGTTTGTAGGGGGACTGAAAGCGACGTAATATAACCACCACTGCCAAACGTTTGCGCATGCGTGAATTTGAATAAAGTAAACATTGCAAGAGAAGTGGAAACTAGCCGTGGCAAAAACAACCAGACAGTGAAGACTAAGTAAGACTAGCATTTGTGTTTTAAAAAAAGGGGCATGGAAATTATGCTTATATTTTTAACTTTTGTGTGGGGCTCTCGGAGCAGTCCAAATATTTCAGTGTTTTCCCGCTCTTTTACGAGGTACGAGCTCGGATGTGTTCGTAATATAGCCAACTTCTATTCTCGTATCCAGACCCCCTCGCTCCCTCCCCTCGCGAGGTTCTGGGAAGTGACGTAACAGGCGCATTCCAAACATTCCAAACTCTCGTACCCAGACCCATGGTCATCGGCTTGTCATTTTTTCTCCCTTCAATAAATCTCGTGTAAATCGTATCGTATCCAACATGAATCGTGAGGTATACGAAGCTATGCGCGCGATGTGCTTTAGAAAGGACGGGACAATCTGTTGGTTTAAGTCGAGACGATCGCAACACGAGTTAGTATCACGATAATACATTATATTTTCGAATTCAAATGTGGTTTATATTACTGTGTTATTATATTGCTGTTATTTGGTTTGTCCAAATTATATCAAACGTATGTTTATGGCAAACAGAGTGCACATTGTGAAATTCGTATTTTGTTGAATTTTTGTCATTGTTTCAAAGCCAATCAGAACGCTCACATTTACAGAGATTCCCAGAACCACTTGACGCATTAACGCGTGGGTCTGTATGAGAATAAGCCAACTTCATTTTCTGCCCTGGAGTTCACGCTCCAGTATAAAAATTGAGTTCACTGGTCTAACATAATAAGGGGAAAAACGAATAAGGAAACAGCTTTTCTTAAGTGTCTTTCGTGCGATTATACTAAGCTAAGGAATCAACTTCAACAGAAATTTACGTTATGAGTGATAGTTAAACACCAAAATATTCTAACCAACTCACCTTGCAACATCACAGATTTATTGTCTCTGGTGAGTTCTTTTTGTGATTCAGCAAAATCTCCTGCCAGCAGAAAAGGATGATCGACTGATAACAACGATACTGGAACTGTCTTAAGAAACAAAAACCTGCAATAAGAGACTTACAGTATTGAGAACCTGGAGTTCAACCCAAGCTCTGTATTATAATAATTTTATCGGGCATTGTGGTGTATTTTGCATGCTAAAATGAAGAATTCAGCGGCCGCTGATCTGAACCTATCAGTTTTAACAGTTCTAAATCACTATTGGTTTGTTGTTTTTGGAATTGTATACTTTTCGTGTCAATACTTTGGAGCAAAGATTGTTTAGATGACAAATGTGGCGTTTTTCTGCCAAGTTACATGTAAGTCATGAGTTGTGTAGATATCTAATGCAATGCATGAAATACACGCCGACGCGAAGGTGGCACTGTTCAAGACACTGTTTACCGTTTATTGTCTTTGATTTTTTTCTAAATGCCCACTAAAATTATTATAATAGTAATACGGTTGATGTTCTTGGGCATAAATATGTCTTTGGCCCTTCTCAAAGTTACTTTTAACCCTTGCCTTCGGCTCGGGCTAAAATGAGCCTTAGTCGGGCCAAAAACATATTTATGCCCGCGAACATCAACTCTTTAACAAATAGATTCCATTTTCCCGTTGTCTGTTAAGTTATTTTGTAGATGCACAGATGACGTCACAACGGGTAAGAACAAAAAAAGTGGCCCACGAGACGTAGTCGAGTGGGTCACTGATGTTCTTACCACGTTGTGACGTCCTCTGTGCATCTACAACTGAACAGACAACGGAAAAAATGGAATCTATTTGTTTTATACAATAAAAGAGTTAAAAAAAACAACTTCTGATAAGATTCATTGAATTTCCCGCCGAACTTCCGGGGCATTGAAAAAGATGAAGCACGCCATCTGACGTGATCCATACAAGACAAGCAATATGATTGGTTCGTGACATTGGAGTGGCGATTTTCATTGGTTCACAGCAATCAGAACAAGTTGTGACGAAATCCGTGCATCTGTCCAGTAATAGATCATGGCTCTCGACCAATGAAAACGTGCAAAACATTTAGCTTATTGTATAAATTGTTATATTAGATACCATCATACTAGTATGCACAATCAATTTTTCAAGAAAAAATGTTGAAGGTAGAAAAGAAGCTGCCTATATTGAATCAGAAACTCTCCCAAATGAATACCCCCCCCCCCCCCCCCCACACACACATATATATTTTAAAAATAGGTACGCAGAGCGTACATGTGTCGATTGCTATTTGGATTTAAAAAAGTAAGTAAGTAAGTAAGTTGAATTAACGAGATTTAAACAAAGAGAAATTGTTAATGAACTTCTAATTCAACAAATAAATTCCCAACGCAGCTAGGTGAAGAATCAGACATAGTTTAACGCTACTCTGGCTTTAGTTACTGTTCATGACCCAACGTTTCGACAGATCGGAGTGTCGAAACGTTGGGTCATGAACAGTAACTTTTTAAGCTACGTTCAAAAAACTTTTAAGCCAGAGTAGCGTTAACTATGTCTGAACTTCTAATTATAGATCAATTTAAGACAAATTGTTTTTTTCTCTTTATTTATGTATTAAAACGCTCAGAATCCAAATATGATGGTAAACATTTAAAGCAAAAAGTCTTTTTCACTGTTTTCATATTAAGAGAGAGATATTTTGACAAAACCCCTAATCAACCTTTGCTTTGAGCATTAACATCAGGAAAACGTAAATGGAAGCAACCTTCAAAAACTCATTAATAATTCATGAGGAAAACACAAAGGAAAATCATGACCGTGACGTGTCTCTATATGTGATAGAGACACGTTCGTTATTTTCGATGAACTTTTTCTTCGATTTTGCGGCTCAGACAACTTCAATTTTAAAAATTGATTTCTATATGAGATACTATATGGATAGTTTTTCAAGCCATCCAAAACATTCGCAGTACGTGTTTTATCAGATCTAAAACAGGTTTTTCAAACCTGAAAAAACACTGCTGCTCATGTTTTAAATAGTACATCACAGTCAACTGAAGTATAAACATAGTCAAAAAGCATCAAAACGTTTTCAAAAGTATATCAAAATATACAGGCCCTAAAAGACACTCTCGAATTTGCTTTCACTATTTAATATTATTATTCACCATTGTTTGCACCCATTGAAGCAAATTCGGGAATTGTCAATTAATCCAGCCATAGTAAATAGAAAATATACAAGGTTTGGAAACCTGGCTAACTTCAAGCAGTTAACAAACAAACAAGCTACGATTCATGTTGAAAGGTAGGTGCATAAATCCATTGTTTTAGGTTTATTAATATTTAAACAGTGCGGTTGAGTGATTGAAATTGTATGATTGCTTCAGTATACAGAAAACACAATATGTTCAGTATTAAAACCGTGAAAGTGTAAAGATTTCCATAAACCTGAACAAAAACATAAAACAATGACTTTTGTTGAGCTCCCAAACCATGTATTATGTATATTTTCTATTAACTATGATCCAGCTCAGTTAATGTAATAAATAAGCGAATGAGATGAAAGGGCAATCCCTTGATATTAAAAAGATATCGTGGGGCAGATCATGGCTATTTAGATACAACTTTATACAGTAAGAAGTCAATGAGTTTAATATGCATGAGGACATGCATGTGTGTATTGTACTGCTAATACACTTGACTGCATTAAAAATGTAAAATGATGCTACCGGTTGTGAAATAAAATAAATACTTGTAAGTTTCCTCCAAAGAGAATTGTTTGTCTTCCGAAGAGTAATGTTTATCACTTGAAGACCACGGTCCTAATTCATAAACAGTTTACACGTGTTGACCTGAGTCGCCTGACTCGATAAATCGCCCAACGAGTTGAAAACCTTTTGTCAACTCTTCAATCATTCTGTATAACGCACAAAAACTGTGGTAGATCACACTTGCAATGTTAAAAATACTTGCCATTTGTATCAGCAAATATTGTCTTTCTTTGAAAATAGAGTTGCTCTTAACACGATCGGGGATTAAAGAATACTTGTTTCCATCGTTCAAACTGACAACTCGTACGTTGACGCCAAAAAATTCTGAGCTTCCATTGTCCCCGATTTAATTGTCGCGCATTGGTTAGTGGTTACACAAAAAAGTTAACCCACACACACAACACGATAGCAATATTATATCTGCTGCGCAGATACAAAAATCCCAAAACCAGCAAAACCTACATGTAGTTTTCACTTCCAATTGTCGTCATCGTATTCAAATTGCGTGCTTTGACGAACAAGAAAAGCTAAAAATGCAAAAAATTGTCTATTGTGCGACGTTAAGCGCAGCCCTAAGTGTTCTTTAAAATACGACCATGCATGGTTCAGTGGAAAGTCATCCAACGTCATTGTTCTATGTTTTTGTTTAAGTTTATGGAAATTTGTGCAACTTCACGGTATTGTATTTTCTGTATAATGAAGCAGTCATCCAATAGCATGAAGGACCACACTAATTAAACCCGATCGTTCATCACGTGCTGTGGTGCTTCGTCGTCACGTGTTCATAGAATTTACTTCCGTATGAGGAACTCCATTGTCTTTCAACATGACTATTACTTCAAGTTGAAAGACAATAGAGCTTCCAAACAAATATGTTCTACCATATGTTCTATTAACTATGCTGCGACAGACTAAATTTTCGTTTCATAACATTTTAACTGTTGTGTACTTACCATGAGTGTATGTAAATTTCGAACACTTTTGTTACAAGTGTAGTTTTCATAAAGTACATCTCTGAGACGACTATCCCTGCATAATGCCTACAATACACAAAAAATAATTTTACAACTACCGTACCATAAAAAGATTATTTTAAAGAGTGTAAAAAAGTATAGCGTGCTGCGTATAGGCAGTGTTTTGGATAGAGCAAAGTGAAAAGGTGATAGCGACCAAAATTTTTAATATCGAAATACTGACGTTTCAAGCGGAGACCTTCATCAGTAAAGTAATAAACTAGACATAGTTACTCTGGCTTAAAAGTTTTCTGAACGTAGCTTAAAAAGTTACTGTTCATAGACCACTTTCATAAAGGCCTTCACTTTAAATGTTCTTTTATGTGCATCTAAATGAGCCTTTCTGGCCTCGTTATGAAGCAAAGATTCTTTTGAATTGCAGACACACAAACGAGGCTAGAAAGCTTATTAAGATGCACATAAAAGAATATTCAAATTAGTCGCTATTATGAAAGTGGTCTATGACCCAACGTTTCGACACTCCGATCGGGTGATCGTTGTGACGACAGGTCCCATATTTATACTCTCATAGGGTTAACCATTAATGACGTTATCTATCAACAAGATTCAAATAGGCTTCCAGCAATAGACCGCCGTCATCACGATTTAAATGTCCATTAAATCGTGATGACGGCGGTCTATTGCCGGAAGCCTATTTGCATGCATCTTGTTGATAGATAACGTAATGTAATAACCTGATGAAGACCAATATTTGGCTCTGGGAACGAGATTGGATGAAGACACTCATCGGCTGCCTCGTACCCAGACGTCTCCGTTATATTTTTCTTTTCGCGAGTTCGCAGCATCCTGCTTTTGCATCCTGCTAGTCTTTCGCGCGCGCGCGTCGTTTGATGCGTTTTATCTAATATTTGCCTGTATAAATGCGTTTATATAATAAATCCTGAAGAGACGCCTGCGGAGTAGGCAGACTCATCGGAGTGTCGAAACTTTGGGTATGTCTGATTCTTCACCTGGCTGCGTTGGGAATTTATTTGTAACAGACTATTTGAACTTCTTTTCTGATACAATTACGATATTACAATTATTCTGATACTACAATTCATTGCCTTCTTCTAAATATGCCCAATCCTCGTTCCCAGTGCCTCCTCGGTAAACTTGAAATGAAAGACAAGTCGGATGTTCACATTTGTATTAATACTGCATGCACATGTACATGATACTGTAAATTTCTGTTTTGAAATTGACAGACCAGAGAATAGGGAATTTAAGATTTACAACGACGTCCTTCAAACTAGAGGTGTGCGTCGGATCGGATTGACCCTTTATAATCCGAGGGTTTGCCTAAACTGTCAAATCCGAATCCGATCCGATGCCATAAAATCGTAGTCCGATCCGATCCGGAAACAGCCGCTCAAATCCGATCTGATCAGAAAAAAATAAAACACCAGATATACAGTCAACTCTCACCTTGCGGACACATGAAATGTATTGAAATAACTCTCGCTATTACGGAATTGCGGACACTTCATGTGGTCCGCAACAAACATTTTTATTGTTCTACTCTCGTTACAACGGACACCTTGGACGTATTTTCTCTTGACACATGAAAGTGAATGACTTTTTAATTTATCGAGACATATTTATGTTACTGATTCATGTTACCGTTGTATTTTTGGTTTTGGAATAAAAAAAATTTGAATACAAATGTTTGACTTGTATTTTGACTTGTACTGTGTACTTATGTATCACAGTAAACGTCAACTAGAAATTGAAATAAACTGGACATTTTAAAACAAAAAAGCAGTAATACATTGTAGTGACATTTTACAACCTGAAATCGGGATATTTTCATCGCATCCCGCTATTGCGGACTCTCGTTATTACGGACACCAAATGACGGTCCCCAGGGTGTCCGCTATAACGAGAGTTGACTGTATGTGGTAATATAGTTGCGCCAAATTTCCAAAAAGGAAACCAATGAAGAAATAGATTTAAGAAAACTAATATACAACAATCATCATATACAATAATAACCTTTATATATTTTGTAATGTGCATGACAAAAACTATGACAAAAGCGAACCTATGCAGGCAAGTAGGATTTTCTTTTAATTATTCTTCACATTTGTAATTTAGATTATTGACATACATGTATTTAGCTCTTTTTAAACTTTGTAAACGCATCGAGACGTATGTAAGATGCGTACTAAAAACTGTTATTATATTATATTAACCTGTGAAGATGATACTGCGTGGTTTAATTACAAAACTTCAATTCTATTCGTAAAATAATTTTTCGTACATCGTGAAATCATTTTTCTTCATCTTTCATGCATATTCGCGTCACTTACTATTCCACACACACACATTTCTTTTTTAAAATTTATAAGTACTACCTGTTTTAAATTAAGTCCCACGTTACTTCCATTTCATCTCCCGACTTACTGTGATGAATGGTTTTGTTATAAAACGTCAGTATTTCGTTTTCTATAATACCTCGGCAGTTAACCGTCTTTATTATTGGAAGAAAATACCTCTATATCTTCGTTCCATGATTTAGCAGTATTTTTATCCGTAAAGTTCGTCGGAACAGCAACAATCGACCTAATAAATTATAACAAACCATTATCACAGCAGCAACAGCAACAACGACGACGACATGTAATGACGACGACATGAAACGACGACGACATGCAACGACGACATGTAACGAACGACGACGACATGCAACGACGACGACAACAACAACCACTGCACCGCAACAACAACCACACATGTTCTGAAAAAAACCCTCAACGAGATGTCAAGTATGATTAGCAATAGACCATTTGCACGTTCACGTACGATGGCGTTGGGTGACTACAACTACCAGAATGCTTTACCAGTATTCTAAGGTTTCGACTAAAAAGGATGACTCAAAAGGACCCTTCAAGTCCTTTCGCTACTTTTCCAAAATATGTCGTAAAACTTGTTTTCTCCAAATTTTTCGTCAAGTTTCAGGGAGACTATATTTTAGAAATCTTTTCGACACCCTAATCATAACATAAACTCTAACCCTAATCAGAAATCTGGTTTACCCCTAGCTTTTTGGAAAAACATATTTGACGACATATTTTGGAAAAGCCGCGAAAGGACCGGACGGATCCTTTTGAGTCATCCTTTTCAGCCGAAACCTCAGAATACTGGCAAAGCATTCTGGTATTTGTAGTCACCCAACGCCATCTCACGTCATCGTGCAAATGGCCTATTAGAGCAACCAACTAACGTATTAAAAAAAAAACCCAGTAGGAACACAGTGATTATTGTGTATGAACATACTTAAATATCTTAATATAATCTCCAAACATGAAATCGTTAAAAAAATGAATCTGTCGATGAGAAAACCTTGACTTGACCCTCTTTTCAAGATGTTCAACTACATCCTAAAAATAAAACATATTATGTTATATTATATATTAAAACCCAATAAATTTGTTCTTCGTCATATTTACAACAATTTATTAAAGTGCTTATGCAGTGAAAAATTCGCTTTGAAATAAAACATAGAAATCTTAAAGATTGGCGTTTACAATTCTTTCATATTTCACTTCGTTCTTGATATATTAAGATTTGTTTGATATGCAAATGATCCTCACTTTGACGTCACATAGCCTGTTTGGATGCAGTAGCGTAACGGACTATAGTCAGGGTACCAGGGTACTCCTAAGGGCCCCCTGATGAATTTATTGGGCTAACTACAGTGACGAAACTGATGAGGTTGGTAGGGGGTAGTGGGGGGCCCCAAACACAAATTTCTTAAGGGCCCCAGAGCAGCTCCTTTACGCCACTGTTTGGATGTCTGCGGCGCAGGCTAACGTCACACTGCATAATGATTTGCTAAAAAGCCTGCATGTCAAAAAGCCTGCATGTGACATGTCTATATGGATTATATAACCCAATTGTGAAACTGTGCATGTGTGTGTGAGAGTGTAGCCAATGATACTAAAACGTTAACTTACTATTCGAATACCATGATTTAATAATCTCAAAGATATACAGGTTTTTTTAGTAAGTCATTATGCAGTGTGACGTCAAAGGAGGATCATTTACATATCAAACAAATCTTAATATCTCATGGACTACACGAGATTTGGAAGAGTTGTAAACGCCAATCTTTGTACTTTCTATAGTTCTTTCATGTAAGAGAGTTTATTTTGAAATGATTTTTTCACTGCATAAGCACTTTAAAGGTTACTGAAGTGAAAACAGAAACCACTTTTATACAAAAGACTCTTAAATAAAAGAAAATAAAAGAAAATAAATGTTAATAGTTTGACGATATACAGTATGCTCTCTTTTAATTAAAAAAACCCAACTTGATTTCAAGTGCACATTAACAAATATATATATACTTACTAAACGACATGTAAGTCCAATAACAAGAATAGGATTTTGAGCCGATTGAGAAATGTCAAACAAATTATACAATAATGTCTGATTCTTGTGGAAAATAAACAAGTCAAATTCATCCAAAATAAATAAAATGGGCAAACAGTCTTTGTTTCCTACAAAAAAATAGGTACGCAATGCGTACATGCGTTAACGTTTAGAAGTATTCCTATTTTCCTCCTGATGTATATAATTACTCGGGCTACCTGTGGTAGGCCGAGTCTACGTTGTTGGTAGATTTTGAAAGTGACTAGCTGACTTGTACAGTAGTTAAACAGTGAATAAGATGTGGCTGACAACTGTCGTGATCGTAAATATGTTCGTAAATAAGTCTGCACCACATTCAGCCTTCGATTCAGGCTTGGCGTACTTGCCAGTAACCCGTGTGAACTCCTGACGCAGGCGTCTTGTTTAACAACGAAAGTATAGCAACTATATAGTATTCGCTAAAACCTGGAAACAAATAATCCAATACTCTAGTAAGTAAATCCATTAAATCACATGCATCAAGACGGAAATCGGATCGGATTAATTGGATGGTGTGAATAAGCCTTTTGGTTGAGGTAATAATCAAAGACACAGATAGTGAAATTAGTATAACATGAACATACAGCCAATGTTCTAAAACAGGAAATGGCTAATTTAATTTGATAAAATACATACAGTATTAAGACATTTTCAGAATGTTTGTTAAATTTTGACTAGATTAGGATACATGTATTGTAACCTCTCGCCAGTTCACCACCTTCGAGCCTTTTCAACTAGATTTGGGTCGAACCGGGAGACTTATAATAAACGCCAAATCTGCTACAAGTTTAGTCTGCACGGGAAACTATATATTTGCCTGTGGTTTAAGTACAGAAAAAAGCGAAGAAAACTAAAAACAGATTAAAATACTTTCCCGTAGAGATGTATGGATTTTGGCTCATTTTCTTCTTAACCTGCTAGCTTTTTCGTGTCGCTGTTTGTTTACACTTATGGCTTTCATTTGTTGTAAACAGCTTTAAAGAAAACCAGCGCCATGTTTTTCACACCTTAACGGAGCAAAAAAAAGCTGGGCGGCATTATAGGTGTACAGAGTATCAGAGTATATACTTGTTCTTTCGAACAAAATATGCATGTGAAATAAAATCTAGCAGGGAATTTCTTTGGAAAACTATTCAAATTGTCTTCATATGTGTAAGAAAGACAAAGAAAAAACAAAACGAAGACACTTCGCTTACTGTAGTTGGCCATATAAATCTTGAAATCTAGCTGAACAGAAAAAATTCAATTAAGATGTCGATGTACATTCGAGTGACGCACCACCAAAGGGTCAAAGATAGCGCAAGAATGCCGATTTGCAACGCAGAAAAAAATTTAGAAAAGACACAGAGCTGAATTTAATACTTGGATGCACCACAGATATAGCCCGAGTAAAAAGTTTAAGAAATTTTAGCAGTTACCAGTTTTTAAAGCATCTAGAAGGAATGCTAGGTTTTCGGCAAAGGAACCCTGCAAGACAAAAAGAAAATCACAGTTGTTATCATGGTAAAAACAAATTAATGTTAGTATATATGATGAATGCATGAGAATCATTCGCGAACAAAAAACTGAATTTACTACAAGTTATCTATTGATCATCAACATACATGTACAAACTGCTAAGTTTTTAAAAATGTTATTTTTTGCGTATTAAGAGGTATCAACTTTTAAGCCTGGTTCACACTTGAGCATAAGGCCTGCTTATGCCATAAGCATTAGCATAAGGACAAAACAAAAGGCAAAACAAAAGAATGAAGTCAAGCCTGCGACATAAGGACAGTCATAATTATAATCATAAGATCATAAGATCATAAGCCAAGAGCAGAACGACAAAATAATGAAAAAATCTCCTTGTTTGGTCTTCGCCATTACTTGTTTGGTAATAACCAGGTTATGTTTTCACATCGGTTTGTTTGTTCACTTGCTTGTCTGCGTGTCCAACCGCCCGTAAAACAATAATTATATTAAGATATAGACCTTGTAAAATTGTAATATACCCAATTCTACTCCCAAGCTCTTGGCAACGGCTTCCGTAGCTCAGTGGTCAGAGCACTGCACTAGCACTGCACTAGCATCGCAGGGTCGCTGGTTCAATTCCTAGCCGGAAGGCCCTGATGTTGCATTTTTCGCAACTGGTCCCAGTTTGTTCTTATAATGTATATATATTATTCTACACTCGAAACTTTCCCTCACCAAAATTAGCCATAGTCTATCTTATTCAAAAATGGCTGCCTATTTAAAATTATTTTACATTATATATACATTATATATATATATATATATATATATATATATATACCTTGTGGAAGTTTGAGCACTCTGGCCCTATACCACCTCATGCTCTCTATGTGCGCACTACTTACACTATCCTACAATAGTTGTCACTGGCAATAGCTTGGGGGTATATATAAGTAGATTATTCCAAGCTACACTGATGAGCTGTAGTACAGCAAAACATGTGTCTGTAGATTGAACTATATATATATATATATATATATATAAATTAGCCCTTATGAACTCGTTTTCATGTGGGAACTTCAAAATAATTTTTACTTTAAAACGAGGTCATAAGGGCTAATTTATATGCACATAAAATAATTCTAATTAGTCAGCCATTTTTTAATAAGGTCTATAAATACAATAATTTAAAGATCCTTACGAACACTTTATCTCCAACAGTATTTTCTAACTGAAGTTGGCAAGTTATCTCTTTCAATGCCACTTTATCATCTGTTTGAATCAGTCCTAAATATAAGATAACAGTACATTAGGTAACCCATCATGAACATAGAAATCACAACAGAAGAAATTGTGTTATGTATTTATGCATATAACATTACAGCAAAAGAATCACCTACCATTTAATTTTACCTGAAGAACATTTTCTAGTTTCTTTTTCTTCTCTAAGTCATTCAAAACATTGTTTAATGACTATAAATTAAAAGCAAAACATTTTATGTGTGGTGTTTTCTCTACACTACTGTACATGTAGAGTATATGCATGCAACCTCGTATCATGCCGGGTCTAATATATCTAATTAATACAGTAGTAGCTTACCATTTTTCTGTAAACTGGCACATGTAGTTGGAGAATGGGGCTCACACGGCATTGTCACAGTCACATAGAAATTAGATATATTTCATAAAATCCTGTGAACTAAGTTAATTAAAACTTAATACAGCAGTATGAAGTTGTCAGGTTATTAGCTTACTGTAATTTAACTGTTGGATACATTTTTAAAATACATTACAGTATACTGAGTGTATATTTAACATTATAATACCATGTTTGCGGGAATTTCTTTTGTTTTCACAGCTGGTCATTAACAACTAAATTAAAATTCATTTTTACTAAATCCTACCTCTGTTGACATCAAACCAGGTCTGATTAGAACTAATCATACACGGTTTGATGTCAACGGATGTGACAACAAAAGAAATTCCAGCAAACATGATAATTACAAAGGAATAGCATTTTTACTAAATGACCTTCATTGAGTGGGAGTTTAATAGCTAATACACCTCTTTTTATGCTATTACTTATAAGTATAAACCAACTAGACTGTGGACTATTACAAATGCTGTATTCTGATTGACTGAGGCAAGTTTTAAATGCAAAAAAACTCTCATTTTGCTGAGGTTTCAGTTTGTTTCTTTAAAATACATGTATAATAATTTGTTCAACTAGTTGGTTTAAACTAGTAATTTTAAAATACTTACTAGACAACTTGTCTTTGTAGTCCATGACCGATCGTCAACTCAGCCACGCTTCGATAATCGACTATTGATCAGCTCATAGGCAACTTGAACTCATTGTCTAATTGTTCAATATTTTAACAGCTAAATAAATCTACAATTATAATGTACTTGGTACTTACAGCAGACTTTCCACTTCCTCTAGGACCAACAAGCAAAACAGAATTGCTTTCACCAAATTCACTACATTTTAGAATCAGATCTTTCAGCTCTCTACATTTTGTAGAAACAGTACACATGAAATCAAGAACTGGATTATAATAGTCTACTGTAGTTAATCCTGGCTGATTCCTAATCTACTGTGCATGTACTGTTTAAATCTGTAGCCTTTATGTCAAAATAATATTATTAAAAAACCTATAATCAAAATAATTGTGAAAATCTAATATACAGTACTGCATATCCCCAGGGTTCCCACCATTTAAAGAACAATTGAAATTCAATGAGTTTTCAAGAATACATGGAAGACATTTTCATGAGTACAGTACAGTACAGTTGGTGCCAGTAAATTCAAAGACCGTCAGTTACCATTGAGGGGTCTACCATTAACCAAGATGTGCAATAAAATAATTTGTACTATTATCCTTAAAATTAGGCTTGACTCCCACATGAATATTATTATAATTAAACTAAGTTTATAATATCAGTGCATGTGATCACACACACAGACACGCACATGTACAGAACAGCTAAATGCATTCGCTAGATCACACACGGGTCATTCCAGAAAATATCCATACTCCCCCCACAGAGGAAATGGAAAATTGTCTTCCCCTCTTTTTTGGACATCCTACAATAATTTAAGAAAATCTGTAGTTATATTTTACCCCCTCCCCCTTTGGACAGCACAAATTTTCCACATGGGGAGGGGGGGGGGGGCATGAAAAATGAAGCCAGTGGAGATGACAAATTGGGAGTACCAAGATGGCACCACAGAAACTTTGTATGTTTTCATAGCACGAAAAGAAATGAAAAGAGCCACATTAAAAAAATTTATGCTATTGGTATCAAACAAAGAACACTGTACAAGGTTTAGAAGCTTAGTTTTTGCATTTGTTGGTATTATTAAGCAGTAAAACATGTTATTTAGTAGCTTTTTTACTCTGCCCAGTAATCGATAAACTTGCCTACATCACAAAACTCGCAAAAAATACAACAAAAACAGTCAATAACTTCATTATGAAACACTTTATGTACCTTTGATAGTAAAATATATCTTTACAAAGCCTTGAAGTATATGTTAGTTGACAATTTTGATTTTCGAACTGTATTTGCTTGTATTTTCTTTCCATTTCCTATGGTATTGTTTTATGGCTTTTCCAACTCCAAAGAGTACTGGTCATGGAGTAGTAAGATGGTGGATCTGGCTTCAAAATTTTGACTGCTGGACAGTAAGAATGCACTGGGGCTCACTGATCTCTATAATACTGGATACCTCACCAAGATCTCACTTTGTGAGATGAGATCTCACCCACCTGGCTGGCACTAGCTTTGTACACGTGACAAAATTTATTTTTATCATTTTTTTTTTTGACATATTAACAATTCATATTTAAAACAATGAGACCTCATGTCATACCAGAACTGATAAATTGTGCAATTAGCACAACAAGCCCGGCTAGGTGAGCTAGCCCTTCTCATGTAAACACTGATAAAAATCATCTCAGCAAAGCGAGCTAGCTTGGGTAACTAGGCTGGCTTGCCTCCATATAAACACCCCCTAATACACAGATGTGTGGAAATCTTTTTTTTAGTGTTGTCCAGGATATCTCACAAGTGGATGAGCAATTAGCGAATGTGTCAAATATCCTCTTCAACACAAGAAATAAATCTCAATATTTCCAAACATCCATGTATTGTTCTGTTATATAAAATATAAGACCTATTGCCCCCACAAAAATAGAGCAGCAACTTCATGCGTTTCGTGATATTAAGCTTAAATTGGCACATGTAATATTTAATATATTTATGAATATTATCGAGTTTATTTAGTAGCGGTCTAGCGGAGACATCAGTAAAACATTCACTTATATTATTTTATACAATAAAGAAGATATAATGTGGTACAAGACTGCATTGAGAGAGTCATCTGTTTCTAAAGCTTCCACGGTTTACACTTTACCGTACCTGACTTGTCCATCTAATCCAAAGAGGTTTGGGACACATTCATCAGCAAATATTCTTCTTTTAATTGACTTCTGAATTTGATCAATAGAGTCCAAACTTTTGTGACAATCTTCTCGACTTCTTTTGGACATTCTATATCCCCATTTTTCGTGCAATTTACTTTTCTACATTATCACAGAATGGCCAGAATGGCAGTACAGAATTTCAAAACAGCCAAAGAATCAAAGATTGCGGCCAAACAGAGAATTTTGAAACTCGTGCCCCAAGTCGTCTCCGGAAATTTTAGGTTTGCGGTGCCTGGTGGGATATGTCATCTTCCGAGCCGAAAAATTCATGAAACCCAAATCTGTACAATCTGATTGGAATCCCAGACAAGTAGAGATGGCCCGTCTGGTTACTGGGGAGTAATAGAGTATCTGACGCATGCGCAGCCAAATTGCACCGTCTGGTATGGTCCATCACTTGGAGTTCAAGTGCTCTTATTATTTGAAATAGCTTAGTGGAGTTGGGGTCAGGGGAGTGAAATTCGAAAACTCCAGCGTAATGTGCGTGATTCCAGCGCGAGGAAGGCGAGGGAAAATGCGGGAGCCAAGTTTCTCCAAACGGGAAATTTTGTTTATTATTATTTTGCCCATAAAACTTTGATATATATGTATATATATATATATATATATATATATATATATATATATAACATAATTTGATATGAAAAATTATCATTAGGTTTTTTTTCCATCCGCCCTGCGCGCCCCACGCGCCTTGTAATAAAATAGTTTCACGTCTTCAGCTAGACTGAAAGCCAGCCGCCGATCTCATCTCGTTCTCACGAGATCGGCGGCTGGCTTTCAGTCTAGTCTTCAGCAAGGATATGATTACATCAATCTGGAACTGGACTAAGCTAGTGGACTCACCAAAGACGAGAGTACGGTTGCTTAAGATTGACTTATACTGACAGACACTATACAATCCGCATTTTAGCAATACTGCATGCGGTGTTTTGAAAGGTCTTCAAATATCAAGCTATAGGGGGGGAGGGTATCTGGAGAATGAATAATATAATATATAATGCTTGTTATAATGTATATTATGTCCTAGGTTTGGTATACACCAGAATTATTGCCTCATTAGTTTAATTACTTATATTTGAGGCCTAGTAATAATCTGCAGGTTTGGGCCTGGCACAGTGACAGCTGTACGCACAAACACCATGCCTCCTTTCCCGTAACTGCTTGAGTGAACATGCATGGCCTATTATGTATACAATTATTTCTGCTCAACTAAACTGTGGTAACTTTGTATCACTATGATTAGATATAATTAACATAAAATTGGATTGTTCCAATCCCTCCTTAATTGAGATTCGAAGGACAAAGATATTTTCACATGCATGTGGATGAAATTATAATTGCAGATGTGAAAAACTCCAGTGTCAAATTACAACCACCACGGCTTCCACCGACAAATTAATTGTCTTGTTGATCTTGGTTAACAATAACAAACATTGGCCTTGAAGTTTCTCGAGGTTGCTTCTACAAAAAACTATGCTGGCATTCATGATTCATGAATAAAGTTGCAAGGGCATGATCTAGTAAAAACTCTGATCTGAGTAAATTTTGGTAAGCGATAACTGGTAAGTACTAAAACTCACTGAAGCCGTTTTTACTCGACTGAGAGTGAGAGTTTCATAGATATGGACGATCTCATTCTCGCAGTGTTTATATAATAATATAATAATTGTTATAATAAAGTCATTTCTCGAACAGTTGAATGGAGCAGAGAATCACATGCATGCATGTAATATATAATGAGCGTGCAGACGCGAATATATTGTATACGAAACCACTTTTAGTTTGTTTCTTTCCTTCATATTTTATAAAACGAACAAGACGCCTGCTCAGGCGTTCACTCGGGCCACTGATTTCTGAAAGCTTGGCGTAGCCTGTGCGTACTCTAGCAAGACTATATGGCAATGGCAATGCATGATTGCACTAGATTATATGGTCTTATATGAACTGGCACAGCGGTGCAGGAAGCGCCGAAGGTTTGCTATTAAATGTACATGTACTATTGAAAACAACAAGGCCGTTTTTCTGAAAATTAAACAACGGATCTAATATATTTAGTAGACAAAACCTATAGATCGTTTTCATCAGACGTCGCGGCGGCCATATTGGTATATGGGAATTAGCTCTATTCTTATTCAAATATTTCGTATTGTTTCACCACCCCAATGGGCCACCAGTCACGTGAGTGAAAACGAGCCATAGACTACTTTCATAATGGCCACCATTTTAAATATTCTTTTATGTGCATCTAAATAAGCCTTTCTGGCCTCGTTGGTTATGAAGCAAAGATTCTTTTGAATTGCAGACACACAAACGAGGCCACAAAGGCTTATTAAGATGCACATAAAAGAATATTCAAATTAATCGCTATTATGAAAGTGATCTATAGTGTCGGATACTCGGATTGGGCAGATTCAAGCGATCATTTTGATCATAGAATTTATTTAAATTCGGACAAACAGAAAATATTTAAACATGTTTTGAAACACACGTTTCCAAATTAATACGACACGCGACACCTACGCGATATCTGGACATGCACTGAACAGTTCAACATATTGATATCTTACCGGTATTTGCTCTATTCGGTGCTTAATATTAGAACCCTTTTATACTAGAGCAAAAGTATCCGGATTCACATTGTTTTTTAATTCCATGAGGATGAAAAACAATGAATCCGGATACTTTTGCTCTAGTGTAAACGGGGCCTTATACTTGCATTTTGTAGTTGTTGGACTATAAAGCAGCAAGGTCAGGGCCAACCTGTTTTGAAATAGCTCGTCATCTTTTACGTACTAGGTCTATCGCGCCGATCGCCGGCGTGTATAGTTGTAAACACATGTAAGCCTTTGTAAGCATGGTTTTATGATGAAGACAATTGCCAATTTAATACTGATCAACTATAACTAGACAAATTGTAGTCCATTGGTTTGGGTGGGTTATAACCAAAATGAAATTTTCGTTCTACGAATTTAATTTTGTCTCATCATTCGCTGTTCTAGCATTTTTGGCTAATGCCAGAAATTAGAGGAAACGGTTGGGTAAGGTGAAAAGCAAAGGATTAAGGTAGGAAAAAGTTAAACAAGTATAATCAGTTGCAGGATAAACCTCTCTGAATATTCAGACTTTCATGCAATTGATGGGGGGGAGGGAGGGTGAGGGGGGGGAGGGATGGGGAGGGGGGGTGAGGGGGGGGAGGGAGGGGGAGGGGGGGGGTGCACATATAAAATGAATGGTTCATCGTTAATGAGGAAGGCGAACCGTCAACCGTGTTATTCCAAAGGAAATCAGTGCATGATTCAACGTGGTCGTACATGTTATTATGACATATGTGCATGTTAGCTCATCTATACACGATTGGAAAATCATTTCAGATTTTTTATTAAATATTTCTCGTTTTTCACTCCGTGATATTTCCGTGCGGTCGCTGAGTTAAGAAGACCGCCTTACAAACAATGATATAGTGCGATTATTCGAGACGATCGACATATTGCGTAATTAAATTAATGTACGTAATACTTGATACTACGATTGGTGTGATGACGGGTTGCCATAGCGGGATACGCCAAGTTGTGCGAACGAAATGAATTATTTTCACTGACGTCTAAGTTCTCTTTGAGCTGACCAGAAGATTTGTTATGAAATGTCATTTGAGCATTACTTCTCCTTGGTGACAATTTTAATTAATTTAGCAGATTTGCATTATACATTATACTTGCATGCAAGTCGGTCTTTTTTATCGGGACCAGACGGACCAATAACACTAATTAATATTTTTCACATGCAATATATCATTCACCAGTAATGGTGGTTTGTTTCCAAGAGCATCCGTTGGTTTCACCTATTTTTTACATGACCAAGGTAAAGGTAGGATATATATAAGCCTGCAGCATTCATGTAAATGATTCACAGCACTCCAGACTAACCCCGGGCTTGTCTGCTAGGAGCTTGCCTCTTCGGGCTTATCTAGACGGGTTTTGACATGTCAAATGCTGACAATGCTATTGCATTGCAAGTAAAACGTTTCAATTAAAGAAACTTTAATTTAAGACTTGAGTCGAATCAAGTCAAGTCCTGGCCTTTTCGTGATCGAATTGAGTCAGTTGTTGGGGAGTTTGAGTGATCTATTTCCAATCAATTAATAATAACTTTCGTCTGCGCTGCGTCAAGTGTCTTGTATATTGCCATAGAGCACTAGCTAGCTTCATCTTTTAAAGACTAGTATTTTTATTTTGCTTTTTGATGACTTGATTCACTTAGAAATTCAAGAAGTTATGACTTTGATTTATTATTTTATTCTTTTCCATAACTTAAGTAGCCGAGTCGTTTACCGTGCTTTAAGACTCGAGCAGATGGGCAAGCAATTCAGTGGAGTAGTTTAGGATAAGCGGCGTTTACCCTTTATTAACCACTGTAGCAGACAGTTGCTACAGTGGTAAGTTGAGGCATAGTTAAGCCTAGTTCTCACTTGTCGTAAGAATCGTAAATATCGGGGACAGTCTATCCCCGATCGTCGGCGATTCTTACGACAGCCAGGTTCACACTTGTCGTGACTTGTCGTAATTCGTGCCAAAGTTTAAACTTTAAAGATGGCGGCCTTAAACAGACGGACTGATGATTTTACACGGACAACGACACTCCCTGAACCCGAAGGCAGTTTGCATTTTTTAAATAACGAGAAAAGGCAGTGCGAATACTCTCATATCTTTGCTTGCAAGTATAAAGAACTTCTGTTTCATGACTGCCTTCGGTGGTATATATGCAAAGCAGCGATCTTCTTCCATGAATTCAATGTTAAGTTTTTATCCTTGAATTGTTCGCTACTCCTATTATACAGACAAGGGAATTATTTTACAATTTCCATAAACGTGGTGTCTTCACCGTTTCTGAACTTTCCTGCTAGAGATTTCAGGTAGCTTTCGCTGGACGCCATCTTGTATTATCGAGAATCATCCCCGATTGTCCCAGATGAGTGCATGTTATGTGCCAGTTACGATTCTTACGACAAGTGAGAACTAGGCTTTAATAGAACATATACATGGTTTGGAAGCTCTATTGTCTTTCAACATGAAGCATGGTCATGTTGAACTGACAATGGAGTTCCTTATATGGAAGTAAATTCTACGGACACGTGACGATGAAGCACCGCAACACGTGAGGATGAAGCAACCGAGCGTTGCTATTGGATGACTGCTTCATTATACAGTATATAATTGCACAAATTTCCATAAACTTGAACAAAAACATAGAACAATCACTTTGGACGAGTTTGCAGGCCGCTCCAGTTTCAGTTGCGTGCGATGGATCCAAAGTAATTTGTTTTCTATTTTCTAAGCCTTTACTGTATAAATATTAAATATATCGTTTATTTGTTTGTTGTTGTTATATGTAAAATAAGATGCCTATAGCCTATTTAGGTATGAAATATTGCAAGAGAACTGATCACTGGGTTGCCATATGCGATAAGTGAAAGTCGTTGTAGCAAATCTGCTACATTGGGCAACTCACTCAGACTGGAATCTTTGTAGTGCGCGGAGAAGATCTTCTCCGCGCCATTTCTTGCGAAGTCATCCGCATCCGCGCCAAAACTATAAACTGTGTGTCATCCGCGGTCCAATTTATGTCTTTTGGGCTTAATCCGCGCATACGTTACTAATTTACGTTACAAATAGTGTTAAGGCAGATCCAAATCAACTTTGAACTTAGTATTAAATATATACCCCATAAGAATGATAAGACGAAGTACTTCAATTGACACAGTTTCATTCCGCTGACCAGCACTGACTGCTTTATCTTCGGAACTCATAAGCGTGTCCACCGCCCGTCAAAACATGTTTTATATCAACGTCAAAGTTGAATGTTTACCTTGCAAACGTATTAGGTTTTCATTCGATACATTCGAACCAATGCATTATTGTCACATGCAGTCCTGTAAAAGTTACATCGTTAGAAAAGTAACTAGTTACCGATAAAAGTTACAATGAAAAGAAAGTAACTAGTTACAGTTACAGTTACTTCAAAAATGTTGTAACTAGTTACAAAGTTACATTCCTTTGTCCATGTTACTAGAATCAACAAAGAAATTACTGGTTTTTAGATGCCAGTGGCCCAGTACCATAATTATGTTTTTACAGCTAAATGCCTAAATATAGTTGTCACTAAGCAGAAATAGTCAAATGTGTACATAATGTACCTTTATTATTATATCAAAACAATTTTTATCAAGAAAGAATGACATCCTCAACTGAATATCAGTAACTATAGTCACATTTTTAAACCAAATATTGTAACTAGTTACAGTTCTTTAAAAAAGTAACTAGTTATAGTTACAGTTACTTCTTCAGAAAAAGGAACTAGTTTCAGTTACAGCTACTTAAAAATGTAACTAGTTACTGTAACTAGTTACTTCTAACGAAGTTACTCACAGCACTGGTCACATGAATGTGCCCTTAGCCAATCACGTCTCGCCAATCCCACGGTGTTGATTTCAAAACGGTTAACTTTGGTTTAAATTTAGAACATGTTTTGACGGGAAGTGTACACGCTTAGGTGCCAACGACTGTACGTAAATTGACAAATCAGTTAATACAGTACTGTCAGTACTGACAGTACTGTTCAGTTATGGAACCTCAGGAACCCAGTCTTGAACTAGAATTACAATTACTAATACCATTAAATAAACAGTGCTGCAAATGCAAATGCAAAGGTAGCTGCGAGTCTCACGTTTGCAATTCCAGTCGGAGACCTTGCCATCCGTTTTGTGGTACTGCAATTGAAGAGGGCCATGGTGCCAGTGTGACGTGTCCAGACTGTGAAAATCCTGTAAAAATTTCAGGTAAATATAGAACGAAATAATATAAACTGTCACTGATTTTTATTTTTGAAATTGTTTTTATCTTATTTGCAGCAAACAGTTTGAATTGAAGGAGGTAACTACTAACTTGGCCAAGGGTCCAAGGCTGGCCACAGTGGCCAGTGTTTGTTACTAGTATTTATAGTTAGTATTTTAAAGTAACTCTGTAACTATGATTTATTTATGTAGGTCTGTTATTGTATGTATCTATTTTTAGTATTCTAATTATTTTTTTATTTATTTTTTTATTTATTTTTATTTATTTATTTATTTATTTATTTATTTATTTATTTATTTATTTGTTTATTTATTTATTTACTTAATTGTAATTTTAACTGTACAAAGTAATAAAATGTATTTTATTTTTGAGGAGAAAAAACAGGAAGCTCAGGAGCTATACCAAAAACTAACAAAAAGACAGTCGCTTTAAAGACTAATGAAGAAAATGGTATGTGCTATTAATCGTATCTTCTGGATTTAGAAAAATATTTGTGCCTACAAGTTTTAGAGTGAAGCCTTCATTCAGTTTGTTGACAGTCAAAAACATTTAAAAAATAACAGCTTAACATTGGTAACATTGCTTAACTCACTAGTTTTGCATAAGTTGTTTCCCACAGACTTCTTCCTGTATTATTTAATGAAATTTACAATTCCTTAACAGCATTTAGTGCAATGATGAATTCGAGCAAAAGAAGAGCACAAGCAGAGGCTGATGTTGTCGAACGAAAGCGAACGAAAGGCGGTCATGAAAAATCTAAGGCTGCACTATGTATGTCCTGTTACAACAAGTATAAAAAAGAGCATGGTAAAGGGAAGTTCTGGCTGTCAAGGTTCAACCCATCAACAACAAGAATCCATTTGGATAAAATACATAATGGAAATTTGGTTGACGATCCTCGAGCTGCAGATGCAGCCAAAGATTATAGGAGATTAGAAAGGTAGGCATGAAGACCATACACGCATTCAACAAATTTCTTTCTATTAAACTGTAAGTACCAGGACCAAGTTCCTGACAGTGGACTTGACAAACAAGTGCAAAGATGATGAATTTTCAAGCAAGAGAGATCATGCAGGTAGTGGAGTTCAGTGATAGAGAAGATATAAATATAGATACGCAATCCATAGACACCCAGGATATAGAAATACCTACTAGTCAAAACACCTCCCTATCTAGTCAGAGCACCATGAGACAGGTGTCCATTGACAAATGTGTAAAAGGCGACAATCATCCAGACCAAAGGAGTCAGTCGCTTCTGACGAAAAGTGACCTACAGTCTATTGCCAAATTAATAGCAGAAAATGTTGCTGACAATCTTGGACACGGAACGAAAACGAGTAGCATAAGTGTAGAAACTGGGCATCATGGGCATGCACCTGGATCAAAGGTATCTAACATAGATGAGCTTCTGGTGCAAGAAAAAGATGTTCAGTTGGTCAAAGAAGGCAATTCGCGCCTAATCCGTTGTAGAATTTGTGACGAGTTTATAAAGTCATCGCATGGTTTATGCGGAGCTTATGGCGGTAAGATTGGAGGTTCGCTGAGCAAAGGTTTGGGTCTGAAGAGTAACCTCAGTCTATATGAAGAAGGACACAATGATACTTGGTTCAGGTTAAAGAGCAGAGTGCTTTCGCATTTATACTCGAGAGAAAGCAAGACGCACATGGATGCATTAGCTTGGTGGCGACACGCCAGACCTGCAAGAAAGAGAGAGAAGCTTGTTGTTGAAAATCTAGTCAGAACCGCCCTTTGTGTCGTAAAGAAGAAGTGTGCCGCTATATATATGTGCGGCACACTGCTGTACTGTATGAGATAAGGCGTACAGCCAAGAACAGTGCGCTTTGTCGCCGGTACAGCCCTTGTGTTCTGTTTTGGCCCCAATAGGGACCAAAACAGCCCATGTTTCAAAAATCCAAAATGGCTCTGGGTGGCCAAACCAGCTCCAAAGATAGGGGCCGAAATAGCCCTTGAGATACTGAAACAGCTCTTGTGTTCTGTTTTAGCCCCAATAGGGACCAAAACAGCCCATGTTTGAAAAATAAACCTGGCCAAATCAGCCCCTAAAATAGGGGCCGAAATATCCTTTGAGGTACTGAAACAGCCCTTGCCGAACTCTTTTCTGCTGGGGCTGACGTCGGGGACTTTGGTCATAGTAGGAAACTGTTGAATTATATAATCAAGATGGCTAGCCGTTACATCGATAAATAACTGGAGAAGTTTCTTTCAACGCCAATGTCAAACACAGCAATGCCTCCACATGTTTACATAACAGCTGACAAGAGCACTAACCATCGAGTTCAAAATCAAATAACAGTCATTGTTGCAGTGGTTGAAGGAAAAAGAAAAGCTATTTCTCTTTTTCTCAAACCGGTTTATATCAACGCTGAAGGAACTGGTGGAAACGCCATCGAACTTTCAGAGAAAATATTTGAAGATCTAGAGGAACATACCGGAATCCGCAAAGATTCGGAAAGATTGTTGCAAATTCAGGGGAAAGTATTCGATGGCCAATACTTATGCAAACCATTCACTCATGCGATGAATCAGCCGATGTTCAAGCTTCTGGACGGTGATCCTTTTACTAGTTCTGAGCTATGGTGACCCTTGCAGTGGGATCCCGCTCATCTCCTTGATCTCGTTTTCAAGGTACACAAGGAAGATGCGTTAGTATCAAGATTGATTCAAAGAACAAATCTGATCCACAACACATTCAGTCATGGCAAAATGCATAATGTAGCAAAAGCCACTGCTGAGGAGCTGAAACTACCCTTCAGGGTAACAGTTTCTTTCGCTCAACAACGGTTCCTAAGCAGCAGTTACAAGCAATTCCTCAAGCTTGAAAAGAGCATCGATGTCTACATAGAGACATTCAGAGATCATAAAAACACCCCAGAGCTATTGTATCAATTGGCTGGGCAAGATTTCCTCTACGATTTGATTGGGATGATTGATCTTCTATGGCCTCTGGTATTATTGCAACTTAGGGGACAATCTTTGATGTGCCCAGGTTGGACGTTTTACGGCCTGGGTTACTAAAGTGCTGAAACAACTGGCATAATTCAGCAAAGAAATTCGAAAGAAAGTTCCTGCAAAATCCGTCTGTCCAAATATTGGCAAGCACGGAAACGAAATTCTCAAGAAAAAGTATGGTAAAGCAACACTTGAGATGGTTATTAATTGGAAAAGAAAATCCCGAGGATCTTGACGCAGCGCGAAACGAGGATAACAAAAACGATGAAGAAAACCCGACAGAAGCTTCAGAGAAGTTACAAGATCGAGAAAGTGAACAAGAGATGAATGATGCTCAAGAAGTGGACGGTGCTCAAAATGATGAAGGAGATTTACAGATAGATGATAGTCAAGATTCAGAAGATGATCTTGAAGACGCGGAGGATGTAGAAAGTCCGTTGCAGCCAAATGAACCACAATACACTGGGAAGATGAGGGAAGTGAAGGATTGTAAGAATGAACTTGCTGACTTTGCCATTGCCCTACGAGCAACTCTTACTGAAAGATCCAAGAGTATGCCAGAACTAAACAAGCTTCTTTCAGAATGTCTTGACTTTGGTATGCTTTTTGATGGCCTTTGTGGTGATAAGACAACGGGAGAGAAGAGTCCTGTGAATCGAAACCAATACGCACAGCTAGGTGCTTCTTCATTTCTAAAATGCGTCCGTAATGTATCGTCATTGCCACACGTGAAAAAAGTAATCCAGGATGAAGATCTGGAGTTGGGATCTTCTTTCGCTCAGCAAGTTTTCTGGAGGATGAAGAGCACTCTTATTGACGTAATATGGGGGCAGCATCTGGAGAGTCTTTTTTCAGAATTTTTCAAGAAGGTGCCGACGAAAGATTCAAAGTTGTGCGATATCACACTGAGAAGAGGAGTAACTGTAACATCGTTTCAAATGCCTTTAGGGGCCTTCTATTTACTGATATTACTGATCATTTACCGATTTTTTTCATTGATTTTGAAGAATCACATTCTCATAACTCCCCTGAAAAACATGTCACTTTTCGTGACAAAAATCCTGATAATATGGCTAAGTTTAATGATCAATTAAGAAACGTTAACTGGAGTGCTACTGAAGGCTTAAATGACACCAGTATTGCCTATACAACTTTCCTCACAATTGTACTTTTCCGATGAAGAAAATCAAACGTAGCGGTATTAACAAACCATGGCTATCAAAAGGCCTATTAAAATCTATCAAAAAGAAAAATTTATTATACAAACAATATATCCGCAATCCCACTTATCAACGCGAATGTTTGGAATAAATTAAATCATTCTCTAAGAATTGCAAAACGTGTCTATAATACCAAGAAAAACTAGAATGGTCAAAAAGAAATTTAAAATAACACATGGAAAACACTTAATGAAATTATAAAAAGAAAAAAACGAAGCCTATACGTTACCTAAAACGTTTAAAACTGACAACCAAGAAATATCTGATCCAGCTGTTATTGCTGACAGGTTTTGCAGTTATTTTACAAATATCGGTCCTAACTTAGCGAAGAAAATCCCGCCTTCTTCTATTTCTCATTTAACATCCCTTTCTGGAAATTTCCCTAATTCAAGTTTCTTGATTTGACAACAGAAAATGAAATCATAGAAATTGCAAACCGTTTTCAATCAGGCAAAGCTGCTGGTTATGATAAAGTTCCTATGACTGTTGTAAAACATTCCGTTGCTATCATCTCAATCATATTATGAATTTATCTATTTTACATGGTATTGTACCAGATGAAATGAAAATAGCGGGTGTTATTCCCTTATTTAAGTCAGATGACCGAGCATTGTTTACTAATTATAGACCAGTTTCTATACTTCCTAGTTTTTCGAAGTTTTTAGAAAGAATTATCTATAATCGTCTGTTAGCCTACATGAGTAAATTAGATATTCTTTGCAACAACCAATACGGTTTTCGGGCGAAAAGGCCATCAGTTCTACTTCGTTAGCATTGGTTGATTTATTTGATAACATTTCATCAGCAATTGATCGTAGGGAATTTTTGGTCGGAATATTTTTGGATCTTTCAAAGGCTTTTGATACTGTAAATCATAACATTCTTTTCGACAAACTTAATCATTATGGAATTCGAGGCTTGGCCTTAGATTGGATTAAAAGCTATTTGTCCAACAGAATCAGGGGTCGAAATAACCGCCTGTCTACCTGTCGATTCCAGGTGATTTTCACAAGCGACAGGCGTAAAAAGTACTTACCTGTCGCCTGCGACAGGTTGATAATGATAAATACCTTATTAACACAGAGTATGTAGAGTTGAGAGATGACAAATAATATCAATAACCAGTTTCTCTGCAAACGATTTTCGAATACTTCATTAATTTATTGAATTGCACTTTTGTTGAAACAAGTAGTTTAACGGAGCTTGGAGCGTATCATTATGTGATTGTCAGACAGTTGTTACCAACCCCCACTCAGGTTACAATTACGTAAGCGGCTTTGGCAGTGCGCATGCAACCTCGTTCCCAGGCTCTTTCCTGCTCGCCTTTGGTGGGTTAATGCCAAAAAGCCTAGAAGGCTGGTTGATGCCTATGGGAAACGCCCTCAACCACAATAACAATTTGACTGTTTATTTTAATTTTGTAATCATTGTGTTTTAGCCATTAAAAATTGTACAGGTTGAATAAACAGGAGACAGGTAAAAAAATACACAACCTGTCACCATGGACAGGTAGAAAATTAGGAACATTTCTATCCCTGAGAATGCAATATGTACAATACAATGAGCACTGCTCTGCAATGAAAAAAGTCAACTGTGGTGTACCTCAAGGTTCTATTTTAGGTCCACTACTTTTTTTATTATATATGAATGATTTATCAAATGTTTCAGAGATATTAACGTTGATTTTGTTTGCGGATGATACAAACGTATTTTTCTCGCACAAACATCCAGCCTTCTTGACAAGAGTCCCGAAAACAGAAACTGATAAATTGTCTGAATGGTTTAGATCGAACAAGTTATCACTCAATTTGGATAAAACTAAATTTATGATAAATATATTTATAAATAACAAGCAAATCATTCAAGTAAGTGAAACTGTATTTTTAGGAGTTATTCTAGACGAGCATTTATCATGGAAACGGGAAATCGCACAAGTTGCTAATAAAGTAATCGAGTTTTTACCTTTTTAAGACAAGTTTGCGTACCTCGTATTTTGCTTTGGTTTATCCATATTTACATTATTGTAATATCGTTTGGGCTTCTACCTATTCGAGTAACCTTCGTCGTATTGTCTTGCTTCAAAAACGCATTCTAAGAATTTTAAATAAAAGTAAATTTGATGCGCACACTGATCCAATTTTTAAAGAGCTTAATATAATGAAATTCCATGATATTTGTTCGTTACAAGTAGGACAATTTTTGTTCTCTTACAAACATAAGTTGCTACCTAAAAAATTTGATAATTTATTCGTATTAAATAATCAAATTCATAGCTATGAAACAAGAAATGCTGGATCTTTCCAAATTCCTTTATGTCGAACAAACATCTGTCAGTTTTCAATAAGATACCAAGGTCCAAAATTCTTTAACTCACTTGCTGTTGAAATTATTGACTCTGTTTCGCTAAAACTATTCAGGTCCAAACTAAAAGTATTACTAAATAAATGAAAATCTCACTAAAAGTTTATATTCATAAATTATTAAAATTACAATTACTGTGTTTACTTATATTCAATGATTGTCGCCATATTATGCTTATATATACTTCAATTTAATTTAGATTTTTAGGAGGAAGACTAAAAGTTTTATAAGCCTTTCATGGTTTCATTTTAGCCTTCCTCGCCACCTTCTTTCATTGCATTTAGTTATTTTAAGTTTTGCTTGTAAATGTGTGGTAAATTCAAATTCAAATTCTTTAATTAAACTTTCTTTTCAAACTACATAACAAACTGCTGCAAATAATATATCACATTTTGACAAAGTATTTTTGATGTAATTAACATCTTATATGGATAGTATTTAGACGTCTGTTGTTCTATTATTACCCAATGTACCAAATCTACTACAATTTGGAAAATTAGGTAAAAGCGTAAAAAACATATTGTTGATAAAGTGATTTCTTATGCCTAAAGTAATATTCCTCCACAGGGAAATAATTTTTAGACAATTATATAGTGGTCTGGTTAATATAAGGTTGCAGCGGAGTTTTTGTACACACGAGCAGTAGATACATTGCTATCATCCGTGGTGTTGGTTGTTGTGTTGGTGGTGTTTGTGGTGTTTGTGGTGATGTATGTTGGCGATGAACAGATGTTTAAATGGCGAAAGAACATAAAGTCTGGCCATGGTGTGTAAATAAAACGAAAGTTTGGGATTTATTTCTGAAAATGACCAAAAAATTAGTCAAAACATTTAAAATGTGGTGGCTATTCGGTGTGTGAGTTTCTGTTGTTGAATGAATGTTGTGTACTTGATTAAGATATACAATGGTTCCTAGTACAATCTAAAGATCATTTGAAAACCGAATCAACGCGTGTTTGTATATGTTGCAGAGTATTTTGAGGTTCGACTTTGAGGTTTTGTAGAAATATTTTAATTTGCGTATATAAGTGTCATATTTTAATTTGTTTAATTGGTACGAGGTTTTTACACGAAATAGGAAATAATTTTCATTGGCTACCGCCATTAGAGGCACTAGGTGTGGAGGGGGGGGGGGGGGTAACGCAAAGCCTTTGTGCATGTTCTATTTGTTTCTCCTCTCTACAGGACGCCTGATATTCAAGTTAGTGAGCTGAAAGTGCTTAAAGCCCGGCATACACTAGAGAAAATTTACGAAACAAGTCCGCGGTATTTTTGATAGCGGTAACAGATTTCCCTGCTGTTCATCAGGCATTTGAACACCGAAACACGGTTTCAGAAACAAAAGTTTCCAGTGTATGTTGAAAAGTTTCCGAAACTTTCTTTCAAAAAAAAGTTTCCCTGATTGCAGCACTGCATGTTCTATTTTCAAGCAAGTCTGGAAACTGTTTCTGAAATTTGTTTCAGTGTATGCCGGGCTTAAGGAATGAGGTTTTTGGATTTTATATTATTTGATATAAAAATCTAGAAAATTCTGATATATATTGTGACATATGTTCATTTTGTTTAACATGCACAAGAGCGTGGCTGCGTGGACAAAACAACTGTTTGACTTCACACAATAAATTTGTGGTGAGTGGCTACTTCAGATTCACGGATCATCCACCTGGTTGTAAATTCACGTCCAACATAATCCAGATACGTTCTGTAGGCCCGATCCCAGGCCAACACAAATTAACCTCAACCTGGGAATTGGTGCATATTGGACATAAACTGATTACCAAGATTTGAAATATTCTTTACCTAAATTTTGGTTCTTCTCCAGTCGTTGCTGATATTTCGGCCGCTTTGAATGTAAAAATAAATCACTTTCTAAATACATAAAGACAAAGTAAGTATATACGTATAACAATAATCAGCAATTTCTAAATTTTTTATATACGCCATAAAATAGAATACATTACGAAAATTTTATAGATACGTGAACGCCCAAGCGTGCCTATTTGTTATGTTATGGCAAGACTGGAGTTGAGACAAGTAACAAAAAAAACCGCAACTCGAGGTGCCACAACTCTATCTATATTAAAAACGCCTATATAATGCTAAAATTTAAACTAAAAAATTGTTGGATCAGCAAGGGAGTGCCTCTATGTTGTTATACGCTGTTCAGTTAAAGTTCCAATCATTGAAAATTACATCTGAGATGATGTACACGAAAATCATTATTTTATCATGCAGTTATCTTGCTACTTGTTTTGGCTAGCTACTGTTGTTCTGTATCAACGAAATGCAGTTTCATTTTTGCCATATTTGGCTTTGTCACATGCATTCTGCTCACGCGCTTTACGATCAACATTGTCTAGAGTTTAAAGGTAGAGGTATTCCTCTCCATTTTACATAACATAGTCAATGGACAGATGTTGATGCCTTGGAAACTCAGCAAACGTTTTTGTACTATCTTTTTGTTCACGTTTATGCAAACTTGCGCACGGTGAGGACAAGTATTTTTGGTGTAATGAAGCAATCCTCTGAATGCAGCGTTTTGGCCCAATCATGCACAGATGCACTCAACCGTGTTATTATACTCGGGCTACCTATGGTAGGCCGAGTCTAGGTTTCAGCTCGATTTGTTGTTTTTTTGTTTTGTTTTTTTTTGTTTTGTTTTTCCTTTTGGGGTGTCACGATCTTGCATTTTTGCACTTTTTACTTCCGCTAATATTCATGCCGTGAGGCATGTTGTAAGTTCTTTGCTCCTTTCGCTTTTGGAGTTGAACAGCTTTTCCTTTTGATCAAGGTGTTCTTGCACGTTGTTGGTAGATTTTGAAAATGACTGGCTGACTTTGTAGTTAAACAGCAATCAGATGTGGCTGACAACTGTCTTGATCGTAAATATGTTCACCAGTGTGAAGTATGCACCGTACCGTATCGGCATACTTGCCAGTAGCCCGAGTGAACGCCTGACCCAGACGTCTTGTTTAAATATTGATAAGCGAAAATCAAAAGATTTGTGCACGGTCAACACTTTATCGTGTTAACAGTTCGACAAAAAAAACAAAAGATTAAAATTGAACGCTTCAAAGATATCGCCTGCGTTGTTAAACATCTCTAATCCGCTGACGGTTGTATATGATTTGTTTCAGTTGCCCTTAATTTGTGCAAGTGTGACTAAGCTTTAGTTTTGCTTTTATAAATGGCAACTAAATTACGAAACTGAATGGAAACATGCACTTGGAATTAAAAACACTGACACTGCACCAAGATCATTCTCGATTGGGCCTGCATGACATTATCTTTTTTTTATGTTTTCAGTTAAATGGCAAGAGATCGCTCTTACAAAGATACTAGACGGTGTTGTTGTCTGCGGCTTAGACCAATTCTGATCTTGATTTGTCTTGGAGTTGTGTTGCTAGTTCTTGGCATAGTTCTCAAGCCTGTTATCAACAATATTTTCAGAAAAAAAATCGACGAAAATCTGGTCCTGCGTCCTGGATCGCCAACCTACGAATCATGGCGTAAACCAACCATTCCAATATACGCAAAATATTACTTTTTCAATGTACTCAATGCCGAGGAAGTTAGACAAGGAAAGAAACCATTTGTCGAAGAGAGAGGACCATACTCGTACTTTGCACATTCAGAGAAAGTCAACATTACATGGAATAACGAGAATGCTACGGTAACATATGACGAGAAGACATGGTATGAGTTTGATCGTAAAACGTCATGCCCTTCTTGTGACCCGTTTCAGGATGAGTTAACTACTGTCAATATTCCTTTAGTAACAGTGGCTGAAATTATGAAAACGTATCCTGATTATCTTCATTGGAAGAGATTGGTTAGTTTGCTGTTGGAACGTTTTTCCGAACCATTATTCATGACCCGCAAAGTGCAAGAAGTACTATGGGGTTATAAAGATCCTCTTTTAGCCGAAATTGAAAGACTCAGAGAAGAAATGCCGTCGATATTTGGACCATATATCCCTAAATTAGATGCCACAATTGTTCTTCAGCCAAATAACACTTTACAAGGTATCACAACCATAAATACAGGTGCGAAAGATATTCGTAATGTAGAAATGTGGAAAAGTTGGAAAGGAAAAAACAAACTTGATATTTGGTTGACAAAATTTGCAAACATGATAAACGGGACGGATGGTAGACAATTTGCGCCAAGATTAAGTAAAACTGACACACTTTATTTTGTAGTTGTCCAGCTTTGTCGATCACTCTATGTCACTTATGATCATACGCTTCAAGACCAAGACATTGACGTCTATCGATTTGTTGTTCCTCCTAAATTATTTCTTAATGGCACTGCCGATTCTGATAATGCCGCATTTTATCCCCAAGGATTTCTTCCAACAGGTATCCTTGACCCACGAAAATGCCAAGGGGGAAATGTGTCGGCACCGGTTTTTATCTCTGCACCACATTTTTACCTCGGAGATCCTCGCCTGGTAGATGCGTTGGTGGGCCTTAAGCCAAATAAGGAGAAACACGAACTTTCATTCGATGTGGAACCTAATCTTGGTGTTCCGTTAACTAATGCTATCAGACTGCAAGTAAATGTTTTTCTAGAACCAGTCAAAGATATAACTGAAACGTCGGGAATTCAGAAGGTTTACATGCCTGTAATGTGGTTTGAAGAGTCAGCCTCTCTTGATTCTGATACGACAGCTTTGTTCCGAGATGACATTATTATTCCTATCAAAATATGTCACGATGTTGAGATCGCCTTGATATGTATTGGAAGTGTTGTTTTATTTGTGGAATTTGTCATCGTGTGTAATGTTACTTGTAGCACAAAAAAGAAAATGCTGACATGTTGTTACGGCAAAGAAGAACGAGAACTACTCGTCAATGCTAAACAAGGAGAAAACGATGATAATTGATAAATTAATTTAAGTAACTGTTACATCATGCGATGTTTCTTGCAACTTGCAAAAAATAGCCTGAATGTTGCAAGTTGAAGAAAAAATCGCACTGTCCCCATAGCAACTTGCGAATTTGTTATTTTTGCCAAGTTGCAAGAAAAGTTGGATGGGTTCTACTTTTTTCTGCAACTTGCAACCACAGTCAATCGAGATATGGTCTGGAAACTCAGCTAAAGTCTTTGGTCTATCTTTTTGTTCTCCTTTATGCATTTTTGTGCACGGTGCACGGCCACTGAACACATTGTATTTTAGTGTAATAAACGAATTGTCCATGTAGCAACGTTTCAGTTCAATCACTCAACCGTGCTATTTAAATATTAATAAACCTAAAACAAAGGATGTGCACGGTGTAAGGTACGGTTCAACATAAAATCACAGCTCATTATAGGCGCTTTGAAGTTTGCCGAGTTTCCAGACCATATCTCGATTGACTATGTTGCAACAAAGTTCGCATGTTGCTGAACCTGTAACACCCTCTTTGCAACTTGCGAGTTTTTTTTTCGTGGGTAAATTTGTTGCAAGTTGCAAGAAAAATCGCATCGTGTAACAGCACCGTTACATATAAGCCCAAATTTTTTATCATCTGCATGAATACGTTCTACATAGAGCAAACAGTTGTTCAGTGAAATATTTTTTCGATTGTAGCTATTCTTCAATGTTTTTTGGCGATTCGCATTTTTAGTAGTAACTGAGATGACGTCTATGTAGGCATTTGGCTTTCTTTCTCTTTTTGGCAAGACAAACTACCTGAGAATTTTTGTGGAAAAACTCATACAATATGGAACATGTTGTTCCAACACACCATTAATGGAAGAATTGGGTCATGTCACTCCTGCAAATAAATATTGTATAGATAATGATGACTACTTTGGCGTCATCTCATTACCATTTTGAAAACAAAAATCTCTATTAAAGCAATAAAGGTTGCTCCAATTTAAAAAAGATTTCGTTGTTCAACTATTTGCCAAAGGTAGAACGTATTTAGATGATAAAAAAATTGGGGTTATATGCACTTTAAAAAATAGTAATGATGGGGATAGAAAATCAGTTACAAACAATTTGAAAAGAAAACTTATTGATTAGATTATATATACTGGATAAAATAAAGTGCATGATTCGGCACTAAAGGCTATTTTCCACTAAACGATATTTTTGGAGCGAAGACTTTTTGCTTTTGTCTTGGCTCATGATTAATTCCACCTGAGAGCTACGAGACAAAAGAAAATACGTCGCTTCGCGCGATATTTTTCGCCAAGTGGAAATCCAGCCTTAACACCTGCATTCACTTTACTTACCCGTATGGTTGGTTAGGTGCAGACGGGGGGGGTTCACCGACTTACCAGACGCTTGTTATTACTTGGATTCAGGTCAGGATGCCCTGTTGTGAACTCCAATCTTGACCTGACCACCACCGTCCTAAAATTAATAAAAATATGAGATCAGAGGTAATTGCGAAGAAAATACTAACATCAAAATTATAATTAAGCAACTATTGGAGTATTAATTAGTGAAACGGGATAGAAGCGAAAACCTCTTGTAGGAAGAGGTTGCCCTTTACTTTCAATCATGCACTTCGTGCTATATATTTGACTGTGAATCTCATAGGCTAATCTAATATATTATAGGCTCAACCAATCTTATATTACTCTATTTGAGAATTATCCAATTAGGGATGTGAATAAAATCAAAATAAAACAAATAAAACAAAATACATGGTTTGTAAAGTGTTCAATAAATTGTGTTTATTCCTAAAGGGGCCAACTGAGGACTTGGTGCATGTGGACCATGTGGCGCCGAACAAATTAACCTATGAATTACGAATAAGAGAATGCAAAACTGCTTCACGTTTATAGAATGAGCAGGAGACATTTTATGGCATTATAAAGATCATCCCAATCGTCTTGATCGCCCTGATTGCCCAAATTTCTCCAATATCTCAATTCGCTCAATCTGATTGGATGGATTCAGGCCATCGAGACGATTGGGCGATCAAGACTATCTTATGGAAACCAGGCGTTATTCGACTCGACATGATCGCGGGAAAAGTACAAAGAAAGGTAACGATGAAAGAAGCCACGAGAGACGCAATTTCTTAATTGTGAGACAATTAAAAGTGCATGTCAGCAAATTTGCATGTAATGGAACGTTTTCTCATGACCGCGTAAACGGAACACCGAATTGAAAACGACAATATTCAAAAACCCTCAGAAACGTTACCGTGTGTACATATGAAATAGATCAAACACGTGTTTGCATTTGAGTGTTTCATCAAGGGTTCCAAACACGAGAAAACAAATGAAAACCGAGGGTGTAGCCTCGAGGTTTTTATTGTTTTCCACTCTTTGGAGTCCCCTGATGGCTGATGAAACACGATAAACGAGTGTTTGATCTTGCTTCTCAAACGAGTATTCGCATCGCGATTTGCGGTGTTTTCTTCATTGATTTCAATATGCAGATTATGAAATGTGATCCAGTTCACTAGGAAGTTTCCTACAGGTTTTCATTGGGTATCAAGACTCGTGATTGCATGCATTGCATGATGTGGTATACGTGCATGGATTGGCTACGATAATTCATGAATTATTAATTATGAGTTTGAGAAGTATGGATCGTTTTCACTCACGTGATCGGTGGACCCTTGGGGGTGGTAAAACAATACGAAATATTTGAATAAGAATAGCGCTGTACACTAATGGTACACCAATATGGCCGCCATTTCATTGTTTCGGTACACCAATATGGCCGCCGTGACGTCAGGTGAAAACGATCTATAGTATCATATGAAGAAGAAGAGAAGTATAGTGTCCATTTACCTAAGACAATCCTCAGCTTCTAGTGATGAGGTCATTTTTCTACAATACCAGTATATGATTAGGGGGACTAGAATTTGGAACATCTTACCCAATATATAGCTTTCGCAAAAAGATCAATTTCTCCACCTTCCTTCAAAGCTAATTCATTGCCTGATCTAGTGATGGTTTATCACGGTCAGAATGCGTTTGGTACACTGAAATGAAAAATAGGACTGGATCGAGTTTCTATTACTGAAAATGAAGTCAACGGCGGCCATGTTGGAGTGACCACCTAACAACTACTGTGGAGTTGTAGACATGCTGAAGGGCATTCTGACATTTTCTATTTAATGTCAGCAAATTAAATATATTGGCCAGACTCTAAACCCATTTCGCAAATGTCTCAGTTTGATTTGCTTGCACAATCGTAGTTTCTAATGGTCTCTGGTCAATGCAAATATGCTGGCTTCAAAATTAGCTCATCCGACACAATAGAAAACTCGATCCATTTATTTTTCAAAATTCGATCGATCTATTTTTCAGATCAGTGGTTTGGTACCAACCGCAGAGACGTTGACCTTAACTGGCGTTTTAATTAACACATTCACTAAGCTTAATTATAACAATATAGACCAATGATGTACCGATAGATGAACTCCTAATGCAATCAAGATCTTTTCAACAGCAGTTAACAGTGTGAGCATTATTTATGTAAAGTTTGAGGAGTTGAAAACGACCACCGTCACCGTTTACTTCAACAATAATTTTGAAAGAAAACGTCAAGCTGTGTTTGATCACTCCATTAACCAAACATACTGTATGAATTCCACAGACACTCGACTGTTGAATGTATAATATGTGTCTAAATAAAATATTCCGCTCAGCAAAGACTTCAAACAAGCTAATTTAAAATCAACGTAATCATAGAATGCTGTTTCAAAAGTACTGTACTAGTGTACTATTAATAAAACAATACAAATTGGCCAGTGTTTAATATCATGTGTATATAAGTTAGGACGATAGTTAGTTATGTAAACTAAAAATATTGACTCGATTAAATTGTTGCAAGTATGCATGTCAAAATAATGTATATACATTCGCTGTACAAAAATTAAACCATGTATGCTTGCATGTAAAGCTGACGTACGTAATACAGCAAATCTACTTATATTAATAATTGCGCGCGCACAATTGTTTTTATTTGGTCAGTTCGTGCAGTTTTGATCGTTTATTTTCAGTGAGGCTTAATACATTATTAAGTGTTGGCACATTTTTATTTGTGCAATTATTATATAGGTATTGTGGGACAATTGTGAAAATAGATCGACAATGACAACATGTTTAACTCTTTCCTGTCCGAATCGGTCTTTGGTATTTTATTGTGGCTAACGCCAGACGGTTTTATTCACCTCTGGGGAAGCCCTCGGACAGGAATGAGTTATAAGTTCAGTTCGTCTGATATAATTCAGTACTCGTGTTTATTGACAACGGTAAAATAATCTTTATGGTATAGATTTTAAATACAACATGGCGGCCAAATCAATGCTTTACAAATTTTACAAAAGCTTTAAGAATTTTAACTTAATTTGCAGTGAAAATTTGTTGAGTAAGCTATATGGGTTTCAAGGAATCTACAACGTACTAACTGTATATAGACTCAATTGCCAATGAAAGTCAGATTTCTGAATTTATCTCACCAAAGATAACTTCAACTTTTCAAATGTTATATATATGCAGCCTTAATGCTTGTTACAATTGCTCGTTACAATTTCTGTTCTCTGTTTTCTTTTGTTTGTTTATTGCTTTGTTTTGTTTTGTTAATCTGTTGGTCTAATTCATCGTAAGATCAGGTCTTGACAGAATAGATTTGCGGCAAACTTAATGAGCGTTGACCGTGGATGTTTTTCGTTAGCGTAATACAGCCATCTTGTCTGCAATCAAAATTGACTGGTGATAAACTGTAGAAAGCACGAGTGGCACGCTATGGGGAAGAATGACGTATAAGATAAGACAATCCAGTCAATAAATTAAACGATAAACACTGTAATAATGACGATCAAGGAAGCAAAATAATGAAGCAATTGTATCATTATTGTCATGACATATTAATAGCTAAAGTGCTTGCAGATTAAGTGTTTTAGATGATAGATGTTTTGCGCTAAATATCACATTATTCAGTGAGTTCTGACTGCCAAATGACTACCATTGCTTAATAGTCGTGCTATTCATTTCCCAAGGCAAGAATTTTGTACAAGAGACCGCTGTGAAACAAAACAGACAAAAAACCTCGATCAGAGAGAATGATAACTGATTTACCTTTGAAATACCATGGCGGTGATTCAGTATATATAGTACTAAGCACGCAGTGCCACCGTGCATTGTGCCACTCGGCCCGGGCAATGGTGCTCGCTTTAGTACTTAGTAGACTGTTAAAAACCTTATGGTAATTAATGTAATAACAAAAATAATGAAACTAAACGTCAGTAATATTTAACTTGTGACTATAATTTTTTGAATTTTCCAAGAAGGTTGGGTGGGTACATTCTGGTCTTTCTACAGGTATGTTGGCGAAAATTAAGGGTGTAGTTATATGAACATTGATGATGTGTAGATTACGCGCACTAGTCTGGCTAAAATGTTTACTCTGTAAAGAATAGCATTCCAATCACAAAGAACTAATATTTTTGGCGCTGATTTTATACAGATTATTACGCGGAGGTCTTTAGTCTTTCTAAATCTCAGATAAGCAGGTCTTTCAACCAGTGTGTCAGCCAGTATACATACATCAATATATATACATTTAGTATGTTGACGTACAGGTTGCTTGATTTTATCGTATGTACTAAACAGCTGGCAAAATAATGGACTGATAAACCATTTATCGTTTTTTCTTTTCTATCTTGTCTTATCTCAAGAGTGCCATATATTTCTCAAGTCCAAATATCACCAAGTAAACAGAACATAAAAATCTCTGCTCGCCCGATAAAGGTTTTCTTTTATATTATTTCAAGTAAAAAACTACAGGACAGATGTTCGTAAGTGGTTGTTATTCGGCTGCTCGAAAACATTGAAGGTTTTTATTCTATTTTACATTTATTTTTGACGCTACGCGGTGGCCATGCCGGACAGTGCATTCTTGTCTGATTGTTGTTGATAGGGATTAGCAAACTTTTATATAAATTTGTTTCTTAATTTATTTTGCCTTCAAATTGTTTATGCATTTTATGGTCACAGTCAAGAGTAAAACCAAGCTCTGCAGTAATATACGTGCTCCTTATTGTTATTATACTCAAAAAAATTTCATTTTGTGTGATAAGAATAGCTATTTCGTTATTTTGTTTGTTTTTCTCTGTGTTTTACAAAAGAAATAACAAAATATCTCCCTGTATAGTTATCGTTTTATTATGAGTTATAGAAATATTTGTGAATATTTAGTGGCAATGATATTTCAAAACAACTGACATGGTAACATGCACTTGTACCCAGGTATATATATCGTGTTCTCTCTCATATGTTTCTATAACTCGATGGAAACAAAATGGGTTTTTTCCCTCTTAAATGATACATGATTATGTAGTCGGACTCTAATGTACAACTTGCAGCGTTTCAGAGTTATTGGGCTGCTTTTCTATTAAACCAAATTTTATATAATTACGCCAGTTAGACAAGAACAGTTTCACATTCCTTATCGTTATTGTAATCTAATCCCCATTTTGTCATTAACTTGATTCTTTAACAGCTATATATTATAGACATAAACATAAACGTGAAAGCGGCATGAAAAACGACAGTTCGTGATTTATTCATCTCATCTCAACATCTCTCTTTCTGTGCAGTTGCAGTCGGGGCCACTTATATACGTTTTGCTTAACGACAAAAGTTCGAAAGGGAACCATTACATGTTGCATGGAGATGGAAATAAATCAGCATTATTACACCACTTTCCTGAGGACTAATAATGTACCGTACCAGTATGAAACGAGTATGCAGTGGACTGCCCCACACGATCGCAATAATACCAATATGGCAGAATGTCAAACTGCATGGTCTCTGTCACCTTTTTTCTATTCAACCGGGAATCATTCGTGTATGTGTTCTAGATACAAACCCTTCAATTCTTTTGGCGACAATTCAACCTTTTCTCACGACCACAACTCATTACGACATTTAGAAAAACCAGAGGAAAAACGACGTGATAACACATCATCAATCAGTAAAATGTTAAAATTTGGCATCGAGAGAATTTTAACTGACAAGAACAGCTTAGAGAACGATGCAGGTTAGTGTATATGCATTTATTCATAAATCTCACACAACAAATGGTTTAAAATCGCTAATAAGGTTCCTGACATTTATTTACTTAAAAATATTTAAGAGGTACCTTAAAAGTCAAAACAATTGCTGGTATCGTATGATCTGCATGGTTGCTGCTTCGGAATTAAATTATAATGTGTGAGGAAAAGCGGATTATATTTGTTATATAATGTTTGCAGTAATAGCTTTAGAGTTTTCTTTACTTCAAACTCGTTCTTTTCTAATTTCATGTGTGTATAACATGACACGCCTATCTATATGACTCGCAGAAGGAAGAAGGAACATTTTCACGTTCTACCAAAGTAGATTGCTTTTTTCTTCAGTGATTAAGAGTTTCTGAGATTCTTAATTTTAAGAATACAGTTACATACTTCCAATAATTTTTTGGCAGCTATAAAATCATATTTCTTAAATATTGCTTTACGACTAAACCTGTTCTCTACAAGAACTTCATGTGCCAGTGTAAAATGTAGTAAAGAGTAAACTCTATAAAATTAATATCTGTATAGCCATATATATAACCAAGAATAAGGGAGAATATACACTAGCCCCGGCAAACTGCCCATATAACCAATCTATATGTCGTCGATTCGAGTGTCGTAACGGCGTTGCGAGTTAAATATTTAAATGTATATATAAAATATATAAATATATATATCTTAAAGTAGTATATAATATAGTAAAACCACATTCAACGCCTATTGATGTATTGCCAAAACACTGCAAGTTTCACCCTCCAGAGGTTGGCATCCATGACAAGTCTATTATGCAGTAAGAGTTGTTTTGCAATTACTCTATAAAAGTGAATTAAGTCTATGCGAAACAGAAAATGGCGGTGATATATTATAGTTCAGTGCTTAGTGGTACGTAGAGTGTAAAAAAGTAGAGTGTTGCGGAGACAGTGTTTTAGACAGAGCAGAGTGAAAAGGGGCAAACCGCCGAGAATAGTTTTGATAACGAAATATTGACGTTTCAAGCGGAGCCTTAATATATTAAAGTGGAGTCTATATAAATTATGAAAAATTAACACACCAACTAAACTTCTGGGTACATGATTGATGATCTGATGTTGCAAACGTTAGTACACCAAATATACTTCGGTAATCCGAGAACCTCTCCGCCCAAATAACGTTTAAAGTTAGCCCTCATGAACTAGTTTTTAACCAGGCCCATGCAAAAAGAGGAAAAAATCTCATTCTGTATTACTGCACTACTGCTACTGCTCGTCCTCATTTTTTCACATTTTAAAAGTCTAATATTGCTTTAGTGTTAATTAATATATATCTGCATGTTGCTTGCTACAGTTTTTATTTCATAGCCCTGAAAAATATGTATTTTTCATATGTATTTTTCTTACTCCTATACTTGTAGATAATACAGTCAGAGGAGATGGCAATATCAACGAAGTTCCTAACACTGAATCTGTTTCAAAAAGTCGACGGAAAAATGGAACACGTTCAGTATTTTCTCATTTCCAAAGAAATCTTCTCGAAAGGCATTACGAAAGACGGGAATACGTAACTAAAGGAGAACGATATCACATTGCTTTGGAAGTGGGAATCAGTGAAGAACAAGTAAAAATATGGTTTCAAAATCGAAGAACGAAAAAGAAAAAACTAGAAATGAGCAAGGCGTCCGATAAGTCCCCGGAAGTGTGGCTTTAAATGATAGCTCACCAAGTTGGAATCAAACCTCCAAGCCTTTTATAAAGAACAAAAGCACTGCGTGCATGTTGACTGATAACTGCAATCATGCATATAGAGATTATATATAACAGCGCTAAAATATGATGACTTTCGACTATAATTGTGTAACTAATATGCAAGAAACTGAATATGCAAAGAAAATCTCATGTATTCTGACACTGCGAAGTCAACGTAAACTATTTTCCGATATCGAGGTAGCCCAAGGCGCTATTTTAAATTTCCCTGCCCTGCATGCAAGGTTATTCAATTTTCTTCGTGATGCGAGAGAAAAATAGCGTCTGTAGAGGCAAATATCGAGGTCAGTTTGTAATAGTTTCAAGCATATTACACTAATAACACAAATACTGAACACGCATATCTACCAAGAGCTCTTAGAATGAGCAGGAAAAATACTCTTTGGCTGCAATGTCATTTTATAAATGACTTACTTACATCAACATGGAAAGAGGAGGAGAGAAAAGGAAGCCTGAGGACACATTAAATTCAAGCAATAAACCGCATGCGAAACTGTGTTGCTTCATGAACAGTAACTCTAGTCTTTAAGCTATTCACAACATATGACATTTATTAAGGCCAGAGTATATCGTTAAACTATGTGTGATAAATTAACTTATATAATAAAGCTCGCGTTTACAAGCGGGTTGATAACATATACTAGTATATAACGTATATATTTATAACATTTTTTTATTTTAAAATGTAAATGTAATTATTGTAAAACAGTTCATCCACTTTTGGGCAGAAATAATCAGATTTTTCTTGAAAATCATCAACATAAAAAAAGAATGAGGTCGTTGGCCTTGTGGGCAAGCAGATGCTGTGAATTCATTCTTGGCATTAACGTAGTCTTGTGCGCATCTATTTACGTCTTGAACTGTGCTTATGCACGGAGGCAGTTTAGATCCCAGGATCACGTAATTAGGGCATTGATTGTCGTGAGCTTTCTCAGTTGTACGTCGCTTTCATGTCTTGCAGGTGAAGGAACAATTTGTGTTCAGCGTGTCCAGTGTTATCTTTCTCTTCTCCTACATTGGGAAAAGTCACTCCAGAAATTGCCAAGTTGCCTATTACGTGTTCGTCTGGTGTTGGGGATTCCGGCCTACCCTGCGAGCAGAGCCTTCTTTTCCTTATTTCTTCGCTGAGAGAGAGGAAGAAAAGTATAGGCTCTGCTGTATTCGTGTTTGGCTTCGTCCAAGATTTAGGACGAAGTAACCCGTTTAAGACCCGTTTAACCGGTTCTCGTTTTGTTTTCTGCTCTGATTGAGACTGGGTTCGAGATTGTAACCAAGCAACTGACATGCATGCGCAATGGAAACCAGTCACGAATACAGCAGAGCCTACTTTTCTTCCTCTCTCAGCAAAGAAACAAGGAAAAGAAGGCTCTGCTCGCAGGGTAATTCCGGCCACACGGGTTGATTTTTGAGAATTGGAAACTGCATCCCTTTGCTTCCCGCTGAGCTTATTGCCAACGTCTGGATTGTCATACAAAATTGTGTTAGATTCTTGGGATGTGGTGGGTGCTCCACCAGGCTGACGTGTTTGAACGAAGCTAGCAATAGTGTGGTACAGGATAAAGAAATTGCGTTTCAAAAAAAAATTAATCCGGATACGTGTGGACGGGATCTTAATCAAAAGGTCGGACCACATTAAAAGTGTCGCACCTAATCTCTCTTATTATAGGGTCGGCACATGGAAAATACGCCATATCAACATAAAAAAATATATAAATGCGTCAAAGTTCACGCAGTGAAAATTAGCATTTTAGTAGAAAAAGCTAGTGCCGTATCCTAATAGTTGCAAGCAAGACATTGGGCAAGAACTTGTTTTATCTGACAGAGTTCTAAAAAGAACTTGCCTCAAACCGTGTAAAAAGAACGTTAAAACACAGCATATTACATTTACTCTATGAGCCCTAAGAATGTTTACCTTTAGTTGTTTTCCAGCTAGTTATTTTCGTCAGTTTATATAATTCCCGTAGCAAAATAGGCAGAAAACATCAGTATTCTTGTTCTTTTTAATGAAATGAATGGTTTACTTTGGTTTCACTTCGGCCATATTGGTTTGGTTTACCGCTGAACAAGAAATAGAGCCTGTTTTACCAATATATAGCCTGGTACCCTGGCCCAATCAAAGAATATGGGCCAGGTAACCACTAAAGACTTCTGCTTTCCTATTGGTTGAAATTTCGCGCGTTTTTATTGGCTATGAGTAAAACTGCAATCGTCATAAGTGGATTTAGCCCTGATGACGCGATAATGAGATTAGTGGTTACCTGGCCCATATTTCTTTTGAAATTGGGCCAGGGTACCAGGCTAACCAATATATTGCTTTCTTTGATTGTGTTGGGGACTGGGTTCTAGGAAACAGATTACATACCGGAAATTCTGAACGTATAAGAGAGAGAGAGAGAGCTGTTCGAGTTGATAATTTTCAATGAGTGACAACAATTTCTTAGTATGAGTAGAAGGAAAAGGTGCGGAAACATCGCAATTTAAATCACCCAAAATTATGATTTCCTTTCCTTCTGAATCTAATGTCGCGACCAAACTTTCGAAACTCTGGAAGAATATATCATCTGCGTGATTTAAAGAGCTGTTTGGAGGTCTGTAGCATGCTATTACGGCAAATGGTTTAGAGTTGGGCTTTTTAATTTCAATGCACACTGTCTCCAAACCCCCGTTTACTAGTTCCGCTCTGAGTTGATAATTAATCGAATTTCTTAAATAAATGCAAACGCCACCACCTTGACGATTGCGATCTTTCCTTATAACAGAATAGCCTTTGATGGCTATTAGGTTGTCACTCACTGAATCATCTAGACGAGTTTCATTCAATGCCAGTAAGTCAAGTGTTTGGTTTTCCATAATAAGTCGTACCTGATCAATATACTTGACTAAACTAACAATATTTATGGAGGCTAATTTAAAACCTCTGATTTTACTTATAATGGAGATGTCGTGCGAATCGAGAGAGAGAGAGAGAGAGAGAGAGAGAGAGAGAGAGAGAGAGAGAGAGAGAGAGAGAGAGAGAGAGAGAGAGAGAGAGCATTATATCAATGCATTCAAAATAAGCTTACAAAACTTTTGGGGACGTACTTTTGTTTGGTTAAAATCGTTTAAACAATGTTTTTGTTGCTGTGAGTGAGTGAATACCGCACCTAGAAATGAAATATGAATTTTTCATTAATTTCCGGACCAAAATAACTACCGTTAGAGTTCCCAAAGTAGCGGAGAATGATTTATTTTAACTCGGAATTTCATCAATTACAAGAATTGCTTTTCGTGAAAGCCGAGAAAAGTACAGTAATTAAAAATATAGTAGCCTATTACATTTTTGTTTTTGTATTATTATATAAAATAACTAAAAAGACGTTACATACAAATATTTACAAGTATTTACAAGTGTAGTAAGGTTAATCGGAGAAACTGAAGGTAGAAATTATTTTCTTAAATGATTTTAAAGACGTGGTTGACCTTACTTCACTAGGCAGGTCATTCCACAGAATAGCACTACTATAATGAAAGCTATTTTGAAGGTAACTTGTACGCGGTCTGGGTAAGGCAATTTTCTTGTCTCGATCCCTCAGATTATAACTTTGAGAGTAATCCAAGAGATCAAAGAAATCAGTAATGTAACTTGGCACTAAATTATTGAGCGCCTTGTATATCATTACAAGTTTGTGTTTGCATCTAGTGTCATGTAGCGTACCCCAGGCCAATTCATTTCTAATAACGTCTGACCGAATAGCATAGCCTTGTTGAGTAATGACACGTCCAGCTCGATTTTTTAGTTTCTGCAACCTAGTTGCTTGGGATTCTGTCAAATTATCCCAGACAACGTCGCAATAATCAAATAATGGTTAGACCAGAGAATTAAAGATAGTTAAAGCCGTTTCTTTGGAAACGAGAGCTCTAACATATTTTAGCCCGGAAATAGCTTGAGAGGTCTTTTTTGAAACCTGTCCAACTCAACTTTTGGTCAATTTTTACACCTAAACATTTTGTGCTGCTAACGCTTCTTATTACTTTATCATTGATATGTATAGGTGATATACAATAAACATATGTTCAGTTTTGGTGACATTCAAACTAAGTTTATTTGCCAATAACCATTGTTCGATATTCAAAAGGTCCTCATTTGTATTGCAAATCATCTTTTTTATTAACCTGTCACTCACGGTAATCAGTGTTAGTATCATCTGCATACATTCTTATATGTGAGTGTTGTAAGCTGTGAGGCATATCGTTTATATAAATTAGGAATAACAATGGTCCGAGTATAGAACCTTGGGGTACACCACATTCTATTTTCTTGGCCGATGATAAATGTCCGTTGACAAAACAGTATTGGGTGCGGTCTGTCAAGTATGACTTAAACCACTTTATAGCTGGAGGCAGAATGCCGTATAAAGAAAGTTTTTGTAGTAAAATAGAGTGGTCTACAGTGTCAAAAGCTTTTGAAAAGTCACGAAAAACAACAGAGTTTAATTTACCAACATCCATATTAGCAAACCATTCCCTAGTTGCGTCCAATAGTGATGTTGTAGTAGAGTGAAGGCTTTGAAAACCTGATTGATGTTTAGATAATAAGTTAGATGACTGCAGGTAGTGAAGCAACTGGTTATGAATAAGTCTTTCAAAAGCTTTTGCAATGGGAGATAGAACGGAGATTGGTCTATAATTGTTCAATTCATCCTTAGCATCTGCTATATAAATGGGAGTAACTTTGGCTCTTTTCCACAGTCATCCCGGAAAATCCCCGCACGAATGAAGTATTGAATATGTGACAAAGCGAAGCAGCTATTAATGAGCCGCTTCTTTTACAAGGCGACAGGGGATTTTATCTAAGCCAGTCGCCTTATCTGTTTTAAGATTATTTATTACGATTTTAACATCAGATGGTGTTATTTCAGTAAACGTAAACGTGTTACTCATTGGAGCTATATATTGCTCAAAGCTTTTGCTTGAAGTAGGTAATTTTGATGCTAAGTTAGGACCAATCTCCGTAAAATGTTTGTTAAATAATTCGGCTATTTGTTCGGATTGGTAGATTAAGTTCAGACTTAGTGTTGCTTGACATAACTTCATTTATAGTGTTCCAAGTTTGTTTAGGTTGCCCAAAGGTTTCATTAAAACGATTATGATAATATTCTTCTTTAATTTTCTTAATTTCACTGTTTAAAGAGTTTTTTAATACTTGAAGTTAGCCCACTCAACCGGATCTCCTGTTTTGGTAGCCACAGCTTTTAATCTATCACGCTCAATCATTCTTTTTGTATCTACTGCGCAAGCGCAGTAGATACTATGCTGTCATGTAGGGTCAAAAAGTGTAAGCAACAATCAAAGTGGTAACAAAAGAATAATCGGAGCCAATCAAACAGCGAGTACGAAGGGGCAGTATCGTTCGTAACCAATCAAATAGCGAATACGAAGATATAGGCGGCCGAGGTTTTCCGATCTATGGTTTTGCGAAATTATTGCGATAAAACTGTGTATTTTGACTTTGTTCAGTTGTGCTCTAGCTTTGTTGGTGCTCGCTAGCTTTGTTGGTGTTCACTTTAGTTTATCAATTGGTAAGTACTTTGATGATTAATTACCACAAATTTCTCGTATAAGTATGATTTACCACAGTTTTCAAAAGCCAATGGTATTAAATAGTACGCCTCTTCGGGGGAAAATTGAGCCTCTTCGGAGGAGAACAAATGGGCCTCTTCGGAGGAGAACACTAGAGCTTCTTCGGAGAAAAACAATTTGTAAGCCTCTTCGGAGGGAACAAACACTAGAGCCTCTTCGGAGGAAAACAAGTTGTAAGCGTTGTCGTTAAGCCTTGTTTGTTTACTGTTGGTTGGTTTGTCTGTCTGTCGCCAGGATATCTCAATATGTATTGCACCGATTTTCATGAAAATTCGCAGAAGGGTTCCACCAATATGTTAAATTGTGGTTGAATTTAGTCAAAATTTGAATGAGAAATTAATAAAAATCTGACTGCAAGATTCTCCGTGTAGAAAAAATGCTTGATTGCGCTCATTATCTTTATTTTATGCAAATGCACGTACGTATACGAATGCAATCAAGCATTTTATTCATAGATGCATGTGTTGGTCTTGTGAGCTAGCCTGGTTAGCGGGATGGCGCGTTTTCTTTTTAAACCTCTCTAATTACCCTCTAGTTACAAATGTTACATAAAGAGCTAGCTAGATAGCGTATAGCTGCGCCTATTTTAAGTAACTTGGCCGGAATGTTGTTTAGTCCTGTAGCTTTGTCTAGTTTCAAAGAATTTAATAAATTGAAAATTTCCTCTACAGTAGCTTTCTCAATAGAAAAGGTAGAGCCGACTGGAGGAATATTGGTGGTTTGCAATCAATCCCTTGAGATTTAGAAGACGGCGGCCATGTTGGAGGAAAACATACTCCAAATACAATAGCTGCTAATGAGATTCTTTTGTTAAAGTTCCTCCAACATGGCCGCCATGACGTCAAGTGCAAACCAGGAATGGTCTACAAATGAGGGCAAGTCTTCATCAGAAGGAATCAGTTGACTTGCTAAGTTAGGTCTAACGCCGGTAGTATGTTTCTTTAACAACTCCGGAATTTAATCGGGTTTAGACAACACTGTATTGCCAGATGTTGGTCTAATACTTAATTTGGAGTGAATAATTTTTGTCTTGTCATGACATTGTTTATTGTTTTCCATATTAGCTTACTATTGCCTAGATTACCTTCAATTTGTTTCTGTATCTACTGCGCATGCGAGTAGACACTACGTCGCCATGCAAGGTTTTCCGATGTTAGTTAAGTAACAATAGAATATTCGTCGGGACCAACCAAATTTCAGAAGGTTTTTCCAATCACATCCCGAGTCAATCTGAGCAGTCTGACGCAACGCAGTAGATACAAGTACGTGTAAACGTACCTATTTTTTTAATATCAGAAGTGAGCCAAGGTGATTTTTTATGTCTTACTCTCCTTTTCTTAAAAGGTGCATGCTTATCGGCTATGGTTAAAAACATGTTTTTCCAGGCAACCCACATATATTGGGATTGTCAGTCAACGTTAAATTATCCCAGTGTGCAGACGTTAAGTCAGATTTAAAGCTTTCTGCATTGAACTTTAAAAAGTTTCTTGATTCATTATCCTATGTTTTTTTGTGCAGTGAAAAGCAATTATACACGAGAGAGAGAGAGAGAGAGAGAGAGACGTTTGGGGACGTACTTTTGTTTGGTTAAAATCGTTTAAACAATGTTTTGGTTGCTGTGAGTGAGTGAATACCGCACCTAGAAATGAAATATGAATTTTCCATTAATTTCCGGACCAAAATAACTACCGTTAGAGTTCCCAAAGTAGCGGCCGCCCGAAAGTAACGGTACATTTTCGAGACCTCTAATAATTTCCAAAAGTAGCTGTCCCACCGAAAGTAATGGCTACCCGAAAGTAACGCGTTACAGTTAACCGATATAACTTTTAATGTGAAACAGATACCCACAAGCAGTTACAAGTTATGGACTGACATGACTTTCATGCATGTGTATATGCATGCATGTATATGCATGCATGTAACGCGTGCAGAAAAGAAAGTAACGAGTTAGGGCGTTTTCCAATTGACAAGGATTAGACTGGTCAGTCCGGCCAGAATGGACTTGCTTTTGATTAGGACCAAATTTTCCAGTCTGACCGTCCTATAAGTCTCAAACGAATCGTGTTCCATTTAGCCGGACTGACCGGTCTAACCGTGTAAATGGAAAGCCCCCTTAGTGGTTAACATGCACTTTTATTACAAACATGGTATAAACTTTCCAAGATATTATATTAATTAATAGAACTAAATAAAGTGCGAGTATAAGAACCAAGAAAGATAAAAGTAACTTCTCAATCAAATGTTGTTTGCAATGTCGTCTATTTAGTGCTATTGTATAATAAAGAAGAAAGAAACAAACAATAAACTCGTTAAAGAAGTATGTGTATGTGTGGTTTTTCATCTGTATAAATTGCATTAAAAATATCAAATATCTAGCTGTCTATACTAACACTTTTTTACCACCCGAAAATAACGGGGGCCCGAAAGTAACGCCCCCCCCCCCCCCGCTAATCCCGAAAGTAACGGGGGCCGCTACTTTGGGAACTCTACGGTCTTGATAAATAATTAAATCATGTTCTTCAAGTAAATGTACGCGCAATGAATCATTGTATATAAATGATCGAAATTTCTGGTCATGACCAGAGAAGCACCCGCTCTAATGTCGATAATAATAGTCTTAAATATGAACAGCGAAGTAAGATGGACGACAAGGTTGAGGCGGTTATAAAAAGCAACATAAGTTTTACAATTTAAAAGAAATCGCGGTTAACTGACTAAGTTTTACAATTTAAAAGAAATCGCGGTTAACTGACTATTATGTTTAATATTTGAAGCTAGTTTAATCCAAAACGCCTCAGTACTGCTAAAATGACTGTAGTGTCTCAGTGTGTCTGCATTGAAGTCAATCTAATTAAGCAACGGTTGTTGTATAAAGAACGAGGACGCCCTTCATGCATGCAATTGTTTTATAGTAAAACTTAGTGTTTAGTACAGATAACAGGTCGATTCAAAATTTAAAAAATATTTTTCTTTTTCCACCAGCACGACTTCTTGCGATGTTTTTAAACAGTTTTGTTGTGTTCCTCGTGTGTGTTACAGGTGGCTTTCTTGTTTGTTAACTCTCCATTAGTTTCGAAATTATTAGAACTTCTTTATATCAAAATAGTTTGCTGATACTAGTAAATTTCAATGGAGCTGCAAAATTAATTGGACTAGTTATATCTTCTTATCGGGTACTCACGTACCAGATATATAGCTATATACCCTTGGCAACGTTTGACATCAACTGCCGCTTGTCAAGTAAGTATATGGTATACAAATTCTAAACGTAGGACCGTGACAGAAAACGACAAATACAAATAGAAGTACAATACGCGAATATATATATATATATATACAGTATATAGTTGTTATACCCCTTTGTTAGACCCGTCTACATGTACATGATATGATACATTCTTATTGTCATCCTGGCATATGCGATTCTTTGTGACGTCGCGGCGCAATCCGTCTTTATGATTCAGTGATGGTGCATGAATGTTGCGAAATGCCTTTTACACGTGTATGCGTTGGTGGATAACATATCGTATATACATAACATTAATCGCAACATGTAGATAAAAACGTTTAGATATAGACCTTATACCTTATAATATATCTTTGATGAACGGCTTCGGTTTACGATGTTATACGTTGTGGGTATCTATATAGGGCCAGACTCTATCAATCAACGGACAATAATTAAACACCCGTTATTAAAATCCTTCCACATTTGTATAAAAACCTCAGGCAGAAATTTGGAATTTTATGTCGGAGTGTTTCTCTAAATATAATAAGGGTTTTGAGCATGCATGTGTTTAATATAAGTTCTTAAGCCGGTATAGACATCTTGCGCATGACGTCAAAATGGTCATCTGGAGGACAACTACTTCGAAGTGGCAATAAAATCTCGATGAAGACTCGATCTGACCAATACAGTCAAAACAGGCATCAGTGACAGTTTTCGAAATGAATTGCAGCGGGGAATATGCTTCGTGTACCACGCGTGAACACCACGCACGATTCACGAATTGAAGCTGTCAACAATGGCGGAGTTTGGCGAGATAAGAAAACGTTTCGTCTGAACATTCAGATGTTGACAAGAAGATTGTTAGGTTACAAGAAAATAAGGATTCAGGGAATACAAAGAAAGCAACAAACAATGCATCCAGAAGCCTTGAGACGACAACAGAATGGAAACAGACAAATGAAAAGCGGACAAATGTTAAGCTAAGCGAACTTTATTAACATTATTTAAGCTTTTTTTGGAAAGATTAATTGTTTCGATATAATATATAATTTATAGACCTTTCGCTCGGGGAATTCGATGAAGTATTACCCCTCGGGATGATATATCATACCTTGGGGTAATATTTCATCGAATTCCCCTCGCTTCAGGTCTATAAATGCTAACTATTCACCTCCACTTTGGTGAATAATTGTTATATATATTCTTCGTTTGCAATCACGTGACAAAAATAGGTTACGTCATAGCTTGCCGCCATGTTGGAGGATATACAAAGACCCAACATGGCGACGTCTTGTGGTGATACCGAGCGAAACATTCAATATTCGGAATATTATGCGACTTTGGACGATGCGGTTAAAGTCCGCTACAAGGAGAAAGTTAATCTTTGTGCATTTGATCCTTACCAATTAAAGAAATCTGACTACAGTGAAGATTTCACGTTGTTTCCCAACGTTGAGTACCCCGATATAGTCAACTATTTGGTACCCCTTTAAAAACCTGGTTTATTGCGGAAAACGATGGAAACGTCATAGCTGCGCATTGCAATTGCATGGCTGGGTTGTGCGAAGTATGTTCGCATGTTGGAGCCCTACTTTTTGCAGTTGAGGCTGGTGTGAGGATGAGGAGCTCAACTACATGTACAGGAGAGAAGAGTTAAGTGGCTTATGCCTTCATACATGAAACAAATTCCCTACATGCCTGTTTGTGAAATGGATTTTACATCGGCAAAGAGGAAACATAACCTCTTGTTAGAACACCAAGTAACCCCAAGTGCCTGTCACCCAACTCCTGCAGTATCTAGTAAAAACATTAGTGCTCCATCATGATGATGTCCAGAACAGCAAGCATTCTTCAAAAACATTTCAACTTCATCACCAAAGACAAAGCCAGTAATTCTTTCATTGTTAAAACCATATAACACTGCTTATATACCAAAAGAAAATGCTAACCTACCCAAACCTTTACCTGAAACATTACATAACACCATGTATGAAAGCCTTTATTACCCAGACCTATTACAAAAATGTGATGGAATTGTTGTTCACCTAACTTTGGAGGAATGCAAGTGTATTGAATCAGCCACTAGGGAACAAGCCTTGTCCAAAGTATGGTTTGCTCAACGCAGTGGACGTATAACTGCTTCACGTTTAAAGTTGTCTTGTCACACAAACCCTGATGAACCATAAAAAAGTTTAATCTTAAGTATCTGTTACCCAGAAGCACACAAGTTCTCTAATGCTGCAACCAGGTGGGGATGTGCAAAGGAAGCCCATGCACGTGAATCATACTGGACAACAAACATCATGAATGTCTAACTGTCTCAGACAGTGGCCTTCATGTAAATATTAAGTGGCCTTTCCTTGTGCATCACCAGATGGAATTGTTCAGTGTAATTGCTGTGGTAGAGGTGTATGCGAAATTAAATGCCCATACATACACAGAGATAGAATGATATATGAAGCTACCAAACAAAAGAACTTCTGTCTAATCAGAGATCAGGATGGACTACATTTGGACAAAAAACATGCCTATTACTACCAAATTCAGGCACAGATATATATTTGTGAAGTTGAGTTTTGTGACTTTGTAGTATGGACACAGGGAGACATGCACATTGAGCGAATTACCCCAGATTTGGAATTATAGTGTTATGGTGTTTATAGTTTGACCATGTCATTGCTCTGGCTATCAGGCTAGATGGTCGTAAATACCTCAAAGCAGTCAATAATGACCACTACTTTATCTTTAAAATTTTGTTTGAAGACTGATGGCATTGTGCTTCTCAGTTCTTCGCGGTCTGGCCAATGTATAAGAAACTGCAGGCGAATGCTAAGTTGATCTACCCACTTACTGAATATCCTACTAACAGTTGATACAGATATGCCAAACCTATAACCCAAATCTTGAAGAGGTAAATTAAGTTTTATTTTCATTAAAACTAACAAAAACTCTTGGAACTGAGAGAGAGCATTACGTCCTGCGGACTTGATATCCGGTGCTACTAAATCAAAAACATGCATGAGAATAATAAAATTGGGTATACCAGTATAAAACTTAGTTTTTCTCATCATTATTTTCAAACCCTGCTTTTCCCAGCTCTATACCAAGAAGCCTTATTTTTAAGTCACTCAGTTCTGATGTGGCATTTTTCAAATAAAGCTCCTGCATCTCCATGTCCTTCATCGTGAGAGTGGTTTGACATTCTTTTTCGTTTTCTGTCACAACATCATGTGGAACTGTTTAATAGTGCAGAAGAAAAAGTTAATTCAGTATCAACTAATTCTTTATTGCTTTACAAAATTGTAAAAATGACGTGAAAATTATTTGCCCTGCAAATTCAGAGTTCGATCTAGGCATGATAGACTTTACTCGGTAGTCGATATGAAGATATCCCTGAGACGTGGGACAATGACAATGTATTCCTGAACGTGTACTTACTCGGCTCAGCGATTTTTTCAGTTAAGTCAACATTCCCCAAATTTATCAATGAATCCGCGACTTCAGCCTCAACTCGAGCAACTTCTTCAATCTTCCGTTTATGCCCTCGTTTTGCTGCCCTAGCAGCACGGGAAACAGCAGCAGACGTGTTTTTAACTTTAGAATGTCCCATGTTCTGTGTGGGAGCCCAATCTATCTTGAGACGATCATACAAGTCTGCTGGCTTTCCTAGAAAAAGCATGTAAACAATCTGTGTATCGATATTTAGGTGAACGGCAACGACTCCAAACACTTCACATAATATTTGTGAAAGACAAATTATATAATACAGTACCTGAAAAAAAATGAATGCTGCATACACATGTCAGCTTAGTTTTTTCCTCATTTAGATCTGCCCTGTTTATGTTTGTTAGCCATTGCTTTCTTCGTTCTTCGCTCAGCCTCCACGTATCGTCTCCTTGATGCGTAATAATCGTAGGTATTCTAAAAAAACTATATTTTCCGTTCTCGCGAATACTATTATGACCACATCCATAAACAGCACAAAGAGTTGGCATAATTAATACGATGAATTATTGAAATATAATACCGGTTATGGAAATATAAGAAATGGGAATTCAACTACGCGTGTACCCACAGCGTGATTTGTTTATCCTCCAACATGGCCGACTTCCGCCTTTTTCGATCGCTGTGACGTCATGTGCAAACGAAGAATATATACATGTATATATATATTTATAAAATAGGTTGCGTCTTACGCACGCTGTGATTGGTCAATTACCGTGTTTATATCAGGCTATGTAAACACGGTTGTGATGTCACGGCACATTTTTAGCCCTATTTCATAAAAGAAATAGAAAATGGATGCCCTGTGTTTATATAACCTGATGCAAACACGAGAGTGAGTTGGGAGAATTCGAAAGTTTATGTGAACCCGAGCCGTAGGCGAGGGTTTACATAAGTACTTTCGAATTCTCCCAACTCACTCACACGGGCAGCCATTTTCTATTTCTTAAATATATAATCTATTACGCTGACATATACTATACCTGGGTTTAGTTGTCTGCAGCGCAGGCTAATAGTAAACTGGAAGCCCATCGTATAATAGATGGTATTAGTATTATTAATATTATTGTTACCGACGCACAGTGTAGATGTTATCGCTGGATATCTCAGAACAGGACTGTCTTACTGCCTGTAGACACAGTGCTGTAGACTAAGTCCCGTCCTTGCTTATGATTATTATTATTATTATTATTATTATTATTATTATTAGGCCACACTTTTTTTGTTGTTGTTGGATTACGGATTTCCCAACCTATTTTTAAAAACCAGAAGAAAATAAAATGCCACCCATCAGTTTTCATGTGTTGTTTTTTTCTCATCCGACCATGTTTTAGAAAATATTAGTATTTTTTTCCGAGCAAAACACCCAAAAAATATAAAATGAAGAACAACGTGTGGGAATAAAGTCAGGCTGACATGCAGGCTAAACCTTTAACATGCAATTGTCACATATGGCCACACCATGTGACCGTGCGCGTGAAACATGCAGTGGAAACATGGCCGAAGGAGGCGATGTTTACTTCGCTGTGACATTACTTGTTGAATTTGTTTTACAGTATTTGTTTTATAATCATATACTCTTTGACTTTGGATGTACATGTCACTGTGGTATTAGTCTATGTATAGATATTGGACAATTCTTTCTTTTTTTTCCTTTTTGCCCTCCCGCCCTTTAATATTGGTGAGCAAAATCTGTAATCCAACAAATAAAAAAAGCGTGGCCTTATTACTATTATTATTATTATACTTGTTCCATTTTTTTGCTGTTCCGCTGTTCTGTGTTTTACTTAATGCCACTAAATAATGACGTCACACGTCCTGCTAAAACTTTGCATAGCTAGCTTGTATACAGGGGTGTAGTGAAGGCCATACGTTTGTGTGTGTGTGTGTGTGGGGGGGGGGGGGGGGTGCATGACTCAATTTTGCCGACAAAATGAGTGTGGCTCTGATTAAACCACGCCCATTTTGTTGTTGTTTATTTTCATAAAATCAAAATATGAATTTTGTTTACATAGATGCATAACATACAAAGTTTGTAACTTAGTTTCTAACTTAATGGATCTTGTCACCTATTTAACAAATTTAATAAAAGGAAGACCACAACGCTCGACGAACACTTTATTTATCTCTTGTCTTTCACTGGTCAAGGTCAAGGAGTTCGGTTAATAATCTACCACGACGATTTGCTATTAATAGCTTCGTCAATCGAAATGCTGAACTATCACAAACAATTGGCCATCAGTCACTGTAAACTTTGGGATTCTTGATCAACTACCAAAAGTCGCAACTGACTCCAATGCAAAAATCCTATTTATAGGCATGCCTAATCGACTCTACGACAATGCAGTTAATTTTACCTCATCAAAAAGTTCACTTAATTCAGAAGGAATGTCGCCTCTTACTAAAGGCGATGCGACCGTCTATCCGGCAAATATCCCGAGTACTGGGACTCCTCGAATTTTGCCGTCTGGCAATTTGGTTTTGCGCCACTGCATTATCGTCACCTCCAGGAACTCCAGATAGAGGCCTTGCAACAATGGTCAAATTATGACACACAAGAGTGAGCTTGAACGAGAAAGCCAAAGTGGACTTGTCTTTGTGGGTAAACAATCTTCCAATGTTAAATGGCAGTCGCATTCTTCCTCCAACAGCAGATCTGACAATAACCTCCGATGCCTCCAAGATGGGATGGGGAGTATCTTGGGGCGATCTGAGAACAGGTGGGCAGTGAACCAGAACAGAATCAGAAGTCCACATAAACATTCTGGAACTCAGGGCAGCCTTTCTTGCCCTGAAATCCTTTGTGAAAACCCAGTCAGAAAAAGTAATTTGTCTAAAGATGGACAATACCACAGCAGTGGCATATCTGAACAACATGGGCGGCACTCACTGCCCCCAGCTTCTCCAGTTGACTCTCGAGATCTGGGAATGGTGCGAGCAAAGAAGCCTGTTTCTTCTAGCCCAGTACATCCCAGGCAAAACAAACATCGCAGCAGACTCAGAATCTCGGACCACGAGGGACTGGAACGACTGGCAACTGAAGCCACCAGTGATTTTCCCCATGATCAAACACTGTCAAGTAGACCTATTTGCCTCACGGTTAACCCACCAACTAAAAAATTATGTCAGTTGGAGACCAGACCCAAATGCAACCCACACAGATGCATTCACCATGGCCTGGTCCAACATAACATCCTACATATGCCTTTCCTCCCTTCACCAAGAAGGACTGTGCGACTCTAGTGTTGGTAGCTCCAGTGTCGTCAGCCCAGCCGTGGTGGCCACTACTACTAGAGATGCTGATAGACTACCCAGTATACCTGGGGAACAACATCAGTCTACTATTTCACGCACTCAAACTGGCCGTTTGGAAAATATCCAGCAACACTTCCAAACAGCGGGAATTTCAGAAACAGCTGTCGAACTCATTACCAACAGTGTTAAGACCTCAACCACCAAAACCTACAACTGCTCTTGGTCTCAGTGGAATAGGTGGTGTGAGGAACGGCAAAGTGATCCCGTATTTGGTCCAATCTCTGAAATTCTAACATTTTTGGCTGAGCAGTTCTCTAAGGGTAAAGAATATAGAACAATAAATGTCCTTAGATCAGCCATTTCTTCAGCACATTGTGATGTAGATAAGAAACCGATTGGTCAACACCCTTTGGTTATTAAATTAATGAACGGCATTTCAATTTCGCGACCTCCTCAACCTCAATATCAGATCACATGGGACGTAGTAACGGTTACTAATTATTTAGCAAATCTTGGTGAAAATTCTACATTGTCTTTTGAACAACTATCTCAAAAGCTTTGTATGCTCATGGCACTTACCTGCCCTGAGAGAAGTTCTATCATGGCTACATTGGATATAAGGTACTTACGTTATTATCCAGAAGGTGTAAAATTCCTCCATACTACTTATCGCAAGCGCTCTCACAGTGGGAAACTTGGAGAGTCGGTATATCAGAAGTTTACGGAAGAACTGAGCTCTTTGTCCGGCTCAGTGTCTTGCCATATACTTAGACAAAACCAAGGAATGGCGGCAAGAATCTAACGACAACATGCAACAACTCTTATTTCTTTCGCTGAAGAAACCTCATAAACCAGTCACTTCCTCCACGCTTTCTCGTTCGCTTAAAGAGGTTATTTGCCTCTCTGGAATCAAAGAGGGCATTTTCAAAGGGTCACTCTGTCAGAAGCGCTTCGACATCAGCAGCGAGACGTGCAGGTCTAAGTGTGGACTCCATCATGTCAATGGCAGATTGGACAAACGTTAACCCATCAAGTTTCAATCGATTTTATTATAAACCTTCTCTTCCTGTCTCTTACGGGACATCAATTTTGTCTCAGAAATAGAGAACAGTACAAGGTTAATGCATGTACATGTAATGAATAGGTTCGTCATCTTTTTAGTGTTGTGTTGTGCAACATGGGTCGTTCGTTGGGAAACTTGCGTTGTAATCTACCGTAAGTATTCCATACATTTCGACCGGAAAGTGTGAAGTGTAATTTGAATTATGCAAGCGCCGCGCTCGTATAATTCTGATTATACCGACTTTGCCGACAGCAGTGAGCGTTTGCCGACAAAAACATTTTGCCTTGAAACAGTGGGTAGATATTGTTCTACAATAGTTAGCCTAATTTTTTTATATCTAATGCTTTTTCAGAAAATTATGAGTCGCAATCCTTATTACTTTGTATCATGCTTGCTTCTCATTATTTTGATTATATGGACATATAATGCGGTAAGTTTACTATTATCTTCTTTATTTATCTATCTTTCTTTTTTATTTGACTTTCATAAACAATGTTTATACTCGGATAATTTAATGATCGCGGTTGTAATTATAGCCGTAAGTATATCAATCAAATATTTTTCAAGTTTCGATTATTTATTCCATTCCGAGTACTGATACTATAGTCAGAGTTATAATACTGCTTTCTTCTACGTGCTTGATCCAATTTGGCAATTAATTTCAACTGGCCAATTATAATCCAAACCATGTCCAAAGCAAAACAATTCAGTGAATCCAAGGCACGTCAAGCCAACTCAACGAACGTAACTCAATTCAATTTTTATTTGCTTGCTTGAGATTGGGGTAAAAATGTTTAAATTTATCTATTACAAAATAAAATATTTATCTCCGCCAGGATGTAATTATACGTTTTCACCACTGTTTGTCCGTTTGTTTGTTTGTTTGTTTGTTTGTTTGTTTGTTTGTTTGTTTGTTTGTTTGTTTGTTTGTTTGTTTGTTTGTTTGTTTGTTTGTCTGTCTGTCGCCAGGATATCTTACAAAATTTTGCACCGATTTTCATGAAAGTTTGGGGCAAGATTGGTCATAGACTAAGAACCAACCCTTTCAAATTTGGTTGAATTTGTTTGAGATTAATATTTGGATGAGAAATTAATAAAAAATCTGACTGCAAGATTCTCCGTGTAGAAGAAATGCTTGATTGCTTTCATTATGTTATTTTATTGCAGTTACGAAAACAGTTACAAAGTGAATATATATATATATATATATATATAATAGGTTGCGTCTTACGCACGCTGTGATTGGTAGTCAGTTATACCGTGTTTATGTCGGCCTATGCAAACACGGTTGTGACGTCACGGCACATTTCTTAGCCTTATTTCAGAAAAAAAACCCAGAAAATGGATGTCCTATGTTTATATAACCTGATGCAAACACTTGAGTGTGTTTGGGAGATTTCGAAAGTACCTATGTAAACCCTCGCCTACAGCTCCGATTGACATAAACTTTCGAATTCTCCCAACTCACTCTCGTGTTTGCATCAGCCTATATAAACACGGGCGGCCATTTTCTATTTTATATATATATATATATATATATATATATATATATATATATATATATATGGTAATGTTCACCATCAAATGAAAAATTGTTGAAGGTGAGTACAAGTTCTAGCTGCCAAGCGAAGTAATGTAATGGTGGATGGTTCCAAAACGGTGCGTTGATCAAAGAAAAACTTCAAAGCTTCCAGACCATCGCGGTGAGGAATGACGGTGTAGAGAGACTTAACATCCATAGTGAAAATGAATTTACTGGAACCGTTGAAATGTATTTGGTCGAAAATCTGTAGAGTATGTTTTGTATCGTTGATATAAGAAGGCAACTTCTTTACCAAAGGTGACATAACATTGTCTAAAAAGCTGGAAATGAGTTCAGTATAGGACAGCTGCAAGCAGAGACGATTGGCCTGCCAGGATTGTTAGGTTTATGAATTTTAGGTAAAAAATAGATAACTGGTGTTCTAGGAGTGGTGATTATCAGGTTGGAGGCAGAGGCGGGCAATTCACCGGCTTGAATAAGATTGTTAATGGTAGTTTTGACAGTTTTTTGGTGAGTAGGGGTGGAATTGGAATTTAACTTAGTATAAAAGGAGGCATCGCTGAGTTGACGAAGAGCTTCTTGTCGGTACAGCCCTTTTGGGGCCTGAATGGTTTAATCTGTCAATTTCATGGCGGCACTGTCGAACAAAAAGATCAAGAGACGAAAATTGGCCTTCAGGTGGAGACCAAGAAGACTTTTTAGGGTTTCTAACCTCAAGAAAGAGTAACTTCTAGCTTTTCAATCATTGCGTATAGTCGTAATGACGTGGTCATCAAACCTGCGGACAAAGATGGTGCCGTTGTTGTCTGGAGATCTGACTTGTACCGACAAGAAGCTCTTCGTACCCATACTCACCAAGAAACTGTCAAAACTACCATTAACAATCTTATTCAAGCCGGTGAATTGCCCGCCTGTGCCTCCAACCTGATAATCACCACTCCTAGAACACCAGTTATCTATTTTTTACCTAAAATTCATAAACCTAACAATCCTGGCAGGCCAATCGTCTCTGCTTGCAGCTGTCCTATACTGAACTCATTTCCAGCTTTTTAGACAATGTTATGTCACCTTTGGTAAAGAAGTTGCCTTCTTATATCAAAGTTTCTGGTCAGAAAGATCATTCTGGAAGCTTTGAAGTTTTTCTTTGATCAACGCACCGTTTTCAGTGGAACCATCCACCACTACATTACTTCGCTTGGCAGAACTTGTACTCACCCTCAACAATTTTTCATTTGATGGTGAACATTACCAACAGATTAGTGGAGTAGCAATGGGTACCAAAATGGGCCCTAGCTACGCAAACTTATTTGTTGGTTATGTTGAAAAACAAATCTTTGAAGATACACTGGACCCTTTCCTGATCTCTTTAAGAGATACATAGATGATTGTTTCGGAACAGCATCGTGCTCACGTGTGAATTTAGAGCGATTATTAATTATGTTAACCATCCAGCACTCAAATTCACATGGGAAATCAGTGAAACCTGTGTGTCGTTCCTGGATATCTTGGTATCGATTAGTGATAATGCGCTCATGACTTCTGTCTCTTACAAGCCGACCGATTCACATAGTCACCTTTTATTTTCATCTTCTTATCCCAAACACATGCACTAAACAATCCATTCCATACTCTCAATTTCTGCGACTTCGCCGCCTATCCAGTGATGACAAAGACTTTGAGACCAAATGTTTGGAAATAAGATCCTTTTTTGCTCAGCGTGGCTATCCCACCCACCTGTACGTTAGACACTGCTAATAACAAAGCATCTAGTATTCCTCGTCCTGACACTTAAAAAGCGTTTTTAGAAAGCGTATCTGATAATAAAATACCATTAGTTCTCACATTTCATCCTTTCAACTACAAAGTTAAGGATATCATTAGCCGCAATTTTCATATCCTAAAGAATGATCCTGAAACGTCAGCTATTTTCACCGATAACCCTTTAATCTCTTTTCGGCGTAATAAAAATATGCGTGATGGTTTAGTGCGTATACCTTAGAAAAAATCTATTGGCACCAGCGGGTACCTTTTCTTGTTCCCGTACCCGTTGTTACACGTGTTCCTTTCTTAACTCCGCTACATGTATTTTGGGACATAAATCTAATTTTTTTGTTATTTAGCATAATTTTACTTGCATCTCTTCCAACATCATTTACTGTATTTCTTGCAATAAATGCTGCATGCTTTACATCGGTGAAACTGGCAGACGTTTATCTGACAGGTTTGCTGAACATCTTCGTTCCGTGAGGAACAATGATGTTGACAAGCCTGTTGCCCGACATTTTAATAGTGCCAACCATTGTATTCCAGACATGAAAGTTTGTGCCATCTCACCCATTTCTGGCGGTAATGACAGCCGCAAAAGACTAGAAAAGCGTCTCATTTTCAAAATTGGTACCATTCTCCTCACGGACTCAACGAACGTTTTTCTTTTATTTAACACCTCTGAAGACGTTGTTTCTGTTTAGCAGTGGCGTGGTGGCAGGGGGGCCGGGGGGGCCAAGCTGGGGTTGCAGAAGGGGCGTCAAAACTTATCTTTGTATAGCTAAGTCTTCAATTGGGGATATAAAGATCTGAAATCTGTAATCTTTTGTGTTTTCTATGAAGTTTTATAATCTTCAGAATTCTGTAAAATCTCACTCCAAAATGCAGGAAATGGCATATCAGAGACTCTAGATTTCAAAATTTTCCGGGGGAGCATGCCCTCGGACATGAGGTTTCGGACATGCCCTCGGACTAGAGGTTTGGCGCTACTTCGCCGCTTGCATTGGCGTGGTCTTTGAGAGAACCCGTTGTTTGTTGTAATATTATATATTGCTACTTCAGTTATTTTAAAACAAAAAATGTGATCATTTATCAAATACAGTAATGTATTTTTCTTTTTTTTTCTGGGGGGGGGGGGGGGGCGCCAAAGCTAATCTGGCCACCCCAGCCTGAACTTGCCACCACGCCACTGCTGTTTAGCAAGGGCGGACATAAACAGCGTTTTCACTTTATTAATTTATCTATTTTTACTCTCGCTCATCCTTTTTACACCCCTTCCTTTTTGCTCATCGACGGTATGAATAGCAAATGTCTTTCGCATCTCATCGATTTGTTATTGTTATTTTGCTTTGATTGGCTAATATTTCGCATCTCATCAATTTGTTATTGTTATTTTAATCTGATTGGCTTATTTTTGGTCACATGATTACCTTTCGTATATAAGCTATTTATTAAAGTTCTTCGCCTATTTATTTAAGTTCTCAATTTTTAACTAGAGGTAGTATAAGTGGAAGGTCAACTAGAAAAGCTAATCAATTAAACATTCCACTTTTTAAAAGCGCAACAGGTCAGAGAACCTTTCATTATCGCGCTGTAAAAATATGGCACGAATTACGTCCAGAACTAAAATTAAGCGAGACAATTCGGGAATTTAAATGTAAATTAAAAAGAGACCTACTAGATAGCTTTCTATCATAAGGCATATTATATCTTGCAGTATTCTAATTATGTTTCTTGTATCTAATTCTTAACATTGTAAATACTTTAGGTAGCAATTTTTATTACGTTGTATTATTTAGTACATTGTCCCTGAAAAGCCCCTATGGGGAGTGGTCAATTAAATATTGTATTGTATTGTATTGTATTGTATTGTATAAGCTCATTGTTTGTTTACACTCTTTACGTTTCTCTCTGACGAAGGGCCTTCGCTCGAAACGTTAGACTCCTACGTTCTCTGTTTCGGCAGTTTATCTAACCTTACTATATTTCGATTATATATATATATATATATTACTCTAATTTCAACATTTTAATTGTTATATATACTCTGTTACTAGGGCTCCGTTACATGACTACTAAGAGACATGTGGTATGTCACAATGTCATATCTTAAACTAACAAAAATTATTGAATATTACTTTTTTAGGTTTACAACACTAAGCTTGTTCGCAAAACTGGTATGTATACTATTAGCTAGAATATGATTACGTGGAGGATAGAGTCACTTTGTTGCCATGACAACAAAAGTGTTTTTGGATTTAGCATAATAGTTCAATAATTTTTGGCAAGCGTTGATTTATTTAAACATTTCCCCCCTATTTTTCATAGTTCTTACACTGTCGCTTAGTGAAGCAGATAAGAAAGATGCTCAAAGATCGAAACCAAAAGCAATTGAAGCAGACAAGAAAGATGCTCAAAGATCGAAACCAAAAGAAACTGATCTCGATATTTTCAAGTATATAGAACCAGAAATGGCCGGATCTGGCTCTTTTGATGAAGAACTTCGTCGATATAATTTGTTCATGTCACGTCAAGGAGTAATTTGTCAAAGTATTCGCCATTTTGGAGGAATGTACATGAAAAATAAAAATCCTCCGGATTTTGATCCCGATGGTGCATGGTACCTCTGCCTTGACCCAGAAGTTTTGCTCTTACGAAGTACTTGCGTGGTCTACTCGATAGGGTATAGTTGATTCATGTTCTTAATTTGAATTGTTACATATAACTGAGTTTTCACGTACTCAATGTAACGACCGGACTACCATTGGTTATTTGACATTTATGATCACGCGGAATTATACAAATCAAATATTTCTCGCGCGCGGGCAATAAGTGTATATTAACCTAGTTTTTGTTTTACGTGCTATTTGTTAAACTAAATTATATATATATATATATATATATATATATATATATACAAAGCATGAAGTATAGTTTACCTTAAAGTCTTCGCTACCAGAGGTTTCACCCTAAACGGGATCATCAGGCGACTGAAAAATATCGGTTAGTGGGCTGCTTAAATGCGTTGGTTGGGGCGCGGGTGTGGGCGTCAAAATGTCCGGCGCATTCCTTTGATTGTTTAGGTTGTTGATCCGAAATCTGTTTTTGTGCCGACAGGTCGAAACTATTTCTGATCTTTTGTTTAGTAAAAATTGTTTGTCTGCCTTCATGAAGAAAAGTTTTTCGTCCAAACATAAATTGCATCTTTTTTATCCTCCCGTGTAAGAAATTGAGTGTTTTAGTATAGACCAGGTTATGTCGAAACTTTGGGTTTTTTCTTTTAGATTCCAAATGTATTTCGAAAGTTCCGTCTCATTTGAATACTTTTTATTCTGGAAAGATTTAGTATGGTTACGATATCGCTCTTTAAATGTACTTGCTGTCATGCCAATGTATTGCTTAGTGATGTTCGTGTTGCTTATGGAAATAGTATGCCTTGTATACTATGTTGTTTGTCATGCATTACCCACGTAGGGGGCAATTGTCCTTAATCCTGCAATTGCAACTGCTTGTAACTATGCTTAGTGGCTTGCTTTTCCTGATTGTGCGTGATTTATGTTTCGTGATAATAGACTTGACGTTGTTCATGCAACTATAGCTAATCTTGACTGTGTTTCTGTTAAAAAGTTTGTGAAGCTTGTGTCCTGGTGGAAAGTGCTTGTCAATAAAGCTAAGAAAGTTGCGTCCTATGTTTGTTTTGACATTTTTGTTAAATGGATGGTTAAACCAGATGATATTGCGGTGTCTATTTCTGCGTGTTTGCTGTGGTGCTTCTTGTGTGTAGTTTAGCTCATGGTTGAAATTGCTGCGCCTTAAAGCATTTTGGTAAATTGGTGTGAAAAACCTTTTCGAAAGCCCAATGACGATCCATTATACATAAACAAGCAATCAAACCACCCACCAAGCATTTTAAGACAGCTAACCTACATCAATCAACAAGCGCATTTCCCTCCTCTCGTCTGACGAGCGGACATTCCATGAAACCGTACCAATTTACCAAAATGCATTAAGGCGCAGCAATTTCAACCATGAGCTAAACTACACACAAGAAGCACCACAGCAAACACGCAGAAATAGACACCGCAATATCATCTGGTTTAACCCTCCATTTAACAAAAATGTCAAAACAAACATAGGACGCAACTTTCTTAGCCTTATTGCCAAGCACTTTCCACCAGGACACAAGCTTCACAAACTTTTTAACAGAAACACAGTCAAGATTAGTTTCGACATAACCTGGTCTATACTAAAACACTCAATTTCTTACACGGGAGGATAAAAAAGATGCAATTTATGTTTGGACGAAAAACTTTTCATCATGAAGGCAGACAAACAATTTTTACTAAACAAAAGATCAGAAATAGTTTCGACCTGTCGGCACAAAAACAGATTTCGGATCAACAACCTAAACAATCAAAGGAATGCGCGCAACGTTTCGACGCCCACACCCACGCTCCAAAGGAATGCGCCGGACGTTTCGACGCCCACACCCACGCCCCAACCAACGCATTTAAGCAGCCCACTAACCGATATTTTTCAGTCGCCTGATGATCCCGTTTAGGGTGAAACCTCTGGTAGCGAAGACTTTAAGGTAAACTATACTTCATGCTTTGTATTTTGCTCTACCTATATATGGTATTGAGCACTCTCTAACATTTCGTGAACCAAAACTCACTTATATATGTATATATATATTTACAGAAAGAGCAGGGCCGTCGAGAGCCAGAACGGGCCCCGGGTCATAATTTGCGTGCGGGCCCCCTCCGATATTTTTAGTTTCAATAGCGTTATCTTGAAGTGAATACACCAAACACAAACCATCGCATTAGATTTGGTAATTTATTCATTTATAATACGTTAGTACGTTACGTACTATAAGTGAAGTACTAAAAGTACAAAGAGCAGATAATATAGTCTCTGAATTTCTGTAATTTCTAATACTACTTTCTTCAGGTATTGCAGTTAATACTTCGGTGGCTTGGTTCAGCAAAAAAACTTTGCTTGCCTTCTTAACAACAGTCAAAAACATATAAATCAAATATTAAAAAGAAACAGATTACAGTTTGTACAATACTACCCGTCACGCGTGAATGCGGCTTGAAATTTGAACCTTTGAGAAACCTAACGTTAGTGAGTTGTGTCCCACTAAAAGTTAGCTTATCACTGAGGCCTACGTTTTACCTTGACTTGTCTACTAATTACTCTGTCCAGAAAGCTGAAGGCAGCAGGGTCTGTTTGTTTTAGCCTGTAGAAATGAAACAGCTACAAAATATTTCCGTTGACGTAAATTTTATGCCCCCGAACACTGATTTTGCTAGGCTGGGACTGCAGCCGGTAACTCCGTTAGTTTTGACAAAATATTATATTATTATTACTAATACTAATCCTGTAAGCCAGGACCAGAAAGTTTCCCAGCAATGATTAACGTACCAAGGTTTTGCTGGGCCCCAGCGGTAAGTTTTTGATAATTATTATAATATATGATATATCTTCATAGACTAAATTTTTTGCGGGCCGCTTCTGGGACCGGGGTAATCACCCCGCCTACCCCCCGCCCTCTCGACGGTACTGACTGAATGAGTAGCTGTTCTGTATTGGGGTATACAGACACGAGGCGAAGCTGAGTGCCTGTATCCCGATAAAGAACGGACGTCGACACGAATTCTGTAAACATGATTACTTCTAAAACGATCTATTTGGTAAGTTCATTGGCGTAGTAATTTTTCTAAAGAAACCGTTGTCTAAGTCGAGAAAATCAAAGCTAAAGTTTATGTAAATCAAGAGGAATCTATATCACATTTATAGACCCTTATTAAACATGGCTTTTCTTCGTGTTTTCCTCATGAATTGTTAATATACAGTACAGTACAGTACAGTACAGTACAGTACAGTACAGTACAGTACAGTACAGTACAATACAATACAGTACAGTACAGTACAGTACAGTACAGTACAGTACAGTACAGTACAGTACAGTACAGTACATGCAGTCACTGCACTTAGGACAGTACAGCACATTGCATTGCAGTGCAGCACAGCACGCAGCGCAGTGCAGTGCAGTACAGTATTAGCTTGCAACGCAAACGCCAAACCCCGGTTAGGATCGATATTGTAATTTTCCTAACCGGGGTTTGGACGTGAGCGGTGAATTTACTCATGACATGACAAAACATGACGTGACGTGACATCCGAGAAATCTAAAACCTGAAAACTGTTATAGCAAGTAACTTCTTAAGTTTTATTAAGACATACGTTCACATTATCATTTATTAAATAAAATATATGCCGTCTCTGTCTAAAAAGTATGTAATAAAATATTTTAACCATGCATGTGTATAATTGTTTACAATTATTGGATTTCTACTTGCATTGACAATCACCGGAGTTATTGTATTTTGTCAAATGAGAGATATCGTGAGGGAGATATGCTTAATATGTTACTTTTAATTTAAGAAAAGTATGCTTGACAGCTTAGCTCGGTGCACTGTACCAACTAAAAATACAACTACGTCAATTAATAGTGGTATGATAGCTTTATACACGCATGCGTTGCAAGCCTATTTTTTACCTGATGTAAAGACATGGTATTTTTTTCTGAATCAAGACGAAATTCTGGTATTTTATCCATATCTATGCAATAACTATTTTTGTTCAGTGCCAAAAAAATATGGTCAAGTACATACACAGCACCGTCTTTTTGCCTCGCTAGATGAGCATTCACTCACAAATTTATTAGGAAATTATTTTTTTTCCGTTGCAGAATTAATGATGAATGGTCCTTTGATGATAGTATTGCAAAATATGGCTGTAAGGTTTATGCCTTTGACCCAACTATGAATAAAGGCGATCATTTTCGCACGCCAACAATACAATTTTTTAATTTGGGATTATCAGATGTAAATTCTGAAGGTACTCCTGGTGCGTCTGGAAAAAATGCTTGGAAAACTAGAACGTTACGTTCTATAATAAAATATCTTGGCCATGAAAATGTAAGTATGTCATTTAACTCAGTTCATATATCAGTTATTCAAAATAATCTTTCTGCATGATCACGGCTTTATCACAGAGAACTATCTAGAACTTTGAGATACAAAATAATTATACTTATTTTACGTACTTATATAGGTACATCATAATGACGATAATACTTATTAGTGTTTTTAGCGATCTGTCTAAGATTGACCACACATATGCATGCATGCATTGTTGACTATACATAACCAGACACTGTGTTAAAGGGCAATGCCCTGTTTGCTGTTAAAAACGTCGCGTTAAAAATGTCGGATTCCGCATGAACTGACTAGTCTAGCTATTGTGTCACTTTGCCAAAGAACAATGGCTGAGTGTTGTAGAACAATAGCTGCATGTCTATTGTTCCATGGTAAATTAGCACAATGAACGAACGAACGAACGAACGAACGAATGGCACTGGGAATTATGGCTCTATTATTTAAAAATTGTAGATTCTGCATTTCAATAATGTAATTTAATCTATTTCCGATTTGCAATTTAGAAATTGATTGATGTCTTAAAGATAGATATAGAGTGGGATGAATGGAAATGTCTCCCTCAAATGTTAGCTGATGGAACACTAAGAAAATACGTCAAGCAACTTGATATTGAGTTTCATGTTGTAGACTCAACACCATATGGTATTCGTCGCTATTATGGTATAAGCAAGTGGCTAGATCGACAAGGATTTAAAATTGCTAATATGCATAAAAATATGTACTGTCCACAATGTTATGAAACGACGTATATTAATACTAATTTTATTAAGTTACCTCTTCGTTAGTAATATTGTAGAACTGTGGACAAGAGCGTAACGGGAAAGCTGTGTTGTCCGAGGTCATGCGGGTAAAAATGTCGCCCCTTTCATCAGTCATTCCTGCCCGAGAGTTTCCCTAAAAGTTAATAAAACTGGACCGGCGTGAGCTAGAATTAAATACTATTAAAAGACTTATTCGGACAGGAAAGAATTAAAAACAAGTGATAAGTTACGGACTTTGGGCTGTTTTCACTTTAACCGCGTACCGTACCAAAATGTAGCATTAAAAATCTTAAGCTAGGTCATTAGATCGGCATGAAAGCTCACAAGATAAAAGAAAATGCTACGTTTCGGTACGGTTCGGTTTAAGTGGGGAACGGGCCTTTAAAAAAATAGAAATCTGATATTTTACATCAGTTCAAGATTTTCGTAGCATGCATGCATGCATGCATGCATGCATTTTAGAAATTTCACCGTTATTATATTAATTAGAAAACTTATAGTTGGCACTTTCAAGACATACCGTTATTACGTCATATGAGCGACAGTTCCTAACTTCACTCAGCGCCTTGCTTCACCTCACTGCCTCGTTACGCCACTCCTAACCAAAGCTATTAATTTTCATACGTTACGACAAATTTAATTTGCTAATGTTATAATATTTTTAAATTTTTATGACCCTTTACATTTTGGCCTTTTATTTCTGATCTGTATTGTTCTTACACTTTATAATTTACAGTATAATTTCGTGACAAGTATTAATTCTAAGCACTTATAATAATAAAAAAATGTATTAAATGTGGCTTTTAAAGTACAATTGAAAATTATGCTGACATCAGCAATAATATAATTCAAAACACTGTAACTCAAGAGGGAATACTTGTATCAACTTAACATTTTCCAGAAAGACTGGTAATATCGCTCTACAAAATATATAAAACAACCAACTTTGTAGGTTTTTTATTATTAAAATAATAAACCTTTTAGAATTTTGTGACGTCACAGTGAAAACCACCTAACAACTTTTTGACAACTTTTTAAACCCAAGGAAACCAAGTCGTATATGAGTTGGCTATTAGTTCGTATACAACGAGAGCGAATGGTTTAACAGTTTTATTATATAGTCAAGCACTGTACAAGAGACAATGTTTGAAACAACAAACTTCCGGCATAGGCAAGTAATACTTCCGCCACAGAATAAGGATCAACCAGAAGTCCAACTCAGTGTCGGCACTATGTAACTATGTAAGCGTCCTCGCGAAATGTCGGCCTCGCGATCCCAGCGCCATTTTGAAAGTAAGTGCCCCCGGGAAATTACCCCTCTCGTCCTTGCGACCCTCGGGCTCCTGTATTCAATTACTCTTGGCCTTCGTGTGACCTTTTAATTAACTTTATATTGTTATCTATCTATATAAATAATATTTAGTTAAGTAAACAAGTAATTTACTTTAGAAAACGATTTTTTGGAGATAGAATTCTTTGACCATGAGGTTATTAAAACTTCAGTGAGCGGATACTACGAGTAAAAGTCCGAGCAAAAAAAGTCCTGCACTCGCAAAGGCGGGTTTTACATTTCTCGATTTTGCCGACACATTTGTTTATAGAAAAAGATTGCTAAAAATTTCGGAACTACGCATTGTTGAAATACATCCGGTACGTATGTTGTTAGAAATTTTATAAGCTTTCATTTGGTATATAATTCAAATTTTAGTGTTACCTGTAACTTTTTAAAATGTTCAAAATGTTCTCACCATTGTTCGTAAAATAAGAATTATATAATGGAAATGGACTCCTCACAAGTGTTATAGAATTTTGGATTTGGTTTTTAAATACTAAACGCACAACCCTGAACTGCATATTTGAAACAGAGGATACTGTCAAGTGCTATTCATGTCAGAACTTTTAATTTTCTTGCTGGGAAGTATTTTAAAATATGAAAAAAACATCATTATTTTGGTCTGGACCGTCTGAAATTTATGTCTTTCTTAAGTTTGTTTTGCCTTTTGCTGTTTTGATGTTTGCAGTTCAGAAAGACTTCTGGTATGAACCTCAGATATTTCTTAAACAGAACTGAGCTAATTCAAATATGAAAGGAGTGGAAAAGTTTGCAGATTTCTAGTTGAAGTAGAAAAACGTTTTTGGTGCAAATTAGTGATCATACCTTTTCAACATATGAAAAGATATTAAAACTTTTATGGTCAATGGTGAGAACATTTTGAACATTTTAAGTATATTATATAATACGACAGACAGTACGTGATAGTGCTTGGGCTGCTATGGTTGGACTTCTGGTTGATCTTTATTCTGTGCCATAGAGTTTGTCGCTGAGCTGTTCGGTAAACAGCTTCGAAATGTTGTATAAATGTTGCTCGAGAGGAAAAAATGTGTTAAGCAGATCAACAAAAAAGATTAAAAAGTACCTTTATGAAGTCAAAAGGTGGGTCAGTTGTTTATATTAGCGTTGCTGTCGTGAAAAAGATTTTGATTTCATGCAAAAATGAAACTGAAACACCTTCGGCAGTGAAACTATAAATTACTTAGTTGGTTGTTTTTGAAAAAGAGCATGCTATTTACTATTCCAAATTCTTATCTAAATAAAAAAAGTCTCTTTACTGGTAATCTCCTCCGAAATATGTGTTATAAGCTTGATTTTAACCGTGAGTTTCTTTGTTTGGCAACAAATTAATATCAACCCGTTATTTTGAAATAAAAAGACGTAATTTTTAGGTGAATTTTATCATTTAACATGCTAAATTGTGTATGTGTTAATGTATTTTTACACAATGTTGTTTTTTATACATTGGTTTGAGGGTGTTGATGTTTTTCTGTATAAAAATCCGTCAGTTTCAACTCTTTTTGGCAGTTTAAAAAAACATGCCGCCATCTTGTTTTTCCTCTAGTACACCATAGGTAGCCCAAAAATCCGCGTAGAAATCGCCGAACGCGAGTCACAACAAAACTCGCTTGTCAACAGGATGTGTTCGCAACAGGCTTGTAGCAAGGCTGGGAACAAGTTGTAACAATGATGTTCATTCAAGAAGCTGCTACAACCTTGTTAGCATCAATCTGTTAACAACTTGTTAAGTGCAGAGCGGTAACCGGTCGTTGGAACAACTTGTCATCAGTCTGTTGGAGTTATCAGCCTTCTTACAAGTTGTCAACAACCTGCTACAGACATGTTAACAGACTGGGACAGCCAGTGCGAACACATCACGGTGACAACCTGTTGAACAGCCTTGTAACAACTTGCTGGCAGGTATGTAACAGCTTGCGCGTTTTTACGCAATTACGTGTGTAGTAGGGAACCAATCAGATTACGCAAAAGCTCATATCCGATAGCATGCTATATAATAACTCTCAATAGCTCGCCAGCAAAGTCAATAAATAACACTTTTTACCAGTCCGCCAAGTTATTACTGGTCAGTTTGAATGAAAATATAATGATATATAAATTGATAATTATTGATAACATATGAAAACAAGATTTTTGGCCAGTCACTATAATATAAGTTCGGTTTTAAAAAGTTATTTAAAAAAATTATATATCCATTTGCTAGAAATGTTCGCTTTGGCCAAATATATAATACAGTAAAATCATGTAACAGTAAATACAGTAAAGACATGTAACAGTCAAATCGCGACCGTTAAATTATTCGACTTGCAATTCGTGGAAGTTCGCCTTTTGAAGCACGCAATGTTTGCTACTATTTTAATCAAATTGTCTGGAGACATAGAAACTAATCCCTGGAAAGATCTCTAGCAAAACACCGTTAAAAGGTCTTCTTTTAAACGCTCGAAGTTTGAGATTTAGTTTACTCGGAGAACAGTGAAATTGTATGTGTTAATGAAACGTAGTTAAACAAAGATATATTAAATTGCGAGATTCTCGGTCAACAATATGAAATATTTTATTTATTTTATTTTATTTTATTAGCCTTGCCATATTTTTACATAACAGAAATAACTTTAAAAAATAAATACACAGAAAAATACAAAGGAACACGATACACGATGGCAGGGTATCCGCAGCAGCAGCGCCAATTACTGCGGGTCCAACAATAAAACAAAAACGAACAAATATTAGTTACAGATTAAAAACAACACGAAATATTTAAGAGGCTACGGACGGAGTTACATTTTACACAAATAGTTTTCCAGGTTCTAGGGTCATCTGGATCATAGGCCGATTGTAAAGCATCAAAGTAATAGTCAACATATTTCGTAAGGACAAAGCGGAAAGCAGAGCCGGCGGTGAAGTATTAGTGGCAATTAAAAGTGAATCGTTTTAACGCGTGCGTGAGGTTAAAACAAATAGCAACATTGGAATTAATGTGACAGTGGACGTTACTACGGAATCAAATTCCCATTTATTGGTGTGTTCATACTACCTCCAAATTCAGATGAAAACTGGCTAAACGAATTTAACGACTTT